>JAYKXK010000009.1:0-1276186 GCA_037014335.1 Collybia sordida | reverse complement strand
CAGCGAGCTCGAGGGGATCGAGAACGACCAAAACTTCGTTCGTTTCATCAGGACTGTTCAGTGTTGATATGATAGTTGAATTGAGAAGAGATCAGGTTTGATTGCAAATTCAAATTGTGGATATTGAGTTCAACTCCGACATCAGGGACGACGGACTCTCGAGGACGCTTGTCGCAAGCGAGGCCGCTATGGCGTCAAATAGCGGTGAAGATGATGTTACGAGGAATCCACGTCCTGCGTTATCATCTGGGGACCGTCGTTCATCTTCAACCAGACCACTTGTGTCACCTGGTGGACCTAGAAAACCCGCAATGTCAACGCGCCCGCTAGCAGTTGTCGTACAAGCTGCCGAAGACCGGAATGACCCATCATGGACAGGAAAAGACCTGTCCGACTCTCCTAGAGTTGCACAGGATGGATCGTGGGTGGCGCGTGTGGAGAGTCCTGGGCCGGAACGACCTGGGAAGCAAAGTAGGAAGCCTACTCCCTTGAACCTAGGCAGGTTGGCAACAGCTTCCGAGGAAGCTTTCCCGCCGCCACCATCTCCTTCACGAGCGCGGTGGGAGCACCTACGACAACATGTTCTTCCAATTCCTATACGACCCGCGACACCTCCCGTTCCACCACCGCAACCGACACCTCCTCAGCAAACCCAGCCTCTGCCTCCAACTCGCACTCAGACACCAAAGCCATCTCGTTTAGCGCGACTGGGTTTTCGTCAAGTTGTGGAGCAGGCTCGTGAAGTCGCTCTCGACGATACGCGTAAATTTGCACAAGAACTCCAGAGAGTTTGTTGGTCGATTCGCTATGTGACACCAGAGAAGACCAAGGTCGACCGCGAGCCGGCAACTATGGGATCCACTCTTCACTTACCTTTCATGTCCAGCACCACTCTTACTTCAACAAGTTCAACGGGCACGGATAGTCACCCCGGAAAGAAACAAGAACTGCGGAGGCCACCGTCGATACCAGCCTTAACCACTACATATCGTTCAACCCCCTCCTTGAAGCCATTATATTACGTCCTACTACATCACGCCACTTCTGGTGATGGAATATCTCCTTCACCAAGTCTTCCCAACGAGTTGCAGGTGCTCTCAACTCTTTTACGTCCTTTCCTGGGATTTGAAGCAGGAGCTCTTGTAGAAAGTGAAAGGTTAATTGCGCTGGATTCTTTTGATATTATCATTCGTACTTGGGCACCTGTAGATCAGGTTAGCATCTTAATATTTTCGTATGATTTGGGATTAACACATTTGATCATCAGGTATCAGGATTAGAGCGATATCTTTGGTGTTGCAGGGCAGCAATTGTTCCCCCATCCGCGCTTCGTACCCGGATTGTGAGCACATTGTGGAGCCTGATGATTCCGATAGAAACAAACTATTTAGCGACCACACCAGACGCGTTTCGAACGCTCGCGCATGGACTTTTTTCGTTGCTACCATCTTTACACCCCCCATCCACAGCTGTAACCGATCAGGAAGACCTCATGCTGTTGAAGGAGATGATATTCAAACTTCGAAATGGATGTTGTGGGCAGTTTGATGAAGGATCCCTTGAAACAGAATACAATGTTCCTCTTTCTGCAGAAGACGATCTTGACACCCTGAGAGGTGCAATGATATTACAAGCACTGTCTAGATGCTTGGAAGAATGCACGGATGATGCTCGTTTGTGGTTATTGCAAAATTCTTTGCAGGTATGTTCAACCCTTTGGTAATATATATATATATATATATATTTACTCGCCTTGCAGGATCATTGGATCACTTATCCCAAAGGCGATCTATATACACCACTCTTAGCCGCCATCCATTCCCGTACGCTAGGCAGTTTTACTCGTGGGCTGTTGAGCATTCTTACCATCCCGGTTGACCAATCATTGTACGTGTCACAAGCCCAACATATTGCTCGCACATTGCAGAAACGGGTCATTCCCGAGATAGAAGCAATGGGTGACAAAAATACTTTGGAATGCCAGAATAATGTTGTCAAAATTACCATTGAGTTGATTCGCATGGATAAAGCCAGGGAGCCAATGCGATGGGGGATTGCTCTCATCGTCCATTGGTATGAATCTTCGCCGTTCTGGAAATCTAACTTGGAACGTACCATCCGTGAAATCGTGAGTGCTACAATATCCACTACGTGTTGATTGCTCAATATCAGAAGGTGGCTAATCGTGACTGGACAAATATCCTCGCAAAGCTATCGCCATTGATCAAGCTTCTTCCTGAAGAGGCAAGAAAACCGTTGGCAGCTTTTGTGCTTCCCCTTCTCCAAGATGCAAGTCGATTTTCTTTTCCTACTTCTCTTGATAACTAGACATACGCGTAGAAACTAGTCGAAGAGCCCCCTCCATACCCGTGCCTTCCTTTAACAAATCTCCTCGACACCATTGCACGGTTATATCCGCAAGTGTTTTTCAAAGTCCTGTTCTCTTGTGCGGCCTCATCTAAGGAATTCTCTGTCGTCAACTATCTCTGCATTATCGTCGTTATCTCGAAGTTTCTCCCTGATTTCTGGATACGCGATGCGGAGATGATGTCAGTTGCACTGATGAGTGACGCTGGAGGGAAAAAGCCAGGAGATTCAGAGAAGCCGTCCTGGGCCAAAGCAAGATTAGGTCAATCTATTCTATTTTTGGAAGTCATTGGTTGTATCCAAGCGGCTCGTCGTGAAAAAGATGAGATGATTCCGGTTAGTTCTTTTTATACACATCATTGCTGTTTAGTTGAGAAGTCATCAGAACTCCGAAGGGAGTCCTCTGTTCGTTCAAACAGCTAAATTCGCATTGGCCTTGGAGTCACGTCTCGGAATTTTGGTAGAAGCAAAGGTAATTATCTATGCCATGTTAATGAAGGTGCTTCATATCTGTTACTAGGAGAAGACCATGTTGATTCCACCCTCTCAAAGGCTACTTCTGTGTGTCCTCTTCCGTGAAACTCGATTACTCAGTCGTTCCCTAAAAACGTATGTATTTAGAACCACCATTGCACTCCACTTATCTCGTCTTATTGGCCAGGGCCTCCTGGCTTCCACGTGTGGTCACTTGGTTTATTGATTTGTACCTGGAGGATGATATTGGACAAGATCCCGAAGTGGAGGAGAAAAGTTCAGTCGGCCAACTACAAGGACTGTATGCTGCAGCGCAAGATGGGGTGCAGTCATCCCATCAAGTAAACTCCCTGTACCACTTCCCCAACCTGATAACCTCTTCTAACAGTTTTTCAGCGCCGGAGCACGATGATACTCTCGAAGTCTTTGGAAAAATCCCACCATCAAGCTGAGGTCTCGGTGGGGGGTGCTGCCGACCTTGCGAGCATGTTTACAAGTAGAACGACCCTCGTTATGTCACTATCCAAGGGATTTGTAGCGAAAGCCATGAAGCTTCTTGTTACGATGTCAGCATTGCTCACCCCTAATGATCACCGACGACTTGGGCCTTATCTGTGGGCAGAACTTGTGAGCGAGGGAGATCATTCCTTTACCTCTGCAGTTTGTCATCCTTTCTCTGGAGTTGGAGTCTAATCCCCAAAATCTTTTTTGGCTAGGTCTCGTTCCTCATCATGCAGTGTGCAGAGAAGACACCTTTAGACTTTTTGGCCATAATGGAGATTGATCTCCAAAGGTCAGGACATGATAACAAAAACGACCATTAATGCTAACGGACTATTATCAGCCTGGACGAGGAAGCTAGATTACAAGCCATTCAAAAAATAAGCATTCTGTCCAATTGGCGTTTTCAAATCCTCTCTCAGCACTTCGTTTCCGACCGAGCTCACCGTCCATTTAAGCTCGCCCGCGGACCTCTCCCATTCGTGGCTACTGACATGGGGTCCAATGTTTATATACATGAAGACGATCCGGCGGAACTCCAAGACAGTCTTCCTTCTGAACTGAAGAAACGCCTCGCCGAAATTGGCTGGGACCAAAACGATACCCCTGTTGATCAACATCAAGAATGGCTCAAGACACCGATGTCTCTTCTTCCAACCTATCAGCTTGACCGGCTAGAGAACACCTCTTCTGAACCACCACCATCACCGGGCTTAAGCCCGACTCCCGGTTTAAAGCCGGAAGATATGGGGCTCCTCCGACGGAACTCGAGCACCGGGGGTCCTCTTCCTGGTGTCAAACGAAGAATGGTGTTTGTCCCATCACTTACACTTATATTCCCTCGGCTGGCGTCTTTAATATTTGATGAAAACACTGAAGTTGCATCCGCTGCAGGGGAACTCATCATGGACCTAATGCGAAACGACCCAGTTCTTCTTACCCGGCCAATTTTAGATCAATTTGCAGGTGAAGAAAAAGATATTCGTTCAGCAGTCTCAACGATCAATGCGTTCCTCCATATGCGACGAAATCTTCCTTCTCCAATGGCCCATCATGTCTTCAATAGTCTTGCCGGTTTTTTAAAGTTCACCGCTAGGCACGATGATGATAGTGATGCCCTTCAAGATTTTTCTGTTACAGCTACCCTCCTTTCCAAACTTGTCACGCAAGTCAGTGGGATGTCTATGCGCGAAATTCGGCGTGCTAAGGTGGACATTTTTCTTATACCATCTGGATCCCTTTGGTTCCCATCGTCAGCCCCAGTTGGTGCAATGTTCCCTAGAGGTTATGAATATGCTTTCAACCCCTTTGACGGCCTCCCGCCACACCTGGTATCCATAACATTGATTCGGATTTCTCAAAACCTATTGTTCTTGTCCATGTTGAAACGAAATCGTCAAGATGTTGGCCTTATACGAAAGAACATGTCACGGCTCATACTACCGTCTTTGAGAAGTGAAATGGATGATGCGACACTGGACCTTTCAGATTTCATTCCTAAACGGACCGCCCAAGTGGACAATGAAAGTCTGGAAGGCCTTTCGTTAATGCTATCCCGAAGCCATATTCTTCTTGTTGCTCAAGTGTTTCGCTCCATGTCTCGTCATTTAAATGACCGTAATGAACTAGCAATTCTCGTTGATGGTCTTAATCGAATAATGTTGGCGCACGGGGATGATATTGGAATAGTCAGTCAGATCATGATTGGTATGTCATTCTTGGTAAAAAAAATACTTGGCGTTGTTTCATGTATTGCTTCTGCTAGCTCTCATGGTCGCTAGCACACGGTTTCGCCGGCTTTTCACATCGGGAGGAGGATACGCCCTTTTCATGCCGGCGGTCATCAAAATTTACACGGAAGCAGAGTATCACGCTGGTATAAGGCTAGCTATTGAATATGCCGTCAATCGTTTCTATGCGCTTCATCACGAGGCATTCGTTTTCCAGACTCTCGACATTATGGCACATATTGCCATGCTGCCAAATCCCGAAGCAGACTGGTTGGGAAAGAATATCTATAATCTATTCTATGCTCTACGACGGGGTGTCCTTCCTACATCACCGGACGCAGCAGGAATTCATGACTCGAACAAGATTGAAGAACGAGAAGCCCTCATTGTCAGTACCGCAGAAGAGAAACCACAAGCATTCTTGTCATTACTGCGAAGAGGAGAATCGCAAACGAGGAACGGGATCACTATCGATTTGCCTGACGAGTATGAGTCAAATCGCCTCGCGATGGACGATTTCGTCCGACTATTTTTGACTGTCATTGCCCATGATCCCTCGATTATCCGAGCAGAACAATTCCTACGACTGTTGCGTCTTCTTACACCACATTTATACCAGGCCACCGCCTCTGCTCGGACAGTTTTACAGGAGGGAATTGATGCTTTAAGTGTAGTGTTGATTCGAGCTTCTTCCAAACCCAAGGGTGGAGATTCCATCCCTATCAATACTTCAAGTGAAGGCATTTCCGCAGGATCATCAGATCTATTACTAGAGAATCAACTCCTCGAGAAATCGCGTTCTCCTAGTGACATAACAGCGATGAGACTTGACTATCTTTTTTTAATTGTGAACTTCACTCAAGCGGGCGGCGAACTCCCTCACCCTGCTGTTCTCAGGACAATGGGTCTTATCACCCTAATGCTCAAAGATGCTTCCACTGAAGTTAGCATCACAATATCCAAATTCTTCACTGACTTTATACGCCATTCTCTCATTCGTGAAGGACCCCACTCAATCAAAACTGCAGTTGCGATACTTCAAGAGCTAGCCCCTCTTATTAGTGCTTACATCCACGCACTTGATTTTACAGGATTATTCGAATCGATCGTCATACTCACAGCGAACCCTCTATATGCTAGCAATATTTCATTTGCCCGAGTTGTAGTCACCCAGATCTGTGTGTTGGGGCTCGGAGCCTATGAATCAGCACTATCCGAGAGTCTCGTTCTATCATCACCCTCACGAACCAGCTTCGTCGCCCTTCTTGCCCAAACTGTCCTTCTTCGGGGGGTCGACATCGTTCCTGAACTAGAGAAGTGTACCCCATCCTATGGATTCCTCGTCGGCATTATCCTTCCTTTTGCCATGTCGCTCAAAACACAGTCTGATACCTTATCAGATAGTTCAAAACATGAGCCGTGGCATCGTGATGCCCTTGCAAGGGTTTGGATTCGTTTGCTATCATATTCCATGTCAGCTTGCCAAAAAATTGTTGGGCAAAACTTTGAGCGATCCAAAAACCACGACAAAAGTCGGACCACATCTAAGCAAGCCGAGCTTTCAGCCTTCATCGTCGCTCTACAAATAATCAAGATCATTGTGATACGTGCGCAGGCCGACCTATCATCAAACCTCCCAGGTATCTGGGCCCGGATCGCTGCGTTTTTGAAACCTATGTTAGATGAGGGTAATGCGAACTTCGCCAGTCGCGTGCAAGATATATCTCCTATCGCCACACCTACGGCATCGCCCAGGGCCAGTGGACAATTTGACCAACAATTCTCATCATCACTTACGATATTTACGAACGTGCCGAATCCCTCACTACAAGGTCAAACTTTCTCCAGCCCTCGGGTTGTCGATTATGTACTCTGGTCGTTCCTCGAGCTGTTGTGTGTGTACCGGAACCCCCTCTTCCTCCAAATGCGGCTGTTGACTGTTGAGAAGCTCGTCGAACTTGACAAAGAGCTTCAACACCATAACTTGCGTAGTCCTATTACTTCAAAGAGCCGTCCTGTTTCATCTTCTATCTTTTCCAAACCTCGACGTCGCGTATCCGGGCTCCCCTCTCCTAACTCATCGCCGCGGTTGCACCCCTCACAATCATTCCCTCATGACCCATCACTTTTATCCATCGACGGTCGTCAGGCGGGGTACAACAACGCAGCCTCACCACAAAACACACATGGCCCACGGATTGTGCATCTTGGACCCATTTCGGCAACTTCTATGTTCGGACGCGGGCTTTTGTCTGGCCGGGGGAGGG
The DNA here is from genome assembly GCA_037014335.1 of Collybia sordida. NCBI lineage: Eukaryota > Fungi > Basidiomycota > Agaricomycetes > Agaricales > Clitocybaceae > Collybia > Collybia sordida. Next base: position 1,268,847 of record JAYKXK010000009.1, on the reverse strand, counting down.
GGATCGAAAACCCAACGACAACAATAAAGATTAAGTCACTAACACTTGTCCGGGCGACGTATCAGCGGATTCGGACGGTGCAAACATGCCTGGGCTATGAAACACTATTACCTATGCCTAATAGTCACGAGATGGACATGGACGAGGTCTTCATGACGTCATGGACACACCGACAAGCGTTAGAAGCTATCAAGCAAGAGACGAAGGATTTAATGGAGGAGTTTGAGGAATCGGACAGAAGCTTGGAAGACGAGGGTGTGATGGTAGATAGTTTCCAGCCCACAACATGATACCTGATTGCATTGATTGCCAATGTATACTTATTTTGTCTGTCTCAACGTTTACTTACATGTATCATATTTTATATCCCTTTATAGGTAATCAACTGTACCAGTACTGGTTGAAGAGGGCGAAATTAGGATATGAAAGGACGTGTCGTAATATAACATTAGGGAGCGTACTACACTCTCTTACAGAATGTGGGATGCCAATAGAAGACCAGCAACAACGGCAACGGCACCACGGAACTGTATCCCAGTTCCGATGAAAGGGCTGGCACCGTTTAGAAGGACTGTTTGGTTGCTGAACGCAATGCTGGGTGTTTCAGCGGTTGTATTCTTTCCATATTTGTATGACGTAATGTTCGCGCCGGGAGCCTCAGGATCGCCGCACTTAATGGATACTGATTTTACGAGAGCGTAGAAGTGACCAGCAGAGACGTAATCGGGGTCTTTCCAGTTGATCATTCCTGCAACCTATTATCAATATTTTGAATACTGGTGAGAAGTCAAAATTCGCACCTCCAGCCCAATCAACAGTGCCAGGAGGGCTGGTCGGGATACCAGCAGGCCAGAGGCTGTAGAACATTAATATCAAATTGTTGGGGGTGAGATCCGTATATACTTACGAAAGTTGGATACGAGAAGGGGTATTGGGATATCTACTGACGCCGGAGGGATCGATAGCGTCCGATTGCTTAATCGTGCGGACAGCCTTCCCATCGATAAGGAAAGTCAAAGCATCGGGCTGCCAATCAATCTAAAACATGTCGCATAAGGTGATGAACGACGATATGAAACCCAAACTCACGGTATAATCGTGATAGTTGCTGAATGTGTCGGAAAGTCCTTTTTCAACATGGCCATTATTTCCGGTTGTCGCTGCAATCGGTTGTGAGATATATAAGATGACAATCCACAATGTAGACGTACGGATGTAACCTTGCCAGAAATAGTTAGTCTGGCCCTCGGTGGTTGCAGTTCCAGGGAATTCCCAATCAATCTCATCTTTGATATCACTCATAGTGATGAAGGCAGTGACAACGCCTCCCCAGCGTCCGGTCTTCACTAAATGAACAGCTGTTAGTAAATTGAATGTATGGTAAAAGAAAATTCGGTATGAACATTTTGCTGTGACTGTTCCATAATGAAGATAGCGTGTAGATGAGAGACGGGTCCCGCCGTTGGTTTCTGTAAGTAGCATAGCAAGCTCGCCACCAGAAGAGTTGGTGTTCATGATAGTCCCTTTGTCAACGACCCAGTCTGGTAGTGTAACGTAAGCTGTCGTTCTTACATGGATGTAAGCGCTGATAAATACCATATTCAGTCACATTTCCGTCAAAGAACGTTGAATTGGAGAGAATCCGAGAGTTATCCGCAAAAGTGTGCTACGAACAGCGTCAGTTAGGTGCGTAAACTCAGGTAATAGGACTCACATTTGCATCCTTGCAAACAGGATTGTTCTTACACGAATCGAGGCTCTTTGATGCGAGAGGATTACATCCTCCTAAGCAAAACTAAAAGTAAATATGTCAGGGTCTGGGCGGAGCATCAACCCGATCGAACGTACGTTGTCGGTTCCACAAAAGCCAAATTCACCTATCCATACAAGGTAAATATACAGGTACATGTCACCGCCCTTAACTTAGACATACTACAACAAGGAGCAGACGCAGGACATGGGTTCGTAATGTTGCTATCGGTTGCCACAACGACATCAAACAACGTCAACAACTTGTTTTAGAATGTCCTATATATTGAACTTACCAGGAGGTAGCTTGGACGCTATCTGCAAAGAACGACAGAAGAACAGGGAATATAACCACTAGGGGTGTTGGAAGCATAGGTGAAAGACCGGTGTGTGCAGAGAGCGTACGGGTTGTTGGGATGGACGGGGGGAATGAAAGCTTTATGGATGGTTTATTTATTAGTTTTATATTTTCTGATCATCAAGCGGTAACCGCTACATTCGTGTGTGTACTTGTTTGTTATGCAAGTTTCCACGTGCTTCACCTATCCGACTACCCACATCGGAACAAGACCCCCGCTTCGATATGACCAACCATCTGTTCATAAACACCTGTTTATTACATGGGATGATAGCTGACGATAGCTTGCCCCAAGTTGTCCTACACTAGCATGATTAATGATCCGGGTTTTCTTCCAATGACAATACAAAAAAAACATGACAAAAGTCCCAATTCGGACAACCAAAGAATGAACAAGAGCAACATTTTCGATAGGTAAGGTAGTGTGGCTCGCTTGGGTGAGCATATTATCTTATGGTGGAGTTCAGAATAAAGTGAATATTCCGCTTATCTGAATAATTTATCGGGATATAGCAAACCTAGACCTGGGAAGGTTTCGCTGGCGGTAGTCAAGAGCAAGAGCGGGGTGTGTCGCAAGGAGGTGAGCATGTTGCAGGTCATTTGACGTGTACCTTGAACCGGTATTGAAATATTGAGAGTGTATTGAAGGATCATGGTACAGGCCTGAGCCTATTGGTCCTAGCAAAAACGAAGTTTGGCGAGCAAAAGGGCCAGAATTGCGGGAAATATTGGTACGATAGACAGCGGCCTCATGATCCAAAATTGAAGATTTAGAACGAACATAACGGGCGGAAATCCGGTGGCCGGCATAGCACTGTCCATGAAGAGTTTCTTTGGCCTCCTGAGCGATTTCGGCCGAAGCATATTCAACGACAACAGATGTACTCCCTGGAGAAGTATCAACAATCTCGAGTTTCTTGATGCGGCCAAAAGGGTAAAATAAAGGATGCATGTCTTGAATTTGAGAGAATAACAATGAGGAAAGACCAGTTACGAGCAATGTCGGAGTTGTAATGGGACTAGGCGATAAGGAAGCAATTTCGTTTTCTTGCGAGTTTATGGAAGACGCAGACGAGTCAGCAGAAGGAACGCCAGGAGTCTCTACTAAGATATCTGGGGGGCTGCAAATGTGGGACATCCTTGTGTCCACGGCGAGAGTACGATCTCCTCCGTCAAGGAATCCTAAAAATTGCATATAAAAAACTGGAACCGGCGTGGAAATGGAACATGCCTTGAGAACGTTGGACAACTGCCCAACTAATATCTAGAGTATGACCTCTATAATAGACGTTGAGAAGGAAATTACTCAAGGAACAAAACATACTTGATTTGTGTGCGTGTCAGAGCGGTCATAGCCGATTTTGCTTCGTCGTGAGATGACATAACAACGAACCCACGGCGGCGGGAAGAGTTATCAACTGTCGCTAGAATGACACAATGCGAAACAGTCCCATATCGAGAGAAAATACTCATAAACTCAGCCCTGAAAATAATATAACTTATGGAAGTGCTAATATCCACAATATCACATACTTTGTGAGAGCAAACGGGAGACCGAGCACGTATAGATTTCTACGATCGTCTGATTGGTGCTTCGGCCGAGCCTTAGCTTGCGATATCTTGACAGGAGTCACAACACTGAAACAAAAGGTTTAGTATACCGAGGTTATGCCTTCCACATATGCGCATATAAGTGATCACAAAGGCGAGCGACATACAGAGCCATTCCGTGAATCACGTATCCGTTCATGCACAATGCCTTCCTGTTTTTCTAGCATAAGCATATAATGACAAGCTGCCTGGTCAAAACTCAACGTGGCTGCATCGAGACTAAAAAACGTGATTTCAAGATAACCGCCGGGCATATCTTTACAATCTTGAGAACTCTTGACGTCTCCTTGTATTAAATCATGCATGTTGGAAACAAAACTAGTCGTTATCCTCTTGATCCTTACCGATAAGCGTATTAAATAACGCAACAACTTCGGCAATGCTCGCTAATTTATCTATCAATATCCCTTCAAGAATAAGATACAAACGGCATACTGTGATTCGAGATGTTTCCTACTCTAACAGAATTCATTTGACCCTGACTGAACTTGAATAACGGAGCAGAACTAGTTGCCATTCTGAGAGATAGAGGGGGTGCGCTGAGAAAAAGAAACAAGATGATTAAGGAGTAATATGAGGACGAGAAGAAGCAAGAAAAGGACTAGGTTGTCCGTGTTCTGTGGTGGTTGGAGAACAAACGAACGAGATGGAAGAACTCCAACAAACTGAATTATTGCCGATTGGAGTTAGACCCGTGACCGATCCCTTGGAGTGGTCGCGTCTGAACAAAGATCACGTTTTATACACGTGACAAACCGGACCGCAACCTACTGATCACTGTCGCACGCCCGACACAAAGGGACTCTTTGAATCAAGACCTATTCAATACAAAGCTCCTCAGCTAAGGCCGCCTCTTGAGACTTCTGCACTTCAGATTGAATACGCATCATGTCATCTCGGTCACTCTCTTCTATGAATATTTCCCTTCCAACCCTATCAGCTCTGACTAGAGCTGGCTACGAGACCGTACATGACCTACAATCCATCCGGTCAGCTGAGAGCTTGGCCCAAGGTCCATCTTTCCAATGAAGAGAATCGTGTCATAATTTCTCACAAATCCGTGTTCTAAGACCTGAAAATTGAACTTTCAGAAGCAGAGTTAATTTTCGCCCTGTCTAAGAAACCCTCGGCTCCAGTTATCACGCTCCCCTCAACCCAATCTGCAGCATCCATGGCCAGAGTCTCAGACATGTTTACAACTCGTTCGTCTGCCATAGACAAACTACTCTCTGGTGGTATTCAACGAGGTCATGTCCTGGAGATATCTGGTCCACCAGGAACACCGAAGGAGGCCGTCGCATCTAATATTGTGACATCATTTATAGAAGCTGGCGAAGGTGTTATATTTGTTGGTAAAGTACCATCTTCTTCTTCTGAAAAGTCTCACGTTATAGCCGATGTATAGATACACAGAATATGACCAGCCCCGCGAGCTTGAATGATTCGCTTCAAAGTCGGTTTTCTCATAATTATTCCAATCTGGCTCATACTAAGGCATATTTGGACAGCTTCAAAGGACTTACCATCCAATTATCTGGCTCTGGTTCACCACATCAACATCCGAACATTACCTGATCTTGTCATTTTCATGCACAACCTTCCCTCGCTTTTGAAATCACACCCAAAAGTATTTCAGTCTTGTGTAAAAGTCTACCATCGCTGAATTCTAACCTAGGTGTCCCTTCTCGTCCTGAATTCCATATCATTTCTTTTTCAAGGAGCCCAGAGCCTGACCATCGCAAGTAAAAACGCTATTTTAGAACGAATTAAGCAAGCTTTAATACAGGCTTCGGCCTCGCGTAACCTTACGGTACACAGACTAATATGTCTTCTCAATGCATTATTATTCATCAAGGATAATAAAGATTATCTCTACATCACAACTTGCTACAAAAATACTCAACGCTGATGGATCTCCCGGTACATTTGACACCGGCGCCAGGGGCGTCATGGTACCCCAGCTAGGCAATCGATCTGTTGCCGTGATCAGCGGAGTGACTGACCTGTAATGAATAGGGACGGCATACCTTCCTTTAGGAAGAACTTTTCGCATTATTTTTGTCCCAAAAACTAAACGCTCAGGGTGCGCTTCATGTCCCCCTTTCTGGCAATTTAATCTTCTATTATAGATCATAGTATCATTAAAATACTGTCTTCTCCACTTTATCAAGGTAAAGGGCCTGCTCCTACAGTGCCATACGAGTTGGTGCGCGACTCCTCCCCCCTAGAAGGATAATGTTTGACTTCCAACAGGGTGTCGACGGACAAGTCTTGTAGATGCCACAGCCCCTACTGGGCATGTCCCCTTACTTGATCGCCATCCCACTCCCATCTCCTAGATTCAGTGGCGTCTCCAACACATCTCATATTGATATCAAGGGTTCATAGCGCCTGTCCATCACCCGTGCTGAACATTTCGCGTGCCCCCGGGACTAGAAAGGATCCTTTGTTTTTATTGGGTCTATATTAATGAATATGACGAACATGTTGAATTGATAATCATGCCCGTATTTGATTCGAATACCCAAAGGCCCTTGGAACGGAGATGTGAAATATCACAATACATTGCACCATCGTCTTCTCAGGCGGTCTACAACCAGACAATCCAATCACGTACATCCTCGGACCTCGCCCCAGCGGCAAGATTCTGGCATTGGCAATAGCGAATCATTTTCGTGATGAACCACATCGGCCAAAATTTATATTACCGCCCCCGGACGACCCCGATTTGAACATGGTGATAGAGTTCGAAGTCCGCGACTACATGTCAGCGTAGCCCCTATGTCTTAGAAATTTCCAAGCGTCGTGGCGACCATTTCCACTTCCCAAGATCAGGCGAGATAGGATCACCTGCTAACCTGTCTTTATATCTCTCTTGACAGAGGGCCTCAAATTATACTGTCGAGTTATTGGGTGGCGCCCGCATACCCACCATTTTCGTATCCCAACAACACAAAACCCCAACACGACAACGAGTAGAGTTGAAATAGAAGTAACTTCAAATCCCCTCTACTTTGCTACGCGTTACCACGATTCCCAACGACCAAAATGCCCCATATCGCGATCACCAGCACCAGTGGCCCAGCCTCAATTCATTATACGATTTCCACCCCTTCAAATCCCTCTGCAAACAAGATCGATGAAAGTCTTCCGACTCTAATCTTCATTCACCCAGTTTACATCGCGCAAACGATATTTCACCGTATGCTTCCCCTAACAAAGACGGTGACTTGACTTACTATGTTCCCAGCTCAATTCGCGGACCATCACCTTCGGAGGTTCAACCTCATTGCCATCGACACCCGATGTCATGGTGAAACGACAGGACCAGTGGCAAGTGGATGGCGACGTGCTGACGCAGCCGAGGATGTTTTTAACTTCATGGTTCGTAAATCACAACGGCTTCTGCCCGCGGCATGAAATTAACCTTTCTTTAACTCAGGAAGCCCTCGGTCTTCCCCCCTGTCATCTGCTCGGCGTATCAATGGGAGCGTGTACTGCCACTCAACTCGCAATAACTTATCCTTCGCGAGTCCTATCGCTTACTCTCATTTCCCCCCTTCCATTGCAGGAGGTACGGGCTCTCTTCTTAGTAGAAAAGAGGAACTAAACATTTACACAGCCTCGCGAAGTAGGAGAGGGTAGGCAAGAAATATATGATTGTTGGGTGGAGGGTTTCAGGGATCCGGCTGAGATAGATGAACTAGCACTCCTTGATGCAGTCCACGGAGCCCTGCAGCTCGGTTTCAGTGGTGCAGAATCGAGCCTAATAAATGCGTATGTGATCATACTCGTATCAGCGTAACGAATGCTTTATGAATCTCACAATAGACTTAAAACACTCTCCGTCCCACAGGCAATGGTCAACTTCGGACCTGGTAGATTCGAGGACTTTCATACTGTTTCCGTCAAATACTTCTTGGATCGGAAGCCTCACTCCACGGCGACTCTCGGTAACATCACGTGCCCCATACAACTTCTGCATTGCACGGGAGATATTGCTTACCCATTGGAGTATGTGGTAGAACTTGAACAACTGATCATCGGTGCTGGGGTTCCAGTCAGATTGATCATGATTGAAGGGGCTCCGCACTTTGGGAATGTTACGCATCCAAAGGAGTATGTTTCCAGCTTACCTTGATCCTGCCACACTCATGTGACCTTCCTTTGTTACAGAATCAATCGTGCCATCTACGAGTTCATCATGGAACACGCGAAAATGACTGTGCCGCCAGGCCCGAGTAGTGTTGTATCACCATATGCATCAGCACTGGCTTCCTTTGGTTGGGTGACAGGTGATGATAGTTATTCCAGTTCAGACGACGAAGACCTATAATTCGAGTTTCACTAACGGTCGTGGCGCTGGTCTAGAGCCTCTTTTTTGCATACGTTGGTAACCTCGACATAGGACATTCTGTAGATTTGCAACAGGACTTTTTTTTATTTAAGTATAGAATATCATCCATCGTTCTCGGTGTTCGTCAGAATCGTATCTGGAGTTACGACAAAGTCCATTTTCCAATCGGTGTCGCCAATCGGAACACCATGACCTTCGAGAATTTGTTCACGAAGTGCCAGCGCGACTAGATGAGTGTTAGATCTTCAATTTGAGGCAGAGAGACCGCGGCACACCTAAGACCGGTTTGGGTCGGCCACTGGCCACGTACGACGCGATAAATCGATCGTAATAACCCTTTCCATGGCCCAAGCGGGATAATGTATGATCAAATGCAACACCTATTTTAGTCATTAGTCTAGCCTTAGACCGGACCGGTCCTGCGACGATGTAAATTCTGACCCACCAGGCAATAAGATCATGTCCAAGTCCTCACAATCCTTGTCGAGCACTTGATGTATGGGATATTTGTTCTATATGCCCCGCGTGATGTAGCGATACGTACCATTCACCCTTGGAGTATCTTTCCATTCTGGTCCAGGCTCTTTGATCCCCCAGGTTCCACTGGGAAGGGTGTCAAGATCCTCCTTTCCATAAAGTTTCAAGAATTGCATATGCCCTTCTGTGGTCTCGATCTTAGGGACAAAAAAAGATTTATCTAGACAAACACGTTGAGATTGAATGTCGTGATGATAGCTGGCAATGTTGATGCTTACCGCGCCGCAAGATCTCTGAAACCAGCGATGTCGTGTCGACTTCCCCAGTAGGCATGCTCAAGTAACAGCTTACGGATCGACACTTGTCAAAAGACGGTAGTGATAACACCCGTGCAACGACAGCTTGAGCTATAAAAGGCACAATATTAGGAACATTACTATCTAACTGGTACTGCTCACATTGTTCTTGAATCGTTGACACGGGGAGAGGTTTGAGAGCCGCAGCGATAGCTTTGCGAAGGGATTTTTTCTGTGCTCTGAGTGTAGTTGCGGCGGCCATGATGGATGGAACAGTGAGTGACTCCTTGAACTACGGTGGTAATGGAGTTAGACTCCATATTTTATTTGAATAAAATTACTCCGGAAAGCCCAGACTTGAAGTCTATTTGGGCAACCCACCGGCATTTAATTTAAATTCCGAGATACTCAGTGTCACTTCGACATTCCTTATTCATATTTTATATTTTACTTTCCAACTTACAAGAACAATGAGTTATGGAGAGTATAAGCGCTCACAGCCAATATACACTCGAATCTCCCAGTCGGAGTCGTGCTCCTGAATTTTACGGCTTCGTGGCTTGGACTTCCACGTCACTGGGATTTTGTCTTTACCTCCTATGGGCCCTGGTTCCAGATGAATACATAGTTTGGGCTGGTATAGAATGGTACCCTAGTCGGTGAGTGTATGTTACTCGCAGCTTTTTGCAGATTGACCCATATATTCTTGCAGGGAATGGGCGTTATTAATACCAGCGTGGTCCATCATGCTGGTCGTTACAACCTACATTGTATACTCTGCGATGGCCATTGCCGCCACGCCATCTTTCTCTGATATGAATGCGATAACTGGTAACTAATCCTACCCCAGATTACCCCCGATGTTTGCAACTAATTCTGGAATTGTTTTATTAGATGCACGAACACAGTTTCCTACCGGTGATGTTCCAAATCCGTATCTCAACGCCGATCCCTCGTCGCCAATGCTCTATGACATCCCGATTGGTTTAGTTAACCGGGTTTTATACCACCGGCTGGATGAAGACGAAGTGGCCGAATCAGTAGTGGCAGTCGAAGGCAAGTGATTTATAAGGATAATTGTACTTGGCGGCCCAACTTTTAAGTTCATATATTGTTACATAGCTACATAAATACTAAAAACTATATCCAGTTAAATCGAAAAACCTAATTTGATGTATTGAACCTGCTTGAATACGGACGAACGAAGTGAGATCCATTGTTACACAGCGCCACGACCGACAGAGGTCGGATGGCGGACAGCTGGTCCCGGGAGAACAGTAAACTACGGGTTGCAGTCAGAAGTACTGTAGCTGAAGGATCGTCCAGTCAAACACACCTGCGAAGGATGGTATGGGTATGGTTTGGCATCAAGGTAGGAGTTACGTTCTTCGAGAGTGTTGATATCATTCGTGTATGACGAAGGAATGACGGGAGGTAATGGAATAGATAGCGCTGACCTCCAGTCAATGTTTTCGCTGACTTCCATAACATCGTCCGAATCGTACTCCGCATCGGACACGGAGGTCAGCGATTCAACATTGGTTCTGGTCATCAGGCTGGGTGGCATCCATCGAAGTTTGTACGGTGCATTTTCCAATTCATGGCTAGGTGGTGTCGAGGAGGTCATGACTGTAGGGGCACTAAAATTGACCGTGTATGGAGCTGGTGGACTTGGATGTGACGGGAGGGCACCGTGGGTGCGCAAGTGTCGCGTTGCATTGGACCGTACAGCGAAGGACCTTGAGCATCCAGGAAATCCACACGGAAAGGCTATGGTAAACCAAACTGTGTTAGATCCAGCTAATAATAAAAATCGGACCCACATACGCTTTACGTTGTTATGGGTATTCATGTGAGTCTGCAAACCACTAGGACTGTAGTATTGAGGTAGGTTTATGATACAAAGGTAAAATTTGATTTAGTTACCGAGGAAAATGCTTGCCACACACCTCACACTCATGCATCTTGGACTTTTTCTTCTTTACGAGGGGATCTGGGGGACTAGTCACAGAAGATGATGATGATATATCAGGTATTGAATTGTCCACATAAGGTATAGGGTGTCCAATTGAAGAGAGAGTATCTGAATCTGGGGTCATACGTGATGACGATCTCTTCTGTAACTTCCTCAATGGATGTTGGGGCGGGGAAAGCGTGTTAAAAGCGCTACCCAGGGGGGTACTCGACCACACTCCTGGGCTATTACTCATGGGAATGGACGAAGTAGAGAGGGTGCTTATAGTCGTTCTTGGCTGTGATGTCTGCATGGCAGGATGTGTATATGGCGCGTATTGCGAAGTATCATCAGCGTGCACGATCGAAGGCGTGTCGAACTGATTTGTTGAACGATCCTTAATTTGAAACGGAGTGAGAGGCCGTGACCTCTGAGGCTCCATAGATGATGGGAAGGATAAAGCTTCCAGATGAGATCTACTCTCAGTATGTGAGTATAGTGTTTTTCCAGCAAGCACGTATTTCGTGATGTTGCGTGGAGAACCCGGCGATGGCCCCCCTAATGGCTCGACCGAAAAGGCGTGCACACCCGGGCTAGTGACCGATCGCCATTGTGGTGCATGTGGAATACGTGAAGTGGGAGTGGCCTGGATATGGGTACCCACGAAATTTTGATGCACGGTCGAAGTCCCAGTACTATCACTTATCGTACCAACGTATCGGCTCTCAGCGCCCGAATCGTATTGCGTACCATATAGGTCTTCTTGCATCGGCGTTCTTTGTGATGATTCTGGATGGCGTTGGAAAAAGGATTCGGCTGAATCATTATCACCCGTATATTCGCATAATTTTTCGCGCGAAGGGAATGTACCGTATGGTGTGTTTGTATCAGGAACGAACGAATACATCGAGGCCGAAGAAATATTTTGTTGCGAGTTTGGGTTGCGTTTGTTTGGGGAAGGTGGACCCTCTTGGTGAAGCGGCATGTTAAATGAAAAGGTGTATGGAAAGTTTAAAAGAGCAGGATGTCGCGAGGTACGTTATGATGCCTTGAATTGCCTCGTTTCCGACTGTATTTAAGGTATAGAAGTCTTCTTGGTTTTTCCAGGCTAGTACTTTGGAAGGATCCGATGTTGGAGTTTAAGGATTGAGCTTCAGGGATTTTTTATGAGTAAGTCCCGGACTAGGCGTAATATGGTGTTGTGTGAACTCACCCACGCGGTGTTTCCCCTTCGCTTTTCAAGTGGGTTTTAGCACAAAGAATCTCTACGACATAGATCCAACTAAGGTTTGTTTGAGGCCTGGTCAACCTACAGCCTAATGAAAGCTTGTGGGTATAACGCAGGTCCAATTGGTTTAGAAGGGGTCTTGGTCTTGAGTTTATGGTTGCGTATAGGATCAAAACAATTAAAGCGCGAAGGGAGATGAAGGAGGGAGTATAAAAATGCCATCCATGGACAGGGAAACGTACAAGAAGCTCCATTCGGCAATGCCATTTGGCTCAATCTTATCTTATACCAAATAAGGGTTGGGTGCACAATCGCAAATTCATTCTCATTAGAGTACATGTGGATTATCTGCAAAATAGTTTCCATCTAATGCTGCACTATGGTTCCAACTATCAGAAGTCATGACTTCTTTCCCAAACCCGTACCGTTGAAGAACCTCCATGGCATCTGATTTTAAATTATGCCCTTCTAATACATGCTTATCAGGTATCGCCGGCAACGTTTCAAACATAATCCTCGCAATCGCCACTTGTGCCAAATAGGTTTCCAGGGACATTTGAAGTGGATATTTCGTCTCCGCTTCGATGATGCGTTCTATAGATCCGTGTTCTTTAATAAACTTCAATGCCCGAGCGGGTCCGACATTTTTGATGCGTTGAGAGAAGTCAGTCCCAAGGAGGAGTGCGAAGTCTATAAAAGAGGCACGTGTGAGCTGGAGGGCCTCCCGAATGTCAGCTCCGGAAAGCACGACAAGAGGTTCTTGACGATTTGTCAGATTACGGATGAGAGGGGCTTCGTAAACTAAGACATCCTTTGAGGGAAATCAGAAGGTGAAGGTAAGAAGCAAATTAGTTCGTACTGTGTCTTCACTGGCAACATAGTCCGCAATTCCATTCAAAACCAGAGACGATGCGAGGGCTTCAGCCTCCACTCCAGCTGAATTAATACAAGGAATGCCCATTGCTTGGATGATCTCTCGACACTCTTCGTAATTACGCGCAGTTGGAGAACTCGTCCGCCTCTGGTAAGAGTCGCACATCATATTGCTCTTGTGAGAAAGTGTGACGAGTGTTGTTTCAGAAGCTTCGGGGGATTGCGCATTCCCAACCAAGGCTTCCCAAAAATGGCCCTCCTCGACAGTGAGTTGCAGCTGAGCTTTGGTCATAACAACTTCGGCCTGTATATCTTCCGCCGTACCAGGTGGAGTGGACGGAGTGGAAACCGCGACGTTGGGAAGAGCCGAGATGGTTGACTTACTGCGTCTATAATCAAGGTACAATGATGCTAGTTTACTTGTCACGTCGTCTTCAAATTGTTGAGAAGCATCAATAAGCGAAAAGGGAATGGATTTATCTCCTAGTACGGGCCTGGCTACAGTCAGTGATCCATGTTGCATAGCTTCGGAGAAGGGTGGAGTAATAAATTGAGTGAGTCCGATGTCTTCTGCGGGTGTGCCAGTTGACCCGCTAGGGTGATTGGTGGAAGATGGCACGATTGACCGTGGCTTGTCAACACCAGCTGGATCTTTCGTTGTTTCTTCAGTAAGGAGAGATAAAGCATCTTGTTCGTCTCGCCACGAGTAATCCGTATACGAATCGATGCCCGCATCCAATGGGTAACTTTCCGAGTCAGACAAGAGCTCATTGCCTCCACCACTCCCGTCTACCGGCTGTACTTTTGGAGGTGATGCGAACCACGATGATGTAGTAGCACCCAAAGAAGCATCACTTTGAGAACTCAGCTGACGTAGAAGCTCTGTAGTTTTGTGACGAGTTGAAGTATCTAATTCATGGAACCGATTAAGCACGCGTGATAATTGTCGAAAACGCTCAGAGCGGTCGTTCTCAAGCGACCCACGCGCCATCGTAATTCGTTGAACCTCCCGTCTACGCTCGGTCTGTTCACAGGTTGTTTTCAGCTAACGAAGGATGAGAGAGTAGACTGGCACGCACCTCTCGGGCTTTAGCAATATTACGCTCTATTCCATCAAATACACAGATCGCAGATACTCCTGCTTCATTGAGTTCTTTTGCTAGCCTATACCACCCGAGTACATGCCGATAGGGATGCGGGGCCTGCGCATAGTGAAAGCGTTGAGTAATGAGAGTACTGTCGCTGATAGATTGTTCAGCCGGGGGTTTAACAGAACATATAAAGGATATAACACCTTACATGACAATCTTTTTACCGGAAAGGCTCTGGAATCGATTAGGGAGTTGCTTGATTACTTCTGGACTAGGAGATTCCACAATTGAGATAATCGTTCTGGGTAGACGAGAGAGGTTTCATACCAAAATTTCTGAAGAAAAGGCGTGAGGCCCTGCACGCCCATAAGTTATATTTCAAAAAATTTCTCTTGCTAGGGCAAACGCCCAGAAAAACAAACGAAGGAGTCGAGACTCTGGGTAAGTGTCAAAATCTTTATAGTCACGTGACTGTATTCGGTAACAATAATTAAAATTTCGTCGCGCGACGCGTCACACGTGATGCAATATTTCATGTGAAGAAGCCCCTCCAACGAGGTGCGTGGTGTAGTTATGCTATTTGATTGAGACAGGATATATTCTCCGAGGCCGTTACAAGTGAATTATCAATGACAGAAAATAAAACAGTTTTACCACGGGGCAGGCAGTCCCGACGCCGCAGCACCAATCTCGGTGAGCTGGATGAGGGGGTCGAGGCTACCTTTGAATTGAGGTAGGTAAGAGGCATCTGTGTATGGACAGTGAACAGACGGAGAGCCCTTATAAATGGGCGTGTATGTAGCTGCACAGATCTCAAATGGCGTAAATTCGTCGTAAGAGATTTCCACGGCGTTTCTTGGATTGCGATCCCCGGCTGCAATCCGTTGACGGGCCTGAATTTATGTGTAAGTATTGAATTAGAGCCCAAATTCAGTAATCGAACCAACCTGCGCAACTATTTTTGGGTCAGGTTTCAATTCTAGTAGTCGTTTCGCGAATCTAGCTGCCTGCGCCTGGTTGTTGGCTTTCGCAAATACACCAATTGCACTGCGCAAGGCAATTTGCATATGTGGAGCCTGGAGCTCGCATTGTGTGAAGTAAGCAGCTAGTTCCAGATTACGGCGAATATTATCAGGTTCAGCCTCCGCCACGCGTCGTCGCTCAAGTTCGATAGAGACGCCAAGTAAATATTCACGGGCTGCCGTCACGGTTTCTCGCCACTAATTAAATAGTTACTTTAGTATGAAAGTTATTTTAATAGTCAGTTTGGTTCACCTGTTTTGCCTCATCATCGGAAGAAAGAACAACCAGTAGCAATGCCATAAGGACGGATCGGAACGTAGCTTGTGCTTCGGTGAGCTTATTGCCGGACACAAACCGATATCCTTCGGCGAGTTCTGCTCGAACAGATTGCAATGAACGGGCAGCAACCGGGAGAACCCGACTAGGGGAAGATTCAGACGGATTCCGCCGTACATGCAAGTGTAAGGGAGGTAACGATGCCACGGGCGATAGATATGTGTGCGATGAACGGTAGATAGATAAAAAGAGGGGCTTCAGTAGCGCAAAGTTGACAATGCCTAATTGGCGATTGAGGTTCTATGGGTCACTATCAGGGAGATGCATCTTGTCCAAATTCGTTGATACTCACCTGCATTGCAGTTTCGAAGGAACCAGCAGCAACATGGTCAGCAGCCAATGGAGAATTCCGTACCCAGAGCTCAGTTTCATTGACACCTGGTGTTGCGCCTGCGCCAAGCTCTTCTTCTTCAACGGGAATAGATTCATCGCCGTGTTCCGGTTGGAAATCTTCGCCATGAGCATCGAGTTCCCAGCCCTCTTCTTCAGGGTCGATGTCGTCATGGATTTCTTCTTCTCGTGCCCAAGCATCCAAAGCGGACGATGCTCCTGCTTGAGCATCACCATTGACATATGCTGGTTCGACACCGCCTTCCAGGTTACCGTCCGCAAGGGCGCGGTCAAAGAAGTTTTCTCCTGCGGAGACCGAAGGCCAGTTAAGATTGGTTGTCGATGTGACAATGGAAGGAGGTTTCAGGTCTGATGAGGGGAAGGTGGGTACATCGTCGATATCAGCTTCGGTTAAGCCTGCTACCTCCAAAATCGCTGCTGCTATTTCCTCCAACCCGTTAGTTTTTGCGGTCAAATATGCCAAAGGGTCTAGTTGATAGATAAGAAGCTGGGGTGTGAATATGCAATTGGTACCCACAAAGTCCAACATCTCTCATTACTGATATTCTTCCAAGCACATCACCAGCATATAAGGCATTATGGAATCGAGACATTGGGTCACCTCGGGCCTCGGCAATTTTTTGCATTTTTGATAATTTGTCCGTGCTGCCTGTTGCGAGATACAGGAAAGAAAGTTTGTCGAAGTTCTTGGTCTGTTGATAAGCCTTCTCGACGATCTGGAAACACTTTGAGTGCATGAAATATGTGTTAGAACTAAGACCGACTTTGTGGTTTCCTTGTTTGAGAGCCTGTTGTGCTAGGCGCTCCCAACACTCGGACCGATCGATTGACTTCGCTGTTTCCATTGCGACATCAAGGTTTCCGCATTCGATAGCGAGTTCAAATCGTGTGTTCGTGTCTTGTACGAAGTGTAAGGCAATCTGAAAACATGGTTAACCCAGGCGCTTTTGCAAAGTCTGTGATAGCCGGCGGACCTCGGGGAAACCTTTCTGCTGCAGGTAGGCAATGATGCTTTGTCCTAGAAGAGTTGATGTTCGAATGATATACAACATTTCCTCATAATTATTTCGAAGAAGAGCAAGCTTGAATCGATACTCCGTGGGGTCAAAGGTAATCGTGCGTGGTCGAGCGGATCGATCGAGACAGTGAACAGTTTTGCCTTTAACTCGCGTAAGATAAACAGGATTGTCCAGTGTGCAGATGACACCGTGGTCGCTGCATATGAATAAGTGAAATTTGTCAAAAGCAGAGACGATAATTTATCAACGCACCCCTGGGATAAACAATACTTGACATGGTTGAGAGTGGAATAGATGAATACTCCGGCATCATCCCAAGCCCCTGACTTGATACGAATCGTTTCATGTATAAGACTGTGGGTAGAGAATGTTTTATTCGCAATCGTGATAGCTAAGTGGGAGATCAATATAATCGCATCCTTGCAACAATAGAATTGCATACTGTGTTTGCTCATTAAAGCTACAAGTGATCCATCACCACTCCAGATAACATATTTCACGGGTGGACTATTGATTTCCGCGATAGTTTTTTGTTGTTGGATGTCATACAGAACAACGGTACTTGTCGAACTCAAAATAAGACTCGCGGTTCCACCATAGAAGATCTCGTTGGTCTGTACGGGAGGCTTGATTGTTTTCACAACGGCATTTGAAAGGTCGCGAACTTCAATAATCTATTGAATGCATCACGACATGGGCGAAGATTCACTGAAATGCATGAAAATAACTGACCTGAGTTGCTTTGTTTAACACAGCAAACCTATTCCTCGCAACAAAGATTGCACTCTGTCCATTGCCTTTCTTCCCATCCACACTAGAGTCTTTGACTTCCCCTTGGGTTTGTTGGGGAAGACTTGTCAGTTCAAACATCCCATTGTCCGAGCTGATTGTTAAAATAACAGCTCTTTCTGCGGGGTTGAAGCTGAGGGTCCGAGGAGGAACATAAGGGCTGCCGAATTTTCGAACACTAAGGAGGCCCATGTCTGCACCAGTATTGAAATCGTAGGAGCGAACATATTTATCGCGCACATAATACAGGCTGTCTTGATGAACAGAGAAAGCCGGTCGTTCACGTTCGAGCTTGAATACAATCAAACCGCTGTCATGCCCTGCCGCGAAGAGGTTCAGATTTGGATGGGCAGCGAGAATCCAAAACCGATCGTGTTCTCTTCTAAACGTTTGTATCGCGGTTCGCTTCGCCAAATCCCATACACGAACAGTCTTGTCTTCTCCGCATGAGACGATCAATTCATGTTTGGGATGGAATAAGGCACTAGAGACGTTGTTAAAATGCCCCCTGCACGAATCTACCTCCCACGCCTTCGTTTCACTCATTCGCCAAATCTTAATCACTCTGTCATCAGCGGCCGAGATAATGAGAGGGAGCGTTGGGTGAAACATAGCATAGTTAACACCCCGGTCATGGCCCTCCAAAACATATTTGACAGTGGAGAATGAATCGAAGGTCTCGAAAGTTCCTGGTCCACTTCCACCAGGATTACTAGGACCCCCCTGATTGGGAGAACCTTTGCGTAATCCAGAAATATCCCAGACTCTAACCGTCTGATCCATCGACGCAGAGACAACCAGGTCTTCCTTAGGGTGGAATTGGGCAGACATCACGTAGTGCGAATGGCCAGTCAGAACGGCGATACAATTGCGAGACGTGCTGTTCCATATACGAATAGTCTGATCATCCGAGCTGGAAATCTGGCGAAGACGTCAATACCCGTGCCAAGTCGCACCATGCGAAACACGCACAATCCATGGCATCTCGTGATGGAATTGAACAGTGCGGACATAATCTAAATGTCCATGAAGAGTGAAAAGGCATCGTCTGTTCTGTGGTCGAATATCTGCTACCCATCAGCAAGCAAGGTTGAATCGTATCGATTGGACTGACCCCAAACTTTGATTTTATAGTCATCTCCTCCAGTTACTAGTAATGTACGACTGGGATGAATGGCGACGCCTCGGACAGGACCTTCCGGACGTATTAGTATATAATCAAGATGTATATATCGCAGCAGACTCACCTTCATGTTCCTCAAATCTATCCACCAAAACACCCATGCGATAATTCCATAGCTGCACACTGCCATTATGAAGCGCTGCCGCGAGCAACGGTTGTGTCGGATGAAATGCGAGCCCTGAAAACGCAGTGAGCTACATTTATCAGGGTATAATAACATTATAGAACCGCTCACCTTTTACGCGGTTACTTTTTGACTCGAATTTGGTGAGCATAACAGACATGCTCGGCAGATATCAACGGGGGCGCCTGATTCAAGATTATGCTGACAAGGGTAAAGTACGGGAAAGGGGAACGACTTTTTTGCGTATGAAATCAGTTTTTGGGCGCGCTTGAAGCTGACCCGACAGACGTGGCTCGAGGACGTGGGAGAAGGTCACGTTCCTCAAAGATTGTACTTGTGGCTGTGCTAAAGTGCTCATCCTGATTTCCTGATATATTTCAAAATTTCAAAAATCTAGATAGGCTTTAAAATATATGTGTGTAGGGTATTCATACTTGGTGGAATCCAATTTCAAGCAACAAAAAC
The DNA here is from genome assembly GCA_037014335.1 of Collybia sordida. Classification (NCBI taxonomy): domain Eukaryota; kingdom Fungi; phylum Basidiomycota; class Agaricomycetes; order Agaricales; family Clitocybaceae; genus Collybia; species Collybia sordida. Next base: position 1,249,563 of record JAYKXK010000009.1, on the reverse strand, counting down.
CTGGTCCTGCCGCCCTCCCGTCTCGACACACTCAAGCCCATCCTCAAGCGAATTCTTTCGCAATCGACTTCTCCAAACTTCGTATTGCTTCTGCATTTTTAACCAAATTCTCACCGGCAAAGGATAGAAGTACGCTTGACTCTCGAACGACGCAGATGCGCACCAAAGAAGGAGCGATACCAATGTAAACCATGCAACACTCATCAAAAAATATGTGGGGTTATCGCGTGAAGTATAGCACATGAATGAAAACGCAGCAAGGAACGAAAAAGTTCTAACAAGAAATGTTAGCAAGCTCTACATAGACATAGAAAACGAAGACCAACTCACCCCCACATGAGGAAAACATACGGTAAACTATACATCAAGGCTAGAGTTTCAAACCCCAGCGCTGAAACCCCACGGTTTGCTAGAAAGCCCATCTTACCTCTGGTTAGAAGGAATAAAACACCACGAAATTTTTCTTACATTGAAAACATGCTGGTGCTGTCGGGTGAGAAGTAGACCAATGATTATGGATCCTGTACTCGTTAACACGGAGAAGTAGCTAGCTCGCTGAGCATATGAACGCTCCGTTTGATCGACACTCTGTATAGCTAGAAACGCAACGTTCGCATTGAGCAAAACAGTGGCCTTCGCGATCAAACGATCAATCACGCCTGTAGTACACCAGCCTACTATGAAATATCACTTACAAAAAGGGCCGAATCCTTCCATTCTTCAGTCAGCTGTCCTTTTATATTCGTCCAAGACGGCTTGTTGACCAAGGAATCAACTGAAGTTTCTTGCAGTTTCTTGAGATAAGAAGTGGGAGCAAATAAGAGAAAAGGAGATAGAAATTTGAAAAGTTTCGTTATTTTTAGGCTGGGGTGTATCGATTGATCCCTCGAGAGTCGGGCACCCCGCTCCCCATGTAGATTGAGAAATTGTTGTTCCGCTAGAACCATTATTTGGTCAGATTAAGTATCTCTACTTGATATCCAAAGCAACATTACCAATTGTACCCATAAATCTGTCTGAGTTCAAAATAAGAGGAGGACGACAATGAATTTTTAGAAGAAACCACATACACACTACACATGCAGAGCCAATCCAGTGCTCAGTTTTATATTGCTCTGAAAAACTATTCTTGAGTAAGTAAATCACGGTGTGTTGAATGACAAACGTACTCTCAATTTCACGAAGCAGTCGTAGCATATTTTGAAGTGTGTCCAAGCTATATGGCGAAAGGCACACTGAAGACGTCAATGAATCTAAATATCAACATCACCAGTTGCTATCAAAAGGCCGACTGGCCAGAATTGATATTTGCGCGCACCACCAACTGCATGAATGAGAATATCCAAAACTTCATCAAGAACAGCTGGAGAAAGTTTGAGGACATGTGGAAATAACTCATTGTGAAGCCTGGGCCATATCTCAGCGAAATATGACGATTTAAACTGGGAGAATCACCAATAATAAGATCGAACAAGGCGACCTAACCAATTGGTCAGTCATAAGCATGCGTAGGTAACGTTTAATATTTTGAGCACCGACCGATGTGAGAAGACTTAAGCTCTACTTTAACCTCCTTCGTGTCCCAGACAATGTCACATTCCTCGAGCCAAAAGACCACCCGCCGGGTATTGTCCGCAAAATAATATCCTACGTTTCCGCTGTTTCTCGGTTCGATGACAAGCACAGCATCCTCATAATCTTCTGGCCATGAAAGTCCGTGACCTGATATAAGGTTCATGATCTCGGTGATAAAATATTCAGCTCGTTGATGTTCCTTTTCATCATGCAAATAGAAGTCGGTAAGGATCCGCTAGATTCGAGACTGTTGAGTGTAATGTGCGAAGATTAGCGATTTGGGACATTTACCCGGGTCTCGTCATAAAAATAAAGTGCACCCTCGGGGTGAACATGTGAGGTCCAGGTAGTGGGCGACGTTGTCCTGAGGATAATTTAGATGCTTCCGCCACAGTTTTGTAATTGTTTGAACCCACGAAGAGAACGAGTAAACCAAAGGTGGAATCATATATTCATCCGTCTCCACTTTTAGACTGAACATGTCAAAACCCATATTCCTTCTCCATATACTGGCTAGGGCTCACAGTCTTTGCCTCGAATATCTCTCATACTCCCGAGGCGTCACACATACTAGATGACCCTGCCTAATTGACGGAGACTGTGCAGTTTTGACTGAAAAATGATCATGGTCTGGTTGATGCACCGATGTATGCAAAGGAGTAGAAATCCTCGATGCTCGTGTAGCTGATGACGACCCATCCTCGACTTCTTGCATAGAATCCAAGGGAATTTGCTCCCGTGAGAAGCCTTCGGCGAGATATGGTCCTTGCACTGCGTTAGCAGAAACAGTTTCGTGAGGGTGATGTTGTGGTATCTCGAATGTTGGTAGAACACTAGAGCATATAAAACCAGGACGTTCGTACATATCATAATAGAGCTGCTCTCCCTGAGGCTCATGGAGAAGATTGCTATTATAACAATTGCCTGTGTCCGTAGCGCGTCGAAGATGTCCAGAATGAAAAGTGCCAAATGCAGGAAAGATAGACAATAGCCGCTGAATAAACAGTCTAGTAAGCACTTTTATGGATTTCGTTACGTGAAAAAGACGTCGAAGAGTTCGCAGTGGCCACCAATACCTTAAAAAGTAGTGGAGATTCATCGCAGAAAAAAATGACGGGAATGTGGTTTTCAGCAAAAAGCATGCATTCCGATGAGATTAAACAAGGGGTCTGATGTCCACCGGTGGGCCGTAGACTCGAGGAGAACAAGCGACAGCCTCAAGGGTTGACAACCAACTTTCTGCACAGCCACCGAAAAGTCACATCACACAAACGTTGAACAGAGACCAAGTGCCGTGCATGCGGTTGTAATTGTAAATAACCTTTTGACAACTTTTGGGTAATACTACATACAATAAGTACAAGACAAAATACTTTTATCGCTACAGGTATATATAACGGAAATACAATGCAAATAACCTTTTGGAAGATAGGAAAAAGGAATAATTATATGAGTAAATGCCAGACGGGCCAGGATGTTGGACGAGAACGCTACTAGAGGTCGCATGAGTTGTCTTCACTTCCAAGTTCTGGACCTCCTACAGCCTCAACATCTGTCTTTAGCTGATCATTGTGCTGGGATCGTGAAGTCCGCCATTCCGAAAAACGACACTCGAGACGTTTCCATAACCTTATCGGTAGCGGGTAGAAGTATGCACTAGTCTCGAAAGATGTGGATATGCACCACAGCAGAAGCAAAACTAAACCAAACCACGCAGCACTCATTAAGATATAGGTAAGAGTGTCGTTCGATGTGTAACACATAAAAGAGAAAGCGGCCAAGAAGGAAAGCGCTCTAGTAGTAGAAATCAGAGGAGATTGAAATTGCAGAAGGGTTTGAAGATCACTTACCCCCATAATGAGAAAACAAAAGGTAAGCTGTACATTAATGCCAGGGTTTCAAATCCCAAAACTGAAACTCCTCTACATGCCAAGAAATGCATCTTGATACCATCAGTCTAAATCGTAAACAGGAGTATTAAATATTTACTTACATTGAAAGTGTGTTGGTGTTGGCGGGTAAGAAGGAGTCCAAATATTATAGCACCCATGCTCATCAAGACGGAAACATAACTTGCCCTTTGGGCATTGGTGCGGTTTTCTTGATCAACACTTTGTATAGCTAGGAATCCTACATTTGCAGCGAGAAGCACCGTAGACTTTGTAATTAGGATGTCAACTAGTTTTCATCCCACCAACCGAACAAACTACTCACAACCAGGGCCGAATCCTGCCATTCTTTTGTTGACTGTTCTTTGATCTTTAACCAAGAAGGCTGATTAACCAATGAGTCTACAGATATCGCTTGAAGCTTCTTGAGATGTGTTGAAGGAGCGGATAACAAGAGAGGCGACAAGAACTTGAAAAAAAGAGTTTGCCCTACTTCCTCGTGTATGGATTGGTCCCGTGAAAGGCGAGCACCCCTTTCTCCATGCAGATTCAGGAACCGCTGTTCATCTAAGTATTGTTAAGCTCTATTGGCTAGGATTACTATAAACAAGTTAATATCACCGAATGTGGCCATGAATCTGTCTGATAGAGGCATAGCTTTAAGGATTATTTATGGTTGACGATAAATTTTACTCACATAGAATACACGCGGACGGGACCCAATGTTGAGTTTTTTGTTGTTCTGAGGGTCCATATCATTATTTTTGAACCATAGGCTTCTTCCTTGTAAACTTACTTTCGCTCTCACGAGTCATGTCCAGCATAATTCGGAGAGACTCCAGGCTGTACGGAGAAAGGCTCACGGACGACGTCACAGAATCTGATTGGAGGGGTATTCGATGTATTGATCAAGTATGTCGGAACCTGAGCACCTACCACCGATAGCGTGAATTAATGTGCCTGATATCTCCTCAATGACATCAGTGGATAAAATTTTAACATGAGGGAACAGCTCGTTGTGGCGCCTAAGATTTACTATGGATCAGCAGTAGAAACCTAGTCAAAAGAGGTGAATTAGGCTTACCAATAGTGACTCCGAACCCAATGACCTGATTGAAAACATTGATTATATAAATGGAGCCTGAACAACTGTATACTTACCGACATGCGTTTCCCGTAGCTTTACCTTGACTTCTTTCAGTTCCCATGCGACATCATTTTCTTGCAGCCAGAAAATGACTTGATTGATATGATCCGCGAAGTAGTATCCTACGTTCCCTGACTGCCGAGGTTCGATAACAAGTTCTGTATCGTCTGGCCAGTCGATTTTATGGCGCGTCATATACCCACAAATTCTGTCAATAATACCCTGAGCACGCCGACACTCCACTTCATCGTAAAGATAAAAGTCTGTCAAAATTCGCTGCATCGGGATAGTGAGTATGCATACACAGGCTTTGCTGAGCGAAATAAAAACTTTACCCGTGAACGATTATAGAAATAAGGGGCGCCCTCGGGATGGATGTGGTAAGTCCAACCGCTTGGTAACTGAAGCCTCGATTTTGGGTTGAATGGCGACACATTGGATGTGTAGGAACGTTTAAGAGACGGTAGTATGAATTCATCCGTTTCAATTTTGTCACTGGAATGCCTGCATTTCAGAAGATTTTCTTATATATTATCACCGTCGATACTTACAGTTTTGTCCTTGAATATCTCTCATACTCTTGAGGAGTGACACAGACAATCTTATCTTTTTTGGCCGATGGGACCTCGGGAGGTTTCTCTGTTATTTGATCATTGCTCGGGGATAGGATGGAATATGGAACCGGCCTCGACACTTCTGTAATCGATGACGCCTGGTCTGAAGACTCATGGGCGGATCCTGGTCGCGAAGGGGAGGTCGTACAGCTAGGTTCCGAAGCTGTAGTATCAAAAGTGACCGTGGGGGCGTGTTCTTCAACCACTCGAAGGGGTAGAGCACTGTGGCGTACAAACTGACTGTTTGTATCAGGGCATGGTGGTTGTTGTGATGCCGGGTTTGGACTTTTGTCCCCTCTTCCTGGCCCTAGTTTTTTTGCAAGATCAAGTAGGCGCCGTATCTCGAACCAGATGGAAAAGAGTTTTTGAAGCGAACTCGGAATCGTGATGAAGGCTTTAACGAGATATCGAAGGGTTTGTTTGACCCACTTAAGTGACAGTAGGCACTGGGGTGCCATGATAGTCGTAGAGGATGGTCTTGATACCTGAGAACATTTAGTCAACAGCAATGCGCCATGCACATATGTGCACTGGTACACCAGACCCGCATGACATCCACGGCTGTGCTACTGCAACTTCGACGAGAAACCGACTTCGGAGTTGTTACAAATGGGGAAAGATTTATCAATCTAAAATCCCTAAACCGCCACACAAACCATTATGTACTTTTACAAACATAAATTGCAGACTCAAGCGTGAAATCTCATTCCAACACGCCGTTATCCCGTCCTCATCTCTGCGAAAAGTGTCAAGCAACGTATCAAATAAAATAATATTTGCTATGCGTCGGCCATCTGCACATCAACATCCCCATTGTCCTGATCAAGCAGAGCTTCGGCGGCTTTTCGAATTAAAATGAGTTTTTCCTTCATGACTTTTATTGCTTCTGGTAGTAACCTCTCGGGAACATACGGTCCTTCGGACTCAATATTAACTGATAAGATTATTAGATCGGAACATTGAGATAGAGTCTTTGACGAACTTACAGATAAAGTGATCACGAACACGGCTAAGTTGAACATGACCAGAAAATTCAGGGTATCTGAGGACCTCCCTGCTGACTGTATCTTTCCTGAGGTTATGGGTGTCCACACTGACAGTTTTTGTTCGAGGGTCTACGCGAATAACTCCAGGAGAAAAGCACTTCTGGAATTTTTCAGCATGTTCTGGGGGGATCGGTTTGGTGATAATGATGTTTGGAAGAAGCCGATAAGAAGCCGTTGCTACAGGCCCCATGAGTAATTGTATTTTCTTTTGGAGCGTGTTTGAATAAATCATACCAACTGGACTAAATTTTGCGTGATCTTTCCCAACACCTTTGATCGCGTGCAACTCCATCTCAACCCCCTGGCCTGGTCTGAGTTTCGTAAGAACGATGTTCGGATTGGTAGGAGCGGGTGGATTTGCAGCAAACACTTCTTCTTGTTCCCCGGCAGGTTTCCATATCAGGTGTGATGACAGTAGTTCATGGTTTATGTAGAGCTCGGATGGATTAGTGCTGCCTTTTGGTGCGTGCGGATTCCGTTGGCAAGTAAGGTTAATTTCAAACACGATAGTATTACGGTCTGTTGCCTGTTCCGTGGGGCCTAGGGAGAGTCATGTCAATGCATTGAATCACATTCAGCGTGATGAAGTACATACTTCCTTTTAATCCAACCAATGCTGGATCCACATTTAGCGGGACAAGACCGATACGATGCGAAAGAACTTCGTCTACCACTACGCTCGTATTGTTCCACACATATACATGTTCAATACAAACTGTCGGCACCTGTACTACATTAGTTATACTCAAGAAATAAATAAAATCGGACCTCCGCAATCATAATCCTCCGGAATGCATTCGCGATAGAAGCATCGACACCAATAAGGTCGAATTCTATGGACCGTTGTGATAGACGCTGAATTTCAACTTTCAGATTCTACCCTTGCGAACATGAGGGTTAATTATAATGAGAGATGGATCGACCATGAATTTTCAACCCACCTGTTTAAATTTCTCCAGGTTCCATGAATGATCCTCATCCGGGTAATGCCCTGGGTAGTCTGTATTCGAAACGTTTGTGACGCGCTCCGCCTGTACGCCTACTAATCGTCGCGGGTTTATGGCACCCTGGGTCGTCATAGTTAGGTTTGTCGTTGTAGATAGCGGCATAAAAAAATTGGTCAATATCACGTGCGGACCGTTCCGGGGCTTCGGGGCCCGAGGGCTTCGACAGTAGAAATTTTTAGTCCCGATTATAATGTGGACTTGGAATGTGAACAAAAATCAGGACAACTTTCGGAACTATTGATGAATTTGTGATAGTCCACTTTGTTTACTAATGTCCACTTTATTTTCTTCAATCCTGATAATGTGACTTTTAGCCGCATATGGGACTCAATGGAGTGCATCATCGCATTGCCTTGGGATTAATGTTGTGGCCACTGGCCATGGCCATGTCCAGGCAATAGGAACAATGGCCGAAAATAAGTTAAATAGGGTGAGCGCTGTCTCCGTTACCACACATATCGTGATGCCTGGATACCCCACACTGACTGTGTTGTGCACTTCATTCTCAGCCTTCCGAGGACTTCAAGAGCAAGTAACGGTCGGAGACATAGATCATTTTGTGCGCCTGGCATCCCATTTCAAGGAAGAGATCGAGCTCCATGCACCCCCAAATAGTGCCGAGCCGCCCTATCGTCTCCCAGCATATATACATAATCTTTTTCGTGCTTGCTTGGACTTGGACGATCTGGCCGTAATACAGCTATGGGGTGCCTTAAAGGGTCTTATATGGGAAGGTAAACAGTGTTTTAATTCGCTATCACAAACAGAACTCCGTGAGGTCGACACCCATGGTATGAAACAAGATCGTAATAGCGAGCAACTTAGTAATTATTCCAATCAATTCTTATGTATATTGGTTAGCTAAATATTGCGTCCATGAAGTGTCAATCATGTTTTACCCTCCAGTCAAGAGTTGTGTTGTCTGTAACTCTCCATTACATCGCAATACATTATCACGCCATGTAGTAATTCCGTTTCTGTATCATAGCTTGATAATGTTCGGGACGCAATGGCTTTTCTGGGTTGTACCCTAATTGTCTCGCAGTATGGGCATTGGATGGTGTTTTGTGATTGGTGATGGTAGCTTCGGTATGCGTCGCTTGTTTACAGCTTTTCTTGTTGTCGCGCTGATACTTAATGCAGCATTTCTTGCAGTAGTGGTAGGAACATGTACTACTAGGGCGAGGCGGGTCCTTGTTGAGTGTCCGGCATATTGGTCCATTACAAACAGTGCGTGCGGAACCATTGACAACAATTGTTCGGGTCCGTGGGAGCTCACAATCCTCGGTGGGCGATAATGTGGGCTGGTCATATACTTCTGCCAATGTAGAGTTCGGGATGTCATCGATTTCCGGGAACTCGGGACCTGGTGGTGGTGGCGGCAGAGTAGGCTCCATCTCTGGGCTTTGGGAATTTTCCTGAAGTTGTAATTCCAATGCCGAGATTGGTTTGAGTGATGTTGAAGCATTTGACTGGTTATCGACCCAGTTAATTGTTTTTACTGGCGTCTGGTGCATCTTCAAAGCTTCTAGGAGCGTAGCAGGGATTTGGTAATTCATAGGTCCCATCTCCTGAGTTCCTAAGTCGGCCCTCCATGTCAAAAAATGGGAATTTGGAGGAGTAGCGGTGCACTAAATATAGATAAGATGGTATCAATCTCACGAAGTTTGTTGTAGCACATTTTATAATACATACACTTTCATACCAGAGTCCTCGATGCTGAGGCTTGCGTAATCCCCGACATAAGCTAACAACAACTTGCGTTCCACATCCGGGGGAGGGGCAAATACGGTAGTATGGATTATGTGTCATTACCAAGTTCAAGGGGAGTTGCGGTGACATACGTTGGTTAGGGTAAATTCCAGGTCTATATAACAATATATTGCAATCATTGTTCTCGTCTGGCCAGATATTAGTGCTAGATTGGGCAGAGTGAATCCAGGACCCATTGTGTAAATTGCGCGAGCACAACTCGTGCATTCCTACATTGGCCACATGAACCTCACGTGCTCTCAGAAATGTGAACTTGAACTCGAAAACAAGTTCACTTTCTGGCTATTACCAAGAGTCCACTTTATTTGAAAAAAGTCCACTTTCCAACAACTAGTTCACTTTTTCGAGTCCACATTATAATCTGGACGAAAATTCTCTACTGTCGAAGTTCTGCGGGGCCCGGGCGGCAGGCGACCAACCTTCAGCCAACCTCCCTTGTGCATTAGGCCCTGCGTATCAAGAATTTTTTGGTCTCTCTAAATGGGTGACCTCTTTTTGAGAGCTCAGTTACAGGAATATGAGTATGTTATAATATACTACGTACTTACATTCTACCCAAAAGTCAATGAACCTGGGCCAATGATGTCCTTCATCCCGGATTCCCTGTCTTCAGACTTCATCTCTGGAGAATGCTATTACATATGTAAGATTCGAAACAGACGAGCCTTAGTTCAGATTTCCTGCCGTGGCGCAGCCAGAATTAAATATTTCCACTCCTAAGACATACAGTATCCAAGACATATAAATGATAGTTACGTTAAGGGAATAAGTTAAACTTCATGAGCTTCCTACAATCCATGCTCGGAATGGTGTTGGTCCAACAATTTTCTTACAATCCATGGTTTGACGTACAAACCACTCTGGGAGGATGTAGAAATGCACCACATGAAGATCCAGATTAGGGCCGTCCAGGCAACACCGATCAATAGATATGAGACGATGCTACCAGCCTCAATACATATCGTACCCAAAGCGGCAAAAATGGATATCGCTCTAAACAAATACCGTGTGATAAGACGCGAGTATTCTCAGAGGTAATGATAAATTAGTACTCACCCCCAGAGAAGGAGAGCGTTGGGAAGGCTGTACATCATAGCAAGGGATTCCAAGCCAAAAGAAGATGTACTTCTTTGTGCAAGAAAATGATGCTTACATCCTGGTTAGTAGAGAGTATGAGTTAGATGTAAGTGGTTGCTAACGAATTTTCCAGTAAAGGCCTGTCTAGAAAGTAGAAGACCTGCTATTAGCGATCCAATGTTAGCTAAGATAGAAGCTAGGTTCATTCGTTGAGAGACGCTCTCGGGATTGAAATTGTTGTGCTTAATCAAAAATACAGCATTGGCGTTCAATAACAAAGCCGACTATCGTTTCGCATGAGTTGAGTTGGAAAGAAAAATGAGTGATAATGGTACGAACAAAAATAGACGAATCCCTCCATTCTGACTTGAACTGTGTCAGGGCTTGAAATGCCCGCGATTTGTTAGCGAGGTGATCAATCGTAATATCACGCAGCGTCCGAAGGTGAATACTCGGGACATAGAACATGACCGGATTAATACACCTAAAAATTGACGTTTGCTTGAGTGCATCATCGTCATGGATGGACTGGTCTCGACAGAGCCTTGCCCCCGGTTCGCCATGTAAATTCAAAAATCGTTCATGGGCTAGAAATGACGTTATCAATACCACTACAACTTTTCCGAAAGAGTAGCTCCTTACCAAATGTACCCATAAGTCTGGCTAAAATATGGTTAGTTATAGAAACCCGTCAGTTCTAAATCTTTCCTCACAAAAAGTACACACTGAACCAGGAGCTATTCTGTCCACCTGGTCTACCAAAGTCGCGTTAAAGGTGCCATGTAGAAAAAAGACCAGGCAATACCTTTCATCTCATCAACAAGATGTAACATGTGTTGAAGTTGTTTCGTGTTATAGGGTGCATTGGATACCGAGGATGTCAGGGAATCTTAGTCGTAACTTTGAGCGAGAGGTATTGTCAAAAAATATTCTACTTACCGCCAACACTGTATATGAGAACATCTTTAAGTTCGAGAAGCATATCTAGCGTGATTGAACGCGTGTTGGGAAATAATTCGCAGTGATACCTAAGATGACGGGTGAGACCCAACGAAACATCCTGGTTTGAATTGAACAGCTTGCCAGTATTGAGACTCGATCTCATGAGCTTAAAGAAAAAAATCTTTAAGCATCGAACCAGCCAGAGAACGAGAGACTTACCAATATGGGAAGATGTGTATGAGACATTAACTTCGTTCAGGATGCCAGACACATCATGATCGTCCAACCAAAATAATGTACGATTATGATGATTGGCGAAGTAGTATCCACAGGTGTACCTCCCAGGACCCTCCGATCTCAAGTCAAGCACTATGTCAAAACTCTCGGGTAGATGATCGGAGAACTCGACACGGGATTCGATAAGAACGGCAAATTCCTCAAGCGCCATGTAAGCGCCCTTGTCGTATAAGTTGGCATCGGTAAAAATGCGCTGATCGAGAAGTAGTTTAGTCCCTTAACCCGGCAGAATTATCATATGCATACCCGGTCTCCATGATGGAAGAAAGATGCCCCCTCCGGATGAATCAATGGTGTCCAACCAATCGGTGAGGGATTACTAAGTCATATCAGACTTGGGGCCAACGTGTTGAGCGTAGAATGAGGACTGACGATGAAAAGGAGGTAGTTTTTGCCCTGATGTAGTGAAAAGAATTATAGTTTTTTGGCCTTGTAAAACTCGTGAGTATGCAGGGTCATTTCAAATTATTTTAAAAATTTACCTCGTTACCCCCCTCTCGTACCGTTGGAAGTCAGTGGCGCTTATCGGAAACATCTTAACCTCTGATAAGGATGAACTTGACAGAGTATCGCTATCGCTCTGACTTGATTGCATCATGGTAGTCACTGGTGATAGAGTCACTGAGCCCGACAAGGGGTCGGTAAACGGGGAGGCAACATCTGCATGGCATTGGGGCTGTCGGGATGTATTGGAGTAGTAAGAAGGTAAAGCCACTGTCGGGGTAGGTCTAACCAAAAACGTTTCAGCTTCCAGATCGGAACTACGAGGTATAAATTGGCGAGTTGGGGTGACTTGACAAGCCTCGCGTATTACGTGGGACCCTTTCGGGTAACACCAGCTCTTGTGGTCAGACCCAAGTTCCGATAACCATTGCTCTCGCAATTTGAGATAGAACATAGATGTCAATACGGAGGAGAAGGAAACAAGGCGCTGGGGTTTCAGTGATGTTATATCGGCAAGAGGCTCAATAGTCGAAGACTGAGGAGACGAAGTGGTTTTTATATAGATGAAAATAACTCACGTCTCGTGAAAGCAGTAACCTTCTCCAGCCTCTGATCCAAATGAGCTTGTCATATCTGTGCTCCCATGTGAGCCACCGGGCTGTGAGCCTGTTGTGTGTGTACTTAGCAGCAATGAGAGTGGAAGCAAAACCTCGGAATCGCGTGAGGCTGTGACAGCTGGATAATAATATCAATTCCGATTTTCAACAGGCACCGCCGTGACTGATATCAACTTGTTGCTCAACGCGTCTTCTTGAGTTTGGCATATCACCTCTTCACGGCTCTTCTTCAACTAACCCCAACAGATTAAATCCGGTTGTGGCCAAAGACGTGAGTAACCCATTCGTGTCGGGCAAGCACAAGCTGCGAGCACGGCGCAAAGTCGGTCAGTATGCTCATTCTGATCGCCGTGACCGAGCAGCAAACAATTACTGGGACCCTCAAAGCTACTCACGGGTCTTCAAAACGAAACGTAAAGCTATTATGAAAATGACCTCTCCAAATGGGGTCCAAAAGGAAATTAATTCGTCGCCCACATCATCTAGCCCTACCATTATTCCCCCTGCGGCCGAAAACTTTACAGTACCAACACTCGTCCAAAATGCTCGAACACGCCCCCTTTCCGAGATAATTGGCGAAACTTTCCCCCCATTCGATCATCAGTTCAACATCGTTACACCTTTTAATGAGGAGACCAATCGGGACTTAGCTTTCGAACGAGGTGCGTTCTAGTAGGATCCGGCCGCCGAGGTCTGGCAAATAGTTACGTCCTAAGCCGACCCACTACTGGCTATGTTTTTGCATTTGATTTTTTTCTACCGGCCATCGCGCATACAGCTACCCTAATAAATGGAAACCGGCCCACTGACGCCCCTTGCCAACCAATTACTCTAGAACTAAGCGCTATGCTCCTTGATTTAATCATTGAAACTCACGCATGGGCAGCAGCCCGCCCGAGACACGAAAGTACTCTGGCGGCCAATAAGATCGAACAAAAAATTGTTTCCGTCATGGAAGGGGAAAAACGACAAGGCATGTTGCCTCTATATTCTCCTTATTTCTATTCCCCTTTTGTTGGTAGGCGCTCCCCTTCTAACTTCTGCATACTCCTAACTCCTACCCTATCATTCTGCGCCTGAAACTGATATATTGCCCCATACCAAATTCTGACATTTTTCACAGAAAAAACTCGAGAAAAGCTGAACGAGTTCGTGACCCGGATGAAAACAGCCCTGGCCGCGCTTACTGGACTTTCTGCTTGACTACTACTTCGTCATCAAATATCATCCAACATCCGTACATGTGTTTACCATTCTTAATTCCTGAGGCCGGGCATCACCCAGTCACAAGCGCTGTATGAGATTCACCGACGTCATCATTCAATCATCCCAACAACATATTTTAAAACACAATGCTGTATTATTACATAAATGTTCTCCTATGCCATGAAGGTCTGGTTTTGAATGGACTCTAAGTTTTGATCGTTCATACCCAGATGACATGCACTGCAAAAAAATGGAATGGCAAGAAGCTTTCGGCCCCCTCGGAAATACCAGACATAGGAATACCAAAACGCAATGACATTGCCAACGAACGCATCCTTTTAGATTACTTCTCGGGGCCCTGCGCGGAAACAGCAACCTCGTGAAAGTACCTGTGACAACCATATTTCCCTTAATCCCTGTCACAAACTTACCCAGTCATTTCACTATGTAACGATGAGTAGAGTTGAATCCAAATCGAACTTGATGGTACGAGCATCGATCAAAACAGCTCATGTGCCAAAGCATAAGGCACTTCCAAAGGTTCCTTGAATTCTACATCAAATTCCACACGGCTGCTGAACTCTACAGGTGCATACACCGATATTCGAGACATGAAAGCTGAGAGGTATAGCTCTAATTCATACCTTGAGCTGAATAACTGGTCCAGGGATTTCTCGTCAAAGACGAAATCCCAGAGCAAGTTATTCACCATTCAAATGGGCTCGCCCATGGGGTAGTTTTGTATCTAGCGCTGGTGTTGTAGGGGGAAGGTATCGCAGTTCGAGGGACCGAGTATCCGGAGAAAGCTCAAGGTGCTGAATCAAACGCGAATTGAAATACCAGCGTTCGTCGTTAGATATGCATCAGCCAAATACATAAATTACGATACGACGTAGACCTGTGACGATACGACGCTAATCTTAGAAAAAATAGAAAAGTTCCTCCCGATGCATTATGGGGTGAATAAATCAGCGTTGACAGGGACAGCTTTGGAATCCCCAACCTTGAGCCAGCCATGGAACGAGTAGAACGCTTGACTTTCCGTGGTTTGGCATGCTGCCAGTAGTGCCATATAATTACTTGCCCAGAATAAGCTACGATAAGCAGGCCCCGATACTTTCACATCGCTTGCCAATAAGTAGTGGGAGCTTGAAAGTAATATTGAGTTTTTATGATACGCAGTTAGTTTGTTTACCGATCCGCATTTACTGAAAGCTGATTTTCCAAGAGAGATTAGTTGAGTATGGGGGTGTAGGATCTAATCAATCGGGACCGTTCCGGTATTTAGAAGTTTGAGCGTCCAACTTTTAACTCCCAGATATTCATATTCAAAACGCCCAATCAAACTCGCTAGGCAGGTGGGTTTGGGCGTGACACCGAGGTATATGTCAACGAAAATAGATTTGAGAGTTGAAGCGCGCGTTGAAGAATTGATCTCAGCGCTTGCACATAAAATATTTGGGTTGCCTTCGTGGTCTAAATTCGGAGTTACAATATGGACGTTTTTGGAAGGTCGAGGATGGGCTTGTGTTTTGAAACTCCGCTAAAATTACAACGCGTTTGGATTGAATTTGACGCGTCTCCTCATTACCGTGTGCATCTATGTCATCCGACAACCTCACTACCTCTACTCGTGTAAATTCTTCTCATTTGCCTGATTTCGTAGGGAAGACGGTCAGGCTAGCCTGTAAACCAGTTCGGGTACTTCGTTAACACTTTGGTTTCCTTTCATCATGTCTGTAACAGCTTTTCACAGCTGAACGGCGATGTTGCTGTCGTCCAAGCAAGTGATGGCGGAGAAGTAACTATCCGGGCAGTACGGGTACGCTTCTCTTCCCATCTAATATTATCCAGATATGCACAATGATCTACAGCTGGATATGAACATTGAAGATGGGTATATTGAGGTTGTTGGAACCGTCCTCGACGCGACAACAATAAAATTGTTGACATTTACAATTTTGGGTCCGGATTTGGGTGCGCTCTCTGTGTCTCCTGGATCTATATACCGGTAATAATGGTCCATAGACATAAAGCTGGTCAACGATACAGTAGAACTGATCCACGATCCCCGATTTTACACCAGAATGTTCGCCTGAGCACCAACTAACACACCATACCATGTACACGATAGCAATAGCCCCAAAAATCGAACCACATATCCTGGAAACAATCATACCTCTACAAAATACATTGACATGCTCGAGTCCTGGATTGAACTGAAGTATCTAACTGAATGTTTAAAGTTCGTTTTTCAGAGTTACTATACCTTCAAGTTAAGCCTTTATTGGGACTCATGGTTTATGGCGATCTCTAAACTCTTACTCAACCTATATCTTTGCCCCGAGAAAATAAAGATCATGCGGACCGCTCGACCTGACGGACCTATGGTGTCACTATGAAGCTTGAATGTGCCGGTCGATGTCGATACTGGTTCATAAGTCTAACGAAGTGATCGTTGCAATTTAGCGGATCGAAATGGAGCAAGTTGCTTCGGATCAGGGCCCTTTCTGAATCTCTGATAGTGTTCAGATACACACGTATGAGGAAGTGAATTCTACATGTTTATCTGAGCTCCATTTCTGGATCTCCGGAGCCGTACTCTTCGCGTTAGGTATGGTGTCGGGGAAAGAAAGGCAAAGAAGGTCAAGAGAAGCGCCGGTTAATTATGGAATCACATTGGATTCCACTTTACACGATCCCACAGTGACACAATTTTACAGAATTGTTGAGGATGCCCATATCAACCATCTGTGCATTAGCGGACCTTCTGCGTGTGGGAGACACACTTAACCGCAATTATCATGTGGTCGTTTTCGAACATTCCAGAGTCGAAAATATATAGGCTGTGAAGTGTGCAACCTAGCACAACGTGTTTTGTCTCTCGCGAGATTAGTATGGAACGACGGATACCATGCACACAGCAAAGCAGGGTATCGGTTGCATCCTGGTAGTGATTCATCAAGGTGGGTACATAGGTTGATATGGGGGAAATGTCGAACGAGAGGGCTATGGCATGTATAGCGATACCATGTCTACCCGGATGCAGGTGCTACAGCGCGAGATGTATACAGTGGATTACAATTAGGCTTACGAGGCCTATACAATCAGTCCTCCAGGAAGAAATAGTTGCCAGACGCTACAGAGACCGTTCATTAGTCGTAATTTCTCGACTAGACTGGTGGACACCCTTACCCTTCTGTTCCCTGTCCTTGACACTATGAAGCTTGTTCACTCTTGGTCGGAAGTTGGTTGGGTCACGTCTAAATGTGATCTCCAGTGATGCCAAGAATCTGTTCATTCCAGATAGAAGTGTCTGAGGCCTTTACGAGTACACTACAGTGAGTATCCTGATGCATATTTGTCTGAAAAGAACGCTCACGGAGTGGCGGTTGCAGCAACAGCGGGGGTCCCCTCGAATACAATGACTCTGTCGGCGAGGTATGTTGCCATGATGAAATCGTGTTCAATTACGAAGGCAGTTTTCTTCGCATGTAGAACAAACCTTATTTAAAGAATAAGCGAAACCATCAAAGAAGAAGAGATCACGAACCGCTTGATAACCTTGCTCGCAATGATACGTTGCTCGGAGTCGAGGAAACTAGTTCCATGTGGTTAGCGGAGAAAGTGTTGGTTGCGCATAAACTTACCTGGACGGTTCATCAAGAAGATATACGTTGACGTTTGGTTTACCTAGAGGGCTTTTTAGTTCCAATCTCTGTCCACGAACCCGGAGTAAATTCACCAAGTGCCAAAACAATAGCGACCCTCTGAAGCTCTCCTCCAGAAAGTGTTTTAACCTCCTGATCCATAATATTTTCGAGGTTCATGGGTTTGAGCACGTCAGTTTGGAACTGAGGGTGCATAAAGGCCTGCTTGATCTGCTTGAGTAGGAGCAACCGGACGGTACCGGGGAACTTGGGGGAGATGGTTTGTGGTTTTAAAGATACAGAGAGGGTTTGTTTGTCCGTTTCAACATCAGGAGTGTCTCCGGCGAGGAGACGCACAAAAGTCGTCTTTCCGGTACCGTTCTCACCCAACATAACAATAATCTCGGAATCGGAGAAGCTACCCGCTTCTACAGTCAGTTTGAACCCCCCCAGCGTCTTGGTCATTGCAGGGTAGGTGTAATGGCTAGTCTTAGCAGCAACGATCTCCTCCGCCGTCTCCGCCATTTTAAATGACAAGGACTCTTCGCGGAAGCGCAAGTTTTCAGTGGGAATAAAACCGTCCAAGAAGATATTTATTCCTGTAGATTGAATCAGGTCGAGAAGGGTACAGGATGAATGATAAATTTAACCTTCACGAACGGAGTATGGCATCGTGACAACACCGTACGCAGACGGTTTGCCGTAGAGACAACAGATAAAATCGGAAAGATAATCAAGAACAGAAAGATCGTGCTCCACAGCAATGATATAGCAAGAAGGGCTAAGGAGTGAACGGATGACTTCGGCTGCTTTTAGCCGTTGCTTGATATCCAAGTAACTCGATGGCTCATCGAACATATATCTGGATATTAGGTTATTAGTCTATTTATCAAACGGAATCAGGATAAACGCACACATCGGCCTTCTGTATACATGACATCGCAATTGCAAATCGTTGAAGCTCTCCTCCAGAAAGTTGGGAAATCTCTCGATCTAGAACCTTGTTTAACTCGAGTTCGTCGCACATTAGTTGCTTGTTATCAAGCTCCAGCTTGGAATCGAGCATTTTTGAGACGGTCATTACGCCTTTAATCGCCCTTGGGATATGATCGACGTATTGGGGCTTAATCAGGGCCTTAAGATTATCTTCGAGGACTTTGGTAAAGTAATTTTGCAACTCAGAACCGCGGAAGTATTTTAAAATCTCTTGCCAATCTGGGGGGTCCTGTGTATCAGGAAAAGTGGATATTAGGTGATCGTGAATTGGCTTGGAGTAAGAAAAAATATGACGTACATCGTAACGACCCAAGTTTGGCTTCAGCTTTCCTGCTAGAATTTTTAATGCTGTACTCTTTCCAATACCGTTCGTCCCAACGAGTCCAAGCACCTGACCAGGCCGTGGTGTGGGCAGTCGATGTAGTTTGAAGGCATTGGCAGTATATCGATG
The DNA here is from genome assembly GCA_037014335.1 of Collybia sordida. NCBI lineage: Eukaryota > Fungi > Basidiomycota > Agaricomycetes > Agaricales > Clitocybaceae > Collybia > Collybia sordida. The sequence goes on along the minus strand of JAYKXK010000009.1, from coordinate 1,230,832 downwards.
CGTGACTTGAGATTCTAGATTTGTCGGCAGGTTGATGATTTGAATGGCTTCGAATGGGCATCTAGGGTGAAGATGGGTGTTAAATTAGGAAAGGATTCAGTATTCCGTCTGTCTTACTTTTTAACACATATACCACATCCGATGCAGAGGAATTCCGAGATAAAGGCTATCTTATCTGTGGGTTTGACTTCGATGCACATCTTGCCTGCATAAAGCAAGATCGGTGTTAAACAAACATTAATGAAGTATGGATGCCTACCCATTTTGACGACTGGGCAAGACTAGGGCAGCGATCGTTAGAGTATGACCTCACGGTAGTCAATATCTAGTATCTACCTTTTTGCACTCTTGGGCGCACCGCTTCGGTTTACATCGGTTGGCATCGACGATAGCTATTCGCGTAATCTTGTCCGCCATATCGTATTAACAGGAGATGAATATGGCCGGACTTTATGAAGGGGTTGCTAACTTTTGTAGCCAATTTGAGTCACCCAAAATTTTGTGCCAGGTTCCGCTATGGCTCCACGTGATCTTTATCTCAATTGTGGCTGTTGTGATTGGTTGATGTTAGGGCTGTAACTTAACCCCAAGTACTTACAGTTGACCAGATTCATTCTAACCCGCAGAGATCTTTCATCCATCGTCCACCTGATTCCCTTGTGGTCGAGTCAAGCGCAAATTGTGCCTAGGTCTTCTGGTACAACTCCACAATCATGGCTAAAAAGGCTGCTGCTGCGGCAGAAAAGAAGGCTGATACGAAGAAAGCGGGCGACAAAAAGAGCAAGGGCGCTGATGACGGAGGAGAGAAACAAGGAAAGGTACGTTATTGTCCTATGTTATTGCCAGACTTTTGCGTCGGTTTGATTCTATGGACTATTTTCAAGGGCAAGGGTGGCCTGAAGGCTGCAACTGCGGTCAACGTGCGTCATATACTATGTGAAAAGCACTCAAAGGCCACGGAGGCCTTGGAGAAAATACAAGTTCAGATATCTTTATCCTCCCATAAACCCTTGTCTCCCTTGTAACCTGTTTCACAGGAAGGCCAGGCGTTCAACAAGGTTGCACAGGATTATTCCGAGGATAAAGCTAAAGGTTAGGTTAAAGCTGTCAAGGATGAAGGTCGGCTGACATTAGCACAGCTGGAGGTAGCTTGGGGTGGATGGTAAGGGGGAGTATGGTGGGTGCGTTCCAAGATGCCGCATTTGCCCTCACCCCATCGACAGTGGATAAACCCATCGTCTCATCCCTTGTCAAGACCAATTTCGGTTACCACATCATCATGGTCGAAGGTCGGCGATAATATTCCCATCGTTTCCCTGAATTTAACACGTGTCGAGTCGCATTGTGCAACTTCAACCACCATTAAATGTAAAGCAAGTGGTACAATATACGAATTGTGTTACAATGGGCTGATAGCGCTACAACTACGCGAACCTAAGTGATAATGTATTGAGGTAAGGTTGTCCGATAACACGGAGTAAATCTATGGGATTTGAAAACGGTCCCCATCTGGAAAAGCGTAAATCATGGGTCTGGGCGTTGGTATCCCAGGGCCTGCAACGACAGGGTAGGGATTCTCTGGTCTTGGTATCGAGGAAACTGAGGAAACCGAAGATATTCGGTGGTTTGTGATCATACTTTGGTCGGACGCGGACTGTATTGAGGCATGACGTTGTAGAGGTTGGTCCATAGAGTAAGGGTTATAAAGGGAGTCCGCATACGAGGGATATACATATGATACCGCGGGCACTGAGGAGTACGATGCTATGGGAGGGTAGCCGCCGTTTGGCACTCGACCATTGAGATTGAAGCCTGGATATCCGGCGGGAAGGGTGTAGCCACGCGTCTGGCTTGGGGAGAGGGCGCGGATCGAATTTGTCATTTCATGATCCTTCTCGCTCAAAGGGGGCACGTCAGGGAGTGAGGTGCTGGGAGTCGCCCATGTTGGATGTTTGGGATCTGAATGGATAAACGATCTTTCATGGAGATGAATAGCGGAGGATGGAGGTATTTGAGGTGGTGGCATATCATCATGGAGCGAGGACATAGGAGGGATGGGGTCCCGCGACATCCCAACTACTGGGGACATAATACGAGATCCTGGGTAAGGGGCTTCCCGTGGAGTTTCGCGCCTCTCTGGAGAAGGAGATCGCCTTGGAGCGCTGGCTGCCACTTTCTCGAGATCCAGCTCCACGAGGTTACTCTTATAATAGTTGTTCACCTGAATGGTTGTCTTCTCCAAGCGTCAGATTTGAGGTCATTGGTGAAGCTTGGACTGTCCATACCTTGTTTGGCATGGAAGCCGCAATGCGTTTGAAATCAGCCCCGTGTTGTGCGAGAAGTCCAAGAAAAAGACCTTTAAAGTGGCAAGCCGTTGGTAGGAATTGGAGATAATCCAGTTATATCGACGTACTCTTGTCTTCATCCGACCATTGGATGTTTGTCGACTGTGACCTTTTACGGGAGTTCGATTCTACCGGCTCAGGAACTTTAGGTTCAAGCACAGGACTAGCAGGGTCCTCTGTTACTATTGCGGCAGACTTGACTTTGCGTGTCCGCTTTGCTCTTTTAGCGGGTCGTTCAATGTCCTGTTTCAACAATTAGGCGGGGGAAATAAATATTCGCAAGGCAACTTGGTACTGACCGTTGCCTCCTCCTCTGCTTCATCTACGCTCATCGATACCGTACGGCTTATAGGCGCTGATATGGCGGCAGCAGGAGCACGTCGTCGTCTTGGCCGCGCATCAGGTTCTGGAGTAGGAGTTAAAGTTGGAGTATCCTCTTGTTGTATAATACTCCGACGAGAAGCAGCAGGTTTTCTGGATTCCGGTGGTGCCATGTTCCGCCTCCCGCGTGCAGGTCTACCACTCACAGTGGGTGACCCTGATTCGCGATGAACCTCAGCATCATGTTGCCGGATGTCAGCCAAGAGTCCGTTGCCTTTCTTTTTGCCCATACCCCGCCTTCTGCGCTTATTCGGTGCATATAATGATATCACTTTGCGGAAGTCAATTACTTTCTTTTTGTGCAAATAGTAGTAATCAACACATTGGGCTGCCGTCTTATTCGGGATGTGCTGAGCAATCACTCCGAATTGTTTGGGGTGGGCAGCAAACTTGTCCAGGAATATCGCTTTCTCTGCATCTGTCCAGTCATGAGTGCCCGTATGAGGTCCATAATACTCCCCGGGGTTATCGATAAGATGATTCGTGTCATCATAAACATAGTCTACTTTCCCATGAGTGACGGATATCATATCTGGAACAACAGCAAGGTTGCGGAGTGAAAGTTGATTGGGATCTGTAGCCTCGTCAATCCCGAGACTAGCAATAATTTGTTCCATTTCGAGATCGGAGCGCACAGCGTCGCCCAGATTTGCTGTAGAACGGCGGGTCGTCCTCCCAGAAGGTTGCGAGACCGGCTCAGCATCGGGAGGGACAGTGGGTTTAGCTTCCTCATCCAACATTGCACAATGAGCGACCCAACGTTCGTGAAGAGAGATATATTGTTCTCGTAGACGCTGAGTTTTGGCTGTCAAGAAGTCCTGACGTTCCTTAAATCGTTCTATAAGGGATCCCTTGACAGTGTCAAACGACTTCATCCGGGCCTCCTGGCGTTTCCCTGTAGTTACCTCTGCAATCACTTCTTCTACAGTAGAGGATGATCGACCATCATGGGATTCGGCAGCAATGGCTTGATTAGCAAGTAAAACCGGATTCACTAGTTCTTCTCTTGTTTGGCGGTCGCAGAGGAGCCGAGTCATGACAACAAGTCGCAGAGCTTCGGTGGTCGATTTTGTCTCGGATGACTTCGCAATCTGCTCATTGAGGGCATCTTTGTCGATGGGGCGTTGCTCAGGAAGCGGAGTTGGAGGAGGCGGTACCAGTTTACTTGTGGTGGAGGATGTTGGTACTGGTGTGAACTGATTGGGCGATATCTCCGGCTCCGCGATTATTAGATCGGCGTTTTGTTTGGTCGACCGGACATCATCGGTACAGGTTGTTGGGTTGAAATTTGATGGGGGAGGCGAAAAGACATCGTGATTGAGTGAAGTGGAAGCAATATTCCTATGTTCGAGTTGAGGTGGACTTGGGGGTTTGAGAGTGTGGACGACGTCAGGGAGACCGTTGATGAGGACGCCCTCTTCGGTATTGCCCGTTTGGTCCTGCGTCGGTGTCTGGTTAGTAGAAAGGACGCCTTAGGGGAAATGAGTACATTTTAACGTTTTTTTCACACTAAAACTTCTTACTTTGTAGAAGAGGTGTTGAAGGTGGTCCAACTCCAATTTCAACGATAGTCTCTGGTAATGATTGCTTCTTCATCGGCCATGGGGATGGCGGACAGACGGGAATCATGGCGGATGTAGGTGTTCCTGAGTCAATGCTATTCTTACCAGACCGAGTATCTTCGACCTTGGGGGGACACTGAGCGTCAACAGGTGTAACGGCGCTTAGGGAAGGAGGATTAAAGACTTCTTTAGTCTCAGATGTTTCCAGTGTTTTAAGCTTCCCGGACATAGGTTGAGATCCCAGGTTGTCAGTATCAGGAGCCAACGATGGTTCTCTAGTGGGAACATGCGTAGAAGCAATAGAGGACCGGGAGAGAGATCGTGGCCGCACTTTCTTAGCAGACTCATCGGCAGGCAAAATTTTAGACTGTATCACACCAGAGTTACCAGTAATAGCAGATCGGGGACGAGAAACAGAACGAGGAGGAGAGACAGGAGCCTGAGGGGAACCATAAGGAAGCATTTCTCTAGGGCGAACAGGCAGAGATTCGTAGGTAATGGGTGGCCGAGTACCATTCACCGGCTGTCTGGTGCTACTGGGAGCGCGGAGAGCTGGACTTTTCGAACGTCGTCTTGCGCTGAGAGAGCGGCGGCCCCGGCTGATCGATCTATAGTGACGACTAGATGAACGGCGGTGACGACTCCTTGAACGGCTTGGCGAACGAGTTCTCGGGCTACTAGAGCGACCAGGACGACTAGAAGAACGGCGTCTTGGCGCGCGCCTTGGTATGTTATTCGGTGATCGTTGACGAGAACGCGGTGACCGTGAACCAGGTGCTGAGCCTGAACCAGAAGCATGCCTACCGTTGAAATCAAGTCTACTTGATGATCCATACAGATCTCTATTGCGATTGTTTATAGGGCTCGAAGGTAACCACCCGGGTCTATAGGAGTCATATTCAGACCTGGCATAAGGCTCACGATAAGTTTGCATGGGACGATAGGAGTCACCACCGTGATATGGGGAACGACCACGTCTTATAGGGGATCGAGATTCTTGTATACCAGAGCCCGTATAACTGTCAGAAGACAGGCGTCTTGACCTAGTGAAGGAATGTCAAGTAGGAGAAAGGGCGAAGAAGGTTACGACTTGCCTGTCCCCTGATGGCAATCGGTCATGATACTGTTTCCATGCATCAGATGGTTCGAACATTCTTGTAGCTAGCATAGTCTCCTTTCGAGACCCCCGGGAGATAGACGTAGTTGGTGAAAGGGGTGCTATTTTCCTCTCCTGCCAGGTTGAGGTCTTGATGGGCGGCATCCATGAACTAGGACGGTCCCATGAGTCCACTTCAGGTAGACGTGGGGGTGCATAGCGATCAGGACTAGGTGAGCGAGTGTAATACGCACTCAATTCATCAGGTCGATAATTGTTTGGTGCTGGTCTATATGTATTAGGATAGTCGTCGCCATATGGGAGCGGTGGACGGGGAGGGAGATATCTATCATAAGAAACGATTCGGCGAGGAGGTGTTGGCGATCTGCGACGCGGTGGTGGAAGATGCGGCCTCTAAAGAAATGGCATCCACATTAGCAGATAGCCCAAGATAGAAATAAGTGTACTGACTTCGTAAATGGATGGGATAGATATGGATGCACGCCAAGAATCGTTTGGCACAAAAGGCGAAGAGGAAAGAGACGCATCGTAGGCTCCAGAAGACATGGCGACCTAACTCGAGGATTGCTAACGCAAGAAATTGACGAGAGCGAAAATGCGTGGGCTAAAAAACCAAAAGCGGGCTAACCAGATAAAATAAAAGTTAATGTGAAGTATCTAGTTTATTCAGCGCCTGATTTATAAAGGATTTTTGAAAAAAGGCGTCGGGGGAAGAGGATGAAGTATGAAGGCGTCGGCACAAGACTCGGAGGACCCGCCACAAGCCAAATTTGCGTTTGTTGATTCTAAATCCCCACGCAAATTCGCACGTCAGCAGACTCACTCAAAAAACAACGAATGCATGGACCCTCCACCGACAAATATACGGGACCCTTCAAGCTTATTCTTTCAGCAAGATAATATTCGACGATATATTATAATCTCTTACTGGCTTATTATAGTCTTAGCCTTACCTCTGTGGTGGTCAACTACTAGTATCGAACGGCTTTCTCTACCCACGTCCCGGGTTATTTCACAGGCGCGGCACCATTTAAGCATTCCTGTTACAATTTCCTTGCAGGCCGGCACAGAAAGCGCTTCTCTGGTATCTCAGCTGAAAGAATCTATCAATCAACATATATCTAAAACTCCCAACCGGTGGAAGGGTCTTGACATTCAAGTGAATCATGACCGCTTCGGTACGTTTTACAGATACGAGATACGCGTATGAAAACCAACCTGATTGATATACCTCAAGACGAACATATTCGGAACAGTGTCTACACAATTTCACAGGGCACAGAAGCCGTCCTGGAAAATAGGCAGCTAAAATATCCGCTCCAAGCACCAACCTGTGAGGCATTCACCTGTTTCGTCGTCTATCTTGCTGCCACTTATCCACGAGCCCCTAGTGTCAAGACTTACGGAATTACTATCCGACCTCGTTGTACCGTTTCCCGAACAAGATCATCGAATCGCTCAATTTGCACCACACTATCGGCTATCTTTTACCCTACTAAACGAGGACGCTGCCGCGGGGTCATCCGTTAATCAATGGGCTGTGTCAGATGCAATTTCGCGTGAGTAAACGCCGGTTTCTTAAAAATCAGTACGATCCATAGATTATCGTCAGGCCATGTATCGCCCAGCTTAACCCAGCTTTCCGTGCTCCACAACTTTACAATTGAAAGTCAAGTACAATATCACGCACCCTTAGCTTTTAAGCCCCGTTCAATTAGGGATGTATATGGGATAACACCAGAGGACCTGACGGTATTTGTAAATTCGGCTGAATGGACACTATGTACGAAACCCTGCATTGTTCCGCTATTCCTATTGATGACTTCACTAGCATCGAGTTCATCGAACGACCCTGTCCTACATTTCGTCTTATTTATTCCGTCCGCCGCCCGACGGCCATTGCATATTATGAACGATGAAGGTACTCTATCAAATCTTCAAGGCCTTAACCACAATTTATTCTTATCTTAGGTTCACTATCACCGTCGAATGCTTTTCTTCTCCCTCAATGGGGTGGTATCGTCATTTTCAACCCTGACGAGTCAGAAACGGGTTCACCAGTTGAATTATCACCCCCCAATATGAACTCCATATTTTCAACTTTTTCAGACCACCTTCTAACCCTTCTTGGCGTACCTAAACTACCTTCCGGCTTGAAAGTACTTTCCTCGGATAGATATGGAGCCTTCACGGAGTGGCAGTTGGATGCTGTTTTACGTCACCGTTCTTTAGAGAACGCGAAGGGTGCTCAGGATACACTCCAAAGCATCGTCAAACTCGTGGATCAGATTGAAAATATGCCCGTGGGGCAAGATGTCAAGGGCGATGTACAAGAAGCATTGGGTGCTATAGAAAGGGTTTGCCCGGCATTCATCCAATCAGTTAAGCTTTCTAATTTCGTTGACAGATGTATGCTTCATCAAGGACATCTTTAACTGAGACTCTTCGCCACTCTGCACGCGCATTTACGCTTTCATCGCGTGCCTTCTTCAACCCGGGTATGCTTGCTTTATTATATTTTCCAGCGGAGCATACATACGCAGTATATACCCCATTGTTTGCGAGTGCATTTATTCCGCTCTTCGTGGCAGCCTTGAAGGAGATCAGGGCCTGGAGGAAACAAAGACGGCCGCACAACAACACAGCGCCTGATGTTCGCAGGGTAGAATGAAAAACATTCGGATTTGGTGTTCGCTCCCTTGGCAACCTGTGAATGATTACTTGTAAGAGCAACTTATAAATTTCGCTCAGGTAATGAACATCCTGCCTGCACGTTCAGCTTAAGATTTGGTAAACCATGTTACATCATTCTCAAGGATTATTCATATCCAATTTTTAGGCTGTCCGAAGATGATGTAACATAAGGTCAAAACGCTGGTTCACTCCCAGGTTCCCAAAGGCTGTGTATAGTATCTCGATAGCGTCAAGAAAATGATGACATCGTACTTGCAAGCAGTGCTCTGCGGAACACCCGGCGTCCGATTGTTCAAAAATAAAATCGCGCCTTTCCGGATTTGTCCCAATTTCCAACATAACAGCTTTTGGTTTAGATGAACTCATGTACCAGCTGGGTACGTCCTCGCACCTCCCCAGCCTCCTGGTCATTGATCATGGGCTCTGAATTATTATTGTGTATGAGAGTCCTTGGTAATGAAGTTAAATCGAATTCTTGCTCAGCGAATGCCGTGTGTGACTCGTGGTCCGATTGCCAAAACAGTCCACATTGTCGTGATATCAAATACATGCGCGCTCAGCGGGCTGCAAGGCCTGTGGATGAAACACACCGTCGCATCACACGGATATACCGCGGCAACAAGGAAGGCTAGCCTTTAGAAGAAAAAACCAATTGAGGGATGCCTGAAGATCATCGTAGAACACACATCACTCCTGAAACGTCCCGTCTTATAAAGACAATAGAGGGGGCACCTCGACATGCATCGGTACGCTCCACGTTCGATTAGCTGTGGAATCCGGGTTAACTGGCAGGATTGCATAAATCCCTGGTTTTGATTGAGTATGACGGTGAGTTTAAGAAAATAGCATGATTTCAGCGTTGTTGAGTCATAATAATGCGCCATGATACGAGATTTAAGGCGACGGAAATGAGGAGACCGGTAGATTCCACGATGGCCCGAGTCAGCCCATGAGGCCTACTTTTCCGCTGGCTTTCGTAAAAGTTTTACGGTAAAACATTACAAACAGTGGTGCAACCATGCACAACCAATGGAAATCCTACCTGCAACGTTGCTGAATTATTCAGGCGCTGCATCCCAGATTGTTTGAGGGCTACTGCCAAATAAAATAAGGGTGAGAAGAAAAAGAACTTGTGTAAGACGAGTTTGGGAGTCCCTTTCTCCTGTGTTCGAGATGGATACTGGATTGAGGTTCTTCCTGGTTCTTGTCATCCGCAATTCGTAGATCCGCGTGGTTGAGAACTAGACCCCAAAAGAGCTTCGCCTGGCTCCTTGAGCTCTTAGACGCTGGAGTCTGGCCTTGGTGTGGATCTCAAAATACCTACCAATTCCCCCTAGCTTCGGGAGTTCAGATTACTCCGCGGCCTATACGCGGTAGCTTGATACCGTCAATTGTCCACGGTCCACTGCTCAGGATATAGAACAACATTGACTGCATCAGAAGCCCTATATTTAGTGCGTAGTTACACACATAATTTGTATAAACTCCAATACTCACCTTTGAGACTGCTAGCAGAAGTTTAAAATGAGTGATATGTTCACAAAGCCTTCAGCTCGCTGGACTACTAGTTTCACAATTTGTCCACAAATTATTTCTACAAGTCACCACCATCAAAGCATTTATCCGAGCTGCGGAAAAATTAAGGAAGAAATAAAAGACCACAAATCTGTGAATTTGGTCTTTTTGGGTCCATAAACGTCCGTAATTTTCCATATCTTGAGTGTAACATGCATCAAAAAACCGAAAGGGATCAGATCCGATCATATTTGCATGCAAGTGTCATTCATTGTGATGTTATGCTAACAGGTGCAATTATTTGTAAATAATGTCAACTGTCTAACCCTTCGACTTCGTCCCGCTGATTTTCTCTCACACAGACAACTCGCAAGGTTGTGATCCCCACTCCATATAGGACTTCATAGTCTTTGTTCGCGGGTTTGACATCTGAAGTCTGGCCAGTGGCTCCTGGCGTACGTCGTCGGGTAGGCTAGATTCGTTTCATCTTCTCTTTGTCTCTGAGATCATCTTTGTTGATGTGAGAGCTAGGAATGCGACGGTCTAGTCACAACTGCTGGTCAGGGTTGGTGCGAATCATTCCTCTTTATCTTGTTGGGTTGTACAGGCACCGTGGCGGCCTCGCTGCCTTGAGGGTCCTGAGTTTTTACTCCCCCTCTTATCTGTTGCTGCTGGTTCTACACTCGAGACAGTCTATCATGGTCTAGTCATGACAGGCAATCAGAACGAGATTACTCTGTTCTACACCCGTACCGGTCGCTCCTCAGGCTTCATGCCTCAGCGTTTGAGAACCTCATCAGATGAGGAACTCGCCCCCGAGACAGGCAGGTCACCCTGTCGGATCTCACCACTTGAGAACCTCTTAACGAGGAACTCCCCAGCGAGTCAGGCAGGTTACACTGTCGGACTTCTCTCATGCTGCTCTTGTGGTAAATGTACCGCGCGACATGGTGTTTCTGGACTTCACCTGATAACACAGAGGAATTATTCAGCTCCATCTTACCTTCGAATCATGGCACATTGATGCTGCCTGCCTTGCAACCGGGTCCCATCATGCATCTCGCTTCAGATTTACTCTGCCTTGTTGTCTCTATAAATTTTTTCCACCCCATCTCTTCGGAGACAATATATCAGACATCCGCTGCTACCCAGAAGGTTTGTTTTCTCCTTTCAATGGAGTAGGATCTACAATTCACATGGTGTTGTCTCAGGTGTTGGACAATTTTTTTATCCAAACAGTTACCTACAAAATTTATTCTATGGTAAGCTTAGATCATTGTACATCCTTGACTTCTTGCTGTCTCTTTGTAATTGCTGTCGAAAATGAATAATTGTTTAAGTACTTGTTTGAACTTTCTCGTCTTGAATTATTATTCAAGTACTATGTATGTAATAGTAACCTAAGTAAGCATTTACCTGGGGGTGGACATGTCACATGATGCGCATCCAATGTGTCGCAGTCGCCTACTGATACGAAAACTTGGGGACCACCACCAGGATCGACATTGTCTAGATATCATACTGAGCTCAGGATACACCCCTTCAGCGCAACCCCCCTTCTAGCAAACAATGGGAACTAAAATCAACGTCGACGGGGTCTTGTTGTTTGAACAACCATTTGCCCGTGTGTGTAACGCTGTCTTCCACCTGCAACACCTATCTCAATTGCAAAACCGCCAACACATAGGTACCGTACGAGAACTACCGCAAAGTATTTCGCACGTCCCAGAAGAACGTCGAGCGTGAATTAGGTGCTGTCCAAAGCACTTCGACGGATCTCGCCAACCGCGCTCGACATGGGAAAGTTGAGCAAGAGGAATTTGTGAGTTCCATCGAGGGCATGATCGGAAGGGTCGAAAATTTGAAACGCAAGGTATGTTAGACATGAATCATATATTTGTCCTTTATGCACTTGTCCTTAGCTTTCCGATTTGCATGGGAGTGTGGGGAAGGCAACACAGGATGTTATGCGTGAACGACTTCATCACTTAGCTACGATCGAAACATTACCAGCAGCCAGTGGGCCCGAATTCACAAGATGGGCAGATACGCGGTTGGATCGGTGGCTAGTGGATTGGGCCCTGCGGACGGGAAAAGAAAAGACTGCAAGACAGATCGCGAAAGAAAAGGATATTGAGGTATTTTTCCCCCCCAAGTCTACCCAACTTGTTATAGCTCCAATCCCAGACTCTGGTTGACATAGATCTATTTATGGACATACGTCGCATTGAAGGAGCGCTTAACAGCCATAGCTGTACGGAGGCACTGTCTTGGTGCAATGAGAACAAAACAGTGCTTAGAAAGATCAAGGTCAGACCCTTGAACGTGCAAATATGGCTGTGAATAATTTGAAAACCCACAGAGCACGCTGGAGTTTGAGCTTCGCCTCCAAGAATATATTGAATTATCGCGTGCCCGGAAAACAGAAGAGGCAATTGCTTATTCCAAAAAACATTTAATTACATGGCAAGAAACCCATTTAGCTCAGATTCGCACTGCGTCGGCACTATTGGCGTTCTCGCCAAATACATCATGTGGACCATACAAGGTATGTCACTCCATCACCCACGGAGAAAAATAACTAATGCTGCCCAGCGTTTGTATGATCTATCTCGCTGGGACACACTCGTTCGGTCGTTCCGTCTCGCTATCTATACCCTTAACACACTCCCGTCCGAACCTCTCCTCTATCTCTCCCTATACGCCGGACTTGCTTCTCTCAAACTTCCAGCATGCTATGATCCTAGTACGAAGAACGTGGATTGCCCAGTCTGTGATGGAGAAGATAACAAAGGCGCGGATTCGCAGGGGCTTGGCCTAGGCAAGCTCGCAGAGGAAGTACCTCAGAGCCATCACGCGAACTCAACAATTGTCTGTCGTATAAGTGGGAAGATCATGGATGAAGATAATATGCCCTTGGCCTTTCCCGAAGGATATGTGTATTCTAAAGAGGTCAGGCACAGTTGCCAATTTACCGCACTATATCTAACTTTCACCAGGCCTTGGAAGAAATGGCAGCGAAAAATGGGGGAATTGTAACATGTCCGCGATCGGGTGCGACATGTGAGTTTTCTGCTTTGAAAAAAGTTTTCATATCGTGAGGGCCAATTCTCCCGTGTGATATGTACAATTCTGTATAATTTCCCTGTATATTAGCATGTATGAAACGCCAAGTATAAGCAAGCATAGCTATCCCAAATTTATGATCGAAATTAGTTGATGAGACTAGGATTTTTATTCCACCAAATTACAATGACCTCAACCTACCCCCCCAAAATTCTCAGGCGGATGGCTTTGTCACTTGACACACAATATCTCGTCAATCTCGAAAATTCCAACGTAGCCCTTTTAGCTCAGTGGTAGAGCGCGCCACTCGTACTCACAAATGGCGAGGTCACTCGTTCAATCCGGGTAGGGGGCATTTATTTTTTTTTATACCCTCAGGTTGTGCTGACAATTTACATTTTTCAAAATTCTCATGACTCCCACATTCTCCAATTATACATGCTTTAACAAAATTACCTATGGAATTATCCAGCAATGATGAAATGGAATTCAATCAACGCCTCATATCCTAGAACTTTAGTCAATTACGATATTATACTCTTACAGATGCCCAAACTGAAGGACCCAGCCGACCAATCCGGTAATACCCGCATATCTGTGGTAACCGAGAAGTCGCTTTCTGGCATCTGAAATTTGAGGTCTTTACGGTACTTCAAGTTAGAATCGATGCCTCAATCCATTCGAAATCGTATACCTCCCGTGAAAACTTCACCCAGCCAGAGGAGGAACGAAGAACCATCGCAAGCAACCCTTACATGGCTGGAGATCCAACCTTGGCAGAGGGATAATGAATTTATTGTGACAGGTTACAGGCGGTGGGTAAACTCGAACGCTAAACTCCGTTTCCATAATATTTATGCAAAGTCAATAGAGTCCAAAACAGTTGGAAAGGATGTATTGCCTCGGTGTTTACATGTGGGAATTTACTGCTGCACTGATTACTGCATACACTACTTATCTACCACCGCGGTGCCAGACATGCACAACGAGACAAGTACCACTTTTTCATTTTGATGTCAGCATGCGCTGAACAATTAAAACACAGTCAATATCCATAGCCATCTCTGGGGTGCTATTCTGTTCATCTACATCCTTGCCACGTATCGTGCATCACATGTACAGATACACCCCGACACAACATGGAAGGATACACTGGTCATCGCGGTATTCTTATCATCCGCAGTCTTCTGCCTGGCAGCGAGTGCTCTTTTTCACACATCTGCCTGCCACTCAGAGAAGGTACGGTCAATGCATGGATAACGTTTCTTTGATGTATTCTTGTTCTTTTTATTTTTATTTTCAGGTCTCATCACAATGCCATGCATTGGACTATTCGGGTATTGTTATACTGACTGTGGGGTCTTTCTACCCCTCTCTCTATTATGGATTTTACTGGGAGCCATATTTGCAACTTTCTTATACAGTATTGATTACTATTGCTGGCCTTGGTGAGTGATAATGATCATGATCGTAGTAAAAGTAGTGATCATGATCATGTTACTTCCGACAAACAATGAATAGGAGCCTCCTATATCGTTCTAAATCCAGAATATTCGAAACCAAGCCACCGCGGTGCACGCACAACAGTCTTCATATGTCTGGGGTTGTGTGCCGTCGTACCTGTGTCGCACCTCCTTATAACGCATGGGTTTACTCACCTTTTATCGGAGATGGGCTTCGGATGGTTACTGGCCTCAGGGGGCCTGTATATTGCAGGCGCGCTGCTTTAGTATGTTACGCCATCTTTTGTCTCATTTCTGACCCCTTTCACAATCTCCGTCTTCATTCTTTTAAAAAGAATAATTCCAAATTTAACTGCGCTATTTTTATTCAGTGCGAATCGTATCCCAGAACGATTGGCGCCCGGCCAGTTCGACTATTTTTTCGCTTCACATCAAATATTCCATTGTTGTGTTGTTCTGGCGGCAATGGCCCATTACTCGGGAGTCCTAAAAGCCCTTGATTATCGGCTATCGCGGCCACAATTTTGCAATCTATAATTCCGACCGAGTCTCGGTCGTCATGTGAGGCCACCACCTGTCATCAACGTCGGTGTTGCTAATAACGTTTCCAAGCAGGCCGTCATACATACTAACTATTTCTATTCCGACTGTATAGGCCCGGATACCCAAAGCATTATACAATCCCAAAGTGCCGCGGTGACAACATATTTAGAACAGATTACATAGATGATTGTGATCGGCGCAGTGGTGGAATGATCAATTCACTTGAGAGCGCACACAACGTGGGATCGTCGGAACCGCCTGAAAGCTGGCTGATGCCCCTGCGAAGACATGTCACGACCTTTATTTCAACCGGCACTCACCATCACGTCACCAAGGATTGCTTCTCCGAGTAGAAACTGACATAGTTATCACCGCAATGGCCCAAGAGAATGAAGACCTAGTAACACATCGATCTGCTATACCCACGCAGGCCCGCTGACGGAATCCTTTCACGTAGTACCCTCCCTATCAAGCGCACGAAGACACGGGAATCCTGAGAATAGGTTGGAGTAAGAAGGCAAGATGGGGATTCGATCAGAGCAATCCGTCACCAGTGCCCGTGAACCCCAATTTCCACGAACTGAGAAAGGGAGTGATCCCGGACAGAACCGAAGCGACCGATACTGTCTATGACTGAAACAGAACAGGTGCAGAAAGCTTACTGATCGAGTTTCCTGCATGCATTGCACGATGCCTTGGCAAACGAAGTCCACGTGTTCAGCAAACGGCGATTCATCTCGGTCCCGACCCTCAACTACTGTACATTGGTGTGCCTCCCAACCCCCTCTGAGATCTTAGATATCGATCCCCTCATTCAACAGTCCTGCTTCCCATTTTGTTACAGCTTTCCAGTCTTCCCGAAATATATGTGCAATAATTCCGGCGACTGAATATCTATTTTATTTTTCATCATGGTGACAGCCACCTGCGCCGGCAGGCTTAACCTATGCAATCCACACCTATAAATGCACTTCTAAATTCCTCATGTTGGCTCTTCACTTTCACTGTATCACTTGCTCTCTTGAGTACCTTCCCTCTTTACTATGCCTTATTCTATAGGTCTCCAGGCAGCGGCCACGGCCTTTCTGTCTGCAGGCTTCGCTACCCAATTCACTTTGGCCATTGTTGTCCTCCTCACTATCCTTCTTATAACCTCTACATTTCAGAAAGATGCACCCGATGTGCCCACTTCCCTGCCTGGATACTCTATATTTTCCATAATTCCTTTCTTCCGACGGAGATATGATTTTTTGAACTGGGCGTTCCATGCCACTGGCCAAAACGTCTTCCAGTTCCACCTTCTCCGAGTAAGTACTTCCTTTTTGGAAGCTTCTACCTTATTTGACATGTTTTCGCGTAGAACACAGTCGTCGTTGTCTCCGGAGAAAGCGCTCGACAAGCATTTTTCACGGCCAAAGGCCTTGACCTCACTGAGGGATTCAAGATCCTGTCAGGCGCGGTTCGCTAATTTCATGGTTTCCTATTTTAGCAATTTAGTTTATTATATCTATAGATTCCGATGGTTCGCGGGGTAACCTCTGACTTGCAGACCAAGCGAATTGCCCAGATCCACAGGCGCCTGGCCGCTGTTCAGCGGAACGCACCACTGAACGATCGTAGGTTATTTTTTTGGTTTACGACATCTTCCTAAAGGAAATCTAGTCATACCGGGCATCCTGGAAGATTCTCGGAGAGTAATGGAGACTTGGGGAACATCCGGCACATTCGATCCTTTCGATAAAATCTACGAGGTTCGCGCGCTTTGTGCTGTGGTTTTTGGAGTATCAAACTAACAATTTCTCATTATAGCTGGTTTTTCAGACGACTGTCCGAAGTCTATCCTGCGCCGAAATTTCTGACGATGCGGCTCTCGTATCCCGATTGAAGGCCTTGTATGACAGACTTGATACTGGCACTACACCGGCTACCGTTCTCTTGCCCTGGATTCCCACTCCCGCAATGATTAAGAAGGTTTTAGCGACTAAAGAAATTTATGACATAGTCACAGGGGCTATTAAGTCCCGACAGGAGAGCGGAGTCTCGCACAATGATACTTTACAATACCTCTTAGATTCAGGTGACGATAAGCTTGTGATAGTTGGGGTTTGTGTTCATTTACTTTTTCTCTTTTACATAAACCAATCTCATTTCATATATAGTTCATTATGGGCTTAATCATTGCTGGCGCTAGGGCAACGGGCACAACAGGTAAGTCATCTTTGAAAAGCTTTTATATAATCCATGGCTTAACTCTTTTCAGCCTCTTGGATCATCACATTCCTCGGTGGCCACCCTGAATGGCGGGCAAAGGCAAAATCTGAAGTCGAATCTTTACTCGAATCTCATCCCCAATCCTCATTAGTTGGAGATTCCCTTTCCGCTCAATTGGCCACTATTCCCCTTGAAGCATGGGAAACAAAAGCTCCCGTTCTCGACGCCATCATTAAAGAAACTACACGAATTGCTCAGCCTCATACAGCAATGAGGCGGAATCTCGGACCACCTCTATACATCGATAATAAAATTATTCCTACTGGAGCCTATGTCGTATATCCATTCAGCGATGTACATCTAGATCCCGAACTATATTCTAACCCTTGGAGATTTAACCCAGGGAGGGCGGAGCCAAAGAGCACCACCTTTGGATATGTGGGCTGGGGAGGAGGTATTTCTTCGTTTTTTTAAATATATACACGCTTCTAACCTGTCATTCTAGGCAAGACCACCTGCCTTGGTACTCGACTAGCCAAAGTAGAGCTCAGAGTCCTTACGGCTATGTTCGTCCTCGGCTTCGAGCATCGTGTCGTTGACAAGTCTGGTGACACCGCATCCTTTCTTCCAACCCCTAACTGGAACGACATTCTCATGTGTCGACCCGAAAATGGCTGTTCTATCAAATATGAAAGATCAAGCATACCTCTATGAACGATCCTAGACTGGTCTTCAATACAAGTCTCTAATTTATTCAATTCCCCGACACTCGTTTCCAGCTCACTCGTTCGCTTCGCTCTTTCGCTATTTATCCAGACATAGATCACCCATTGGGAGTCTTGTAGAACATTCTTTTTTTCCCTTGTTTGTTCGACCACACTCATTATTTTTCGCTCACATTCTTTTATTTATCTCCGCATAGACCGAACCTCATCCTCCCATATGTACTCGCACGGACGTCAAATATAACCAAGTGTATCATTATACCTGCAGTGACATTACCGACCGTACACCTACCTTATATATCCTTAATCTATGTATTTAACCTCCTCTGTACCCATGCCACCTACAAATACATAATACCAATGCCTCTATGTGTCGTCAGGCAGGTGCTGGAGGTGTATGCTTCCTTCGGAATTAACGGGAGGACAAAGGATGTGAATCACAAAAGATCACTAATCAGGACCTCCGTCGTCTTGCGGTAGACGATTGTGTGGTGAACGCGGTTATTCGAAGGTGAATGTGTCGTGGGCAGTGGACCGGCTTTTTGTGCTCTTCTGTATCTCCGCTAACCGCCTGGCTTCTACCCTCTCCTTCACTCTGTTCATTTTTATGAATTCCGACCGTTCTTCTCTTTCTCTTTCCGCAAGTTTCGTCCTCTTTTCCTTGGATGGCTCCCACTTGCTCTTCAAAATTCTCCTTACCGCCTCTGGGCTTATCTTAAATTGTAATGCGAGTACGGGAGTAGTGAATTTCTCCGGATCGAGTCGATGTAATTGTCGAACACCTTCCATGGCTTCGCGAGAAATTTTACGGGGTGGAGACCATCCTCCAGGAAAGTTCTTGCGCATAGCTTCGCGATGGGTCTTGAATTCAAGAGGTGTTGATTTTTCTGGGGGACGACGGAGATGAGGGGGTGGTGTATTAGGTCTAGCTCCGTTCACGATTTCATTATCCTCCGTCAAGTCGATTGGACCACTACTGTCATCGTCGTCAAGAATTGATCGGGGTCGTGGGACTCCAGCCAAACGCCATTTTTGGCGCGATGTCGAGGAGATATTAGTTGAGTAAAAGCGCGACAATGAGTGTTTACAGCTAGGAAACGAAATACTACGAAATAGAGAGGACATAGTGATATGTGGTTGAATTGAAAATTGAAAATTGTTTACATGGCGCGTCACTGGATTTAGTCGGTAGAAGCCGTGAATAAGTAGCGCCAAATTGGCTTTGTAGCAATTTACTTTTAGGTCCTCATAAATTGGTCGTTTCCCTCAATTCTCATCTCCTTCCGTTCGTGCCTTCTTTCTTCACTTTTCCTATTCTCGCGACTTTCACGGTTTCTCACCATGGCCGACCTTTCTGACCCCAAAATTAATGAAGGTTTGCGTTTCTTTTCGCAAAATAGCTGTTTACACTCGAACTCTTAAGGAGAATGAAAGTGCACGCGA
Source organism: Collybia sordida (assembly GCA_037014335.1). NCBI lineage: Eukaryota > Fungi > Basidiomycota > Agaricomycetes > Agaricales > Clitocybaceae > Collybia > Collybia sordida. The sequence continues at coordinate 1,211,767 of JAYKXK010000009.1, read as the reverse complement.
TACAATTTTATTTGAGGGAAATATTGATTCCTTTGCCGTTGATCTAATCATCGTTACATAGCTTACCTCGATGTTCGTTCTGACAAATCCGAAACAAATTGGCTCTTGTTAGACTATGAGTCCGAGCGATCAGACAAGCTTCAAATCACGAAAACGGGAACAGGTGGCCTTGCTGAACTCCGAGAGGTTCTTGATGACTCGAGGGCGTCATATGGTTACGCTCGTGTTACCTATTCCAATGATAAAGAGTCAAAGCGCGAGAAGTTCATACTCGTGGTAAGTGCCCTACATTCTTCATTTGGTATCCTTCCTCTCATTTCGCTGTGAATCCGATAGGTTTGGATTGGGCCGAACTGCAAAGTAATGAGGAAAGCCAAGGTATGTATTAGTCGATCATACCCATCTACCATTGGCGTGGTTCCCCGACCGATCCACATTATCCAGATCTCCGTGCACACTGCAGATGTTAAGGAAACCCTGCGGGTATTCTCAATTGAGGTTGCGGCGCGCGAGAGAGATGATTTGAATGAGGATCCTATTGTTATCAAATTGCGAAAGGTGTGCCAAACTTATGGTCGGGGTTCATACATTGATATACATTGTGAATCTTTGTGGCGATTAGGCTGGTGGGGCGAGCTACGACGGCGTTTGATCCCCCTTTGTATCCTTATTCACTGGGTTCTCTATATCCCTTTATTTTTTTTGCATATCATGGGTGTCATCAAACGTTCCGCGGTCGCACATCTTCACCCTTCTACATCAACGAGATCTGAACGGCCTTAGTGGTATAAATCCTTCAGTACGACAGATGACTATACATCAAACTACGATCTCCGGGCGAATTTTTTAAGGTTATCAATGCCCTCTTCTTCAAGCCTCATGCCCATCCACTCCGACATAGGCTTTGCATCCAGACTCCGTTCATAAAATTCTATGGACGGTGTATTCCACTGGATATGGCAAATGATCGAGGTCGCATTGATGTAAATGTGTTATTAGTCTTCACACGCCTTTTATAAATTCGTACACTGACCTTAAGGACTGCCCAGTCAAGCCTGGCACAGTCCTTGAAACGAATAATGAATAGATATACAACCAAGTCAGGGACAAACCTACCTTTTCTTGAGCTACCTTTCCCAACTCAGCAAATAGAGCTTTACCAATTCCATGAGCTCGGTAGTCTGGCTTCACGTAAAGATCCTCGAGCTTAAGACAGATTAAAAACTTGCAGGTGCGGCGTACAAACGATCCTGACGCACATACATCCCAGGTCTGCCTGTCCATGTCGAAAAATTGAAGAAGTAAAGTGCCAAAGCAATAGCCTCCCCTGGTTCGTCCACCTTTCCAGTATATGCCAGAAGAGCGTGAGCATAGGGTGTTTCGAATAAATTCCGGCGAAGCTGGTATTGTTTTTGGGTGAGCCACCGTGCTATCTGCCTGAGAGCTAGAGCGTTACAAGTTCAGGTGTCGCCTTCACTGAATCGGCTGCTTTTTCATAGGTCGCCTTTCCGTTATGAGCCTTGAGTAGACTGATAATACATACAAATCACCCACGAGATCTACGACAAGGTCGAGAATTACTTGCTAATGTAGTGCGAAGTCAATTTGCCAGCGCGTATGGTATATTGTTTACAGCTCTTACCACATCGTCAACCTTTGCGGGTCTAATATGGAATTCAAACATCGTTGGGGCCCCCTTATAATGTTTTAAGTTCCTTGCCTGTAATAAATTATGGTCAATCAATATCAATCTATCGGGGTCACGACTTTATCATAAGTAAGAGGAGCTTTAAGCGGTGGCTGAACTCGGCTTGTGTGCGTGTGTTTGCTCTGAACCTTAATACACTTTTCATCCGGACATTCGCAACAACGGCCTCAACTAGCACAGTCCCGTAGGCTCCCCCGATCCACATAATCAACTACAATGGACCCGGCAAAATTGGCGAAACTACAGGCTGCTGCTGCAGCGAACAGGATCGGTGAGTTTCTGGGCACCCAAAAATGACATTGGTGATACTGTGTGTATTGATAAAAAAAAACTCGCGATTATACTCAAGGTGGTAAGGGAACTGTGCGCCGAAAAATTGTGCGAAAGGCCAAACCTTCAGCGGCCCAAGACGACAAAAAACTGCAGGGCGCACTGAAAAAGTTGAATGTGCAGCCCATCCCTGGAGTAGAGGAGGTGAACATGTTTAGAGAGGACGGGAATGTACTTCATTTCACTGCCCCGAAAGGTAAGCTATTCTAAAATGTAACCTATGCCCCCATTTTCCGTTTCTCCCCAAAATCTTGGAATTTATCCGAACTTTTACTGAATATGCCTGAATCTAGTCCACGCTGCTGTCTCAGCCAATACTTTTGCCATATATGGCGCAGGACATGTGAAGGAGCTTACAGAGCTGGTCCCTGGTATCCTTAACCAGCTGGGTCCCGATTCCCTTGCTTCCCTACGGAAACTTGCAGAATCATACCAGGCCATTCAGCAGGGCCAAGCAAGGCCACCTGCAGGAGAAGCCGCAGAGGAGGATGATGATGATGTTCCTGACTTGGTGGAAAACTTTGACGTCGAGGGGGATGCTAAGGCAAGCCTTGACTGAACGACATATTCTAAAATAGCCTGCGACAAGCGTAGAGGAGTTGGCTCGAGTGAATATTCTGTTGATGACGAGGCAGGCAGAGGCACGGACAGGATGTGGTGAATGTCTGCATGTAGCCACAGCCCATTCTTTTCTTTTCGTTTTCGCCATGTTCTGCTATGAAAGTCCTTCTTTGTTATCTCTCCCACGTGATCCAGCGTTTGACAGTTCTCTTTTGAGTTGACATTGATTGTGAGTACTGCTTGATCATTCTTTTGATGTATTACTCGCTGGCATCCCATCCCAGAAGATTGATCTATTGGTATGGATGTTTCTCTTCCGAAAAGTGGCTCTGGCACTGCACCTGCACATTCCTCTTGTAGCTTAAACTGAAGTGTGATTTCGCTCAGCCGCTCCTGACAGAGACCGGCTGTTCATAATCATGTCTTTTCCTCGAAAACCTTCTCGAAGATGTCATTTTCAGCGCTTTAGCAAGAAGCTCGTTCACAGCATGCCGGTCTAACCATTCCCAAGCTCATAGAGCGCCTTTTTTCGGCCCCTACTTAGGGCATACAGCCCTTCAATAACACGTTCATGCCCATCTATATCTCTTCTGGCTCTTCTACCATACGTGTCTAGTCCCGTGAGCCTCTCATGTGGTTCACAGATAATGTTTATTGGGCGCTTATTCAACAGTTATTGCCTGGATGATTGACTAACAAACTTGACTTCGCGATGGCATTTCTTTGCGTCACGCACTTAGGAAACGTTAAGAACCATCCTTCACGTCCGTCAGAATGCAAGGAGTATCCCCACCTGGTCAAGTCCATTCTGAACAGAAATTTACAGCACCAATCTCTTGTTCTAATTAGGAGGGTTCTGACAGATTTTGTTCTCGGGCCACCGTTAGTTCGACGTCGATACCCCGCATGCGGCTTTCCGACGGCGCTTCGTCATTGTCCAGAAAGGCCATTATCTATTGATTCACATCTAGCGTGCACGCATTGGACAGTATTATATTATTTATTCAAGGTGAGGCGATAATTCCAGCGTTGTGAACTTGGACTCAAGGTTCGCTGGCGATCTAGTCTTTCAAATCAGGATAACACGGGCTGAACTACTACATTCTTCGATATCAAAACCTCCGAAAATATCCAATGTCAGTCAGCAAACTGATGTAGACCTGTTTTTGGTTTGGTCGAAAGTCATAATTAAATAGGGTAAGGCCACGAATACCCGCAACAAATCCAAAGGGGAATTGTACCTCGCACGGTTCCCGGGTCCCACATATTGGTTTGGACGTTCCATATTCGTCTCCCCCACACGGCAGCCGATTGAACTTACTTAGATTGAGAGTGAAAGAGCCCAAAAACAAATAACTGGTCCCCTGAACCTTCTTAGTTTTCAACGAACTCTATCCAAATGGATCTACCAACCTGTCAACTGATTGGTATGGTATTGAATTGGAGACGAGGGTAAGTCGTCAGAATTTCGATCAAGAGAGGGACTTTTACGGGCATACCATTTGGTTATGACGTGTGTGATGGATTTTGGTGGGATTCAAGGTTATATGGAATCACATTGTTCATTAGACTACTCGAATCAGATGTGACCCTATGCAACCCCGAAGGTTTGGACAAAAGAACTGTGGCAATAGGTGCTGTTCGCTCCGGTCAACCGGGGGTCTTGGATTCAAAACATGATAGGGACTTGGGGTGACGATATATTCGAGGGGATGAAGGATTCAAGTTAGGCACAAAAACCCCGGACGCGTCAATTGTTATAGAATTTCAACTTGTTCGATTACTGCAGCGGACTCGTTGTACAGCTTTTATTCAGGTTTGTTGATATCGTTGTCTTTACTTGTCTACTTGGTATCGACGAGTGGATGGCGACCTGTAACAACCTGATTCATCTTTTACCTCCTCTTAATTCGGCGGCCACTGTTCTGGGGCTAAGTATCCACCTTTATCACATCATTATTGAGGCAGGGAAATATGATTTTACTCTATCCGCAACAAACATCAAGTAAACGGAAGCTGTCTATATAATAGATGGGCCATTCCGTTCTCAGAGGCAGAAGTCGCTTTCGCAATACAGTAATTGATCGAAACATTTCAATGACTCGTGATCCAGGCCCTATCTATACCTCTCGAGCTCCTCTCATCCCTGAAATATTGGAAGGGATTGATCGACAGGTCTGCCGAATAGTACAATCACCTGGGGGGGGTCCCATATTTCTGGAATTGACGGCCGAATCTCAACTGCCGAGCTCCAGGATGGTTTGGATTGAACGGCAGTCGGCGTGGTTTCCGTATGGCTAGGATACTCCGGGGTCGTTGGATTGAATGGTAGGGTACCCTAACGTGATTTTTTATCTGAACGTTGGCGCCAACTCGAGTTCTTCAACCCATCATTTTCTGTGCGTGTTAACAGCCCCAAGGGAGTAACTAGTGGGGTACGTAAGTGCTTCATTGCTCTTCACGGAACTACCTCCAAAAGATAGGGTTTGTTAAAAGGGTTGGTTCATGAAAGCTTTGCCGCTGTGATTTCTCCCCTCCAATGTTGTCCCACGTCCTCGAGGGTACCACGAGACTGAGCTATTTGAGAGATCATATCCCCAGTAGGTTCAACTCGTCCCATGGTGTGTAACTCTGTGTTAATGAAACGGCATCACAGATCCCTCCAGCCTGTACACGGCTTTAGAAGTCACCAACAGTGTGTTAACTTCTATGTCACACTAGCTAACCCTGTGAGTTAAGGGGAAAATAATTATGAATCTTTCACAAATGAATTCGGAAGTTGATCGTCCCACATGGAATACATATCACCGGTTATAAGAAAACTATGATTTTGGGTTCCCGTGAGCAAAAACTAGGCTCAGTAATGCGCATAGAAGGCCGAGGTCGCCGTTCTTGAACGAGACAACTTGCGAGATATCAGAAATCTGGTGAGATTTGATGCTGAAAGCGATTACCGGAAGAGAAGGCGTGAATAGATACGGCAGCAGAGGCCCCTGCACAAGGACTTTTCGTTAAGAAACCCTGTCAACCCTTCGGGTCTTCTGTGAGCGGGTTTACGGAGGGGACAGACGGGAGTTGTTATGCTCTCTGAACACCTTTGTTCCGAGGAAACGATTACCTGAGCTCAAAGAGGAGATAAAATGGGGACAGCTCCGCTTTTGACGTGAATCGGACCCGCATTTACCGGCGGCAGGTGTTTATGGTCCTAGAAGGAAGTTATCAGGATCCTCGAAGGCCTGTCGCCTCGGGATCGGGCTTCTTATAGGTTGTGTTATATATGTTGATGTTATTCCGAGAAAGGGTAGGACAATATATTCAAAGTTGTTGTGAAGGCGACGGCCGATGAGAAACGAACTCGTATCCTTCTAAGTGGCGCTTTGATTTTCATGCGATGTAAATTAGGAAAGTATGATGTTCTGTCGGTCCTCAAATATATGCCTATGCCTGTGGGAGATCGGATGGAAGCTGTATGTGTGGGTAGATAGGATGTCAATTCTGTGATTTTGTGAATGAGCGAAAGACCAGTCAGTCAGCCTAGCGTGTTAATCATGTGATACGCTATCGGAGTCGCGCGGTGTGATATGTGTGGTATCTGTCAGCGCGTCGATGTTCGGGCTAAGTGAAATATTATCATTTTCGTGCAATAAAGAGATGAATCCGGACATCTGCGTTGGACGGAAACTGGCAGAAGGGAAAATAAGCGAAGAATCCTCTTGTATCAGGAAGCTTGACGAACCGATGTTCTGGAATCAACAGTGGCTTTACATTAGTAAGTTTTGAATGAGGCGCTGACAAGATTAAGTAAGTTTGTGCGACATAACTTCAGACTTTACTTACCGTGAGGATGTTGTGGTGAGTGGAATTAAAAATGATCCGGGGTTGAATGAGGTTGGACGTTAATTTCTGACGTTTTAGCCAAGCATTAACAAACATGCAAACATGCGACCACGTGTTTCACAAACCCAATTTGAACAACGCCTAACTCCAACCCAAACGCCCTTTTAACTTCAACGACGACGACGGAAAGTCGTTAGCCAGGGTTTATAGGATCCTGGTTTAAGTACTTCAAAGTATGTATTGTTTTCTTATGATAGATTTTAGGCTTCAACATTACCGGCTTTTTGACAGGTCCATATTGACGTCCAAATTGGGTTTTTCACCAATCAAACATCATATTAACTACGGGTATAAAACTCGAGTTCCATTTATCACCCTGACATCACAATGTCAGCGGCATTGAATGCCTTACCCGATACATCAGTTTTTTCGAACGGAACACATCCTGATATCTCATTAGGATCTCTAGTTTCGGGGTTCTCAACACCAGCACGAAATCCTCGTGTTCCATCGGCTTCGTCACATACTACAGCTCCATCCTCGGCTCAAGTTCAAACACCTTCGCCTCCAACAACTTCTGCTTTTTCGCGACGGAAAGGTGAAGATGGCACACCCCTTTCACGACGGCTGAGTACGTTGAACCATTATGATGAGGATGGCCACGAAGCAGAGGGCGATTTTCTCGATACACCTGGTGCGGATAAGAAGAAATGGGGTGATGTCCCTGATACGCCAGTGGCTGGATCTCGGCCAAAACGATCCGCAAGGGCTAGTGTGGGTGGGACGAAGGCTACGCTTACGCTGCGCGATCAGGAGAAGGTCAGTGTTTTTGTTTAGTAAATGTAAGATGAACATTAAATGTCGATATTTTTTCCAAAAAAAATTATAGCATATTGATAATCTCAAGAAGGAGAATTTCAACATTAAACTGCGTGTTCATTTTCTAGAAGAACGACTTGCCCAGCTTGCACCGGATCAAATCGATGCTGCTCTTAAACAGAACATCAATCTCAAAATCGAAGTACAGCAGCGAGGAATGGAGATGAAAAAACTCAAAAAGCTTGTCTTGGAACTTGAACGGGAGTTGGATCGCCTGCAACGTGGTGGTACAGGATCGCGGAGCCGGGAACGTGAATTAGAAGAGAAGTTGGAGGAACGTGATCGTGAGTTGCGTGAACTTCGCCAACGGTTGCGAGGAGGTGGTGGAGGTGCGAATGAGGATGACTTGAGAGAGGCGGAGGCACGGAATGCCGAACTTGAGGACCAACTAGACAACGCCAAGGGTTTGTTAGAGGACAATATGGATGAGATTGAGCGTTTAAGGGATATTGTTGAACGGCAGGGGAGTGAGTCGATGGAGAGTGCTGGCGGAGAAGGCAGAAGAGAGAGGCTGAAGAGGCGGGTGGAGGAGTTAGAGGGAGAAAATGATGACCTCCGAGCAAAATTGGATGAGTATGCTGAAGCCGTCACACAGAAAGAAGATGAACGAGACGATTTAGCGGACGAAGTCAATACACTTCGATTGGAAATTGAAGATCTTCAAAGGAGGAGGGAGGCGGAGAGTATTGAACGAAGTGAAAGTCGCGCGCAGATCTTGGAAGAGAGGGAGGGTCGTGAAGCAGTGGAGGATGATCTGAACGCTATGCGTGACAAACTTGCAGCAGCAATGATTGAACTGCAGCAAAAGGAAGATGAAATAGAGGTCAAGGCCAGGGAAATCGAAGATCTCGTATCAGAGCATCAACGAATTGTGGAAGTTGTTGAAGATGAGTGGAGAGGAGAGGTTGAGGAAGCGAGGGGGCAAGTGGAGGAATTACGAGATGTATGTTTCTATCAGCATTCCACATATTATCCCGGACTCAATAAACTCAGGTTCTGGCAGAAAGGGAATCTGAATCGAAGGACCTTCGGCTCAATATCTCGGAGTTGGAAGCAAACACAAACGACCTTCATGCCAAGTTCGAGGCCGCTTTGGAACACTTGGCTCAGGAGTCAGAGCAGAAGGATGTTGAAATCGAAAAGCTGAATCAGACCATTGAGAAACTTGGCGAGCAAATATACATGTTGGAGGACGAGCACGACCGATTGAAGGAAGATAGTGACCACCTGCGTGAGGATGAGGAGGCCGAACGCGAACGTCTCGAAGCTCTCACAGCTGCCCTGAAAGATGTCAGTCCTATCTATCTGCTCAATTTAATGAATCATTGTTTTACAATACCTACAGAAAATCGCATCAACAAAAGCTCAACTCCAAGAAATGACCGAAATGTATGAGGCATGTAGTGAAGAGATTCATGCCCATCGTGCCCGACAGGAGGAGCTCGCAAGACACGTCGAAGAATTCGTTGAAGAGGTACAACGGGAGCGCCAAGCCCGTGAACGCGCTGAATCTGACCTCGATGCTGCCGACAAAGAACATGAGGAGCATAGGCGACGCGAGCGGCGGTCACTCGAGGCCAAGGAGTCCGCGCTCCAAAATGCGCTGAACGACCTTGCGCGCACACAATCTTTGCTCAGCCAACGTGAGTCGGACCTACAGGCTGTACAGACGGCGCTGCAGACGCTTGAGGCGGAGTCGAAACGTCTCGGGGAGACGCATACAACGGCGCGGTTCTCGCTGCAACTCGAGGCGGACCGACTGAAACGCGATTTGGAGCGAGTGGAGGATGAGCTGGCGCGTGCGCGTAAGGAACTGGACGAACGAGATAGCAAGGGGCGTGACCGGGATGGGGCGTTGGATGCGCTGCATGCGGAGAATAGGGATTTGACGACACAGTTGGCTGCCCAGACCCAAGCAAGGCTGAATATCTCGGACAAGTTGGACGCGGTGCAAGCTGGGCTAAGAGAAAAGGAGGGTGAAGTGGCGGCGTTCAAGGCGCGTGTGGCAGACTTGGAAGGCCGTTTGTCGAAGGACCAACGAACACTGTTGGCTGCAGAGACTCAGTACCGTGATCAGCTCACTGAGCGGAACACGCTACTACTGACGATCTATCAATATATGGATAAAATCCTTGGAGTCGACAAGACACCTGTAAGTACTCTATTCCTCGTCCCCACACTCGAACTCAAAGATTGTGCAGAAAAAGAGCGGACAAGCCGAAACAAAGCCATTTACAAACTTTGGAGTCTTTCACGACAATTTGATTACGCGACTGAAAGCGTTGAGTCAGATCCAGTTCGACTTTGACAAGCGATGCAAGGAAGTAGAGGCGCGGTATACAGAGAGGATGGGCGATATGCGGAAGCAGCTTGATAATCGGTGGCGGCAGATCGACAAGTTTGAAGCAAGTGTCAAGTCATACGCTGACACCAAGGTCGCTTGGCGTCGTAAGTTTAGCCAGAAAGAAGGCGAGCTCGAAGCTATCAAGGTAACTGTTCTTCTGCCAAAATTCAATTTTTCGCTAATCCCCAGTACGTACAACAGACCACGAACACCGAGATGGCCGCTCAACTTGCTAGCTTAAAACGCGGACCGGGACAAACGGATGCGATGGAAGTAAGGTCGCTGTCGACGCGGGCAATGAACGCGGAGCGGCGGCTGAACAATGCGCAAAACCAGCTTCTTGCGACGGAGGAGAAAGTCGCAGCGATGAACCAGAAGAACATGGCCGCAGACGCCAAGTGGGAGGCGCGGGTGAAGGAGTACGAGACGCGTCTCAAGGCAGCGGAGGAGCGGTATAAACGTGAACGGCAGGGAGGGAAGGAGCGTGTTGCGGAGCTGGAGGGGAACCTCAAGTGAGTAATGGTGTTTGGGTGGTATGTGAAGTCCGTGCTGATTATATCTGTGCTTTTTTTCTTTGTAGGAGCTTGCAACGCCAGTTGGAATTAGCGCAGAAACGAAATCAGCAGCTAGCAGATGTTGTCGAGACCAACAAGCCCCCAGCACCTGGCACGCCGGGACCGTCATCCAGATGATCCCCAGCACTCCTGGCCATTCATTCGTTCGAACTGTTCCTTGTTTATATATCACTCAGAGTCTAGCCAAACTCCGTCCACTCGTTTTACTTCATTCTCTCTTTCTCTTTTTCTTTCTTTCTTTTTGCATCACCCACGATTTCTTTGCCCACTGCTTTCCTTCATGAGTCTTGAAATATGTCAATTCTGTATTACGCATATCTAGGAGCTACTGCTGTATTCACATTCCCCAACCCGCATTCACTAATGGTAAATGGCTTATAATGGCTAATGATAAATCTTAACGTTTAACTCAACAGAAGTCATCGTTCCTGTAAGCTTCGTCTAACTATTCAACGATTTTGGTATAATCAGTACCCATAAAACTCTAATCACCTTATACTAATTATTACACATCTTTTGGACGATTTTAACCGTTGTCTTCAATTGCAGTCCTATTCCACTTCATCCGATGTAGAGTCCGGCACATGCTCCTGTACCTTCAACAGTTCAACCTCCGGAACGGAAAATACTCTCCCACATCCGGACCTTTAGTGCAAACCACTCGCCCCATTTCTGTTTACGCAGATGGCCCTCCTCCACGCGCCATCTTCTTATCATGCCCCCTCTTCCGATCGTGGTTTGCCCGACTTGCCTTGTTTCGATCTTTCCACGCCCGCCCACGCGCTCCTCCATCTCCCCTTCCCGCTCCTCCCGTTTCACCACCTCCACCTCCACCTCTTCCACCCCCACGACCCCTGCCTCCTCGTCCACGTCCTTGTCCTTGTCCTTGTCCTTGTCCTTGTCCTTGTCCACGGACACCACCCCTGCTTTCAGAGGTCGGCGCAGAGGTAGAAGCGGAAGGAAGAGGGCTGTTGCGGTTTTGGTTCCGGTTTCCAGCAAATTCGTGCTTCTCGAGTATCTTTGCCTTCCTCTTCGGCTACATAACAGTACAAACCGGTCAGTGATCGTTCCATCAAAAAACACGACAACTTACATCTCGTTCCAACATAACAGCCCACCCTTCAATCTGTTCCTGGTCCCAACCCGTCCTCCTTTCCAAATCTTTCCGTGCCGCACTCTTGCGCGTCGCGGAACTGCGCTCGAAAACGCGTGAGTCGTGGATATATGCGAGTTCCAGGATCGTTTCCGGAGTTTGCTTCTCCTCCTCTTCGTTGTCTTCATCTTCATCCTCGTCACTCCCACTCTCCTCCCCATCCCCAACGACACGCACACCCACTACACCCGCATCTTCCTCGTCTCCTTCCTCTTCCTCAAACGCCACCACCCGTACCTTCCCTCCCTTATCCCCGAAATCTTCAGCATCCTCTTCTTCCTCCTCCGCCCACGCAGCCTCTGCACGCCTCAAAATATCCGCCTTCATCGCCTCCACTTCCGCCTTGTCTCTTTCCCACAGCGTCCCCTCTCCAATCTCCTTCTTCCCAACATGCACACGCTCAAGGTCCATCGCCGCTCCATCGAATACGTTAGCGCGTCGGGCCACATACTCACTTACATCGTCCCGCCCGCGCTCGAAGTTGGGATCAGGGTCCGAGTAAGGGTTGGATTCGGGGGTGGGAAGGAGCTCAACGGATCCCTCAACTGGTGCACTACCCTCGAGCAACGCACCCAGAACGCGCTCGGGGTCCCTGCCCAGTGGAGTGTACCCGAGCAGGGCACGGATATAAGAAGGGGAGAGGTCTGGCAAGATATCAAGGACTTGAGTAACCTTGATGTCTAGGTCTGGGTCTGGGGAGGAGCCTTGTGGGGGTGGGGAGGCGCGAGCTTTGCCTTTCGTAGAGGGGTTCGGATTGGTGGTCGGTGGAGTGGGAGTGGAGGCGTTACGGGAGGCGGAAGGAGCGGTACGACTGGATTGGCTTCGCCCATCGATGGTGGGCGGCACACCGGATGAGTGAAGGAGTATCGTTAGAGCACCCGGGTCTTTAGATTCTCCAGAACCCGAAGATGTACCCGAACCTTGCAATGCTGCCTCCAGAATGTCAATCCGGGCATCCTTCTCTTCCGCATGGCGTAGTGCATCCGCGAGGGTGCGTGCGAGGGGGTAGGTGGCATTATAGTCCACCAGGAGGTGTCGATCTAGGAATGGTGTTGTTCCAGGTAACTCTTGAGCAGATTGGTCCTCGAGGAGAGTGAAGACGAGGCCGAAGGCGCGCTCGGACGCAGCGGCGAGGGCTGCAGGGCCTGACCCGGATGAAGCGGAGAGATCATCGAGAAGTGTACGGAGGATCGCGTGGAAAGCGTCTATTAGTGTCGTTTTAGTAGATACCCAGATATGTTCCCAGTCGTCTGGGGCGTGTGCTTGAGCTCCGGGGACGAGACGAGGGGGGCCGCCATAAGATTGTGCTATGGTGGCGAGGCCGGGTCCGTACAGCGTTGCAAGAGCACGTACGAGAGGTACACTGTGCGCGAGGGGCCGAGCGAGGGTAGGTGGGGCAGCGTGTAGGAAGGCAGCAAGGCAGTGTGCGGCTTTGCGTGCTGCGTATAGGCCCTGGGCTGGGCTGAGGAGCTGTGTGAGCGCTGGGACAAGATCGGTTGTGATTATGGAGGGGAGGGAATCGTTAGAAGCGAGAGCGGAGGTGAAGAGAGTGCGAAGATGTGTTTTTGAAGTAGGAGCGTAGATGATGGCGAGATCAAGGAGAGTTTGAAGTGAAAGCGAAAGAGAAGGCGTAGAAGAGGCGAGGAGAAGGACATATCGTCGAATAAAATTTTCGTTATTAGAGAGAGTAGGAGAGCCCCAAATGAGTCCTTGCAACGTTTGAATAGCAGAATCTTTCGAGTAGGATACAATAAATGAACGAGTACTCGTTGGATCTCGTCTTGAAGGGGGAAGAGCTAGTGTTTGTTGGAGAGTTGAGGATATTTTCTGAGTTAATGTCGTTAGCTGTGATGGCGATAGTGTTTTGCGGACATGTGTAGAGGGATAATTGGGTAATCGGTGTAAAGTGCTCATCGTCGTTGAGCACAGCGATCAGAGTATTACATAACACAAGGCTTATAGGTGATGAACATGAAATGTCAACAGAGATGGATAAACCACCAAACCACTGCGGTTACAGCTTTCCGTTTTATTGGTTCACACTTACAATCTCCTTCTCACCCTTCAACAAACCTTTTTTTAATTCCTTGTCTTGGCCACCCAGTTCTCGGAACATTGTGATTGCTTGGTATTGTGAGTCCTCATCTACACTACACTAGGATCCGCCATTAATTGCAGCCCATTAGTCCATGTTCATTAAGACATTTATCCCGAATAGGTGGCATATGGCATGTCCACGCTGCTCCAGAAGATTGAATGATGTTGGATGATTTCACCACTGAGGACCATCACTTCTTCAAGACGATGAGGCCTTATTTCTGGAAACATTTGTAGGTTTCATCCTCCTCTATATCTCCCCACGCGTAGCCGAATCCCATTGACTTAACTTGGGGATTCACCTAAACATAGCTTGATTGACAGGCGCTAGCAAGTGTTCAACCCTTTTGATGTCTACCATGCATCAGGAGAGATCAGGAGCCATACCTTGATGGAAGCTACGTAAGTGTATAAAAGCAGGTCATCGAAGTGATATGTTGTATATCTTACCACAAGTACCCAGCGTTCTCTGATACGCGCCCAACAACCCTGTACTGCGACCTCTGGCGTGGGCATCCACAGTCGAGCGTGTCAAAGTCTTGAGTCCTAACCTTGATGGATACTATCCCCGACCACAAGTAGGTGCTCAATGCCCAGTGTGGTTATAATTCAGCTCAAACAACACACAGGCTTGGAGACGGCTTCCCAATACATGTATGTCCAACCTTCATTGCAGACGTACTAGCACTTGGGCCGGTATTTACAAATGATATTGAACAGGCTCTGACTCTCATTTCATTCACGGTCCTGTTACTGGAACATTGTGCAACGTTTGCGAGCGAGGTAGGTCTGTCCATTCCTACTTTCGAGTTACTCAGACGACCACCGAGCTAGGTAGAGTATATTTGGAATAAAAAGAAAACACCATGTGGGCCCCCAACTCATATATCACGTTTTCAATACTAATACATGTTATCTAAAGTCAGCAACATCTTCCTCCTCAATCGATACTTCGCCTTATCAGCCATTGTGGTTTATATTTTCTTCTACCTCTTATCCCAAGAGTGTCGAGATACCACAAGTTATTCGACCATCCCAGGTCCCACTCATGTGAGTTTTTACCGTGTCCTGTACAATATCGCATACAAACTCAATGATAACCATTTCAGTGGTAATATAAAATATGATTATAAGTCAGATTCCGTAGCTAACATAAGAATCAGCAACGGCGCTTCATCTCTTATTTTTGCATTTACTCTAGTCACAGCGCTAATGGCTGATGCAATGGTAACCTTACGGTACGTCAACAGTCAATAGGATTGCAGTTTGGGAATGAGCATCAAGCTAAACAATCATTCTCCCCTCTTATGCAGGGCGTATGCCGTATATCATAACAATAAACTTGTTCTCCTCGGATTGTTAGCGTTATCAACAATGCATTGTTTCCTGATAATTTGGGGATATGTGAGTCCGCGTAAGTTGTTTAAATCTTTTGGGTGGTGGTTTGGGCGGTTCATAACTTCGTGGCTACATCGCCGATAGATAATGAACATTCAAGTACCCTCGCCCTCTCCTCGTATGTCCCGGGTGGGAGTGTACCCGACTTATCATTCACGTGCGGTAGTCGTAATTCACATTAACCCACTAGTGCACTAATGAGCCTCTAGTTTAACTAAAGGCATCCTTTTTGCAGTCCCCACTATCTTATTCAACATTGCTGTGGGTCTTCTGCTCCTAGGGACATACCGGCAGTCCAGGTCATGTTGGGAGCACATGCCCTTATTGCGATTGATAGTGAGCGACGGACTTGTCTACAGCGCCGCCGTTGTTATAAGCAACATCATTTGGGTCACGGTCCATATTTACTCCTGTTTTGTTAAACCTGTGGTACGTAGGTCTTTCCCGAGATGTGTTTTTTTTTTTGAATGCTTGGATTGGGAAAATCAACACTAATGCGTCCTTTTTTGGTTTGAATGTTTTTAGCCTCTCCTTGATTTCACGTCGATGGAGATGTGAGTTTTTCTTCGACCTTCCTATTCTGCCTTGGGCCTATACTTAGCTTGAATGTGACAACTCTAGCTGGTCCGGTTGGTACGCATTTTGCTTTACTCCGTTGGAAAAATATTAGAACTAATAAAAACACAGCATTACAACAACAATGATGGGCCGCCTGACGCTCAATATCAGAATATACGATCCTTCCAATGGTTTGAATGAGCCCGCATTAAAGACTACGAATTTGGCTGGGGGGGATCAGGCGATTGGTGATGAGGCTCAAAATAGAGATTCGATAAGGGCATTTTATTCTCGGACGGTTTAGCTGATGTGGTGTATGACGGCGAGCCGAAGAGCTGGAAATGACATTATGTAACACTTATTCGCTTTTCTCAAGGTAAACCTCAACATCTCAACATCCCAAACAAAGAATATTATAGATGGAATCTATACGTAACCTTTTTATGTTTGCTTGGTCCTCGGAAGGGCACGTTCCATGCTTACAATGATCCTTTTTATAGACTCTCAATGCCGTTTTCGTAGCACTCCGCACATTCCGGAATCTGGGTGATGGTGCCGTACACAACAGTTCACTAGAACCCAAAGGAACCATCGCTCGACGACGACGAGACCCGCTTACAAATTTACCGTGATTTTTACACTTGGCTCTAACATTTTCGTTTTTGTCCTGATAGTTGTAAGGAATTTTTCCAAGGCCTGGTGATCCAAGTTTCTCGGCACTCGTAAAAAAATCCCAATACGTGATAACAAATTATATATAGACACTCAATCATTCATCTGTTCATCAAGGGGTTATACATTGATAAAGGTTATGTTTGCAACAATCGACGAGAATTGCTGGGCATACCATTTTGATGTGATCGCCATGTGCACACTTAAGACCGCCCTCCTACGCAAGTCCCAGTATCCTCAGCTAAATGCCAAAACAACGCTTATGAAGGAAAGTCTGAAATTCAACCCCGAGTACGTGCTCAATATTGCATAATTTAAGTAAGGTAATATATAGGAAATGACTACCCCAATAAAATGCTAACTTTGATCTAAGCCCCTCTTATGTTATGCGTGTCACATAATATGATTGTCCGGCCTTTAGCCTGCCCCAATCCCTCGACTCTACGTGCTGCGAGGAAGGGGGCTATACCCATACGACTAAAGCATAACCATATTTCAAACGAACTTGTGAGTTTCAAGCACAGCCTTCAGGATTTTGTTATTAACTAATCCCCCTCACAGCCGGTCATTATTGGGCTGCGGAAGACTATCATTAAGTACTTCAACGTCTAATTACTATGGATTTTTCAATGTTTTGACTACCAGTATACTTCTTACATTGTATCTTTTCGAAGACGAAGACAACCGAGTGCCCATTATAACTTTGCCTAATCATCAATGCCCAATACCAGTGATCCAGCTACACAGACTGCACAGCCAGACACTCATCTAAAATATGTGAATCCCATTCAATTTACACGTTTACAGTTACTTATAACGGGATCAAACAGGCTATAATCCTTGTATCATTCGTAGTGTTAGTTTTTGACCATTTATTAACGTTTCCGAGCGAGGTACGTTGCAGTACATAAGCTCTCTTCTTGCTCTTGGCTCAAGCTCCACATCTTTTGTCGATTCAGGTGGCATATATCTGGAGAAAGAAGAAGACACCGTGTAAGTGTGCCACCCCGTGAACAGATTCATGCTTGTCATAAATTATAATATTTTTTTCCATTTCCAATAGTCAGTGTCCTCTTCCTCTTCAACCGATACTTCGCCTTGTGTGTTATGTCTGTGTACGTGGACCACTACGTTGACACTTATGTGGACGAATCTTGTCAAGGCTATGTAAAAATGATTTTTGGATCAATTGTTTATACCCGGCCCAGCTATGTGATTTTCTCTATTCCTACCAATTTATCAACTTGGTTGACGTTATAATTTTCAGTGGTAAGGTGTGCAATTTTCCTACAAACTGCTAAGAATAACCACATTCATGACAGTGAGAAAGCTGCATATCTCACTCTAGCGTTCACCATTATTACCACCCTTACGGCTGAAGCAATGGTTACTCTCAGGTAGTTCCCATTTGTTTGTGCGTTGCCCGAAGTGATACACAGATCCAACACCCCCCTCCAAGGGCTTACGCGGTATACCAAAATAGTCGACGCATCCTTGTTTTGCTGTGCTTCGGCTGGGTTGTACATCTAATCTTGCTACTTTTTGCCTACCTGTCACGTATGTTCTCGTTCTGTATGCACACTTTCTCAGGAAATCTGAGGCTCGTGCATTATTTTAGCACTAGGCATAGACGATCACAACGGTCGCAATGATGTACTATCCCAGGCGTCAGGGCTCACACCCGGGTATGTCGGCAATTGTTTACACTGGCAGTAAGATTTTCTTATGTTCAGAACTTACCAGCCTGGTCAGAGGTGTATTATTCATCGCCCCCGCCATTATGTTCGATGCTATCGCAGGCGGGCTACTCACGGTCGGGGTGTACCGCCGGTCCACGCTATACTACACTCAGGCCTACATGCCCCTTACGAGGCTTGTGATACGCGATGGACTGCTTTACTTTGCGGTTATGTTCATGAGTAATGTTAGTTGGATCGTGGTACATATTTATAGCTGTCTTGTCGAAGATGCTGTGAGTCCTACGTTAGATAAGTGATGCACTATGAGAGGCTGACCTGCATTCGGGTTTGTATCCTCCTTTAGCCTCTTTTTGATTTCACACCCATGGAAATGTGAGTTCTGTCCTGGATTTTTTACTCTGGAATAATGCTTGAATAAATGAAATACGCAGTTGGTCTGGGTGGTATGTACATTGATTTGGGTTGTCTGACCGAGCTAAATTTTCCACAGCATCACGACAACGATGATTAGCCGCCTAACGCTTAATCTCAGGATGTATGACCCAGCCGCGAACGACGAACTTACGTTCCAGACGATGAGTATGAATATGAGTCTCAAGTTCCAAGGAGCCCGCCTTAACAGCATGGAAGACCAAATGTCTTTCGCTGAACCGGAATCGCTTAACACTCCCGATATATAAAGTAGAGGAAATTATATTCTGACAAGTTCCAAATTTGAGTAAAAATGTACTTTTAGCGTCTCGAGAAATGAGCTACATATACCTGATTAATGGTTCGTACTCAAATCTGCTTCCCATGTAAGTTTTTAACTTTGGACGCTATCTTGCAAAACTAAATCCATTGAGTTCATTATAATTTATAACTTATGAAGGGTGCCTTACAATTTCCTATCTATAAATATTCAGGCTAGTCCTACTGATGAGGACAGTAACATGGCTTTAATCTATCTTAGGAGAATGAGAAACCTTAGCTTATTGGGCCTCCTGGTTGGGCAGGCACCTGGACCGGTATCTGAGTACGGCAGTTCTAGCTGCTTTTGCACCACACTGACAAGACGCCATCCTGACCAAAGGCATACTCGGGTATGGAATCCTGGTGTGCATACCACCCTATGACTGTAATAGATGATCAAATAATCAATGAAGGTGACCTGAAACAAAAATCCAATAGGATACACGTATTGTATGTAAGCGTTTGATTATTCTTTTATGATAGAAAAGGTGTTACCATGATATGATGACATTTTATATATGAGTCAGTCCAGATTTAACTATTGTCAGAACAATGCCCCCGAGGTGAGTGTTGGCACAGAGTCAGTCCATATATAGCCAACGTTCTGAGTTTTATTATGCCTCGGAGTCCACTTCCTTTCCTAAAACAGACCTTCCTTAACGCTTCAGAGTCTTGCAAGGGACACCCGTCATAAATATATCTTCTGCTTATCAATGAGGGATTTGTGTCCCAGACTAGACGTTAAGGTTTCAGGAATGATTAATCGCCATGAAAGATGGAGTTCATGAAGCAAATAGATTCCAAGTAAATATAACTTCTCGGAGTGTTTTACGTTATTCCATTGGAGTCCTGGGCCAATATACGGAATGTGCGGCGGATATGGCTGGGCTACAATCATTGCTATGCATTCTCGAATCTCCACTGGGGTTTACCGTTTAAAAATCCGCCTTACAGCGAGTGCGGGTGCATGGGTGCAGATAGCCTGTTTTTGCTGGTGTTAGTAAGATATCACTGACGACCCCGAGGATAACGGGCCATGGTCACTGGATAAGAGACATGAGGACACGACGAGTGGATCATGGAAGACGAGGGAAATGGTGAGTGCTCACTTCTACGCTTACGTAACTCTCTTGGCTGATGGCTTCTGGCTTGCTGCCGCTTCCGAGTCAATCCTGATTCCTTCCCCTCCGCAGAGAACCCCGCTTGCCCCGGACTGTAACAACAGAATAGACCTTTTATAATATCCTCAAATTTAGCCGCTGCACCGATGAATCAAAATCATACAACCTCATACGAACTTTCATAATATTCTACCCAACACTGAATGACCGTGGGCGGACAATGTAAGACTAAAGAGCTATTATCCCCTAGTGTTAATGATCAACTTTGAATCTTTAAGTGCCGGTTCTCTCGGGTAATTAAGCGTAATCGTGAGCGGCATGAAATTTCATGAACTCCGGTGATGTGGAGAATGCTTCTCACTTAACTCAAAGTTGCAAATAGCAAACTTAGTGTGTAATCGCGAGTTATTTTACATTACTCAATTCTTTAACTGACAATTGAGAGCTATAAGAGCCGCTGAAAAGATTCAGGCTGTACCACCCAACCTTGTGTTCGCCAGCATACAGATCTAACAATCATATAGCCTCACATCCAGGTTCCTACGTCCCCAGCCGTCAAAATGATGACAACGAAGGGTTTAACAGAAGACTTTAATTCCGAGTGTGTATGTTATATTCGAGTATCTCGCATAACTTAACCAAAAATTATTTGTGGGGATAGCTTCCCAGAAAACGTGGGTCTGGCCTCCATTCCATTGCGGCACGTACTAAGTTTACAATGAACAGATCGTTTTCTTCATATCATTTGCGGTGTTATTGTTTGACCATTGTCTGACATTCTTGAATGAGGCAAGTCGTTTCATTTACATTCAATGTTTAAGTGTTATATCAATCACCAACTTAGGTAGAATACATCTGGAAAAAAAAGAAAACACCATGTGAGTTCATGATACTGCATGACCAGTGTCCAGTACCCCTGCTGCACCGGAATCTTATTTGACATCATCCGTTATCCCAAGTCAGCAACCTCTTCCTCCTTAGTAGGTACTTCGCTTTGTTGTCCCTGGCGGTATATATTTCCCTTTACCTCACATCCTGGGGGTGCCGGAGTAATATAATACTGTGGAGTTACTCAGCTGTGTCAGGTCCCACCCATGTGAGTTTCTTATTTATTTTTTTCAAATTAAAAATTTTTTAACGGACATGTTTAGTGGTAATCTATTATTTATCTCGTAAATGATATTGAAGCTGACTGTACGGAAACAGTGGTGATGCATCCCCTCTTGTTTTTGCCTTCAGTCTAGTCACAACTTTAACTGCTGAAGCAACAGCAGCTCTAAGGTAGTCATCGCTGTTATGAAGAGGTCGTATCTAACTGATTTATTGCTCTTCGAGGGCATATGCCATGTACCAGAACAACAAATTTGTTCTCCTCGTATTGTCATCACTATCAACTATACATTTTTTTCTGTTAATTTGGGTGTATACGAGGCCACGTAAGTTTGAGAACTCGTTTTATGATGATTTACACAACTTATGACTTATTCTGTGGTACCAATAGATGGCGGACGTCCTTCTCCGTACCCCCTCAATGGGCAGGCTCCTGAACTAGCATTTGGGTTTGTCCATTACAACTTCCCCAAATCTACTAACCCTTATGCACTTTCAGTTTGACCGAGGGTCTACTTTTCGCGGCACCTACCATTATATTCGAGATTGTTGTAGGCCTCATGATAGCGGAGATGTACCGGCAATCTAGGCTTTACTGGGACCAGATGCCTTTGATGAGACTAGTAGCGAGCGACGGGCTCGTCTATAGTGGTATTGTTATCGTGAGCAACGTCATTTGGATCACGGTCCATATCTATTCCTGCATTATAAAACCTGTGGTGGGTCTCTAAAATGGGGCGTTACTGTTATAAGAGAAGTGATAACAATTATTTTTCAGCCTTTCCTCAACTTTACATCAATGGCAGTGTAAGCCTTTATTTCGTTAATTACGTCGTGGAATGACACTCATATAATGTGATGGCTTCAGTTGGTCTGGTTGGTACGAACATTCTTTATTTGATTCGGATTTTTGGGACTGACAAATGATACAGTATCACGACAACGATGGTGGGCCGACTCACACTCAACATCAGAATGTACAACCCCATTGCCCAAGATGAGCCCACATTTCCAACCGTGGGTTTGGGCTCTCAAATATCAGTGTATACACCTAACAGCAGATCAAACGTCCGACGAAGGAATCGGAGACTTTGAGCAATAGTTTGAGGTCCTTCAATACCTTGATTGTTGTGTCTTGTGATAAGGTAGCAGAAGGTGGAATGGTTGACGAGACTTTCAGTTAGAGTGCGTAGTGCAGACAAACCGCTCGGCAGAAATTAAAGCTGATTTCGCCACTGTAGAGATGAGTTTTATTCTTGTTTTTGTTCTTGGTATATCGCGCGCAAGTTAATGCTTGAAACGTGATGTTCAGTATGTATATTAGTATATGGTGTTTCTCATGACCATTTTGAGACAGCCCCTGCGATCATAGTTTTTTTCCACTTTGATACTTTACATAGACCTCGGTTATCCTCGTAATAAGTTATAGCGGGCCCTGCCCAGCCACTGTGAAGAAGGATGTTAAATATGATCCTCCTTTCCACCCCTGGCGCTTCCCCGACCCAAAATTAAACCATATAAAATAAGGGGACTACCGTTATGACCAAGTGGTTTGACATTTGCATTATACTTTACTGTTGTGCATGAATTTCGTTAGGGTTCTCGGTGATCGTAGCTATTGAGCCATTCTGTCGGAAGTGCAGAGTCATGGTCTGGAAGCTGAGCTCGTTTCCGCCCGGATCACACATCCTGAGGTTAAGCGTCAGGCGTGCAATCATTACTGTCGTGATGCTATGAATGAATGAGGATCAACTTTTCGAGTGGCGTGGAAAGATGAACCAACCAGGCGGACCAACTGGTACCCAGAGTGTTAGTCTCGCGATAAGTGTACAATAAGATATAGCAACTCACATCTCTAATGGCACGAATTCAGCTACCCGAGCTGAAAATGTCTGTATTTATGTCTGATTTAGAATAATAAAAACAAGCAAGAATGCAGGAAATTTACCCAATCTTCAGATTTGAGGATATGAAGAATAACCCAGCCGAGATTGGACACAAAGATGACCAGAAAGTATAATAGACCGTCTTGAATTATCAATTTGACTAATGGCGCTCTTGCTTTAAGTCCCTCGGATCCTTGGTACAGGCCGAAAGTCAAGAAGCTTCCGACGGCTATGTCAAAAGCAATCGCAGGCACGATATACAAAATCCCTGAATTCTGTCTGTCTCCAGGTGAGCCAAGTGGGTAGTGAAAGAGTATTTAAAATACACCCACTTGAACGACAAGGGCACAAATATAGCAACGGTTTTATGTGGAATTTCCATCTCGCCCTCATTTATACCTTTCGCGAGAGCAACAGTCATTAGAGAGAGGTGTAGTACCCAAATCGTCGACAATAGGCCGAGAATGAACTTGTTATTATGATACACTGCGTAGACTCTGAAAAAGGAAATTTAAAGGGACATTTGATTTTGGGCTTTCGATGGTGGCCATTGAAGTAATCCTACCTTAAAATTAACATTGCTTCAGCGATAAGCACTGTGACAGTAGATAGGAGAACGAGCGGAATTTTGGAGTTACTGTTCGAAAATATAAGGATGGACAGATCTGGCGACAAGGCGAAGGACATACAAATTCGAACACTATCCCGGAACATCAAATGAATAGATAAGTAAGAGATATAGACTTTGCACTTACTGCGAAGCGATTGGTATCTGTAATATTCGCAGCGATAAGCTTCGCGATTGCCAGTAGGGCAAAATATCGGTTGAAAAGGAAGAGGACGCTAACTATCATTGTTGTTAGTATGTTGTGTTAATTGGGCCGGGATGACTGGCACTCACCAGGCGTCAGTTTTCTCTTCCATATATGTTCTACCTAGAACGGCAATAACGCAATTGTCAGATTAAAATTCGTGGTCCCAGCGGCGGCTTACCTCACTGGAGAATGTCAGGAGGTGGTCAAAGACCAGCACTGTTGACGATACGAAGAGAGCAGACTACTTTATTGTGAGCATATGTGTCGAGTGCCGGAATACCACCTTACATTGGCTAGAAAGCTGTAAATCGATCAGTATTTGCAAAGCCGAAATTCGATTCCGATACTTTACCTTGTACGAATAACTGCATCCACATATTCGTCTTCCTCCGAAGACATGGCAAGCGACGCTTAAGAGGTCAAATCCGAGTTGATCAGTATGCTTCCTCAAGCTAGGGACTTTTTAAGACTCCGAGAACCTCGATGTTTTATCCCGCCCGCATGGGAACAATCAAGACCAAGATGACAGGATGTTGTTCGTACCCAGGCTATAAAATTAAATTAAATAGAATGACATGCCGCGGAGTTATGCGGGATGAAGGTTTGGAGTAGCCGTTTGGTATTGAATGTCGTTCCAGTGTTCGACGTCAAGTCTGGGTGGGGTGAGAAGCGGAAAGTAGCACCTGAGGAGGAGCCCAAGGACCAAGTACCACACCCGTTCGGTCAACCTAGAACCTATATTAATCTGCCATGAGAATTCCAGGCTCAAAATAGACAACTCTATCCGCGGAATGGAAAGATGTCTGGATACCCTGTACGTGTAATCCAATTGAGTGTCTGGGCTTGCTATTGATAGATTTTACTTTTTCAGTCAACGGGTCTACACGGAATGTAAAACCGTGGTCAGGCCTATTGAATACTGACAGAAGTAAATATAAAACGAGATGACGTTTTATATTTGATGCTGTGCCGGTCCACCTTTTCGGATACGCCATTCTCTCGATAGCATCGTATATAGAGTTTTGGGCTATTACGGGCTTGAATATTTGAATGTCGATCTTTTGTATGTATCCACCACCGCGGCGATATTACGGTCTACCGAATAATCGACATAAGCAAAGGAGAGAACAGAACCGATTGCTAGGGACTATGATTGTTTCACTTTCAACAATCCGTCAACGAAGATGGGACGCAACAATTGTATTGTGTAGGAAACAGCGTACATATGGCTTCGAGCTTGTATTTCTTAATTTCTAGGTCGTGAAAATGGGGGGACTTGGCATTACAATGTTGTGTGTACTCCAATTGAATTACTTCTGATTTAATTTATTGAGTGAATTTGCCGCAAGTGAGGTATGGGGCCGGGGAATGTCACCTTTGGAGGTTTAGATGGAAGATTCATAAAGCATATCATTATTTGTCGTCATGGAGGTAGATCGGAACCTTATATTCGTGGTTGGGAGCGTAGTATCATTGGAGGGGTCGTACATTCTGAGGTTGAGTGTCAGACGACTGACCATAGTAGTGGTGACGCTGGGAAATCAAGTTCAAAGACACGCGTGATAAGGTTTATATTATCGTACCAGGCAGACCATCTATTGGAAATTAAGGCATTGGTACTTGACAATACGATGAAGAAGAAAATACTCACATGGCCATTGGAATAAAATTTAGAGCGGGCTAATATTATGAAATCAACATCGCCAGGCTTAGCTATAGTAAATCGCCTCACCACTGTACGGTGTCCGCTCGCAAAAACATAAACAAAAACCCATATTATGTTGCTTACAGCAACAACGGCGAAATATAACAATCCGTCTCGAATAACCAATTTTGTTAGTGGCATCGGAAAGTGCTTTTCTGATTTCCGATATAGTCCCAAGGTCAAAAAACTTCCTACTACTATGTCGAATAGAATTGCAGGCGCCACGAACAGTGCGCCTCTGGTCTTCCTATATGTTCGCTTATTAGTTGCGTGGAGCCTCTAAACTTTAAACCTACTTAAATGATAGACCTAAGGTCCGCCTACGCACCTTGGGAAAAGGAGCAGACCATGCTAAATAACGCCATGAGGCCAGGAAATTCATACCGAAACAAGCAACTCACCCGCCAGTTCATAAAGCGAAATCAACGCAGTTAGATGCAAAACCCAGACCGACATTAGTGCAATAAGAACAATTTTCCTGTGTCGGTAAACAGCATATGCCCTGTAGGTGCGTCAGATTGTGATAGAATGATAATCTGCTTAAGTATATCCAACACACCGAAGGGCCAGAATTATTTCGGCAATCAATGTCGTCACAAGATAGAACGTAAAGCAAAGGTCTGTGCCTGCAATTCCACTATATTCGAGTATGACTTAGTCCGGTGTCTTGTAGCCAGAGTCATCTGAACTTCTTTACCACTAAGCGACATATTATTGCGCATACATGGGAGGCAGCCCCTGAACTCACATCATTAAAATAAACGCCATTGAAAAACATGCTTCTGCAATTCGAGTAGAGGCCTGTATACAGGCTGACATAGGCTGTCCAATACTGACAGGGCAAAGTAGCGGTTGAAGAGAAAAAGACAGCTGACTGTAAAATTGTGAGATCAGGTCGATGTTTGTCACAAGAGACTCACATGGCGTTAATCGCCTTTTCCATATATATTCGACCTGGGACAGTAAAGAAACATTGATGTTAGGTCCAGAAGATCACATATGATGACTGATTTCATCCGAAAAAGTCAAACAATGGTCAAAGAATAGGACCACTAGTGACATAAAGATCATTGTCTGTTCGGCATCAGTACGGGCGTGGTAGGCCATATAAAAACTATCCTCACATGTCGCGCAAACCTACAAGTCGTCCAGCTTGGGTTAATACTTGTCAGAAATCCAAGTTGACTTCACATACTCTTCCATTGAATTTGCTTTTTTGAAAAGTGTGATTGGATTTCCCAAGTACTCGACGGTCACCGTCTGGGATGGAGAGTGGGAGGTTGGGTCGTAATATCGATCTTCATTACTATTGCGCGTGGCTTTTATAGAACCATACGGATTAGCCTACTCGGTAATAGCGTAGCCTTTTGATTGATTCATGTCCGGGGACAGAGTAACTGCGTTAGACTACGACCGACAGAGAAAAGGTGTGACCAAATTTCATCGAGGAAACCAAAGAGAAATGCCTGTACAATATGTTCTAGAGATGGGAGGACCAGGGAGGTATGCTGGGTCATTCCATCATACGTAACTGTCAAGTAACATGATATATCACGTGATATGATAGCACGCGTCGTATCTTGATTAAGGAATTTGTGGTTGAATCGCTGCGCCAATTGAGTCTGGTCTTGAAAGTTGAGAGGAACACTAAAAGATATGGCTCATAATTATTATGGCCAACAACCTCAACAACCTCAACAACAACCTTTCATTCAATACTATCAACCACAGAATATATACCAGCAGCTCGGAAAACAACAACCTCAGCCTGGTCAGAGGCAGCAACAACCACCCCTACAGATCGGTCAATATCAACCTCAGCCACCACAAATTCAGCAAGTTCCTGGAACAGTGCTTCAGATCCAACAAGCGCCGTTACCACAGGTTCAACCTGCTGTTCATCCTCAATCAGTTGTAGTTTATCAACGTCAGCAGCAGCAGCAACAACCACAACAACCACAACAGTTTTCTCCATCTCAAACGGGGTACTATTATCCTCAGCAACCACAACTGCAACAACAGCAAAGGTCATCATCAAATCTTCCACAATGGCCCCCAAACCAAGGTCGACCCCAGCTTCCCCCACATCCACAGGTTGGGCACCCGGCTGCGGGTTATGTTCCGCCAATCCAAACACAGGCTCCACCGCACACATCTCAACCTCCAGTCCAGCCTACGACACAACCCCCTGCCCAACCTTTATCTCGGGCTCCTACACAGCGTCGCCCTTTGCCACAACCAGACTCTGTATCCAAACCTTTTCCTTCTACGCCTGCCCCGGCCCCTGCAACCACTACCCGGTCGCGGCCACTTCCGACACCCACTCCTGGACCCTCAAAATCCAGCCGCACCCCGAGCCCTGTCAAATCGGCTCAAGAGGGCGATCCAGTCAAGGGAAGCACATCGGAAATCATTAAACGTGGTCGTGCCAGTCCACCACGATTTGGGACTGGAGCACTCCCCGGAAAAAGTGCTTATACACCTTCACCATCTCCGCCTTCATCAGCGTCATCACTCTCGGCGGACTCTATTCAAGGAGAAGTCCCTCGAACCATCGCAGAGAAATCGACACCCAAATCTGTTATATCGAAAGCAGGATCTTCGACACAGAACACACCTACTGCGGCATCTGTGAATACTGCTACGAACGATGCCACCCCAACCAAAGCCACTACCAACACCCTTCCATCTGCTCCATCATCTCCAACGAAATTCGTTCCCATATGGAAACGTTCTATCCCTGATGTCCTTCCACCTCTCTACCCGACCCCGGAGGCCGCCGCTGCTGCAACAGGTTTGACGAACGTACCTTCCCGGTTATTCAGGGACACTTCTCCTTCAAGGATGTCGAGAGATCCTTCTCCTACACGGACTACGAATGTATCGCCTACTCGTCAAACTCTGCCCCAACCACCAGTTCGCCAACCTCCACAGCAAATGGCTCGTCAAATCGCGCCCAAAGTGGTGCCCCAACCCTCACAGCCTGCAGTCAAGCAACCTCCACAACAGGCTATCCGACGACAACCTCAACAGCCAGCTCCACAACCCTCATTTGCATCCGGCTCCAGATTCACCCCCCATCCGGCCCCCCCTGACTTCGTCCCTTCCCCACCTCCTTCCCATTTCTCGCGCCAACCACCATCCCAGTTTACGGGACATCCCAAACAGCTCGCACGAGGGGTCAAACATCCTCCCGCACAATTCACCCAAGATCCACGCAATAATATTCACGGGAGTAGGTACTCAGCTCAACAATATGAAGATGGTGATGAAGAAGAGGAAGACGACGAGGAAGAGGAAGAGGAAGAGGAAGATGATTATGATGACGAGGAAGGAGAAGAGGAATCCCATGATTCTGAAGAGTATGAGTACGAACCCCCTCGTGGCTATGCGATGCAGCAAGAGCCTCCGAGCCCACAATATGGTATCCGTGACCTTCCTAGGCGTGCTACCGGTAATGCATTTGGCGAATCTTCACGGAACGGGATTGGTCCTCTGCCTCAACCACCACCCATGGTGCGCCAGGGCCAAGGACGTGCTCCTCCCCCGGTGAATACCAACGGTAACACCTGGGTCTCAAATTCGAGCAAGGGTCCTGGAAGTTGGAACCCCTCACCTATATCACCTGGTTGGAATACCTCACCAACTCGTGGAAACGCAAGTACAGGCGCGCCCACTAATGCAGGTGGGGGTAGGAGTGTAGCCAATAAAGCCGGTTCGGGAGGATGGAATACACAGGTGTGGGATCGGCCGACAAGCTCGATGACAATGGCCATTGCCTCAGGTGCTGGGACGGGTGGTGGGCCCGTTATGAATAAGAACGAAAGCCAGAATAATGTCAACCAGGCCTGGCCGGCCGATTTGCCGAGATTGCCTAGGACACCTGGAATTTCGAACTCGGGGGCGAACCCGATGAACGGGTGGCAAGGCCGGGATAATGATGGTGGACAAAGGCAAAGGGAACGGAGACAAATAAGCTTAGACGATGCTCCTCCTCCAGCCGGGTGGCGACGTACGCCTGAGCCAGAAATGCAGCAACAGAGGCGGGATTTGCCACGTCCGCAAAAGGGGAGACCACAAAGCCAGATTTACCCATCGCACCCTGCTCCGCAGAGCCAGAACGCGAGACCACGGCCCCAGTCGCAGATATATGGGTCGAAACAAGGCGGTGGGAGAAATGACCGAGGAGGTAACAATTCGGATGCGTCGGAATGGGATGCAGGTGGATTAGCAACGATGAGAGCGATGGCGGAGTCCTTACGAGACCAGTATGCAGACTCGCCTCCCTCACCTCAGCGCCGGCGTGGCCAGATGGAACAGCACCCGAGCGAGTTTACCGAGCGTCGCCCTAGCATACCTATTGAATCCCCCGCCCCCGTTGGAGGACGTGATAAGATGCCGGACCTCCCGAGAATGGAGTTGGAGATGGAGAGTGGGGATGAGTTTGCAGGCTATCGCAATCAGAGACAAGACAATAGGAACCAGCATAACCATCATGGCCGACAGGAGGGGAATATGCAACACAGTCCGTCGCACTCTCCCGATAAGCACTGGCGAAATCAAGGTGGAAGGCAGGAGTTTGAGGACCAAGGACAGGGACCGATGATCAACGTCCAAGAATTCGACGTCCCGACAATTAATGTGCAAGGCGATGATGATGGTAGCAACCACCGTGGTGGGGGGAGGAATAATAATGGACCGCAAATCAACGTCTTCGAAGTTCCTGGGATCAGCATCGCAGGCCCATCTTCTGGTGTGCCCACAATCAATATACCTGGAGATGGAGACGGAGAGCCACACGAGTCACGTCCCCACCTACATCAGCGACCTAAACCACAACAAGCCCGGCGTAGAGGAGGTCTTATATGCGGTGGTTGTGATGACTCGATCGTAGGCCGAATCGTAAATGCGATGGGACAGCGGTGGCATCCAACTTGCTTTACTTGCACAGTATGCCATACGTTGTTGGAGCATGTGAGCTCGTATGAACATGAAGGCAAGGCGTATTGTCATTTGGATTATTATGAGGTAAGGCCCCACTCATGTCTCAAAAATGTTCAATTCATGATTATGGTTGTTTTAGAACTTTGCGCCACGATGTTACTCATGCAAGACGGCAATTATTGAAGAAAGGTTTATTAGCCTTGATGACCCTGCGTTGGGAAAGCGAGCGTATCACGAGCAACATTTCTTCTGTGCAGAATGTGGGGACCCATTTTTGGCTCCCTCTTCAGCGACCTCTTCTCGCACAGGTAAACACCCTTACTTTTATTATCACCCTAAACATATCACTCATCATTTGTCCTAGGTGAATTGAACGTCAGTGGCGATGGCGAGTTCGAATCAGACGATGTAGGCTTCACCGTGTACCGCGGTCACCCCTACTGCGAGGCATGTCACGTGCGCTTGCGCCTACCCAAATGCAAACGCTGCAAACGAAGTATTCGCGATAGTGACGAAGCGGTGGAGGCTTTGGGTGGGAAGTGGTGTTGGGGGTGTTTTGTTTGTGATGTGAGCACCTCTTTCTTGCTTATCAAATCTGGAGATGAACAGGGTGCTGATATATGGTGGTGGTAGAGCTGTCAGAAACCGTTTGACGATCCGTCGTTCTTCCAACGGGGAGACAAGCCATA
The DNA here is from genome assembly GCA_037014335.1 of Collybia sordida. Classification (NCBI taxonomy): domain Eukaryota; kingdom Fungi; phylum Basidiomycota; class Agaricomycetes; order Agaricales; family Clitocybaceae; genus Collybia; species Collybia sordida. Next base: position 1,180,953 of record JAYKXK010000009.1, on the reverse strand, counting down.
TTGCGAGCCGTGCTTTAGCATTATTCTCAGGAACGAGGTGTAAAGACCTTGACGCTCCCTGCGTGATCCCGATAAATTGTGTGTAGATGTTACTAGCTACTATCTTGTCAGTTTTCATTTCACCACTTGCCTACTAGATTATTTATTGTCTCTATTTATATATTTCTTGGATGCTTATTTCATGATATTCAAATCATAGATCGCATATTCATACTACATATCCCCATACAATGCCTGTTTATTGAATAGTATCAAGTCTTGTTGTAACCTCGTTTGTATCACAAAAACTCTGAAAATTATATCATCCCAAACAACTCTCGAATAAAGGACGTCCACCCCGCCCATTTACTTCCATATAGCCATTAGGCCTCGATCATCGTCTTCCCGCCTCACAGACAAACCTGTTATGCAAACGAATGTAAGGGTGTTCTGCGTGAATCACAAGAACCAAGACCCCGACTTACGTCGCGGATGGACGGTGGAGCAAATTTGCCGCAAATGCCAGAACAGCAATCTTGCGCGTTGGCAGGGATGCATGTTGTGAAGCTGTGAAGGCACCTGGGTGCCACAGAAGCATCGGGAAGTACTGCGGCATTGGTCGCCGTGGCGATAGTGAACAAAGCAATGGCGGTAAAGACAAAACGCATTTCGAAGTAGTGAAGAGACTGAAGACGAGTGCCTACACAAAAAACCTTTTATACGTTTCTGCGTCCGCGTCGACAGGATTTCATGTTCACATTTTACATCCAGACGACAGGTGGTACCTCAAAAACGACAGTAGTCTGGTTCGCCAAGACGACGTCTCCGCGTGATAGCGCATAGAGTTGAATACGGAGATTGAGCTGCTCTAGCAAAAAAAAAGTGGATCCGTGCCAGGCGTTATGTGACAAATAAAATACATCATCCAGGATTCCTGACCGAGTGCCAATCGTATCCGGGTTCAAACTGAGTTTTGGTTATTATTTTCCCGTGGTAAATACGGTTCATGGACGTGGTGCACTCTGCCCACAGGGATACTCGTCCTTCAACCGTCACGAAGGACGAGTGGGAAGCTTGAGGCCGGTCACCCCAACTGAAATCGCAACAACTGTACAACAGGACGCGTTGAAAGACTTGAGCTGATTAGGAATCCGCAAGCAATCAGGTGGCCAAATCGACGTCGAATAAATCTTAAAGATGAGGTACTAGAGTGGCAGATTGATCCACCTAAATGTCGTCCGTGAGCTGGAGGGGATACATTGACAGCGCTTTAGAGCCTCCCGACGAACGAGGGTGCCTTGGGGAGGAAAGATAGGGCGGAGGACGCATGAGGGTAGCACAGGGGTATACTGCCAGACGTTTACTCCAGGTTTCCCAGGAGGTTTTCATACCACATGCCAAGTCAAGCCCATTTGCATCGCGGCTGGATATAATATTCCTTGGAGAAGAAACCCAATGGAAGAACATGAGGTGAGATGTATTAATGGGGTTCGATATACCCGAAACTTTGCCCAGATTGAAAAGCCGCGGCTCCGTAATATTTAATTCAGCTGTAGGGGTAGGAGTGGGCTTGAGTGGGTACAATTTGGACTATCCGATGGTGAAATACTTCAATTCACGAGGATTGAATAGCCGTTGTCGAGTGCGAAAGTAAAAACCCATTTATCTTCACAAGGATGAATAAACGTTTCTCCCCAAATCAGTTTGAGTCTTCGTCCATACTTCCAGAGTTTGCGCACTTGAAAAAACGTTAGTTACTATATCAAGTGACCGAGAAGACGCACCTCCATGGAGAGAATATCCTTGACCAACAAGCTTTATCTCGTTATTGGGTAACGGAAATAGAATGTCAGCCACCAAAACACTTTCGATGACTGACTGTATGTGATAGCAAAAGCTTTCTAAATGCCTGTCGGATGAGACTAATATTTTTTTCAAAACTACCGACCGTTATCTCGCGTTGTGATCGAAAAAAGACTGCAAGTTCGTCTAATGGTTCTTTTCTAGCACACCATCGAATTCGAACTGGGCTGGGAAATAATAAAATTCGACACCTTTCCTGTTTAACCATAACTTGGGCTACCCGTGGTATGGATAAGGGATTATTGTCAAACACATAGTCGCTTTGAGGAGGGAAAAAGATAAGAGTGGCTTTGTTCAAGGGAAGGTGATAAGACATTCTTAAAATCAGCGCTCTCTAAACAAAGGCTGGACTGAAAACTACTCGGAACAGTTGTAAAACCCCACGTCAGATCACATGCCATGGAAGGATTGACACACGGTACCACGAACGGAAGGCTTCCATAGTGGTAACAAGAAAAATGAGTAGAAAATAATGAATTCATTGATTCGTATTGATTGAAAGTCCTAATCTAATATGAAGCCTATGCAATGAATACCGTTTACTACAAATAAATCCTTGTGAATAATGTCAGTTTATGGAATAGAAAATCGAACATACCAATTGCGAAAATGAAAATTTGCCGACAGGGCTCAAACAAGTAAGCCATGGAGGAAAAAATTTCACAATAGACATAGAGTAGTCTGAATCGAGTTTCGTGATCCCCAAGGATCATGAGCTGCGAAGTGGACTCAAGGACATTGTACAAGCTTGTGAATCAGTGTTGCAATCCCCTTGTGCACGGTGCCCCGACACCGACCACGGTCCCGTAAATATTGGTATTCCAGAAAAAGTTGCGTTTTCTGAACATGATAACCGCAAAAACTCCCCGGGCAATGTCGAGGGCATTTTTGACACCGCATATGCGGCCAGCAATTAAGATAGTGCTCCCGAAAAACAAAATCCTGCAAAACCTCTGAAGAAGACATATCTTTACAGAAGAGTTTTGTTGCGAGCAAAGCACGCGCCTTCCATGCCAATAAGGACAGTCAACAGCAACACAGACATGCTAGAAGCTATACACAGCCCAGTCCCTATAACGATTTTCAAGTTCAATCTGCGCGAGATCCTCCCCCAACCCGAAGGTCAAGATCCTGGGACAATTGGACACAGTTGGTGAATTTCTGGTTCGTTATTCGATGGGCTACCACCGGATTCGTCTAGAACCAATCAAGAGGGACAAATGCTCAGACCTTAGCCCGTTCGCGATTAAAAGACAGTAAAGTCCTGTGCGTGGCGAACATCGCAGCTTTGAGTCTATTGTGGTGAACGTTCGTGTGAGAGGCGAGGTTGCAAGGGTTGGTTTACCAATAGCACAAGCCGGAAGTTCCCGAATGGCCGAGAATACCCCGTCCCGCTGTCAATTGATCCGTGACACAGGCTTACTTGCGGAATTTTTCTTCAACTGTCCCAATTTACCGCAAATTATCACCACGAGATCAGATATGATCAAATGCTCTGCAAGTTTCTTTATGCTGGGCACAGAGTTTTCGGCCCTCGCTCCTATCACAATCCAATCTGGATAAATAAATGACGCATTCTTATCGATCTTGACTGAAGGCGCCTATTTAACTGGGTCGTGGTCTAAGATGAGGCCGTGTTCCATTTCTCGATCGCAATCACTTCGCACGACTACGTTATAATTATACAAAATGCCTGCCACTAAAAGCGTCAAACTCAATACTGGTGCTGAGATCCCCACTGTCGGTCTCGGTGATTATTTCAACACTACTAGAATGTGATTTATTCTGAACACCGAACTTTCAAGGTACATGGAAATCCGCTCCAGGAGCAGTAGAGCACGCTGTCTCCTTCGCACTTCAGAATGGATATACTCACATCGACACTGCTGCTGCGTACGGCAATGAGACCGAAGTCGGCGTTGGCATCAAGGCATCTGGCGTCCCGCGCGGCAACTTTTTCTTGACCACAAAGCTCGACAACCCGGATCACGAGAATGCTGCCGAAGCCCTGGAGAAGTCTCTCCAAAACTTGGGAACGGATTACCTCGATCTATGTTGGTCACATATTATTGTTGAGAGATTTTTGCCACAAGTTGATAAAATGTTATAAACTAGGGCTTATGCACTGGCCTGCTCCTATGACCCCCGGATCAAAGGCTGCCGTAAAGACAGTATGTTCATCAGTCGTTGCACTATGTAATTACTTCTTGAACATCTACCCTAGATCGATTGGCTAGATACATGGAAGTCAATGGAGAAGCTATACAAGGCCTACCCAGAGAAGCTCAAGGCTATCGGTCAGAATCAATAGGTTTGATTTGTAGACATCTTGGCTGAGCTGGAATCAATTATCAGGCGTCTCCAATTTCTCTGTTGAATACCTCGAGCGTTTATTGGCAAACTCGGAAGTCGTTCCTGCTGTGAACCAAATCGAGCTCCACCCGTGAGTTGTTGAAGCCTATTCCCTGGTATATGACTTATCTATGATGGCCCAGATCATGCCCCCAACAAGATATCGTTGATTTCTGCAATAGCAAAGGAATCGCCATCACCGCATACTCTCCCCTTGGATCCGATAACTCCCCCCTTCTTACAAATGAAGTTGTGAAGAAGATTGCGGATAAACATGGGGTCCAACCCGCGAATGTCTTGATCTCACTACAAGCCAACCGACCGGGTGTTAATGGTCCGTATCCTCACACAAATTCATCAACATATTCCTCATTTATTTTCTTTTCCAGTCCTCACTAAATCTGTTACGAATGCACGGATCGAGAGTGCGTCCCCACACCGTAAACTTCCTCTCAAAAAATTAACATATTTCTATCCCAATAGGCAACCGTAAAATCATCGACTTAACGGAAGATGAGATCAAGGAACTGCACGATATTGACAAGACTCTCCACTTCCGTGCATGCCACCCAAGCTGGACTGGTTGGGGATCTCTCGGATTCCCTGATTGCAAGGACGCTGATGCTTAAGATCGGTTCATAAATATAATTTACACTTTAGAATCTAAGAGATGATTATATGTAAATAATTGTACAATGAACAGTTATCTTTTGTGGACATGAGGTTAAGATGGCTCAGAACCAATCGGGAGCCGATACTGTCTTCAAAGAACCATTGGCAAACCCCCGGGACTCTATATATGTCACTCTACGTTGATTTGCCACATATTCCACCCTAACACAACAATTGATAACTGCCATTAGGAAGAGTCTCGCAATTGAACTTTCAAGTGATGGCGACCCTCCCACGTTCATCGAAACTCACAACACCAGGGCCGTCCACCTCCATCCCCCAACGACCACAATCCGAATTTGACGCTGGCATCAATACATCTGCGGCATGGACAGAACACCTAGAGACGGGTTCCGCATCCGGAGCTGGATCGTTATCAGATGAGGAACCAGATGACGTCGAAGAACAGGAACCTCATCGTCCTGCTAGGGCTCTGTACGATTTCGAAGGCAAGTTGGAATTCAGAGAGTTGAGTGTACAAGCAGGGGACAATTTGGAAGTTGTCAAGGAAGAGCTTTCTGACGGATGGAGCTTAGTGAAGAAAGTAGATGGAGAAATGGGTTTATTGCCCAGAACCTATTATACCGTGAGCATCCGTTCCTCATAAAATACACATCGTAGGCTAATCTGTTCTCTTTCGTAAAGTTCACCCTGGAATTCACCCCTGCACCGGATCTAGAAGTGACTGGACTGTATAATCGACGAAAAGAAATATCAACTACGGAATCCATAACACCCCGGGGATCACCCAGAGGTGCACCTGTTGCGCTTCCCATCGTACCACAGAATACTAGAGAATGGCGAAATGCTTTTCCCAGTTTCAGGCAAAGCTTATTAGGAGGGAAGAGCTTGAATCGGTTTTCGAGTTTCGTCACCAGTGGGGCTGAAGAGTTTCTCCTAAAAGGCACGGCTACTGATACTGTTCTCTCTTCTGACCACGTCTCGGGGTCGAGTCATGAGAAAGAGTTGAGTAACGTTTCCATTGACGAAGAGGAGCACAATAGGCTGAGCCGATTGGGGCTCGGTGAAGCCGACCGCCATTTCGTTGACACGGGGCCGACATGGAAGGAGAAGATTCCGCCATTTCGCGTTCTCGTACACTCCCCCTCGAAACGAATGTCGGTTCTCTCAGGAGCCTTTACCGTGTATAACGTCACCTCTCTCTTTCATCCCCCACCTATTTTCGAAACCGATGAGGACGAGGAACTAGAATCTAATTATCAGGCTACCGCACCTGTTCCCCAGACTCGAATTACTGTTCACCGACGCTTTTCACACTTCGTGATCCTCCATACAGCTCTGACACGGAGGCTTCCGGGGATCGCACTCCCACCGCTTCCGGAAAAACAATATGCAGGTCGATTTAGTGATGACTTTGTCGAGGCAAGGAGGGGTGATCTGGAACGGTACATCAATCGTATTGTTCGCCACCCTGTGGCGAGGTACGCAGAGGTTGTAACATTCTTTTTAGGCTGCGAGAGTGACGCGGTATGTCCATTGCCTGAATATCCATTTTTATCACTGATAAACGTGTATAGGAATGGAAACGTCTGGTTCCTCACCATCTCGCAATGCCAGCTGCAGGACCAACGTTCTATGCACATGTTTTCCATCCCGCGTTCAACGTTGATGCCGAGGATGCAGAAGACGCCGTAGATCGTTTTTCTACACATACTAAAGCGGTTGGCAAGGGTGTTCAAGGATTGCGGAACATCTTTGGATGCATAAGGGAGGCAAGAACGGGTAATGGTGACTTATCCAACTATATTGTAATACCACTCAAAAAGCGTTGGTAGAGATGTCTAAAGCAGAACGCCTGTTGGCGTATTCATTATTGTCTTTGATAACGTCAAAACCGTTGGCATCTGCTCCCATGACGGGTGTCAATGAAGAGGACGAGCAGTATAACACCAAAGGGAAAGGGCTGTTGAATGAAGACGGGGCTTGGTGCTGGCGCGAAGAATGTCGAGGTATGAGATTTCCGCCCTAGCGCATTTCCTGCCGTCACCGACTCTTTACATTCAACTAGACTGTTTAAAGCTTACAAAGGCGATGCAAAAGACTTCCGAAACACTGCAAAGTGTTGCGGATCTGTATGATGATCATGTAAGGTTCCTAACTATATCAATCATCCTGATATCCGTGATTTTTCGTAATTTCTTTGCAGGCCAGACGCACTCAACTTGCGACTCATGAGTCCCTCAAAGGGATGGCACACCCGTCGTCATTATATGAGGTAATCGTAGCTCCCCTTCGAGATTTATTCATTACTGACGGACATAGGGAGTGATAACGACCCATAAGTCTACCCTTTCTCGATACCGCGACGCGACCAAAGAAGGTCGGGTAAGATGGTATTCTCCTCCTTCCGTTCCGTTTACTTATGGGGTACAGGCTGATGAAGATATGGCTTCTCGTTGTGAAACAGTCCTAAATACAACGATGGCTGAAATGGAAACGTACCATACCCAGAAAGTGGAAGATTTCAGTGCGCTCACAAAGGAACATCTCGATGGAGAGATAAATTTTTATGAGCAGGTTCGGCGTTTGAGAATGATTTTTTGTCCATAATCTCATGCACATTGGTAGATTTTGAGTCGACTGAAAACCGCTCGCCGAAACTTTGACCCCCCTCACTTTGATGAACTTGGATATTCGCCTCGCCAGCCGTCCATATATGAACGCGAGCTGGAAGCTCCACGGCTCACCACGAACCCACTCCCACAGCCTTGCCCTCATGTATTTGATTCCGCACCAATGAGGCCGGTAAGCGTCGCAATCCAGGAGGGTGTCGGACTACTCCTTGGGCCTTCTTCACGTGGAAGTGTATTTGGGAAGTTCTGGTAGGCCTGTGACGTTTTTACACAATCAGCACCTCGCCATTGAAATATACTTCCTGGACAAATTTGGTATCCCTTCCACGCCATTTTTTCTCGTCACACCTCACACCATTACTCATGTTACCCATAAGCCTTAAGTTCGATTTTCACAATGTCACTATCAATTCAAGTATCTCACAATATACAAATCTCGAAGGTTTCTAGCTATCTCCCATAACCACTATAAGCAAACTACCAGTACGTAGGTGGTCCAATTGAACGGCACTTTGCAGAATTCTTGTCTGTCAACTCTAATATCTACGCCAAAATGACCTCATTTGAGTGTTTCTCTTTTCAATGATTTTGCAGATACAGCATAAGCCATTACCCGACAAGACGAATTCCTGAGCCATCTGTCGCTCACACCCCCTACATATTTTTTTCACCCCGTCAATAGGGATGTCCAATATCTCGAGAGGGAGGAGAGCATGATTCTTATAAGAGTCCCCGCGTATTGGTTTACTGCCCTTCCACAGTTCAATATATCTTGCAGTCTGTGCCAGCAGTTCTGTTTGCTTGATGTACCCCTTCGCCACAAATTTGTCATATAACAAACTCATCAAGTGGATATCGGTGGCCGCGTATGAAAGGTACGTTCGCGACAGTGGCCGTTTCAACCAGCAATCATGATTGACTTCAATTGCATATTAGTTTCCAACTGAGAGGAAATATCCATTATTGACTTACTTGCGACTTTTGGATCAGATCCTCCCAAGTGTTCGCGAATACACTGAGAAAGCCCACATAACCTTATTGCTTTACTGTACAAAGCCGGTGACGACCTGATATCACGATGAGCAAGGTAAGGTTGTAGACGACTGATTCGCTTTGCTTCTGTTTCGAGGCGAACCTGACGGGAATGGATATCCGCCAATTGAAGATCTATGACGTTCCGAAGATGAACGCCAAATTCGTGATACAACGCACTAAAATCCTTCCTGCCATCAAACATAATCTTGACTATTTCGGTGGATTCAAGCAAGTCAAACAAAGGGGATAAACTGCCTCCCAGCCTGATGACGTCGACGAGAAATATATCTGTGGATGTCGTGGACCGCAGGGATATAATGGAGAGGGCGCCACCTTGTTCTCCAAGGTCCTTCGCTTCACAATCTACTATCAAATAAGATGCTGGTTGTAATAATGCGAGAGCCGCCTCCAGCGTAGGCCGGTCGTCACATAACTGGTATGCAGGACCTGGAACCGTAGTTCTAGACAGTATGAAATTATCCATGGGGTCAAGTAAGTGATACGTGGTTGGGAGTCGATAGGTTGCTGGGGCCAGAAAAGCTAACGCAGCGTTGATATATAGCTTTTGCCGACAGTGTATCCATTAGGTGTGTCTTAAACCAAATTATAAACTACCGCCGAATTTTTCTCTCAGGTTACATAAAAGACAGGCATGCATTTAATTTTGAATTGTGGCTTGATTTTGGACTAGCCTGAAAATAAATCCCATGACAAAGTAGTACGTATACCTAGTCCTTTGGGGTGTCGATGGAATATTAACCCCGCAGCGGCCGAACAACTATTGATTTTTAACAATCTCCTGACCATATTTGTACATGGGTTTGCGCAAGGTACGTTTTTTAGTATTTTCGTTTACCTTTCAAGCTGTCATACGCTCCGGGTCGAGTCACAATCGAAACATCAACACTCCTACATACTTTAAGACTACTACTAGGTGGTCTTCCATACAAGCAAGATTTTACCTCATCTCATTTCTCGTGCTTCTTCTTGGCTACCTGAAAAAAGCGTGTCTTTATGATGAGCTTGCAAACTCGGCACTTAAGGGCCTTTCCCCGAAAGGAGGCTGAACCTAGGTGCCGTTTACACCCATTGCACTCCCTTGTAATAACTTCCGGGTGGAAATTCAATATTTCAAGGGGGAGTAATGGGTGGCCCTTGAACGGATCTCCAGGAGCTGGTTGATCATCCTTCCACAGCTCGATGTAACGCAGGGTCGCTGTGCGCAGCCCGGGTAAGCTAATGTATCCTTTGGATGAGAAGTCATCATAAAGCAATTCCATCAACTCAATGTCAATGGCTGCGTATGAGAGATGTTCCTTCGAAAGTGGCCGATTCAACCAATTATTGTGATCAACTAAAAAATTGCGTCACAACAAGTGTTAGATTTCAACACTCAAATACCATTGTGATATATCACCTATTGGTTTCTTAATACTCGAGCTACCTAAGTGTTCTTCACCACAAGCAGAGAGTCCACTAAGCTTTACAGCTTGTGCGCACAGTTCCCGCGATGAAGTTATGCAGCGCGCACCAAGAAGAGGTTTCAGTCGGTTGATGCGTGCTTCATCCTTTTCACCGCGAAACTGACGTGAATGAACGTCTACTAACTGAAGGTCGATAACATTCTGAAGGCGAACACCAAACTCGAAGTATAATGCACTAAAATCCATTCGTCCGTCGAACATGATTTTAGTGATGGTGGTTGACTGAAGCAAGTCAAACAAGGGATCAAGGTGGTCGTAAAGCTTGACAACATCGATAAGAAATAACTCCCTGCTTTTTGCTTGGTGCAGAGATATGATAGACAAACGGCCCCCCTTTTTACCTAGATGGTGTCCTTCACAGTCCACAATTATAATTGAGGCTGACTTTAAAGATGCAATTGCCTTTTCCAGCCTGGATCGGTTGTCACATAGTTGATAAACTGGTTTTCGAGGCGGCATGAGAGGGCCACGCAATGCGATGAATAGTAGTATCTTTGTGGTGGGTATGTAAAGTTTCAGGCTGAGATCAGGCGCCCAATCACCATCGCCATTATTTGTTTAAAAATAGACTACCACGTGCATGGACGGAGTATGAAACGGAACTCCGCTTTCTTCAAGATCAGCTTCCATGACCAAGTCAAACCGTCAATATTCCATCTTCTCATGCTCCGAATTAAAAACTTGACGTGAGAGGGTATGAATTTCTTGAAACAAATAGCAATAATACACCTTACGTTGCTCAAGGTTATGTGGCCTCGTTCTTCAATTTCAAATAAATGTCAAATCCAGTAGAGTGATCGCAACGGTGCAACCAAATTCAGGAGTTAGTAGATTCCATTCGTACATTAACCTTCTACATACATCACGACCTTGATGAGCTTACTTTTGATTTCATCCAGCCATCACGTCAAAAAATGTCCAGACCAGGCGGCGATATCAACCCCGAAGGATGCATTAGTCAATGGATTTTCTAACAATTCACCACAATAAACGAGACTTTTCTCGCGATCATTGATCGACGCAGGTTGACAGTACCTCATGAGTACGCCCCCTTCGATATAAACACAAACCCAATGAGTGTTCCTTAGTTACCCATCTCAGCTTTGTACCATGCGTCGTAAATCAACATTCTTTAGGGCGAAGTCGCGTTCAGATGATATCCTGCAGTTCGCAACAACGATAGCAAATCTGGGGAAGGAACTAGCAACTATTTCGTCATTTCCACCCGCAGTCGCTGCCGTCTCTGCTTTATTGGTCATCCTAGAAACTGTTCAGGTACACTGGCGTACCGTGAAAATGTGTCGGAAATGTGAAAATGATTACCTGATTCCGATGTGGTGTCAGCTGGCTGGCTGATGGGATGTGCATGGCGGCCGAATTGAAATCTTGCTAATAACACACTGTCGCCACATCGATATGACCACCATGTGACGAAGAGGTGTGGTATCAAGCTGGAAAGTACATATTTCCACCATTTTCAGAAGATGGCACTTATATGTATGGTTTGTGATCCCCCAGCTGACGGTCCACATAATTAGAGCAATTAATATTATCTTCGAGTGAGCAATCAAATTATCTCTGTCGCACCTTTTGGGACAGAGCCTTACCATGTATCTGGGCAGACCATAGCCTCCCAAATCATCATATACGTACCGTCCCCACATCAGTGCAACCAAGTCCGAACCCACTATATTCTCACCGCCTGTTGTAAGATTCATATTCAATCCCCTCAGGTATGGCCCCACCATACATGTCACCAGGTTATAACGTCCCGAATTATTGTATACATAACACTTGCGCATCAACAAGGCTGTTCCCGAGCCCGTCTTATATGTATTTGCTGGCATAAGATATGTAGTGCTCCAAACTACCATATACACAACATCTCGGCGTCGATAAAGCTGTTCTCTGGTTTGTAATGTATGTATTCGCTGGCATAATATATGTAGTGCCCCAAACCACCATATACACAACATCCAGATGTCAATCAGGCTGTTCTCCGGTTCGATATATATGTATTGGCTGGTCCAGGATATGGAAACTGATTCAAATGCATATTATTCTGAAGCTAGTGGCCGGAGCACATGAATTAGGTATGGTAAATAGGTTATTATATGTAGTGTTGTGCCGGCCCGGGTCGGGCTTGAAAGCCCCGGCTTGGGTCAGGCTTATAGGGCTTGGGCTTACAGAAAACTCAAGCCCGACCCAACTACCAGGCCTGGGCTCGGCTTGGGTCGGCTTGGGCTCAGGCCCGGCTTACAGTATTATAGTATATTTTTTAATCCCACGAAAAAATCAGCCACTACACCCAGCACACGTGACTTGTGACGACACTTTGCGTCTGGTGTTTGTAAGTAGTATTCTTGCCCTCCATCCAGAATGAGCTTAAGGTAACTTGAGGCAAAAAAAACTGACCATAAATTTACAATATTATCTTTATTTGTGCCATTTGGCTAACATCAGCAAGCCGGGGCTCAAGCCGTAGGCTTGGGCTTGACTATATCCCAAGCCGAGCCTTGGGCCCCCCTAAGCCGTCTCATGGGTCGGGTCGGGTCGGGCTTGCAGAGGGCCGGCTTGGGCTCGGCTTGGGCTTCAAGCCTCGACCGGCACAACACTAATTATATGAATTTAGGAACTAAAACAATGCTATATGAGGGTCCAGTCGTCAACTATGTACTTCTTAACTGGCGGTTTCGGCCTCAATTGTATTGTCGATAGTTTGTTGCCACACGTCGACAGCGTTATCATTGATTGTGTATGTTGATGAAATGCCATAAAGGGCACGGTCGGCGGTGAGGATAGCAGATAGTGCCCTATGAAGCCTGTTCAGGCCAGATCCGACTGCCAAAAGTAAAGCAAATGACTTACTTAGTCATTTTTTTTGTATCTCCATTAGCAGCAGTGCGAATAAATTTGAGTCGCAAATCCACGGAATCCCAAAATGTGTTGCTGGGATCTTCGGAATGAACCTTTCGCTACAAAAAAGTGATGCCGCTTCTTAATAAATAATAAATTTGAAATGTCAAAGACTTACCAGAAGTGCCAATCGAGCACAAAGTGACACCGTTATTGAACACCGTGAACCGCTAACAATGGCTGTAGCAAGATCAAAGATGTTACTGTTGGAACCTGACTTCTTGCTTTTGGCAATCTAGGAAAAAAGGTTATTGAGTTCTATAGATTTATATAAGGCTACTCATACCATTTTCTTAATCCGAGAGCGAGCTTGAGTAAATGAGTTTTGGATGGCAGTCTTAATGAGGTTCATCGCGTGTTGGTCTGTATGAATATTTGGTGGAAGGTTGGTGCCGTTTTGAAGAGCGATGGCCTGAAATGAATCCGGGTTGATCCCATCTTGCAAATGTAAACATAGTAATTAAGTTGATTACTCACAACAGCATGGTTACGAGGGACCATTCCCTTATATGCACTTAACTTTGTGGACAAGAGTATAGCAATTACATAGCTGTCAATATTCTCCTGGGATGGCCCGTCACTCCTAATGTTAGCGAGGCAAATGTTAAGAGGGGTACTTACCATGAGTGCTTCAGAGACCTCGAATGCAGGCATTGAGGTAATGATAGAGTCCAATTTATTTTCAATGGCACACTGTGCAACGAAAAGTTTGATGTTTTGAATGAGTGAAGAATCCTAAGGTTGGTTTAGAGATGTGCATAAATAATGTATGTTTAAACTCACTTTGACAAAGTCATCAACCATTTTACGCTGATATGGATGGAGCTTGTGACGAGCGGAAAGGTTTTTGGCAATCACAGCTTCATTTTGATGGAATGGAGAATTGGACCACCCTCCGAAATCTTCACCAAGGCTTTGTAGTAATCCGACATCATCAGTGGTTTGTTCTGCAGGTGGAGGGCTGGAGCCCATGATTCGTGTCAGTTCGTACTCGGCACGCTCAGCTGCAGTAAGACCATCATTGCCTTGGGAGGACTCAGAAGAGCTGTGAGTAAGAAATGTCTGGGGCGCAGGAGAACTGCTAGTAAGAAATGCCTGAGGCACGGGGGAACTGCCAGTAAGAAAGGTATCCCCAAATTGCAACATAATTGTAAAGAAAAAAAATGAATGTGAGGGAGGGAAGAAACGAGAATGAGAGTAAACAAGAACTATTAATGCCACCTAAAATTTTAATTGTTGCCACCGGTTAGAGTTGACTGGGCAATAGCACACAAAAACAAGTCCACGCAGTGAAATGGCACGGGGGCGTAAGAAAAATATCTTACCAGACTGTAAGTACACCAGTGAAATTCAATAATATTAGGGATCTGATTTCCCAATTTGCAGATGCGGAATGTTCTGAAGATGGTCAAACATTCCGATGTAAGATTTGTATGGAATACAACTCACTGGATTATGCGGGTAAATGGATCCAGATGATGAGTCTTTCTGCACACTCAAAGTCAGCTATACATCAACAATCGAGCACAAAATCTCAAGATGCGAGTCACCGGGCCATGGCACAAAGAGCACGAGACGAAGAAGAACAGCAAACACTTGCAAGTCTGAATACACTACCAGATAGAACCGTTACTGGGACAAGAAAGGAAGCGAACCCAGTTTCGGCAGCTGAACAGGCAATGTGGGAAGACTTCCAGATGGGAGATGCTAGCTTTGATGTGGGCGACAATGAAAGTGAAGAACGAAATCTACAACGAAAGGAATTTGAGCGCAAAGCATCAGAATATGGCCTTTGGGATGGTGTTGATGACCCACCTGAATTTGTGGATCTTCTTGATGTCGAAATGGATTTGGATGAAGCTGAGCAAGAGGATCTCATAAACGAGATCATGCAGAACCTATCAGGTGTGTCCGCTCAATAAACCAGCGCATTTATAAATGTGGTACTCACTTTTTGACTGTAACAATTGGTCTAGATGACCCCAGAGCCAATACAACTACCGCTGGTGATTCCACTGGACCGTGGTTCCCATATCCTTCAAAACTGTTGTTTTTGTTGGATGCGATTGATAACTTACCCCGGCTTTGTGTACCAACTTCACTAATGAGAATGATACTGTGGTTGTTGCGTGAAGCTGGCGTAAAGAATGTTCCATCGTTTGCGGGCCTTCGGAAAATACAGAAATTAGTGCGTCAAGATAGGGAGATTCCAACAATCAGCTGGATGTCGCCCAAAGGCAATGCCTTTTCATTCAATGACCCGCGTGCTCTGATTGCAAACGTGAGTCTTGAGCGACAGGGAACCACACACAAACTCTCTAAAATTTACTTATAGGATTGGGCTAATCCCCTTATATGCTCTGAAATCAAACCTTACCCCGTAATCCCTCGCGATGGTATTATCTCCGAGGTGTGGCATGCAGAGAAGTGGCGTGCTGAGCTTGATCGACATGCCATGAGTCCAATGTATCAGGATCCCAGTGGAATTCGTCATTATTATATCGATGAGGTTGCTCGGCTGAGGGATGGACAGTATGTCATTCCAGTGCGATGGCTTGAGAATGAAATTGATGGGAGAGTGTGGTGTGATGTGTGGAGGATTGAATTCGGTGATGATCATTTGGTTTGTTACTTTTTGCCAGGGTCAAGAACTGGTTCACTGAGATGCGGAAACCTGCAGGCCAGCGTACAGGATCAGAAAATCATAACAATTTCATCCGATGAACTTGTTGCTAACCTACTTGATCTCCAGGATACAAATCTGATCCCTCCTTGGTGTCCTGCAACAATTGCGGCAGGCCATCCATCACGCATGCCAAATCCTGATCGTGCCCTTGCTCAAGGTGATGCGCTGTATGTTAATTTTATTGATGTCTTCGGTGATGATGTTTCAGGAAATCGTACCAAGGCCTGGAACAAACATTGGAATATTTACATCACAAACCGTAATCTACCACGAAAACTCCTACAACAGGAGTTCCATATTCATTTTATATCTACGTCAACATATGCTACCATTTCGGAACAGTTTCATGGGATTAATACCATTATTGCGTAAGTTTGCATTATTCTCACTTCAACTGACAGCCAACAATAACATTTCAACGCACAGCGAAACTCATCAAAACCCTGTCAAAGCAAGGCATGCAAAGACAGGCCAGCAGCTGAGGTTCAAAATTGTTTGTAATTGCGCTCCTGGGGACAACCCAGCTCAAAGTGATGTATCGGGTCATATTGGTGGAGGTGGGAATCATCTCTGTCGGAAATGCACTGTTGGCGGCTCGCAAAAAAGCAAGGAAACAAATGATGGGTTCCATGCTTTATTCTATGTAAGGTTCATCTTTCTGACAACGAGTCTGACTTTAACCTTTTAGGTAGCCGGGTACACCACGATCATCGATAGGAACATTGGCCGCTGTTGAACAACAGGCGAAAACTGCTTGCCTCGGAATCGCTTCACACGTTAATGAGATGCAGCAGAATACAGGTATCAAGGATGGATATACTCAGTACTGGATTAATTCATTGATTGATCGTGCTCGAACCATGCAAAAGGGGCCTCCTCAACGCACTTCAGCTGATGTTGAAGCTGAGCTACTCCTATGGATCGAAATGAACAAAAACTCAATATATAACTCATTTCTCACAATGAAAGGTAAGCACTTATACAACTTGGGGCCAGAACACTCTGATCAATCAACTAGATTTTGACGTTGGAAAGGACACGCCAGTTGAAATCCTCCATACTATTCTGCTCGGCATTGTAAAGTATCTGTGGCACGGATCTCATACACCCTGGACAGCCGCACAAAAAAGTCTTTATTCCACCCGTCTTCAAGCCACCTCAATAGACGGCCTCTCGGTTCACGCGATACGTTCAAAGTACATAATGCAGTATGCAAATTCTTTGATTGGTCGCCAGTTCAAAACGCTTGTTCAGGTTAATGTTTTTCATGTTTATGATCTTGTTGATTCTCTTCAGTTTAGTCTTACGAAGGCGGTTGGTGAATTGGCTGCATTATTGTGGTTTCCTGAGATCAAAAATCTACAACAGTATTTGGTACATTTTACTACTTTCAAAACATTGTTTTACTCATCCTTAACGCAGGGCGACGTCAAGATGGCCGCTGCCAATGTCCTTGATATTGCGGCTCTAATCGACCCATCAAAAGTCATAGCAAAAATCAAGTATCACCTTCTCTCACATCTCCACCAAGATATCCAACGCCTTGGGCCACTTATAGGGGTCTCAACCGAATCATTTGAGTGTTTTAATGCTGTTTTTCGTTACTGTTCTATTTTTTCGAACCATCAAGCGCCCTCCCGCGATATCGCACGCCAACTTGCCGAACAGGAGTTTTTGAAACACTGCCTCTCGGGTGGTGGGTGGACAATACCCAACGGAGATTGGAAGGAGCCGGGATTGGCATTACAGCACTTTGTGACACAAAATCCAATCTTAAGGAAATTGTATGGATGGACACAGGTCGATGATGAATGTCCAGGTATAATTTTTTAAGCTAAAGCTTCAATATCATATATTGAATGTTAACAGGAAAAGTTCGACTCATGTCCATTGCCTGTGGCCTGGATGGGAAGTCGGTCAAGCACGACATCCTCGCCTGGACAGAAACTCAAGCCCACAATGCAATCAATGCGGAGTCAGTGGCACAAGCCTCTTCACGTTCGTTCCACAGATGTAAGTATGCTATTGCTGAATCGCGGGACCGTTGTGTGGATGGGTCTTGGGTTTTTGCCCGCTCTCCACTTACCGACGTAAGTTTTCTATTCCTGGTTCGAGTTAACAGAGCACAACATTTACTCATCCAAACAAGGTTCCATCTATCCCACTCACCGGCCGAATCGTGGAGATTTTGCAGGATGTATCAAACGGCGAGGCCTTTATAACAGCTGATGTATTTCATGTCTCAGGCCTTCGCCATGCAATTTTCGGCATGCCTATCCTTGTTCGTCGGTTTGATGAGTTGTCGACTGTGATAATTCCCATCAAGGTATGGATTGATTGACGGGCTTCTACTGTTTACAGCTAATCACTTCTTCTATCATAGGACTTGCTGTTTGGGTATAACGCACAGCATGATTGCCAGTACGCTGGCTGCATAGCATCGGGAACACGGCCCATAACACAGGAACGCATTCACTCAAAACTTATGGAAAGCTTTATTGAACATAAGCCTGTCGATCGTTTCATTATCAATACTCACGCACTTCACAATGCACACCTTCTAAGAGAGGTACTCCCTCGCACCCTGACCATCCCCATTCCGTTCGTTGCTGATCGTCAATCCCACCACAATGCAATCGCGGCAACTTATCATCACGCTCAAAACACCAAACATTCTGCAAAGGCTGCCGAAAAAACTGCCGAAAAAACTATGCGAGGTGTGGCTCCAGCGAATACAGGACCGAACACCAGCACCGGAACACCTACACTACCAAGGAAGAGGAAACGAGGAGTCGGAACAACTTAGTATAGTCATTATATAGGCTTTGTATATCTGCAATGCCACCTCGAAATAGCAGATCTTGTTACCCCAGTGTCAGCAAGGTTGACCCTGGAGTTATGATTGAAGTTATGTGCTGTACATATGAACAGCATCTGGCCACAAGCTGACGCAAAAGACTGGAGCCGCTATACAGGTGCAGGCTGGGTCAATGTAGTAAATTGGGTCGCACATGATGATCAAGGGTATATATTGTACATCTGAATGACACCTGGCCGGAAGCTGACGCAAAAAGGTGGTATCATTATACATGTGGGTACTATATGACTACAAAGTCTGGCCTACATACAATGGAACATGTCGAGTCCAGCTAATTTACAAAAACTGTCCTGGATGTGACAGGGTCCTTTGTTCCAGGCCATTCGGTCAGGCCGCCCCCATTAAATTTCGGAATGTGTCGGTAACGTGTGGTACGTTTGGCGGTGTAAGCATCCCAAACACCGGTATCTACACGTAAGAAATCAAAGTTTTTTTTCCAGGAAGTTAAAGTAAGGCTTCAACCTAACTAATATTATCCTTTTTCCTCACTGACTCGGTTCAGACAAACCAGGAAGCCTGTATGAGACTTGCTCAGAGGGCTGCCAAAACTCTAATAGATGTCAATAATCAAATGGAGGGGAGATGGGAAATGGCACCCGAATCGCTCGTCAAAAATTTAGAAAAATATCGAGAGTAAGTAAATTGTTTGTTTGCGTGATGAACATATTTTATGATTTTCCCAAAGGACCTTGGCTACAATTCAGCGGTACATGACTCTCCAAGCAAACGTAAAGTGGACAAAGCAACTTGTAAAGAAAGGCTCGGTTACAGAGTCACTATCTGAATTGGATGAGCTACTAACAGACGCAACCCAAGGATTTCAGGTATGCTAAATAATTTGTCTTCAAACAACACTAAATGACTGTATGATTTAGACAGCAACTCTTATCAACATACACCACGCTGTCAGCTCGCCTCTTTCCGGATCATCCGACGACACATATTTAGATAATTCTACACCGCTATTTTGTTCGCACGAAAGCGCCTCCCTGACATCAGAGGAAACGGGAGGTACAATTGCGCCACAGCTTCCATTGACTCCTATCAATTATGATGATTTCATCTATCTGCAAGACCAACCTGAATACCCATTCCATAGGTATACAACTTCTGAAAAGGCATCTGGCCATCATGTGCGTAAGATTTCCTTTCAAACTAGTGTCTATATCGTTAGCGCTAAAATATCATTCTTTACAGTTCCAAAAGTATAAATTGTCCGCGATTCGTGTTTTTACAACGACTAAAAATTTGAGCGGGTGGTGGTCATCTGCTACTGGAGCTGATGTTAATGGCCAGAATTTGTTTGTCAAAGTGTATAATCAAGAACCAGAGAACGCCATCAGAGTAAGAACTTGGCGAGAATAATTTTGGATTATACTTACTTCATACATAAGGATTGGCTTCAGGATGTTAAACTCCTGCAAAATATATTGTACGTGCGCCTGATTATATATTCGTTGACGAAACTGATCTATTTGCTAGTCATCCAAACTTGCCACAAATGATAGGGTCGTCTGCAAGGAATGCACCCGTTCCTTTCGTTCTTTTGGCGGACGGTGGGTATTTGGCCTTGGTTTTGATCAAGTTATTCTACGAGTTGACCCGATACTGCTAGTATTGCATGGGACGCCGCGAGAAGTCATTATGGAGAAATTGCGTTCTAGAACTATGGAAGATTGTGTGGAGATGGTCCTACAATTCGTTTGTGTTACGGAGTTT
The DNA here is from genome assembly GCA_037014335.1 of Collybia sordida. NCBI lineage: Eukaryota > Fungi > Basidiomycota > Agaricomycetes > Agaricales > Clitocybaceae > Collybia > Collybia sordida. Next base: position 1,160,775 of record JAYKXK010000009.1, on the reverse strand, counting down.
CTTAAATTTCGCTAACTCAGAATTCTCATGATATAGTATGGAGAGATTCAGGTAGGTCAAAGTTTTCGGTTTGAAATCGATACCAAACAATGTGTTTATTGATTCCTAGGATGCGGCTTTATTTCTTAGACAATCACTTCATTTAGTGAGTGTTCAGCTTCAATCTTACCTCGATGTATGTTGCTGTATTACTGGGTTTTTTTCTGATAGCTGATTAACAGCACAGGATGTGTCGATCGGCACAGATAAATTGAACTCGATAATTCTTAGTCTACCGACGTACTCCAAGGGGCACTATCTGACCTACCGGAACCATGGAGTTGTTGAAAGTCTCAAGCATATTTGTATGGGGGTAAATCAGAAAAATTTTCTTCGATCTGGCGCGGCCTAACATTGTTCTGTAAAAACATAGTTATTGCCATATATCACAGACGAAACGGATGAAGCAGGTAATTGTACGAGTTGCCAAGATATCCATTGATTTACTTATACTAAAATTAAGACAAACCCCGGATTAATGAACTTTTCTCAACCATTAATCGCCGTTTCTTTCCATTATATGGGCCAGTCGTTGAACACCATGCTTTCCTTGATGATGACAACGACGATAATATCGACCTGACATCTGCTTTCGGCGAAAGTGCGATTCCTAATCGGGCGTGGAGAAGATATAGGCCCTGCAAATCGCACCGTTTTGCGGCGGGCGATTTTGGCTATGTACCTAAAGGAGCTGGGATAGAGTCTTTCATTAAGTTGGGAAGCACCTGTGCCCATGATTTGTCTACGTTTTCCGTAACAGAAAACGCAATTGGAGTCCGGTGGGGTCGTAATAGGAAACCCGACCAACCTTTCACACTCTCGCAATCAAGCTTTATTGACGACTTAGCTTGGTTAGTTCTAACCTTCTTCTGGAAATATCGCGATCTCATTTCCGTCGAGCTGGCCATTGGCAGTCGAAGATAATAGGCGAATGACAGGACAGGTCGTCCACCAGTCCACCATATCGCAAGATGAAGCTTGCAGGTTTCTTTTAGAGTCGGGTGAAACGATAGCGAATAAATTCCACCTAGAGAGACAATCACTTCGACTTGGTCAGTATTTCCTTTGCTTCTTTCCTTCAAATATCTGCACACGCTCATATCCTTCGATAGTGACAAGTGTTGAAAATAAACAAGATTTCGACATCTGCAATTACAGTTATTCGACTTCGAAAGTGACGACCTTGTATTTCCATACCGCCTTGAGGATGAAACGCTGTCCATACTTCTCACATGATCCGGTTCGTGTAGAGGAAGCCGGAATTCCACTCCCTTTAGAGCCGGGTTGGGTATGCACAACAAAAGTGTAATGATTACATTTTTCGATCTTTGGTAAAACTACTTACTGATAGTCACTTCTTAGAAGGGCCGGTACTATTCAGACGGTATCCCTAGGAGCCGGTACTAGCTGAAGACTGTTAATAGGAGTTGTGTTCCTTCGTGCGAAGGTCATAAAAAATTATCGTGACGTTGTACAACAGCGCTATAAACAAGTGGGGAAATACTGGATGACGTGGCTATATAGGTGCCTAAATGAGTCCATGGATAGTTCACTGTGCCTTCTCACGAAGACGGAGTCGAACTCGAGCATTTTTAGGAATGATCGTGACTCCGGGTGTCCATTGGGGAAGGGATCGTCGTCGCTCTGCACTGGTCTTCGGCTCGACCTTGACACCATCAGGTGTTAAAATCTCGTACTGGCGAACGAGATGCGCAAGGATGCAGACACTCTCTGTGAGAGCGAAGCGCTGGCCAATACAGCTCCGTGGGCCGGAAGAAAAGGCGTGGACTGGTGGACGTTTCATGAGGAAAGAATTCTTCGATAGACATATCTCTTACATGCTTCGCGCGGCCAACGATAAGTTTCGGTATCTAGAAACCTTTCTGGCCTAAATTCATCATGATCCTCACCCCAGTGAATAGCTGTAGCAAAAAACAAAATGAAATCAGTGTGCGGGCTCACATATGAAAAGTAAGAAGCGCACGGTTTGCATGGAGGCCGAAGACGTCGATGATTACGACGCTTCCTGCCTTGATGGGGACAGTCATTTCTTTGACGTTTTCAGGTTTACCGTTGGCTGACAACGAAAATTGTCTAGCCTTGATATTTTTGTCTATCGCGGCCACCTTTGCAAGCCGCGCTACCGCTGGATATAGGCGGAGGGTCTCATGAAAGACGGCCGTTGTGTATTCCTATTCGAATTTGTTAGGACGCGGATATCAACTCTCGAGACTTCGCTTGCCATTTTCGCCATAGATTCTTTATAAGGCTATTAATCAAAATTAGATTATTGAATACTTCGGGGATCCATTTACGTACGGTAGCAGCACTGGGAGGAGGAACACCATGAGGCCACAGTTGCACCACTTCTTCATAAATGCGTTGTTGTATTTCAGGGTAGGCTGCAAGAATCATGACGGCAAAACAAAGAGAATGAGCAGATGTTTCTGGACCTTGATTTCAGCATTTCATGCAATGAAGATCTATAACACTCGTACCATGCCCGGCAAGTAGGAAACTCTATATAAGGGTAACTTTTTACTGACTTTGCATACTGGAATAGGTTCCAACTCACAAATGTATCTGACAACAATTCATCATCAGTGAGATGCTTGTCCCCATCCTCCATCATACTAGCCTCCACGAGATTTCGGAGCAAAGCAGAGTCCATAGCTGAAATCTTTCCACTAGCAATCCATGCTCGTGCCTGGGACACAATCTCGACCATATGCATTCGGAGAGCGTCGAAACTCTCTCTCGTGTTCTTCAACATTGGTGTGAAGAATGGGAAGTAGATCTTATCTGATAACTCGTATATCCAGTCGGGAGTAAGAATTTTGGGGAAGAGGTAGTCGATAGTTGAAGCCACTGCGGGCCTGAAAGCCATCTTATGGCCAGGGGGTGGTTCGGTATCTGAGTCGTCTTTTAGAGATGCCCGTCGTCCAAAACCAGCGGATGATACTACAAGGAGCGTGATCTAGAAAATATTTAGGATTTCGGGAAGAGGAAAGTGAGACTTTGGCTACCTGCGTAAGATCTTTCAGGAGATTTACAGGAATGGGGCTCCGAGTGTCTTCCTGGAGTACATCGAGTTTGGTGAACCATTCGTCAACAATGCGGATCGTTTCACGCCACACCAGAGCATTATTTGCCTGGGGATGATAAAGTTCATATCTTGAACGAGGATCTTTACTATATCTCTTACCTCGTTGAAAGCTGAATTCGCGACGGATCGGTGACGCTTCCAGTCGGATCCCTCCGTCCCAATAATATTCGGTCCGTAGATATTCAAAGTTTCGTACTGCTTTCAGTGATTAGATCAAAACGCGTGAAAAATGGTCAATCCATACCGCCTCCACATCTTTTGGAAACATTTTTCGATCGGCACTGAGAGCCTTTATAGCATCTCCATCGGAAAGCCAAAAAACAGGAATCCCGTCCCAGAATGTGATTGAGGAAAGACATGTGCACCCGTACTTCGCGTAAACTACAATGAACCGTCAAGTCGCGCCAAATTAATGAGTGCGTAACTGACGTACGAGAAAATTTCGCGAAGTAATAGCCCATCTGACCAACTAACGGGAATATTGGAGCAAGCACTATAGCACTAGTCCGGAAGGGATGTACCCAGAGAAGTGACCCGCCAGGGCAGCCCCTACAATCATTTTCGAATTCGGTCTCCTTTCACCCAATGAATCACTCACCCGAGTATCGACCGCTTCGATCTCACTCGCATGGCTTTCTCTAAAACAGCCTTCACCAACCACGCTACTGAGAAGGCTCCGACAAGATTCGTGATAGTGAATCCCATTTTTGTCTTGGAACTTCAACTATGAGGAAGTGAAGACGAAATTTTCATCCAGCCTTGACAGCCAAGTGTTAAATAGAACAACGTTGCAGCGAATTGTGGGCCTCATATTTTAAACCCAATCATGTCATTTTCGAACTTGTTCTGGACAAATGGGGATGGTTAGGGGTGACGAGAGTTGATGAAAATTCAGGTCAGTGGGAATTTCATGGAGCCAAGAAGCGAGAAAGCCCGTTGTTGATGTCGATTGCGAAGCTTTCCTGGGTGGTAAGTAGCATCCATTTCCGCAATATCCATATGCCAGGATATCGGCTGGTCGGTGACAGAGAGTGCTCTGTTGACAAATCGAGACAGACGTCAAAGTATCCATGATAAATGCAGACTCCTAAAACCAGTCACGTGTACACCTTATATAATTTGTTAGTCCAAATTAGGAAAACTCAAAAGTTTTCAACGGTGTACAAGGGACTGGCACAACTTGTAAGTTTGGTCCTGCTTGGTAGCGGCATTTGTCCCGCTCACTCCCTAATCTGGCGTCCGCGCCCATTCCAAATGGGGCACAAATATCGAAAAAGTGAGATAAAAGCAGTTTATTTGCCATAGATCTTCAAAGTGGTTATCATTTAGGATTATTTTATGGCTTACAACAACATCTTTCCCTATTTTATTAATGAAAATGCATAATTTTGACCATAGAACATTTTTTTACCTTGAACAACTGGCCTGACACCGTTTCAACAATGATTTTATGGCACTAATCCCATAAAACAGCCATAATTGCTTTGCCTTATTGAACAATAATGATAGCCAAAAGTTCAAGATCTTTTCCCAAGCCTGTGGAAGTGTATTTCATGACAGCATGGCAAATTGACCCTCTATCCGGGGACGGCGCAAACACTAGTTTGGAAACAGGGCGGGATGGATGCCGTTGCCACACAGAGCCAAACTTACAAGTTGTGCCAGTCCCTTGAATGTCTTATGAAAACCTTCGAGTTTTCCTAATTTGGCCTAACAAATTATATAAGACAATCATGTGACTGGTCTTAGGAGTCTGTGATAAATGTTGAAATGTTGAGACCTGTGCGCGAGCTCGAGATCTATTCACCCAGTTCGGGCCCTCGGCATGAGAACACATTGGTTCAACTAAAAACGCCAGGCAAAGCTAAACAGGGCCCAACTTTTTTTACGACACAAATACAGTAACCAGATCATAATATAAATCGTTGAATATTCCAGTCGTTCAAATGGTAGTGTACCTATACTCATGTAGCTAGATTAGCGGGCCTTTAAATCGGCACATGATCGGAACAACGACAAGTGAAAGTCCTTGGACAATGGATAGTCCAATCATTATTACAACGCCACCAAAATGAACACTGAGGTCGAAGTAAATCCCTACGAGCTTCTCGACATCAAGTTAGAGTCTACGGAACAAGAAATTAGAACGGCCTATCGACAGCGGTCCCTGAAAGTTCACCCCGATAGAGTACGCAACGTCATAACGCCTCGGCCAGTATATTTCTGACATAGACTCACAGAACCCCAACAATCCAGATGCTGGTAAGTATATTTTGTATGAAGTTTTATCTTGTATTTTTTAATACTTGCAACTCAGCTCGGAAATTCCACGAACTCAACCAGGCATATGAACTGCTCCTTGATCCCTTGCGTCGATTAGCGCTTGACGCGAAGCTGCGACTAAAACAAGCTCGTGCAGAGAGATATAAAGGATATGATAACAAACGGAAGAATCTCTTAGAGGAATTGGAGGAAAGGGAGCGCGCTTTCAAGAAGGCCCGTGTGGACAAGCAGAAGGAAGAGGTTGAGCGGTGGCAAGAGACCGAAAGGATAAAGGAGGAGGGTCGGAAGCTCAGAGAGAATAAAGAACGAGAATTGAGACAGCGAGAACAAGAGAGTATAGGCGTTTCGAATTCGAAAGAAGACGAATTAGAACCTCCACCCTTAGGTCTGTTTCTATTGACGCTTGATTGAAAATTGCTAACCCACTCCTCATTTAGATTCCCTTGATACAACAGTTCGCCTCAAGTACATGTTAGGAGCGCACCCAAATCTTACAACTCCGGCATCAATAGCCGCTCTTCTAAACTCTTTCGGTCCCACCGACATGGAATCGATCGTCCTCTCACTCAAGGCCGCCAAAAAAGCACAAGACAAGCCACCGAAATACGGAACCGCTCTTGTGCCATTTAAGCAGATCGGAGATGCGTTCGCTGCTGTATGTGCGAGTGGGAGGGCTGAACATGGACTGAGAGGAATCCAGATTGGGTGGGTGGGCGGGAAAGAGCCAGCGATCTTAGGCTGGCTGAAGAAAATGGGCAAATTGGGTATATCGCCACCCCCAAGCGACGATAGTCATAAGGACAGAGTAACAGCCCAATTGCCACAAACTCAGACGACGAGCAACCCATTATCCTTCTCGTCGTTTCCGACGTCATTCGTATGTGCATATCCCAGTTAATTTATTCAACTCTAATTACCTCTTGTCACAGCCGGATATACCGACTCCATCTAAAACCTCTACAGTAACGCCATCAGACTTAGATTACGAAGCTTTAACGCTTTTACGCCTCAGGCAGGCAGAAAAAGAACGATTAGAGCGCGAGATTCGCGAACAAGAGGCCGAGGAATGAGGTGTAACTCGAATACATAGTGGGTTTGATTTATATATGGGTGAAGGGAGTTGTGAGTAAACAAGACCTTAACCTTGTTGGCCTTTTCTGACCCAGATATTCTTTTCTGTTTCAGGAGAAACCAAGTGACACTCCTAACGCATGCTCAGCGGATTCATGGCCTTGATCGTCCGCTATACAGAAGTGCTAGTTGGATGATACATTATGGATTACAGAAGTGGCCCCGATAGCGATACAAAAAAGTCGAATATGTGCACAACGGCGTTCCCGGTCAGCTTTTCTCGAACCATTTCTCGTATTTGTCATTCTTTAGGCTTGTCAAGTACGAGTCCTCCACGGTGCCACAAAGAGTTTCGAGGTCGGACAACGCTGATATCAGTGCCGATAATGAAGATAAATTATCTAAATATGGAACGTGAATCTTTTCTTCTCGGTGGTCACTTATTGAGGTCACGTACCGTACATCTGGATCCGGACTTGAATCACATTTTCGGATGGATGTGGTACGCTAGAAGGGGAGAAGTCACGTCAGGACTATCGTGGAACAAAGGTGCACTTTAGTGAAGGGTAGTGTTCCTGCTTTCTTCATGTAATACCCCCACCAATCATCCCCGGTTGACATCTGCGAACAAAGCAGGCGTTGGGAATTTGTGACTCATCGTGGGAAGTACTTGATGAACTCATGTGTTGCGCGACTCGTGATGCAGTGACAACAATGCAAGATATCAAGTAAGGATATGAATATTCACCTGTAACCACAGAATTCTACCTTGGGGCTAAAGTAACGGAGATAGTTCAGATGGGAAAGACGACAGCGTCAAGAAGAACACACTTTTTCATTAACATCCATCGTAAGGCGTTTCCAATGGTATGTGACTCGTCATGAATTTGATAGGTTGCAGCGGACAGATCAGCCTCCGCTCCTTTCATCTACAATAGGGACGGCGAAAATGACAATTGAGTTGAGCATTTTGTGGTTCCTCAGCATTATCTGTGCCTACAATTTTTATCTTGGGTATTGGGTCCGCCATCGATCCAAGATATGTGAATGGCAGGAAGGCAGGATAATGGACTACTTACCGCCAGGCACAGCAGCGAAATTTCTTTGAGGACACGTGACGGAGCTGATGATAAACAACGAACAACATTCGCCTCGGGGTCGTAGGGGACCAAAGCATTGATTCCAAGCAAACTCAGCAGATGCGAGAGCACAATTACGAAAAAAAAAATCATTTGAGATGAACCAATTATCTTGTACCTATAATCTAGCGTGTATGGATTGACATTGACTGACCCTTCTGCGATCACTAATTGAAGCAAGCGAAGGGACAATAAAGATTTGAAAGACCGCCAGACGCCCAAACAAACGGCAACAAGCGCGTCTCTCCTTTGTCGAACAAAGTCGAAAAGTGGCGACAATGGAACTAAGGTACGCATGGATAATAGATGGGACTATGGGGAACGTTAACGTCAACCCTGCACAAAATTTCCATATGCCCCCGCTATCTCGCTTAATGGAACCCTCTTTAGGTCTATAAAGCAATTCGCCTTTCCCCGGACTTTCCTCAGCCTTCCCCATCTTCACTGTGCTCTTTCTTCTCTATACCCTTCACATACCCTTTCAACGACAATTTATAAAGCAAGTCTTTATCGCCCTGGTGGTCATTAATTTCTTCTCCAACGACTTTCAATTTATTCACCACCCAACGACCATTATTACGCATTATCCAATGGCTTCTTCACTCTTTGCGTCTGAACGCCCTACGCTCCCACCTCTCCACACTCTCGACCTTCCCAAGCCAACGTCTTTGAAACCCCACTTGCAAGGTACCCCACTTCGACACGAATTCTACGATCAATACGTACGTGAACTACATACAAATTATTCGATCACATCGAACTTACCCCTCCTAAATAGCCACGCTATAATATTCGACAGGTGTCGGACTCTTCATCTTCGACATCACGCACGTCTTCACCCACACCCTCCATTTCACCTATGAATGGAGCTCACGCACTTCCCGGCGGCCGCCAAACTGTCCTTTTCTACCCATGCGCCCTTGAGGACGCAGACGCCGCGCTTCTCATTCCCCCACCAACAGCCCCTTATGTCCCCCGAGTCTCTGATCTCGGCACCACTCCTTCCACACTGCAACAAAAACAAAATAAATGCCTTCTCCTCACGGGTCCCAGGCTAGACGAGCTGCGCAAGCCGGGGCGCCAGCTTGCGAAGGGCGCACGCATTCACCCATACAGACTTGCTATGCGGGGAACCACATACCGTCGATTGTCAGAATCCTCGGTGTAATTTGACGTTTTATGAAACAACGTATAAACCAACACGTTCAAGTATCATATTTGTATTTACTAGATTCATCATTTGTATTACTTGGGTCGGTGGGGCGAGGGGATGGACGGGGGGCATTGTGTTGTTCGCCAACTCATGATAGATATAATATTACAGTAATCCTCATTTGTATTTCTTACCACAATAGTCAACTAAACATTTCCATTGTAAATTATCGATGTGCATACCAATTTTTCACCAAAATGGCTTCCATGTTGCCGATTTGATGTCTAAAATTACACCACAAATTATTCTACCTACATACATATCGTGAGATGATGGAACAAAAATCTACTACCTAGCGTATCACTTACCTTACTACATCGAAGAATCAAGATTCTATCTTCTCCCTCCCCCCCACCGGACACTTATTCTCATTCCGTTGACTCTACATTCTCTACCTGAGAGGAGGGGCCCGCACGAGAACGTTCGAATCTCAAGCTTCGAGTTATAGCTTCAGATACATCCCCGAACGTGAGTTCATTGGCCGTGGCGGGATCGTGTTTCCTTAGGTTGAGTGTCAAGCGGCCGATCATGGTAGTCGTGATACTGAAAATAAACTTTGAGTAAGCTTTTACAAAAGAAACAACTTCAACAAGACATACGAGGTAGATAAACTAGAGAGCCATACCACATCATCAGTCTCTGAAAAAACAGTGTAATAACACAGGTGCAGAACCCACCTTTCTAGAGGAATAAATTCCAGACCGGAAAGTACACCAGTAGAAAATTTAAAATAATAAAAGTAGACGTGGAAGGAAAGCCAAGAAACGTTCACAATGAACACGGCACAATAATAAAGAACACCATCTCGGATTATCAGCTTCACCAGAGGCACTAAATAATCCGACCTCGACCTCTGGTAGAGTATGAAAGTCAATAAAGCTCCGGTGATTAGATCGAAAATGACAGCAGGAAGAATAAAAATTATCGCATTGGACCTCCTGAAAGGGATAAAAATTTGAACGAATGATGGATGTAACTGAACTAACCTTGCTACCATAAAATTGGAAGCGCCTTGTGAGGTACTAAAACCAGCGTCTCCCAGTAGAATAGCTGGTAGTCAATTATCTATGTAATTGGCTTAAATATCAAAGTAAAAAATTTGACCTACGTAAAAATGTGCCCATCTCCCTCAATGCAATAACGATCAAGATAAGGTGTATCACCCAGATCGATGACAAGATTCCGAGGACAACTTTATTTCTATTGTATACAGCATAAACCCTGCAATAATTTTAATTGGTTCAGCCACTGATAATCCAATCCTCACCTCAGCAGGAGCATCGCTTCCGCAGATAACGTTGAGATAACAAACACAACAATGAAGGCAACTATGGGCCGAACCCGGGGGTCAGAACCTATCGCGAACTTGAGAGAATAAACTTCAAGCTAGATATTAAACAAAATGATTCACACCTGGGTCGCCCGGTCAAATGGCCTGAAGCAAGTGACAATAAGGAGCCCCATTCCACCCAGGGTAAAGTATCTGGTGAATAAAAAGAGAAGACTAACTATTTTTCGGTCGGTGATGCTGGGATAAATCCCATCGCTCAAGTGTTGCCAAACTTACACGGAGTTTTTTGCCTCTTCCAGACAAACTCAACCTATTTCACATATAAGAATGTAAATTTTTTTTGGTCCTATATTGAGTCAGATTTAACAAATACCCACCTCGTCCGAAAACGATAGGAGGTAGTCGAGGAGCAGAATCGTAAATGAAGAAACGACGAAAGACTGTTCAAAGCAATGAATGAATAAATGACACCAAGGTTACAGATAAAAGAAAATCTTACAAAAGACAAAAAGGTGGGGCCTACCATAGTTCGTTAAAGTCTTGAGAGTTATGAAAACTGGAAGAACGCGAGTAAAATTTATTTGAAAAGCCAATCCACAAATCGTACTGATTATCTGAATTTGATGCATCCAACGACGGGTCCTCCCGCGAAGTGCTAACCATATAATTCCACCAATGTCCACGACGAATACTAGTTGCCGAGTGGAGAACGCCTAAAATAAATTAGTGCATCCCGTCCATCATTACTGATGTCTCCATTCACAACAAGCGAGAGGTTTGTAGGTCTTTCTTTAGAATAAGATCGTAAATTGATCTTTTTATGTCAGAGGGAACTAGTTTGGTGCTGTGACAGCTGTTACTTTCAGTGCCAGCAACTGAGTATCATCATTGAATTACTATGAATCAAAATTCAGAAGCTAGAAGCAAGTAATTTGATATACTATACCTTGATTATCTCAAGAAATTGTGTGGTGTAACTTTGATTTTTCTTCTCCATCAAAAGATCGAATCCTGGTTTTTTCTTGTCTGAAGGAAGAGCTGACAAGTGAAAATGGATGACATCATTCTCTTTTTTACTGGCCAGTAGCAGCACGTGCCAGGTCGTCGCTGTCACGAGGTCGCGTTGTTATGCCCGAATTGTTTCGGCCCTACCCGGTGCAGGGTTGGTCCCTCACCCCCGGAATTTTAATCATTTTGGGTAATGTGATGACTTCGTGTCATGTTCGGGGTCTTACAAAAACATGGGTGAATGAAATAAAGGATACGGTTATTGAAACGAAACTTGGACCATGGACGGTGTGACCCGATTCCACACAGTATTTCGCAACCCACTAGTTCATATGAGCTTATCATCTAGGCCAAAGGTTCTATTTCTTTTATTTGAAAGCATGCGCCCATGCATATACTAATCTACCCCTGTTACTTGCTCATTCTCCTTCCACTCGCTCTCTGTTTACAGGTGTGGGATCCGAGCGTGGCCGTTCGAATCTCAAACTTTGAGATATTGCTTCGGATATATCCCCAAACGTGAGTTCACTGGTGATGGTGGAAGGGTTATACTTTCTTAGGTTCAGTGTTAAACGACCAATCATAATAGTCGTTACGCTGGATATTAATTACTTTGAGTAAACTTGTGGGGAAAAGGTGATTTCAACAAGACATACGAGGCAGATAAACTATTGATACTACAATATTAGCATCTGAAGACATGTAATATAATGGTACAGGCGCGGAACTTACCCTTCTAGGGGGACAAAATCCAGACCGGATACCACACCAGCAGAAAAGTCAAAATAATAAAAGTAGGTGTGGACGAAAAGCCAAGACGCGTTTACAATGAACACGGCGCAAAAATAAAGAACACCATCTCGAATTATTAGCTTTACCAGAGGCATCAGGTAATCTGATTTCGACCTCCGGTAGAGTATAAAAGTCAATAAACCTCCAGCAACTAGATCGAAAACCACAGCGGGAAGAATATACATTATTGCGTTGGACCTTCTGAAAAAAATAAATATTGTCATAGATAATGAATGCAACTGGGCCAACCTTAATACCATGAAGTTGAAAGCCCCCTGGAGTGTGCTAAAACTTGTGTCTTCCAGTAGAATGGCTAATGGTCAATTAAATACAAACGTAGTTCCCTCCACGGAATTGCAATAAATTTCAACTTACATAAAAAGGAACTCATTTCCCTCAATGCTATAACTACTAGAATGAGATGTATCACCCAGATTAACGATAAGACCCCCAAGGCAATCTTGTTCTTGTTGTATACGGCATAGACCCTGCGATTAACGTCAATTTGTTCGAGACGGAGACCAAAAATGCAACCCTTACCTCAACAAAAGCATCACCTCCGCAGATAAAGTTGTAATCGCAGACATAAAAATAAAGGCAGCCATGGGCTGAACTTTAGGGTTGGAACCTATTGTAAACTTGAAAGAATAAGCCTCGAGCTCGTCCTAGATATTAGGTAAATTGGCCCACACCTGGCTAGACGGGGTAGGCTGCCGGAAACAAGTGGCGATAAGAAGCCCCATTACGCCCAGGGTGAAGTATCGGTTGAATATAAAGAGGAGGCTAACTAATTTTTGGTTGGTGGTGTTGGGTCAAAGTCCTATAACCCAGCAAATGTTGCCAAACTCACATGGGGTTTTTTGTCTCTTCCACACGAGCTTAACCTATTACATACAGGTATGCCCCGGCCCTACGCTGAGTATTATTTAATAAATATTCACCTCGTCCGCAAATGACAGGAGATAGTCGTAAAGCAGGGCTGTAAAAGAAGAAACGACAAGGGACTATTCGAATCAATAAATAGATGGTATCAAGGCTAGGAATTGACGAAAACCTCACAAACGACAAAAAAATGAGGTTGACCATAGGCGGTAAACCTGAAAAAGCATAAAAAATTATTACAAAAGCCAATTCGAAGATTGCACCCACTATTTGAGCCTGATGCATCCAATGACGCGTCCCCTGCATAGCAAAGAACGAATCATATGATATACCTCAAACTTCTGATGAATATCAGATACTGGATACTCAAATTAATCCATCGTTCCTGCCGAATAGTGCTTATTTATCTCAACCAGCAAGTGATTCCGATCACTCCAAGGGCTTGTGCGGTGCAACTTGGAGAGTGTCATCGCCATCAAAGGACCCGAATCCTGGTTCGTTTTTACTTATCTAAGTGCCGGAGCTGAAGCGCTGAAGAGCTGAGTCGAATACGAAATACTCAACAGAGCGCGTGCGGCGCGCCCGGATGTCATACGATCGCGTTGTCATGACTTGTTTGTCCTAGTTCGACCTGGTGTTTGACGTTTGGGCGATGATGGTTTTTATCACCCTTGGAATCTTATGCATTGTAGCTTGTAAAGCTCCAGTTGATGACCGTGTTTATGTTATACAACAATTATTCTTGATGCCACGAACAAACGAAAAAAAGAGCATGAATATTGAAAACAAATAAAATCAGTTATTCTCACAAGATCCAAATATGGGAATTTGGTCCGTCGTACGACGTGGTTTTCCTGCGCCGAGAATCTCACCTACCGCAGATGTTGTACGTTGATAACTCTGATTAGTTCAGAAATACATTTTATTGCTTCTTCAAAAAAAGTAGAAGATGCTCGACAACAGCTCCTGGTGCCTCCTGTTGTACCCAATGACCCGCGCCCTCAACAAGGACAAAATCAGTCTCCTCCATTTTTGCACAGATCTTTCGTCTCATTAGCTCTTCCGCCCCGGGATGTTGGTATACACCCCAGTCCTGTTTCCCCGCGATAAACATAGCAGGCACCTCAATGCGCTTGCCCGAAAATACCGCCAGATCCTTTGACCATTGTATATCTGTCATGCACCTGTATCGGTTCAATCCACCTTGAAATCCTGTGGCGGTGTATTCGGAGGTATACACCGCAAGTTCAGCTTCTGTAAGCCATGTATTTCCCTGAATCTCGGATAATGATGGCATCTCAGGCTCAACTGTTTGAGCCATTGTTTCTTGCAAGAGCATTACATAGTAATATGGAAGTTGGGAGAATGAAACGGCCGACAATGACGGTAGAGGATATGGTTTATTTGGCGCCCAATCTCTGCTTTTTACGTGGTAATAAGCCCGTAAGAAAGCATGAAGGCCCTGTGGTGCGTTTACCATGTCTTCATTGGCGTCTGCGGTGGAATAATACATTGTGTAATGTTTTCGGGGGGGTTCTAAATTCACCAACTGCCGGTTGAGCGATTGTATCAACGACTCAACAGGAGGATCTCTATCCAAGGATAGCGGGGGGGTGCCGGTGTACGGAGCGCTCATCATTACGACCGACCCGAAAAGGTCTGGCCTCATGAGCGCGCAATGTCCAGCCACGATTGATCCATAATCGTGTCCGACAACTGCCGCGGCTGACTGGTATCCCAACGCGTAAGTCAAGGCTACAACATCCGCAGCCAGGTTTAGCATGCGAAACGGGGAAAGGTCATCTTCAAAATGAAGACGATCATGGCTTCCCTGCTGTGTGCGCCGCTTGGTCCGGCCATATCCTCTCTGATCGGGGGCGACGACATGGTAACCAGCTTCAGAAAGTGGAATGAGGACCTTTCTCCAAGAGTATGCGAGCTCGGGGAAACCGTGAAGGAGAATCACAAGCGGAGATGGACTTGGAGTCGTCACAGCGGGTTTGGCTTCGAGAATATGAACATCGAGATCATTTATAATCAAGTTGCGAGAAACGATTGGGGGTAGGAGTCCTGGCCAATCTGCTGTAGACATCGAGCCGGGTTTGAAAGTGCCAGACATATTCACTGTAGGTTTTAGCTTATAATTTACAAGATTACAAGTCAGGCACCCAACCGGAGAGTTTTATTACCGATGGAGTTCACAGTATGACATATTGAGCGCATTCCATTGGATGGGATGGGCTATATCAGCTGCAATACAGAAGCTGGAGAAGAATAAAGGCAAATAAATATGTTGTGCCATACGATATCAATTGCGTGTATAGTGACCCGGAAAACGGCGCAAATATCCCATAAAAATGTTAAAAGGCTAATTTAACCCCAAAGTTATGAAAAAGAAATGTAAGTATCAGACAACCTCGTCGACTTTCGAACGATTAATACAAAATCCCTGGAGTTATGCATGTTCAAAGGAGCACCAAGGATCTAGCGGCCGGGACATTGCTTACCGGAGTGACCCATTCCTTACAACCGCAGCAAACCCCAGCCCAATCGTAATTTCCAAGTTTGGCACCACATTTTGGATTCGGACAAGTAATCTTGCCCGCGAGCTGGCCTGACTCCAAGAAATGTTCCATCCATTTCATCTAACACAGGTGTCAGTTAAAGACCTTTGTATCTTTTCATAATCAACCCACGGGTTCCACGAAATAGCCCGAGCATTTTGGGTTGGCAAGGATCGGTGGACTGACTGGAGAACCAGATTTTGGACCGGCTTGCAGTGGCGATACACCGTTCGAGGACCTCAGCCCTGCGAGCTTCGGATTGGAGTAGAGTTGGGCAGCCAAATCGGCAGGGCTAGCTAGAGGCGCAGATAAAATGTTTTCTACGGCTTCAGCTGATAGCTTTTTCTCGAGGCCCGGGTGCTCGCCATTTTCCGGTTCCGCCTCTTCGGGAGAAATTTTAGTCTCCGAGACTGGAGACGCCAGAACAGCGTCTGAAAGTCGCCGGCCAAGCAATTTAGCAGTTTTGTCAGACATACTGGCGCTACGACTGCGAATATAACTTGTTTTCAATGCCGTATCTGCTAATGACGGAGTTTCTTCGCCATCATCACTGTCGTCCTCCAGTGCCGACATGGATAGCAGCGGATTACCGAGGCCATGAGATATTTGGGGAAGGTTTCGCAACACGGGCCGCTCGATGCCCCCCGATGCGCGTCGAACGGGAGGTGGTGTAGAAGAGGGTGGCTTTAGTCCCTCTATTTTAACCCCGGGTTCGCTGGAATCTTCCTCGTTCACAATCGGAGACATGGATAATGTATCACCGAATGATAGGAGGGACGGACGACGAGGACGCGAGTCTGCCGTCTGAGTGACAACAGGGCGTGGTTGATTCATTGAAGGATGTTGAGGTACGAGAGTAGATGGCCGGCGCGAACTAGCTGGGGTTCCTGCTGCAGGTGTGGCAGGCCCCAACTGGCCATGATCTAGCATATGTTCTCGTGTCGCAAGTTCATGTCTAGGATGAATGAGATGTCAGTGGAAAGGAAAACCATATCAGTCCTTACCTACACATTTTACATCTGATTCTTCGCCGAGGTCCTCCGGGAGTGTTGGGACCAGAATCCGAGGGTGTGTAAGGAAATTTAGCGAACATATCCGTCTCTGGCAGAGAGCCATCGCCATCTACGATAAAGATCGATGAGTGTTTAGGGCCGACTCGGTTCATTCACGACTCACTCATCACTTCCTCCAAAGCCCTTTCCATATAATACATTCGAGTAGTCTTATCGCGCCGAGATATTTTGAATTGTGCTTGATGGAATATTTCGAGTTGCCTTAGAAAACCCTCATTAGGTCTAGATCGTATGGTGAGCGCGGTGGGAGTGAGTAACCGTAAATTACTCACTCGACATTGGGGCGAACGTTTCTAATCGCTTCAAGGGCTGATTCAGTGTCGAGGTTTCGGCTGTACATCAAATAAGCTGCTACAATAGTTGCACTACGACCTGTTCAAACGAGATTAGAACATAGATTCATGATACACGCAACGCAGAGCTTAAACATACTAATCCCTGCATGACAGTGCACCAATACCCCCCTCCCTTTGTCCAACTCTGCCTGAATGAAGTGTATTGATGGTAAGAGGTGTCGTAGAATGTCTGCATCTTCAGTATCATCGAGGAGAATTTGATGTCGGATAAAAGTCTGGATGGTATAATGTGAAAAGTTCCAAAACAGAATAAGATTATTGCGTACCTCGTTAATCGTAATCCTCCCACGCATGGCGGATAGAATGCTGAATATTCGATGCGATTTGAGGTTTGCAACATCCAATGCACTTGGCAGGTCTCCAATCCACAACCCTGGTGCAACTTCATCCATTGAGATGATGAATTCAAAAGTCTTTCGGCCTATGAAAGTGGTGTTTGTCGTTTAAGGTTCCGTCGTTGTGACTCGAGAAAAAAAAATTTCAATCTGTGCAAACCTTTATCCAAAAGTTGGTACGGACGTAAAGGGTTATGTATGAGTCGAAGAGGAGAATAGGACGAGCTCATAACCTCATGTGTGGAGGGGATGGACTTGTGTGGACCGGAATAAGGTTGATGTCCAATCTAATCCACAGTTGACGCAGTGACCCAGCCATGACATCACTAAATTTATCCCAAACAAACCCCGAAGAGTGCTCTTACCGTCGTAAGTATTTTAATCCGCAGAGTCGATAAACAGAGAGGAAAAAATTATGTTACATTGCAGGTACATAATGAACAAGTACAAGGCATACATAACATAAGATCGCGAGCTTTTTACCATTTACGAGCCACGAGCCATGCTTTAGTGAAGCCAGATTTAGAGATTGTTGTAGAGGAAAGGACAAAGACTTACCGGCCCAAGCCAGCAGAGTCACCGTTGAAGATATCTTGGTCACCAGGGTTGGGACCAGAGTCGGCGTACTGCCAGAATGTAGTGAAGCTGAGCGGAACATTAGGTTACAGAATTCAGGCTGAGATAAAAGAAAACATACCCCCATCCCGCGGGAAGAGTACCGATTGAGGATGCGTAGCGAGCAATCCACAACGGGTTCGTTGAAGAGAACGAGGCGTTGTTGCCGGTACAGGTGGTCCACCAGTCAGTGGTTGAGTAGATAACTTTTGTGAAAATCAGCACGCTAGTTGTTTATTTGTCGCCTTCCAAACCTACCAGGGTAGCTATAACAGGATCAGTTATATATTATTTCGACAACACAAACTAGATCTGACGTACCGTCCAGTCGCGGCATGGTACGTATCAGAAAAGTCACGGATCCATGCAACCATAGACGCGGCGCTCAAACCGAAGCAAGTTGAGCCGTAAGGGTTGTCTAGGAGTTGTTGAGCGTTAACGAGGTAAGAAGATAAGTGTAATCGGCTCACATTCAATATCCAGGGCTCCGGGGAGAGTGATGCCTATATCCTAAAGTTAATAGTTGAAACAAAAGTCATGTTATCTGCTAGTTACCATCAGCAGACCATCCACCTGCATTAACCTCTTTCGTTAGAACTAACCTTTTGTAGATCAGAAAATAGATGCTTACCACCATGGGCGAGGAAGTAGTTTGCTTGAACGGCGCCGGAAGAAATATCAGGCCGCGCGAAGTGATATCCGCCTCGAATAATGCCGTTATTTGTAGCACCAGTGTACTGGTTAGAAAATTCAGGGTTTCTGTAACCTGATAACCCTCTTCTGAGGGGAAAATAATTTGGAAAAATCGATAAACTTACCGGTGCCCTCGGTAGCCTTGATATATGCGAATTGAATTCCGTTGGCCTTCACAGAAGCCCAGTTTATACCGGGTTGATAACCTGATACATCAATACCCTGAGGAGCTGCGCGTTTCTGCAAGCCTTCAAGAGGAGTGGCATGGACGACAGCCGCGAGCGCGAGGGATATAAATGAAAGCAACTTCATGATAGAGAATCCTGGAACTCTGAAGAACAGCCAAAACCAAAAGACGCTTTATAGATATTCTGTACTCCGAAATACGGAAGATCCGTTGTGACCATGTGGGGTAGGAAGGGAAAACTGCTCTCATATGACCGGACGAAGCGTGCATAGCACAATGTTGAGTCTACTCATAGTGCGCATGTCGCGTTAACTGCAATATTTGTTTTCAGCTCATAAACCGTCAAGATATCCGACTATGGATTACGAACCACAACAAAGAAATCGAAGATCCCACATAAAGATTTGATGGTTTTCCGAGTGTATTATTGATGGCTGGATACACATTGTACTGATTGTTATCAATATATGCGTGTCTTGATATCATTCGAGAACTATGGGACAACCTGTGAAGATGGACTACCATGAATAGCCTTATTCTAATTTATGCAGCCAGGTGATATTGGTGAAATGCGGGAAATCAGGCCAAATATGGATTGGTGTAGAGTAATTCTTGACTGATTAAAACAAATTCATGTTGATGAGGAGCTGTTATCAGAGGGGTTGTCATTACAGTGACAGCTGGAAGCGTTTCTAAGATACTTGAGGGTGTCATGGGATGAAGGAACGCACCGTTGCCGAAAGAAGCTCGGACAATTTTCTTTGGGATGAGACAATCATTGATGACTGTCAACTTGGGAGATTCCGTCGTGAATACTTTATCATGAATTTCTGGTATAATCATTTGGAGAGGAAGACTTTTGAGACAAGAAGGAACTGCGCGAAACCACAGAATATTTAAGTTCGGACAATGATGAATGATGATAATACCAGCTGTTTCTTTGGTTATCAACGTATCAATTTGAGCAAAAAAGGATCAACATGAGGTTACTCACTCAAGAGGGCAGAGTGTGAGGCACTGAACACCCTTCTATGTCAAAACAAGATAGCCGTCAACTTCCCTTGAATTTCGGATCCAGCCAAGTTACTCTTCCGGACTCTTCCCCACAACGTCGAATAATAATGACCTAGGCAAGCCTTTACTCCATGTTCCACGCGCTATTGAGTGATATCAGTGCATATGACACTTAATACACCTGCGTCCCCTACAACACATTTATCCGAAGAAATGACATTCGCAAGCTTTCGTTCGCTTCTCTGGCTTCCCCATAATAACAGTGAGCTTCTGAGTTTGGTCTCATGATTTAGGTAACACGCAAAGCCTCGGCCTGGAGTGTAATTCAAACAGAGATTTTTGAGCCGTTTGATGACACTGCAAATCAGAAGAATTCTCATATAGCTTGCAAACCATTTCACTATTCATAGAATAGCGCGCGGGAGGCACCGATAGGACAAACACAGACCGAGAATATGGAAGGTAAGGATCACAGGGATCCAGAACTGTAGAGGTGAACACCAGTTGGACTTGATATAGATAGAAATACTAGCGTTTTAAGACTAAGGTAGGTTATTTGGAATGTTATTACAATCTTATCCATCGAATTATTCGATGCTGTGGACTTATTCGAGACAACTGAAAGCACTTGCGAGAACCAGTCAAAATACCGGTCAACATTATCACCGATTGCCGGAGAAGTTGATCTTCCGCCATAACAGGCCACAACCTCAGGTTCAACATGTAGCCACCATGCTGCCTCTGGTAAATTTCAGTCTCAACTACTATCAGCATATCTGCCCCAGGAGAAGTTGTACTTGCTTGTTGAATACCCAACGATAAATCCACACAATGGATACAAATGCCACGCTTTGTCTACCCCGCGTCTCATCTGGACAGGATGCACATAAACCGGTGATCGTCCACTCACCGAGGCCAACAGAGTGCCCTCCGAACCATGTGTTGATAAAGGTTGACCGATTTGGCTTCTCAGCCAACAATATTACATATCAGGCACTAGGAGAACACCCTCACTTTCGGTAAGATATGCATATTCTCGTACGTTTTAGACGCACCGACACAATATCGCTCGTTCGAAAGATATTTTGAATTCAACCCCGCACCCGAAAGTAAATCTGTGTCTCCGAAGTCCCATGGGCTCATTCCCGTTTGGGGTTTCGGAACTGTCGTGACTTCCACACATCCCAAAATTAATGAAGGGGAACGGGTATACGGTTATTTTGCTCCGACCCGATATCTCCTCGTCCCGGTCTCTCCATCTGACGTGAACAAATATGCATTCTACGTGCCTCGACCACACCTCCCTCCAGGTAGGTGTCCTAATTTTGACCGACATCGTGGTTGACAGGAATGCTTCGGTAGATCGTCGGCCATACAACCAAATTCTTCGCTGCGCAACAGATCCACATTATGTGCCCATTTCAACTGCCGAAGATCTCATAATGCTATACCGTCCGCTTTTTTGGACTTCATATTGGTGTGAAGACTGGCTTTTCTCGTCGAATTACAGAGGAGCATCGTCAATTTTGATATCGTCCGCCTCATCTAAGACTGCATTTTGTCTGGCGTATCTTATCCGGAAGCGGATTCAACAAGGGGATGTTAGTGCTCGTACCACTATCGTCGGTTTGACATCAACAAAAAATCTTGCTTTTACAAAAGGCCTCGGACTATATCATGAAGTAAATGATTATGACGCTTTTAGCTTAGCTCCGCCACTTCAGGGCGAGAATAAAAGATGGATTTACGTCGATGTAGCGGGAAACGAGAGCCTCAATCAGCGGATTGTATCACATTTCTCATCTCCTCATACCGGGAATCTTGCTGCATGCATTTCATTAGGCCTCACAAACCTTACACCTTCGTCGACCGCAGGTTCTCTTGAATGGAACGCGAATAATTTTGCGGCCAAGCCATCAACCCTGTCGGACGAAACGGCTGCTCCATTGTCGGTCCGACCAATCTTTGAACAATTTTTCATGGTTGAATGGCTTGACGTGCGCAAGCATCAAATCCCAGTTACAGAAATATTCAATCGCCAAAACGTTGCCTGGAAACAACTCATGGTGGATTGCGTCGAATGGGTAAAAATAGAGCGCATTTATGGGGCAAACAACGTTAAGGAAGCATACGAAAAGGTGGCTGCGTATGGTCTAGGTCCCTCACTGGGTTTGGTATGGAGCATGTGGGAAGGGGATGACACACTGACTTCTAAGTTGTAGTCTGTAGTCCTACGATAGTAAGTAGGATGAAGTATATATGTATAAAGAAGTTGTTGCATTGAGGAAAGTATAACCCTGTTATCGTAGGTCATAAAGATTAGTTGGTGGAGTTGAGTTTGAGCAGGGTGATAGATGCGATTTGGTGATAAGGTCTAGTAGGAGAATCGAAATCGACTTGTGCTAATAAATCCAACCTCGGAAACGCTAAACCTCTCCTTCTCCGGTTTATAAAAGTCCCTCACGAGTTGGTTTCGACGAAATCAAAAGGGGACGAAAGATGGGGGGCGAAGGCCCGGCACCGGTTTCGTGGGCGTTGCCAGTTGGGCTATTGCACTCCAACGTCGTCGATCTTGATTATGTAGCCAATGCCTTTGATGGTTGGATAGGATAGGCTCACGCATATATACGGGTATTGGTAGGAACATTAAGATTGGGGTAGGTCCGATGAAAGAACGAATTCTTCTAAAACGCCATCAGTACAAAACGGTGAAAGCAGAGGAAAGCCTATTGATGTATATACTTTTTACAGTAGCCTTTCCGGGCTCGGGAAGGGATTCGGGAGCATTTAAAGCAAAATCTCGTTTTTCCTTCAGCGTAGAGTATTTCTCTTCCCATTTGTTCACCAGACGTTGCTGAAGCTCGACGTGTTGACTGACAGACGAGGTAACGGAAACCATGGTCGCAATTTCTATGGTGCTTGTGGGTGAAGTCACCTCGTTTGCCTTCAACGTTTTCAGGGAGGCCTCAGCCGTTTCGCCGTCATATTTAAGAACCAAATCATCTGAGTAAATCAGCCCAAAAGCATGTAAGGAGCGTTTTAGGACATCCAATTGCCCCTTTGCTTGCACTGCTTCTGATTCTGCCTTTGCCAATAAAGTGTATGCCTCGACCTTGTCCAAATATGCCGTTGAAAGATCTTTTTTCGTCCGCTCCAATTCTGCCTCGACTTCCCGAACTTTCGAGGCAATTTTTGCGTGGCTCATCTCAGCTTTTCCTTTGAACTGCTCGAATCGGACTTCCAGATCCCTCAATTGGCTGAGGTTCGCTTCTTCGTGTTTCTTTATACGTTCTTCAAGAAGCGCAAGAATTAGGTCGGCTCCAGAGTGGATAGCGTTGGATGATCGTGATGGAGGTTGAGACATCAGGGAGAATGGAGGTTCAGCTAAATTTTTTCATGGACAAACGATATCGTGCTTCCTAACTTGTTGCTGGTGAATGGTATCCTTGATAAAATGTGGAGTTTAGTGTCCAGTCGGCGTACGCTGTGAATCGTCTTGGCCTTGACAACAACAGATCCCGACGCCCAGCAAAACAACAACCATACACTTATAGTGATGCATCAAGCCACTGTACACAGGCTTTTGAAGGCAACTTTGAAACAGTAAGCTTGCCTAATCACAGTTGATGTGCGGGGTAACGAAATATTGACGTGATAGATAGGTAATGTGACTTGACTCGATAAAAACCAATATATTTAAAAAGAACATTGGAGTAATAGAGTAAATTCCATTTTACCAACTGCCACTTTCTATAATTTAAGAAAGGGCGGGGTTGTTCTCTGCAAAGTATTCATGCGAATCAGCGTTGTCAACGGCGGCGTCAGGGTTGCTAATGGCGAGAGCCTTGCAAGAGGATTGACCGTAGGTGTGGTCGTCAGTTCCCCCATTGTTGGTGAAGTGGGATGATTCGTGGATGAGAGTGCCAGACTAGTTCCGGGATGTTTATCAGCTACATAGTTTCTCCAACGGCGGCAAAGTTACCTTGGAATCAGTACCGGTCAATGGAGCATTCCAGAAGGCGCCTATTTAAAAGAAAAAGTTATTCTTCGGAGGTAAGAAAGCGGAAAGATCAAAGTTTACCACAGAGGTATACGTGGGCGAATCTAAGCGAATATTAAATAAGTGTTTATATGTACAATGATAGGAAAACTCACGTGTCAGGGTATACGTATGCATATGTACCAGCATCTGTACAAGTGCAGTCGTACGTGTACGACGAGAAATTGTTGCTACTGATCGCAGAGTAATGGGAGGTAATTATGGAATGTCGTGTAGAAGTGTATGTTCCGAACCACGTGGTATAACGTGTAGTTGCCGAAGTGTGTGCGTTTGCGTATCTATACATAGAAAGGATCAGCTAATGTTCGATAAAGCAGCTAGATAATATACGTACGATAGGGCATTAGCAGCGTATGTCTGAGCCCCTGAAGCAGCAGATACGAGAGAGGATTGTTGGGATGACGAGCAACCCACGTAGGTTGCGCGTTTATCTATCGATGGGCGTCGAGCTACGAGTTTCCCGGACACTTTGGCGGTGTGTGCCTCAGCATTAGCGTAAATGGGTACAATTTTCGATGCATCGTCAACAATGTGGAAAAGATTACGGGCTTCCACGGCATACGATCCCTCTCCACTCGAAGAGAAGTTGTAGGCATCGGACACTGAACAAAAAGATGTATTGAGAAAGTTGCATTGAATAACTTTGTGAATGGATCTCACAGTTATGTTCCACGCTTACAGACTCCCCAGGAGCAAGAATTGTTACAGCATCCTTGCCGGCAGCAGCGGCGGCCTGAGGAACATACTTGGCTTTGATACCCGTGAACTTGGGTGAGGCACCCTTGGCGTCAGAGATTGTGAAAGTGTTCGCGGGCAGTTTTGAGAGAGGGCTCAGGGGGTCATTGAGAATTTTCAATGTCTGGTCACCAGTGTTGGTGACTGTCGTTACAACTTTGAGGTTTTCGACGGTGTTCACAGCATCTGGGCCTGGTGAAAATTGGGTCAATAGATGATGTACGACCTACATATCGTATTGTACTTACCAGTTACTTTCAAAGAAAGTCCTGGTGCCGCTGAAACAGCAACAGCCGAAGCGACGAGGGCAATCAGTGTAGAGCGAAGAGTGTTGGAGAACATGTTGCCAGCTGGTCAGTAGATCAGAGGGGAATGGAGTAGAAAAGACGCATTAAATGGGTCATTTTATAGACTTTAGAAAGACAATCATTGCTCCAAGGGGGATAAGATTGACTTGAGCGAACGGGTGCTACATTAGCCACAAGTCATCCTGAAATTGAGAACAGGAGGAGGCGCTGATAGCGGTCTGTTGCCATATGATAGGGAAACGCATGGATGGTAGTCGCTTATCCATGCGTATTGAACTCCAGAAGATGCTCGCAATTCTAAAAATAGAACGCGGATAACCCCCCATCAAGCCAATTTTAACAAAAATCCATAGCATCCTGATCAACGGCGTACCCTCGGAATAAGCGATGGACGCGCATCACCTACCGAGTAGAATCAACCATAGACCCACATGTTTGGAAGTCATTCTGAGATGGCACCATCAGTCTCCTCTGCCTGGTGATGACTGGTGATTGGGGGAAAACGGTCTAGTAAGAAATGGACAACGTACGCTCGGGAGATAGAAGCACGAATCGAATTTCAACCCGATAGAGAAGCAGAAGTATGTAGACACTGGTGATCGGAATTACTTTCAAGACACATGCTCGCTGGTTTTCGTACCTGCGTAAGTATTGGTAGATCCGGACTTGAATGGCACATGAACTCCTCCCCCACACCTATGAGCACTACACGTGGACGTATAGATAGAAGTGGTTAACCACTTGTTTAGATAGCCGTTATTCACTAAAATGGTGCACATGATTTTCACTGGCGGTAAATGGTCGATAAATCGATGCCAATTGCCAGGTGATATGCATGGAGTCGGTCGGGGATCTTGAGGGTGCGTTAGTTCATGTGATTACAATTTGATTAGTGGTATGGAACCTTACCGTTGTTAGCTGGTTGTTACGGGGAATATAGGCCGGCGCAAACGTTGTTTTTACTGCGACCAACTACGTTGACTCATAGCGTTTCAAGCTACCGTCCCACAAGACAAGAATCCCGCCTGACGCACACCGTCTCTGTCAAATTACATCCATGAAACCGATTTTGTCATCAACCTGAGGCAAAGAATATGAGTAATGATTCAGAGGTTTCCAGGCTTAGGCTCTGCCCTCTATAGGCTGAGTCGATCACCGAGGTTACCCTCTGTCAGTGTTGCAATATAGTATCAATCTGACGTGTCGTTGCCACGTATTTAGGAAATGACACGGAGAAATACGATTCTTTTCCGCAGAAACCATAGGACAATCTTCGATAACACAAATCCAGATCCGGGATGAGTTATGAATTCGAGCAGGGAGTGAGGACGCTCGGCGAGACCCAAGAGCCAGATCAATGATCACGTCGTTGAGATACAAATTTGATCGTGAGAATTAGCTCACGCACTTCATCTCGCTGACCAAGCTTATTTTCGTTCAAACCACAATCTCCTTTGGAACTCTGTCATGGTGAGCCCCTCCCAACTTGCCGTACTCTATTCAAATGTCTAAAGTCTCTCATTTTTAACCCAGATCATCCCAGTGCGGTGTTTCTCATGTGGAAAGGTCATTGGTGACAAATGGAATGCCTACCTAGAACTGCTCGCAAAGGATATGAGTGAAGGGTAAGTCGCTAGTCCAATGAGTTGGAGGGCTACTAACAAGATCGCATGCGATTTAGTGACGCGCTGGATGAACTCCAGTTGAAGCGTTATTGTTGTAGACGCATGGTGCTTACCCACGTTGATCTTATCGAAAAGCTACTGCATTATAATCGTCCGTTTTATCTTGCATTCCACAACATATCAGGTGTTCTTAACCCCCATATCCTTTTAGCTATGGAACGCACAAAAGACAAGGCAAACTACTAACGGCTAGAGCATTTCTTGTTCATAATATCGAACGATTTCAACGAAATGCGGGAACCCGACCATGGCCCGAGATCCCTATCAGTGTTTCATCTTGATCAAGCGACCCGGGAACACCTTATTGTATAATGAAGCTTTCCGATTCTATTAGTTGGAAACCGGGGATACAGGTTTAGTAATTCAAAACTGCCGGCCCAAGTGTATGGAGGCTAGCTCTTTCGCCTTACTACTGCATCACAGTAATTTTGATCACAATATCTTCATAAAAAACAACTAGTTGGGGTTGAGTCGTGAGTTCCACATTGTTCATCGTTGTCATGAAATTCCAGAGTTATTAAACAAAATCGTACTATGCAACTGGTTTCGAAAAATCGTAAATGAGATCGACTATGTATTGAACACGAGGGGAAATTTCGAAAGGCGCGGGGACACGTTCAAAAAATTCTTCCGCTACATCAACCTCTCCTCAAAAATTTCCAATCACTCAAGATTGCAATGTTTATTGAAGAGGTAAAACTGGCCGATGAGGTCCTTCGAATACTGCAAACCGTGCATACGTTTCCTCCATGATCTCGTCAGCCGTGAACCTTTGGCCGTTGCGATAATAAGTTTGTGGTTCAAAATTGAAATATAACCCTTCTTTCTTTTGCCGTTCATTCAGGAATTTCACCATGAGCACTAACTAACATTGTTTCGACTACCTCACAATACAACTCGACCGCAGCTCTTTATAGCGCGGCGTGTAGTCCTGCTGACAAAATTCCAAGTTACTTCCGAGTCGATTGGCGAGACGTTTGACGTTCCGGTTTTTGACATTATTTCAGTACTTACGTCATATTTCTACTTGTTATAAACACCAAGTTTCGAGCTTCGCTACCGCAGTTGTAAATCTGACTCGTAACATTTACTTACCATCCACAAATGTCTCCAAATTCGACTACCCTCAAATTAACTGATCATAAAGCGTTAATCTTCGATGTTTATGCAACATTAGTAGATTGGGAAACCGGGATATATACTGCTTTACAACCCCTTCTTTCCCGCTTCCCCGCTTCCGCGAGATGGTCACGCGAGGAAGCCATCCTTGCTTTCACCTCGGTGGAGAAAGACATCCAAGCACAGAACCCGACCATGTTATATTCAGATCTCCTTGCTAAAGTGCATGAGGTCCTTGAAGCGCGACTGATTGCTGCATCCAACTCATCGACCGATGACCCAAGTTTCACAACTCTGGCTGGAAATCGAGAAAACACCACCAATTCTTCTGCGTCCTCATCCACATCCACATCCAATTCCACCCCTACCGAAAACCCGCATACCACATTCGGAAAATCAGTGAAGTATTGGCCTCTCTTTCCAGATAGTTCCAAAGCACTCCACGATCTTGCCAAACATTTTAAGCTTGTCGTTCTCTCCAATGTCGATCATGCTTCGTTTGCTTATACACATGCATACCTTTCGGAAGATAGTGGTCCATCAGACAAAATGACCCACTCTGCTTTATATGCCCGACCCTCCCCTAACCCTCACCCCCGTGATCTTTGGCTCCCCAATCAGACGGAAAACTCGAGATCCCCATTCTCACTCATCTTGACCGCACAGGATACGCAGGTGTATAAGCCCTCGCTTGAAGGGTTTAACATTGTCTTGGAAGCTCTAAGAACCGACCCGTCTTTGTTTGGTTCAGGCTCCGATTCCCTCACCACTGAACAGCTTAAATCTCGTGTCCTAGTTGTTGCTCAAAGCCTAACACATGATCACGAACCTGCGCGCCAGTTAAACATCCGGAGTGTATGGATTGATCGTCAAGGCGCTGCTCTGCGCCCCAACGATATTGAGGCAAAGGAGAAGAAATGGGCTTGGAGGTTTGAGACGTTAGGAGATATGGCTAAGGCTGTCCAAGACGAGGTTGATCATTGATATTTACATATGTAGGATAAGGTTAAAGATGCGGGAAGTAGTATACACGGTGTTTGTTGAGTAGCCGAATTTATATCTCCGCCAGTCTCCGATCTTCTTCGGCTAACAGGCCGGGGTCAAAATAGGCTCTTATCCGTTATCATCATCCTCTTTACATGCACAGAACCCGAACATATGCGTTGACTAAAAGTCTACGCAGCGCCGAAAGCCAAAAAATTCTCCTAAAGACGATATCAATCAATCAACTCTGCAACTCACTCAGTTTGTGATTAGTACAAATGACAAACATTTACAAGTACAAAGCTCAAAAGTTGGCAGCTGCCCGCGCCACCAGTGATGATTCAAGGTCTTGGTTTGACCAATACCGGTCAATCAAGCCTTTTATTGGAACCACATACTCCTTTGGTCATATTCTCCAGTTGTGGAGATAAAAATCATAGGATCTTTAATTCTCTTCAGCGACATGCAGAATCATATCGTCAATGATCATCTACCCTTCCCTCATTTAGATGGAGGCGATGTCGTCGGTCCATGTAACTGATCATCGCAACGCAAAGGGATTGGTTCCTGAAGAGTTGGTGCCTTTCATATCATTGAGCGCCCGGATGCACTTTTCGGGGAGAGTGGCGTTTACCTTAAAGGCGACGTTATTAATGGTACTCGTTAAAAGCCGTTGAATGCCCCTTTCAAGACCTTCCTCTCTCACGAGAGACCATGTCGTCCGGCAGCGACCCATCCACCCAACCGACTCCCTTCGACTTCGGGGTGCGACTGGGTATCTTCCTCATGGTCGAATCCGCAAGGTAAGTTGGAGCAACTCGGCAATTACTACTTGGTATTAAATTTGATGCATATCCAGTCTTTCAGCTATCGCAACATCGGGTCTCCTTGTTTATGTCGCTGTATGTCCAGGTACTTACATTTGTGTTAAACGCTTATCAAGTTTCTATAATCGCAGTTCAGAATAATCCGAAGACATCGAGAAAAGGTAGCATTTCGGAAATGGTCTGCGCGAGTTCTCCCTGGACTTCAAGCGGCTGAGTCGGACGCGAGCGACTCAAGCTTTTTTATTTGTCTCATGTTCGCCGAGTTGATACAAGCTATTGGTTGGTCACCCTGGCACTACTTACGCAGCAGCGCCCACTGACCATCTGCAAACCTACACAGGCGGAATGTTGAATATCAAATGGATTGCGGACGCGGTGAGAATTTCTATTCCACATTTGCTATGACCCATTATTAACCTTAACGCTGCCGAAGTTTGTGACAGAAGGCAGCCATTGTACGGCACAAGGCGTGCTTAAACAACTCGGAGATGTCGGAGTAGCGTTCATGTGAGCACTATATATTCACTATTTTCGTCCGTTGACCCACCAATCCCGATCACCACCCGCAAACTAGGTCCCTAGTAAGTTGTTATCTTTATCTTTATCTCTCTCACACATTATACTTATCTGATGATCATACTAGGCCATCGCAACACAGACATTTCTTGTTCTTGTTTTTCGATGGCACATGCCGAAGTGGATATCTAAGTACGTTATAGCAGGTGTATCCACATTTATTGCCCTTGCAATGGGGATAAGCTTTGCGGCCCGGAATCGTAAGAATGAAGGGGGAAAGTATTACGGGAGTACCGGCTACTGTGAGTCCCACCCGGAAATCTAAATTTGACTCAATTGTAAAATTCTTATTTTTAGGGTGCTGGATTCGCCCAGAGTATGAAATAGAGAGGATCGTTTTCGAGTACCTCTGGATATGGGTCGCGGCGTTCGTGATGGTGATATTATATGGCGTTATTGCCCTTGTAATGCGTGGAATCCTTGTCATTGATGGCAAGAAGTGGAAGTTAAATTGGCAGCGAAGAGCGAGAGAGTCTCAGATAGAAAAATTTGGGCTAGGCTCATTTGATCTTGATGAGCAGGGCGAAGAAGAACGCCAATCCAAGGCAATTGCCAACTTAATGCTTTTGTAAGAAATCTTTCTCTCTTCCGGTTTTGATACCATAGCTCAACTATTCTTCTCAGCTATCCAGCCGTATATATTTTCTGCGTTTTCCCTGTTAGCCTCGTCCGTTTCCTTGCATTCGGAAATCACACTGTACCGCCAGCGGCGACCATCTTTTCCAGTTTCCTCTTCTCGATCTCTGGTTTACTAAACACGATTTTATATGTTATCACTAGGCCGGAACTTGTGAAGGGAACCGCGCTGGACGCCGTTGATCGTGAAAGCTATGACTTGGGTGCCCAGCATAGCTTTAGAAAACGGCCCACACGAAAACGTAATCGGAAGCCTATAGATCCTATTCACCGTCGTTTGGGGTTTCTCCCCGAGCGTAGCATTGATGTCCCTTCTTCATCGGAAGGTCTGCGAACATACATTAACTATCGAGACGAACATCCATGGACACCAACCTCAGGATACGTTACAAGTGATGGTCCGGGGTCTAGTCATAGCCTTGGACATCTACCTGAGCGCGGTGAGGACCGCGCCCGCCATCCAAGCCTCAGCACTACCGATACACTTGTACGTGGTCCACGGGCATTACCCCACCATTTATTTCTCTCCGTCGGCGACGAGCAGCCCACCTTGGCCCAATCGCACCAAAAATTAGTGAGCTTTGACATGGCAAATTTACCAGATGTCGACCCCCCACCACTTTACCCTCCTAAAGGAGAACGCCTGCATATTCACAGCAGTTATGAAGGTTCTAATCGGAATACAAGTAATATACCCCCTTAAGCGCGTGTCTGCACTGCTAATGGACCATTGGAATTGTGTATATCTATTTTACATAATCTACGATTACTTATGCTTATGACTACAACACCTCGGTACTACATCACCATTACACAATGTATACAGATAATACAATGATTGGGTATTTTTTGGCAATGGTAGTGTGTCGTCTAGATATCCACTGAATTTCCTATAAGTACATAGGATTTAATCGTTTGATGATGGAACCCTGGTGGTTCCCATATGCCGAGGTTCGATGTCGTCATCAAAATGATTGTTGGAATCAATTACTGAGGTGCGTGTAGAGGGGTGGTTAAAACGAATCCCCGTAATTCGTAAAGAACGTCCATCGTCGTCTCCAGGGTTGTACATTCTGAGATTCAATGTTAGGCGTCCAATCATAGTGGTGGTAATGCTACGAAAATGATCCAGAGGGTCATTAGAATCCAGGTAGACTGGCTGAAGTGCTCAGACAAACCAGCCAGACCAACTGTTAAATAGAATTATCATTTTAGGGCATAAACCATTTTAATGAAGACCTACATCTCTAGTGGCATGAACGAAATGGTCTCTGTTGCCTACAATACTCCCCGATTGATTAGCATTCATGAAATAAAGTATTGGCACCTACTTCTTCGCCATTCCCGCGGAGATGAACAATAAGCCAAACAATATTGGTAACAAATATTACTGCAAAATACAATAGACCATCCTGAAAGATCAGCTTCATTAAAGGGGTATATGTCTGGTACAGCCCTGGTCTTCGGTGCAAAGCTACAACCATGAGGATTCCAACGACGAGGTCGAATATGATAGCAGGGACGATGAATAATACCCCTCCTTTCTCACTAGAAATTTGTCTGCATACATAAGTGCCGAGTGTGCTGGCGGACGCACTTAAAAGTTAGGGCATCACCTAATCTTATGACTGTAGATATTGTAAATATAGGTTATGTGATAAATAGTAACTGATACCTTCCAGTCGTCGAAGAATAGATCCAAGGTAACAATACTAGATGTACTGTCCAGATAGAAAATAGTAGAACCATGATGGGCTTATTCCCCTGGTAGATTGCATACACCCTAAAGGGGGAACAGATTAGCAGCCGGTTTGTATCGCCCAGTTTAGCAGCATGCACCTGAGAGCCAGTATCGCTTCAGCGATCAAAACTGTTACTATAGAAAACGCCACGAGTATCTGAGCACTAGGGAGTACTATCAAAGGTTCGTGACAGATCCTCAATTGCTCCTACAGACATGTTTGTAAATAACATATGAAAATAATGTGCAAATAACACTGACCGTTGGAATATTACACAGCGCGGAGGTGTTATTTACCAGAACCATGAATCCTGACAGAGCTAAAACAGAAAAATATCGATTTAGCAGGAAAAGAATGCTGACTTTAAATAATATATGATTGAGCGCAATGTATTATATTCTTGGAATATAATAGGGAACAAACCAGGTGCCGTCCCTTTCGAAAACCTTTTCCAAACGTAATCAATCTATATAGGTAAAGCAAGAGTAAATTGTATTATATTTTGTTCAAATACTTCGAGGTTAAGAGATTGTTAAACCAAGGTACTCACTTCACTTTGAAACGTTAGGGAGTGGTCGAAGAATAGGACTGTAAATGATACAATGACGAAAATCTCTTCCATGTCGGCACCAGGGTAAATTGATAGTGGGGGTGTGTCTCACATTTAGTACGGTGCTATGATGTATTGGTTAGTGACTATGGGAATGCATGCCACGAGAAAGTCATACTAATTGGTTATGAATGGTACGCCTTCATGTTCGTAGAATCCCCACCCTTCCATCATTGACTTTGGTGATTCGTAATTTGTCCGTGTGTTGGGGAGATTATGTTCACTGTTGGGTTTCGAATTTGGTCACCCCCATCGCATTTTATACGATGGAGTGGTATGAATGGATTAACTGATTATAGTTGAACCCTGATAATTCCACTACGAAGTGGTATACTGATATGCCAACGGGCTCTGCAGAGAGATAGGAGGTTGATACTCGAACCCCGGGCCCTCCAAATTCGTATTAGTGGGCAGTCAGCCAATTGACGTAGACTGATCAAGTCTGATTACTGTTGGTGATCGGGAAGTGATGATCGTTTCACCAGAGTCTCACCGAGGAACCGCGGTAATTTGACAATGGGAGATCCAACGTCGAATTACTGATGAAGCGAACCTATGGTAGTTACACAAGTACAAAAAATGAGCCTCACGACCATAGGTAGAGGCCTGGTGAACATATTCTTGAATAAATACTTCCCATTCCACTTCTACTGCATCAAGTTATTTGTCTAATGGAGAGAGAATAGTTATGAGTGATATTACGATAATAACAATGGTACCTGCTGAATAAATAAGTTTCACACAAGGCAAGAAAATACACACTTGAAATAGTTTGAGTAAAACGAAAGTTTTCTCGGGGACTGAATATAGGTTCCCATAGGCTTCATTTTTTACGTTCGATACCGACGGTCTTGTATTGAGGGTTATAAGTTTGTTGTTTTATTCAAGTTCACCTCATCGTAATCTCGCTCAAGAAGCTGAATGATGAAGACATGTATAGTTGTGAAGGAAGGGGCCGTTTGTTGAGAGATTCAATTCGTTTGTTGAGACAGTCAGTTGTATTTTGTGGACGAAAAAAAGAGGAAGTCCCAACGGTGGTTCGAACACCGGACCCTGCGATGTGTTGCTGTGCAACTGCAATCGCATGCTATACCACTTAGCTATTGAGACCACATTCTCCAACCAGCGTCTTGCGAACGAGAAATGGATATCACGTGATACTACACGTCAACAGGAATTTGAATCCGCCACGGTCATTCTCAGTTGTCTTTAGCCATGTTCTCGTTACTCCCTGTTCTGCTCCTTGCTATCGGAGCTCAGGCATCAGTCCTGACTCTACAATCCCCTCGTTTCAAAATTACGACATCCTCTGGCACCCAACTTCGAACAGAACCGTATGCAATCCACCCAATGATTGAGACGAAACATTCACACCTTGACTTCACAGCATCTCTTTAACTCAAAAGTCGTCTACGCCAGTGGAACTTTCTCAGACAGATGTTTTGAAGTTGACCTTCCAAGTTGTCGATAAGGAAAGCGGAGATGGTATCCAACCGCACCAAACCTTCCTTCGGTTTTACGATACCCAGACGGGTGAAGAGGGTATCCAACCCGTTCGTGTCACAGGCGGAGGAAAGGCAAAATTCGAATTGGTACGAGATAGTAAATTTTGTTTGAGCGGGGTTACTTTTACATTTGGTACTAGAATATGGCAAAGCCCCCGCTATCTTTACCGCCAACGTCTGGCACACCTCTACATGTGTCACTCATCATAGGGTCTTCAACTCACTCCCCATTGATACTTTCTCTGTTCGACCTAGTCATCCCGGCGTCGCACCCTCCTCCATATCACCCTGACGAGATTTCATTTCACCCCCTTCCTGAAATCCATCACACATTCCGCCCCGAGCAAAAGCTTCCTCCTAGACCCATTTCGGCTATCTTTTCTCTTGCCGTGATAGCCCCTTGGGCGATTCTTTTGGGCTTGGTGCGTTGATATTCTTATAATTGTCTCACACAATTTAACAGTCGATGCAGTGGTCGCAGGTCGCCCCCCGCGTACCTCACCTTTTATCCCCTAGCATAATACCGTTCATTATCACTCTTGGAGCATTTGAAGGTCTGCTAGTGTGGTACTGGGTTGACCTCAAACTTGGCCAGGTTCTCCTCTATGGAGCTGCTCTGGGTGTTCTCACCATCTTCACTGGAAAACAGGCGCTCTCAAAAATTGGCGATCGTAGAATTGGTCGCAAGTAATCTACACCTTGTTGTACGTCCCGGGAATAAAGATTCTCAAAAAATTGCATGTGTACACGTGCTAGGATTACTATGACTTGTGTTCACATTCAAACGGAATTCGTGGTTTGTGGTAGGAATGGATTGGGGCTGGCGGCAGGCGGAGGAGGGCCAGACTTCGGTGAGAATGGCTTTCCTGGGAGGATGGTACCTGTGCCATATGAAAGTTTGGCCGCCGGGGCCCTGAATGGGTGTGCTTCAGTATTGAATACCCCTGCACAAAGCATATCAGTAATGTCTCATGAGATAGATAATCCAATATCACTCACATTCGTCGAGACTGATATGATTGGGGTCATCAAAAGTGAGGTACCTGGACGAAATATCAGTTTCGTTTCTTTCATAAGTATAGTCAGGGCGCACAAGTATTTCAAAACCTCTGCAAACCAGAAACTCTCTGTATCGTCTATCTTACTGGACGACGCACTATTCACATTGTTGAGACCCGCAAAACCGTTAGGGGTGGATAAGAACTGGTTGAAACTTTTAACGGCACTTGCTGCGCGGTCAAGGTACTTGGTATCGCCAGTAACGCGATAAGCATAGAAGTTTGACTCGAGGACCTCAGGGCGCAGAATATATGCCGAAGATGTGATATAATATCCGTGCTGCTGATAGAACGCAAGTTGCGACGCTGATGGCGTGCTGCCTCCTGTGAAATTCCCATCGGAAGAAATGAAGGCGAAAGCTTCCGGGCCAATACCGGTTCTAGAGGACATGTTAGCCATAAGCTCTGCTCAGTTCTGTGTGATACGCACGCGGTGCCGGCATAAGTGTTCCAGCATGCATCCACAAGTTGTAAACCGTAATCAATAATCGTTTGATTATTGAGGAGTCGTCCGCCTAAAGAATTAAATTGATGAAACGTAGGATTGGGAAAGACGAGGTGATCCTCACCGAAAAGCCAATTGCCTCCATTAAAGCATGCCAAGTGTGAGCTTATGTGGCGAATTCTCCTCGAGGAATCGAAGTCCGCTAGGTAGAGATGGTCTCCTACAGTGGAATTCTGTGCATAATGAGATACATATTATGATTAATGCTGGTTGGAGAAAATTCACCCTAAGTAAAAACTTTATCGAGGAATCAACCGCCGTCAACCAGGTATCAGCAAATATCGCCTCGTTGGTGTTGGATAAGCGGGCATATTTGATCAGATATTCGAAGTAACTATCAGACCCTCCACCCCACGACTAACAAAAGGTCAATAACATCATATCTCTATGTGGGGGCTACTTACGACATACCCTCCAACAAAGTTTCCAGAAGCTGGGTCAATCCCTTGTGCAGCAAGACCTAGGATCATGCGTGAGAATGAGAAAGATATCAATGGAAAACATCAAACCTGGAAGTGGGGCAGCCTGATGAAAAGGAAATGTTAGACGGCGATTCGCATTTTACATGCCAGTAGACAGACCAGATTGGCTATATGCCGAAGGGATTTTACGGCGAGATTAGAATAAGTCTGATTCGATGTGTGTTTCGTTAATGTTGACCATTCGAGTGAAAGCTACGGAAAGGTCAGGTGAGAGGTCTTTAGTAGAGACGTCGTAAATCAAACGTACTGTTCCGGCCTCTGCGATGTTGGACTTCGGCGAGAATGATTAGAGTCCAAAAAGCAACAAGATATAGGTGATCACGCACAGTACCAATGACTGGGCTGTTCGTGGAAAAATCGATGAATCCGAAAGGTACATCATTGTTCTAATATAATTTAAAAAGTACCCACGATCATTGTAATGAATGGAAACTCACGCCAACCCAAACAAAAGCCATTTTGTCTGCGACTTCTTTGGCTTTCTGGAGAAGAGCTGGGAACTGATTGTTACTGAGCTCATAAGCACTCAGAAGTCCTCCAAGATACCGGATAGTCGTTTCAAAAACGCTGAGTATCGTTTGTTGGAAAATCATTAGCGGCGAACGGAGAGAGATAAAGGACATACCTGACGGTATCATCCGTCTGGGAAACGCTAAAGTCAATCTTACTGGAAAAATTGACACCCTCGGCAAACAGATCCTACAACCACAGGTAAATCGGGATCCACATATAGTCAGTTCTCTTGTATTTACGTCTAAGCCCATGATGTGCTAAGATTGTATTGAGAAAATAATCATAGGCGCTTTGAATATGTCGTCCACACACCATTGTAGATAAAGCATCAACAATTGTTGCACCTGGATTTGTGTAAGAGATTCTGGAAAATTTTCCAAATTGAGGGACATACCCCATCCATTTCGTCCATCCGAGAAGCCTAGGGAGGCCCGATCAATATATTGCACCGTCACTGAAATGTTAGTAGCCACCTGCACTCAAAGGGGACAAATCATCGTGTCCAAACGCAAATTTCCTGACCAGGAATCGAATTAACATGATTTTTAACGGACTAGGTCTAAAGAACAAACTTGTATGCCGCGTAACTCGTTGTGAATATCTTTTCGACCGCGTCCCGATTTGCTGCTGCAGATGCTGGGAGGACTAAAGATGGAAGCTGGATGACCCCAGCGAGAACGGATGGAGATGAGAGGGCCAAAATGACCAGAGGGTGTGTCATTCGAGGGATAAGCATTATGGTCTTATGCTGGGAAGCCGGAGAAAGAGTTGATCTTGAATGAATGGCTTTTATACTACATCCCTACGGACCACCGAGCCAGTAAGGATCAGCTGGGTAGCTTGACGCGTGCTTCCTCTATCGGGTATAGTATATGCTTCTTCCGGTATTGTGGAAGAAGCCTAGTTATCCCCAATCCTTACCACCAGTCTCCCTCGTAAGGGGCGTACTAAGGCTCTCGTCTCACAACCTGTCGTCCCACAGCATGCCACCTCACATGTTTTTTATAGGTTCTCGTTGTTCCGGAGATATCTCAATCAGAGCATGGAAGTTATCTATAATCGTCTCATCCAGCCGCGGTTAGCCCATACAACAAGAACGGGGTACGTTCGCTCAAGCCCTCGGGCGTCTTACTTGCGTTAACAGATCAATGCACCTGACTTGTGCATACCTTCTCGTCAACATATGTGTTCCCACTTCGTCACATGAATGGAATGTTCATGATTGGTGCTGAGGGGGCCAACACATGGTCCGGTGAACCTCAGGAATCCTGAGCGGACATAATGCTGTCATAGATGCCGCATAACGTGCGATTGGATTAGAGATACCTGCGATACTATATTGACGTCAAGTATGTTTTTCGGGAGTGCTGTCGACGTCAATGTAGAATGAGTGAGAAAGTTGTCTACGTGTGGGTATAGAGAGAGATCATGAGGGTTGATTCCAGACATCCTAAAGATTGAAGTCACGCAATTTGATCGTATTTTCTTCTGTCCATGTATCGTTCGTGGTGTACACCCTGTGCGCCTTCGGCACCCAAGAAAAGAATCACTGATAAGCAAGCCCACAGCATTATACGCATAACATTGTATGCACCTAAGTAGAGGTAGTGAGATGGAGATCCTTGGATTTGATGTGATCCATTGATCAAAATCCGCATGAAATAGAATGATCGTTTATTTTTCTTTGAGCACTAACAACTTTTAAACAAACAAAAGAACTTGGAAAATGGGGGGAAGCGTTTAGCCCATGATTTCTTTGAAACCTTTAATGTATCAAGATATTACTGGGAGTGTATGAGATGGAGAGTCTACGCATCTTGTGAGAACTCAGAACAAGCTCAACCTTGGCCACGCTGCGTTTGTAAGCACTCCACGAATCGGAGGATGCCGTAGGATTTGATCCTGAGCGCACCTGACCAGGAGGATTGATTACGTTTAAAAGTATTTATTACGCATCCATACGAAGTAACGACTGTGATACAAAGAGAGTATTTTAGATTTCGTGGTAGGTGAATGAATGTAACTGAATCGGGTATAATGGAAAATGTTCAACTTTTCTCGTGGAGCCTTCTCTTTGCGTTGAGGATGTGGCGAGTCTTGAATAGCTTGCGCATGGCGGGTATCGAGCTTACGGCTGGCAGAGGGCCCTCGGAAGCTTTGAATGGACCAGATGACTTGGATTGGGTAACTGGGCTTTTACTACCGTAGCTATCCTTCGAGGCTGGCAGTTTGAATGGATGAGCTTCGGTGTTAAACACGTCTAGAGTGGGCGCGATTAGTCTATAATCATCGCTAGTAATGCTAGGCGTACAATCATCGAGGCTGATATGAGCGGGATCATCGAAAGTAAGATACCTAGAGAAAAAGCCATGAGTAGATAAGCACGGATATACTGTTGACAGATTGCCTACAGATATTTCAAGACTTCGGCAAACCAGAAGCTCTCCATGTCGTCGATCTTGGGCGAGTTCACGTCGTTAACATCCCCAAGCCCCGCAAAGGCATCCTTGGCGCGGAGAAACTCATTGAAGCTACTGACAGCGCTGGCAGCACGATCCAAGTATTTTCGGTCTCCCGTGACACGCCATGCATAGAAATTGGACTCGAGAACTTCAGGACGAAAGATGTAATCCGATGCGGTGATATAGAACCCGTGTTCTTGGTTAAAGGCAAGCTGTTCCGGGGTGGGTGGTGTTCCACCAGTAAACGCCCCGTCAGATGATGTATAGGCGAACACCTCAGGACCGATATGGGTTCTGAGAAAATCGTCAAGTTTGTCCTCAATGGGGTGGCAAGAATAACATACGCTGTACTAGCATAGGTGTTCCAACATGCGTCCACCAACTCTAAACCGATATCGATGATAGTTTGATTGTCAAGTAAACGCCCGCCTATCTTCTGGAGTCAATGTTGTTCCTGCGTAGCTATAAAATATTAGACGCACCAAATAGCCAATTTCCGCCATGGAAGCATGCCAGATGTGATCCAACATGACGAATGTTACCTTTTGCGTCATAGTCTGCCAGATACGCATGGTTTCCATTCGTCGACCTCTGTTATATGAAGTCAAAATTGTTCGCGGGGAGCTCAGCAACTTGAACTGCTGCTACCTACTTTAAGTAAGGTCTTGATAGACGAATCTACAGCAGTTCTCCAGGTGTCGACAAAAACTTCGTCGTTAGTGTTACTGAGGCGGGCATACTTGATCAGATACTCGAAATAACTATCGGATCCTCCCCCCCATGTCTTACGTAGGCGGGTTTAGTGATATTTCTTCGGTGAAAGATCAAAGGGAATATTTACCACATATCCCCCGACAGGTTGGCCGGTTGAAGGGTCAATACCTTGGGCAGGGAGACCTAGAGATGAAAATAGTTAATAGGCAAACACTGGATGAAAAAAGGTAATATTTACCAGGTAAAGGCGCTTTCTAAATAATAGAATGGATCAGAAAGGGGCTGAACAGAAAGAAAATTACCAGATTACTTGAGAGATAATTTGATGCATAGATTTCTCTGCGAGCTGCCTGTACGTATCGTTGGACGCATACTTTGATAACGTAGCCCACTCCAAAATTAACTATCAAAAGTGTTGAAAATATGTACTTAGGCCGATTGCATTCTCTTGCTCACCGTGCCGGCTTCTGCAATATTAGACTTTTCAAAGTCGAGATTAATTCCTCGAGGCTCCTAGGTTATAATTATGCGGCTCGTACCGTCGTACGAGAAGGAGTATTGGTTGAGAAGTCGATATGGCCGTAGGGCACAGCATTGGTCTGCAGGTATTTTAGTGTGTGCCAAATGATTGCACAATCATTAGCACTCACGCCCGTCCAGGCAAAGGCCATCTTGTCAGCAACCTGTTTAGCCTTTGTCAATAGGTCGGGGTATTGATGATCACTAAGCTCGTATGCGCTCAGAAGGCCACCGAGATAACGTATCGTTGTCTCGAAGACGCTGGGAAAAACAATAAGGATGTGGTACACTGATGAAAATAACATTCCTCTCTACCTTACGGTGTCCGAAGTATACGACCTGCTAAAATCAATCTTGCTAGCGAAATCTACAGCCTCCCGGAATAGGTCCTATCGACTGGATCAGCGAGAGGGGACGGAAGGAGTAGATCTATTATGAGAAGACCTACATCTAACTTCATGATATGCTTTGAAAGGTTGATGAGGTGGAGTCGTCACTATCTCACAAAATGACATACCATTGTAGTCATAGCATCAACGATTGTCGCGCCTATATACAACCATTCAGA
Source organism: Collybia sordida (assembly GCA_037014335.1). Taxonomy (NCBI): domain Eukaryota; kingdom Fungi; phylum Basidiomycota; class Agaricomycetes; order Agaricales; family Clitocybaceae; genus Collybia; species Collybia sordida. The sequence continues at coordinate 1,119,506 of JAYKXK010000009.1, read as the reverse complement.
TCTCGCGATTGAAGTCTGGCCTAAAATTAACGTACCCCAGCCATTGCGACCATCCGAGAACCCTTAGGACACGTCAACTTCGTCCGGAACGCGCATACATCTACACACACCTTGGGAAAGCGGCTGAAGGTTGTCATGACCGAACGCGTGGTTTCTCGTCGGTAAATTAATAACCATACGCCTTCCCATGGAATCCGCACTCACTTGTATGCCTGATAGCTTGTAGTAAAAATGTTTACAACAGCGTCGCGGTTGGACTGGTACTCGCTTGGCAAGGTAAGACTGGGTTTCTGAACAGCACCACCAAGAACTAAAGGTAAAGACAGGAGGATTCCAACGGAAAAGGACCTCAATGAGACCATTCCGTGATATTAAAGAGGGGAATAGTTTGTGGGGGGAGGGAACACAAAAAAACAGAAGGGTCGCGTCACCACCAGTGGCTTTAATAAAAATCTAGATGTCAGCAAATTCAGGAAGAGAAGTTGGTCCATTTTGGGTTAGCGGCTCGCGATCAAGACTGGTGTCATCCATGCCAAGAACTTAATTTTAGACTTCAACACGCTGAACCGAAGTGCGCCCTTCCATTTCCTCGCAGGCGCGTTTTCAGCGGAAAAGATGTATATATATTCAATCCCCATGTCACTGAAGTACACAAGAAGTCGTGTCAAAATACAAGTCCTCAAGGAAGTTAAATGCTAACAAACCCATGACGGTGAGCTCTTATCTGGTAGTTTGTAGTCAAAAAAGTCTTCGCTACGTATATGCTCAACGCCATGGCTTTAACGTATCGATGTTATTGGTTATTTTTTTGAAGCCATAATGCAACTCACGCTGCTTTAAGATGGGAGCGCATGCCATCAAATGTGTAAGACCTCTTATAGGGTTTGGCTTTCTCAGTGTTGTTGTCCTTATTGTTCTCTTGTAGGCTAACATCTTGCGATTGACGATTATTCGTGAACTTTCCAGTTTCCAACAACTTTCTGTTTTCAGCTAGACAAAAGCGGCACCCGTAGTTTTTCAGAGTCCTTAATTTGACTGCGGTACTGTGGGTGACCAAAAGGTTTTGCGCTGCCCCATAAATGAAAGGGTACGAAGCCAAGATGTCTTGGGCCTCAGCTTCAGTGACCAGCTCCATTTGCATATCGTCGTGGCGGTGTGAGTGGCCAACCTGAGTGAAAGAGTAAGTTCGTCAATTAAATATGGGTTGTGACAGACGCACAACACTCCTCGAGCACATAATGATTCCCGGGTTGCAAGATTTACACAACACCCACTTAGCAACGTTTCGAATCGTTTCCGGACACTCCTCGTGTGCTAGATCCGCTCCGCATAGGGCAGCTAACCTCAATATCGCGTTGATAGCCTGATACTTGATCAGAAAATTAAGTCATCGTTTATGGTGTTCGAATAACCTTGTCATCCTTCACAAATCTCCTCGCATCCCAAGTCTCATCTCTCTGCTTCTGGGATTTTGAGGTCCGACATTCGTGAGAGCACGCTCCCGCAAAATCCAAACATTCGTCTTCCCGGTATCGGAGAGCCAGCCTACCACAATAACTGCAAAGGAAGCGAGCTGTGATCCTAGTTGCTGGATGAAGTATTGTCGTGCTTGCAGTCTTCCAGTTCGGAAAACCAAGTACCGATCCAAGAGATCCCTTGGCTTGATCCAACCATTTATTTAATTCGATATCTAAGCGCTCTGAAACCCACGATGGGCCTTTAAGTGTCACTGCGGCGTCAGGGGAAGTCGAGTCCGACGACTGCAACATAGCCACAATTGGTAGCCGGCGAAATGTAGGCAGTGTCGGAAGGGTCAAAGGAGGCTTCTTCGATCGAAGTCGATTGTAATGTTGAGCAATCCTAGTACGATTCTCTTTATAGGCCTCTTCCTTCGCCTGGCGTTGTCGCTTCTCACTTACTCTAAGTAAGATATCGGCAATGGTCGGAGCAAGCTGATCATAGTCTACAGCGTGATTAATTGGAGAATTGATAGAGAAAATTTCGTAGCATTGGCGCACCAAAGTGTGTTACGTATTGTAAGGTTTTGTTTTTGTGTCGGTGAAGGCCTCCATAAGGTGTACAGTTAATCATGTCCCAATAATCCCATCCATGCTTTGCGGCTAGAATCCTACCACTGTAACATAATTTTATCAGTTGCCACCATTAGAATTGATAGCAAAAACTAACAATGCTTCGTTGGTGCTTTTGACTTCACAGTAATATAGATGACGCACGTCTACCCAATCACGAAGAGCTTTCGAAAACTTGAGAAAACATGAGAAAAGATAGTTCCCGGAAGAAGAAACCCAACCTTCATAAGCGCGGTAACGTTCTTGATCCTTTCACCGTTTGACTAACAGTGTCGCACGTTAACAGCAGGAATAGCTATGAAATCTCATTAAAACATACATTCAGTATTTCTGGGGGTGAGATAGATGAGTACCGTGATCCCTCCTGAACCCAATCAATTCCACGGAAAATTCGACGGCTACTGTTGACTGAATATTCTATAAGTTCTGAATTAGTGAGTATTAAATATTTCTTACTACCAACGCTGGCTACCAGAATTAAAATCAATGCACGATTTCTGGGGTGTAGGACGGGACATACCAAGCCCAAGAGACTCGTTTGATTCTACGGAAGGTAATAACGTCGCTATGGCCCGATCAAACTCTGAAGCGGTTGGTGCCGCCACCGTGCTGGACATGGTGTATGTTAAGTCAAGCTTACATGCCAAGAAAAATGAGGGCACCCACCTCAGGAATTTCATTTTACAGTCATGCTTATGAAGAAACAAACCATTGAGCCAGCACATGTGAGCTTCGTTAAACCACGTACTTTACCACATAACCTGAGGCGAATAGCAAAGGATTTATACATTGAATCAGTTTGGGTATCGCATGCCTATCAACTATTATTAGTGCGAGACAAAAGCTCTGATCATGTACCGTCCTACCTCACAGGGCCCCCCATCGAAAAGGAAGGAAGCATAGGACGGTTCTGTGCAATTTGGCATCGGATCCGGTAGCGGGCGTGGGCGACATGCTTGACGGGTCTTCCTCCATATGAATACCGAGAGAGGACTGAGGAGTGTATTATAGAAATATTTGCTAGTTCGCGCAACCGCGAGAACATCTTTAGGAGAACGTGTTTGAACGAGAATTTCGGCTAAAAGTTCCAGCGGGAGTTTTGAAAGCAAGCACGGTTCGGGGAGCTCTGGACTGGGCCCAACAACCGAGGTGATATCTGTGTTGTGACGATTTGCGCGACGTTTGTTTTTCTTCAGTTTGATAGCCTGAGATTGGGTTGGCTTTGTGGCAGCCGAATTTGCGGGTATGATAGGACTTCCCATAATGCTCTCCATATTGTCTTAAGCCTTGAAGATATGTGCTTCAATACCGAATGACCCGAATTTGTCAAGAAGTGTGTGTCGCTTGTGCTTTACCTAGACAGCTGAGGGCTCAGCGCTAACGCACAAGGACTGAAACAAAACAAATCCCTCGTTGATTATAATATTACGTAATATTACATTAAAATTATAAGACGTCAACAGGAGTTCTCTATAAGTCACTAGTCACGGTTGAAACGTTGAAGTTTGATCTTCCCTACAATTCAACATGAATAGGAGTCGAAGCACTGACGTCTCCTGATTCCAAAGAATCTGCTATACTGTCTGACGAAGATGGGATCGACGAGTGATAAACCTGATCTCCGTCAAAGGTTGGGGTTTCATTGGCAGAAGGTATGGGAGGGTCAGCGGTCAAAGATGTTGTAACAGTAACCGCAGGTAGAACGGAAGAAATAATGGTAGAAGCCAGAGAAACGCTATCTGAAAGCGTTATACTCTTGGTCATACCCTTTTCTACGCGAAGCAGCTGGGCGTCTTCGCTAAAATCAGGAAGGAACCGAGTCCACCACAATGCAACTCGCAGGCCACGGTCCAAAATTCGTTGTTTAACGATGAAGAGGATAACCAGGATGAAAAACGAGAAGGCAGTGAATATCAACATCCGGTCGACCCAGTCTGATTTTTCCAATGCTGTTATCAGCTGTTTAGATGAGCCCATAAGACCTGTGAGGATATCATGCGTCGCAGAAGTTGAACGAAGACTGGCAGTCGATGAATCTGGTCAAATCAAATGGTGTCAATATTTATATGACCAGATATAGCCGCGTACCCAACATTTGAGTCGTTAGCACTGAACGTTCGAGCTCCCCTTGCATCAAGGCTATCGTCCGCCGCAACGCGTCTGTGACATCATCATTGGCTTTCATGAGGACATCATCCCTAAATCGCAAGTTCAGCTATGGATCAATATTCGAGTTATGAGCACTGACGTTACTTTCTCACTCCCTACCCGCTTTTCTGTTACACTTGCTGATAATAAGAGTTCGTCTCGTTGTGATTTACTTTGGGCGTCGATTGCCTGTTTCGATACAAGCAGAGCTGTTCTAAAATCCTTGCGCAACCTATGTAATGCACCGTACATCAATGAGAATCCCGAAATACTGGAATATGCAAACCTGAAAAGAGATTGCTGGAGTTCTTCTACCTTCCGCCTCAGTTCCACACGTAATTTCTCGCCTTTTTGGTCATCAACGAGGAGGTCTAAAGCCTAGTTAGATATTTAGCAGAATATAGTGCACAAAATCTTTTGACCTTACTTCGACCCGCTGAGAAAAAGAATCAACTTCTTCCCTTACCTCAGAAGCTATATTTTGTTGGAGGGATAAAGGGCCAATACACCCTCTTAATCGAGGAATTTGAAATTCATCGAGGTCGACTCTGTGTCTTTCCGCAGAGGATATAAGGCGCAAAATCTCGTCTGAGAGGGAGATTTGAATTGGGGGCATCGACCGAACGCTAAAGGTAGCTCGCGAAAATAATTTGGGGGCGAGCCGTCGAACGCCGGCTCCAAAGCTCAAGACCTCCACGTTTACTTGCAATTCTGGTCACATGACACAGTATCGAGCATATAGCTGCTCGTGCCAGTGCAGAGTATTTATATACTTAAAAAGTAAACGTTGAACGCGACGACAGATCGAAGATACATGCGAGTACACCCGAACAGTGTTAATATACATGCCCCGCGAATTTTCAATAATGCATCCTTACTATGAATTTATTTTTGCACACATTGAGTTGAGCATAATCAAAACCTGTTTCCAGAATCCAAAAAGGCTTCCTCCAGTAAAATCTTGTTATTCATGATAAATACCACCCCAGTACCCCCAGGCGTTAGTGAATGCCGATTCCCGAATGAAAGCTTATTCAGCTATTCCCTGTCTAAAGCAGAAATCATGGATGCTTAATTCCAGTGTCTAATGATGAACAATCATAGTAAAGTTATTATATCTCATAACTATTGCCATCATAGAGTAGGAAATTTCTAAGGAGTCATGGTGGATCGATATTATACATGTGCATGGTATGAGCTCTCCAAGACAAGAGATGAGGGATGAAGTCTAGAGAAGCAATTGAGCATGGGCTGACCTTTTTTCCGTATGATATATCAAGAAATGGGTTTCAGTCAGATATTTCATAGTGACGTCGGGGTTCAGCCAAGACGGAGATAGTTGATTATCAGCAAGGAAATCAACACGACTCGCTACCTACAGCCTTGGTTTGTCGGATTCTGCGACGCTCACACCATGTTCCTCTGCCCATTTCAACATCCTCCTAAGTAGATCGACCCATTCATGGGGACCGCCGTCACCGACTCCTCGCACCCAAGTATCTGACTCACCACGACGAACCAACTCCACCCACGTTTTCCTAAGAACATCTTTTTTTTCATACATTTCTTTCTCCCACTCTGGTACTTCTTGATAACCTGCTCCTTCAGTCACAACGGCGTATCTATACAAGTCATCTCGATAGTTAAATTGTTCATGTCCCGCTTTGAATTTGTGCCACCCTTTCGCGATGAAGACTTCGTCGCTCGATTCCGAGTGGAGGTCCTCGTAGCGTGAGATAATGTCAATCGCATCCTGTGTCTGATTGAGAGATTCCGGATAGGCAAACGCTTGCACTACTGCTCGTGCTTGAGCTTCTACAAGAGGAAACGGCGCCACCCTGGTTAAAAGTCCCAAGAATGCAAGGCTTTGTGCTGGAAACTTGGTTTGAAGGGGGAATATGTGCTTTGCTAAGGGGAGGATATGATAGGTGGAGTTGTATATATCGCGTGGAATCGGTGGAATAGACGGTGGGAACTGCGAGCGGATGATATCGTCCGTAAAAAATGGAAAAGAGTATTCATATCCCGTGGCAAGTATAGCATGGTCGATGCCAAATTCAACAGACCCATCCTCAAATAATACTTCACCCTCATCCCTGAACTCAACGACACGTCCGCGGCGCTTTAAATTTCCAATGTCCTCTGGGATTGCACCTGTTACTGAATGTATGACAGTGGTTGCGACGCTTCGCATCTCTGCCGATATATCCTGGCCACTAGGACCAGCTCCAACAATAAGAATAGTACGACCCATGTCGTGAGGCTTCCTATACCAAGCGGAATGACTGGCTCGGCCAGCTGTTAGCCATTGTCCAATACCACGCGTATTGGGGTATCTTGGAACTCTGTAATGACCGTTGCACACTATTACCAGATCAAACTGGAGGGTTTGCCGACTGGATATAGTAACCTTCCATCCAGATCCGTCGCGTTCTACGGCTTTAACAGTAGTGTTAAGTTGGATATGGGACACGAGCGAAAAATGATTCGCGTAATCTTCCAAGTATTTCTCCACGACGGAGGCGTGGGGGAAGACAGGGGTAGAGGGAGGAAAGGAGTAACTCGTGAAAGCCATCACTGGGTGTGGAAGGTTAGTAGTGAGAGAATCGTAGAGGGGTGTAATGGGTGGATCATCTGTTGGAGGGGCTGGAGCCCTGTTTGAATGGGTAACATCAGTGTATTACTTGCTTCCCTGTGGGTAGTCGACGCACCAAACCCCACCGATCCTGTCTCGCGATTCATATACCACGGGCTTCCATGCCCCCGTTTTAAATTGAGGGGTATCAAGAATAATCTTGAGTGCTGCCAGGCCAGCTGGCCCAGCACCGATGATACAGATCGTTTTTGCTTCATGAGTATCTCGCGATCCTCCCTGGATCACTAAACTTGGAGGATCAGGAAGTCGAATATGCACTTCTCGGAGAAAAGATGATAATACTTGGCAGTTCCATTAATATCTTCGGTTTGAGAGTATAAAGATATTAAAAGAGGTTGTTTCGTGGTGGGAAAACCGAGGCCGTAGTAAGTATATTTTTTGTTTCGGAACCCTCCCTGGAAGGTGTTTAATCGGATGAGCAACCCGAATTTGTTCATGTTGATACATGTAGACGTGTTGTTTTTTGGCCCTTCTGACACAATAGGGGACTGAGAATTCTTCCGTGTTTGATAACCAAAGGTCATGCATTATGTTTCGTGTATAATTGAGTCAAGAAGTTCTGTGGGTGTCTTCTCTTTTTCCGATATTCTATCGCACAATACTCGAAACCTGGGACTCGTCGTACGATGATTTTTGGCTACGAGCACCCAGGCCGAGTTTTTTGCATACTTGACTATCTCGACCCGAATTGCCGCCAGTTATAATCCGCGAAAATTTCCAGTATAAAAACAGGACAAGAGAACTGGTCAATAGGAACTTGCGCCCGTACCTTCAGACAGTATGAAGGTTTCAACTTTACTCTCCTGCGTGGCAACCTTGATGCCTGCGGTTGCACGCGCATACACCAATCCAATACTCTGGAATGATCTAGCCGATGTTGACGTCCGAAATGTCAACGGTACATACTACTACTCTGCTTCGACTATGCACTACTCGCCTGGTGCACCTATCCTCCGATCCTATGACCTCTTCAACTGGGAATTTATTGGACATTCGGTTCCAAACCTTGGTGACTTTGGCACCAAGTACAACCTTCAAAATGGACAACGTGCCTATGTCAATGGTATTTGGGCGTCCTGGTTCGATTTTAATAAGCATGATGGCAAGTGGTACTGGGGAGGATGTATTGACTTTGCTCGTACATTCATCTACACGGCCTCCAGCCCGGAGGGCCCGTGGACAAAGCTAGTCGATTTTGGCACTTGTATGTACGACTCGGGGCTTCTAATTGATGACGACGGAACACCGTACGTCTCATACAAGAGCGGCAACTTCTACGTTGCACAGCTTTCGAAAGATTTCAAAACCATAGTCACGACCAAGTTGGCCTATACTCTACCCTCAGACATTGGTATGTTTTTTTCCACATGTAAACACTCAAGTCACATTCTATTTTAGCTTCGTGTGAGGGTACTCGCCCTTACAAGCGGGATGGAAAATATTACATTTTCACAGACAATCCTAGCACACAAATCGAATACGTCCTTATGTCTACCAGTGGCATATGGGGGCCTTACGCGAGGAATACACTTACAAGTGGTGCTCGCGCACCAGTCAGTGGCCTCAGTAACCCCGTACAGGGTTCATTACTTCAAGCAAATAATGGACAGTGGTATTACATGTGTTTCACATCTGCGTACCCCACTGGACGCATTCCCATCCTTGCTCCTCTGAACTGGGGCTCAGATGGTTGGCCTTCGCTCCAAGTAAGTCTGTTTCAAGTTGTCCCCTCGTTGAACTTATTCTGAATTGTTTCATAGCTCGTCAACGGTAATTTCGGCACAACTTACCCAAACCCCGAAAACACGCATTCAGTCCCGGCATATACAGGCACCGATTACTTTTCGGGGACCACGCTAGGTAAACGGTGGGAATGGAACCACACCCCCGACACTTCCCGCTTCACAGTCAACAACGGGCTCACCCTCCAAACGGCTACAGTTACTGTTGATTTTTATAGCGCACGGAACACCCTCACGCAGCGCATACCCGGGCAGTCTGCGACTGCGACTATTGTCATGGACTTCGGTTCGATGTTGGATGGCGATCGCGCCGGCCTTGCCATGGTCCGCGATAAGTCGTTCTGGGTCGGCATATCGAAGAGCAACAATATACCGCAGGTACGCGTAGTTAGCGGTATCGACATGGATACAACTTGGAAGACAGTCTCAACTGGAGCGACAGCCGCTACCGCGTCTATTAACGGAACGACGGTTTGGCTACGTGCCAAAGCAAATGTCGCGCCGAGTAGTGATCACACCGCACAGTTCTCGTACAGCACAGATGGGAACACATTCCAAAATATTGGAGGGACATTCGCAATGAATACAGATTGGCGTTTCTTTTTGGGATACCGGTTTGGGTTATTTAATTATGCGACGAGCGCCTTGGGTGGGTCGGTCAGAATTAGATCGTATGATGTTCAGGCATCTGGGTATGTTGGGGGCGGTTAAGGTAGTGCGCTATCGAGCTAGGAATAGTATGACTAAAGATAAACTATGAATCTAAATCAACACTGTGTTCTTCCGGCGAAAAAAGGAACATCCGGCGGGGAGGTCTGATTCATTTCTTTCAGAAAGTCAATATTAAGTTCGTCAATGAGTTTGCGAATTCTCTCATCCAAGTTCGAGACGGATTTTAGATTTCGGGACCAGATTAATATATGGTGCGATATAATATTCTCTCAAAACTGGCTACCATAAAAAAATCTGTGTTACCTCAGCCATGGCGTTATATTATAGTTTCTATTGGACAAGTTCGGGTACATGTGGACCCTCCTCCGCCCATTGTTTCAATCTTTTCAATAGCGAGATCCATTCATGTGGCCCGCCATCGCCGACCCCCTGCACCCAAGTGTCGGCTTCCCCGCGGCGAAGGAGCTCAACCCACGCCTTCCTTAAAATGTCTCGATCGTCATATGCTTCCTTTTGCCATTCCGGGACCTCTTGAGCATTTACTTCACCGCCCGCAGCAGCAATCCTGTACAATTCGTCCCTATAGTCGAACTGCTCCCGTGGTTTAACCTTGTGCCAACCTTTCGCAATCAAAATGGGATCTGAGGAAACTTGTGAAGAGAGTCTTTCATAGCGAGCAATCACATTCACTATTTCTTGCGTGGGATTTAGAATGTCTGGGTGGGCAAATACCTGGACAATTGCTTGTGCTTGGGCCTCCATCACTGGAAAAGCCGAACCCATGGTTAAAAGCCCCATAAATGCAAGACTTGTTGGAGGGAAGGTCGCTTGAAGGGGAAATATATGCCTTGCCAAGGGGAATAGATGGTAAGTAGAGTTATGAAGGTTCAGAGGAAGGGGCGTGAATGATGATGGATAACCTGAGCGGATAAGATTTTCTGAGATAAATGGAAAGGAGAATTTGTAGCCTGTGGCTAGGATACAATGATCGATGCCAGATTGAATGGTTCCATCCTCAAATAAAACTTGACTTCCATCCCGAAATTGAGCGACACGACCCCGCCGTTTAAGGTTCCCTACGTCCTCAGCTGCTGCACCGGCCACTGAATGAATAACGATTGCCCCCGCACTTCGCATGTCAGCAGAAATATCCTGGCCGCTGGGACCGCCACCCACAATAAGCACTGTGCGACCTAAGCTATAGGGACGTCTATACCACGCGGCATGCGTGGCCCGTCCTGTTTTCAGCCATTCTTCGATCCCAGGCGTGTGTGGGTACCTGGGTTTTCTGTAATGTCCATTACACACAATAATGAAATCAAAGTGGGAAATTCGTCCGGTTGATAACATTACGGTCCATCGAGAGCCATTCCATTCTATATTGTCGACTGTGGTGCTTAGCTGAATATAGGGTGTTAGAGAAAAATGATTAATGTAGTCCTCCAAATATTTTTGTACGATAGATGCTTGAGGAAACACAGGGGTTGAAGGAGGGAAAGGGTAGTCCGCAAATGCCATTATAGGATGGGGTAGGTTCGTTGTGAGCGAGTCATAGAGGGGTGTTAGAGGTGGATTGGTGGTTGGTGAGGAAGGAATCCTGCGGTGCCACTATGTGAATATACAGAACACCCTCATACGAAGGGCACACACCAAATTCCGCCAACCCTATCGCGAGATTCATATACAATAGGCCTCCATTGTCCAGATTTGTATTGACGGGTGTCGAGAATAGTCTTGAGAGCTACTATCCCTGATGCTCCAGCACCAATAATACAGATGGTTTTAACCTCTTCCTCCTGATATGCCGGAATCACTGTAGGTTACCAGGTGAGATACACATATCTAGAAAGAAGAAAAATCATACTTGGGTAAATTTGTGGGCTGTGGGCAGTGTTACTTTAATTGAAAGACGGTGTTTTAGCATGCAAAGACTTTCTCCCGATGTGTGCGGGACGCTACATCAGATACAAAACGGCTGTACGTGAAATCGAGCCAGATCGGCGCTTAAGTTTTGTTTGGAGATGTGGACGCGTCGTGATCGCCATTTTTGGCATTTCTTTGGTTACAATTTGCGCATTGGCGGGATTGTGAGGAGTTTGGTTTCTCGCTACACTGAGACGGGTCCAGTCTTTTTTTTATCTATTCATTTTTCACTCTTCCAGTTCGCGCAGTCTCTCGAAATTTACAAATATCAAAGTGCTCCGTCAATGACAAGTCGTCGTTCCAATGGGCCTACTTTACAACGTCCCGCCTTCTTGGGTCGACGGCAGCCCACTCCAGCTTCCAGGATACCACAAACACCCAATCGAACTATTCCTTCGTTGAACTCTACAATCCAAGCCCGGTACCAAACGCTCACACATTCTGATAAAACAAATTTGCCTCCGGCTGGCGCGTCTCAAACCACTGGAGTCTCTTCACCATACACCGTTTCCATGGCAGAGTCCGGATTACAATTTCAGACCAATGCTCCATCTAATCTACCCGTAACTGATTACTTAACATCAGTACTTCGGCCTATGTTTACTGCAAGCCAAGAGTCTACCTCGGCATGCATCGACCAGATCGGGAGTGCTATTCAGACATTAGGGCTCAGTGTTGGAAATCTGTCTGCCCAAATCAAAGATATGCGAAAAGAGGCACAAGACCAGACAAAGGAAGCGGCGGGAATTCTTGAGAGGACACACGGAACGCAACTATCCACCAATCAGGTATTAATAGCCCGGCTGGAAAGGCTGGAAAAGATGGTGGGGACAAGCCGCGACCAAGATGGCAATAAGTCTCTTCTGAACAGACTGGACGATATTACCGATGCTATAGAGGGACTGTTAGCAAGCACAAATAATCCTAACAAAATCTGTGAGTTTTCTTCTCGGTGGGTTCGACTTTAGTGCCGATATTATCCCTCCGTTATTAGTATCAGACATCAGAGTGCATGAAAGGGTTGATGTGGATGGCGATATTGATATGGCAGTACTTGAGCCTGGGAAACGTAAAATGTATGCGGACGTTGCGGTAGATCCAGGGACTCCGGAGCCTAACCCTCGATTGTATGTTGACGTCGGAATTGAGCCCCAAACACCCGAACCGGCGCCCGTTCGTTATGCAAGCCCAGAAAGACGGTCATACAGTGATGCGGCAGTGGGTTCTCGGACACCAGAACCAGCTCCTGTTCTTGTTGAGATTGGGACGAGTACGCAACGTCATATCTATACCGATGCGATGGTACACGCGAAAACACCTGAGCCTCTCCCGCACTTCTACGACGTCGGAACAAGCCCACTTCGTCAATCATACTCACATGCAGCAGTTGGGTCACGAATAGCTTCACCGTTTTTACCAAGGAGAGGTAAATGCTTCATCTTTAACTTTGTTCCATTAAAATCAAAAATATCATCAGATTCTGTAATTCTACACGGATTCGATACCCTCCTTTCACCTTCAGGTTCGTTGGCTCCTGGTAAGTGTTTTCTATGCTCGCAAACATACTATTTTTGGGGAATTCATTTCACATTGGAGGTCCTGTAACTTCGGAGTCGAATTCGCCCGTACGTCCGGTCGGTGACGTCGATATGGATCCCGTTCCCTTGCACGAAGAGTCTCAGGACAGTCCTAGAACAGATTCACCATTACCAGCCGTATCCGTGCAAGCTCATTTTACCCACGCACCTGCGGCACCTCAATCTTTATCCCGAGTCAGTTGGCCAACCACAGGTGGGTTCCTTGAAATTTTCATGCCGGAAGATAACTTATATTTTAGTAGAGAAAACACAACAAACAATTACTTCAGAGGTTATTGATGAAAGTGAGCTGTTCCAGGCGCCTCCTCATCGCGAGTCGGACGAAGTAGACGAGCTTGTTCCGGTTTTCCATCCGAATCCATCTCCCAGCGCAAATGAAAGTTATACCCTTTTGAAGGAAGATTTTAACATGCCGGAGGGAAGTGTCAGGTCTCTACGATTGACTGCCCTTGGGGACTCCTTGGCTGGACCGACATCTTCGCCCTCTCGTGAAGTTCCTATCATTCCCATAGCCTCTCGGCCTTCTGTTTCCCCTCCGTCTCCCTACTCCCTCTCACCATCCTGCTCTCCACGGGTTCCTCCAGAACAGCCGCAACCATCACTACCAAGTCAACCAATGGGTATTATAAATATGTCACGTTCCACTACTCCGGATAGACCCTCCACCAGAGTTCTCCGATCTCCTCAATTGGTAGCCCGAGAGGCCAGTCCGACACAACCTGACGTAGATGTTGTAACGAGTATCCCAAGTCCTCACACTGCAAGCAATCCAGCTCATTCGGCAGTACCAACTCCAACTCCGACGAACACCCAAGAGTCTGTCGATCAGGTTGAAGAGTCCCTTTTCCTGCCCTCACCCGAGTGTTCGTTTGATTCTCCAGGCCTAGATGAATTTTCCAACTCTCAACTAGTATCTGAACCTTTCGCATCGCCCGAACCACAGCCACAGATCACACCCGATTATCTCACCTCCCCTACAGGTCACTCTCAAAGTTTTGGCTCGGCCATTCATTTGGACTCTCCCGTTATACCCGGAACCCTGGAACTCCCTGATATTTCAACCCCACCGCCTTCTTCCCCGCCGGCAAAGGCGGTCCCTCAAAAAGTCCCTCTTCCAAGACGCTTGACAAAGCCCATATCGTCTACAAAACCCCCTTTTATTGATTTGAGGGAATCTCTGAACGTTCAAAATCGACTAGCACACGATCCTCAAATCTCTCACCTTGATCTCACTTCTATAGACCTAACAGAAACGTCGCGGCCGTCGCGTCAACCTAAAGCGAGCGTCTCAAAAGCTCGGGCCGAGTCTCCCATCTATATTTCCTCCAGGTCGCCATCACCACCCTCTGATCTTGAGGACGAGTTCGATTCAGACGATGGCGCTACAATCATCCCGGTGAAGAAGAAAGTCAAGAATGAGCATGTCAAATCCGAATTACCACCTCCAAAAAAGAAAATCTTCCAGGTGAAGACAACTCCGCCAGAAAGGGAGAGCGCAGCAGCCACACGCATCAAGAAGAGAAAGGTTAAAATATCTGATACGGCGACTGAACCACCGCTCAAAAGGGCGAGGCAGAAAGCCGAGGTCATTGTGATTGAGGAGGATGACAACAATACAAAAACTAAAGGTAACAGTAAAGACGTGAAGGGTAAAGGCAAGGAAGTGGTGACCAAAGAAACGAAAAAAGATTCCAAGAGGAAGCATAGCATGGGTTCCACTTCCCCGGCGAAAAATACAGCGAAGAAAGTAGGCAGAAAACCTATCGCGGGAAGCGAGTGGCCCGCTAAATCTCGAGTAGGCGGAGCTAAATTCCATCAAAAGGTGTGTCTGTTCCTGTCTCAATCTTGCAACGTTAATAATTTTGGGTCATTGGTAGTTCATTGAATGCGAAGCGTAAGGCGCTTGGGTGTTCTATATGCACAAATACTAACCGTCCAACGGGTATCTCATAGATGTTTTTTCTGGTATCACTTTGGGTGTGTTGGAATCAAACCTGGAGATCCTGTGATTAAAGCCCACAATTTCATTTGTCCACCTTGCTCAAGCAATGGGTATGTTTCCATTTATCTTCTTCGTAATACTAAGCTGACATGGTACTCTTCTAGCGCTAGTTTGTGTTCCCTGCTATCATTACAAATTTCTGATTTTTTACTTCTTTTGTAGATCCCCTCGTGCCAAATGGGAAGGGCGTCACTTGTGCTCGCCCTGACTGTAGGGAAGGTTCTGTTGACCAATTTTTTGTGGCCGGGGTCATCGGGCGAGCCACGAAGGTAGAAGGTGGGCGTGGGAGGAGGTACCTATGGCTCGTAAAATGGGAGGGGTAAGTACTTTACTATTTTCCAGGTAAATCGTGCTGAAAGTCGACCAATCGTAGATACTCTGTTGCCGAATCAACTTGGGAAGAGGAGAGTTCCATGTTGGATCCTGAAAAGTTAATCAAAGATTTTACAATCGCTGCTGAAAAGGAAGGTTTACCGGACGATCCGCATATTACACTATTACTCAAGGAAGCCGTACGGGGAGGATGTGTGGACCCAAATACTTAAATGTTGTTCTACCTGCTATATTTCCTCCATGTTGTTATTGCTTTTCATTTTAACCTGAGTATCCCGCCGATACATAATCCGTACTTTATCAAAATATATGTTGAATCCATGTACATACTTAAATAACTATTACAGTATATTCTCTGTCCAGCAGTGTTAAAATAAAATAACGGCAATCAAGAGCACCATAAGAATGATAATAAGGATGACAATACACCATCCGCTTCCCCGTTCTTCTGACTGACGTAAAAACTTTCGTAATTTCAGCATAGCGTCACTCAATTTTGAATCGGTCCGATCAACCCCCCGTTCCAAGTCTTCTAACATTCTAAAGCACGAATTAACAATCAGTTTCACGATGGATTCATGCTAGAGTACTGACTCATTATGCTCTACGATTTCCTGACCCATTAGACCAGCTTGCTGAGCAAGATTGTTCAGGGTCCCCACTATGGAGTCCATTGCTTGGTCTTGTTCCTGCATTATCAACTGTAGACCGGATTCGACTGAAATTAATTTGTCGAACCGGGAACCTGTTCAATGATCACATACCTGCTGTTCCTCCCGTGCCCATGCGGCCTGATGATCTTCCTCTTCTCCCCTACCGCGTCCCGACTGCGGAGACGTTAGTCCACTTCGAGGTGGACTCCTCATTGGAGGGGTATGTATTTGTAGTGATGAAGTGGTGGAAACGTCAGCTCTCAAGTTCTAGACTTGCAAGGAAGGCACGGTTAATACGGCACAGGTGATAAATATGGGATGCTTAGGGTTACACCCACCTGGATCTCCTTCCGCACATCCTTAACATAGCGCCGGCGCCGTTGAACCTCAGCATCGTCGAGTCCAAACATCCGGGCGTCTGTAGATTCAACTATTCTGTCACAACGTGAGATTCATTGTGAATAACATAAGAAAACCACGCACTTGACGCTCTCTTCGAGGTCTTCTAGGTCTGCCTCGAGCGCAGTCAAGGCCGCTTTCAACTGAACCACGAGAAATTTGTGTAAATATGGACGCTTCTATTCCTGGCCACCAATGACCACATACCTCACTCCTCGCCCATCCTAATTCTTCGCTATCGTCTCGCGCTGTACTGCGTATTCGTACGAATGATGCATGAAGTTGCGCAGCCGTTTGGAGGGAAGTTTGAATTTCCTGTTGGACAGCATGGTAAGGATCCGTGGACATATTCATTCACGACCTTTCGCTGAAATTTTCCTGTCAACAAGTTCAAAAATTTTGATGTGTTAAAGCTTACCTGGTGAGATGAGGCCTCCGGATTCGAATGACGGTTTCGGTCCTTTGAACGTGGTTGGTTTCGCGGCATTTTGCGACGTATTTGGCTCAATTATTCCGAGAAGCCGATACCCTCCGAAGTCATTGTTTGCCGCAAGCTGAACTCAAGAACTTGTCAACCTCCTTACTGCATCTACTAAAAAGTGCCCGCCGCAACATGCATTTCTCAAGCTACTTCTATACTTCAACTATTCTCTGCCCATATACCTACGCTTACTCAGCACCACATTCTTTTTTTTTCTGAGCAATGCCGCTGTTAAACCGCCTGCTCCAGGTATCTGCACTGGTCATATCGCTTCAAATCAGCCTTTCTGGATCATCACCTTTGCGGCCTACTCAAACAGCGACAAAAACAGTCAAGCATCTATGGAGTCCTAGGGCCCAAAACTTTTTCCCCCTGATAACTCAAGCCGCATCTTGGCCCTCCAATCACTTTCCTAAGTCTCCACCTGGTAATCAAAATGACCAACCGACACTTTATAAATTGCCTGTCGTCTCTGAAGTGTTCAAAGATATGGTCTTGAATGGTAAACTTTCCGATCTTTCACCCAATCTTTCACCAAGCCCTTCACCGGATCGTGTACCAACTCCTCCGCCCAGCCCCTCACGAGAACTCTTGCTGGCGCCTCCGAGCATTACAACAAATATACCTACATCAACGGGCGGAGTCAACCCTACAGGTCCTCTTCAGGTAGTTGGTCCTGGCATCGTTGTTGTTCCCACCTTGCCACCCTCTGTTCTCCCTCAGTCTAGCTCTACCAGCGACTCGGCAAACTCCGAAACACATCTAAACCCAGTGTCGGCTCGTAAACTCGTTATTATCGGATCGGTCTTGGGTGCGATAGTAGTTTCCACACTCCTTTCATATATCCTTTTGAACCATTGGGGCCTAAGTTTTTGCCGGAAAAAGAAAGCTGGGAGACAAAGTTGGGTCCCGTTTAGGATCGCCCCTGATGAAGAGAAAGGATCAAAAGACAAAGGGAAAGAGAAAGATCTACCAGTTCCACTGTGGTCGCTTTTTACTTCGTCGTTATCTAGTAATGATTCGACAGTTGTTCCCAGGACACCAGAAGCCAAAACAGCCCCCCACGTCGAATCTCGGGTTATCGATATCTCTCCTGATTTTCCCAGAAGCAAGTTTTCTGTGTCGTCCTCTGACTACCCATGCTCTTCTTCATCCTCCAATCCTTCATTTGTGTCAGCTCCAAGCACAGTGACGCGAGATCCTACAGCTCCGGCCCCGCTTATGTCACCTTCAGAATTTTTCTGTCTTCCGTCTACAACTGACCTTCAAAGTCTTCGTCATTCGCGCATACGTAGCGAGCCCGTCTTTGGACATATCCTTCCGACCCCAAGTCAGTCATTAGCCACTTTAAAGTCAGTTGCACATCGTAGAAGCAAGTCAGTATCAGGATTGGTTTACATAGTCCCTCCTACGGTGTGCGAATATCCTGATAAGAAAGATAGCGGAAGTGAGTGGACAGGAAGCCCATCTAGTATAACTGGGAATTATTTAAACACATCCTAACTTCATATTTACGTGATGTATCTCTCCAACCTGATTATATTCAAGATCGCCAAACGATGAATGCTTGTATATAAATGTCGATGATACTAGGCTCATATTTGACTCATTCGTTACCCGGAATAACTGTGCAAAGCCATCGTCCGAACTAGATGGCTTATCAAAACCCCACGCCCAATACTAATGGCCATACATCAAATATAACCTGGTAGAAGTTTGCCTGAACCTGCCACGTTTTCTCCCTGTACCCAGGTTAATCAACTGTCAATGTCGCGGCTACTTGTGTTCGATGTTGATTTCTCTTCCTTGGTTCACACCACTCTATAAACACCTTTGTCCCTCACAGTTTCAAGCAGCTGGATATTGCATCTTAGAGTTTGCCCATACTGAAACGTGGGTCAGATGTCCTAGTCTTAGTACTTATACCTTACCCTCTTAACTTCAATATAACTGCCATTTGAAGACGATGGTTGTAATAACAGTGCGATTTCAAAACAAATAAGCATTAATCTCGCCGAATCGGTTCGCCTTTATCCAGTTATTCCCTTTATCTATGTAATCAAGCATGGGAATGGAAAATGCTAGGGTAAGAGGTTTGACTCGTCTCCCAACATCATGTATGCCGTTCTGAAGGGAGCGTCATTTCGTATTCGCGGAATCTTTTTAATCATTTAAAGCGCAGATAGGTAGAGGGGTTTGGATTGCGGTGTCGAACGGCTAAGGGTTGTACTGCCTCTCAACAGACCCTACACATCACAAAAAAACCTTTCACAAGAACAACAAAGATATTCCTCAAAAAGCTATACGATCACTAGACCTCTGTAGATCCTTGACACCGAAGTCTCACATGTTGACCCGTATATTATTCTGCATAACTTACCACACCAAATCTTTTCATTTTCTAAAAATCCTTCGTTACGCCTGGATTTTGAAACAAATTACAACTTCAGACTGTTCTCCTTGTCCTTTGCTTTCAGAATTACTCTGATGGTAACCTTTACTTTTCCTTTTTCTTTGCCTGGAGTAATGAACAGGTTACCGATGGAAAGAGAGCGAATGTAAGACCCAGTGTGAATGTTTGCTCAACCTGATAACCTGTTCCGTTACCTACGGAGAGCCCGAACAAGCGATTGATGAAACCGGAGATCCGAAATTAAACGAAATGCCATACTCAAACCGAATCGCACTCCCCATATCTGTTCAAGCACCACAAGTAATAGGTATTTGTCCCATAATTTCCCGGAACGAGGTGAATAAAATAGAAATATATAATCTCAGCATAGTCAGAATGCCATTCAGTGCAGATCATGTCATTGATCGAGGGTTGGTGAGGGTCAACTCCTGATCGCGTGAGATCACGCCAATTATGATCAAAATTTGATCCCTGCTTCCATACAACTCCCAGACTTGAACAATTGCGGATTAACCCCATGACGACCACGCGGCGCGCTCTACGGCTGGAATATCAAACTCTTGTATCAGCCCTCTACATGGGGTAGAAGATTTTTGTTTTGATCACTTTAGCGGACGTTACGGTTCAAGAAGCGTGTACAAGGATCCTAACCAATGTTTCCTACAGACTCCCATAATATCGACAAGAATGTTGGCAAGCAATCTCGCCCAGCTGATAGGCCTCTTCGTCGAATGTATTTTATATGGCATATACTTGGCTACACTTGCCACCTGTATCCGAACCATGGTATGGTTTGGTCCGGAACTTCAATGGCGATCCCGGTTCAAGAATCATTGGTCTATGATCGCAGTGGTTCTACTTCTATTCCTTTGCGCAACCCTAAACTTAGCATTTGGCCTACTCCGTATATTACAAGCTTATGTGCGTCCAACTGGGTTCAATTCCGTTGAAGAGCTTGGGCAAGATTGGGTTAATATTGTGAAGGTTTGTCAAGTGTTGTATTTCTTTCTTGTTCCTCGGGTTGAACTTGTCATTAGCCTTTGACCGTCAATATAGAGACTTTGATCGCCGATGGTATATTGGTATGCTTTATTTAGTTATTTTGTCAGGGAAATTAATGAATTGTGCAGGTATACCGTTGTTGGGTGATATATGCGAGATCGCCAAAAACTATCGCATTTCCTGCCTTACTATGGCTCGAAAGTGTAGCTTGTACTTTCGTAGGAATCTACAAGCAAACAAACATTCACTCTGGCCCACGGTCAAGCGCAGACAGTGTGATGCCAATCATCATCATTTTCTGGACCTCGACTATTTGTCTCAATATATATGCGACTTGTAAGCAAGTGTTTCGACTGATAACAACAAATCTTTGAATTCAGGTTATATTAGCTATGATCGTACTTCGTGTGTGGACTGTAGAAAGTCAACGCGCCGGCTTCGAAGGGTTGCCACCACTGTACCCTTTTACTTCTAGACGTCAAAACAGATTACAACTCGTGACCCGAACCATTATTGAATCCGCGTTGATGTACACAACGATATCGGTGGTTGTTTTCATTACATTTCTCACCAAGAGTAATGTAGTTTACATCACGACGGCTGCAGTGAGTGATTTGGTCATATGAGTTTCACACTTGGCAATTTACTATCATTCAACCCATCAGTACATTCAGGTCGTCGGAATTACATTCAACCTAATTCTTATTCGTGTCGCAAAATGCGCAGACGAGGTTACTGTAAAGCATGGGAATACACTCACCGAACCGGGCCTCACTTGTGGAATCTCGTCCCTCGATGGTCCTGGGAATTCGACCCGTGGGACAACTACCACCCAATCTATCCAGGTCTTTCTACCAAGAGGCGTCGAAAAAGATACATAGGGGGCAGCAGAGCCTTACACTCTTTTGGCAAAGTTCCAAGTGTAAATTTACCTTAGATGATATCCTAAACTGTTGTAAAATTACCTAAACCGGCACTATTATACCATTGCATAATTTAGATTCGCATGACTAATGAGAGCATAATACCCACAGGTTCGTGGGGTATGTGATACCATGAGAAAGAATCACCACTAGATCATGTTACTCCACTGACCGCAAGCTATCATGCGGGGTATGATGGCTGAGGAGTCTAAAACACCTGCCAATCATGTATGTGCGAATTAAGGTGAAGGCGAGGATGCTCCGCAATGTCTCCAGGCAAAGGAAGAACAAATGGCGCTGCCCGGGGGGATGCAGCCGAAAAGTGAGATTTTCCAGTTCATAGATACAATGAATCCCTCATGCCATTCCCAGTCTGAGAACAATCCGTACGCCTTATAATCGGTTTCACAGAAATCCCTGGTTTGATTCATTCGATATGTCCCTCAAGTCTAGTACACCATATGATCCCCGGACAGACCCTCGAGATTCCCCGTGGCCAGGGAAGATATCGAACACCCTCAGAGCCCGAGACCTAAAGCTCAGCTCAGATGGTCTTCGCGTCTTATACCAAGTTGCGCCATTTTACAAGGTCGAACGCACACTCTCCGAAATATGGATGGCGAAAGCAAACGAACCCCAGAGCGCGCGGCAATTGACAAATGGCTTGTTTAATGATCGTGCACCGGCCTTCCACCCAGATGGGAAACGCATCCTCTTCTTGTCTGACCGGCACAACCCCGGGAAAGGGCTCCACATATATGTGTTGAATATAGAGGAGGGAGAGGAAATGAAGGCTACAGACCCGGTTCCTCTTCTACCTAGTTTTGCAAAGAAGGGCGTCCAGGGGTTTGAGATATCCCCTGATGGGAAGATTGTCGCGTTCACGAGTGCCGATGAGGATGAAGTGCAGGTAGGCGCCGGCGCTACCGACGTAAAGGTGTTTGGAGGTGGTGGCAAAATGGGCGGATTTCCCAAATTCCGGATATATGATTTTCAGACATGCGAAGTCATAACTCTGAAGGGAGTAAGGGATGATCGGCAAATAGAAAGCGCAACTTGGAGCCCCGATAGTCAGCGATTACTTTATCGCTTACGCGGGGGTCGTGGTCCTGAATTTGCTGAGCTAGAGGTTACCCTGGAAAGTATTTTGGTGGACAAGGGTGATTCCGGGCCAAACATGCTTGGAACTTATCCGCGGTCTCCGGCCGGCCCGAATCTCTGGGTATCGAGTGGTCATGTCGTTTCTTTGCAGAATTACGAGCCAACCAATAGACTCGATGCACGGACGGTGTTCATCGAGCGTGTGGATAATGCATTTACGCCTGTCGCCAAGTTGAAGGGATGGGAGAGGTTATATGGCGAGTCAGAAGATGCAGTCCGCATAATCGATATGACACCAGGTGGTGACACTCGAGGAGGTGGTGTGATTGCCGTCGAAGTTTGCACAGACGTCGACACACATATCGACGTCGTATCTATCAGCAGCGAAGGTTCGATGAATATCGAAGGAACTTTATTTCGAACACATGAGGATGCGGTATGGTTTGGTGCATGGGACGCAAAGCGCACGATAGACAGGGACGGTAACGTATCATACATTTTTGCAGGAGTACTGAGCTCGGGGATAAGACATGAACCTCCGAATGTGTGGGTGGGAAGAGTGGTAGGGGAGTTAAGGGAGATACCGTCAAAATGGCAGTTGTCGTCGCATCTTCAGTGGATGGTTGATGCTCCCGCAATTAGAACGGAGGTGGTCTATTGGAATACGGCGGACGGGACAAAGTTAAGCGGTTTGATTCGTTACCCGCCCGGTTATGACGCGTCGTGGGGACCATTACCGACTGTGATGTTCATCCACGGAGGCCCATATCGGTATGTACGTTGATTAGGGTTCACTCTGCAAATGAAACTGAACAAGAACCGGCGCTCTAGGCGAGACGTACCCGGTAGGTTGGGGTTTTCGGTTATGCATAGAATGCGATCTGAAACCAATGCGGTATCTAGATTACATGTCCTATTTCTGCAATTGGAGAGAGCATTTTGCATGGGCGGGATATTTGGTAATATCGCCAAATTACCGAGGGAGTAAGTTGTCCACAGATCTAGCGATCACATCATTTAGGCTCACCAATGGCTTAAGGTCAAGGACGAGGCCACACTTTCGCTCATGCTGCTATCCAGGGAATAGGTGTCTATGATTGGCCGGATTGCGAAAGTATGGTCGACATGGTAATCCAGAAAGGATTGGCGGATCCCGCTAGATTAGGAGTTGCGGGTTGGAGTCACGGTAAGGGGACTTGACCAACCCATCAATCAGGCGCTTATGGGGTTCCCGCGCTAGGCGCATCGCTGACTGCATGGGGTGTAACCAAGACCAAAACCCGCTTTAAAGCCGCGATCATTGGCGCCGGCGTATCAAACTGGGAAGGGATGGTGATGGATTCCGGCTCTCCAGAGCTTGAGGTCAGCGGGCAAGAATACCTCGTATCCAAGGTTAACTAACTAAGATGCGGATTGCAGACTGCGATTGGGCAGAGCGCCCCCTGGGATCATGATGGCCGGGAACAGTCAACAAGGAAGACAAGTCCAATACATTCCGTGGCAGGGGTTGAAACTGCTGTCTTACTGCTGCATGGCGAGAAGGACGAAAGAATGAATGTTGGTCAAGCAGTCGGGTTATGGAGGGGGCTTAAGAGGCGTGCTTCAGAGAGAGGGAGGGAGGGGGCACAACTTGTTATCTATCCGAGGGAGCCACATGGGTAATTGAGTTAATAACCAAGATCTGGGCTATGGCTAATTTCAGTCTAGATTTGTCGAAAGGAAACACGCCGAAGATGTGTTAAAGAGAGTTCTTGCTTTTTTCAACACTTGGATATGACCTACAGGTCGCAGTGGGGTTTTCAAATTCATTCTGCATGCAAATCGAGTCACTATTCAAACAAAGCAAATACAACAGATTAAGATAAACAATACACAGCGTAGATGCGGGATAGCGTGGTATCACAGTACAAGAGAGGATAGAGAGTCGTAATCGATAGCGGATTATAGTCATAGAGATTCGTCTAGTCTTGCAAGATCGTCTTTAGATGCCAGTAGTACTTCCTTCAGTACAAGAAACATCAGAACTGCCCGAACCGGTAAATGAGCATGCTTACTGTAACAAGAGCCTGTCTTGCCTCGTCCTTAATTTCCTTCCACCGATTTTCATAAGTTCTGAGCAGTTCGTCATATTCGTCTCGTTGCCTGCGATCCCCTCTCATTGCCGTTCTTATGACAGCTCGTAGAACGCATATACCAGCAACCCATTCCACTTCGTCCGATTCCCAAACAGCATCCCGTGCCATCATTTCAGAGAATGCGCGACCCATTGCGTATGCATAGCCACTATTATCGGCGTCACCAACGTGGCCCATACCCAACATTCCCAATTCAAGGGCGGCGGCATGTATTCGTGCCCATTGTATATGGTCTTTTCTCCGTTGTCGATCAGCTGCAATGCGTTGCATCTCATCACTCATGGATGATGAAGTTGAAGATTGGGTTGATGAATGTTGATTAGATGTGGGCCGTATGGCCGAGGATGGAATCCAAGTTGAAAACTTCCTGATCTGCATTTGAAGGGCACGAGGCCCGGCGAGTGGCCCGGCCACACCAGCATGAACAATAGAGACAGGAAAATACGCTGAGGCCTCGAGGAATCGTCGAAGGTATGCGTGTGGATCTCTGCTGAAACTATTTGGATCAGAGGACACGACCTTGAAGAGAACATCAACGACGGCTGTGAGTGGAGTTGGTGAAGGATCAGAAAGTACAATATTTTGTATCATAGAGGCAAGAGTCGAGGAATCGATGCCATGTAAGAAGGCCTCACGCAGGGTGGTATCACGGTGAGCTAGATTTAGGCTGAGGTTGACGGCATGGGTGTGCGGCGCGTGTGGCGAAGGCACAGGAGCCAAGGGCGGGGGTAAAGATGTATTATTTTGAAGGGTGCCATATTGGACAATAGCCTGGGTTGTATTGACGGGACTGGTGCTACTCTCGGCATGGGAATACGGAATGATGGTTGGCGTCGCAGCAACAGGATTCCACGTAAGATCTCCCTGCTGCGTATTTGTAAGGGCTGGGATAGCGAGATGAGATGCGACGGTGGATGATCAACGATAACTCTATACGTACCCTTTTCAGCGGCCTTTTTACCAGATCTTGGCCGGCCTTCCAATTTTCTCCGTGTACGCCCTACGGTGTTTTTGAACCAGTTATAGATTTGCTAGGTGAGGTTGTAAGTAGGGGTAGTTGGGGTCGAACGTATGGTGTACCTCACGAAACCTCGACTCTGATTCTTCGACACCAATGAACTCATCCGGGAGACCGAAGCGCGCGATAAAATCTGAGGCACGTTCTAGAGCAAATTTCTTAGCATCCCCCCTTATTGAACCTTGGGATCTTCGTTCAAATTCAGGAAGATTACTGTGGGATGCGGTGGTCAGGAACTGGCCAAGTTGTTGGTATTGATGAGATGTAAGAAAGAAATAAATGATACCTTTTGAGAAACGTGAGTTGCTGGTCTGTATAAGCCTTTGGAAGCCTGGGTTTGTGTACCCTAGGATCGCTCGCCATTGCGGCATGCAACAGGCACACAAGCCCCAAAAGATTTTACACGTTGATCGCAATTTCCCGAGATACCTCGTGTGTCCCGGATTTCATTTTCCTGGGGTTTGGCATCAAAATCATATTTTAGAAACCCTCATAATAGCTCTACAATATGTAGCATTAAGGTATATAGGTATATATCCAGACAATTATCCACAGCCTCTATTTCCTTCTCAGTTTAAAGGTTTTCTGCTCACTGCTAGCCACATTGGTGTGAACAACTAAAAACATTTGTTAATCTATCAATACCGAACACATAGGAGAAAAATTACTAACCTTAGTTTGACCACCCTTGACGAGAGCATCTCCAGCGACTTTTAACGATTCACCAACATCGTAGGTGCCCTTAGGCAAGAGACCAATAAACTCCATTATACGCATGGCGTTGTGGCTGACCAATTTGCCACTCCAGCTCATACGCCACACCGTGAAGTAATCCCAGAAGGTCTGTGCCTTGAGGATATCACCTTCTAGGGGGTAGTACCAGGGCACATGGTCGTCACGAGCTGCCAGATCTTCCTCGTGCTCAATCTCAAACCCTACTTTCTTGAGAGCTTCGCGCGCAAGGTGTAGCGGTCGCATCTCGGGGATACCGTTTCCTAATTCAATTTGATGCGCTAAAGCTTTATGCTCAGGATTTGTTGGGTCCCAATCATCTGTCATACACCATTCGTAGACGCCGAACTAGATAGAAACGAGGTTATTCAAGGATAAACCCATTATAAAGTCAGTGGCACTTACCACCCCCCCTGGCTTGAGAACCTTGAAAATTTCCCCATAGACGCCCTCCCATGTAGGTGCATGGACTGTTGCTTCAATGGCATAAACTACGTTAACGCGTCAGTAAAAATAAACCATTGAATAAACAGATGATAACGTAACATACCAGCATCGAAGTAACCTTCTCCGAACTGCTCGGATAGTTTCATGAAGTCACCTTTGACGAACGTAACTTGATTTTCCAAACCAGCCTTGAGGGTATATTTTCTGGCACGTTGGATTTGGAAGTCGTTATTGTTCAAACCAATGATGTTTGCGTCTGAAAATGTCGCAATTTGACGAGCGGGTCCACCAACACCACAACCAACATCAAGGACGCGCATTCCAGGGCGGATACCCATCTGAGCGGATAGATAATGTTCATGTCGGGCAAGTGATGCAAGGAAGGCTTCTCCTTTGTAGAAACGCGAAAAATGGAAGGATTGCGCCCACCCATATTCGTACAGTTCTGTTGCGCCGTCATAGTAGCCTTGAAAAAATAAAAACAATAAGCAACTGTAAAACGAGAAGAAAAAAATGTCAAACTAACCATTCACAACATCTGTGTAGCTGCTAAGACGTTTTTCCGCGTCAACTCCCTCTTCCCTGTTAGGGTCCTTCTGCCAGAAGTTGGTGTAGTTTTCGATACGGCTTCCAACACGACCGTCAGCAAGAGGCGCAGAATGGTTGGACATTTCGAAGGAAGGCTAGAGTAAAAAGTTAAATTAGACAATGTTCACACGAAATCATCGCCAACATAATGATGGGAATAAAATTCAGAGACTTGAATGGCTCCCGAAGGAATACCCACTCAGCGCGTACGAATACGCATCGTTAAAGGTTTGCAGAAAAGTTTTCTATCATAAGAAAAGATAGATAGAGAATGAAAACTCACGAAAGGAGGCAAAAATCTAATGAAAGGGAGAGAAAGGTTGCTGGGGAAAAGAAAGGAAGGTGGGCCGACTTATAACTTGTCGTTTCGTGGTAAACTCACATCAGCTCACTCGAATAATTTTTCTCCCATCACACCGTCACGTGATCTTCAACCCTAAATTATCGTACGACATCGCGAACGGTCGCTCCGGGACTAATGGTTGTGGCGATCGAACCGTGCAAATGCCCTGCTCGACGCGTCTTGAAAAAACCTCTCCTGTAAAGACAAAAACTTAACCAGTTTGCTTCCACCGTTGTAGGCCATTTGTGCAGCACCAACCGATTTTTCCTGATCCGCCTATTGGTACATCTCCATTTAGGACGCCAAGGCCGCAAGCGATACAAAAATGACGAAGCTTATGGAGCCCTACAGTCTTGCACACAAATATATACATCTTCTCCTTTGATAGATCAAACTCTTAACACCCAAGCCTGAATGACGAAGGTTTACGACATGAAAAAAAAAATAGTAAGACAAAACTACAAGAGGAATCTCCGACATGAGGAGAAAAAACAAAGTTGACAGAAATGAGTATGTAAAAATAACAAAACGATAGGAAAACCTAATTAAAGCAGGGTTTTGACCTGAATGGCCTCGAAGGCCTTCAATAACATCATCCCTATCCCAAACGGCTCCTAATCCTCTTTCTAGTCAGGATTTGGGTGAAGATCATGTTCACACCTTCAGGTCGATTTCTCCTTGCACTCGCTGGTACAGTCCCGCGTCAATTGGCCTGGAGACAAATGACATCATCAAAACTGCTTGGGGCGATATACTAGTAAAATTGGATTATAGAGTTAAGTTATGGAGGCATGATGCAAAGAAATCCACATAGGCCCACATGTCCGGAATGGCGAGCCGAACTCATTATTATCATACAACTTCCCGCAGATACGAAACCGATTTGCATGAGCTCGTCGTAGAAGCCAACAGGCCTTGGTTCGTTACTCCACGCGCCACCCACAGCGGTATTTAAGCGTTAGTATGGAGGACGATAGCAAGATAGAGATATCAACAGAAGAACTCATTTCTATGATTATATTGATACAGGTAAACTGGAAAAAATACATATGCGATAGAGGTATCATAATAGGCGGGATTAATCCTGAGGCTTGGTTTTACGAATCATACACAACCCGTCCGCCAACCCACGGGTAAGGATAGTTGTGCTGATAAAAGTTTCTGACAGTCTTACGACCCGCCAGTCGAGGAATGGTAGCATAAGATGCTCCTAGCTATACAAGATCGTGTTATCAGCGCTAGTACCTATTCGAATACTAATAAATACGTACCACAACTTGGTGCTTGTCATCGAAGAAATCAGTGGAATATCTATATGGCATATAAGTGATGTTGTGGTTGGGATAACACTTAAGCTGAACGAACCCGGTGAATAGATTGGTTGGCGAGAGCCCCTCATGATTGTCCAACTTCGTGGATGACCACTCCCAGACGCCACCATTTGAACCCATGCCGGAATTCTCAGCGAGACCTGCTGTTGGACTAACAATAAAAGAATTACCAAAGGCTGTCCAAAAAATATAGAAGGTGACTAACGGAACAGGGTGCCAATTCCTAAACCCAATGTTAGCGCCACCCTCGTGGCCGACGTCGTATGTATCCAAAAACAACCGCAATTCCGGCTCAGTTGGAAGACGCCCGCCCTTGGAGGCTGCATATGCCGAAAGATGGTCATACGATGTGAGGACGGGCCAGTGTTGGGCGACTTCCATTGGCACAGGTCCATACATGGTGCGGACCTAAACAAATTATAATTGATGATTAGCATTTGCTCGGTGAAGCCTGAGGCATGGAAAAATGTACCTTAATTCTGCCCTCTTCTTCGACCCAACTTCCTGGCATACCCGATTTGGTTGCACCCGTTTCCCTCCAGAATACCTCGAAGTCCCGGTTGCTCACAGGGCGCCAGTCGACACGGAAAGCGCCAACTTCAACCTTCCGCTCAGGACTTTCGTTATCCCAGCCAAATACATGGCCTTCGACGTCTTCTGCAATACCTTCCTTCTTGTCATCGCCTTCCGAATCGTTGTGCCCGAGGGTAATTGTTGCAGGCCCGAGGGTGACCGTGGAGGATACTGGCGCTGGAGTAGCGTCCCATTGCTGGGCAAGCAATTCCCAAGGAGGGGAGGTGAATCCAGGTGGAGGAAGAGTTCCTGACCCGGCACGTTGAATTAACATATAAAGTAAGGTCTATAGTGAGGTAAATATTGATACCGGCACACATGTAGTAAACACATACCTCAACGTGGAACCCTTCGTGTTCAAGGGTCATGACCAGAGTTCGTGCGATGTTTCTGGTAAGCACCCGCTTGCCACTCTGTAATTCATCATAGAGTTGGAACAAACGGGCTCGTACACGGTTACGGAAACCCATGATTGTTTCGAGGGTTGGCCAGTCCTCATCAGCTTCTGGGACCTCAGAATGGTTCTGAACAAAAAGAAGGTTCAAACACAGAAATTATCGGAGTGAAAAAACATACATGACAGTGATCGGGATCATCGACGTGAGGATCAATGCCTCGCTGGGATTTTGATATTAGTAGGTGATGGCGAATAGGTTCACACGATTTACCTCAAATATATTCCAGAAATATATCGGTTCACTCGGCCCTCCTCCAATAGACTTCGAAATAAGCATATCCAAGAAACTACAAGAGATCAAGACTATATTCATGGATAGAATGCGGGCGAGACTCACGTGGGGATATGGCCAATGTAGAACAGACATTTGTGACGAAGGTCGATGGGTTTCTGGTGCAGCATTTCTTGGGGAATCATTTTGAGTGTGATCGTATCCCAAGCAGACCACACCCTCTTCCATTCCTCAACAGTAGGGATATTTCCTTGGCTCGCCAACGGCGAGATAGAGGTATTGAACGCTGGGGTACATGACAAAGGAGGGAATACGAAAGTAGGTTGTTCAAGGACATGAAGGACATGCGTGCCATCGTTTGTCGCAAAAGACATGATGGCACGGAGCGATGAAGATGAAAATATGTGAAGATGTTGTGCTATTTCTGAAGAAAGATGGCGCTGTTCCGTGGTTGTTAAACTAAGATCTCATAATACTAGAGAGCACTCACACCACAGTCGAGTTCGTCGAAGGGGGAACATCCCGAGAGCACTGAATATTCAGCACCAACAGTTTCAGAGCATATAGTCTGTTCGTTCCAACCCGCGAAAATCGATGTCGGCTGAGGACCAGCAGACATAGGGATATAAAATCCAAGCCGATTCTCGGTTGAGTGTTTTACGAAGATACTCTTCACAACATCGGTCTCAATAGAAGGGGACAACAGGCGAATATAGGTATTAGGAAAGTGCGAGGCAAGTAGTGACTTGTCCTGGAACTTCTCCGAGACAATGGAGGAAGGGGTGGTGGCTCGAGACCCTGGGCGGTCAAAAGCCGACTCATAAGATGATGAAGAGGAAGATCCAGGAGAGGACATTGTTGGTTTGGAAGTGGAATTTCTCAAAATTGGCCCAGATATCAGAAGTGCGTGTGAGGGGGAACAAAGAAAACACCATTTTTATAGAGAATTGTAGCCTAATAACACGTACAAAGTAACAAAGCGAGCCACTATCAATCGACCCCCAAAAAGATCCATGTTCCGTTTCGTCACCCAAAGATTGAACCACCCTGCCGGCCAAGGCGTCAAATGACTGAGTTTTCGGGAAACCACGTAACATTTGGGGTGATCGAATCCCAGAAGCGGTCGAAATAAGGTGACAGCGTCGGACCTTGAGTTCTATCCCTGAACGTATGCGGCACCCAGACCGCGAAATATAGAAGATGATCTTCATGTTCAGCTTCCTGCCCCGAGTTAAGACAATGAAAGTCCATCAGAAAGGAGGGGGTTGCGGAAATGAGATAGGGTTGGGGTCCCAAATGCTCCATGAACAGATCACGCGGCGGTGCGACAAAGACGAAGATCCGGATGCCCACGGTCTAGCCAAGGTCGATTGTGACGACGAACCGCACGTGATGTAAAAGCCTAAGCTCCCTGACATCCTATAGGTGTCCATAGGCCCTTGACTATCCTATAGATTGAAAGCTAGCCTCGAAAACCGTCCGAGTATAGACCACGCCTGATTATTAAATCTTCATGTTGAAACTCCGGAATCCTAAAGTTCTCGGGGAACGCAGGCGGTGATCGTCATAGATCGGGGACTCGACAAGTAAGAAAAAAAGAGGAAATACCAGCAGAAAGTACTTGGAGGGTGTAAACGCAGAAAGATTCGGAAAACACAAGCTGAAAGGCGTTTCTTTACTATTTCTACTATCCCTTCAAACTCAGACGATGGTGTGCTATGGCGTGCTCGTAGTCACGTGCCACCTGAATCCGACCTGCCGAAATCCGATGATCCAAATCGCACTTGCCTCAAACTCACCTCACCCAGACACCCAGACTATCAGCGAAGTACGATAAATTTCTGAAACCGTGGTCGACGTGATCTAGGAGAGACAAATACCGGAGAAGCCTTTAAATACATTCCTTCCACTTAATTGAGACCTTATCCTAGGACTCTAGTATCATTCCGAAATCGACGTCCTCAAATAGCCGCCGCAAATTCAACAGACTAAAATCATCGCGCCAATAATACACGGTGGCTCAGTTCTAGGTTCTGCACTACAGTCAACTTATCTTATATCATTTTTGGCACTCGACTCTTTGATCTCACCGTTCGTGAAATCTTTTGAACCCACCCCAGCACGCCCAACCGTTTCCCTGAGCAAAGTAACTGGTTGATTGGATGTTTATTCCTGGAGGTTATGTGGATTACCCATGTATATCTTCATACTCTCATTGGCTGTAATTAAATAGCTAGATGCCTTGATAATCAATCATTTCCGTCTTGTTAGTTGTATACTATATAGGTGTAACCAAAATCTATGCGGTTGAAAAATGGTGGGTCCGATAAGGCCCGATATTGCAGTCGTCATCCCATCAACAGGCACCATCATGGGGTAAGGGATCTCGAAATCGTTGAAATTGGGGCCCGGAATGAGGTGGTGTCCATCAGAAACACACTGGGGGGGTTTCCCTTTCCATCTTCTGCAGTCTTCTGCATAAAGCAATGAATTCTGTGCAAATATTCTTGGGCCGACCATTTTGGAGGTAGGCCTGCTCACACGACCTATGTTAGATGCCCAGAATTGCCTTAGATAGCAAGAGATACACGATCATGAATCGCGGCGGGCGCGCTGAAGAAGCTGTTTGTGGAGATACAAGACTATCTGCTATTCCTCAGCCCCGGTCAGGCTTCTTCTCTTACCATTAACCCGACATCGACGGATAAAATGAGGCACTGACTGTTGGTATCTTTCCCTGTATGTTCCCCGTACGCAAACTCTTCCGCCAAGTATGCTGATTTGATTTTTCCTCCAGGATACGTTTCCCACAATTGACTTCTTTATATTGACGTTTCGCTTCGATGTATTATTCAAAGTGACAGTCGGCCGAACCAAGAAGTCAGGCGTCACCTTTGCATGTACAGCGTTCCATTGACAATTATCAGTACCAAGGCTTTAACGTTACCCACATGCGCCATACGTCACACAGAACTATCTTTAACGTGCATCATGATGAGCAATTGTGTGCACTTCCAGTTAACTGGCAGTCAATGTCCATCTGGTCATTAGGGGAGATACCTAAATATTGATTTACTGTGAATTTGGCGAAATAAATTTAAACCCATGCATATGCGCACTCCATCTAATTGTGACGGGCCGTGTGGCATCCACTCAGATGCATGAACAGGATGTTGATTCAAATTTTTCTCCAGACATATCTATAAACAGAGGCAATCTTCTGTTAACTGTTTTCTTTTATAAGTGTTTGACTCCCATGTAATGGGTGAGTATTGATGGTCAGTCCCTTGGTTAATAGTCACATACTCGCTACAGCATATTTTGAAAAAATAAGGTTGCGGTAATTGATGATCGTCGGGATTCGGCAATCTCATAAACTATGTATCGGTATACACACATATATCTTGTGGTTTGAAAACTTGGCAACACTTATTCCTAAGTACGTATGCTTCCACCGGTGATAAAACAATCTATTCAATTCAATTCACCACAAGGTTGCCTCCGGGCTCTCACCACCACTATAATTTTTTTTCCAAAAGGACTCCCCGTTTCGGCCGAAAATGAGCTGCCGTTTGTTCGGGAGCGTAATCTTTACGTTATATCCCTAAATACCTCATAACACTCCACCTTGTAGCCATCAGGTTCTGAGTTGTGTCTAGATTGGCAGGCATGGCCATCACAAGGACGTTATCCGGCATGTTCTTTGGAGCGAAGGATACCGGGGTCAGGTACACCTTGGTGAGTGGTGAGGTTACACAATGGGACAAGGCGAATGGGGCAGCAAATCGAGGACCTTTTTTAAGGTGTTCGGATCCACATTTACTTTTCATACTTGAACATCATGCCCCCTCACCCAAAGGACGACTCCAAACTGACTGGCTTTGATGAAAAGCTAGAGTCTGCCTCGGAATCTGGTTCACAACCCAGTGACCATACCAAACAACTTGAAGAACGGAGACTGGTACGGAAGCTCGACAATCGTATACTACCCATCGCGTGCC
Organism: Collybia sordida; assembly: GCA_037014335.1. Taxonomy (NCBI): domain Eukaryota; kingdom Fungi; phylum Basidiomycota; class Agaricomycetes; order Agaricales; family Clitocybaceae; genus Collybia; species Collybia sordida. Next base: position 1,085,513 of record JAYKXK010000009.1, on the reverse strand, counting down.
TACTCTATCTATTCGCTTGTGAGCATCTTGAAATTTTTTTTGGCTATTTCTCTCCCCTAACACTAGTTTTCATGAGACCTTGATCGTTCCAACCTGGGGAATGCACGTCTACAAGGACTCCCCGAGGACATTCTTGGTGGAGATGAAACGGGTGTTCTGTTCGACTGGATCAACTCTGCTTTCTTCTTTGCATACGTAGGTCGCTTGTCTGAACACATCTCGTCATCGGCTTTCACAATTGGCTTCGACTAATATTGACGTCAGATTCTATGCCAAATTCCGGCTACGGTATCCTCAAAACTCTTTCCGCCCAGAGTTTGGATGGCTACTTCGGCCATTGGGTGGGGGTTATCATCGACTTTGATGGTAAGACCGCGATAGGATATTCTCATCAGTTTCTTCATGTGTGACCTTGACTCGCTCCGACAGTCCGCTGGTTTCAACTTTGGTGGTATGTTTGTAGCCAGACTCTGCTTGGGTGTCTTCGAGGCTGGTTTCGGACCGGCTATCCCGCTCTATTTCTGTGCGTTGTTTTGCTTGTGTGACTTTTCTCAGAGACGTCGGTTTATTTTTAATTACTGGTAGCCTTTTTTTATACCAAGGCGGAGATGGGACTGAGGGTAAGCGGACTTCCGAATCTTAGATTGTAATCGTGGTTTTTACTGGGCCAATGTAGATGGCATACTGGTTCGGATTCGCCGCTGTTGCCGGGGCATTCGGTGGCCTTATTGCATTTGGTGTCCAACATATTGAGACTTCGGTAGAAAAATGGAGGTTATTGTTTATTATCGAGGTAATTAGTTTCATTATCTCCCTCCCAGGTTAATTAATTTTATCTCACGAATTTATAGGGAATCCCAGCAGTCTTACTTGGAATTATGACACTATTTCTCCTTCCAAATCGGCCTGAATCAACGACTTTCTTTGATGAACGCGAACGAGAACTTGCGTTGGAGAGGATGAATAGATCAACTAGCGGCGACAGTGGTCCAGTTGTGAATAAGGGTAATTTGCGTGATTTCTTCAATGATCATTTATTGACCCATCGTTAAGCGCACATATTTCTGGCTTTCCGTGACTGGAGGGTAAGTATTGATGGTCCTTCCTAGATTTTTCTTCCGTTAACTATCAAATTTTAGATATATACCGCAGGTGTTATATACTTCGGACTGAATTGCGCTTTGGCTTCTATATCCGCCTTCTTGCCTACCATAATCAAGACTTTTGGATTCAGTAAGCTCCTACGAACAGTTTGACAATATAATTCCTGTTGACTTGGAAATAGCAAATGCATTAGCTCAGCTTCTTACCGTTCCCCCTTATGCCGTCGCTGCCGTGGTACTTGTATTATTTGCATTCGCTTCTGATAAGCTGCAGAGTAGGGGTATATTTATGGCTATTTCTTGTTGTATCGGTGGAATCGGGTATTTGTACGTATTTTTCAACCTGATTCTATGACAGGCTCCTAAAACCACAGGCTAATGAGACAAAATAATTTAGGCTTCTGTTAACTGTCCATACCAACAATCACGTCAAATATTTCGCAACATTCTGCATCACCAGTGGAACTTATACGTCCATCGGGATTATAATCGCTTGGTGTAGGTTTGACATTAATCAATCACGAGCCGATTGCCTACAATTGACTTGACCAGTTGCCCATAACCTCGGATCGGAAACGAAGAGAGCGACTGGAATTCCTATGTTTATGGCTATTGGACAATGCGGTAGTATACTTGGTTCGCATATCTACCCTAAAACCGAGGGTCCTCTTTATATGTGAGCGCCAATTCAACATTTTTACTTTGAATAATGCTTACTTGATTCTTAAATACAGGAAAGGATTTGCGAGTAAGTTTAGGATGAACGCCCTGGCCTCGAAACTATCATATTGACCAAATCTCAAGTTTCATGTGGACTAGAGTTCCTTGCTGCTATCTGTGCCGTTATACTCACGGTACGTTCGGCAAGATTGATCGTTGAGATTGACCCAATATCAATAATATATAGATATCTTACCGATTGGATAATGCTAAACGAGATACCTTATATGGGAAACCTGTTCTGAATGCGAAAGTTGACACCCGCGAATTAGCGGACAAAGTGCGTGGGATCCCTTTACACTATATTCTAGATCACCAATCTCTGTTTCCTGTAGGCACCCGATTTCCGGTACGTGGTTTGATAAGGCGATTTCTAGGATAAGAGGTTCGAGGTTGGGATATAACGACGTAATGAATGGAGTACATGTACAATATTATCGCAGTTTCTATTAAATTACTGAGGGCGACGATTCTCGGTAAATTAAGATGCCAGTACGTTTTTAGTTATGTTGGCGTCAGAAGATCAACAACGCAGCTTTAGCAAGTGGACTTAGTCAATGTTCTGAAGGCGTCAACGTTTGACAGATGGTTTTACAGAGAAGACCACAGTGCCTTTCGAATTATATTGTTGAACTTGTCATTGCCTTTGTCAGTAGCGACTCTTTATCACCCTCTTGAGTTATATATATGCCTCGTTCTCGCACTTGGCGATTGTTGGTCGATTCAACAAGATAAGCAACAGACATTCTTGATACGAAGTGCAACCCCAATCTGGTACTCCGACAGCTCAGACTACTTCTTGCTTCGTTTGGCTGAACTTTGCGATAACTTCACTGGAGAACCCCAAATGAGCCTTGACAAGGGCGGGGGGAGTTAGAGCTAGCCATTGTGTAAGCGAAATGTCCTCAAATACGCCTGATAAATGGTGGGTTTGAAAGTCTAAAATCAGAAGACCTCCTGGGGAGCAAAAAAAACACTCACCTGATCCGAACACCTCAAGGAATTTAAGCGTAGTATTTCCCGTATTCTCGACGTAATGTCCTGAGAAAGAGAGATTTTATGAGTTTTCTCTGATGATCAGGAACTTACCGAACGAGGGGGGGACGTAGCCGACATCGCCCCCCTAAGCGCAGACCGAAATAAGTCGAGTAGAATAAAAAAAAGATGATGAAAAAGACCAACTCTGTAATCAAATGTACGGGCGTTTGCAGACGATGCAAAGATGGTCACACGCGCTTCACCAGATCTAGAGATGTCTAATAAGCCGGAGTAGGTTCACAGATGCCCGAGCTTCTGACATAAAGTAGCTCCATTCTGGTTGGGTTGGGTGCCACTGTTAATTATGGCTAGAATGAAGTGTTTCTACTTGGCAGAAGACGATGCGTACGTGAAGTTCTCTGATCGGCATATTGTAGTATGATGAAGAAGCTACCATTCCAATCACGCACCTCATACCCCCAACTTCCACAGTGACTTCGACGGCGCTGATTTTCTCGGATACTTTAAAATTTCTCGAATCAACAACTTTGACGCTACCACCTGGCGTTTTCCTCGGTTTGATTTTGGACAGATGAAACGTATAAGGATTTGGCGTGTTATTCGGGATCACTACATCAGCATCAATGTCCTCGGGCGGAGGGGACACTAATAGGGGGATGTCATATCAGGACCGGAGTTCGAGGTGTAGTAAATAGCAGATACTCGCCTGGAAAGATGTAAAGCTCCTTTTCCGGAATGTGGTCGAAAGTATGAAGATCTTTAATTCCAAAGTTCTTCGCGAGGACCGCTTTGGGGACATGTGCAAGCCAGTCGGTCAGAAGAAAGGTAGCATCTTCCGAGAATGAACCAGAATCAAAGATAAGGAGGAATTCTGCACCATCTTTGGTTGTATTTTTTGCTTGGATCGAATGTGGGTTCCCAGCGGGAAAATACCAGAGATCTCCTTCTGACTAGCGTGTTCGTATGGTTGTTAGTGTCAGGAGGGCAGCCAAGATTTGAATACCGCATACCACATCCCCTACAAAAACATGCCCCTCCGGCGTTACAGTGCTCACTCGAACATCCCCCTATTAGAATTAAAAAATATGAATTTATTTTCCCTTCTCCAGAAAGGCGTACATACTTTCAACATATAGGCCCACTATTGCTTTCTTAATTAAAATTGGAACAATGAAGAATAACTCGGACGAACTTCAGCGGTGTTGTGCCAATGCATTTCACTATGAAAAATTATGTCAGACATGAGATTGATGCATCAGAGATAGAATTTCTTTACAAACCGGATAGCACCGGGCTCCAAGCGCATATTAACACCTAGAATTTCGTTGGAAGAATAGAGGGTTACATGGAGTCAAGCTGACCTGCTAACGCAGTTGCAACGGGCATTACATCCACTGAGAGAGGTTTTAAATTTTAAGCACGCGAAGAATTCTTTTAACAGACCGTTTTGTTGTCGAGCCCAACCTCCGTTGGCCAGCCGGTTATGGCTTAGAGAGAAAGGCCATTTCATATTCTGAACTTGTCCATTATCTGTGGTCGGAGGAGCCAGGAGATCAGGATTTTGCAAGTCGATAGCTTTATTTTGTGGTCCTAGGATTTTAGACCCAAGGTTACCCCGGATGGGTTGAGGGATGATATCCGATTCTGCATTCCAAAGTTGAAGGTTCGCATCGATATCAGTACCTGAAGAGACTTTCGGTGCGGGCGCGGAGTGCGTTGTGCAGGCCAAAAACCAGAGCACAGATAGAAGGAACATGATGGACTGAGGGATGCTACTGTCCACACAAAAGTTCGCCTCAGTCAGCTTTTGACTGGGACGAGCTCCCTTCTTCAAGAATCCCGCCTTAAGAACGGCAATTGCACGCGTTGTGGCGTCGGCGACAGGGAGTCCCTTCAGAGGTCGTTCCAGATAGGGGATGAGCCCTTGCATTTCGAGATGACGGGGTATAGGATGAGCCAGTTACATCCTACGGATATTACTCTGGTGAGTGGCCCTACGTTTTTGGTTTAGAAGCCTCCCTTTGAGTGGAATCGGTTTCAAGACACCGTTGGTCTCGACAAGTCCACCGGGACGCCACTGACCTGCTTTCCTACGATGACATTGTCCTCGGAGAGTCGACTGTTACCGACAAATGCTCATTATTTCCTTCTGACGATGTTGACAGTATCGCAAATTTAATATTCCTAGGTAATAATGTGAGATTCTGATCACAAAAGATTTCGTAGGCAAATGGCCTACTCATATACAAGCAATGTTGGATTAAGCTGATAATAGAGTTCAATGAGTTAAAATTAACAAGATTCACCCTACCCCAGCTCCAGTTGGAGATACGTATTTAAAGGTCTGGTAAAATTATTCGTCGACCCCAATCAAGAAGCTTCAGTGTTGCAGCCTGCGGCCCTTTTTCTTTTCACATGACACGTCACTCGAGATCTTCACTAGGAGTCATCCCCATGGGACAGGAGTGGACGCAGTAGGCTTCTCTTCGGAGGAAGTAGAGATCCAGGGCAACAACAATGACGCGCGATACTCGTGTAGGTAAGGACTGTAATCTTAGTAGAGTAAAAAGGAGAGTAATTTGTATGTATCTTTTATTGTCCGAAAGGGCTCCAGGATGTTGGTGTATAGTACTTAAATATATATATGGGACAGTAATAACGTATTGGATAGCATTGTCCTTTGAAGAAAGCTAGCGGATGTGGAACGAATGGTGATGACGAGTGTCCAAGATGTTGAGACTAAGGGTATAGTACCGTGTACATATAGTATGGGGATGCGGCTGGTATTGTACAATGAATCGGTGGATTGAGTGAAATAATCTTCTTTGTGTGGTGGTACAGATTATGGCCTTGCCAATAATCGTCGGGGTAGTTGTTTCCCCTCGGACAAGAATTGTGACTGGTAGCGAGGTGGCGAATAATTTTTTTTCCTTGTGATTTCATTAGATACCATTCCTGCTTATGATATTCATCAATCCGGGAACGTTCTTGACTTGATCCAAAGCAACGGGGATGTGGGGATCCGGTCGGTTAGAACGAATAGCGGTGGCGATATAACGGGTCTATAATAGAAAGGTGGTCAGCTTGAGGTATGAATAGCTAGCACCTGATTACTCACTTGGACCCTGAAAGTACCATCGGAGCGATGTTTTGGCCCGCATATTCTACACCACCATCTGAAAAGGAGTAACATGTCAACATGGGCGCGTTGTGAAGAGGGTCAAAATTAGACGTACTGTTCATCAACCAAAGCATTTGCACCGGCAGCTTCAGCCTCTTCGAAAAGAGCGCCTCTTGTCGCTCGAAGAAGGTGAGAGACAGTCACCCCGTCTTTGCAGACAAAGGTCTCAGTTACTGAGACGGGTAGGGACATCGCGCTTGTGGTGGTGAGCCCAGTGTGTGAACGGGGTGCTCCTGAGTTTGACTCTATGTGGTGTGTCTTTGTTCGTCCTGGGCTCGGTCGCATCTTCAGGAAAAGGTTGGCTACGCCACCAACACCACCCAATGATTTTCTATCGGGTGAAGAGGGAGGGGTGGAAGGAGGAGACAACGAAGTATCCGAGCGAGAGGAAGAACGGAAAGGCATCTTCAAATGAGAGTGCTGAATGGTTTTGGAGGGAGGATAGGGAAGAGGAGAGGAATGAACTAGTGAGTTTAAGAATGATTGAATTTGAAGGGTCAACGAAACGTGTTAGCGGAGTTTATAAGACCTTTTAGGACAAATTGGGGTAGCGGGAAATGGGCAAGTCAGATCAACGGGTCCGGACTTACTGACTCGAATCCCCTTTTAATCATTTTGCTTCACTCTCTTTGTGGAGATCAATTTGACAGTTGCTGCCAGAAAGAAGAAGGGGGTAAGAGGCAAAACGATGCTTTGATCCTGCGGATTCTGATTATTGTAATCTACGCACAGGCGAATAGTATTCCTTAGCGTGCTCCATACCCCTGAGATTGTGATAACAATAAAGTGATTGTTTAAAAACCATCTTTGTTTTGACAGCATCATACAACGATCAAAGGAACAAGATTGTTTAACGCCCATTATCTGTTCACTGCGCCTGACGCCCACTCGAAGAACGTGGTCCAATATACAAAGGACATGAGAGTCACGATGAACAGGAGGCGCGACAAGAACGGGACTAGACAAGCGGAGGGTTCTAAGAACCCACACTCCCGAGACCCCCAATGTTGATCCGCGAATCATGGAAGATCAGCTGGTGCAGAGGCCAAATATAATTTAGGTATGGGAACCTGAATATGAATAGGCGCAGTTGAGGCCACGTACAAACGTACGGAGAACATGGTTATTTAGGTATGTCGTGTACATGCACCTGAACAGATTTTGCCCTGAGATCTACCCTAGAGTGGCCCATATGCGCGTATAGACCACTTTACTAAAGATGTGGAGTAACCATTTCATACTTGCCTCGAGGCAGACGAGGGATTGTCGCCACGTTGACAGATCTCCTGGGAGTTTGTTGAGAATCAACGACCAACTGTGCGACCGATGACACAATAGGCGATTAGGGGATGATATGGATATACCCTGATCGGTAGTGATCAACTGGCGATAACTTCCTGGCAAAATTCCGCCAAGTAGACGATCACCATCGGTGCGATGAGTTGACCGAGAATAGACTCTGTCTTTGTTCTTTCGCGTCATTAAAGCATGCGAGAAAGCCAGGAAGTGTTTGAATGTTAATGATTGTGGTTTTGTTCGAGTTGCTTTGTTCGATGAAACCATGTTGGCGTGATGTAGGAGCTGGTGATGACATCAAAGCATGACTGGTCCCTCACTCAAATGAGGTGTGGATTAAAAGCAAATGGATGGCGGAAATAGTGCTAAAAGTTCGATGGTGGAGCTAGAGGAAAAAGGGGTGACCATCGACCTACCAGTAACTGTTAACTGCGGGCGAAGCTAGACGGAAGCGGGGTACTAAGGCTCGAAATGGTAAAAATGTACCAGCAGGCCGTTCAAGGGAAAGGTGGTAGAAAGAACCGAATAATCATTGACTGGGGTGGGTTATTAGGTGGGGTAGCTAGAACGTGTCGTTTACTGCCAGATGTTGTGTTTTGGCAAGAGGAGCGTCACGGTTGAATCAGCAAGGTTATTTATTCCATCACACATCAATAAGATGCCAGAGATAAAAGATCATTGAAACAGTGGAAACGACGCGGAACGCGATACAGAACCTTGCTAAATTAGCTTGTTCGCTTGATAGTCATAGATCCGTCCAATGGGACGCACAATGCCATACTTATTTAACCCCACTGTCAAATCTCATCAAGTCAGATGGGGGTTGGTGCTGATTTAGACTCACTAGTTTTAAGCGATTGTTGATCGATGGGTTTTAGATTAGTTTTTCTAGCGCTTTGTCAACAACTTGACGATGGGGGGTGTGGTTCCTGATACAGAGATCGTATCTATGTGAATTTGTACAGCGTGGCCGTCTTGGGACTTGAATCACCAAGTCGGCGAGGTAATGCATCGATCGTGTTGTAAATTAATCTGAACCATCAAGAGAAGTATCGATGTATCCTATAACAGTTTCGTGAGTGTTCTTTCTTTCTTTCTTCTCTTTTGACGCGACGCGCTGAGGATTTTAAAATTTATACCTTGGGTACTGACTTGGCCACGGAGAAAAATGGGCGCAAATGAAAAATCCACGTGATTGTGGGAAATGTTGGAAATGGTGGAACGCGTTGTTCGGTTGTGGTAGTTGACTGGTAAACTGTTCTCTCCACGCCTCATTTTGGCCAAACTTGAGGCCTTGCTTTTCCTTGGAAAAGTCGGGCAATGGCTTCATTATCTGACGGTATACCCATGTTACCACATATGCCAGATTTTTCTTCTCAGTACGGTCCTTTCACATCCGCCGGCGACATGAAATTCCACCTTCAAACCCTCCTTGACAACAAGGAAAAGCAGTTGCAACAAGCAGGAACACTTGGGCAGCGGGTTCTAGCCCAGCAGATGGAGCTTGAGGAACGTATCAGGCAACTTCAGGAGATCGAAGCCGAGAAATCTGATGACGATGACATTGACGAACAAGCGCGCGAAAGATATCGTGAACTAGCTGATACCTTAATATCGTGGGATACAGAAAATGCACAGTTATCCAGCGCTTTTGGAAGCTCTAAAGTGGGTAGCAGCTTATCTTTCGCCGGGTCTTTTTCATTAACACGCTGCAACAGCGTTTTGCAAACGGCAAAACCCCTTCTCCCGCTGTTGCTTTTGCCGAACTTCCCCGTGAAGAGCCTGAGCGATCCAAGGCATCTGCTGGAACCTCAGCAGCGCAGTCGAGACGGGCCAAAAATGCTGCCCATCGAGCAGACGACGTTGGTACGTACACGCTTCCCCGTACCTGCCGAGTTTGTATGTAATCAAGTCTGATGCCACAGAATTTGCGTTCGAAATTGGAAGTGGACTTTTGACAGAAGTACGGCGGCTTCAATCCCTGCTTGGCGAGCGGGACAAGGCGATTCAGGACATGAAAGAAGAGAAGGACGACTTGGAGAAGTCAGTGGAAAGCTTGCGGACCGCACTCCGGCAGCAAGAACAGAGTGCTGGTGCGTGCCTCGCTTACTTTCGCTTGCTAATGTATTAACTTCGAGCTAGACAAGTACAAGGAGGAGAACTGGAACCTCGAAGTCACTCTACAAGAGCTTCGCACACAACTGACTGATTCACAGTCCTCTGCCCAACGTCTCGAGACTGAACACAAACGCCTAACAAAACTCCTAGCTGCTTCACGGGATTCGGGTGATCAACATAAGAATGAGGCAGAACGGCTACAGACCACTATTGAGGAGATGAAAGCGAAGCATGAGACGGATATTGCCCAAGCCCGCAAGCATGCTGCTGGACTTGCACGCGACAAATCTGATTTGCAGCAGGCGGTTGACACTATGAAGAATGAAGTTGCCCGTGCCGGGCGGAGATTTCCTCGCTTTGGCTCACCATTGACACCGAACGGTGGTGGTAGCAATGATTTCCTTACGCCTGGGGGCATGGATGCTGGAGACGGCGACGTGTTCACTGGAGGTGCTTCAACCAATAGACGAAAGATGGATACATCTGCTATGTTTGGTTCTCTTGATGGTGAAATTGGGGCTGATTTTCCAGATTCCCCTGAAGTATCTCCTGTCAGGCCACCTTTCCTCGCCGCAAATCATCCGACCAATGAAATAGAGGCATTACAGCAGAGGTTGGCCCATGCACAGCGCCAAATTAATACATTGAAAGGGACATTGCAACGAGAGAAGCAACTAAAAATGGAGTACCGGAAACGTCTGGAGGCTTCGCCTGGAGATTTGCCTATGGAGGAAGAGGAGATAATGCCTGACGAGCAAGACGACGTTACCCTTGAAGGCAAAAAGCCAGCAAAGGGCCGCACTATCACCCCTTTCAAGGTGGGTGGAAGAGGCAGAGGCCGGGGACGTGGGCGAGGTGGTATCTCACTTATAGAACGACTGGGGATGGCTGCACACTCTCCAGCATCTGAATACAACGATGATGATAGACTTTTACTTGACGATTCATCACCTCCCCCAGTACCACCCATTCCTATACGCTTCTCCCAACCTGAGGAGGATGAAGAAGAGGATTTGTTTTCATCCCGCGGTTCACGACAAGACCTTCCACTACAAGAAGAGGAAGATGAACCACAGGTTCCCCGCTCCCCCTCACCATTAGAGCCCCCTTCAAACCGAACCAGTGTAGATGGGATGGACCCCGCATTTGCAAATGTCCTCCGCCGTGTTCCTTCGAATAGCTCATCCTATGCTGGGAGCCCTCTTCGTCAAGCTATCCTTAGTAACTCCGCACGCGGTAGGACTGTCGGGCGTCGCTCTCGTGGTGGCGTTCCGTATAAAGAGGCTCGGCCACCATCACTGGTGGAGGCTCCTGATGTCCTATCAGCCGAGTTGTTGGGTATGGAAGGATCACCAATGAAGAGTCAGGAGATCCTCGAGGAGATTGATGAGGTTACTTACCGAACTCGTGAAGTCGAGACTGCTGAGTTTGGATGTCAGACCGAAACCGTTGAGGAAGAGAAGGTTGAGCCTACATCTGCTCCCTTGCCTCCGATCCATATTTCCCCATCAACTACTGAGATGGGCGTACAATCTGACCCAGAACCCGTGCCTGAACCACTACCAGTTGTGTTACCGCCGCCCGCACCTGTCATGGCAGATTCGTCTATGCAAACAGATGAGGAGCCTATCGTCGTTGTTGAGAAATCGGAGATGGCGACCCAATACACTTATGAGGAACCAGCACCACCACCGGCTCCTGTAGTGGTCCATTCTGAGATTGGAATCGCCACTGACCCCGAGCCTCAGCCCGAGCCTGTCTTTGTACCTGTTAAAGTACAAGCAGAAACACAGACCCCCACCACAGAGAAGGCTGATGTGGATATACAAACAACTCAAGTGAAGCCCGAACTCAGGACCCTTGGTGTTGGAAGTAGCAGCCCAGAGGCAACTAGTCGCAGGACAACCATTACCCAGTACGATATGTCATTCTCGACTTCGAGTGGCGATTCGACCATTACGGGAAATATGCGTAGAGATTTCCTCGCAGAGCAGACGGATGTCGAAGAGGAGGATGATGGAGACGAAACGGAAACAGGGGCGGAGACGGAGACGGATGCGGAATACTATCATGATGCCCGTCAAAGTATCATGTCAACACCTGTGTCGGCATCTCAAGAGAGCTTCCACTCAATCTTGACCGTCACCGAGGACGGAACTGCGGACACTGATGACGAGGATGATGAGAGTATCAAAGCTTCGAGGATTTCTTCGACCCATCACAGGAACTATTCAGAATCTTCGTCAATCAGTGGAAGACCGTCGTCCTACTATCCAGCCATGGAGCCACCTCAGGTCGATTATGAAGAAGTGGGGGTATCGGCCAACTTCGTGCCAGAACCCGAACGTGTCATTGTCACAATCCCTCCCCCTCCCAAACCTGAGGTTAAAGAGATGTCTATACAAACGGATGAGTGGTCACCTCCCCCACCGCCCGCCCCCATCGTTACCCCTACTCCCGTTCCTGCCCCAGTGCTAACCCCTGGTCTCTATCGTGTTGGGTCAACGAACCAACAGTTCCAATTCATACCTCCACCGACTCCTCCCGCCACGGTCTCAGCGCAACCGTCGGGTTCCTCGTTAAACATACCTAATGGCCCCATACCCGTTACTGTTCCAATACCCGCCCCTGGCCCTCTTGCGAATATATTCCGAGAAGCAAACGGGACTCTCACTCGCTCGCGCACTGTGGGTTCGGATAGGAGGCAGTCCATTGAATCCATGATCTCGTCGGTCGCAGACGACATCCCCAGCCGAACTCGTGTGCCCTCGACAGGAACAATGTTAACAGTTGTTGATAGGACAAAACCTCCAATGATGGCTGTTCCTCCGCCTCCAAGACTTCCTCCGCCTCCTACAACCATGGCTCCACCCTCTTTCATACCCGAAAGGAGAATACCCACAAGCTCAACTGGATCGTACGATATTCCTCCACCTAGACCATCATCTCCCCCGCCTGCAGAGCTTATACAGCGCGCAACAACACCAACTTTTGGTGCTGTCTTGTCGGTTCCCGGAAAAGGCATGTACTTCCGCCAGTCAGGATCAAGTATGCCACCACAGTCGAACATGCGCCAACCCCCATCCACAAGCAGCTTCCGTTCCGCCGCAAACGCAGCCGCCCACGCACAACACTCGATGGCTCCAGGAAATACACTCCCATCTTTCAGTGTACGGGAACGGGAGAGGAGGGAGTTTTCAACTACGTCGCTTACCTCGGAACGAAGCATGGCTTCTCCCCGCTCTTCGATGTCGTCCGACCACAATCCATACCGCTCTCCAGCCCTGCCTGATCCTGCGACACCCAACAAGGCAGCCGATACCACTCCTCGTGGACCTGTAGGCAATACGACTGATCCAGCTATCATCCACGCAATCACTCAGACCATGATTGGCGAATTTTTATACAAGTATACCCGTCGTGCAATTGGAAAGGGTCACGGCGAAAGAAGACATAGACGATTCTTCTGGGTCCACCCGTATACCAAAACGTTGTACTGGAGCTCTGCTGATCCAGGATCATCAAATGTATCTGAGTCTAGTGCTAAGAGTGGTATGTCCATTTTGCTACCTTGAATCATTTCCTAGTCTGAAGTTTCTTCTCGTAGCTTATATTGACGGTGTTCGTTCCGTACTTGACCCGAACCCCATGCCACCTGGGTTGTACCAGTACAGTGTTGTTGTATCAACTCCTCAACGAGAAATGAAAATCACCTGTCCTACGAAGGAACGACATGATATTTGGTTGAATGTGAGTATCCAATACTCTTATTACAATACATAGTCAGATATTAATGTGGTTATAGGCACTGAAATATCTTCTCGCCCGTCCAAATGGGATGAACGTCGCTTCTCCTGGTAATGCAACCGTTGTCCCTGAAAGCCCCTCCTCTCAGGTCTTCTCGGATGACGACCGTCGTCCTCCTCTCACCACAAGTCCCCAAAGCCAACGGAGTAGCCGAAGCGCTCGAGCTTCTGAGCCATGGAACACAACCCCACGCGGCCAGCGTAGCCGATCCCAGATATCTGTCGGAGGATCCATCGGAAAGCGATCTGGAACGCCAGCGGTTGAATACCTACGTTGGAATGGACCAGACAGCCCTTACAGTCCATCCAAGTCTTTCGTGGACGTCCCACGACAGGACGAAGACGACTTGGACTTTGAGCTGCATGGAGACGCGATGTCGGACGACGGCTACGAAGGTCTGGAGAACGTGCGAGCTTGTTGCGATGGTCGGCATACCGTAGGCCATTCTGGTAAACATCATCACCACCACCACCACCTAAACCCCGAGCATATCCATAACGGACATTTAGACCCTGCTGTAGCGGAGCATGTGCGCCCGGTTTCCCCATCCGCGTGGTCTTTCAGATCTAAAACAGGCAGCACGCATTCCCATGATGGTGGTGGAACTGGTATCTTTTCATGGGGTCGAGGCGACGATGGCAAGCTCCGATTTGGTTCACGACGATCTGCTAAAACCATCCTCACCGATCAATGATAGTGACAGTGGAATACACCCCGTTTTTCCCCCTTTTTTTCTTATTTAGTTTAGCTCGGGCTTTATACAGACCTCATTTAAAACTCGCATTATGCTTTGCCTTACATTCGTTCTCGTAATTGACTCTGACTCTATTATATCTACGTTCCTTCCCCTTTTATTTCACTCCTAGTTTTCATGTATACAAGAGAATTCTGCGCCTTTTTTTTGTATGTGGTGCACTGAATATTACCGCTCCTTTAACCCCCCCCCCCCCTGAGCCGAGATGATAATCAATATAATCACAAATTCAAATGTATGTCTATTCAGTATTCTACCAGGGCGATCCGCGTAGACTGGGTGTGCCATGTAGGGAACCCCCATTCGTTAGCTAAAGGAGGCAAGGTCAGATAAGACCGTGTTAGAAACAAAAAATAGCAGCGCGCTCACTACGTTAGCGATCTGTCGATGAACTACAGTCAAGTCTAAGGAATAAATTCAAAGGAGGGTTATTAACAAAACAATCTGACTGATCGTCGTAACGCAGGACAACGTTCTCAAGAAATACTCACAATCGACATATGACAGATTCCCATTATTTTTATCCTCAATCAGCATATCAGAGAATTCAAGCTCGGCAGCGTCGAGATTCTGGCGCGCGATGAACATTCTTGTTTTGGTGCCTCCGCGTTGGGTTTGGCGGTGTGTTAGTATGTTGCGGACTTGGATCGCAAGTCGGGTGTCGAGTGGGGGTAGTTGGTGCTGGAACCGAAGATATCATGTCAGATGGGGAAAGGAAGGGAAGATGTTAATCGGTGGGGGGCAACCTACCATGTGTGGATCGATGCTCATGACATCTTCCACTCCGAATAGATCGTTTAGTAGTTGTGGTGAAGCGCTAGACCCAATCCAAAATATCATCGATTCCTCATTATCTGCGCACCACCCACGCAAAAAATTAAAAAACCAATCAACTAATCCACCTTGACCCTAGGAAGCCGAGGGAAGGGGGAAAAAAAGCAACACACACCAATTAAATAAATTCCGTTTGCCTCCATAAAGAAATGCCCATTCCGCATCATCGATGGAACGCTAATCTTCCCTTCTGCATCAGGCAGCGCTACCTCGTCCTCGAGGTCGTGCAGTGCGAGTAGGCGTGGGTATATGTGGTGCATGAGGCTCCGCGCGCTCATCGAGGAGATTCGGTGCGCGTAGTAGTTCCGCACGTCGGAGGAGACGTGAACGTCTGTAATCGGTTCAGTCAGTATATGAGAGGCTAAGGGTAGTTTAGTGATTTGATGTGGACGACCGACCTTTTAAGGGTTTGGATTTTAGGACGCTTAGTGCGTAGGAGGGTAGGGCTCTGAATGCTTCTGGGATTATTAGCTTGTGAATGAGGTAATGTTAGTAATGAAAAGGCTGGAGAGACGACAAGGATACCTGAGTCGGCTTCGTCGCAGCCGCACATTGTTGCCGATAGCCCAACAAAATCGCCGCACACCTTTCTGTAATACCATCCCTTACCGCCAGCATCGATTTCTTCGTCCTCAAATCCATCGCTATCAACCACACACACACACCACACAGAATACCACATCAGCACCCGCAACAAACTCACATAATAAGCCAAAATATTCTACTCACCTTCTCTCGCGAGATGCAAAACCACCGAATCCAAATCCGCATACTGGAACACGTTCGCAGCAAGCTCCACCACCTGCATCGCAACATTACACACCCTCGCCCTCCTCTCGCCTCCGACAGTTGTATACAGCACCGCTGCCTGCACATATGCGAACTCTCTCGTGTTCAGCGTCCCGCCCGCGTGTTCCAGTGTCGCGCACACGGCTTTGTCCGCATCGAGGATGCCGAACTCGAGGTCTGTCGGGGAGGTTTGGTAAAAGTTCCCGTAGTGGGTGGAGGAGACTTGGAGACCTGGGTTAGGGGGAGGGGGGTTAGTGGAGGAGGTGGGGAAAAGGAGGGGGAGGGAGAAGAGACCATTGGAGCATCGTACCCGCATAATGCAGTTATAGCCTTGTAGTCGCCGCATCAGTCGTTGGAGTTGGGAGTGGAGGACGATTCCATCCCGGGTGGGTTCGAATCGTGGATGGAAGAAGATATCACCGCCTGTTACGGAGGCTACTGTACCTAGAATAAGAAAAGTTTGTTGAGGCTACCCGTAGATTTACCTTGGGAAATAGAAAGAAATCTTACCGATAGACCCAACGTCGATATACCTACTAGGAGTCAAAACGAGGTTAACACCAATCCCCTCCATCGCACATTCCTCAGCGATATCTCTCCATGACTTCTCTCTCGGTTTGAACAGAGTCTTTTCTTTATCCGTATTCATCATGTCTGCTTCTTTTGGTTGTTCTGGAAGGGCTCCGATGCCTTTTGTGGGGATTGCGCTTTGGAAGATGATTGTTTGGCCTCCGAGGCCGGCCTGTGTTTTATAGTTAGATTGGAGTGCAGAATTTAGTGAATGGTGGGTTGGACGTACGAGTACAGCGAGACATGAGCGTAGGACAGACCCTAGTGCCGCGTCTCTTACGAGGGTATCTTCGAAACGGCCTGGGATCGATTCCAATAGTGATTCAATACCCACTCTAAAAACCATGAAAATCCAACCAGTCTAAAAACATAAACGCATTACCTATACTCCGAAGGCTTCACAAAAAGTCCATTCCTCAACGGCACAAACACCTCTTCAATATCCGGCACAACAAGCATCGGGACCTGATCTACCTGCCAAACGTAAATCCCCAAGAACACACCATAACCCGTAAAACCCTGAACCAAGCGCTTACAGAGAGGTCATAATAATGTATCGTGTCATCAAACGTCATAATCGCAATGTTATTCTCAGGAGGGAAGCACGGCTCGACTGGGAGTCCTTCGGGGTCGGTCCCACCGAAAAGTATGGTGCGTAAGTTGGCGCACGCGGCGGATAAGATTCCCGTTTGGATGGATTCCTGGGATACGTCGAGTGCGAAGACGTAGTGCATCGGTACGGGTTTCTTGGGCCCTTGCTTTCGCGGCTCCGGGGAGAAGAAGGGTGAGGAAAGGGTTTGAGGAGGATGCGTAGCCCAATATTCTTCTGGTAGCGCGAAGTCTACCGTTCCCTTATTCAATTCAGGTCGTTGGAGGTGATCGAGGCGTAGCATGTTCCCGTCGAGGTTACAAAAGTACTCCGGGTGCACTGCAAGCCAACCCTCATCAATACCGCCCTCCCGCCTCTCACCCAGCAGGCCATGAAAGGAGAAGGGAGAGATAAGGAAAGAAAAAACAACCACGCACCCTCTGTCTCATGCGCACACAAATTACACCTCCACCTATTCCCGCCCGCGGTCCACGTACACCACGGGTTAATATACGCTCTACACTTCTCACAGCGCGCCGGACCATGGTCACCCGTTTCGACGAGCGGGATGGGATCCTCGCGGGGGTCAAGCTCGGCGAAGGGCTGAAAGACAGCTGTGAGGGGGATCTGGCAGTCGGAAGCGAGGCGCGCGGTGTTGGGGATGTTCCATGTTGAGAGACGAACGAATTTCGGGGAGGAATTGCCTAGGTGAAGATGGGTGTGTGGGTGTGTGGTGTTTAGAATACGGAATAGGGGAGGGAAGGCAAACCTTGGTCAATAGCAGTATAATCTGTCGTCGAGAGCGGGGCGTGTGTCCCAGGGAGGGTCATATATGGTTTATCCTCCCACTCATGACGATCGACTTCGATAGCTTCGACTGTCGATGGGACCTGGCTTGGCTCAATGCGAGGCCTCAGACCTATTCATATCCACCACCGATACAATTTAGTGGGAACTTGAAGAGAAGAAGAAAGGGGGGATACCTTGATACCCAACCCCTGCGCTGTGAGGTGGTTGGGGTATGTGGTTTGAATGCGTGTACATCGTCAAGAACGATGTGCCATGTGGGTCCGCTGATCCGTCGTAACAAGTTTGTGAAATTGGCTACATATAGAATTATACAAGGGAGACATTGAAATAAATACGAACACTATGTATGTAATATTTTTTTTGAACAGTCAATCAGTAAAACAAAATATGAAAGAAAGAAACTTCAAGTCAGTTGGTTGATGGATTGTAGTAGCACTAGTTATAACAAATGAAATGTCATTCATTCAAAAAAAAACACCGAATGGCTCATGTCCGTTGGGCCAAACAAAACTTATAAAGAAAATGAAAGGGAAAAAAAAAGAGTCCTCCTGGATGAGGTCCGTGCGTTCAAGAAGAGACTACCCCGAATTGCGTATACGGAGGGTGCGCTTTGGTCTCTTCACGCCTAACCCCGACTGCTGGCACGCTGGTCTATCAGCCCATCCGCCCCCTCCTAGACTCGCGGAGAGCCCATCTCGCGGCTAGCCCAAGCTCTAGCCCACCCCAAAGGGTCAGTCAACTAGACTATCAGCCAACCAGCTCCTATTGCGAGGTGCTACTACCTACCCCCCCTCCCAATCTCATTTCGACAACTTACTCTTCTCAAACGTAATCGGCTTAACCACGATCGTCCCTGGCGCATTCTTCTCCTGCGCCAAAATCGGGGTCGTCGTCGTCGTGTTCGTTATCTGGTCCGTTGATACCAACAGCGCAACCGCCGCAGCCACTTTCGGCTGCCCAACACTCGAATACGGCGACCACGAATTCCTGTTCATGCTCTTCTGTTGTCTAATCCCCAATTTCCCGGCGGCGCGTATGGCTGCATGTCCATCGGGTACAAGCAACCCTCCCAATCCACCATTCACCTGACTTCCTCCGCTCCCATTGCTACTACTCCCTGCACTGGACGGTGGGCGCGGATTCGACGTGTCCGAAACAGGCGAAAACACGAACGATGACACCGATTCTGTCGGTGAACACGGGTTTGACTCTGACGAGCCGCTAGAGGAGCTCTGGATGGGGGACTGGCAGTGTGGAGATGAGTGCGCGGAGGCAGTGCGGGAGGAAGGGGGGGAGTGGTATATCGCTGTAGGCCAAATGAGTGCGGGCTCGGAGTCGGAGTCGGGATGCTGTGGGGTCCGATGCGTAGGAGGAAGAGTGAGTGGGAAAGCAGACATGTAATCGTCTGGGTGCCGGGGGTGTGTGAGCGGGGGTGGGATCGCAATCGTCGTTTGAGCTTCGAGGTCCGCGCAACGTGTCGTCCAGCAGTTGAGATTCGCCGCGCATGTATCTGCGTAGGTTTTCATTTCTGTTTATTGGTGATTTTTTGTTAGCACCGAGATGAGAAGGTGATCCCGGCCTAGGGGTGGAGGAGCTTACCTGGAATGGCGCGGACGGTGAGATCGAGTAAGGGTTTGGCGAAGGTGTTGATGAAGAATACTTGCGACTTGGCTTCGACGAGGGGGTTATCGGATGATTGGACTGTTGGGGGTAGATCGAGATGTTTCTCCAGCACTGCCTGTGACGTCCACTCCTTCATCAACGCCGTCGCCCAATGTTGGGATACCGGATACGGACGACTCTACCAACAAAAAAAACGACACATGAATATGAGTGAGTGCGGATCTTTGGGACACATGGGATCCAGAACATACAGGGTTACTAATATCGGCATTTTTCATTATCGCTTGACACACAATCACTTGGCGGATACATAACGATCCGGACTGGCCCTCGATGACATCTTTGAAATTCCTCATAAATTGATCATGCACACTCATATCCGTCGCCAGCACCGTCTGCCACAGCAGTTTACGGATATGTATCCCGTTTGCGGGGCTGTCTAATAGCGACCCTAGTCCGTGGCATCGCATCACTCGGAGGAGAAGCTGGTAGTGCATTTGCTCTAGTGCGGATTTACCATCAAAGACTACTGAGAGTGGCGTTTTGGCGTTTTTCTGGGGGGAGGGGTTAGGGGGGGATGAGATAGAATGGGAGAGGGACCAACCATAAAAAGGTTGGTGAAGCCTGGATGGCCGACATCATGGCCAATAGCGACAATATACAGTGCGAACAGCTCAGGAAGTCCAAGGGTCGTCAACAGAGGTCCACTATTGAACGCTCGCCGTGACTTCCACTTGAGGCCAGGTGTGAACAATATAGAAAGTGGAGGGACCATCCCAGCTGATTGCAGGTACGATTGCGACGCTTGAAGCACATCGAGGGCATGTTCGAAATTGTGATATGTATTTTCGAATCTGTAAATTTGGCGCAGGTGGTGCACAAAAGACGACAACTGGCCTGGATAAGAGATAAAGTGGATTAGAGGGTCACAGGAAGTAGGAAGGGAAAATAAAACATACCCAAAGAAATGCCTACAGCCTCCTCCATGCCCTCGATGCGGAATAGCGCCTCAAATAAGATGAGGGTACATGAGAGCACCTCTTCCTCGGAGAGTTTATGTGGCTCGAAGCCCCAACAATCCAACTTACAGATAAGGCGCGATCGTGTATCCGGAGACAAGGCAGTCGGTATACTATGCCAAAACCCAATCTCAGTCCCACGCATACCCAACAAGTAAAAAGTGGGAAAAAAAAAGCGACATACAAACTTGGGTCGTTCTCTTGCTCGACAGCATGCAATGTCTGTGTATACATATCACTAAGAAGTTCCGCAAAGTGTGTGCTACGATAATGAAGAAAGTTCACCGAACGATTTAGTGGCATGTGAGCGCGGGGGATGGGACGTACTGGAGTTCACCCGAGTAACCTATCCAGCCGAGCCCTTGCCCACTATTCCCCGTCGCCAAATGGAGCCCGCCCACATCAGCACTCCGTCTCCTCCATTGCCGTGTATTTTGCTCCACGCTCTGCGCTTGAGCCTGTGTCGTTGTCGTCGTTATCGGCATTTGTCGGGAGTTACGGGTGGGGTCGTAAGTAAGAGCTGTAAAGCAGTGCACGAATTCGTGATGCTAATTTATTTTAATTTATTTTATTGACTCCCTTTCCCTCCTCTTTTTGTTCTTTTTTTTTTCTCTGGTAGTTATGAGATGGAGGAGGGGGAGTAGATATGAAGTAGATATGAAGTAGTGAGGATGAGGAGGTATTTGGGAGGGTGCCTCGGTCGCGTGGAAAATGCCAAGGGGGAGTGCTCTCGTGGCCGCCGCGTGGTGTTTTCTATAATCAATTTCCTCACAGGACCCCTGTTACTCCTTACACCACCGGCATAATTCTACAACCACCAACCTCTAACAACCGCAGAAAACTTGGCAAACTCTACTATCTATATCCAACTTTAATACCACCAAGTTATGATCATGTATTCAAGTACGTATTCTTGTTTTCTCTTATTATATACTAACTCTCGACCCGGTCCATAATGGGTCCCAGGGGTCCTTTACTTGGCGGCCATCATCGGCCGTTCAGGCTCCGATCGATCAGATTGCTGACAAAAGCGGGTCGGTCACAAGGCACTGCACCCGTCGGCGACGCACTCACCAAAAGCTAAATCCGGAACAAGCGTCTTTGCCATTGGGTCTTTGTGCAAAAACTTTGACCCATATGCTCCCCCTTTGTTCGGTAAAACCTTATCATTCATCTACAACGATTCCATTGTTTTTATAATATAAACTCGCCACTTTCCCCTCCTTTATCCATTCATCATCACTGACGTTCTACTAATTATCCCACGGCTGCCCAGATGTGCACTCTTCGTCATTTGGACATTTGAATTCTAAAGATATATCAGGGGTAGTCTTTTTATTGTTTGAATAAACGTTGACTTGTTCTTGTGCTCAGGGCTACCACCTCACCAAACCCTCCTTCAACTCCTGAATACCACCAATGTTTTACAATCTCACACGACCAAATTTAAAACAAGAATCAGCTCGAAACAAGCTCACATCTATTTATATATATCCTCACTCCGCCAGAAAAAAACAACACTAAAACTCACCCCATGACCCAAAACACATATACAACCACAATAACCCATCCCTCAATTTCCCGATCCTTCGCAGAATGACCAGGATGACCCAATAACATGACCTCCGCAGGCCCTTCAAGCTCCTAGGGCCTCATCGGTACCAATGACCTGTCCCATCAGCAGTTCCACAGTTTCTACAGTTTGTGGTCTGAGTTTTTTTCTCTTTTTTTTTCCAGCCCCGACCTGTCTGATGAACCCGCGCCCGCAAATCATCATGCGCACAGCGTCTCACTCCACGAACAGCGACGACACCTAAACTGTGATTAAAATTTCAAAAACATTAGAACACGATGCGCTGCGAAATGACGTCCCTGCCCCAGACTACGCAAGACGCAGAATGCAATGTTATTCTGTTTCTCCACACCTCGCCTAATACGGTAGGTTCAACAACTAATAAGCTCTCCTCATTTCCCTTTCCCCCTAGCTGTGACCGTAGCCCGGGTGATAAAACCCGTGCCTGTAGATCACGCGTACACCTACACCCACACGTACATCCACGCATACGGACCACTGATACATACGTCCATACATACAACATTGACACATACCTATCGCACCGCACCGCGATCCACGAGAACAAAGAACCTTGAAGCATAACACGACATCGACACAACTACTCCACCGCAACACGACACGACGATACTACATACACGTACAGAAACTTCACCTCCCTACCCCTGCCCCTGTCGGACTCCCTATGCTTCAGAGTAAGCTTCTCAAGCTTCTTTCCTTCCCCCTGAGCCCCCCAGTCATCCGACAACCCCGATCCTGTTTCCACAGGAAGCCTCGCTCACCTACTGACCTACTATTCATCGCGCACACCTGATCCTGTACGAGATCATACGCGTACTTGTTCCTGCACCCCTACTGCCTCCTCACACTCATCCAACCCATGATCTCGATCTTGGCGGCGGGTCTATGTCTATTAGGGCTCTAAGGGGGAGAACCACGCCGCGGGCTGCATCCATTCACTCATTCACCAAGTCAGCGAATCAGCGAGCCAGAACGTCCCTCCAATCCGGAACTCGTAACGGGAGCCTAAATTTGGACAGTTGGATCATTGGGATCATAACTGTGAACCATGACTGGGGGCGCGACCCAACACAACGCCGCACCCATCGGCGAAGTTTGAATCCGCGATCAAGGATCGCGGGTACGATTGCGGTTTCAAGGAGTCCAGCACGTAGTGGAAAATATCACACTAACACGGTCTCCGATTGATCCTAGGCTTTTTTGGATCCTGCTTCAGATGCTTCTTCTATAGGTTCACGGCATGTTGGGTGGTGGGTACTTGAAAGTCACAAGGTGACGTGCTGTGGCAGGGGTAGGGGAGACAGGACGGGAGTGCGGAACACATCATTCACTAGTCAGAGGAATTAAGAAGTTAAGGAGTTAGCTAGTCAGCTAGTCAACTAGTCAACTAGTCACTGATCCATGTATCGATCATTGATCATTTACTTGAACTAAGACTCGGAATTGTTGAGCACCCGTTCTCGAACTCGATGGTGATCCTGGTATAGTGTGGAGTCTTGGTTCTGATTCTGATGCAGTTTGAGCCAACACAAGCCCGTGTACAACTACTTAACAGGTGACGCACGCGCAAACCCAAGTTTCTTTTTCAAAAAGAAATTTGGGTTTATTTTGTAGTTTCCAAGGTCAAATTTCATTATTATTACTAAAGAACCAAAGAACCCCAGGACAGCAAGTACGATGTATAGAAAGCAGAGAAGTAATTGGATATGAATATGAGTACGAATTTTAATACAATATGGATACAAAAAATAAAGGGATTTTTGGGGTGGCTCGTTTATCGTAGTATCTAGGATTAATAGTGATAGAAGGTACATACGTTCAAAATAAAACGCTACCGTTACCGCTATAAATGGTATAAGGAGCAAATGGGAGAGAGATGAATACGAACGACGGGTCGTTAAGTATGGTATGATTCAGATGAGCGAAAGGAAGTGAAAGGAGAGGAAAGGACATCGAGAGCTTTTGACATCAAAAAAAAATGTTCAAAATCAAGAAGCACTAGCAGCGCAAAGAAAGGAAGGAAATACAGGACAGAAAATACAGCAAATAACATCAAGTCGGTCGTCTATCGTCGCCGTCCCGATGCTCCTCCATACGAGGCTAAAAATAGCACTTCACCCTTGCACGAGGAATGGAGCATGTGGATACGGGGAGTTATCCGGCAGCGACCACCGTCGACTTGCGGCTGCCACGGACGGAAGCATCGAAGCCTACAAGTCATAACGAGAAAAAAAAATTATACATTAAGTGACGGAAGACGAAGCTGCCAAGGGAGGTCGTAATAAGACCATGGGGGAGGAAGGGAGACTTACGTTAAAGGCGGGAGAATCGTCGAAATTGTACGTGCTGCTTCGGAGGGCTGCTCCTGTGCGGGAGTGGCTCCGGATAGAATGGGAGGCGTCGGGTATTCGTGTCGTATGGGTATGCGGATGAGTATGTGAGTGGGTATATGTATTTGTATGTGTATGGTGGTGGGTATGGGTGTAATCACGTCCTGAATATGTGCTCGGGTGGTGCTGGTCGTAACTTTCGCTGGTTTCGCGGCTGTTTGGTTTTCGGAGGTACGGATGCGATGCAACTGTGAGGTAGAAATAAAATAAAGAGGGAAAGAATTTTTTACAGCTCGTAAACAGAAACTAAGATTAATAGAGGCGGGAGACTTACCATGGTGAAGCCTCGAAGTCGAGGAGGCTCTTGAATGTGTTGCGGATCCCGATGGCGAGGCCGGATATTCCAATTCCCAAGTCGGGGGCGTCGACGTCGAGTTCTCCGTCGAACTCGAAGCCGTACCTACCGATTCCGTCGTATACTCCTCCTCCCACTCGCCTCTCCCTCCATACCCCCTCTCCTCCCCTCGGAGTTCATATTCCGGGGAGAGCGTTCTAAGCGGCTCCGCAAGGTGCCCTTCCCCTTCCTCGTCTTCTTCCTCATCCTCGGGGTCTTCCACACCATCGAGTTTCAGCTGAAACTCAAATACGAGTGGCTCCTCGTCGAGCGGGTGCGCCTCACGGCCGCTATAAGTCGGCTGGATGGCGCGTTTTCCCTCTCCGCTGTGTATAGAGAACGGATTAAGACGGAATGAGTTCATCATACGGCGCATCTGCGGAGACGCTTGAGTCGCGCGGAGGGGTACCTCCGTTGGGGGCGCGAGGGTGTGGCTGATGCTGCCGAGAAGCCCGTTCGATAGAGGTTCCATCACGAAGGGATCTACGCCGTCCTCCTGCTCGATTTTGACGAGCGGGGTCGGGGGAGTGGCAGATGCGGATGCGGAAGAGGGGCGGGGGAGGGAGGGGGAGGAGTGAGGGTCGGAGAGGGAATATAAATTGTCGTCGTCCCAGTGGGGCGTTGGGAGGGGCTGAGAAGAATATAAAGGAGACCGGGGGAGAGTGGGGGGAGGATGATGGAGATGATTATGGGGGTCTAATTGGGGGGAAGCCTCGGGGGGAGGGAGCTGAGTTGGAATATGGTAATTTAGCTGCGTCGGGTAGGCAATATCGGAGTGGCTAATAGGTAGGACGCGAGAGGGTTGCTCGGGGACGGCATCGATTTGAACTTCCCATGGAGGGTGTGCCGCAGTCAAAGTTGGAACATTGGGATTATTATTGGATGGTCGGGTAGAATTAGTTGAATAATGATTATATTGAGAAAAATGAGACTGGGACTGGGAATGGAAAGGATCAGGTTCTTGGAGATAGTCATCTGTTCTATTCTGAATTTGAGACTGAGACTGAGCCTGGGATTGGGATTGAAGCCATTGTTCTGGAGAGATGGTTCTGTGAGGAGGGCAGTTATAGCGGAGACCGGGTAAATGGTGATTGTATGGGAATTGGGACATGGGGCGAGCCTAGTTACTGGAGCGGGAATTTAAAGGACGGGAGTCGGTACGGATTGTTCGAAACAAGGGTCCATCTGAGCCTATATATGTAAATAAGAAATTAAAAAAAAATAAGAAATGGAAATGAAGAAAGGAGCGGATGGCAGGCACATTTCTGTCCGAGAAGTCGCCATGCAGCTTACCTTGCCCCCTCATCAACTATGAAAAAAGAAAAAAGAAAAGAAAAGAAAAGAAAAAGAAAAAGAATTTATAGGTTTATGAAAAAAAAAAAGAAAATAGTAATCACACACCGAGGATCACAGATTTCAGATCTTGTCCCAGATATCTGATCCAAATTCAAAACTGCCACGCCCTTAGAGTACGTCTATAAGCTGACGACTACTCATCTCCCCAAATGCCTCTTTCGGACACCCTCTTAGAGAGATCCGCACTCCATCATCAATCTCCGGCCGTTTCAATCTCCGCGAAATTACATACTCTCCGGCGAATTCAATCCGGTTCACACCCCCCCTTTCACCCCCATTCTTTTACTCTTCCTCTATTCCCTATATATCCACAACTCACCCCTCAATCCTCCTTCGCTACCGTCACCTCTACCTTCCCACCTATTTTTTTCTCTACTTTAGGTCAGTCTTCTTTTTTTATTATTTTTATTTACCTCCCAGGATACACCGTTAAACGAGGATTCCACACGCCCAAGGACGCTATGTTATCGATTGAACAATTCGGCATTAGTTCCTGACCTTCGTGCCCGTGTCAAACACACAGAAACGGGGGTTGTCCTTTCCCCTCGCACGCCTTCTCTTCGTCTTTTAGGGCCCCAACGGACATGCACTTGATCATTCCTCCCTTCTCCCGGAGGGGCGTGGTGATTTCGCAGATCACATAGAATTCTTTTTCTCCTTCGTCACATTTCTGTGATCGTTCTCCCATCACAAACATGCACCCTCCCCATCCTCTTTTTTCTTCTTCTCTCTCTCTTCTGTCCTTGTTTTTTTGGTTCAGAGGCGCTGCGACGTGTCCCAGCTCTTCTCACACAAATTCCACTGCGAATCGATACGTGTTATGCGATTTGATGCCCCCTACCCCTGGTCCCCGATTAAAGATGAAAACTTAAATGCGAGCGAATTCTTAAAAAGCCCACAACACAAACTCTCCGGCGTGCTGGGTCCAATAGGCAGTGTAAGCTTTTTCAACCGAGGTAATTTCATATTTCGCGGCCGCATGTCCGCAGATTCATCTACAGCCCCAAGAAACACATACCCTGGCAACATACCCGCCGCTGGGACATCACCGGCCTATCGATGAGATACATGATTATATCTGTGATCGAGATGTCATTTATTCGCCGCGGCCTTTCAATCCGCCAATATAATATAACAACATTCACTCACGTCACCTTCACGGGAACCCGCCCGTTTTTTCGCCCCCTTCTTATCTTCGCAAACATACTTTAACTGACCTTTTCACAACCCTGCAATCTCCTGTGTAACAATTTCGCTCTAACGGAAGAAAGGAGGAGCAGCGGAAATGGATGCCCGAACAACCGCGATCACATGTGCGCAACCATCCAGTACCTCTATATCACGCTGTTTCCGGTGAATTAGATTGAGAGGACCCGGATTCCGTTCGACACAGCCCAACGCATGGAAGAGCTTGAAGAGCTTGAAGTATAATCATCAGCCACAACGGGCGGCTAACTCGTGGTAAAGAACGTACATTTGACTCGGACACCAGCGGGCACCAGCCTTTTTGGGGTAGTTTATCCGTACTTCCAATGTATCTACGCAGTCCAAACGATCGCGGGCTCTAAAGAACTGCCTCGCCTATTCTACCACTCAGCGCAGCTTGAGATAAAGTATGGGTCCAAACCGTTTCAGACACCGAAAGGTTACTGCAAATAATGATCAGATCGTTTGCGACTAAAGGTCTTGTGTAGCTTTCAATGTATTGATTGTTTATAGAGTTATCTCTCGAGTTTTTTACCTCCGTTAGTCCGTGTCCGAATTTGCAATTAACCCAATCAATATCAATTTTTGTTTCGTTTCATTGCGAGAACCCTTCGCCATAGGTCTTGAAGCCTACATTTAATTGCTAATCGTTAATCGTATTTGACGCGTAACAAAGCCCAGAGACTCACTCACTCACATAGATGTTTCAGACCAACCACGAAGAAAGCGGGAAAATTCACAAACAACACACAAAGCAGGGTCCAAGTACAGTTAGCGCGAGGGTGTGCCAGCGGAAATCAGGCTACGGTGCAGTGCGCATAAAGCGGGATAGGATGTGTATATCACAACGCGACGACGTCCGCAGCGCGTTTTGGGAAAGGATCGGGGCTCGAGCGCGGCTATGACCCAGAAGCCTATTGGTGGGAAACCCGTTTCGCCCAGCGCGATCTCGAGCTACCTAAGGAAGAAGAAAAAAAATGAATACATTACGGACACATACACACTAACCTCGCCCGTAGCCTCCCCAGAACTAAACTACTTTCAAGGGTTTGAAAGTTCGAAAAACACTAGATCAAGAACAGAAGCTGGAAAGACATCAAGAAGTTTGAACATAAAACTCCATCAGGAAAAATTCGAAACCCGACTGATTGATGGCAAAAAAAACTCAAGGTCACCATTTTCAACAACTCACAACCCTAATGCCGAGATCGGCTCGAGGCTTTGTATGGTTCTGTTGTTGCCCGTTCGGCGAATATTCCAATTCCCGTAACATTATCCATGTCGCCGAAACGGTTGAACGCTTTGATGGACTTCGAAAAGAAAAAGCAGGCCGCTGCACATGTAAAAACCTTGGACATCTGAGCTTGAGCTTGGGTCTCGGGACGCCAGGACTCAAAATCCAAGCAAAGCTTTTTTATTAAACCACCCCAAAGTTCGACACTAGCACTCTCTTCTCGCAATGCGGAAATTATTCGAGGGTTATCTTACATGCACCACCAGGCCCGTGGTGTAAAGGAAAAGCCAAGTTTCCGCCGTCATCTCCGAGTCCGCGGTGCAGCGTGTCGTGTCGTGTTGTGTCTGGGCGCTTCCGGCGCGCATCCTCAGGAGAAAAATGCTTGGTATGAAGGTCGGGTGGGGCTTCGACGGCCAGGGGAAGAGTCACTTGTGTGTTTGAAACTGTCTGCATGACCTAACGCGAACCCGGATGAGATGGAGATGTGGATAGCTGCTTGGTAAAATAGGAGCTTCACCGCCTGGGGAAGTAACGGTAAGAATGGTACAACTATTCTTTTTTGTTGTGATCTCCCGGAGCTCCCGACTTCATCTTGCCCTTCTGACTCCGGGAGGAGAGGACACCGTTCCGAACGCGCGCTGTTGGGTATTTTTCTCTGTTGACGATCGGGCGAAGCCAGAGACTAGGTGACCAATCAGATTCGGATTGGAAGTTTAATGTGCCAGTGATCTCGTAGGTCTGTGGGACTTCTTGGGGCTTATCGAAAGATCCTATCTCTTGAGGAGCCTAGGGAGTGGTATTCTCAAATTACGGGCCATCGATATCTGTCAGCAGAGATGTCAATGCCCCGACTACCCCGACACGGAACGAGGTTGGCCAGACACAACGTATACGGCACCTTGCCACTTGATTTAACACGTTCATCTACCCATCGGGCAACTTCCCCATGGGTTGATAGATCTGCACCTGAGGCTGGTATTTGGAATACATGTGGAACTGTTCACGAGTCCTACACACCACTTCGGTGACCAAATCTGCGTGTCTACTATACTTGACGTTGATTTTCTGGTTGTGAATATGGGCGCATCTTATGAAACAGAGTACGTACATTGCGACGCATGCTCTTAGGTCTTAGAGCTCAGCACCCATCGATCTGGTGTGTGTGCTGCTGCTAGCACCCGTGTGTGGCCAAAAGCCTATCAGGTACCGCTCATCAAGTCAGAGAATCCAGCCAATAGGAAGCTGCAAACGCTGTTCCATTTACGAGTGTAATGAAAGGACCTTCCCGCAGATACCGTGCGGTACCTGTGGAGTAGTGTGAAGCCTCGAAGACGAAGTGTGACCCACTTCACTTCACAATGCATGCTCCGGATCTTTAGGGGCTTCTGGGGGGAGGTGTCGAATTTCGCTGAGTCAATGCATCCTTGTTGATACAAAGATCAATATTCGATCGATTCCAGCCTGTTCTCTTTCCTCTTCCACGAGGTCTCTCCTATCCAACACAATCAATCGTTTAGGACAGAAATCACGATTATGTTTTACACAGGGGTTTCTCTTATGTTTGTGATCCTCGCATATGTTCACTGTGTAACAGCGGTAGGTGCGTGCCCCCAAAACTTCTCCTGTCCTGTCAGGCATGAACCCGCGAGAGTTAGGGATGGTTTGTGACGACGGATCGCCTGCGGCCATACAAGTTTCTGTAGTACACAATGGCACGAAAATGGGGATATGGTCGTGCATGTCTGGCTCCGTGGGGCTTACTCGCACCACAAAAAATGTTACTGCGAATTCGGCGGAGAAACTCGACCTCTGTCCAGCAAAGTGCACCACTTTGTGCCGGAAACCAAAGTAAGCAGGACCATACTGATCACTCACGGGAGCTCCGGGAGTCCAGCTGACATCCTGCTCCATTCCTAAAGCCAGGCTCTGTCAGACATGCAAGGTGCGCATGGGACACTAGTACGAAACCCCACAATAGATACCTAACGGAGATTTGTTTACTTTTAGATTGTCAAACGTTGACTGAGTGAATGCTGACAGTTTGAATTTTCCTATGGCTCTTTGTGGCTGATCGAATGAACGTTCCAGTTACTACGCAGACAGTGGACGATTCACTATCAAAAGGCACCAATACATGATCTGGGCGTACCGGACCTGCAAGATCACCCAATACAATCATCTGGGCCGTGACATTTCATATTGCTACGGTCATCGTAATTGTGCGTCCCATCTGAATTTCTCTTTCCCTGTCGTGCGTGTTTGGCCTTATTGCCCGTCCCAGGGGCTGGTGCGGTGCGTCACATCACTTCCAAGTGTAGCACCAAACGCCATTACAATGGGGGTACCTGCCATTTTTATGACGACTCGCGTTCTTGTCAGTAGCACCTTGCCTCGTTATTTCCGCCGTGCTCCTGCTGAATCTGCGTACAGCCTCCGTCATCGTGGTCTCGCCTGTCTTAGACTCGGGCTTTTAGAATTTTTTCTCAGCCATTCAATTTTTTTTCCCAGCCCGCTCTGCTATGTTTCTGTAAACATGATTTGTATGTATCCCAATCGAACCATTGAAGTTATTTTTCTTGGTTACGGCCCGAGTCATATTAGTGCCATTTGTGAGCATCATCCTTGCGTCCGATCGCGGGTTTTTGCCCACATCTCTGGCTCTGAGCTGAGATGCCCGCTGGGCTGAGATTTATTGTTCAAGCGCGCTCTCCATGGACTTACGGGCACCCCCAAAAATGTCACGATCGAAACCCTCAAACTCCTACCTCTGAACTGAGCCGATAAGTGATGAAGCCTCAAGACCTCAGTGCCCCTGTCTCGCGCAATATCGATGGAAGATTTCGGATACTTCGACACATGGGGGGCGGATCACCCGCAGAAGCTCAGGGATGCACATGCCCCGAGCGCTCCCTCGGTCACTTCGGGTCGGGGGTACCCGATATTTAGCTGGACGGTTAAGATCAAACAACTGACCACCTCCCTCCTCATCAGTTTGACATCGAGCTTCTTGCTTAACGCCACTTCATGTATTGAGATACACCAAAGGTTATTAGAAGTTTAACATCAACTAAATCCCTCTTCCTGTCAGAAACATAGGACAGCAAAGACATGTTCTCTAACTCAATACAGCCTTCCGTCGTGTCCTTATTCTCATCCACCGGCACGGACCCTCTCCAGCTCTTCAAGACCCATTTGGATGCATCCTTAGCTGCAGATTCTTCTATTCACCTTCTACATGACACTAAATGTTTACCGCTTCCAGTAGCCCCAGCGGTGCTCATATCTCCACCGAGTATGAATAGTGACGACTCCGACGACGTGGGATATGGTTTGAACCAAACAGTTCTTCAGATCCAATCGCCAACGCTGCAAACCACGTACATCCACTGCCCTCCCATTGACGGCCCTGGCTACCTCGGCAGGTCTTTTCGCAGCACCCGTGACAAGTCAAATGATCTGGGGTTTCGACATCCTTGGATGCATATACAGGTTCGTAACATGGGCAGGGAATGGTCCTTCGAAGTCGGGATTGTCGATCAGTCAAATCGGATGGGGATCATCCGGTTCTCTACCTTCCAGGTGCAGTTTCTTTTCCTCCATGTGAAGTTTACTCCATAGTTCTTGTAATTGCGCTCATATTCCTCGTCGATCTGTGCGAGAAGGGAGCCAAAGCTTATTCTGCTTGATCCCTCGGATTATGCATCTAGTTATGTCCAAAGTTGGAGACCTCATAGTAACCCCTGAATATCTATTTAGAAACAGCTTCGTCTAAAGCTATCAGCAACTATAGATTCTTATCCTCTACTCCATGTTCCGCTCTCGTTCCCAGCTTCGTCATCAAGACCACTGACCGCGTGGTCTACAATCGCCTTGTCTCTGCCTTCTTATCTCCCCTATTTCTCATCCTCGAGCCTGATTAATCAGGGTGATGGCTCTGTGGATGACGACTCGAATATCCGAAGTCTGCGCACGAATTCTGCTGGGGCCATCCCTGGCGGGTCGTACTCGCACGTGGCATATGTACGGATCTATGCGACCTGCCGACTCAGGAGAATCTGGTTTGATGAAGCAGGCCCGGGTCAGAAGATACCTTGGGAGTTTGAGCTGTACGGGAACGAATAGGGTATGGTCTCATGATACGCAGATCCATAGTCATGGATTGCGTTACTCGGATATGAAGATTTTCTTATTCTTATCGATAGAACAGGGATGGGCAGGGCCCCATGAATCGCATGCCTGTTAATGCTCTTTAAAACATTTAATAAATGTGGTAAGCAGATTATAGGACAATGTAAAAAGCGTGTGAGTGAACGTCAATAAGGGTGGAGTGGGTATATTATGGTACGGTAATTATAGCTAGTTGCGGATAGCAGAGTAACAAACAGCAAGATGGAAAGATGGATTAAAGTTTCACTTTTGAACGTAATGTCGGACCGTTTCTTTCAATCTGAGTAGAACCTCTCTTTGCCTAACTGGATCGTCTGGCATTGGTATTTTTCCTGTGGCGATCTTGAAGAGGTATGTGAAATCAGCTTGAGCGACAATGGGCAGTTTTACAACGCCGTTTTGCGCTTTCTTCTCGCGAATTCTTTCTTTGAATTGCTGCGCGAAATTCTTGGACACAATATCCGCACGCTCAACAACTGGCAAAGGCACCCCAGCTAAGTTAGCAACATGTGTCCCGAAGGATGACGTCGCGGCGCCCTCAATTAGTTTGTATAGGAAAACGAGCTAGAGAAAAATTGTTTATGAGTGAGGTGTTTGTGATACCCTATCAGTGCGGATAACGCTCACGTCGCGCTTTTCATCATCAACAATAGTTGACATGTGCATGTTGCGAATATTTGGATGATATGCAAAATCGTCGGTTAACGATCCATAATGCGTAGCAAAGAATGACAGAGGCAGTGTATGCGTTGCGAGTTGATGAAGTACAGCCTATGATGTGCTAATTAGCCAAAGACATAACTTGACATTTGGATTAGCAATACCCCAGCGATTGCCATGCCATCCTAGAGTAATTTCATGTGAATGATGGTAATATGAAGTTATAACGCGAGATACGCACGTAGGTAGATGTTCCCCGACCAAGTTCTAATAGACGTAATCAAAATAGTTCGTCGCCATAACCTCTAAGGCTTACCATCAAGTATGACAAGAGATTTGGGTGTCGCATCGCGAAGAATTTTGCAACTGGAGAGAGAATGTACCAAGAAATCTAAAACATGGGTGTAATGTTGTCATACCATTCATCAAGTTCGACCTTGAATGTGCTAGCATTCGAAAACATGTTGTCGTATGCTCCCATTCGCGTAATAATCGCATCAACTGGGCATAGTCTGACGATGATCGCTGAGCATGAATGACATGGGTGAGACCAATCTAAACAGACCTTGCACGAGTCGCAGGCACCAGCATCCCAAGTTGTGCCATGATCTGTCACAAGAATGAAGACGGGGACAAATTGATCAGATCGGAACACGCACAACGCCAGTCGCAGTCATACGCATAACCTGTATCAGTGGATCATTAGTTCACACTTCATTGTTCTTGGTGAGATTACGTGCCGTTGATTTTCCACTAAATTGTTCGTGGCAAGTGAGTTTTGATTTACACTATGCGCTTGACATCACTTACGCCATATTGGGACCTGTAAATCTCAGTACTCTATTTCAGGAGGTAAAGGGATGATAGTGACTCACCAGTCAATAAAGCAATTTTTCCTACATCACCGCCTAACTTCACATCGTTTGGGATAAACGATTTGAGGTTAGTGCTCAAACACAGCGTAGGATGTCGCAACTCCTGGAAATCAACCCACGCAGTTTCTCCCTCAACAAATTCAGGTCTGCACGACGGTTCTCCGATGGCGGTGGAGGCCTTCGCTAAGCTAAACAAGCAGTCAAGCTCCGCAAAAACTCTAATCACACGAAGCCAAACAGCTCGGTCAGTATCAAACTCCGCAAATAACCGAAATTTGAAGGCCTTGATGGCAGCATTGCGGTTTTCACGAGCCTCCTTAAGCTGGCGAACCTTACTTTGTAATGATTTGACGATCCACCTTGATTTAGCCTGTGCCGCGTTAGCCCCGATCAGGGTTTTTCGCCACGTGCTTTCCACATACCTTAGTTGAGCCGCTTTTAGTCCAATCAGTAGGAAGGCCTTTCTGGCTGGCCGCCGTTTCTACAAGGTAGATTTCCTACAATATTCATCAGAGTTGGGGTGTTATTGTCCAAATTAAACACTACCTTGTTTCCCTGAGCACTATGCCAATATGTTAATTTGCACCTGCGGTAACGTCAACACGATATCGTCCAGAATCCCAATTTGTATTATCGCACCCAACTTTCTTTTCGAGCCTTCTCAACTCCCCTTCTAGGTGCTCTTCCACTTCTGAGATCTCTGCCATAATCGCATCATAGACTTCATCCTTTCCCACTTGAGGAACCAGTTCATCAGCATCTGTAGTGGTCAAGTTACCTCGCGGTCATGGAACGGGAAGGAGCCTCGGTTACCTTTGTCTGAACTGGGTTTCACATACATGTTTTCTACACTTTTGATATTTGGCAAAAGGTTGGGCGCACTGCGAAGCAAGCCTAAAATCGTTTTTGACTTGAAACTTTCGGACTCGTCAGCTAGTTTTTCGAGGCCTCGGCTAAGCTTCTTAAAGGCCTGGAGTTATATAAGATTATGATACCGGATATTCTCTTGGAGGAAAATAAGAACTCACGCCTAGGACTTTAATGAAGTCCTTTATTCGGCAATTTTTGGCGTGTATGCGAGAAACAACCCGTTCAAGATCTGGCAAACCTTTCGCAAGTTCAGTAAACTCCCCTTCGAAGGTAGGGTGGTCAATTAAATCTTCGACGGCATCAAGCCTTACGTGATGATCCATTAAGTTAGTTTATAATAAGAATGGAGACGAGAATTCAACCTAGCATTTATGTCTGTAATCCGAGATAACGGCATAGACAACCATATACGAAATAGTCTCTTCCCTGCCAAAACGTGAGATTGGATGAGCTAGAGAAATTGCACTCGACGTACCAAAAGGCGTGATACACCTCCCTAGGAGCTTCAATAACGATCCGTCCTCAGTGCCCTCGTTGTTTAACAGAACCTATCCAATGGTATTTAATAAGCCGAAGGAAATAAGCAGCGAAGCTCACCTCCACGTGAGCCAAAGTTTGCCCGTCAAGTGTTAGACCATAGCCTCGCTTCATGGGGTCATATACGTTGAAATTTTTCATGCTGAGGATATCCTTATCAATGTTGAGTTGCCGCAAATACCTTGGTCAAGAGTTAATGACTGATTTTATCGCACAAAGAAACCGTGCCAACCATATCATGGAGCCCAACGAAATTATCGAATTCTTGGACGTTGCCATTTCTCTGATAGATTCAGGTACTGTCTGGGGTAAAATATCGTCGTCAGTTTCCATGTTTTCATCATCATCTACCGGATATAGGGTTCGAAGTTCCTTCAAGGTCGATTCATAATCAAAGCCTTCAACGGTACGCAACCCAGTCCAAAGACAAGCGGCAGGAAGCACCGATTTGAGTAAACGAGTAGTTGTCACGGATAACGCTCCCTTCGAAAATTTTGAGCGTACAAAAAAGGCGCGGTGGCAAAACACCAGGTACCTTGGTAAACAACAATTCTTTGGGCCTTAACTGCCTCATCAGCGTTTCTAATTTAGTGCGACAGATATCGTCCTCAAAAGAGCTCAAATTAAATTGAGAGGTTGAGCAATCCAACACACAAATTCCGAACTTGGGCTTTTCGTCCAGCTTGTCGTCTGAAGCTTCCTCGCAGATGGAGACACAATGTCCCGCCTGTTCATCTGTGAGTAATTCTGCGTCGACTAGAGTGCCGTTGGTGTAGACTTTGTTAAGCTCACTAAATGGGGAATTAGTCTTTGAACTGCCATACAAGAGAACACTACCAACCGCCTGACAATCTTGTCTTTACCCTTATCTTCGCTATGTTTCCCCTTTGACTTATCTGCTGCCATTCGCATCTCTGCTCCGAGGGCCGTTTCTGCCTGGTCAACGCGCCCAACTTTATAGCCTGCACACGGATCAAGTAAAGGTCAACAATAGGCAAATTTAACAAACCTTTCCCAAGGAATTTTCTATATGACCAAAGTATATCAATTGACAAATCGACAAATCAAATAACGCTAAGGGCTTACGCTGCCCAAAAATTGAAGGACATCTCGGGGACGCCAACCTAGTACAGGAGGCATTAGTGTCTGCACGACTTCGCGTATTAGCCCAACGTACCATAGACATCTTCACTCTTGATGTAAGTTTTAAATCAAATTCCTGGTGGCCAATGCGTGCATCGTCTTCATATAGCTTTACCATACGTAAATACAATTAGAAAATTAGTCGCATTGCAATCACTTACCTCGAGAAATTTTCTTCAGATCAATTTAACAGGTAAGTGATCATAAGCAGTACTTTATAGCAGAAACTGTACCCTTTTTGAAAGAATAAAATCTGAAAAACATTTTCCAGAATAAAACACAAATATTATAAAGTCTTTACTAACCGTGTCGTAATGGTTTTGCTTAATCTTTTGAAAATGTTGAGGAGCAGAAATTTGAAAAACAACAACCACTAACCTCCCAGAACTAAGAAAAATCAATTAACCTTCTACCGGAGAAATTCCACAAGAGGAAATATCTACCTGCTTCTCAAATGGAGTAAAATCTTTCCAAGCCTTAGAGGGAATATAAAGTGTGCGAGGATCGTAGTTTGGATCTCCAGGTCTGCGATGCTCTTTATCTTGTATGTCGGCCAAAAAAGCATAGGGATTCTCAGCTGCTTTCTTCTCGTCCTTCTTGCCTTGTTCACGTTGTTCTGCTGCGGTCAGGAAAGTAAACCCT
The DNA here is from genome assembly GCA_037014335.1 of Collybia sordida. NCBI lineage: Eukaryota > Fungi > Basidiomycota > Agaricomycetes > Agaricales > Clitocybaceae > Collybia > Collybia sordida. Next base: position 1,048,293 of record JAYKXK010000009.1, on the reverse strand, counting down.
GTCGAAGAAGCGGTGTCTGTCGGCGTAGATTTCTTTCCACTGAAGGCCCTTTTTGAAGAGGTCCTGCCTTTAGCTTTAGACATCTTTGGTGCTTCCTCGTCGTCATCGGTCAAGTCATCAGATGAAGCATTTGACTGGCGTGAAATAGAAGAACGAGAAGATGACGATTTGATGGATTTTGTTTCAATATCGGAATCAGAAGGAACAATAAAATCATCATCGTCAGACGCGTTGGATCGTGATTTTTTGGCTAAAATATCAAGGTTAGACAGGCACGATTCTAAGAGAGTAAACCCGGACCCTTTTTTGGAGGAGATTTTTTGAAGTTTGTCAGTCTCTTCGAGAATGTACTGGTCACTTCTTCGTCTTCATCCTCATCATCAGTAACAGCCAGACGTTGCTTCTTAGCTCGAACTGCATACAGTCGTTCAGGCGTTCATACCACATCCAAAATGATATAGTCAAACCTTGTGAACGTATCGGAGACGAATTGGCTCCACTCGACTTTTTTCCTCCAGGCTGTGCGTCTTCATCAGAATCGTCCAAAATTATTTTACGTTTCCGACGAGTCTTTTTTATTGGATTAGTTTCTTTAAGACAGAGATACACATACACCTAGCTTACCTGTAGACGCAGCCCCTCAGATTCATCCGAAGATACTGCGTCGACATCTATAGGATCACTTGTTGGTGGTGTGCTTCTCCCGCCAGAGGATGTTGAACGAGCCACAACTGAAGAATTTAACGCGTGAGTATCGAAAGATTTAGACTCGGGTGTTCGTGGTTCTTGTGAAGAGGATGGTTGGGAATGCGACGCGCTCGACTTGGTCGAATTATCAGCCGAAAGCTTTGCACCCGTCTTCGGGTTTGGGGTCTCAACTGGGCCTTTCCCAAACCATGTCATCAAGCTTTTCTGTTTCATTGGTTCAGCATTAGCTTTCTGCTTCGGAGGCATCCTGGTCGATTTCAGCAAATGGGAAAAGAAAAGACAATTTTGGCTCCGCCAAAATGTCGGGAGTAGGGGCACTTGACAGGAACGCGTTGGTGGTTATTTGGTCCATCATCATTGCGGGGGCTACAACGTTTTACGTAACGTATCAAGCAATGTATCTGTCTCCTCCGTCGTCCCTGAAAAGATTCTTATCATTGACAATGACGACTGTGGACACTCAAACTACACCTAATAAAATCGACAGCAGAGAGGACGCCGAGGACATCTTGAATGAGTCCCTCGCCTTTTTCGGTGGCGAACCAACGATTAGTGACAATTCAGTGAGATATGGGCCATTGGTCCTCACCGTCGCAGCAAAGGTAATTTACTTTCATGTGTGCTGTCATATCTCTATCCAGAAATATGAGGATGAACACTTACCTAGGAAGGAAAAGTGCGGTTACCAAGCGCCTACCTGATAACTACTCAAACACTACACTCTATAAGGCACTCTCATTGTTAGCCGATCATCTGTTCTCTCCAGCCTTATTTCTGGCCGAACGAATCGAACGAGGTCTCATATCTGCTAAAAGGCGCAGAGGTATTTCAAGTTTATATCTAGTGACTCTCTAGGAAATTGACTACACTGATGATAGTCATTGAATTTGGAGCAGGTTCTGCTTTACCCTCTCTACTTCTAGCAATTCACCCCGATCCACCATCTCTTGTGGTAGTGACCGACTATCCTGATGATGGAATCCTAGGCAATCTGCGGAACAACATTGAAAATAACAGGGTGCATTATCCCAGTGACTGCTGTGTGGAGTGTATTGGTTTTAAATGGGGAGCATCCGTGGAGCCCCTCCTGTAATTTGCTCCTGACCTCTCAATAATCCACTGGCTGATGCTAAGTAGGAAACTATCAACATACAAAAATGAACTGAGCCCGGGTTACGATGTCGTCATTCTCTCCGATCTACTTCATTTTGACGCCTCACACGATGTCTTGATAGCGTCCACAAAAGGGATTCTAGCCAGGTCGTCTTCCTCGAGAATACATATTTCGGTAGGTTCCAGTGCAATTGTGACCTTTCTCCACGAAAAAACTGTCACTCCTCTTAGGCTGGGTACTATACACGCCCAGAAGTTTGTGACAGTTTCTTGCTCAAATGCAAGGAAGCTGGGTTTTTGGTCGATGAGATTTTTCCCGATACTGAAGATGGCAAATGGCTCGGGGAAATGGCCGTCAGTGGGTTGGACGCAGATGCTTTGGCGACCAGAAAGGCTGCGTGTCGTTACTGGATTGGCCAGTGGGCTCAGTGCTGATGCTCACTGCCGGGCTGTTCTGGCGAGAAAATCCACTTGTTACTAATTCTGTCTGGTCGTGTCATTCCCAAACATATGAGTGGGCAACAGTCCTTGAATTGGGAGAAGTACAATTTATTGGCAAGATGCGTATGGCGCCTACGGACCCATATCCTTTGCTGAGCTGCTACTGGTCTCTGCCCTGGATTAACAGTCAATTGCAGGCATACAAGGCTCTAGCTTCATTCCTTTATCCCTTGAAACACCATAATATTATAAATGCCAAGTCTGAATATATCATGAACAACTCTTTGCGAAACCGAACGTCGAGGTACTTATGCAGTACCAAAGAAACCTGCTTCGAGTAACTGAATCGAGTTTGCAGTTTTAGGGCATAGTATCAAGTTTCAAGTTTCAACCATGCCTGTCATTAAGGACCTTTGCGATCTAAAGTCTTATTTTTCAATAGAATTTCTCTCATTCAACAGTCTTTCTCATCAGTCAACCACCAAGTATACCCCAGGCCCATTAGCCTAAAGGGTCAATGTCATTGAGCTTCATTTCGCATTCAAATTTCAAGAACAAGAAACTCCGACGAGATGTCACGCTACGCGTTACCACATGGCTAAACTGTGACCTCTCGCGATCGCGTTATTTGACCCTATTTGTGTCAGGGCCTCGCATCAGCCCTTCACATTTGTCACAGCTCTTTGAATTCGTTGCTAGACGTTTCCGCCAGCCAGTGTGCATGTCTAGCTGTCAAAACCATAACTGTGCACCATGGGGATTGCTGGACTTCTTCCCGCCCTCAAACCTATCCAGGAAACCAAACACCTCTCAGAATTTTCTGGTCAGACGATAGCGGTCGACGCGTATGTTTGGTTACATAGAGGTGTGCTAGGGTGTGCCACCGAATTGGCTACAGGAAAGGATACCCTTAAGTGAGTATCTCTTTAAGCTGCGGACAATGAAGAGGGGGATCATTGGTCACCTTTCCTCCAAAGAATTTATTCGCAATACAATAATAACATGTCATTTTAGATATGTTAACTATGCCATGGGTCACATCCGGCTTCTGCGATTTCACAAGATCGAACCCTACGTAGTCTTTGACGGCGGACCACTTCCCGCAAAGAAAGGAACCGAGATTGACCGCAAACAAAGACGTGAAGAAAACCTCAAGAAGGGAAAATCTCTGGCGGCGCAAGGAAAACACGCTCAAGCACGCGAATATTTTGTAAAATGTGTCGACGTTACACCTCAAATGGCTTTCCAATTTATCAAAGTTAGTTTTTTAAACAAGTCATAGAAAGCCTCATTCAACTAATACATCCTCAGGCGCTCCGTCAAGAGTCAGTTTCATATATTGTTGCACCGTATGAGGCGGATGCACAACTCGCGTACCTGGAGCGAAACGGGATAGTCGATGGAATCATCACGGAAGATTCTGACTTACTCGTATTTGGTTGCCGTAACGTTCTATTCAAATTTGACCCGAACAGCAGAACTGTGGTGAATATCAAACGAGAACGATTTGGCTCAATTTCAGCATCTGCATCGGACCCAAATGGCATCTCCCTTGTTGGTTGGTCCGATAAACAATTCCGTGCGATGGCAATATTGAGTGGATGTGACTATCTACCGAGCATACCCGGGGTCGGTTTGAAGACCGCGTGTTCATTATTGAGAAAGTGGAAGACGGTCGAACAAGTCATCCGAACGATTGCCCTAGAGGGGAAAAAATCAGTACCCAAAGGGTATCTAAAACAAGTCCAGCTAGCGGAGAAATGTTTCTTACACCAACGAGTGTACTGTCCAAAGCAAGAAAAGCTCGTCTATTTAAGCGAGGTGGACGAAACATGGGACAGCGAGGCGGAGGCGTACGTTGGAAGGTGAGTGCCAATACGATTGTCTTTGCGTGTACTGAGCCAATTACCTAAGTGATCTTGAACCTTCCCTTGCAAAGCAGATTGCGTTAGGAGATGCAGACCCAATTACGTTATTACCTATGAAGGACATCAATCCAGATTTCGTACCGCGTTCCCTCAAACGTGTGGCCCCCATATCCTTGGATTCAAGCCGAAAGGATAAAGGCAAGGCTAAAGAACAAGTCACGCCAGCTAAAGACGGCATTCTCAGCTTTTTTGGTTTGTGCCTTTCTATCGGGATTGCCCTATATTAGCCTAATTTTACTGCTAGGTCCCAACCCAACAATACCTTTAAGGGATCGACATGTCCATATAACATCGCCGATTCGTCTTAAAAAAGCTTCAGTTGGAAAATCTAATGGAAAGCGAACCCTCGCTGATGTCATGGACCAAGATTTGGCAAAGACGCGAAAGCAGAGGTCTAAATTCTTTGCATCACCAAAGGCAAAGTCCTTACCTCGTTCTCGGCAAACCAACAACCCTAGTCCTCCTGTTGCTGGTCCTTCTCGTTTATCCGAAAATAAAGAGAACGTATACATTGTGATTGACGATGACGAACTCGAGACGGACTCGAAAATATCGATGGTGGCTCAGGGCACAGTTGATTCAGATATGATGCAAGACCTAGATGAACCTCTTATTGATGTGGTTGAACAAGAAGATGGCTACCTTTCTCCCACTCCATCCTGTTCTGGAGACTTGCAAGACTTGTCGTCGCCAGTTCGCCTGGGCCAGACTCCAGGTGCGAATAAAAGGGGAGTCAATGACTTCGGGGCTGACCCCGTGTCCAGTCCACCATCCCAAATCAAAACACACCTCTACCCGACGACACGCGGGCCTAATCGTACGCGTTCGCTCGATTCCTCCTCGGTCAATATACATGCTTCCTATCGTCAAAGTGTTCGTGTTCTTCCCAAAGCTGAATCGAAGCACCCCGTCGTTCCTTGCTCGTCATTCCCTGGGATAGATATGCGGCACTCTTTTGGTGATGATGATATTGATTGTTCAGACGACGATGTCAAAGTTGTTTCGCAAGCAGAATCTTCCGCCACACCCACACCCTCTCCGGCGACACCTATATCCCAGGACAAAGACCAGGCACCAGATATTCTTGACGTGGACATACCATCAGATCCGGAAGAGGAAATTTCTAGAGCAAATGAAATACGAAAACAAGCTGTAATTGATGGCTGGCGAAACCAGTGGGCTCTGGGAAAGGGCACAAAAGGAGTTCATTCCACCTTGGAGCGCCCAAGGCTCATGCGGAGAGAAACGAACATAACTCCAACAGGACGACATTCGTTAGGTCACATACAATCGCGATTTCGCCCCTATCCTCCGATAGCTCCACAATCGGCTCCGGCCAAGGCTATGTTGCAGAAAGATGCCAAACCTAAGGCTAGAAAGAGCCTTCCATTTCTTGAGGCAGTGAGGGCTCCTAGCCCCTCCGCAGCAGATCTATCCGACCCAGAGTCTCCCGAGTGCAATATAGCCGCCGGCAGTACCGTTACATATATGGCAACTCTCGAACGCTTTCGGTAAGCCACTAATTCTCAACAAAATCCCGAACGCCCTAACAAATTACGGGACTAGATGTCCTTGATACCTGCAAATAGCTGTACTCACCTGTGCCTGTCAAATAATTATGTATATATAGTTAACCATCAATGCCGGAAGGAATGTAATTATAGAAACCTTAGATATGAGCGTTTAACGTTAAATTGTTCATACGAGCCCAAATCACTTTTGGCCTCACCATTTTTTCTCTCGCTTCTCTTTTAGTATGGGGGTATCGTCTTGAGCCCATGCTTGACCACAAAAATACTGTAAACCGTGTGCGATGCATCATGTGCGGAAATTTCAAGGTCGCTCACCGGCGTCGTAACTGACTACTATAATATCATTGCGCACAACTGTAGATACGTGACCAAGTAAAGAAGCTCCCCATATGCAAACCGTCGACCACAGTCTACTAACAAGCAGGGAGCAGCGTGACATCCCCTCTGCAAAGGTCAATTCGACTCTTCGCCCGAGGTGAGCCTGGATGGTCCCTGAAAAGATGGACGCCAGGCTGGGGAGGGATCCCCATGGTTAACGATCGACTGAAGCCAACCTAAACTGGGCACTCGTCACTTGAGGCTGTCTTTGATCGGAAGATGCGTAACACTGCACAACCATCAAAAAGAACACTGTCTTCCTGAGTTGATGTGGTCTTTTGGAAGGCAAAAAAAGCCAACATGCAGACACATGCTACTATGACGGTAGTAGTGGTACTGAGAAGAGCTGTGAGGATGATTGCCCAGTGAAGGCAGAAAATCCCAAGACCCCAGAAGTACAACGCTTTGGGGAGCGAATATACAAAGGCAACCAGCTGGAATTTGAATCTTTCGGAGCGGATAGCTTCGAGGTATGATAACTACGAAAATGAGCGAGAGATCATCCGAGGATCAGATATTTGCTTACTGCTTGGTTTGCGGTTGCATCCTCGAGCTCTTCATGGCGATGCATCAGGAGCGTCGAAGTAATTAGACTGCCACCAAGGCACATTGCAGATATTATAGCTAATAATGTGGATGATTGCACGAGGAAAAATAAGGCATGAAGTCTAAAGAAATGTTAAGCAATCGTCAAGTCGTATGACCGATAATGCGTACATAAGAATAGGAGAGTTCTGAGTGATTGAAATAAGCCAAACATCAGTAGGTACAAATGTGACGAACTTACCATATAAGAAACTGCTTTCCATTCCCGTAAACATGTTGATACAAATGGTTGCCACTGTTGTACATAGACCAGTCTATCCGTGAAGATTTCGTTCAGGCGGGCGGTGTACGCGTCTGAGGTTTTGAATGATATCAAGGAGGTTAAAACCGATACAGTATAGCTATCTTTGGCGGTGTCTTCCAGAATTGATTGATCCCGAGACAGGCGCGCAGATTCTTCACCATAGTAACTATTGAATCTATGGTTGACTGAAAGGAATAAGGACAATAATTCCATAGGGAGTAACCAATGTCTTACAGACTAAACTCCATAACCGAGCTGCATTTAATATTAAAACCGAGGCTCACTGGAGGAAGTATAACCATACTCACCGACTAAGCAAATTATGTGGCCGTCATTGAGATGTTCTGTGGCGCCATTAAGGACGGCTTGAGACAAGAGACGTTTTATAACTCATACCTCGTGAACCTTTCAACAGATCCAAAAATCTAGTACACTCTGATGCAGAGTACGGGAAAGTTGAGAATCTCGACGTCATATGATCTATGTTGAATTTCTTAACCAGAAGCTTTAATCCCATAAAAAAGAAATATTACCAGCGGCCGCATGAGAGAATACACCGATTAGGTTATTGAGAGTTGCCTCTGAAATCGCTGCCCGGTGCATCGGGAAGTGCTCTACATGAGACCAGTAGTGCTCTTCTAACGCCAACTCTTGCGGGGAGTGAGCGGGGAAATCAGAAAATGAAATAACCAAGAACCTACTCAAATGAGACGGAGAAGCGACCGGGAACATATTCAAATCATCGGTCTCGAGTGCCTCCAACCAGAACTCTGTCCGGTTTGAGTGATCAACAAAGTAATAGGCACAATCATTTCCCTCGATCCGAAGGAAAAGTTCTATGTTGTCCGAGACTATGTGCTGTCTTCTGAGGGTATCCTCGATTGACTTGGACCAGAAGTTCACCTTCGCCATTATGTCGGGGCGGTATAAATAAGCCTCCGTCACAATTCGAGGAGATGAGTGTCTATGAAAATACAATTGTCCTTCAGGATGAATATGTGCCGACCACTGTTCCGGCAGGTATTCCGGACTGCCGAATTTATTATTTGCCGCGTTTAAGCTAATTGCGAAACGCTTACACTGGATTACTGGAAGAATTGAAGCCTGCTTCGATTAATGTATGAGTGGGTGCAACACTGTTCAGGGAGTCAGTTCCAGAAGATTTTTAGAAAAGGTAGAACCGACGTTTTTCCCCCATCATATCTACCTGTGTCCTTGGAGGTTGTTTGACGAAGCAAACCAGCGGTTTCGCTATCAAAGACGACGAAGGGTCCTACGACACAATTCGATTTGTTGACCGAAACTTGTTGAAGAGTAGTCGTAAGAGTAGACATGCTTGTGAGGGAAAATCAGTTAGTTCCGTGTTAGAGCTCTAGGAAGCATTTATTTGAATGGAGTGATGCAGTGCCGGCAATCCGAATACGTTAAAAATCACGGTCTCACAGAGCATAGCACGGAGGACGATCGGATCTATGAAAAATGTCGAGAATATATACCCACTAATCTAAACCCTGGGTGACAACGGGACAGCCTTTCGCACCGGAGGCACTGCCGTCTACATAATATTTCCGACAAGTGGTGACGTGCCGTGACATAGTGACATCTCAGTCGGAAATTAAAAAAGTCAGGTGAAGTCACACAATAGATCACATATTATGACAGCAGTCGAAGAGTGAAACTAATTTTCATCAAGTCAGTCATTGTTTGATCTGTCCATACTTACGGTAACTTACCTCTAAAATCTGAATGGATTTTGTCTCCACATAACGAGTCGATATAAAGTCATTACCAAGTCTTTAATTTGACCTGATTACTGAAAAACAAAGGCAACAATATACTAGTAATGCACATTCATTGCATGATTTTGACCTGACTTTCACTCACTTGAATACTTCCCACTGAGGGTGACAGGAGTCTAACCTACTTGTTAACGCCTCCATCATCCATCATGATCTTCCCACCCCACCGCCTCCAAAGATGCATTAGCCTTACTACAAGGTCATTGTTGTCATAATGTCAAGAGACCACTCAATGGAAGTGTCCTTTCCTTCACATTCTGAAAAAGCTGTTGAGTCCAGGTTCGTTTTCTCACATATCATGTTTATATACACGCAACACTTGACAGATTGAATCACAGCCATCAGGACAGCCCGGATAACGATAATAATCGAGAAGAGCAGAGCCGCAGTGGAGAATCACTCAACCCCCCTCAAAAGGCCACCTCTCAACAAGGGGCCTCTACTAGCACTGAACAAACGACCACCGAGATTAATTTAGCCTCAGACCCAAATGACAATAATGGGTCACTCGAGTTCCTAGATTTTCCTGCATTTCCTTTGTGAGCTGTCTTCGTCAAGTCGCTCTTCACAATCTAACTTTATATTTATCAGCGCTCCGAGAGGGCGGGTTAACACACCGGTGTCGGGTGGGAAACCAAAACCAAAGCCCAAATAAGCAGTAGTTCACGATCCTTCCATGACCGTTGTTGTCTGATGTTGTATGTACCTGATTCCCAACACAGGTTATCCAATGTTCCTTACTCAATATCCATTAATACAAGTTATTTATATGGCATCATCGGTGCTCCCGAGCCCAAGCGCCTAAACGAAGCTGATAAACACAGGGATCACAATACAGCCATGAAATGAATCACAGGTTCAACGCCTTCCTCGAAGCGCTCAGGCTCTCTGGTATAAGTTGAGCCCTTGATCGGCTAGGAGCTCAACAAATACACCCTCATATACACCACCGGCATGGACTCAATACGCACATCTTTTAAAATCTACAAAAATCGGCTTATGTTGGTGACTTTTTACCTGTGATCTTCGTTTTCCACGGATCACTGACTTCATTGCCCCCCGTCAGACAAGCATTCACAAACTCTAACAAAAAAACCTTTTCCTTTTGGAATGAGAAAAAGTGAAGACATCGGATTATTTCAATTCCCGTTCCATTCTAAATTTTCAATAGTATTCCCATGGAACCTCCCACACCGCCCGGGTATGTGAATTATCTATTGTAGATAATCTATTTGTTCTTACCCCGAAACCGCGAAGTCATAAAGCCAGAGGGCCACACGAGTTTTCTATTGCTCAAAGTCCTCTCAACAAAAAAAACAAGGAAAAAGACAAGAAGGACAAGGACAAGAAGAACAAGGACAAGGATAAAGAGGACAAGGATAAAGAGGACAAGGACAAAAAGGACAAGGCCAAGAAAGGTCCCCCACCTTAAAAGTCACCTCCCAGCAGAGCACGAAGGAGCACGAAGGGTCCAAGTTCCAAGGAACGATCTCAGACTCCAAGGTAGACGGATTGGAAGGCCCTACATTGATGCACGATTCAAAGGTTTAAGAATGGAATGCAAAAGCTATCATTATCCTTACCGATTGTACGAGCACCCTTCAACCAATTTCACTGTTTTCCCAACAAACCCTAGTCAGGTTTCTCCAACATTTTGTAAGCAGAAGTAGTTGTTGGTGTGGTTAGAGTGGCCTCCGGGCCGGGACAAGACGGGCCAAGCATGCAACATGGAACTACTTGCCCCCTGACTGATGGGCCCGGGCGGTCGATGTTTGACCACGAGTCCATCCACTCCATCTAGGTTTAACTTACACGAGCCTTCTATACGATACACTGAATTGATAATCTCGTAATGATCTCCCACACTTGACCCGCAACATAAGCGCCATTCCAGCACGAGGCGTGAACGCGTGAACCTTAACCCTGAGAGGCTATATATGATTGTGGGCGTTGAGCGATCGATATTTAATCAAGGATCATCTAAAAGTCCACGCTGATCCTTGCTTCAAATTACACCACCTACTGCAACCATGAAGGACTCTGATAGTCCCGGTATCGGTGCGGCAATTGTTGCAAATGTCAGGTAAGCCTGTAGGCAGAAAACTCATACATCTGAATTATCTGATTCGTCGATCGGGACTTTGAAAGCCAGTTGGTGACGCCGTTGGTCGATGGGCCAACCGCTGAAGCCACTAGAAAAGTAGCAGGGTGGGTATCTCGCGCCTCTTGAGCTCGCGCAACAATCAACATATGCTCGTTAGAGTTCCGCCGAGTTTACAACCCCCGGAGCCACCTGGGTACGTTCATATGATAAAGAAAGAGTTTAGAAACATGTTTTTATTTCCTCTCTCCTTTTTTTTTCCTGGAAATTAAACAGTGCACGACCTCGTGGCCCACCAGCAACCGCTGCGGCGCAAGGTGGGAAGGGGAAAGGGGGAAATAAGGGCCCTGGATGAAAAAATCGCAAGGCCTATGAACACCAACACGTGCCTCCGTAGTGGGATAAGTGAGATATACGTACGACAATGAGATAAACATTCGACGCGAATCCATATCAGAAGGTTATGTTCCTTTACATTGGCTTCCGATGTACACGCAAATTGGAGCCAACCCTCGCCGATACATCCCATATTTTTACGCATTCCCATGGGATAAGCGCTGTGACATCTTAGCGTCGCGGAATGTGAACTTAAATTACAAAGAGTATAAGTACATTGTACGAAGCGGGCGGTTATTTCTTTCACAGCGTCTATAACTTACTCCAGAACTGTGACACACCCACACAAAGTTGATGAAAAGTAAATCGAGTCACATCGGTGGGGCGATTATTTCCCAAGTCAGGTACGATGGCGAGAACGGACGGGAGCGTCCATCGTTTTTGTAATAATCACTGACGTTCAAATATACTTTGAAAGCCATGTTGTCGCACCATTAGTTGATGGGCCAGGGGCTGCGGCATCTGGTCAGATGGCGGGGTGGGTGTACACTATCTTGTAGTTGTACTTTGCATACCTAACCGACCAACACTTCTACCATAGCCTCCCCGCAAGTCTACAACCCCCTCCCCTTCCAGGGTGTGTATACTTTTCTTAGCTGTCCTACGAATCCTATATCTTTATTATTTCTTTGAACACGATAGTGCACGTCCTAGGGCACCAGCAACGCCCGCGGCAGCGCAGGGCAAGGGGGGGACGAAGGTGACGAAACCAGTCAAAGGACCAAAATGAGTATAGGGTATACGCTTTACCATGCACTTACGACAATCCTGTATAATATGCTCTTGCTACGAATTCAAACGGGGAGGAACACACGTATAGTTTATACAGCAGTTTCACTGATTCGCGGAAGACATTGGAATAAAGGATTGACCCAAGGCAAGGACCTCTTGAAAATCTGGCTACCTGCAGACCAAGAGTCTGCTTCGAGATGCGTCGGCCTCCACGCCATCCAGATGCACCACATAACTAGTATGGCGATTAGTGTCAGGGAAATGCCTACGCACGATTGTGCAAAGGTACTCGAATTCTGGAGACACATAGACAAGAACGCGGCCAGAAGATAGATTGTTCTGAGAGGGATTGAGAGACTCTCCAATAATATGTAATCAACGAAAAACGCACCCCCACATGAGCAAAGCGTACGGGAAACTAAACAAGATGGATATTATCTCTGGCCTCTGCATGAAATCGTTCCTCCCCCCAGGGAAGACGAACTATAGAAAATTTCAGCAGAGGAGACGCGACCTGGTAGACTTAACCTACGTATGCGTAGTTGTTCTCATCAGACAGGTTCTGTGCGGTTCTGCCGGACAAGCAAAAGTCCAAGAATGATGCTTCCTATGCTGGACATGGTCGATACATAACTGAAAACCTGCGTGATAGAGCGAGGCCCTCCTTTGTCTATACTCTGAATAGCTAAGAACGCTACATTTGCGTTTAGCAGTACGGTCGCCTGTTGCCAACCAGTCAGTAGCGGCATTCCATGAACTCCAGTTTCATGAACTTCTCACATAAAGAGTAAACTCTTGCCATTGCGTGTTGATCTTTTTCAAGAATTGGTCCCATACAGATTTATGCAAAAGCCCATCAGTCCCCATTTTTTCCAATACTTTGAGATGAATTTCGGGAGCGTAGAAGAAAAGGGGCGATAACAAAAGCATTAACAATGACCGCTTAGTCGTTGTATTTCCATGAACAGACTGATCTCGGCTCAGACGAGCACCATGTTGGCCGTGGAAGTTCAAGAATCGTTGTTGGGCTAAAAAAAAATGATACGTTAGCGCTAATAAAAACGATTGTGGGCGTTCCACATGCCAAAATCATACATAAGGAAACCTAATTTTCAGGTTAATAAAGAGTAACACCCCAAAATGATGACGGACACAATACCCAGGTTGAACCTTTGAACTTTGTACCGACATTGTCTGTTAATATTACTTGTTGGGGAATATATCAGGCGTAAGAGGGGCTCACGGGATAAACTGTCCACTACATTGAGCATTATTTGCGCATCTTCTAGGTTATATTTCGCAGTAGACACCGAAGATATGGTGAGGTCTGATCGATTGAGAATAAAAGGATCACAGCATGTGGTAAAAAGGGCTTACCCAATACGCAATATGTGATAATGTCCCGAAGTTCGGCTATTAATTCATGGGACAGATCCAACGCATGAGGGAAAACCTGACAATGATACCTGAAATTCAAGAATGAAGGTGTATGGTATCTAGGTACAAGGCTAGTATAAAGCGAAAATCCAGTTCGGGTAATTGATCATACCTTAAATACTATGCATTCGTACCAGTACTGAGCTTCAATTTCATGCTCTGGTGATGAGAAGAAACCAGCTCAAAAAAGCCATTCATACCATGATACCAGACGTACTGATGTGGGAGGGAGACGTAACACCTCGAGCGCTGGACCAGGCCGGAAGATTACACGCATCGTAATCCTCTAAAAAATATATGGACCTGGCCTTATGATTAGCAAAATAGTAGGAAGTTGAGATCTCCCCATCATCGTTTCTAGCCAATTCCAAGACGAGGTCGTCTCTAGGAAATCGCTGGATATTGTGAGTTTGTATGAAACCTTCGATTTCAACCAAATTGGAGTATATTATGGTGAGCAGGGAGTCATCATAAATGTTGGTCTCGGTAAAGACTTTCTGGGATACAAATTAAAAGCAGTTCTAGGCAGGATACTCCACCACTCACCCGGTGCTTATGATAAAAGTAGCGCGATCCTTCAGGGTGATGATAGAGCGTCCATCCCGGAGGAATATTATATCTGTCAAGGTAGCATATGTATAAATGAAACAAATATATCAGTTGACCTTACTCCTGGAAAGTTGTGGTGAGCGGAGCAATATTGAATGTGGTATACTCCCAAGGACTGATGATGTCTCATGAGATGTTCGATGCATCATGACTAGCTCGCTCACATAACCACATTCCTATCATATCTGCGTATACATTCCGGGAACACTGGTCGCATAGTTGGGTGGACAAAGGACGATTTCGTGGGGGTGGAGAAGCTCCCTCCAGAGGCGCCCCTGAATCTCCAACCCTGGGGAAAATAACATGTTGAGAAATAACCTTTGAGTGTGTTTGGGAGGCCCAAGAATGAACGTACGAACGATTTTCGGAAGAGCCCAAAGGGTGCTGGGTTGTGTAACCATCCAACATGTTTTGAGTAGGAACAACCGTAGTTTGAGGGTTGGAGGATGAACGGTTCAAGGCATCAAACGATCCATTGATGGCTACAGTTCTCGGTCCTCGTTCTTCTGGAGAAAATAGGCATACGTGATTTCGTGGTCGTTGTGATAGTTTTAGGAAGAGTTGATTGAAGAACCACTGGACAGAAATTTTAATCGAAGCAGTGCCAGTTAAAAAGAGTCGTATGAATGCGTTCAACAATCGTCGCAATGATACTCGAAGCATAAATGTTCAGTTGGACTGGCTTTCCTACGAGATGAAGGAAACAGAGTAGATGTCAAAGCCTTTTACACACGCTTGTTGTTTGCAACAATGCGACTTATCCCCACGAAGAACCATTCAGCACATTTTATCAGATTTCGGCCGCGTCATCGTGGAATTTGCTGTTCTGACTTCTTCGTATGTATCGCTTGCTGTTCCCCATACTGAGCGCTACCCTGTGCAAAGTCGTTAAATATAAGGACCAAAAGCCGTAAACGTCGCGCAAGTATCCGAGTCTTTGATGGTTTGCGATCGAAGTTGAACAAGGTTACCCTGAGTGGTTCCAAGCTCAAACTCGGTGATCGCGCCAACCTTCGGAAGAACTATTCAAAGCAAGTATTTCGGACCCTTGATTTTGGCAGACACCTTGTGAGACAAACCAACGCTGAGCACAGCAGGCTTACAAGTTACAAGCCCCACCGCCATTTCCAAATTGCGGGCCCCATCTAGTTGTGACTCGTAGCATTTACCTCGACCCATCAAAGCCAAAGCACCAGCCGGCAAAAGAGCGAACTGGGAAGCCAGTATAGAAGTCAAAGCTTGAAAGATCGTGCTACAACTTTAATACCTCGGCCGATGCTACAAAAACGTGGAGGCACAAGAGCAAATTAGTGCAATATAACTTGTAAGAGCCGGGTATATTAATATCGATACAATCAAAGTAGTAGATACAGTGTGGTGGTAGTCATATTTTATACCGTGGTTACTTCAGAATCAAACGAAGGCCGCCAAAATATAAGATTGGCCCAGAACCAACGTTGTTTTGGGGGTTGAGGGTCGTGATCAATGCTCTTGGATGAAGAATCCTTGATTTCCTCTTTTTCTACTTCAGGTTCAGGATCAATTTCTTGAGGCCTTCGCTCCCAAGCCGTCCAGATGCACCACACAATAAGTACGGCGATCAATGCCCATATGATACCCACAAGCAACCGTGCCGAGATGCTTGAGTTTTGGAAGCACATGAACATGAATGCTACCAAGAAGGAGACCATCCTTGGGGGGTCAATGAGTGCGAACTTGAATGTCATAAAAACTAGAGGCACACACCCCCACATAAGTAAGGCATAGGGAAGACTGAACATGATTGCCATAGTTTCCAGACCTAGCCTAACGCTGGTCCGTCTATGCAAAAATACAGACTAGGAAGACATTGGTATCAGGGGTAAAACAGATGTAAAGGAAACTTACAACATCGTAGGCTGTATCTTTGGATTTTGTACGATTTTGTCTAACGAGCAAGAGGCCAAGAATGATGCTTCCTATGCTGGTGATAATTGAGATGTAGCTGAAAATCTGGGCGGGAGAACGATGAGTATCCTGATCGATATCAACGCTCTGAATAGCCAAAAATGCTACATTTGCATTGAGCAAAACAGTAGCCTGCCAGGTCAAGTTATTAAGATTCGGCACTAGAACTTCATAATCGACTCACGTAAAGAGTAAATTCTTGCCATTCCGTGTTAAGCTTGTTGATAAACTGGACCCACATGACATCGCGCATGAGCCCATCAATCCACATCTTTTCTAGAGCTCGGAGATGAACTTCTGGAGCGTAGAAGAGAATCGGTGATAATGGAAGTATGAGCCACGAGCGCTTGTTTGTCACTTTCCCGTAGACGGATTGATCTCGATTGAGGCGCGCGCCAGGTTGGCCATGGAAGTTCAAAAATCGTTGTCGGACTGTCGTAAAGAACATCGGTGCTAGGAATGGTACTCAAAGTAATATATTAACGTACCGAAAACATACATGAGGGAACCTGACGTTGAAATAAGCAAGGATTAGAAAAACTTGTTGGCTCACTCACTCAACGCGCAAGTTGATCCTTTAAATTTAACGGTATCATCTGTATAATACCATTAAAACTGGGCTTGAGGGTACCAGGATGACGCACCAGAAAGACAGTTCGCTACATTGAGCATCTTTTGTAAAACCTCTATATTGTAGGGAGCAGTGGATGTAGAGGACAGCATAAGATCTAAAAAAAGATTCAATATATTAAAACCTCGGCAGATGTTCAAGCCGTGCCCTACCCGTCGTATAATATGTTATGATATCCCGGAGCTCGGCAATAATATTGTGGGATAATTCCAAAGCATCCGGAAATAATAGACAGTGATACCTAGTAATTTAGTGTATAGGGTAGACGATTAGATATCTCGATATCAAACATACCAGTATTGAACTTCGATCTCATGCTCTATCAATTGAAGAAAGTCATTAGTCAGTCGTCTACGACTGTTACGAGTAGCTCACTAATGTGACTAGGACATGTAACGCCCTGAACCTCAGGCCACACTGGAAGATTAGATGCATCAAAATCGTCCAAGAAGTATATAGCCCGAGTTTCGTGATTCGCAAAATAATAAGATGTTTCCAATTTTCCGTCATTCTTCTTGACCAATTCCAAGACGAGGTCGTCCCTCGATGATCGTTGTATGTTGTGAACTCGTAGAAAATCATCAATAGCATCAATATTTGAATGGACTGCTGAGTATAAAGCATCGTCATAGAGATTTGCATCAGTAAAAATGCGCTGAGGAATGAGATGAGAAATATTTGGGTTGAAAACATTCTATCACTCACTTTTTCTTCGTGATAAAAATAAAGCGCACCCTCGGGGTGGTGGTGAGAGGTCCATCCAAAAAGATCTTTGGGCCTCGAAGGAGATAAGAAAAGCGATTAGATGTGGGGCATATGAACTCACTGTTGGAATGTCATCGTGAGTGGAGCAATATTGTATTCGGTATCTTCTCTGGGGCTGTTTAGCCGATCAGTTGTCTAACGAATAATTGAACACAACATAAAACGCTCACATAACAATATTCCTATCATATCTGTCTATGCATTCGGGAAAAACTGGACAAATTGTTGGGTGCCCAAAATGTACTCTCGTTTTGAGTGATGCAATCTCCACCCCAGACTCGGCAACTTCTTCCTTCAACTCGACTGACGAAGGTGGGCTTGCATTGAGGTATCCGTTTACATTCGGAGTATGTGAAAAATCCTCCGAAGGGCCTGGGGAAACGGTTCGAGATTCTTCAGAGATGTAAGGAGGTGATGAGAGGTATCGGTGATGATTTTGCTGCCCAAAATCGGAGAGCAAAATATGACCAGGATCAACAGATGTGTTGACCCTTTCTACGTGGGATTGCTCTTCTGGAGGGAATTTGAATCGGTATCGTTGCAACCATTGTGGTAATCGTAAGGGTAGGGTGGACCAGAGAAAAATCACGGCCCGGGCAAAAACTCTAACATGTCTTCGGAAAAAGCTTCTGAAAATGTTCAATAACCACCTCAATGTCAAATGGTGCATGAACTAATTTGAACTCCTCTAGATATCGAGCCCTATGAGTAATGAGGCCCACGGTGCTAGCTGCTGGGAAGGGAAAGGAACTGATATATTGATGTCGAAAAAGCCTTGGTGTGAAAGCTGTTGTGAATTCCTATTTTCGATGCACCTTGCGCCATTTACGTAGAACTAACCCCATATAAAGACGGAGCTGAAAACGAAAGACCACTCGCGGGCCG
Organism: Collybia sordida; assembly: GCA_037014335.1. NCBI lineage: Eukaryota > Fungi > Basidiomycota > Agaricomycetes > Agaricales > Clitocybaceae > Collybia > Collybia sordida. Next base: position 1,030,041 of record JAYKXK010000009.1, on the reverse strand, counting down.
CACCACAGTATATGAAACCCTCAATGCGTGGCTTAACCTAAGGCTCTAACAGGTCCTATCTTCTATGTAGTCTTTTTTACATCTGAAATAACACAACTTTACTGATATGTAGTATTTAGTGCTATGCTATCTCTTGGTCATCATCCCAGCCGCAACCAGATATGATTTCGTTGAGGCTCTTGCTAGTGCGTCGTTAAGACAAGGTCTTTCCAGAGAGACCTGGGTCAAGGATAGAGCCGTGCCGAGGGAGCCAGGTGCATGATTGAGGTCACTGGAGCGATTACTGCGTTGTATTATCCTCTATGTCGGGCACGAGGGGTCCATGACTGTGGTTCGTAGGTATCGGAGGATGAAGGCCTTCTCTCAAAAGAGGCTGACGCCTTGGATCTCGCAGTAGGATGTTGAATTTCGTTAGGAGCCGTTTTCGGCGGCAATGTAGGGGTATGTTGTGCTGGAGCCGGCGGTGCAGCCAGATTTGACACTTGGGCTTCAGTTTCAACTGGTGAGGGAATATCGGTATGAGTAGATGCGCCGATGGCATTGAGGCGCTGTACTTCGGCACGCTCTTCTCGTTCGCGTGCTTCGATCATCTTGACATTGGCGCGTATCCGCTGCTGTCTAGTCACATCGGCGTGGAGTTCCTGTGTTGATAAGTTATGGATCTGATTGCCTAGAACTACATGAAACACACCTCTACCGTCGGAGGGAAATGTCTTGTGTGAGTTAACCATGCTGACCATTGGACTGCAAATATTCAGTCATGAAAGGCTAGGATTACACAGCCGACGCACCAGGTAGCCTTTTGCCACCACCAATATATTTCCACACATCATCCGGGTTATAATACTCAACAGTCCTTTTTGTTCGCCGTGGGTCTGACGAATTTACATCAGCTTGAATTACACAAGATTGTTGCAGAACATTGACCTTCGGACGAACTGGGATATTCATAAAATTTGTTTCCTTGATGGTATGTATATGAGCGCTTTTATCTCATCATCAGCTTAAGACTTGCCTCACCCTCTAAATCTCGACCCACAAATCTCGACTGTAAAAGATTATAGGTTCAGGCAGGCCAAAAAAGAATGTAAGAACCCACTCGGCTATTTCCTAATGTACGCCACAGCCTTGCAAGAAACGCCATGTTTCGGTATAGAATTCACAAAACTATTTATCTAAGACGAGAATAGTTCTGGACAAAATTTGGACTCGGGGTTCAAACGGGCTGGGCTTTTAGAGACGGGATTTGGTAGTGGCTAGAACATCGGGTGCACCGGGACGGATATCCTACTATTAATCAGCGTCGACTACCTTCCTAATTTGTTTGCCTGTATGTGTCCACTGTTTACCATTGTGCAAACTCATGCTTGATTTTTGAACTTTGCTGCAATGCGCTGACAGGACTAATTATCTTTGAAATCATCACTTTAGAGCTCATAATGCTGCGCGTTCACAATATTGTTTTTCATCATTTATTTATTCATCACAATAACGATAGTGCCCCACCATTGAGAGGGAGGTGGGCTGAGATTCTGCACTGGTGCTGGATGCATCATGTTTCATATACATTCAATTGTATATGGTAAACTGGTCTGCGCAGTGTTTACTGATCTCAATTCCCACTCGCCTCGCATATGTGATCACCTTTCATGGTTGCGCCAGCCAAACTTGAGAAACAACGGGCATTGATTTCTATTCAGAAGCTTTTGCGCACGGGCAGCTATAGACTGCTTCGTCCCGAGTACTACATAAAGACGGTTCAGGCATATTATTTGACAAAGCAAAAGAAAACCAATTAACTACGAGCATCATGTATGATGAGCCCCCGGGAAGCAATGATGTCCTTCCGAGCTGCAAGCCAGAAATACCGTATATGCTTGTAACTATATAAATAGAATTTTTTTTCATCTCTCAACGCCAGAGAAGCTCGTTACAATTTATAGCGGGCAATGCCTTTGTGATGGATTGCCCAATTCCTTAGGGGTTGATAATTAAATTTGTAAGATAGACTCCTGGACACCTGATGAAAAAAACTACATACTGGATCGATTAAGGGATATGGTTTTTTGATATAACCCTTGAAAAAGAAAAAAGTGTGATTTAGATAATCCGGACCAAATGTGAGAATCATACCCTTTGCAACTCATGGGTTATTGCAAAGCTAAAAAGCCACGGTCAACGACGGACCAGTCGACCACACTTGAAGAATTCGGTCAACAATTTCGGATCAATCATCTTAGCACTAGCATTGCCACGATGTCAAGCGTCGAGGCAGGCTCAGGCAGCTCACTCAGCCTCACGCAACTCACCACCTAATCTATCTCGGTTGAACGATTTGAAAGTTCATTGATTAATACTCTTTGCTGCGAGTGTTAGAAAAGTAAAGTTGTTGTCTAGGCTGTGAGTACGTTGTAGTCCTCTAGATTTGATTAAACCGGCATGATACTCTCCTGCTATTTAGATCACCCCACCTGGTTGGTGTAGAACAAGGCACGAATGGATGTACCTTCACTTCACCAAGATATCGGAGAGAATACGAATGTTGGCTCTCCGGCGCCCGTCCCATGGTATGAAGATGGAAATTTAATTCTTGAGGTTGGGAACACTCGGTTCCGCATCTCGAAAGGCGTCCTAGCTGCTCAGTCTCCCGTCTTTCAGGAGATGCTATCATTTCCGCAGCCGCCGGATGAGGAAATGATTGATGGATGTTCTATTGTGCAATTATGCGATTCTGCGGAGGATGTGGGGTACTTTTTGAAGGCTATTTACGATTCAAGGTGGTCTCTCTTTTTCTAAAGTGGGGCCGACATTTATCAAGTTTGATCAACAGTTACTTCGAGCCTCCACCAAGCCCAACTGAAATCACTATAGTCGTCGGGGTCTTGCGTCTCAGCACAAAATATCAGGTGGATTATTTGCGCCACCGGGCGATCAAGCATCTAAACACAATATACCCATTGACGCTTGACGCGTTTGACAAAAGAGAGGGTATACGGACGGCGCCTTGGAAAGAAAATACTGCATTTTTTGTATCGCTTTTTGCACGGGAACTGGACCTGCTCTGGGTGTTACCCTCAGTGCTGTATTGTGTTTGCTGTTGTCCGGTAGAGGACATTGTTCAGGGATTCCTTTGGAATGGTTCGCGGATGCAGATGAACGGGATAGATCGCGCAAAGTGCCTCCAAGCGTTGTTAGATCTGGCCTACTTGGAACACCGAGATATATTGAACTTCCTAACATTCACCGAAACCCGTGGATGTGAATCGCCGGAATTGTGCCGCGTATCTCGACTAGTAGCTCTCAAGGCTTTAAACATAACGCGGGATTATCTGGATCCCTTCGCCGCGTTTGACGATGGGTGGGAATGGTTTTCGAGGAGAGTATGTAAGGCCTGTTTAGAAAAATCGAAGAATTCGTATTTCGCTGCAAGGAAGGCTTTGTGGGAACTCCTCCCTGAACTTTTTGGATTGCCTAAATGGATCGAACTAGAAAAATTACACCAGAAAGCTTTAGAAAAACCGTGATTGAGATTTTTCTCCATGTGAAATTCTACTATGATATTTATGACCACACCGCGTATTGCCACCGCTGTTAATGTAATTGTAACATTAACTGTAATTGTGTAATTTTCAATTCGCTGAAATTTTTTGACTCGGGAAGAGCCTTCCCTGATTTTGAGCAAGTTTCCTCCTGTAAATCATAGACGTATCTGTTATTTTGCACTGGTTGCCTTTTTAAGACCAGCAAGGATCTTATCAACTTTGCTCATGTATTTCAAAGTAGAATTTCCAGAACTCACAAATCCCTTAAGTATCTAAAACTAGAATGGTCCTGGGACGGGATTTGGTGGTGGCTAGAACATTGGATATGCTACCACGCAATTTGTTATATTAGCCTCTGACTGGCAAGGATGTCTGGAACCCTGGGCCTGCCAAATGGCAAAGACTGCCAGGAGCTGCAGAAGTACAAGTCGGAACAGATATGTTTGAAAAATCATCTTTTTATCTCAATAGTGAAATCACCAACAAGAGACCCTTCAACACTCCTCGTAGAACTACATATTACGATTCACGAAAGGAAATATCAATCGCACGGGATCTTTCCCTTCTCGTCCAAGCTCAATATCCCAGGGCTCTTTCAGAGGCTCTAGCAGCATGCACCTCATTCCAGCCGTAGCATTCGCCTCTCACATCGCCCAGTTCGCTCCAATGATGAATTCTATCTCCGAAATATCTTTTTGCAATGCTCTCAACCTCGGAAAGGTATACCCTAACGTTTCGGGCGTGGGATCCACTAATCTTCGAACTGAAACGACGAAAAAAATGGCCGTGCTTTGCGAGTGTAGGATGCTCTCCCACAGTAAACTCTATCTGGCCCATCTTATCAATTTTCATAGTTTCATCGGATTGGTATTTGCTTTTGACTTCCTCAAGGAAAGCTTCCCAATTCCGCTAAGCCCAGAAATCTGAGTGACTAGTTCGTGGTATATGACCACACTTACTTTGTCAAAATCAGACTCAGTTAAAGGAGGGTAGAGGTCGAATCCTTCGTCAATACCCATTTTATGGTGTCACAAAAAAAAGGGGTAGATTGGTGGTGAGCGTCAAGATCGTCCTGATAAGCTTGAACATGTATGGATTTAGAATTCCCATAACCTAAATTTGTATCTCAAGATACGAGTACCAATCATTAAAAGCCCAAGGTTTAAATCTACCGGAAGGAGGTTAAAAATCGCCACTCATATCATCTTCGTCTATCTCCCCATCTTGAATACCCTTGGCGAGCTCCTTCTCCCGCTCGCGCGCGCCTTCGGCTGCAGCAAGCTCTTTGCGGTGAGCATTAAGGGGGTAGCGCATAGCCTTGTGGAGAAAAACATGAGTATCAAATAATACTAATAATAATAAAGGTAGGTAGACTGACCTTGATACTCTCATTGTGCAGTTCCAAGCAAAATCCGATACGGCGGGAGAAAACATCACTGACTTCAGGCCCATATCCACCTTTCTGTGTCCCACACTCCATCCACCCCTTCTCGTGCACGATACGGCCCTCGATAACGCCGTCCCTGATGGCTTTTCCAACAATATACTCAGCGTCTTCCTCGGAATCTAGGTGAAGCTTCACGCAGATATCACGTAAAGAGATCCGAGAGTATGAGAGTGATAGTCTGCGGATGCCCGTTTTGATGACGTTCTGGCGAAGCCGAACAATAAGTGTGTATGTTTTATCCGCCTCGAATTGAGCGGCGTGTCTAGTAAGGGTAGATTGAAATTGTGACAACGAGCCCGTTCGGACGGCTAGTTTTTGTGTTAATAATGGACGAAGCTGCGCATTAAAAGAAAATCTCACCTTTCACGATTTCGAAATATGCGCGCAGCGCTTTCTCAAGGACAGGGTGTCGGAATAGGCTCCTCTCGGGAATCTCGCCCATTAGCAATTCTACGACAATGAAGAATTTATGTACGGCCTGGTAAAATCCAGGAGCGGTTTTTGGGGGGGGTGCGCGTCGAATGGAATGTTGGAGGTTGGTGTGAGCTTCACTGTAGTTAAGTTGGACTGCCTTGATGCGACCAAGATAGTAGTGATAACGCGCAAATTGGGGGTTTCCGGCGGATGGGGGGAATGTGGTCTTTGATACTAGTTTGTCAGCTTGATCATAGAGGCTATAGTGCACATAGTTGCGCAGGAGCCGATTGATGAGAGATGCCTGGGTTTCATCGTCGTGGCGTAAGGATGCTGTCCTTTGGGCAGCCAGAAAAAGTCTACAACGATATCAAGCAAATACCGATAAGACAACTGATAGTTGTACTTACGGTCGGACATCCGCCAACTCCCCACCAAGTTCGTAGGCTCTCTCCACAGCGAACCAAACTTTCGCGGCGATAGGGTCCATACTCCGACGATTGAGCTTCTGCATTTTCTCAACCGTTTCATGTGCAAGTTCAATAGCCTTAGGGTAGGTTTCCGGTGACGTCTGGAGATGGTGAAGAATAAGCAAGCGCAGGTAGATTTCGCCTTCAGCTACAGGTTCAGTTTGTGGTGCCGCGCCCTTTGCTGGTGTCGTTGTAGAGTCAATCTCCATTGCATGCTCCGTAGAGGATACTTCTGGGAGCCACGAAAGAAGAGTTTTCTTTTCCGGGGTATCTATACAGAGATGTAATAGTGAATGTATGAGGGAAACGTACTACATACCTTTGACATAAACCACCTGAATAGCATTCCTAAGGACAGTAGTATCTATCCGTTTTCGCAATGCTGTCAGGGTACGTAAAACACGATGAGTGAATCTTGGTTCGAGAGTCGATACCGCCCTTTCGATCAGCGCGATATTAGACTTGATTTCGGACACTGGAGAGGGTTTAGGCTTGGGATCTTCTTCTTTCTTCTCGCCTTCTTTAGTGTCACCGGTCTTTGATTTGGTATCTTCAGAATTCATTTCTACGTCGGGCATGGTGGTATGTATCGAAAAAGTGCAAGTTAGATGAAGGTGACGCGTCGCGATTGATGGCTAGCGGAATCCGGAATTGAAGGAAGCGGTTTGTAGCCCACGTGAAATGCCGAATAAGCAGGTCTCAATAGCTAAGTGGTATAGCATGCGATTGCAGTTGCACAGCAACACATCGCAGGGTCCGGTGTTCGAACCACCGTTGGGACTTGTTTTTTGCTTGCTCAATTTTTCCCGTACATGACTCTTTTTCGTTGCCAGCATGATACTTATGTATTTATAAATTACCGGGAAATACAGGAAAGAGAAGCAAAGTCGTGAAAATGATGTATCTATATTTTAGCCATATATACACTAATTGTAATTTGTAAGTCCTTTGGGCACAAATTTTACCCAAAGAGCAGTGTTGTCCAATATCTGCGGTTACGATCCCTGCACGTTAGGAGTGACCTTAATCGCATTCTTGTTTTTCGCCCAGCTCATAAGCGAACTCGTTGCCCGCTCCTCTATCTCCACAGTTGTACAACGCGATCGAGCCAGCAGATTTGTAGTGTGTTCGAAATCGGTCCCGCTGCAGCATTCCAAAATATCACCGGGACCCACATCACGAACAGAGCGTAGGTTCGCAAAAAGTCGCCGCTTTACGAACCCTAGACTTTCTCGCGGGAGCATCATCAACATACGACTAAGAGAAGGCCGTGTCGAAACTGAAGAGGTAGTGACTATATTCGCTTGACCTTCGAGGATGAAGATGATTCTATCATTGCCTGTCACAAAATTAAATGCAGTTCGAATCGCGAGGCCAATATCAAATATACCTTGTCGTGTTATTAATTGTCGAGGAGCGTAGTAAACGAAACGCGCTCCCTCAGCTACAAACCTTTCTATGTCCGTTACACATTTTGGATTTATGGAGGGGTGTGTTTCTCCGGTTTGAGTTATGGGCTTAATTACAGTTTTAGCATCGAAATTGAAGATTCGGCAAAACTGCTCGTAAGCCTTGTTATTCGATGACGATAATGGCTCATCTTGGACCTCTAACAGGGGAAAAAATCGATGAGTGAGCGCGAAAATGGCGCGTACTCAACTCACCCATCTGCCCGGTGATAAGGCTCTCTTCGTACTTTTGTTGACACCAAGCCACAGAATCTTCCCTTGTCCCAAAAGCTAGGATTGCTTTGTCTTTCATGTCTTTCGGATCAAACACGAGAGTTATTCCAGCGCGCTCGAAATCAGCGTGTACTCCAGACCCTTTCTGGACCCCGCAAAGAATGATAACAGTAGAACGAGGAGCCAAATCGCGGACTCCACGGTCAAAACATTGTGCTGCAGCTGTCTCTAACCGGTGTACCGATTTCATGTCGACAATTATAAATGACGCTTGCGCCTTCGGGTCAAGAAGTTTCATTTCAAGGGAGGGGATACTGGCGAAGACTTTATGCAAGATATTTAGAATAGAGGGTGCAAGAAGATAGCATGTATCACTCACAGACGTAACCTGACAGTACAACGACTCGCACATTTATTTTCAGCAAGAGGTCATCTATGTTTTGTTGGTTGAGACTATTAACGCTTGTTGCTGCAGTCTCGACATCTAGCTCATTGATGAGACGATTAGAGTTCGCAGATGGCATGTGCCTGAGCGGATATATCGGCACCGAGGTAGATTCGCCCTGAGTACGGTGTGTCTCGTTCCATTCTTCCCATTGCATAACACGAGCCCTCTGCTCTGGATATAAATTCAACTGCGAATAGATAGTACAGAATAAGGTTTCTCACGGAATCTACGGCTCCATACGCAACGTACACTGCAGTAGCTGTTGCAATGCCCACACCGAAACCCTCTGCAAAACCTAAAAAGGTGCACGCGAATAAAGTGACCATCACAACGCCCCACTCGAGAAGAACTAATGTTTGAGACGATTGCCATACGGCCTCGATCAAGAGTTCTATCCCAAGGAACAGAACAAGAGCGGAAGCAAGAACGGTGGGGACGTATGGAAGGAGAAGGCTTGACGTGAAAAAAAGAACGCATGTAAGAAGTATCACGATGGTCATTTCAAATCGGCCACCGTTTGCTCGTGTTATGAAGACTGAATATGAATATTGCTGGATAAATGTTTTTTAATATCATGCAAGGGGGTAATGGTAGAATGCAACAGACCAAAATATTTGGTACGGTACCGATAACTCCAGAGAGTAAGTTAGCTGCCCCTTGGCCGAGGAATTCGTGATTCATGTCATATGGTACATCGAGACTGAAAGCTAATGCAGGGACAAAGATCGGCAAGTTGAGGACGCCTATCACGACCAAGAGTACTATATTGGTAATAGCGTGCTTGAGAGCCCACCACTCTACTTTCGGGAAGTCGAATTCCCTCCAGTAAATCCATGAAGTGCCAATGCCACTTTGTTGTGTGGCAGTGACGTCAATTCTGAAGAGCCATCCGTGTATTATCAACGTTTCTTGAGGAGTTTGCATCGATCCCGCGATAATCCAAAATATTATCGGAATGAAACAAAGACTCGCAGGAATAAAATACGCGTGATGCGTTGCTCCGTGCGTCAAACGCGCCAGTGCACGGGACCTCTTAGACAGCGAGAGCATAAGAGCTGGGATGAATGAGGCCGCGAGGAGGGGAATATGAGAAGGGGAGAACAAAACTGATCCGGCTGATGATAATGTCAACAGAGGTGAAGATTCGGGAAGCATTAAACCAAGCCCAAGAATGAATAATGAGAGACCAATAGCACCAACAGCACCAGTAAGAACAGTTTGAGGGAAGTAAGCGACCTATATTTGACACCCTGAGAAGAGCCAAGAACCAACTCTACTAATACATACCACATTGCCCAGTTTGAGAATACCAAGGACGATGAAAACAAAACCCGTTAAAAAACTAGTGAGACCATAGGCGGCCATGACAGTGGGGACTAGAGCAGGATTGTCGGCTCCCAGGGCGCCTCGAAGATCGTTGCCAATGCCTTGAAGAAAAGGCAGGATTTCTATCAACATTGCACCCAGGCCGCCAGGGAAGCGTGACCCCCCTAACGTCATGGCAATCTGGGAAAGTATACCACTTTGGTGGATGGCAAAGTTCTTTTAAATGTAGGAGAATGTTACTCGGACCAGACAAACCTCATGATATACATTGATACTCCTTGTATCTGTAGAGACTTGAATTGGGTTGGCCCTGCGCCTTCCTCAGAAGGGAAGAGCAAAAGGCCGGTGGAGACTAAACTAATAGTTCAGGGACATAGGAGGAAGGGCAAAACACAGCGGTCGCACCGGCATCGAGTATGTTAAATAGCGTTCCAAGAAGGACTGCTGGTAATGCACGATATAATCGTCCTGGAGTGTTAGAAATTACACGTATAGAGCGAGTTCTGAGAACATCCATAGTGGAAGAATGGAAGAGAAAGATATTACGACAGCCACTTAAAATTCAAATGAATGACTCAACTCGGTCAAGCTCTGGAAAGAAATCTTGATCAGCATTTTCGGATTGTCCATAACTCGGATCCGCGATCAAATTCAAGGGAATTTGCCGAGGGCCCGTAGATGAGACAGAGCGGTCGCCGTGCATTGTCGGGTGTTTGCATTCCGAGTCAAAACCGAGAGCCCATAGGGGTGCATAGGACCGATCAACAAGGCGTAATTCCTAAATTGACATTGCCCAAATATGACCCCCCTAACCTCACCGTTCAGAAATTATTGAGGTGGACCTGTTAATGAATGCGCGTGTCGTGAAGATTTAATCTTTGTCGATACAGACCGTGGTATTACTGTACATGTTCCATATTATGCACAGAGGATGACCATTGTCTATATGTCCAATCCAATCTCTAGGAATCCGTGATTCGTTCCGATGTTACCTACTGTTGAAAAGATCCATTGTAATCCGCATATGTAGGTGGGGTATCTTGAGTATGGTATAGTGGTCAAACGACGACTTCGGTGGGACACACCCACAGGGTCGTCCATGGTGACCTAAATTTGATGGGGGCATTGTAATCCAAAGCTCCTAGATCCTCGGAGGTGATTTCGATATTACATAGGGATAAAGTCGTCATCGTAAGCAGGTGGAGGGACGTTGGGATCTTCATGGGTCTGTGAGGACGTGGCATTCTGAAGCTGCACTTTTAAACGATGCAATTCTCCTTTGAGGGTCCCTATCTCCCGCTCGAGGTCCCCAGTACGACTGGAACCTGCTTGAAGTTCTGTAACTGTTCGCTGTGATCGACGAAGCCGACCTTTCAACCCCTCGTTCTCCTGGGTGACTTGCTCTAGGACTCGTTTTAATTCGTTGTCATCACTTGAGGTTTGTAGTTTCTGTGTAAGCTGCTCCAACTCCTGAACCTGAAAAGAAAGTTGTTGGTTTCTCCGTCTGAGGGCATCGGATGTGGCATGATCCTGTGATAAGAGAAGTTGTGCAGTGGATTTGTCCATGTCTCGTATCCTTTTTTTGAGGTCTTCGTTTTCACGTGTAACGTCCTTCATGAGAACGCGAAGCTCGTGTATATTTGCCTTGGTTCCCGATGGCTGCGAGCGACTCATTGACTCCACCATCTCTAACGTACGGCTCCGAAGTCGCTTGTTGTCCTCTTCTAAAGCATGTACTTTTTCGTTCAAGCCGTCCACTTTATCCTGCAACCGGGAAGACTCTTCAGCTGCTTCTTCCAGTTGTTGAATCCTAGTTTTCAGATTTTCATTCTCACGAGTGGAGAGCTCTAGATACCGAGTTGATTGAACGAGCTGAGCTCGAATACTGTCAATAGTTGCGACTTGTTGTGCAAGACGCATATTCTCCCGGGTGAGCTCTTCCGCCACCTCGTTCCTTTCTGAATCGGCCATAAGTTGAGATGTCAAGCTCTCCAGCTCTCTGATCCTTTCGGCGAACCCCTCATTCTGACGATTTAGTTCTTCGTTTTCCGTCTGAACTCCATTGCGAGCTTCTATTGTATCGAGCAGTCGTCCGACATAGGACTCAAGATCGGTGTTCTCTTTTTCGAGGTTTTCAACTCGCTTGGTAAGAGTTATCTCCATCTCGGAGGGACGACGTTGTAGCTTGACATTTTCAAGCGTTGGGGATGACGGAAAGGTTTCGCGTGGTGCTATGAACATAATTTTAAACACTGAACATATTAGGTGTCATGTGTCATGATACGTACTAGAGATATGAGATATAGAATGTCGGGCTTTCACGACAGGCGCGGGTTTGGGGGGGATGGGTGGTCGTGGTGCCCGAAGCGTTTCTGAACGAGGCTTCGTCAAACGGTTCGGCTTTGGTCGATCCTCAATAGCCGGTAAATTTGGCAAAATTTGTTCACCAGGTTTGGGTTTAGTGGTTGCTCTCAGGGAAGGCGGAACAAGCGAGTGGGGTAAAGAGAAAGGTAACGGTGCACCTGATAGCCTACGTTTGATTAAATGCATCGCTACCGCGAATCCATCCCTTGTTAGTCGATTATCATTGTTGATATCAGCAAGATCCCTACAAATTTCTCGGTAAAACATCTGCCATGAATGGTCTAAAACATACCAGATATGAGCCAGATCCTCTGGTGGGAGCTTAAACCTGAGCATAAATTTCGCAGCCACATCTCCCTCAACGTAACCACTGGGGTCGGGTTTAAGAGCATCATAATGAAAATTGGCATCAAGTTGCTCGTCAATGCTCACGTCCCAATCACTGATGTATGGGGCGTTTATAGAAAACGGCCTCACTTTGCCGGAATCTGGTGGTAAGGGAAAAGCCGGGCTCTGATTGATAGGTTTGTGAGGTATTGGTGGTGGGACTTTAGGCGAAAGAGGTGGCAAAGAAAAAGGGCTTGTGTTGAAAGATCTTATTTGCTCATATATTTGTGTCGGAAATGTCGAAGGAACGGTGTCAAGTTGGCCAGACTCAATTGCTTGGATCAAATACATCCCCAATGCAAAATCATTGAGGTCAAGGTTTCCCCTTTTCTGGGTATCAGCAAGATTCCTAGGAATATGTGAATATAATCCTGCCGTCAGAACGATAAAGACCAACCAGATCTGCCACAAAGCCTCTGGAGATAATCTAGATTCGAGAAAGTAGTCCCGAGCCTTATCGCCTATAATATGTTTGTAATCGAATATAGCCTCCAAACAGAATGGACTCACCATCGAGCAAATCACTCGTTGGTCCACAATCCAAAAACTGATTCCGAAACTTCTTCCAATCTTGTGGTGTAAAGGGAGGGAGGACGTTAGGTGGCGGTCTGGATTTTTCATCTCTTGATGGAACATCATAAGATATTCCCCTTATCTTTGGTACGGGACCAGCTACCATCAAGATCGTTTAAAACCCAGTACGACAGAATAACAGATATGGTTTCATACGCATGTTAACCAATGCAGGGTTTACGTCTTTGCCACTCTGTGCCCATCCTATGAGTCTAAGTGCTACAGCTAAACCTCTTTCTGAAAGGTCTCCGTTATGTTCTTCATCTGCGATATTCCAGATAGTACCGAGAACTGTGGGTGGAAGGTCGACAGTTTCTGCGAATATTTCGACTACAGCGTCTCCAGTAATAATACCGAGTGTCTGGTTGCCTGCACGAGAAAATATTCGTGAAACGAGAGTTTCCTCCTCCTTCGTTGCAAAGAAGCCTGCCGTCATGATAATTCACAATAACAGGGTGAATAGGAGCGACTCAGAAAGGGTGAGATGGTACGGTGGTATACCCCGACTACTGCGCAAACGGGCATAGTAGTGGTTTCCTCCTCGGCTGACCCCTTACAGAACAGCCTTGAATTTGGAGATAGGAAGCCTAGAAAAGATGTGGGACAATCGTCGCATCGTGACGAAATATGCACAGCCTTTAACGGGATAAATCAAACCAAATACCTAGCTTGGGTTGGTCTCAGATGCGAAATTATGACCATAACACGACGACTTCCCGCCGAACAAGAATGACGTTAAAATATCTATTGATGGAAAGTACATCCTAAGGTGAAATCTAGTGACACTGAGAGGTAGTGGTAAGGTGCAAAACGATGCTGTTGATACATTGGGATAGCGTGAGAATCAAAATAGTGGATACGATCCGTAGTCTACATGTGATGACGGGGCAGTGGTACCAAAATACACGTTGCGCAGTAGATATGGTGTGATAGAGGATGATGATAGTCATAAGGGTCATTGAAGGCGTTCAGATTGCAACCAGCCCGAATTACTGGGCGTGGTAATTGTTGAAGTTGAAGAATTCCGACATCTCTATGTATGTCTCATCCATTGAAGAGGCTGACGGGCTGGCGTGGTCGATAACATCAGTTTCCAAACGATTTCCCATGAAGCCATATCCGTTGTCAGGGGAATCGAAATCATAGGGATGGGCGAAGTCAACGTAATCGTAACCTCCTTCCTGCGAAGACATACTGATCGCAATTGGATCCCAGTCGTCATGGATGGAGGTTGGTGTTGGGCAGAAAAAATTCCAATCATTCTGGGAGCTGTTGGCGAAAGAAAGGACATCTTGTGGGGTTGGCATGCTGGGTACATACTTGTCCACTGCTGATTCAGACATTAAAGAGGGCCTGAAACCGAATGCCTCTGGGACAGCATCATAGCTCGGATGGCGAATGAGAAGATCTTCAAATTTCTGTCATATTCGAAGGAGTTTTAGGTATGGACACTAAGTAAACGGTAGGAACATACCTTGACAGGGTTATGAGGCGATGGGCTTCGCCTATTTGGAGTACTCAAAGCTGGGATAAAATTGAATTTATCAAATTCAATCAAGGGTTCGTTATCAGGGCGGATCAAGTCGAGCATCTCATCAGATTCTGTGGCGGGCGACTCAGGCTGTGGTGAAGGAGTTGGAAGCGCAGAGCGGAAATCTTTCGACGACGGCGAGAAATAGGGAAGAGATGGAAGGGTTATGGGCGTAACATTATCTGCAGGGTCCTGGCAAACACCAGACAACTTCTTCGAGGAGAGCTTTTTCTTCGACGATGCTTTCCTCTTCGACGTGATGGCCTTCTTTTCTTTTCCTGGTGCATACGAGTAGCTGGGGTACTTGAGTTGGTGATCTTCCTTTTCCTTCTTTGCCATTTCTTCAAAAGGTTGTTTCTCCTCTGGAGTGAGGAGGGCCCATACTCTACCAGCCTCTTTGCTGATTTCGTTTTGATCATAGCCTCCAGGGTTTCTCTTCTTGAGCTTGTAAAACTCGGAGCGGAAGCAAATAAACGAGTTTCTAGGCCGCGGTATGTGATCGACCCTCCTGCCACGACGTGTAGAGTGTTTGTTGTTTGGGGCGGGAGGAAGGAGGTTGGTCCCAGTTCGTTGAACTAGAGTGGATCTGGACGACGTCGCCTCAGATGGGGGAGGAGTTGGGTAGTGTACACGAGCAGGTAAGGTCTGCCAGCCTTGTTCTACTGAGACGTCAGATATCAATGAACAAGGTCACGATTAATTATAGTGAAACCAACCGTCGTAGACGATGGGATCGTGTTTGAAGCGGAGGGAAGATCGCCGTGTTGGCAGAGCTTCAGTACTGACGTTGCGAAATAGAGGCATTCCTATAAAATGAGATGAGCTACTAAAGACAAGTAGAAGATAGGGATGTAAGTGTACCATGTCGCCTTTTGAAGAAGATGAGGCAACAGACATTTCTGCCTATTTGAGACCGTAGGATATCTACCCCTCGTTAATATCACCAAGTGTTTGCCTCGAGGTCAAGGGAGTTTTTCCTGTCGTTTGTGATCCCCCAGAATATCCTTAATTCGGCTATGATCGATCAAATCTCGATCGAATCTTGCCATCATGGTGCGACCATCTGGTGTTGTTCACCGGTTTGTTGAGGATTTTGCGTCTCCGTCCATTTACAAGTCAAGGAACAATGGGTAATTAAGGATCGCCTCGGATTTGTTCATAACGTATCCCCACAAAGTATAAAACGTGGTTTCCAAGGCGCTATATCTCCCTTTCACAGATCACACGAGATTTGTTGAAGCGATTTAAAGCAGTCGAATTTGAACAGAACTCGACCAATGTAATCGATTCCGAGTTTTCTACGTTATGATTGTTTTCGAAATGTGTAGAAAGAAACGGTGAAACCCTCAAAGTAGTCCGAGGGATGCTAGTGCTCACCAAGTATCTTTCGTCATCCTTTTCACTCAGACCAAATGGAGAACGGGTCGGTAACTTGAGTACAACAGCACCTTGTGATCAGTCTTGTCGAAGTCCTACATACTGCGTCTCTGAGTAAGTAAATATTGGCTGCAGGAGGTTGCAGGACGGATCGGCTTAAGCGGTGCGAGTCGGAACTCATATATGAAGGCGAGGGTTCGAAGTAAGAGTCATAAGTAGGCCCCCGCTTGTTCTCTTTCGGCGATTGACAGGTGATATGTGCCTCTATCCTGATATGATTTTACCTACCACCGAACGTACCAAACTATGTCAACGATAATCCAATGGTAGGTATTTCCTAGAAAAATGTGGGTTTCAACCTAGGACTGGTAGGGGCTTGTAGTGCATTCAGTGGCACAAGGTACACAAGGCAGATCGAAGTATGAGAATGCTGAGGTCCAGCAGGGTTCAGCAGTCGACACCGAAGCACCTGGCAAGATCATTTCCGCTTTGACATCGGCTGGGCACATGGAACCTCCGTCCCGAATCTGCTTCTTGAATTCGAACATCTTGGGCTGGGGGAATACAAAGTTTGAAAACCCCGCCGGCTGGAGTCCAAAGAACTCGATTACGCCCAGGACCACGAATTGAAAGGGTTAGAGACATGTTGGACATGCGCCTGAATATGCGGAAATATGTGAGATTACCGCTTGACGGGTCTTACTTTCCTGGGCACGTGGAAGCGATATCTGTTTGAAGATGCGAACGAACGTTCTTTTGGTATGCTATACTGCACTGTCGAAAGAACAGATTTCCCGTTTCCGAACCCTAGAGAATATTGGTATTCAAATTCGGTAGACCAATCATGTTGCATCGCAACATCATGATTGGGAACTTGTCTGTACTATCGAACTGTTGTTGGGGAATATGCCAGCACGGGTATCGTTTAACCTCAGCCCAGTTCAACCTATGTAGAATAAGTTTATTAATTGTTACGACCCGGATAATGAACAGCGTTATACATAAACGTGAATGTTATGTTGTCAGGAAGTTATGTGTAAAATCCACTTTGCACAGTTTGAAGGCATGATATGATTACGTAAAATACGTCTTTCCCTTCCTCCACTGACGGGGACATTCCCAACCACGCACTGCGCATCTGACTACAATTGCTACAGGTTCAAATATGTCAGAAGATTCAAAAGAAGAGGCTGTAGAAGGCGGAAAACCTGTGATCGAAGTGGAAGATGAAAAGTCCGCAGGGAACCTAAAGCTTAATGGTCGAGGGCGAACAGGATCTGACCCGGATGCTCAAGAGATGGTCATTTCGTCGTTACGCTCACAAATACAGGACCTATTCTCGCAAGTCACTCAACTAAACGGCAAACTTGTCCAGTCATACGACCGGGTGTCCGATCTAGAGGACGAACTTCATGTAGCATCGTCAAATCTGCGGTCTTCATCCCTCAAAATCTCGCAACTAGAGTTGGAGCGAACGCAGCATCTATCAGCGTTAAACACTGGGCTACTGGTTGAAAAATCACACGTAACCACAGAGCTTACTCGATTGATGGAAAAGGCTACGGAGGAAGCGGCCCAGCGAGGTCAAGCTGAAAGTGCACGTGCGGACATCGAAAAGGACTTGGATGATTTGAGTGCGTCGTTATTTGGGCAGGCTAACTCTATGGTTGCAGAGGCGCGGTATGCTCAGCATCTCAGTGACAGAAAGGTAGAGGAAGCTGAGCGTGCGCTTAAGGGCGCGGAGGAAGCGGTTGGAATAATGCAACAACAGATGCAGGCTATGCAAGCAGATAAAGAACAGGCCGAGAAAGAGGCGCAAAAGATGCAAGTGGTCATGGGGAAGGGAAAATGGACGGAGAGACAGGACAGCGATGATGATATTACTCGATCTATTCGCCTCCTCAGCACCCATGTACCATATCAAGAATTCTTGACGTTCGTCGCGCATTTGCGCTCCATACATCCCTCGGCGCCTCACCCTCCAGCCATGACTACATTATTGCCACTACCGTTTTTAGCACGATTGCTGAATGAAGATTCGTCAGTGATTTTCTCCTCTCGGCAAAAGTATTTAAATGCCTCAACTTAAATACAGAGAACCTACCGTACGGTTAGACCTTGCACCATCACTGAATTGGCTTTCGCGTCGATCTGTTCTTTCGGCGATCCACAACGGCCAACTTACGATCGAACCAGTAACATCGACAACTCTCCTCTTGGAGTCGGCTTCCACCAACATTCCCGGGCTGAATAGCAGTAGCAACAATATTTCTTGCGCCCTTTGTGGGACTCCGATATTCTCCACACCGGATGCTAATTCTCGTCCTCATCCTCAAGGCATGATGCATGCAAACTCTAATTCGGTTTCTTGGTCGACATCGTTATTCAAGAAAACGAGCCAGTCGACAAATTACCCTGCGTCGACCAATAGTTCACAACCGTCTTCTCCTGGGTCAATTAATCAAACAAATTCACTACATCCTCCTCAAGTATACATCTTCCGCCTCACAACTACTGGTGTAAACTCCAAACATTCGATTCCATCCCTCCCCAAAGTGCCCGCTTTCGGCGCGTCCACATCAACAATATCACAATATGCGGAGAACACATCCTCTCCTCTTCATGGAAGCCCTAATCCTCAACCTACGACAATATACCCACTCTGTCCAAACACTTGGTGTCTGGCCCGACTACGTACCACATGCTCTCTTTGGGCTTTTGTACGTACGGGCATAGTCGAACGAATATGGGAGGAAGAGGTCCCCACCGTGCCGCCCCCTTCAATTGCCACCCCATCTAATGGTGAGAAGCCTCCAATTCCTCCTAGAAGAAGAGGCCTCTGGGGTATGGCGAGTGCCTTGGGGGAGAGGGCTGCTAGTTGGAGTGAGGGCGACAAGGATAAGTCAAAGAAGATCCCACCTGCAACTTCAACTTCCACCTCGACCTCCTTGACTCCGGAACCCGTGAAACATAAAGACACTAAAGAGAATGACTCTAAAAAACTCCCCCCTCCTCCTCCTCAACACCCTACTGTAGATGCTGCCCATGCACCCGTGCGGCATTCCGTCCCTCCACCACCTCTACCCAGGCGAAGTGAAGTTCGTCGCCAACCAAGTCCAACAAAACCGGCCGCTGATTCTGAGCTCGTGGGAGGTACAGATATTCCGCCTTCTACAGAGAAGGAAGCACTAGTCTCCCCGAAGTCACCTACAACAACTCAGCCACCACCACCCCCAAGATCACCACATCGCTCAAGTACCCCATCCAGTGTTCCCCTTCCTGAATCACGACCCCAGACACCCGTATCCGTTCCTGGAGGCCCGATCCCACCGCCACTTCCCCGGCGAGCAGCTGCACGCGCGACACGCCCGGGAGGTTCTCGGCCTACTACTCCGGCCCCGATCACGGGGGCCACCGAAACGCCTTCACCCACTAAGGCTACTAGTCCAGAAAGCACAATGAAAAGGACTGAGGAAACGATTAACGTAGAAACAACTCAAGCGGCACTCACGGAGGATAAAAGGTCTTCAACTACTAACGTTGTCCTAGACCCTGTTGCCCCTGCTGAGCCCTCCGCAATAACCCCTGATGGAGAAATTTTGGGCCAGCCATCTACTACAACGAACGTGGCGGACGTCCCACTTTCAGCTCCAACACCCCGCGCTTCCGTTGAGGTGAAAGTTGAGAAAAAAGATGGACAAGCCCTCGAGACAAAAGACGGGGAACCAGTCCAGAGTGAAATTAATAAGGTTCCCAATGAAGACACGCCCAGTGTGAACGTCGCGCCTCTCGCGAACGGAATCCAGACTGACGACTCCGGGGCGAACCCCGGAGCAGAGGATCGTGAGGCAAAGAGTCATGAGGAAGCGTCTGAAAACGACGCGAAACAAGAACTCGTAACCTCTCCACAGCATGTTGAGGGTGATAAATCAATGAGAGAAAAGGTGGATGAGGCGAAGGAACCAACTTCCGACGAAGATAAGGATCTATATATCGGAGACACAACTTGGGAGGAAAGAACATGGAAAGAACTCATTAGATTGAGAGAGGAGATGTTCTGGGCACGCGTGGGCGCTTTGAGATCTTGACCAACTTTACAACTGTTCTTACTGTCCCATCGCGGGCTCGAGATTCAAAGAACAGCCTGTGTTTTTATCCACATTCTATACATATCAATCGCATAACATTATATGATACCCACTGGAATCTACTCCTGTTGCCATCACCATATCCAAGGCATAATAATAACATAATACATTCCGTCCAGATACATTCTAGCCAACTTCCATGGCTCTTGATTAATTTTATCAACCCTGTATCCATCGCCCATGTCTTCTGACGAGTTCGGCTACAATATCTTCCTCGATCTCTTTGACCTGATTAGTCTGAGGCGTAGACGGAGCGGGTATATCAATTCGTAGCCAGGATTCTGCAAAAGACAAGGAGGTCTCCTCGCCCTCTCTCTCAGATTCCGCCGTAACCCCTGGGGGAAGGGGGGGTAGGGGCTTTCGGGAAACAAATACGACTTCAAATTTCCGCCGATGGAGGTCATTTCCAATCACAACTTGATGACCATAGCGCTCAAGCGCAGCACGAGCCTTTGGTACCAAGAGCTTTTCATCTGTTTCCAGCTAATACAACTGAACTGTCAGCGGCTTTGTAGATGGAATAAGATAACAACGACACCTTGAATGAGACTATGAAACCATCACCCCTAGTCCATACATCAACCATTGGTTTGAGAATTTTCGGCACTTGATCCATCTCAATATGCAAACTGCCTTTACCCGACTGGATCTTATGTTCAGACTGTAGGACGTTCCATGTCAGAAAATGTAAAACGAAATAAAGATCGACATACTAATTTTTGCCTTGGGAGGAAAAAGTCGCTGACGGCTGCAGCAAGATAATACATCGCTTTTCGCTTAAGAACAGAGAGCTCTTGACTTAAGGCGCGGAGTAACCAAAGGTAGTCGTTGACGGTCACAAAAGTAAGGGTATGGAGCGTGCCTGCAGCGTGGACAGATTTGTAGGCAGTCAAGACTTCAACAAGATCTTTGCGCATAGCATGGGTCACAGAAATTTCTGGAGGAGAATCCGTTCCGCTTTTTGAACTTTCGATTTCGAGGAAATCCAAGAATGGGTTTGTCGAGTGCGAATAATGTCTGCTGAATGGCTGGAGGCTGAATTGACGATGCATGAATATAACAGCATATCCGGCTTTGAGGAAATATTCAGCAGAAGTTGCGCCTCTGGTTCCTGAATTACATTTGCGCTTAACTGCTTGAACTTAGGGTTGTTGATGGGCCAGATAACGCACCAGCACTGAAATTGTCAAGAAAGCGCACACTAGATTGGCCGGAACGAAATGTGATGATGAGGTTCGTTTTGCCTCCATAATAACTAGTTGCTTACACGTTGAGCTCGAGAGGCACCGTGGTTCCACCACTCTAAGAATGTATACGGCTGCTCATCTAAGGCTGCAAACACGATAACTTGTTTCTCACCGTCACTAAAACCACGTTTCGTCCTCCCCGCGCCTGCCTGGAGACGAACTCCCTGACACCAGCTATGTCATGTTCAAGAGTTGGTGGTGCTGGTTGAGTCGCAAAATACGAGTCCGCAGAGAAGGATATTGGTTCATCGGTCATCGATATCTCTGGGTATGCAGAAAGACCCTAGATCGGTCTATTTTGAGTTAAAAGTGAAAGTATACAGTATATATATGTATAACTTACTTATGTGGAGGGTTTGGACGATCAAACCGGGATCACGATGTTCAATTTGATGCTCTAGCAATATAATAAGCCTTATTCACCTCAAACATTCAAACATAGTCCTATTCAACCTGGCTTCCAACTGTCACTTCCAAAATTCATCAATATCTAGGATCCTTCTCCTTGTCGAATAAAAATTTCTTTACTCCTTGTCAAACTCCCGACAACCTCCCCGATCAACGGATGACACATGTCGAGTAAGCCTGGTGGGCATGAAACATCCTAACACAGCCGGACTTGGAATACACGGCTTATTCTGCTGGAGAATGACAATCTTACGTCGAGAATACCATCAATCATCAACGGACTGTCCTAGTGTTCCGCGACGATGACACCATCAGTAACGTCTTCACAATGCTCGTAGCTGTCCCAGGTGGCCGAACGAGTTAGTACCAAGGCACAGTCTTCGTGTCTGTGTTTATCAGTGGCTATGGAGTCGTCTATTAAACGGACATGTTGACGATGATCGAACGTTTGTCGACGTCCTTTCGAACCTTCCTCCAACATGAGATCTAGTCTGCAAAAACCTTCAAAGGACGTATGGAACATGCTCCTCTTTGGCGACAGATGCGTCGGAAAAACAGCTTTTGCACATCAGGTACGTTTCTACCTGGTACTGATAATAACGGAAATGTTCGCTCATATGCCTGCGCCCGCGTCAGCTAGTATATAATACATTTGGTATTTACTTGGAATTTTCCTGGCGGATGTGTTTCTAATCAATTTTACTCAGAAGTGCGAAAAATCAACTTAGATCTAGATATGAATATAGATACTCAAATGTGTCTTTTCCTACCAGGATATATATGACGTATCAACAGAAGCTGAACATCGGAGAATTATTCAAGTAGATGGGGTGGCAACAGAGATTGGAATTTTTGACTCATGGACTTATCAAGGTATATTTGGGCGATTTGTGTGGGGTGTATTTAACAGCATCAACAGACTACCCTGAGGAATTTCCTCACATCATCAGGTCTGTGTCAAATTTCGAGTAATGCGAGCCTAGCTGACTTAACACTTAGGAATGGACATGCCTTCATTCTCATGTATTCAACCACACAACGCGTCACCTTCGAAGACGTAGTTGGCTATTGTAGCCAAGTGCGACGTATAAAGGGTGATCCAGACACTCGCTTCATTATCGTTGGCAACAAATGTGATTTAGACGACAAGAGAGAGGTAACCCATGAAGAAGGGGTTGCTCTTGCCGATGAATTGGGATGTGACTTCTTTGAGACGTCCGCGAAGACGGGGGAAAATGTGCATTCAGTGGTTGTAACACTTGCTCGTCTCCTGAAAACAAAGGGAATGGAACAGAACAGATTTTGGGATAACCTTAGGAAGTGGTGGACTGTACACTGCTGTTGACATATCAATAACCGAAGTGTTCAATTTCCCAACAAAAGTACCCGAGATCTTACATATCACAACAGCTTTGAACAGCTCTATATTCGGAGCCATGTAATTGGTTCGAAGGTGAGTACTCAACAGAGTATCAGGAACGGTCAGATGTGTGGGAACACTGCATCAACAGTGCTTTGAGCGCCTGCACCGCCACTAGTCGTTAAAATTTCTCCAACATCGCGCCGAAATGAGAGCTTCTTTTCTTCCCAAAACCACCGTGACCTCTGTTCAAACGAAACAGCAACCAAGGATAAGATGGCATACTATGATCCCTATTCAACTCGATCTCGTTCAAGTCGTTCACGCGATCGGAACATGGACCGCTCCGAACCAAGTTACCAGTATCATTCGGCACCTACTCCACCAGTAGTGATCATCCCTAATCCTTCTGGGAGCCGTCAACCCCCACAAGAGCGATACGAGCCACATCAAAGCAACGACTCGTCGCGATTTAGTCATACTCCTCAGAACTTCATATACATTCCACCAACTTCCTCGTTCTCTGGCGGTTCAAGAAGTCCTCGTACACCTTCCCCTCGTTTCCCCCCCATCATTCCCCCCCACAATATGCATGATCAGCTCGATCCCTCACTACCAACTTATGTTGCAGTAGATCCATTTCGGCCAAGCATGGCCCCAGCAACTCCCCTCCAGGCTCCAGTTATACCACCCTCAATAGTCGATCAGCCATACCAAGCTCCTTACGACTACCATCAATACCCTATAAACTTTGCCCCTCCCATGTATACCCCAACAGTAAACATCCCAACGAGAGGATTGATGTCACTCATTCTACATTTTATCTTCGACACAATACCCCGCCAAATCTATCTTTATATACTCCTTGGTCTACCGGCCTTTTATTTTTCCCGCGTCGCCCGCATATTCGAGGAGGCAGAAATGTCTATGCCAGAGATCAAGAAGATGGCCCTTGCTCACCGTGGCCAGAATTATGACCCCATGGCTCTTCAACCAGCAGATTCTGCTCTAAAAACTACTTGGGAAACATTTATTGATAGTTTGTTACGCGAGTGGAAAACTCTGAACATTGTGTCGGTGCTATTATTGTCGTACGCTTCTTACTTCCAATCTATCATGATCTTCCTCTTTTAACAAGCCGTTCCAGTGCCATCCTTACCATTCTGCAAATAGACGCGGCAGCAGCAGATCCAATCACGAGACATGCTGCCCTTTTCTCCCTTATCTGTGCATTAATGAGCTTGCTTTATGGTTGTCTGTACATTATTCGGTTTGGGACAATGAAGAAAACACACAAGGCAGCGGAGTGGGCAGAGGTCGGTCGATCACTTCACCGTACGCGCCTAGCTGAACTTTTTATCCATCACAGGAAGGACAAAAAAGCAAGACCTTTATTTTTTGGAATGTTTGGGTCCTTCTCGCGATGCCCGCAACATGGCTGGCTTGGTGAGCAATGTCATTTATTGAATATGACCTTGTTGAGTTAAATAGGAAGATAGGTCAATAATCCTGTATATCGTATGTATTATGTCGTTCGTTTGGCGTACGGGCACGGCAAATACGGTTACTTCTTCTACACTATCTCCTAAAACAGCGCTCGCTCCACGCATTGCCACCTCTGCCGTGCTTGGCCTCGGTGTTCTTTACTTTCTTCTGATTCTTAATACATTTAGGCGTTACGGCGATGCCATGGACAAAGCTTGGCAAACACGAGTCGCTGGATGGAGACAAATGCTTGGGTACGGTCGTGGATGGCAATATACGCCATCTGTCTACTCTAGAGAAAGTAGGGAACAACATCCTCGTCGTTATACAGAATCTGTGGGTTCCTCACGACACCACCATCCATCAACCCCGTTCCCAAATGTCCCCTCGCCCACGTGGGATACTGCACCGGTACCAATTCCGAGCGGGATGCCACCACTTGTTCAGGACTTCTTCATTCCTGCTAAAATACTCGATCTGCGGTTCCAGAGTAGGGGTGGTCATCCGATGCCGGACCATTTGGTTATTCGGGGTATTAAACATGAGGACTGGGAACGCTTTATATCTGTGAGCGACAATATGACTCGGGTAACATCAATGACCAATATCCTTCTTCAAAGGAAACTTCGCGTTCTTGGGATGTTGGCATTTCCAATCAGAGACGAAATAGGAGAGATATTGTGCCACGGCCTCAGGATACTGTCGCAGATGTTATCGAGAAATGGAATTCGAAGTTTTTTGTGCGCCGAGGTACCAAGGCACTTCTTTGCCAAGAATATTTTCCAGGTTTCCCGGACTCGCCTGCATTCGCGGTGTACATAGTGGATTGGAGTTCTTCAGGCAATCTACGGCCCCGTCTTGTTGATCGCTTTCCCGCTGTACCCGAAGGCCTCGAGCGTATTGATATATTCGATCCTCCAACACTCCATAGTTCAAGAAGCAGGATATTGGGTCGAACTTCGATTTTCTCCGCACGACATCCACGGGAGGGGAGAGTCCATTTTGGAGTCTCACTTCGAAGCACAGATCCAATCCAGGAACCTATGGTAGCACCTTACCCAAGGCCAAGAGCATCTTATGAAAGTAGTCGAATGACCTACTCGCGCTCGCCTTCACCTATGAATTTCGGCCCTGATGATCAATATTATCGTTCACGGCGGCGGAGCCACAGTCGCGAACATGGCAGACGCCCTTACTATGCACAACTGCCCAGCCGGCAAGATAACCCCACAACTAGTTCAGAATTGCTCCCAAGCTCATGGCCACAGTCCCAAGGTTCTCATGAAATTACTGAGGGCTTATCGAGCAGAGGAAGGAGACGCGGGAGCCTGCCAACTATTGAAGTGACCTACGACACTCCAACCCAATTGGGTCATTCCCATTCTCTGGAAAATCCTCAAGCCCCTATCGCGGCTCCCCACCCACCTTCGGCTAGCGTAACCCGTCCCCGATCCAGACCCGTCTCCATGTTATCCCCACTGAGTCTTGCCTTGAGAAGCAGTATTAGGCGACGCGACAGTATTGATACGCCGTATCTGTCAGACGCTTCATCACTGGCCTACCAACGACGACACTCTTTTGAACCCTCCTCGGAAGGTGATGGAGATTTGGGGGCTGAGTCGCAAGCTCGCCTTGAACCTGCTGCCACAACCTCAGTTCCAGTTTCAACCTCGGCTCCAGTTTCAACATCAGCCTCAGCCGTAGCTCCAGTTTCAGCTGCAACCCCAACCCCAATCTCAGCCCCCAGTGCTGAGTCTAATGATGTCTCTCCAATGCCTCCAATTCCAAACACTGGTACTACCGACGATATCCTTGTAGGTCCCTGGACAAGGGACTTCATCTCACTTCACAATCTCACATCGCTGGGAACGACTTAGTTTCACTTGCTTCTAATTAGCAGAGCATGCACAAAGACATGCATATACAACAACTCGGGACAGTGTTTCCGCGGGGAAGGGCTGGTATACACTGATGTTGACCGCCCACTTTCCCTCATACTCACTCAAACACGTTTTTATACACAAGAACGCCCAACGGGTAGGCACATCACGATATGGTCATTGGTAGCCGACGGTGGTGAGTTTTGGGTCTGGACAGGAAGGCCGTGCAGTTGTGGCCAAGGTTATGTACCAGTCTAGACGTAAACTCTAGCATATAATTATTTTACACCCGTTAATTGAATTTGGGAAAGTCCGGTTCGTTATGCATGTACATTAAAACGGATATCAATATTATGAGTTTTATGTTGTCAAATTTCGCAAAGAAAGACTGAATGAAATGATTATGCAGTTGTTTAGGTTCTACATTGAGTCACGTACTTGTAGAACAAATTACATATTGTACAACACTTTCGTTCATTGCATTTTATGCTCGTCCATAGACCGTCCTTCTCTTGGGGAATCCCCTACTTCGGGGCGCCATGTACTCAACGGTTTCGGACCGTCTCAAAGAGATACATTAGTTCCTCAAATTTTCACCCTCGTTTCAAGATTCTTTATTTGGGACGCGACGAGTTTTCTTCTCTCGTTCTTCAAGAGCTTCATAGCGCTCCAGGTATGTATCGGGTTTCACTCAGTGAAGAGTACCTAACGCTGCCCAGATAATTAGATGTCTGGGAGAGCATTACAATCGCGACGAACCCCGACGAACGCATAGGTCGTCGAGGCACACAGCTGGCGGTGTGTAAGTATGACAATATGCCGATCCGTAGTAGCCATTTGCTTCGCAGCTAATTTTTTTCCCTTACAGCTCCATTGAAACGTCTCGGAGAATCGCTAGGTCTTCCAGTTCATTTGATTCCTCATACCAAGCCTGAATTCAGGCAATGGAGGGTGCGTGGAAAGTGTCCTTAGTATGCCTTGCGCTAAACCCGAAGAATTAGCCTCCAAGCCCTTTTTCTGCGTCACAAAACCCCCCACTCGACCATCTCATCGTAACAGCATCCTTTGGACGTATTCTCTCACCGACACACTTGAACATGTTCGCACCGACTAGGCGACTGAACGTCCATCCATCTCTCTTACCAATGCACCGAGGCCCTGCGCCCGTCCAACATACAATATTAAATGGAGATAAAGAGACCGGCGTTTGTATCATTCAGATGCTCAAGTTCAAGGAGGGTATTGATGCAGGACCTATTTGGGGATCCTCCCATATGGTGAGAACTTTCCACCTCTCTCCAGAACTATTTTTGAACTGTCTCAACAGCCTGTACATGATGGAGCTACATTTGCAGAACTCAGAGATACATTGGCACGTGTGGGTGGACAATCATTGGTGTCCGTGCTGAGAGATATGCGAGCTGGAAAGGTTGGACCTTCAAACTTCCCATGGAAACAACTAATTAAAGTCTACCTCAGGCTGTTCCTACACCTCAATCGCCTCTGGGGTCACTTCCATATGCTTCCATGATTTCGGCGGTTGATTCTATCGTCGATTTTGATACAATGTCGGCCGAATTCATCGTGCGACGTCATAGAGCTATCTCTCACCATGTTCGTGCTGGACGTTTTTGTTGAGCACTGTTACTAATGCATTTTTATCAGAAACCTTTAGTTACTTCATTGCTCACCGAGAAATTACTACAAATCCACTCGCCATCAGTTCTCACCAACTTCACACCTCTCACGGAAAAAACTCCTGGTACTGCCATTTATCATAAACCTAGCCGAACTTTGGCTATAGCGTGCGCCGATAAATCTGTCTTGAGTGTCCCTTTATTGAAGCAGGAAGGGAAGGCTTTGATGGAGGCGAAGGATTGGTGGAATGGTGCAAAAGGCTTGGGTCTGGTCCTTGATGGCGAAGTGAAGTTCACTGCGGAATTTGCCCGCAGGACACTTTCCGGATAGTGACGACCCAGCTTAATATTTATACAGCAAAATTTACGGTTACAAGGTAGGCCTCCACCCTTGAGTAACCCTTTTATGAGATGGGGAGCGATTCCACTCGACACTATCTTACGAAAGAGGGCTTCGAACACTCAAAAGCAATATTATTCCTCAAGCTTCCTAGTCTCCCTTCATTCAAATCTATAACCAAATCTGTAATCAAGTAAAACATCTAAGCTACAGGATCTATTTCCCCGCCACGACGTCAGCATTAGTGATCGAAATGCCTTCAGATTTCAAATTCCCCCCGAAGAATGCGAGAGCTTCGGCCTGCTTTTCATCTTGGATGACGTCGGCTGGGACCTCCTACGGAACCAATGGATCAGTTAACAGCCGAAAAAAAGTGACTCCGACCTACAATTGATGCAAGATGTTCCGAATTATTTACATGTGTTACGCGAACACTGAGAGCGGGAGGGTTAGTTGGGTCTATAGGACCGCTGTGGCCGTCCTACAACGCTCGAATTATCAGCATGCAGTTGGAAGAACGCAGATATCCCATACCTTTAAAGAGATGGTCAACCGAGTCCAGGCAGTGTTCAGCAATCCCGTATAAGATTCGTCTCGACTCGAATCTGGGTCGAGGCGGATAACGGCGGCGATTAATTCACTGATACACAATCCATGACTCGCCAGAGCGATATGGGCTCCTGATTCATGGATATGAGGGATAATGCATTCTTGGACCGCTTCCTCAGCGCGCCGTGCAAGGTCCTCGAGGCTTTCACCCCCCGGGAACTTAGCGTCGCGTGCCCGGAGAACAGGAAACACGTTTTTGCTGAATAATTCTTCTATTGATACACCCACCGGAAGAACCGGAGAGACCCATGGATACCCTTCAGCAATACCAAAACGCTGCTCTCGGAGCTTTGGATTGATTGCGAAAGGAGGTTTATGAGCTTGTCTGGAGTGAACGGCTTGACCTGTCGCTAATGCACGAAGCAGTGGTGACGCATAGATATAATCAAGTTTAATCGCTGAAAACGCTTCGCCTACTGCTTGCGCTTGCTATGATGAAGTTAGTAGGCACGATCATGAGGGGAAAGAAACTTTGATACTTTCTGGCCTGTTTGCATCGGTATTCATAATCAAGATTTCTGAGAACTCTGAAATTAAAATAACGTACCTAGTTCCGAAAGAGGGGCATCTTTCCAACCTGCCCAAATACTTTTCTGGGGAATGTTTCCTCAATGTATTCGACCACATTCTGGGAGAACGTTACTCACTGGGTTGTCTTCGGACTCGCCATGACGGATCTAAATATTATTTTAGTGTAGAAACACACCTTGACACAAGAAGTATTTCTTACGAATGTAACGGTGATCATATTGGTATGTAATAACTCCACATCTCAAGGTCGTATTCTTGTTTTATAGAAATTATGTAGTCACGTGAAACCATGGAGGTCATTGACATTGCCAATATATTATCAGCGCGGCGCGTGCAAGGTATGAGTCAATCGGAATAAAATGGTAATCCATTCCTTGGCTCTTTTTAGCCCCTACGTAATGATTTCTGGCCTTTCCTTTCAAATGGGCATACTAGCGAGAGAAAGACACAAACACACCGTGAGTAAACCACCAATCTTCCATTATCTGAAACGATCCCGAACCCGGCAGGAGCAAAGTAAAGCGTGTCCTGTCCAGTGTTCACCAAATACAGACGCGAATTTATGTAATGTCTGATGAGTCTGGGTGAAGTTTGTGACGCACTCAACGGCCATTGTTCAAGCAGAGGGACAGGATTTTAGGATAACTTCAAGCTGACATACTAACTTCGAGCTGGCACCACCGAAATCTAGGATCACATTAGAAGTTCTACATCAATGCCTCAACCTGCCCTCTAGGTTAATGCATAAGTGCAACTGGCGCTGTGTCTGATAACTTCACCCAAATCTAACGCTGGACACGAAGTGATCAAGAATCGAGATGACGGTTCAGCAAAAAGAAAAAAGAGCGGAACTCAATGACGCTTATTCAGCCAGTGAGTCGGAACCGAGGCTCTCCGAAAACCGAAGCGAGGGGTGAGGACTTCCAAGTAAAATTATTTCTACAAAGTCTGGGTGATATAAAAAATTAAACCAAAAAAATGTGTAACGCAGGTACTGATGTACATATACAAGTGATTAGCAACCGAAATAAACCGTATTGAGTCTAAGCGGTACGCACAATTAGGATATACAAACTACAAAACTTAATGTCATAGCTGAGTATCATGTTTTAAAGATGCGTAGTAGGCGTGCCTCTGTAACAATCCTCGTGCGACAAAGGGGGCATTCTCTAGAACTAGACATGACCAAATCCGAGCAGCCTCTGCACATCGCCAAATGTCTGTAATAATTTTGGTTATCAAATCCGTTCAATACCAAATAAGAAATACATACCCGCAGTCGACAATCGCAATATTTGCTTCATCATCTTGGCAAATGACACACAACCCAGTTCTTTCTAGATCCGCAGCTGTAGCTCGAGTTTTCGGTAACGGAGGTGGTGAAGCGGACGATGGAGGGTGGTCCTCCTCAACGTTCATGCCACCCTCATTGTCAGAATTATCCTTCTCTGCCTTAGCTCGCTCTTCTCTTTCCCGTTGTGCCATTCTGTGTTGCTCCAAAAGGACTCGCTGTCTCTCAATTCTATCCGCCTCTTCTGCTTCCTCTAACGCTCTCTGTCGATCCCTCTCTCGTCTCTCGTCTTGGACCAACCCACGAACTTTCGTTACTAATTCACCTTTCTCCAAAATAAGACCAGCATTGACATGGTTCGTGAACAGAATGGCTTTGAGTGCGCTGATGGAAAGTGATGCTATACTCGAGTCGGGCATATCAACAAGTTCGTCGAGGGTTGGCGGTGGGGCAGAAGGGGGAGGTACTGCAGAGGATGCCCGAGCGCGTGGTGGAGTCCTATTGGTATTGGTCTGGTTGACGTTTTGGGAAGAATGAGATGCGCTGGGACGCTGGTATGGGCTTGGACCTTGAGGGCGTGAACTAGCTGGTGGGGGCGGCGGTCGTGGGGGATAACCAGGATGCGAATTATAAGTATTATGATGGTTTGGATACTGGGGATATGAGCCAGGTTGGGGGTAATAATTTGGCCGTGGGGGTAATGGGGGGGCTTGTGGCGACGTTGGTGGAGGATGGTAAAAACGAGGATCTGGTGGTGGAGGATAATGAGGGCGTTGATTGTCAGGGGTGTCCTGAGCCAAGTCGGGCCGAGCAAAATGTGGGCCTTGATCAGGTCTTGGCGGCGGTGGGGCTGTATTGCTGGTACCCTGACCCTGGCGTGAAAAAAAACCGCGACGACCGTTCAAATTGGATCTATCGGGTACAGAATATTTTCTGTAATAATTCTAAGATAGATGAGCCCAGTTTCTCAAGAGACGGCCACTGCATCTCATACCTCATTCACACTGGGAAGGCAGCCGTTTGAGGTCTGGCGATACCCTGGTCAGGATTTCTGGTCTGTGTACCCGTTAGCCACTAGAGTTACTCACTCTTGCGCCAATGATTCCATCAATGAGATCATCTTTCTCTACAGCGCGATCTATCCTGATGTTATATGCATCAACATATTTCTTCAACTTTCCCAGTGGTAACGGCTTAAGTTGTCCGCGGCCTGCTGCGGTAACTACGAATAAGATAGTGATGTCAAGTATAGATTAAGTTGTAGGGTAAGAGTGAAACACACTGTTCAAATATTCGATGCAGTAAGCACAAACATTCATGGGATCGTATCCTGTCTGTCCTTCCTGACGGCGGGGCATCATAGCCTGGTAATCGGTACAATTCTGGCAATATGAATAACCTAGATACCATACATAAAGAAGAGGTATGAATCCTAACGAACATGAACGCCTACCACAATGGTTACACTTCCTAGACCGGTTGAGGAACATATTAAACTCCTTGCTGCATTTCCGACAACCTTCTGCTCCCTCCATTTGAGGGGGCGGACCGCTGAGTAGCGGAAGGCCGCGAATATCAGGCATTTTCAAGGGAAAGAGCAAGGATCGGGTCTTGAAATGAACGAAATGATTTATATGTGCTCTCCTAGTACACAGAAAGTCCCAGAAGGTTCGATTCGGGGAAGGTTTATAAGCTGTATGCCAGGTAACCCCACGTGGCGAACCATCACCGATGTGATACAATTGTCAACGGTCGCATAAACAAGCGATCGTGTATCAATACTATACAATCTGGGTATAAATTATATACGTGTTCCATGGGTATAAAGACAAAGGCCAATGACACAGCGCCCTGGCCACAAACGGTGACGAGACAAACAAAGTGTGAACACAAGTCTGACAATGGCATTGCGATTACATCCAGCAGTCACTCATCCTCGCGCAATTTTTCGACATAAATAAAGGTGACCATGATTGTGTCGATAATGTGCTCTCCCGCAGGTAAAATCTCCAGATACGCATTCCGGGGTTTGCAAAATGCACCACTTTGCCTTGAGTGAAACCGTGCCACAGGTGTTTTTGTTCCATCGTTCAAGGATAACTAAAGTCAAGTAAAAGGTAAGACTTGTATATATCGTATTTCCGAGGAATAATGACCTCGGGATTCGTTGAAAGCCGCCATCTATATTCGCGTCCATCAGGGGCTACAAAGACGCGACTCCTTTGAACCCACTATCAACAGCGACCTTGGATGCTAAAGTTATGAGCCTTACCGTCCATGCAAACCCATCCCTTGTTTCTTGAAAAATGATCTGGTTTTGACTTCTCGTCCCCTGCCCGTAAATCGAAGTACGGACGAGCGAAATGATTTCCATTCAAACTTTGCCAATTGTCCGAACCTGTCTTGGATCGATCCATTCTGATAGACGTCCCGTTCTGGCCGCGAAGGAATACTACTTCCTATATTACCACAGATAGCTGTAGTACGTCCAAAGAACCTTGACGGCGTCTGGACCTTGTAGAGAGCCTGACCATTTGCATTTGTGTATGTCGTGTTGATAGGTGAAGGGTTAGATAAGTAAAGATGCATCTTGATTTGCACGCGAAAGGGTTGGAGTGTTGATTTGAGTCTCTACTGGGTGATCTGATTAAATACCAGAATAATAGGCACCGCTTTACCTATGTGGGCGCAAGCGTGCAGCAGTTAGAAACGTGTTGTAGAACAAGCTGTAGAAAAGGGAAAAAGCCTACCGATGGACAAAGCGGTATATAAATATACAATGTCTCACTATCCGTCGTTTTGTTACGCAGCACGAGGTTGTTGTCCCTAGATAAAGCTGTATCCTTCAGCGAGCTATAACACGCACCTGCAGGATGGTCGTGCTCAATTCGTTGACCTGATTGCCCCATATCCTCGTAGTCAACCATTCAAAAACCTGTGCTCGGCTTGGATGGGGTGTAACATTTGAAGTGGGTCTTGGATGAACGATGATATGTAAACGACGAAAGAGTTGGTTGGACACCCTAGAAGTATTGTGGTTTAATTAATTAGGGGGCACCGATGCTTCAAGGGCGTCGTAAAAACATCATACGACTGGGGGCCATCATAATTTGGTGGCTTGCCGGAGACCAAGAGTCAAGTCACGATATCGTCAATGCTGTTGCCTCTGTGTTGGCCCTCGAGTCGCAACTCAAGCCCTAGAGGAAGGCAAACATGGTATGATCATGGTACTGTCCCGGCTCTTTCGGGATTCGATGAAAACAAGTTTTGGGGCTTTGGCGCTTCCGACCAGGACATGTAGGGTGGCCCAGAAGGCAGTCGAATATGGAGCTAATACCCTTTTTACACCGAATTTTATCGTTGAGGATCTTCTGTCGGCCTTTTTAGTCCTCCCTGGCCCCATTAAGGCGAAGCGACGTTGATCTTAGAGTTTTTAGGATAAATCCAAGGTTACGTTGAAACTCAAACAGAAAATGTCATAAATCTAGATGCCATTCGCCAACACGACCCCCTTACTCGTTCGGAGAATAGCTCCGAATATACGACGCTACCTGCATTTCTTCTCAATCTTACAAGCCCCGAATCTTCACTCTCCCGGATTTGGTTGTATCAATGAAAGATGCCTCTCCATAATGCCAGTTTCTCAAGGGGTCCATCGTCTAACCGTTGTCCGACCATAACGGCTATCAGCAAATTCCTCGTGCGATCCATGTCGATGGAATCTACAATTGTCTATCGGTTTCGAGCTTTTTTGTTTAGCCCTGCAGCCCCTACTAGCACTTAGTCCAAAACATTCAGACCCGATCGTGTTCTATGGGAGTGAGTCGACCAAGGGACCATACTCCGGAAGTCCCGTATCCCGCACATTCGTTGTTTCCCTCGGTACCCAATGATCCTGATCCGCACATGGACACTCCCTGGACTTGATATTCGGGCTATTGGTCGATTTGTCAAAACATTCTTGGACCCCTTAGCTTCTACCCCTCATTCTAGGACAAACGTATGAAGCTCAGGGAACAAACTGTCCGTCACGGTCTTAACCCCGAATTGTCTAATACCCACAGTTATTTTTTCCGGTGGGCATGGTAAAAAGAAAGGGGGGGGGCGGGTCATGACTTTTACTATTCCCCTCGGAGTTGCTCTAT
Source organism: Collybia sordida (assembly GCA_037014335.1). Lineage (NCBI taxonomy): Eukaryota > Fungi > Basidiomycota > Agaricomycetes > Agaricales > Clitocybaceae > Collybia > Collybia sordida. The sequence continues at coordinate 995,399 of JAYKXK010000009.1, read as the reverse complement.
GCCTTGATCCATGAATTTCGATCAATCTCTTCGATAAAACGGAGGAGGGTTTTATAATACCTCAGCGTATCTAGGCAAGGTGACCTAATTCCTGGGCCGGTTCAATTTCGCTGTCCCTCCAAGGCCCCTCAATCATAATCCTTAATTCAGAATTCAAGGCGTTTTTCTTAAAACATAGTCGAAAACCTTGGTATCGGTGCCAGGTTCTGAAATTCGCCGTCTACGTCCGTTTTGTATCTTAGAGTTCAGCCTCCAACTTTAAAATTTGGGAGTAAGTGGATAACACCACGAAATTAAAATCAGACACTGTAATGATACACCAACCGGTTGCTTATCTCTACAAGGTTCCTTTAGTTTTAAATCTGTATGGTTGGTAAGTTTGAAGTGGAGCACAAGCCACTATCTCGGGTGCGACCGTGTACTTCCAAATTCTTTCATTCACCTTAACTTGAATATGTGCAGGTTGCTAATGCCTGAAATTGAATTTAGCTTGATTGTTGCATTTTCTATTGAATTCCATTCATAATCAGGGCGAAAAGCGGGGAATGATATCTCGGACATTTTGAGAAGAGGCGTTTGCAAGTGTGAGTGGGGATGGTCAATGATATTGGTAGGCACAACATCCACAACGTAAATTAAAAGTCTGGCACTAATTGGAGACTGATAATATACCATCGACTCTCAAACACTGTGGACTTTGTTTAGTAGGGTGCGGCAGCAGCTTGGCACTGTAGATGTTCAGTATTAATAGAGGTTAACAGCCGTAAAAGAGCAACGTACAGCTTTGAGTTGTTCAAGATACCAGGTGCATGAAGGAAGGTCAGCCTTCTCGAGGCATTGCGTGAAGTCTGTGTGATTCGTTAGCGAATAATGTGACGAAGTAATTCAGAAAAAGTGCTTACCCTTTGCCTGAACTTCGCAGCTAACTCCGCTTTGGAATTGTTGCTGTTGCTGTTGGGCAGGAGCTGCTTGCGTTTCTGCAGGTGCAGACGAGCTTCCCCCGAAAAGCATGCTGGACAACCCGTGTCCAATAGTAGATCCGACAGCTACTGAACCGGCCGTTGCAGCCATTTGGGCAAGCATTCCAGGCTGTTTGGGTTGTGCTGTTGCAGCAGAAGCAGCTGCGGCGGGGGGAGCTGGTGCATGTGTAGGTGCGTAGCCTGCGGGTGCGGTAGCTGTATGAGCTCCGCGAGACTGGCTAGGTGCCGCTGCAGGAGCAGCACGTGGTGCAGCTGAACGACCGCGAGATTGGCGCTATGGACCGCATTGTAAGGTGAGTGCTTTTTCAAAATGACTATGGAGTGACTTACAGGCATGACTGAGAAAGTGTGGAGGGTTTGCAAGGACCGGTATGTGGTGGTTGATTGGAAAGCTCAAGAAATTTCGTCCGGCAAAGATTGCGTGGCCGACACGGTTTATTACAAACACGACCACACAAGCATCAAAAAATTCACCGCCACCGAAATTCAAATTTGCACCAGCGTCGAGCTCGCTGTCTTCCGTCCCAAACATTCTTTATACTCACTTAATAATCTAAACGCGGGACTGGTCGAGAATGGCCTTAGGAATGTCCCAAAAAACTATTGGGGTCTTCTCCGGCGTTGGCGTAAACTTAGCTAGATCGTCCCGACTTCAACCGTGGCGCTGTCATTCTCGACGCTTGAACTTCGTTGTTCGGGGCTATGCTGTAGCAGCTATGGCACAGAGACAAAGGACTCCGACATCAAGTAAAGCCGCGACGAAGAAATCCTCATCGAAGCCTGCCTCAACGCCGCAATTCTCCGCCGACACATCTTCTAGAACTACTTCAACGGTCCAAGGGTCAACGAGTCCACAGCGTACCCCTGGTACTTCAGCTTCCCGCGCGTCCACCTCGACCTCTGGAAGTACTCAACAGAAACCAACTAGCCACCTTGCTGGGGGCATGTCATACAAAGTGCCAGAAAAGAAGGATATTTTGACAGAGGAAGAACAAATGGAGCAGCTGGACCAGATAAAGGCCATGGCGAGGCTTTTTCCATCTGCCGACCCGTGGGGGCAACGAGTGGAGACATTAGGTGCGTTCTGATTCTATTTTTATCCAGAAGCGTCAAGCCAAATTTATGGGGCGTGGTGCGTTTGTGTAATGTGCTCTCTTGTTCAAACGCGCGACCTGAAAAATCCAAATTCGGGCTCAGTTTTTACTCTTTTTCATGAATTTATATTTATCGTGTTACTCAAGATCTAACATTCTGCCTTTACAAGAAAAGACGTCACAATCCCGTATTCTGTAAAACCTAGTAGTCGCAAAGGCTACTCTAGTTGGGGTGCCATGTTTAGACAGTTTTTTGCCAATAGGAACAATGGAGCCAAAAATGCGACGAGGTAATATTGTAACCTTTCAGTGTCAGATTCTCCTAACAACCCAATGATAGCTTGTTAATGCTAGCACAAACCGATGCTATTCCCGGGTTAGACCTGTCAGAAGTCACCCGAACACAAAGATTTATTACTCAATGGCCTTGGCGCATCTTTACCACTACTTCCCTTAAACCAACCGCTTGGATGGCACCCTTGCGAAAAACCGCTCTTTCAACATACCAACAACTTAATCAAGCGCTCGCCCGGTTCGTCTTTATTGAAAGCCTTATTCGAATATTGTCTCATCTTAATTGCAGACAAGATGACAAAACTGTCAAACAACTCACTTCAGCAACGTACTACGATGAGTCAATGCGATTACTGAAAAAGAACCATAAACCTGGTTTTACATATCTCTGGCGTTTCCATCGCGAAGTCACACCGACCCGTGTCATCTCCATTCGGGCAACCGAGGGTTATCTTGCTACTGAGGAGCCCAAGATCGGTAATAGGATGATGGTCCACGCGCTTGTCCGGATTGATGCCGAGCAGGTTGGTGCATACATGTCGGCTAAGGACCGATGCTGACCTTCATTCCAGAGTCTTGAAATTTACGACAAGCGGGGGAACCCGGTGCACCCCCCTCCCGCCAATACAAACAATGATAATGCCCCTAAAGCGACATCGGGATATGGAAAGTGTCCGGCAGAAAGGAGGCGTGTGACAGAGTATCTCGTGTTTGAGAAACGTATGTGGTATGATGGCCCGTGGGTCATTAGGGAACAATTGTGGGAGGCTCCTGGAAAAGAGGCCGCCTTTTGATTGATTTCCCAAGTTGGTGTCCTCGGAGGTGCTGTCCCTAAGGCTTTTGGTCAACAATAATCCTATCACCGGCTGGAAGGATACAGTAGTTTTTCGGTCCGAATGTATTCTTCGGCTATGTAGAAACCGATGAACACATTACTACTTGATTTATTGCAAGACTCGACTCCAAGTGTGTCTTGAACTCAGTTACCTGTGATCAATCAAGATACTGGGAATTTAAACAGGCCCTATTCGGATAATTAAATCAGTCTATTTTTGAGCCCTAATACTGCTAAATCACCTTTATCCCACCTTAATATCAAGGACAGACAGCGGTGGATGGCTATACTGGCGTCAAAAAAATTATCTATAACCAGTTCTTACTTCCAAGTCACTCCTTCGTCAAGGGTCCGGTGAGATAGCAATTAAAACGCCAACTCCTCAATTTCTTCGCTACCCATGTGAATCTTATCTCGGTATCCGTTTGTCCCCTCCTATATATTTTATTGCTACGGAGATGACCAACACTTACCTAGAAAGGAGTCAGGACCCAAAACCACGAGAGGATCGCAGTAATGATCGCGCAGCCTCGCCCGTCACGTCATATATCTATATCCCCACTCATCCTGAGTAATAACTCCTTGATCACATACAATAAGTCAAGACCAGTGCCGTTAGGAGTTAGCGTCGTCCCCATGCTCCTTCCCTCCCGTGTTCGTATGTTACGTGCTCATAAGGATCTATCAAGGTGAGTCAGGGTCAGGACAAGTTTCCATTTTTGAACCAGATGTCTGCCTCCCCGATCTATCATAGCCACGAGTTTGAGTTTGAAGTGCCTCTGGATCTTCCTTGAACAATAAGAAATCCCTATTTATACGAATCGGTTTACCTCCGCCTAGTTACGCCCTGTTACGCCTGCCGTCGGGAGGTATATCTATTTTTGTACCTCCGAACGTCGGGACCCCGTTCCGGTGGCATTTGCCGCGGCACTGCGTTTACAACTGCCACGTTCAGGTCGATCAATAAATTCCTCTCGTGTGCACTGTGCATCACGGATATGTGTTGCTCGACTGACAGTTTATATTTGTTCGAACATGGACGAAATGGCAGTTAGGAATTCCTCAAATTTCTATTGCCACACGGATCATCTGTTATGAAACTGACAAACCATGGTGGTGTTGTGTTGGAGGTTTTCTTAAAACGGATGTCATCATGTTGCGCGCGCAATGGAAGGGATTTTCACGTTGGCGTGGCACCGCGGGAGAACTAACGCGTACAAAGTAATAATCTTCCAGGCCTCCTATTCCCTCTTGTACATACTATCGAACCGTACATCTTTGTTACATTGGGGACTATATCGTCGGCCAACCCCTTACCCCTGATGCATTGATGACTTGTGACACGCTACGGATTGCATAGTTTCACCGGCTATTGATGCATACCCATACGAGTCATTTATCATAATGGAGGGGTAACCACAGAGTGCTCATTTGACTGCAACTATTGGTGCCGCTTGTGTTCTACATAATTTAAACATATATTACTCCACGGAGCAGGGCTCGGTTTTCAAACGAAGGAGTTACCGCCGGTAATGATCTCACCAAAATTATGGTGGATCAAAAAGTTTCCATTTTTTAAAAAACAATATTATCATTGAAAGCTGTATGGGGTGCGTAAATCAATACGCAAAAAATAGGTAGGAAAGTACGTCTATCCAAGAAGTAATGTATGTATGTACTCTAGTACTATGTAAACGAAAAATGTCTGGAAGAACAAAAGAAAGTGTGGGTTTAGTTTATTATACGGAATACTAGCGTATGTGTGAGACTATAGATACAGATAATTGGGCAAGAGTGTGAATTATACACAAGAGGTATTGGAGCGAAAGCGAATTTTAATACAGTGCTGTCGTGGAGCGTTTTTGTTTCCGAATGATTTCTAGTAATGGAAAAGGGTAAGAAAAAAAATAAGACAAATAAGGAGATTAAACAAACAATCAGTGGGGCAGTGGCGAGTTTAGGCGCGACGCGGGAGGAGATTTACAACGCGAGTGGCCTTTACTTCACGCCCAGTCTTTCCAAAATATCTTTCGGATTCAAATGACCAGTGCAAAGATCCTACAATCCAGTCTGCAAGTCCGTCGACGTAAATAGAGACATCGCGGTCAATTTTTGGCCCCCAGGAAGGGAGGTTGGCCCGGTCATCTACGAAACGGTCAATGGACTGCTTGCACATGTTTCCAACGAAGTCGACAGCAGCCTGTAGTTCGAGACCCTCTTCATTCATCACGACTGGGATCATATTGTGTGTGTCGCCCTTTGATTGTTCGACATTATATGAGAAAATGTCCTAGAATCGATGCACTATCTTAGCTTGGTACTATTGTGTTGATATATAAAAAACATACATTGGACCATGTGACCAAGTCATTCGCTGCTTCTCCCAAACTCTGGATGATGGGGTGTTCCATAACTTCGTCTGGAATGTCAAGATTGTTGGCATCTTGGAATTTTTCGTTAAAATCGTGCGAACGAGATAGCGTTAAAAATACTTACATTCAATCAGAGCCCAGCACGGTTTGCACCCAGATGTGTCTCGACGGAGAGCAATGTAAGACTCCAAGTCGGGGATGAGGCCACCTTCGCGATCGGACGCTTGCTGCGTCACACTCTGGAAGAAGAAATCGAATGTTTCGATGAAGCGTTGCTGAGCTCCAGGCGATGCGGTGAGAATCAAGCGCTTATAGTAACTGAATAAAACATGTCAGTAGAAGGCTTTGAGCAGTATAACTTTGAACGTACTCTCGAGTCATCTTTCCTACTCGAGCAGAAGAACGATAGGTATGAGGGTGATATAGGGAGTTGAGGACCTCATCAGCTGTTGACTGCGTCCCACGGTTGTCCATGTCATCGGAGAGATTGTCGAGATGGAACAGGTAGGTGAGGAAGTCATTGCATACCCGAAGTTGAGGACAGCCAGCGTCGGGGTAGCACATAGCAGTGAGGAGCCCAGCTTTAAGGCCGTGAAATGCATCACGCTTCTTCCCATTGAGATTCCCTCCTTTGAATAACCATTGCTTGGTTTCTGTTGTGATTTGCTTTCGGTGGCGGCTGACGCGTTTCTTGAAGGTGCAGTGAGAGACGAGATCGGGGAGGACGATCTTTGTTGGAGGTGTTGAAGTAGAGGCGGACATGGTCGGCGGGGGTGGGGGGATGGAAGAAGCTGAAAGAAGGGTCAGGATACAGAAAGATACAGAGGGAGTCAATGGGAAAAAATGAAATGTCGAAAACCGATAGTAGATGCTGTTTATATAGGAGGGATATATGATCGGTGACTAGATTCTAATTTTGGTCTGCCCTCCCCCTCTTCAGGTGAGTCGAAGGGAATAAGGTTTCAAACTTCGGGACTTGGAGGGGAAATGCGGTTTCCAATTGAAAAAATTGGAAGAAGGCACGGCTACGGGAACGAGATTCCTGCAACATCGCGGTCCATACACCGCCCGATCCGAAATCATCGTTAAAAAGGCTGTTTAGCCGTAAATGTGCATAGATCTGAAAATAGACAGATAGGATGACCAAGCAGAAAAATGCCAAAGGGTGCAGGGATCTAAACAGATCTTTGAGGGAGATTCATTACAGAATATATTCAATCGAATGTGTCGCACGATAATTGCAGAAGTAAGGGTACAATAGACAGTTGAGTCAGGATCCAAGCTTTCCCGACCGATCCACGTCGTCCGAATCGATATTTTCTCTTGGAGCTTGGTTAGGCCGGACATTGTTTCAGGGGTGTCTGTAACACCTTGATTGAGGTTCACACGGCATCACCCAAGATGTACGACAAGCACTAAAGCGCTGGCGTTGGCAAGATCTGGCATTTGGTGTGCGACTATCGTTCAGCAGCTTCGACGGAGCCGGAGAGGCACAGCATATTGCCTCGAACAATCTGAGGGGAGGATGAGACGGATTGTTCCCGGGGATGGCCTGTAACACAGCAGGACACTTGTCATGGTGCTACGTCGTCGTCGCAAGTCAAATCAAAACAACCCATGCGACAAACTAAAAATCTCACGTGGGGCACATATAAATTATATTTCTCACATTTTTGATCTATCATAACTCCGATTGCTCTCCGATCCCCGTTTCCATGATTTCAGGAGGTTTCACTATTTCCTTTGAACCTGATTCGCTCGTCGAGATATATATTTTTATTCGAGACTAAATTTCCATCCAATCCCAGAGTAATGGCGCCGGAAATCCATCAGATTCAGTGACGCTGAACAATAGACGACAAGTGCTAAGATCTTTCCCGCGTAAATATCTTCAATAAATGAATACCATATTTTATTTGGTGATCGAGTTGGCAGTATGTCGTCAATCTATGGATGGCGGAGACTCGGTGCTAACATTTCTCAAACCCGATCTTATGATGTCTAATTCAAGGAAATTGACTCCGAGAACTGTAAATAATTCACTGAGATCGATGCCTAAATCTCTTTTAATGATATACATATTTCTTAGAATGTGATAGAGCTTAAACTAAAGAGCATATCATCGCGATTTAATCTCTCATCGTGCGGATTTATTTGGCTGGGAGATGCATCTGCGGCTTGAATGACAGAAAATGAAAACACGCTCACCGATTGCGTTTTATTCGGGTAGATGGTACGCGGATGTTACACATTCCCACAATTTGAAGTTCTTCGAGAGAAGTGCATTAGACAGTATTGAAAGTAGTTTTTACCATATTCTCGTATTCTTAGAAGACTGTAGGGAAGTTATATTGGAGGAGCGGGAACAAGCTCAATCATGCTAACGAGCACGAGAAGGTGGGACGAGCACAGTAAGCGGATCAAGCTTTTTGCCCAGGTATTTCGGCCCATAGGTATACCCTCAATGATGCTCCTACATAGGGTATGAGTGGAAAAATACTTCAGGCACTCGAGGTAAATATTTAGATTGGAATGATATCCGACTATAAACAGCTCGAGATAATTGCACGGGGATGTATCGTCAAGTCGATGACGGACATATGGATACATATGATCACCAATCCAAGCAGGTCCCCTGAAAACTTCCTGGGAACGGTTCAAAATCGATTCGGTGCCTGGAGTTCGGCTGATGAGTGCGTTTGCACCGTAATCAAACCTGAATGAAAGGAATCCTAGCAATGACGTAGCCGTCTGACGCGACCGCGATTCGGCACAAGTCAACGGATTAGCCTATGGGGACTTGGTCGCGCCTTGATGACTTTTCTTCTGGCTTATTGGAATACCCTCATCCGTTCGCACGGCGTTCCGGCGAAGGCGGGTAGTCTTTTGTAGTGTATTCGTGACATTGACGCATGGACATGGCGGATGGAAGTCGATAATTAAGGAGGTAGCAAGTCGGTATAGGTAGATGGTGAAAGTAGGGCAAGGCCAGAAAGTCAGCTAAAGTCCCCTTTGTAAATTTTCATCCACCCAGGGGAAGTCGGTCATTAAGCACACTAACCTCCGTCGGTTGTCACAGCTCCTAATTTTGTTACGGACGTCGAGACGTTGACATCTTGGAACGGAGTTCGTGGGCGGCCCGGGAATGAGTCACTGGAATCACGGCGGCGCCTATCATAGCGAAAAAATCCATATGGTGTACGAGCCCGAACGCAGTACTTGAGCCATGCGGGCGGTGTTACGGGTTTCCGTGCGCTCGACCCTGGGCGAAGATGGATCTGCACTTCATGGGATGGAAAGTGCTCGGTACGATCGGGTATACTGGGAGCCTGGGCGGTGGTAGTTTTGAAAAGGTTTTTAGACCCTCCAGATAAACGACGCTCAGCTTCAGTGGTCGTGAGAGTCTAAACGGTGCAAGCGGTTCACAGTTCCACGCTGTATGTACTTTCAGTAGTCAATCGCAGTCAATCGCTCTGTTCAACAGCTACCGGTAATTAAATTTTCGATTATTTGGATGTTCCGTTTATGCATCGGAGTTCGCGCGCACGGATTGTTGTTCGGAGAAAAGAATAACCGGCGGCTGAACAGCCTTTTAATATTTATGTGTTTGACTTTAATGGCTTGTGCTCAGTTCCCGTGCTCAGTTTCCACCAATCCTTTTCATCTGTGATCAACTAATGGAAAACGTCAGAGGTGAGAACCTTTCATTCTGTCTACTTGAATATGATGGTTTGTTGATGCTATACTTGACGCCTGCTAATTTTGGTTGTCCAAACTGTATCAGGGCGCAAGTGAGAGGTTAAGATTAGAAAACTCTTGGTGCCTGTGATTGATTATCCATCTTCAAAACAATCAACGATGTACCTCCCAAGAAAGAACAGGCCCTGAATCTATGGGTGTTGTGTTAGGCGTGAGGTGATGTGAGTTGACAAAATGTCGAATCTACACTGATGCATAATCATGGAGACTATCAACATCAGGCTAGATCTTTTCGTTTGCAGAGCCTTCAAGTCAGGTTGACGTACATACATAGTTTCACATTCTCCTTGGCAAATAACATAGAGTTTTGATATTGATAAGGATCTAGAGAAGGAGTAGGGGAAATTATTATTTACAAAGGAGCTCTGGTCTTCTGAAATGATTCTGGAGTGGGAGATTTTGTATGAGAATAACTAGTTGTTACGGTTGGCAAGAGCTTGCTTTTCTCACCGCATTTCCTGCCCCAATAACAATCAAACATGATGATTAGAGTGAGATACTTTACCATTTGAATTTTAGAGGATTTCTAATGAACGAGTTTATAAGGGAGAGCAGTAGGTGACCTCAAATTTATACGGCAGGATCACTTGCCAATCCGATGAACAAGTAGAAAGTGCCAAATTGCGTTCGTTCACGTAGGTATAAGCAGAGAAGAGGATGTTTATTGGGTTTGGGTGCAAGTTAAGCGCTTAGGCAATATTCAATTCACCGGATGTTTGTGATCCTTTGGCGCACGCTTGGAGACCCACGGTCACTGCATGTGCCAGAATTGGAATCTTTGACTGTGCAACTACCACCGTTACATTCTCAAACGTCCAAGGTACCTCTGTATTCAAGGGATTATGAGCGATACGAGAAGTGAAAGACCGGTACCCCCGCGTAGATCGTTTGGCATTCAGGACTCTGCTTTGGATGATGAGGAAACCACTCAGCCAAGTGTAGTGCAGAGAGTTTTGGGTCGCATATCGTTTGGGGGAAACCGACACCGACCAAGCTTCGCGTCTCTCTGGAAAGCTTCAGATGATACACCAGGGACTCCGAACACAGGGTCCGAGCGTCCGCCAATACCAACCATGATGCAGGCATCAGCGGAGGTTTACGCTACTCCGTTACCAACATTGTCGATGATTGTTCTTTCTATCGTATGCATCGCCAACTCTCACCGCACAGTGTGGAATAACGTCGTTCACAGACTATGCTCGGAGAATTTCTCTCAGCGAATGTCTCAACACCATTCTTGTTATTCATGGTTAAAAGCAAGCCGTTTCTTTTTCTTTGAATCCAATTTATAACAGTCGTCTGTAGGTTTTAGGGAAGGAATGGACGAGGCGGAAGCTGCATTTTGGACGGGGATACTAGGTGACCTTAATAACTCGTGGTGCAACTAACTTTCGCTGACACCCTCCAGTATCGACATTCTTTCTAACCCAATTTGTGACCTCGTTGCTTTGGGCAAGTTTTTTGGGTCTATTTTCTCAATTTATACTAACGATAAACCAGGCCACTGTCGCGGAAAAACATGGGAGACGGCTTGTCTTGATAATATCTTTGTTGGGAAGTGCCATCACATGTCTAATATTTGGAACATCCACCACCCTCCAACAAGCAATCTGTATTCGACTACTACAAGGTATCTTCGCCGGAGCTGTGGGTGTCGCCCGCGGATCGGTCGCTTTCATCACTGATGCGAGTAATGAGGGGCGGGCTTATGCTATATTGGGGTGAGTTTCGGTTAGGGAATAGGCTCTAGCTTTTATTAATTCTAATTCAGATTTTGCTGGGGATTAGGTGGTGTTGTAGGTGCTATAATAGGAGGATCATGTTAGTCTTCACATTTTGGATGTATTTCTATCTGACCTAAATTTACGATCGTAGTTGAGAGACCAGCCACGAAATGGCCAGATGTGTTCGGGGACTGGACATTGTTTGTCAAGTATCCATACCTTCTACCTTGCGCGCTCGCTGCTTTGGTCACATTTACAGGCAAGTTATATTCAACTCTTCCACGCGAGCGAAATTCTGATCTTGAATAGGATCTGTACTATCATGTTTCCTTGGACGTGATGGGGGTGCCAGAGAGGGTGCAATACGCTTAATGCCTGAAAAACTTACAGTGCATCGGTCAATCCCCGAGGAAGACTCAGCTCCAACTAGTCCAGCCTTCGATGATAGTGAGGAACGTACAGGCCTCGTGAAAAGAATACGTCAGAAGGTTTTGGGGTACTTCTCGAAAGGTGTTCGAGATAATTATCAATCGAACGAAGGCTCGGTCTCGCCGAGCCTCAGATCGGCCGTTCCACTGACGTCACCAGGGACGCAACTAGAAAGGACAAGGACCTTCTCTCGTACAAGTCGCGCAAATGGATCAGCATATGGGTACACAGGGAACTACAGAAACCGACTGACAAGTAACGCTACCGCGAGGAAAGGAAGTCTGACAAGTTCTTTGCGGCGGCGAAGGAATAGCAATTATGATGGAACCCGAGAAAGTGGAAGTGAAGGGACAGACCTCAACTTTGCGCAGCGATTATTAATGGCCAACGAAAATGCTGTCACGAATATCGCCGACCTTTGGGTCGCGGCTGCTATGAACGTCGATAACGAAGACCCTTTTGAGAGCGACTCTGAACCAGAATCTGACAGAGAAGCGGAAATTATGGACTTGGGTCAAATTCTTAACGAGAATGGAGGAGATCACAACCTCAACGATTTTGCACCATCAACTGGTCGTGGTCGCCGCACTAGTTCAAATAGAACTCCAATGCCCCACATTTCTCGACACCGCTCTTCCAATGCGACCAGTTACAGGACCCTGGGTCGATCACCACTGCCCCCACAAAGTCCGAACCGCCACTTATCAACATCTTCCCCTCAACAAACGGAGGGAACCCCAACCTCACGTCGTCCTTCGAATGGGGTGCCCAGTATCTTTGCACATCCAGGTGTCAAGACTCCATCGGCAGTTCTCGATGCCCAACAACTCTTAGTTCGGTCAGAAAATGATCTATTGCCAGGCGATACGCTAGATCCCATTTTTGAGTCACGACCTACGATGCGCGCCGATGACGTTGAATCATTAGCTGAGAAGCCTCCTTCATTAACATCTCAGCTCCCACTCCTCGTGATAGTTCAGTATGGAATGCTAGCATTGCATACAACCACACACGATCAAGTATTCATGTCTTATCTAGTTTCGTAAGTCTTCTGCAAATTCTCATATTAGATTTTGCTAAATTTCCTTTTTTCCAGAGAATATGAGGCGGGGGGGCTAAACCTCAACGCCGGCCATTTTGCTCAGCTCAGTAAGATCATTGATTTTGACATGAGGGGTAATGGCTAATCTGTGCTTTAGTTGCGCTGATGTGTCTTGCACAGATTGCATATCAATTTTATCTATATCCGTAAGTGTTGTCTATCTGCTTAATGACGTGTACCTGAATTATATATTGATACATAGTAATATTGGGTATGTCGTTCGCAGACCACCAAAAGTGGATTACTCAATAAAATTATTTAGTCCCCCGAGAGGTCGCTTTTCGCACCTCGCAATGTTTCGGCTTGGATCCCTTCTTTTTATACCAGCATACCTTAGTGTCATCCTTTACCGTCCTTTTGCGAGCGCAAATGATGATGGTAACTTCTTCATTATGGCAGGTATGAAGATTTTTAATATCCACCTTCCGGACGTTCAATTGACTACTTTTAATTAGCTCTCGCATTGAGCACGTAAGTGTACCTATTTCTTCTGTCCTGGTCCACACTCATTTTTTGTTAGAGCTCTCCGTTATTGCGGAATAACTTTCGCCTATACTGCCATTTCGATTCTTTTGAATTATAGTAGGAGTTTGAATCCATACTTGATTTCAAAGAACTAACGCCTTGCACCGGTTTATAGTGACACCACCTAGCGCAGTTGGTTATGCCAATGGTATCGCACAAAGCATTGTTAGCCTCGCTCGATGCATTGGCCCCGTAATTGGCGGATACGTAAGTATTGACCAGTTGCTCTCTGATCTATAATTCATAACGTCATTTGGCAGCTATGGTCCGCCAGCATACAAGATAACCCATCAGGCTACCCCCTTGGGTTCCTAGTATGTGCGGGTGTCTGTGCATTTTCCGTTGTACAGAGTTTTATGATTCGGTAGACTTACTTTTGTTATATTTGTTCATGGTACCAGAATTATATGTAATTTTTCTATTCATTCATGGAGATCTAATATGGACATTAAAGTAGACTTCCACTTTCTTGCAATATACATACACTTTTGAATGTCATAACAATGTAAGCGGTAAAAACATAGTCGTTGTCAGCCTCTAGCAAGCTCGATGTCCCACATTATTACCGACAATCAATAGAAAAGTATTTCCCGTTCAAGTGTATGTACCCCAATAATAGTAGAACGGCTTCAACAGTCTACAGGAAAATGTTTTATTATCTGGGACCGCGCAAAGAGGGGCCTATGGCCAATTGCATATCTAATTTTGTCCGATACGGGGGTCAAACTCAACTTTCAACCAGTTATGAGGCCTAGGTTGTGTTGCCTCGTGTAAATGTTGATTAACATTCCCAGCCCAGAGCACGTTAAGAGAGAGTCTAAATGAGTTATGAAAAGGCAATTCACGTTTGCTAGACTATGTACCTAACCATATAACCCTTTTTTGGTCATGCTATACACGCTCGTATAGATTGTTGTTATGTTGTCATCTGAACATCAGTATCTTGGTTCATCTTGGACTGGTCAATGAGATAGGATAATATGGATGAGTTGTCGTCGCATCTAAATACCAAGTTTTAGACAATGAGCGCGGTGCTGAGGATTGGGCTTACATAGTGGAAATCGACTGTTTGTTGTCTGTTAGACTTTTGTGCAACACTCTGAATATGCTTGCGTATTCTCCCGAACGATCCTTCAAAGATCGCCCATGAGCCATGAGCAAAGAATTTACCCACACCAAATCAAATTCCAGATGTGGACTCTTCTCCAGATGTTCAGCGACGAACCGCAAAAGTACGGGAACATAAATCAAGGGTATTTGCCTCGCAATTAGGCGAATGTCACCCCTAGAAATGCTTTCATATACGCGTTGTATTAGATGCTTCTCGTTCAACCTAAATGCCATAACCAGAGCTTTCAGGTATTCCCGAGAAGCTAACACATCAAGGATAGACTGGGGCGTGAGGTCTATGGAGAGATCAAAGGGGTCGAAGGAAATCGTGTCGTCAAGAGAGTATATTAACAATCCTTCTGTAGAAGCAGCTGCCCATGCACGACCAGTTGGTGAAAAACGAACACACTTCGTGCGGGCTTCTGGTCGATATCTTCGAATGGACATATCCCCAGCACCCTTGCTTGCTCCAGGTAAACTGAGATCCATTCTATCTTCTAGATCGCTGTTATCCCCGCGGGTATCGATGAGGTCAACGTTTATCCCGGCCTCATTGACCTTTCTGCTGTCCAAAAACTCTTCCGTCCCATCGAGTGAGAGGTTCTGGGATATCTGGAACTTTTTCACCATTACACCTTCACCCTCCCGAACATCATAAAGTACCACGTATTTGCTGTTACCACCAGCCAGAATACACTGCCCGTCGGCAGTGTAAGCAAGACTGTTATAGGCTTTGCCTGAAGAACTGTTTGCTGCTGAGACACGATCATCAGCCTTACGACCTCCAGATACATCCTTGCGACCGTCTATGACATTCGTCTGTTTACTTTCTTGAATGTTGAAGAATGTGATTTGGCCATTTAGGGTCGAAACGGCTAATTCTCGACCATCTGGACGAAAAGCCAGAGCGAGAACGTCTGATGTTAAGGAAAGGGGATCCACTGCACGCGAACGGCCGAAAACATTCCACACACGGACGGTACGGTCCCAAGACCCACTGGCGAGTTGATTCGTGCCAGCGGGAGAAAACGCCAACGAGCTGACTGGGCCCTCGTGCCCAGACAAAACATCAAGGAGTTTGCCGGTTTGAACCGACCAAAGAAAAACTTCAAATGAGTCAGTTGAGCCAGCAGCTACAACTTCCCCTGATGGATCGACAGCGAGACATGAGAACTGAACCGGAGATGGAGATGTAAATGTTCGGAAATTACGATAGCGTATTAGGTCATATGCGCGAAGGGTGCCGTCTAACGAGGCCGAGAAAAGTACGCTCCCGTGTTTTGCGAAGGCTACCGAAGAAATTGGTGCAGTGTGTTCCGTGAAAGTCACAAAACAAAATCCATTGTGGGTGGTCCACACTTTGACCTTGCCGTCGTCACCTCCGGTCGCTATTGTTTGGCCGTCGGGAGCATATGCGAGGGTGTTCATATCGTAAAAGTGACCTTGTTGTTTCAAGATATACGACTCTGACTGCCATTCCCACACCAGGAGTTGTCCAAGCTTTCTTGCTCCAAATGCAAGCCATTCACCAGAAGTATTGATGGCAACAGACGATATTTTTTCTTGGGATATGCTGAGAGTGTGTATGTTAGAAAAGGCCGGCATTTCCCATAAGCCAAAAATTCCGGTAGAAAAGCCGACAACGAGAAGATTGGAAAGTGCGTGAAAAGTGGCGCAAACCACTTTTGTTCCAGCCTGATTAAAATAATTTCTTTTATGAACTCCCCAACGCGTATTGGCGATAACATTTGCGATATTTGAGCCAGTTCCATTCGACGTCGAGGCAGTGGGTTCGTCACTTTCTGAATCAGACAAAAGTTCGTTTTCTTTCGCCCGCCACGTGAAAACCGCGCCATCTCGGCTGACTGTATAGATCTACAAGGGGTAAATGAGCCATCATTTTCCACGACAGCAAATCTTTCTGACCGATTTTCCGTCTAAAGAGAAGTAGGCACCTAAAACGGCATCTCTGTGGCCCGCGAAGGTCTTCGGTCGAAAGCCTTCAACTGGATTCAATGTAAACAGTCTCGCAGTCATATCGCGCGACGTCGTTATAAAGCATCTAATATACGTGTGTTATTAATGTCATATCAAGATGGTACCAAAAGATATCTGCGTACTTTGAATCCGGAGACCATTGTATGCTCAATACTTCATCATGGTGCCCAGTATAGGTTCGATGAAGAACGAATGGTGCAAATTCACGTACAAGATGGTTCGGTGTTTGCCATACTTGGACGTGCGCGTCGTGTGTGACGGCAATGTATCTGTGATTGCGATGAGGGAAAATGATAAATAACAATAGCTAGTCGCTTACTTTCCGTCTGGCGAGAATTTGATATCTTTAACGGGTTTCTTGAAGTTGAAATGGTGAAGAACTACCCCACGTTTAAAGTTTACCAACAGAGCTCGACCATCTGAAAACAAATCAAAATCCCTTGTCAGAGTGACATTGAAACAACGCACCTTCATCCACTGTTACCAAAACATTTGTGTCAGGACTCAGAGCTATCACAGCAATATTTTTTCGGTTCTCAAAACCAAACGTGAATGATTTGTTGCTGCAAGATAAAAGGATCGTGAGGGGAATGTCAATAAGATAAAGAATTATGCAGGCGCACTTCACGAGATCAAACACAGACACACGGTTTCCCACTGGACTTAGCAGAGTATTCCCATCGGGCGTGAAAAGAATGTTTCCTTGGCGGTAGACAGTTCCACAAATGTTGGAGAACTATCCAGTCAGGCGTAAGCGCGCCATATAATCAATTCAGCATAATCTGGAATCACCTTGTAGTTCGCCTTCATTTTTTGCACAACACAGCCACATTGATCGAAAAATAGAGGGAGATAGAAAACAGTAACAATCAATTACTTACACGTGGAGGACCAAACCATTTATCAGATTAGATTTCTGCCATTCATATTCCTCGTGCGCTTGAAATCTTTTGACGAGAAATGGGGACCACAAAACGTCCAGATAAAGTGGGAGTTTTATAATTGATACCTTTATGATGTAAAGCCATTCTCGAACCTGTTAACCTGTAAAGGACCGTCGCACTGGGTTCAATCATTGTATTGTTGGGAATTATGGATTGTATGGGTACCAGGGTATCTGGTTGTGCGTTCCAAATTCCAAATTATTTTCTCCCGCAAGAACATTCATTCTATAGTATCTGCACAGTAAAGTAGGTAATTTCAAGATATCGGAGATGATTCAATACCACCCCATTCTTCGTATTCCTGTTTGATAGGTCCTGCTTTTTTCTTCTTTTTCGAAGATACTAAGTCGCTTCCAGCTTCACTATTTTTCAGTCCGACAAATGTTTCATTGTCTGAAAAATTTTACTTTAGGTCGCTACCAACAAACAGACAATATGGTGACAACTTACAGTCACCGCTGAGAAGGTCGTCCACTATTGGTCTACTGCCTGAGGTGATATATTTCGTGGACACCCCACGCACCACAAGTGGTTGAGACAAAAGATGTTTAAGTTCGGCTTTCAGAGCGGAATTTTTCGCATTTTTTGCTTTACTTTTTTGGTTAGATGGTTTCTCCTCGTCATCATCGCTTGAGGCAGTGTCAAACAGAAGAATCAAAGGAATGAAGAATTAAAATGCGCGTACCTGAGGAAATCCGAGTCCAGTTCAATTTCGAGCGCCTCAGCAGTTTCCTTCATCCAATTTCTATCGTGGTTTGCCTTCTTAACCTTATGCTGCGCCGTCTCAATTTTCCGTGCGAGTTGCACACGATATTTAAGCTTATCAAGAATGTTGAGCTCGATGACCATTTCGGGGATATCAGTGTCCTCTAGATTGTATTCGAGGTTGGATGCAATGTAAGAGAAATTCAAATAGCTTACGACGACCCAGATTGCCTAAAAGTGCTCGGACCACTCTCCTCTCATCTGGCGCGCACATTAACATACTGAATCCTGTTCTCATAGCTCTCGCCGTTCGACCGTTACGATGCACGTAGGAGTCAGCTGAGCGAGGTATTTGGTAATGGATGACATGATCGACAGCAGGGATATCGAGACCTCGTGCTGCGATATCCGTAGCAAGAAGAACCGAATTGGGTGTAGATTTGAACCTAGATAAAAAAAGCAGCTTTAATTGGGAAAATCAATGGCATCAACCCTATAGATTCCACCTATCGAGATTCTTCAGGCGCTGGCGTTGTTCCAGTTGAGAATGTAATGGAAATGCCTTGATATCGAGCAGTTCTGTTAACGGCATAAGTCTACGGATCCCATCGATAGACGACAGGAAAACCAGTGATCGGCCTGGGTATCGCAGGAGAAAGTAATACAGGTATACGTCCTGTGTAAAAACGGTTAGATGAGCCAGGTCATTCGATAAGAAGCTAAGTGCTAACCTTATCAGCCGACAAACATTCTATTTTACTTTCTTTCAGAGTCAATACAACCCCCCCTACCGGGCTGAGATCGATCACTTCGGGATCCGGGTCCCGAAAATCGAGACGGAGGAGGAGATCGTCTGCATAAAACTGTAAGCACAAATATACGGAATGGTGGAGGAAATCCTACCCAGGGTCGTCGCCGGCTTCTCATTACGTTTATTATACTTTCCGGCCCCCTTTGGTCGAGAATGCTTTTTGACATTTCGTTGCAAGTCCTTGCTCAGGGTTGCCGAAAAAACAAACGTTTGTAGACCGTCTTTAATCCTTTCCTCCATATCTTCATCCTCATCTTCACCATTAGATAGACCGCCAAATTCCGCCGGTATTTGGTCGTTTCTAGAATAGAGTTAGAGACATATAAACTATCTTGAGATTGATTCGTGACCAACTTTGATTCTCTAAGTGTCAGTCGCAGAATACTTTCTAGCTCCGCAAAATGACCAGCCTCAATCATTCGATCCGCTTCATCCAAGACCAAGAATCTAAGGTTTTTGATCTCCTTAGAAAGGTTATCATCCTAAAAAAAGAATATATGTGCATATTGTCTGAAACGAAAATATGGTGACATACCTCTTCCATGATATCCCATAGACGTCCAGGAGTAGCGACCAGCACGTCTACTCCTCGATCCAATATCCTACGCTGTTTCTGTGCCGACATCCCTCCCACAATAGCGGCAACGCTCACATGTGGGGGGTCCTTTGCTACAGAGGAAGACTTTTCAGTCGTTTCGCTCTCCTTTCCTTTTCCTTTAGCCTTGGCTGACTTGGATCTATCCTTCAACGTCGTATCAGCATTCGCATTTGCTTCAATGTAGTTGATACAATCGTTTAGATGGGAAGAGACCTGCAAGGCAAGTTCACGGGTTGGCGCCAAGATAAGAGCTCGGACCTGCCGTTTCTTCCCCCGAGAAGGACGAGGTTGGGATAGAAGAAAGTCAAGTATAGGTAGTCCGTACGCAAGTGTCTTCCCGGATCCCTGACGTAGTTTTTAACACGGGCCTCCATCATAAAAATAGATGCACTGACTGTTTGGGCAACTCCTACTATGTCCCTATTAGCATGGGCAAAAGGAAGAGACGCTGCTTGGATTGGTGTCGGAGAGAAGAATCCTTTTGCATGAATCGCTCTCAATAGCTGAGGATGAAGTGAATATTTATGCCATTCCGGCAACAACTCGGCGGCTAGAATCTGAATTCCGTTATACCCTCAAAATTTACGATGTTCAACACTCACAATTAAAGGGAGCCCCGTCCTTTGCTGTAGGCGAAGGTAACTCTGAAATTACATCGTCATTATTCTCTGCGAGGGGCTCTACCGTTGGAGTGATTGTATCCTCGTTCGCAATTACCTGATCTTCCTTAGTACTAAGAATCGGAAGGTTCACATGTGAATTGACCTTAAATCTTGCTACCCGGCCGCCATCTGTTTCTTCGTATACTACTTCCACTCCATCTACTTCTTCAAGTTCAAGGATTCCGTCATCTCCGTCCAGACCTGCTTCTTGTGGTCTCGATACAGCCTTCCAAGGCAGATCATTAACAGTATGGTGCTGGGTCTTCACCTTTTTCCTGGAGGAAGCTTTTTCTTGTAGGCGGCGTTTGAACGCTTTCTTAGCGGATAGTTGCTCAAAGGATGCCATTTATAAATGCGAGGATCGAACGAAATCAATACATGTCGAAATTTTTCCGGGAAACAAAGTAGTAACCGCACATTTGTTCCTGCTTGGCCAGACTGGAATTTGGAGACTATTGATGCAGCACATCCTCTCTGACGGACGAACGTCTACATATTTAAGTTGAACGCTGAACGTCCATTCAACCTTGTATCATGTGAACGTTCGGCATATGACATGGACACGTTTCCAGGATTTCTGGAGTCACAAATCACACCTAGTCTAAACTCTACCATAAGTCACCAAAATGCAAAAATTCTTGCTCTTTCGAATTCGGGATATAAATTTCAAAAGATATGCAGTAACAAGTGAGTCTATTTTATCATATAATGTCCCTAAGGGCTATGTACAAATAACCCCCAAGGAATGATACCGGACCTTCTATGGTGTGTGGTTTCACAACTTGCATAATTTTTTTTTGCCCTTCCGCTTAAAGGTCGCAATCGCAATTATACACGACGCGAACTGTCAATTGGACGTTATCAGAATTGATAATATACAAATACGATACAAGATGTGGTCAGCAAAATACAAAATTTGTTCCCCAATTGCTTCGTCGGGTTCGACGGAATCTTCCTACTCCCTCTTTCAACTCACAATTGTGGGATAATCTCTTTAATCACCCCTTTTTAGCAGGAGCTTCAGTACCGTCAGTCCTGGTGGCCCGTAGGGGATGAATCACTCACTATCGCTTTTGTGCCGCTTATCGACGTCGCTGTAACCCATCCAATACACCATTCCAGTGATGCCAACCAAAGCAGCTAATCCCAGTATCTATCCAGAAATCGGATTAATGGTATCTGCGGTAAAGTAGTCTTCTCTTTGAACATGCCATGTTATTCTTGCCCTGAGGAGTCCCCGTCCCCATGAATCTATTCGCTCCGGGGGGGTTTCCCTGGCGAACAATACGAGTTGGATGCGACATGACAAATAA
Organism: Collybia sordida; assembly: GCA_037014335.1. Taxonomy (NCBI): domain Eukaryota; kingdom Fungi; phylum Basidiomycota; class Agaricomycetes; order Agaricales; family Clitocybaceae; genus Collybia; species Collybia sordida. The sequence continues at coordinate 974,144 of JAYKXK010000009.1, read as the reverse complement.
TCTCAGCAAGTATATGTGATTATGAGAGGTTTGAGACAAAGCGAGATCTTTATATACTCTGCAATGGGGCCATTGATGTCATAGGTGACCATTATTTGCAAATTGGTTTGTCTGGGCACATAGTGTAACACCTCCTGTATTAGTCTAGGCAAGCCGGGAGAGCATGCAGAAAGCTTCTAAGTACATCGCCCATTAATACCGCAACAAAACAGAGCTACAAATAAAGCAAATAGATAACGAAAATAATCCAGATCACAAGAACCTATTTGAAGAAATATCCAGCCCTTTTGCCATCCGTAACATCACAATGTTTGAAGTCAGGCTGGAGAACTAGAGAACAGAATATATCAGATAATGTTCGAGCCAAAAGTGAAAATACTCACTCCATTCCCGACAAATATTTCAGCCTTCTCAGCAATAGCCATGTCCACAGCCATTGCGACATAATTCTGGGCAGCATCTAGATGAATATCCAGACTACTTTTCAGATCATCCCAGCCATCAGCTTGCAGAGCCTTTTTCAGCCCATTTAACCACCAACCCCAAGCGTTGGTAAGAACGTAAACTCTCCTCAACCCAGGATTTTCTTCCCTCACTGCCCTCAACCTTTCTACGAGTTGTTCTACAGTGGGCAAACAGTGCTCCATATAATAATTCATATATGCTTCCCCTTGGTATGATGTAGCGTTAAATTTATCTGGTAGGGAGGGGAATTGGTTAAGGCCGTTGTATGGACTGTCCCATCCTGCAAGACGCGGACAATGTCGGCGATAGTCTCCCCGGCGAAGGTGTACGGCCACGACACCCTTAAGAGTAGATTTAGAAGATGGATCGTAAAGAGATTTGACGGATGTGGGTTGAAGGACAACGAAATTTCGTGATACAGCAGATTGGACAAGGGGTGACCATAAGTAGTCGGTGAGGATAGGTGATGCGGAGAGGCCGGGCCATAGCGTGATTATTCGGTCGCTTGCGAAGAACCTGAAGTTATTATCTGAGTTGTGCACGAATCGAAGAGGAAAGGGAAGAGGACGAACGGCCGATCGAAGATAACTTTCTCCGAAGAATCAACCTCGACACACTCGTCCTTGATATCCTTCAGCTGCTCCACCCACCAATCTATGATGACTTTCCCGTCCTTGTCATTAGGGCTCTTCTTCGAGCTAATGACGCGTCGTTTTGCAGGTGGACACACTGTTTCCCAAAATTCAGCACTTATGGCTTGCGAACGCGACATCGGGCCTCCAGCAGTGGGCCCAGAGATGAAGGCGTTCAGGGGTATTCGTACGGGTCGTAAGGCAAAATCGTAGAGAGTATAGGGGAATGGGGAGTGTGACCACACGTAGTCCTCAAATACAAATGACCGGTTGGCCATGTACGCCATGTATGACATTAGGATACTACCTTAACTGTAAGCATCAGCGTATAAGGACAAACGCGAAGACGCACGTCTCCTGAAGAATATTATTTAATCCATGGCCCCATAGGTGACCAGGAAACCTCAAGTACATTCCTGGTTCTGCTTTTGCCTTTGTAATGTTATGCTGGGGTAATAGCCGTTCAAATGTGCGGACATCCTCGTAACTTGGGGGTATACCAGACCAAAGCACAGCCAGAATTAAGATGAAGGGTATTAGTGCGAAGAAAATGAGTAGTCGTCGTAATGTGATAAAATGGCAGCAGGCTTGAATTCTAGACCGCCGCCGCCGTAGGCCGACATTGACCGCAGCGTGCAGCGTTGGCTCGGGCCCAAGAAGCTCGTAGTCCTCTTCAGGGTACCGACGCTCTGGGCTACCGGACAGTCTGCGCGAGATACCTCGCCATAAATCCATAGAAGCTGACGTGGACTGAGAAATATACTATCTCTGAGGAACCTGAATTTTTTGTCCCCGGTTAACCAAGTGGGGGTAAATGATGCGTTACCGAGCGGCTTGACTTTCAGCTAGGCGTCCAGAATCTCAGTCCTGGCCACATAGAACGGGCTACGCAGCGCGACTGCGTAGGAAAGTGCACGAGCGGGGGAAAGACCGCGAAAGTTGTTCGGCAAACCAAAGTTGAACGCGTGGTAACATTTCCAGCATCCACATGCTCCTGATCACACACAGCCTTGTCAACGACCCCAATCTACCAGGTATGTACCTTGGCGCGAAAGACAAGCATCTCACTTATTTTATACCATTATAGAGACTGACGTGCTAGGCCGTTCTGCCTGACGTAGAAGTTAGCACAGCAGGTCAAGTTTCATTGCCAGTTCTATTCGGTGACCCATCTTTCCGAGTCATTGACACCTGTCACCAAGTAAATTTTTTAAATACATCACTACATTTCGGTCCATTCCTTGTGAACAACGGTCATATCCATACACCGAAAACGTCAACCCACAATTACCACCACGGATCTTAGCAGAGTGGATGAACTATAGAGAAGTTTGTTCACATCACGGTCTCCTACTAATGTTCAACTATATCCCATGATCAATCATTTCTGCAACCTACACAAAAAATACAAGCCAACCACCGAAATCTGAGGTTTGAGCTATCATGAAACAAGTGATATTGGAACCGGTCTCCACGGGGCGTTTGTACCAGTGCGTTTCTAGTTAGCTATTCCTCTTGTTCTATAAGTAACCGTTATGGAACAGATCGAAAAGTCGCCGCAGGCAAAATCAATCATTGTTAATATCACTATTGCACACTACAGACAATAGGCTGAACAGCCATACCAATGCAGTCCCAGAACCTCGCACCCATCGGCTCTCACGTGGAGCTGAAAGGCACCAATAACCAGCCGCATTCGTTGATACAGTACTGAGGCCGACTCGGACATGACGCAATGTGCAACGCAAGTTTGAACACGAGCAACGACCGCGAAGCCCTGAGTGGAGCCGCAACTGTAACTGTAACCTTGGCCATGACCAGCCGTTAAACATCGCGGCAAATCAAAATTAAACCCCTCTTGTCCCGTTTTCGCCCTTCATGTTCCCCGTATGAAGCTCACAACGCAACATGTGCAGCTGAAACCACGCGACTTGCATCCCCTGAAAGGTTGCCCCAAAAGCTCGCCAACCACGCATACGGCTCCAAGTTCCAAAGCGACTTCCGGAAGCCGCCTCTATCTTCAGTGACTACCACGCTACAGCCGTAAGGCTTTTACTTCCAAAGTCAATTGGGGAATTCTACTCCACACCCAACCGTAATGGATTTTTGATTCCTCGACAGTCAACTCCCGATTATGAAGCTTCCCCAAAACCTAAGTAAGGGAAGAAGTGACTATGTGTGGCAGTCGGCTCTGAATCGAATCTGAAATGAACTACCCTTCCTCGTTCTGTATTGTCATGTCATTGATAGTTAACCCATATTAGGTACTTCACAACTTTGCACACACAAAGCGTGAAAAGCTAGAATACAACGGTTTTAACACGGTTTATTACCTGACTTTTCCTTGACCCTTCCTCTCGTCATCGAAGTTCACACCAGTCGATCATGTACACATGTACAGTGCTCCTGTTCGACCGATATCACCTTTCATGGAATCGCGGATTGGATCTGTCAACAAAACCCCATTCGATATTAGGGCGAGTCCGCGACGATAGCCAAGAAGAACATCAGTTCGGACATGTCGCATGAACGCTGCCCTTCGGAAACCTGGAAGCTCACGCTTGAACGACGTCACTAACTGGATGGGTACCCGACCAGCTGGCTCACTTTCGTTCCATCAGGCTAAATTTCATCGTGGTATAGAATCTCGGTAAGTAAAGGGACAAACCCTGCATATTATACTTTCGATGTCGGGCTGATTTAAAGCTTGTTGTATAGATGCCAGGTCATCAAGATGGCTTCTATGTTTACCCCATAATCTCCGATTTTCCCATTGGCCGACCCTTGGACTTTCTACCATTTCGCGAATGCGTCCTCGCAAATTGCGATGCGACGTCGCGGGATAAATATCTGTGACCGACCGTCACGTCAGGGAATTCGCCAATATTACGCCACGATTGTTTCAACGAAATTGGGCGGGCGCAGGCTAGAGAAGTCCGAATGTGTAAATAGCGTCGAAAAGCCGAACCAGAAAACAGAATACACGTCAGGATTACCCGCCCTTCCAAGGGCTGTGGCCTTTCTATGCTTCCATCAGGTTCACTGACAGCGCCCAGCAATCTTATGCGAGGTGGATGAGGGTATCTCGACCTATGATTGGCTCGCTATACTTACGCTCTAGCCAATTAGAAAGGTAACAAAAGATTGTGTTGTCCAAATTGTCCCTCATACAAACATTTGTTCACCGCGGATCCGGCAATAGTGGACCCGACAATATGATGCACGATTTTGAATGAAACGAAGTTGCTTCGCAACGCTGTCAGATGGTGTCAGTCAAAATACAGGATATTGTATATAAAACATGGGTCAGGGTAGGCCTGAGCTAACCACTATGAGGAAATAATATCGGTGAAAAGTGGGTAAAACCCTTTCAGTGGTAGTGGCCGATCTTGACCCATATGCTAAATATATATTGTGAGTAAGTAATGACATGACAGTTGTACATTAGTCTTCGCAACACACACGGATGTCAAATTTGATACTTATTGAATGGATGATCAGTTAAAAAAACTGGGGTGATGTCAGGAGATGCCGATCCGATACCAAGTGCATCTTGTAAAGATCGGCATGAGAGTGATCCCGGAACCCCAAGATCGTAGTGCAATAGATGGGAAGAAAGGGATATTTGAGGAGAGTTCCATCTTTGCACACTTCGTTTCCGTAAAGTGGGTCGTATGACCATGTGTTACTATTTGAAGCTATCTTCTAGCACACGATGTCCCTGCCTCAATCCGTTTATAGGTGAGAACATCCACCTGTGCTGTCTGTATCTATGACCCGCTTGTGACGTCAGTTGCGTCATAGGGTCCTTCTTTCAATTCACGGCTTAAGAAGAGAATGCAAAAGAAGTGATAAATTACGTTGTTAACATATGATTCATGATGGACTGAAAATGTCTGATCCAGTGACCTATAGCAAGTACCCTTCAAATAAAATGTGATATGGCAAAGACCCAAATATCATGAAAAAAAAAGAGAAAAAATGTGCATCAAATCATCAGAAAAAAATGCTATGAGATAAAGGTGGATTGTGTCCGCATCGTCCACCTCTCTTAGACTCGGAATGTCCGTGTCCCAATTTTATGCCGTCATCGTTCCATCACGGTCCAAATTTACGCCTGCGCTGGTTCGTGTGTGTTTCAAACGACAGCGCCATGTTCCTTCCTGTGCAAGATACAACGATGACGTTGCTTGCAGGTTTTGCCATGGCAAGTATGTGAGAATTGCCACAACCCATGAGGTCAGGCATGTTGGGAAACTCGGTGCCCATAAATAACAGGTGGGAGGGTGAATGGTGAGCTGACAGCGCGCATGATGAGGCTTGATGTGATGATGGTTGTGAGGGTGACCGGGGTATGTGGCCCATGACCCGTCTAAGCCCTGCGTTTTAAGAAGTATCCGCTATCTGCGGGCGACATATCTCCAGTAGATGGCATTGGGCGGCTGTTAACAATTCGATCGAGGTCAGCCGGCAAAGCAAGTGGGTATGACGTGTGTAACGGACCTCTGTTCCCGGTCGTGACTCGTCTAGTGGAGGAGACCAACGATGAGCATAAGGAGGTCCACGCAAGACGATGAGAACGTTCAGTACTCACGATCTCTGATACATTCCCAAATGTCGACGCCACGGCCCCTCGGATCCCATACCCCACATTGGCTGTACACTGCCCAATGTACATTTAGTTCCCATATTCTTGTTGCGTTGCTTATGACGACGCCCGGCATTCGATAAGGCGAGTTGGAGTGCGGAGGAGTAGTGGAGGATAGGGAAGCTATGATTGTTCGGTAGACCTTTGAAGTAGGCAGAAGAAAGGTGATTTATTTTTTGGCGAGAAAAGGTGGATAAAGGGCTAAGCGACACTAGGAAGAGAGAGGGAAGATGGAAAGGGATTATATAGTCGCTGACATATTAGCGGGGCATCCCGTAGATTCGACCCAGTCCGCATAGTTCGAAAGCACAGCCCTTGTGTTGAACTGTAATGACATGGAGGGGATTTCCTTTTCAGTAAATAGGCTTCCGATCTTGGCTGCGATAATCGGAATCTAACTAGATATTCATCGGCGCCACGCTAGTGTAGTTTGTGACATCAGGTAAACGAGGCATGGAGTACCTTAGCTCCTTGCACAACATCGCGACGCTATCGATGATTCTATAAGCTCACAAAGTACACACTGGCCCCAACATGTAGCTGTTTTCGAAACGTACTTTGACCCACTTACGGAACATGCATGTTCCAAAAAATTTTGAACCGTTGTCTGCGTAGTCGGGGCAACAAAGACATTTTCACCCTGGCTCACTTCGGACTGCCAAACCTGACCAGGGTCTTGTATTTTGCGATATAAGGAACCGACCGAACCGACCGATCATATCAAATCAGGCAATATGGAACCAGTTAAACGGTTACCGAGGCAACGACGTCATTTACCCAGAGCACTCTTCAAGCTTCACCCCTCAGGAACGTGTTCACACTTCCTTTACCGCCTCCTGCGTCATTAAAAAGATAGAAAGATACAGTTTCGAGTAATATCATGATCAGAAATCAGCGAATTCGAAGCAATCTTGAGGCTATCCCTGATGGTGGGATATTCATCGTCCCCAGTACTTGGTCAACGCCAGACGGGGTATAATCCCCGGTGTCAATACTCTTGGAAAGTATATGATGGTGATTATCGTGCACACATTACCATCTTGATACACTGTGTCTTCGATTTTGCATGTATCAGTACACACGCATGTACAGACCTAGCACAGCTTATACCTAAACTAAGCCTTGACAGGAGCCTCCGACAATAGACCACTCAAGTGCTGGTCAATTTTGGATATGTACCGAACATAGAATACATGTTGATTAACCTCTGACGAAGAACTGGTGACCAATTTTGATATTGAAGATGGACGGCTGGAATCAAAAGCGCCCAGGGACGAATATATTAATGGGAAGAGTACTCCTTTATTTATGGCCATAGAGAATGTGCGCTGGGCAGGGATGGATATGGGTGGAATCTGAACACAAAGACACCGGAAACCATCGGAAAGTTTTTCAAACGATTCAAACGTATATTGATATCCCAACATCCATACTAAAAGGCTGGAACACATCTACCGTAGAGGACAAGAAAGGCATCCACATAGCCCTCCGCAGTAAAATCCGCAGCTGAAAATAGACCTATTAGCGTGGCCTATTCTGGCCCATCACCAGCCGGAGAAAATCAAATTTCATAAGGAAAGTTGAGGGTCATCAGGAGGAGAAGTGAAAGGCCCGCCAAGCGCTGTCCTTACAGAGCTAGCGCACTACTAGCGCATTCTGTACCTTCATACCCGCGTCCATGGGTCTAATCAAGACGTATTGCTGCCAAATCGAGAAACGGGGCGGGGTCCATCTCGCATCCCAAACAGTACGCCCAGTGGCCTTGGGAGAGGGTGAGTCGAGCTGGCCTGAGCTGCCTGAGTCAAACGTTCTTGAACTTGAAGTTGATAGCAAGATCGTCACCGAATCGGCTACTCCGGTGATATGAACGTTTCATTGACGACCGCGCCGGACGAGACGGATTTTGAAATGGGAATGTCTATCCATAAGCTATCGATAGCTGCCCTGGCGGCAGGCAGCGGCAAACTTCCAGATACATCTCGGCAGGCGTGATGAATGTCCCATTCAGAGGAGAGCCAAGTGCCGGCGTAAGGAGGTCCAACCACAGCCTTTTTACCGTGTACTAGACCTTGGCACGAACCTGCACGCATGTTCATTCATCGGGGCGGAACAAGGAGAACCATATATGACTCATAAACCGAGGCGAAGTCTGACTCTTCTTCGCCATCTTCTCCGGTCCAAGGCAAAGGTGCAGTTTGAACTTTTTGCGTCCGGAGCGGTAAAACACCAGGAGTTTCGAGCGGAGTGCATTTCCGTCGCTTAGAAACAAAGACAAACAACACCTACTCAATCATTTTTTTTTCGCAATGTACATATATATTTTTTTTTGCAAAATCTCCTCGACAACGAAGCCTTTTGGGCTTAATGTACCTGGGCGGACACTAAATTGTCCTATTGTGTCGTTCAACTCGGAATAGTCATAGCGACGGGTTCAAATTTACAAAAGCAAACCTAGACGGATCCATCCGAATCTACATAATTCGAGTCGACGTGTCCCACGCGTTTTTCTATTTTTATTGCTGTTTTCCCTTTGTTCACGGTGGAAGATGCCCTTCAAAGGGTTCAAGCTGGATACTCCCAAACGCATGGCAAGATTCTTTAATATACGGCAGAGCGTGACCGGCGGGCTGACTTGTTTGTTATAGATAGGGGGGTTCGCGGCGTCCCTAGGCGTTGCTGGTACGGCGTTGTACTTTGCGAGGCAGTTCATGACGAGTAAAAGAATGGTTGAGCTTGATGCATATAAAGCATGTGAGTTGATGCTGGCTTCATTTTGTATCTCGCAGTCCGGGATATTGGCTCGGATGTGGATACGGATGTCTCATTCGCCTTGCTGTCGTGCGGTACATAAAGATTTAAGCTCACTTCCTTTAAGCACAGGCGGAAGCTCGAAATCAGGATCGTTCTACGGGTTCCTCGAAGTCGTAATATTGTATTTTACTACGCGTTTCCAGCCTATGAAAGGACGTTGCCAATACGTCTTTATCAAAAAATCTCAGCTTCATGTGAACCCTATACTTCAATGTGTCCAGATGGTCCAGGCGTGTGCCCGCGAAGACCGCCCAGTATAAAAAAGCCTATTCAAAAAGTCTTCCGAGATGCCCGGGATGGGTAGCAAGCTGCATACACTCATTTCTTTCAAGATTGGAGGAAATGAACTGGGTTGGCCGCTCCCACAATACAGCCCTATCTAGCCTTTGATTTCTATTGTGTGTCGTCCTAACTTTTAGTGACCGGAGTGCCCTGCAAAGCTCCTTGTCAGAACTGGCTTTCGGTCAGTGCATAGTTCCTTCCGAGTTTATCTTGTTGTAAAGAGCGCCATGGTGTTCCTTATACAAACTCGCGCTATTATGTTTAATGCCCGGTAGGGTGAACACCCTATAGCCCTCTTTGGGGCCGCGGACTGTGGATGAAGCCCCCCTTTCGGAGGAACGCTGTGTAATCGCACTAAATCCCCCGTCGGTAGAGCCTCCCGACTACAACGGACGGGAAGACTCAAAGTAAAATAGGCACAAGGAGTAGTCGGTACTTCAAAGGTCACGTACAGATAAATGTATGTTTAATTCTGTAGTAATGTTAAATGGTACAAAAGATAAACAGGAACTATGATGTAAATATTGGTGCAGTCAAGTGATCAAGTATTTAGTTAGTATTATGTATGAGTGGGAGATTATCTTCTATTGATAGTATACAAGGATGGTCAGTTTGATGCTTTTGGAAGGTCAATGCATGAGACACGTCTTTTTTGGTTTGCATCATGGATGTCAGGAAAATTTCTCGATAATACATCCTGCTGTAAGATATATTCAGACCCTTGATGCTGCAAGATAAGATTTTCTTACTTTTTTTCCGCTTGTGCTTGGTCTAAAGTCATCGAGGTGAATTGATGATGGTTCTCCGCCTGTCACGATACATCATGAAAGGCCCTCTGGTACAATAGAGTACAGATACTCACGAGAACATTCGACTCCGGGTACCTTGGTCCTGAATCCGGTCGGACGCCCAACGCTAATGTTTGAGTTTCTAATGTTCCGACGGAGAAGGTTGAACAGCACAGTCATGGCATAAACTCGGCCGAGGCACGCAAATATGATCACAAACTCTATTCTCATGAACAGAGTTTAGACCTCTTGAAGAAAGTATTCGAAAACACATACCAATTCGCATCAGCCAGAACAGGATGGCACAGACTAGTCCGAGAACTGCCACTACAGAACCGGACGTAATTGCTTGAATTGAAACTTTGACGACTAGACTAGAGGCATTCTCCATAAGTGTGTGCATTATGGCAGGATGAGGGTCTCAAGAAACCTTTGGGTAGACTTGAAACTTGAGCTGATCTTGCGCAGCTGGAAATAGAGCACGACCGGAATCATAAGGTCCACCAAGGCGCTCAAGCAACTGGCAACCCTAAACGTGTATTCAGTATTTAGCGTTTAGCCACGGCTTGGTATTGAAACGTGGGAACCAACATGAAGGTTTTGGTAGCAGGACTATTGGGCTTGATAGGTCGTATGCAAATTTCAATGGCAGTATATGCCATTATCACTGCCTACCATCAAATGTATATCAACAAAGATGCTGTGCAACGAGAGCTTAATATTCACATGAGCGACCACAAAGAACACCAAGCAAATGCTTGTTTTTCTTGCATTAGATCTGTAACAGTGTTAGACGATGCGCTAACTAGCTTCTTGAAGAAGAAAAAGGCTTACAACGTGAAAAACCTGTAGATTAAGAATGTTTGCTCACACAATGCAGCCATACTCGTGGCAATGAGCATCATTGATAGAGTCCAGAGATCACTCCACCGAGGTCCAGCTAGGAGAATTTAAGGATAATTGACATAAACTATTGCGAGACATTACTTACTATCTCTGCGTGTTATAAGGTTCTAGTTGCCACGTAGATTAGACTTAATATTGTGTAAGAAGGGCGACCTCAATCACTCACTAGCCACGTAGCAGAGTAGACAGCGATTGTCCCAGCAGTATCTGCCAACAACATCACACAGACTAGAACATGAAAATATCGATTTCCATCTGAGAAGTTATGGAAATAGCGGATCACAAGCACTATCTCCAGCATAAAGAGCAGCGTGTTGAGCCATGAAGCGGAAAGTAGGACCCTAACCGGTACAATTATCAGCAAAAAAACGTCGAATGTTCAAGATAGGCTTACGGAAGATAATAACTTGTATTACTGGACATTGCCGAGACGAAGGGTTTTACACGCTCAAGTCAATGTGTGCGTCCCACTCAAAAGGTGATGGAAGTGAACGTGGAGGTTATTCTTGTGTGGAGCATGCCACGAGGTAAGGAAAAGAAGACCCGTTGAGCCGCAAACGTGCTTGAGGTCAACACTCAGGGCACGGGAGAGATGTCAAGGTGAAAAGGGTCGAACAAGCCTAAACCCGATTGTGATGGCCAACGGAACCCCAGTGGAACCTGAGCGTAACCATCCAGAAATGTTTGACCGTCGTAGAACATTCAATTCAGCATTCCGGCCATCTTCCTGGAGTGTGAACTAGGTTCCTTTCGTCGTTATAGTGGGGTGACTTGGTTGTAACGCGCCGGCCTCCTGAGCGTTTGAAGAGCACCAAGATTAGGAAAGCGTGGGCGGCAACAGAGTCCAGACGCATCGAGCAACTACCCACAGTCTAGTGCAGGATCAGTAAGTATATATGGTAGAGTGACTGCATACACACACCAGAACGCAGAGGATGTTTGAACTTTGAACTTTGAAGTTCCAATCGAAAATTGGCAGTCGATAAGATCGATCACATGACCTTCACGGTCAACCTTGACCTGATCTTTCATGACACCACCAACAAGCAACTTGCATTATACTTCAACACTGTCATAAATATGTGTGGCACCGGGTCAAATTTTAACCATTGGTAGTATTTATCGACGGAAACTTAATCTTTCAACTTCGATTTCAAGCTAAACCCTTTTTTCCAACGTTGATGCCGAAACTAACAACGTTGCGAATCCTGGGACAATTGGTGGATTTTTAGATTATTCAACTCATGTCCGAAACTGCCGTCGTTCTGCACAACTTTTTCCATACTCTTACCTTCGGTGGTCATTGGAGTAGAGTATCGTGAGTTCATTGAAAACTTCAGCTGCGTTATTTGAGATGTTCTTTGCTTTGAACTCCCTGTCAGATAAATATATCATGGGATGGCTCCGAGAACTCATAATTTATCTAGAAGTTTCAGAACTTTCTCAATATATCCTGCTCAGAGCATTCTTACCGTGCGGAGAGGAAGATTCCAAGTACTAGCTAAAAGACATACGTCAGACCAATGAGTCGCAGCTAAAGCAGTAAGTCAACCTTGATGGGCATAAATGGAAGCTGATCCTAAACTCAGTAAAAACAGTAGCGAATGGCTTATAATGGAACCATCCCTTCAGTGTTAAATCACAGACGTCCCACCATCAACGATACTTGCTTATTCTTTTCTCTGAAACAGTCATATCGTTAATGGAAGCACAGTATTAGCATCACAGATAAACTTCCCAAAGCATTTGGGGGATTCGCTATGCACAGCGCGAACATCTTTCACAAGTCATAGACCATGGAATGCGTATGTGGTACAAGACACCGAGGACCGTAGGTCGATGAAAGGGGCTTTATGTGAAGATCTGTGAACGGTGTGCCTAACGCTAAGGCGATCACTGACGACAATAAACATGAGAATATAGAACACCCGCCTTAGCCCTTGTTTGGATTTACGATGCACCCTGGCACCATCGTTGGTGGTGTAGGTGACAAAGACGTGATAGGGCATCGAAAGCCTCGGAAATTCCCATGCGGAGGCCCTTCTATATGCCTTGAAAGCGTAGGCTAATCCACCAGCTCAAGTCTCGCCGACCTTCTTGGGCACCATTTTGTAGAGCCACCCATGTTCATCACCGTCCCCAACGTGTGAGGACCTTTTTACGACATTTGAATGATTCAAACCCGTCCCTAACGCTCAATGTTTATATTTATATGCTTGTTAACTCAGATTAACCAGCCCAGTCTCTTCTCAAAGCGACTTTCATCGAAAGCGACCATACGCTCAAAACATTTCGAATGCTCTGAAGTACCACTTCAGGATGACCACTAACATTCACATGCACCGATACTCCCGAATAACCTCAGGTTTTACTATGGTACATAGGTGGCCCAAACTACCATGATCCAATGCACGGATATCAATTAAAACCAAGCCTTTATCAACATTCATTCAACTGACATGATTCTCCTATCGAATCCTTTGCAATATAATCGGCGGATGGTTTCACGACGTTGACACTACTTCCGCTCATGGTTTTCACTGTGAGGGTTCTCTATTTGATCATCAACGTATCATGCGGACATCGAAATCTGCGACCAACTCATTGAACTCAACCATTTAGCCAACCTAGAATAAACTGGAGTCATGATACCGTGATGACGTCTCGCCGCCCTCGAATGCGAGATGATATCATCTCCGGGAGTGTTATATTTCTGTCCGCTCCAACGCATGTTCCCCGTGTTCACTACTAACTACATTCCATCTCTTTGGAGGAACTCCGACGTCGAATTTTTTTTAAATTGTTGGCGCGGGATTTTCCGATGATTGACCTAGATGGAATAGGCCCATGGAGAGAGTGTAGCGATTGCCGAAAGCGTTTTTGAAGTTTATTTCTGAAATTTGAAGGGTTAAATGCTAAACAGCCGTTAAAGGGCGTTCCTTTTGCTCCTCTGGCTTACAATTACTTCATTCTCCGCCGCTTAATCACACAATTGAGTATTCAGACTAAAGAAACGTTGTATCTCTGCCCCAACAAACTCTTAATCGGAAAGGATGGAAGAGCCAAAGCCCTCTCCCTTCAGTGGTCTTTTCTCAAAGATTAGCGGCCGATTACACCACGCCCTCCCGGCCGTTGTACTTGGGACTTTTTTTAACGTTCTGGATGCAGGTATGCACATTAGCTCATACATGCATCTATGGTAATTCATAATATCGAAACTCGTCCCAGTTTCGACCGGCCTTCTACTTTTTCCTTCGGACGAAAGTACTGGTTCTACACCATTCGGGGCCCTGCAAATTCAAGGATTGTCAATGTTCATCATGAGGTACACCCTTTTGCATATATAGAGTTGGTTTGTCTAACTTCATCTTCCCATCGAGTACCGCATTGTCGCAAGTAGTCATGACACTAGGAGGCTCTCGCTTTCCAGGTGCTTTAGGAGCGATGCTAATTGAGATCCTGCCTTTTCTTCGGGGAGTCGGAAGTGATATCCGAAGTACTCTGGGGAGCGATCACCCTGCATTGGTACCGACGGTGATGGCGGCTTATGCCTCAACGAGCTTTCTGACCGGGTTTCTTTTCATTGCCCTTGGATTGCTCAAGCTTGGGAAAGTGGTGAGCTTTGTGTGCTTTATTTCACACCAATTTCTACATGTTCAACTGCTGTCGGCATTAAGGTAGCTTATTTTCCTCACACTGTCCTCACGGGAGCCATTGGAGGCATTGGTGTCGCCCTTTTTATTCTAGGCCTCGAATTGATCCTCCCGGAATCCTCACCACCCTTAACTATACATACTGCTGGGTCTATTCTCTTCAAGTCAGCTCAGATTCCGTTGCTTGCTGTTTCATTCTTCCCCGCACTCTTATTATCAATATCAAAGCGGTCCAAAAGCCTCGAACGGTGGACATTTGGTGCCTCAACAAATGTATACTTTATTCCCGCTTGCCTCTGTGCTATTCCTCTCGTGTTTTGGATCATTGTTGCATCTATTCAAATTCCAATGGAAACTCTGGTTAAAGATGGCTGGCTCTTTCGAGTCGATCTTTCATCATCTGGGCAAACCGGGATTGGCAGCGGCTGGATTTATTGGCGGGAATTTAATTTTCCCAAAGTTGAATGGTGGGCTATCAAGAGCGCGACTACCAATATGACTCTACTGGTAGTAATTGGCGTACTGAACCTTCCTATATTTGTCCCAGCACTGGCACATAGATTGGACATGCCTTACGATATGGACCACGAGTTTCTTGGTCAAGGCGCAGCAAATCTTCTTGCCGGTATCACTGGAACAGTTCCAAACATTCTGGTTAGTCATTATTACATCCTTCACGTCCATCACTCAACCTTAAGCCAGCAATATTCTTACTCAGTATTCGTTACCGAAGTCGGCGGAGGTCGATTTGAATTGGGTATCATAACGTTACTCACGTTCATACTATTCTTTACTTCCAGTCTTCTTCTGCCTTATGTTCCAACCGTACTAGCTTC
The DNA here is from genome assembly GCA_037014335.1 of Collybia sordida. Classification (NCBI taxonomy): domain Eukaryota; kingdom Fungi; phylum Basidiomycota; class Agaricomycetes; order Agaricales; family Clitocybaceae; genus Collybia; species Collybia sordida. The sequence continues at coordinate 959,123 of JAYKXK010000009.1, read as the reverse complement.
CTCGTTGGTGCTATTCATTGGAATGGAACTCAGCCTCGAGGCACTCTGGGAAGCGGCGAAAACACTTCCCCGGATCGACTGGGGTATTTGCATGGCCACCCTGATTGCATGCACATTTGTGGGGTTTGCAGAGGGATTTATTGTGGGAATAACCATTGCGACCTTTATCCATTTTGTCTTTGGCAGCGCTGAATCGGTAAGTCTTGTCTGTATAGCGCCTCTGTATTAATGATCCTTACACCTTGAATTAAAGCGAGCAGCAACCCAAGCAATTTCGATCTGAGGTTCCGCGAACTTCTAACCATTCAATAATATCGAAAGCGAAGTGGAAACGAGGATTGATGATTGATAATCCGCCGTGTCCAGCGCTTTTATTCCGCCGTTAATTTCACCCTTCGGCCAGAATAATTATTCCGAGAAACTGTTCTCATACCTGATAGTGGTACAAGATTGTTAGATCTGACAGACGCCATAGCCATACTCTACGCATTTGTAGAGGCTAAATTACATACCTAATACTGCTCATCAATTGTTGGGTGCTGACGGCCGCACAATCACCTCATCGCTCCGAATTCCAACCTTGTTCATTCAGTTAGGAATGATCTGTGCTGGTGGAATTCAGTTATTGTTATTTGTTCCTCGAATTGAAGATCATATGAAGGCCTGTTCAAATAGTGTGAAGCTGCTGTAGTGATAATTACTTTACCACCTGTGTCTTAGGATATTTAGCTTACATGAGGTCCATATTGAGTGTTCCGGCGTAATTCAGTCACCGCGATTTTGTTTGTTTGGCACCCGCGTAAAGCCACTCCAAATTTTGGCTTCCAAGATGTTACAAGTATTGCGAGTATGTTCTCGTGCGTCGAGACGAAACTTATTTCGTTCGACACGTCTCTTTACGACGAGCGTACAACTTCATGCTGATCCATGGCCTCTCCCTCATACCCCTGAACACCTGGAGTCAACCCAAAGTCCTACAGACGTTCCGCCCCCAACACCTCTTGCCCGGCCAAATGAAACCGTCGAAACGATGCGGGCTCGACTAATTTACCAGTCGCGGAAACGTGGGACGCTGGAGAGTGATCTCCTATTGAGCACTTTTGCGAGAGACGAACTGGATAAGATGAACGAGGCGGAGATGAGAGAATATGACAAAGTGCGTCCTCTCTGCTGAAATTTCGCGGGTTTGACTAATATTACTTTTAGCTCCTAGACGAACCAGACTGGGATATCTACTATTGGTCGACTGGCAAGAGAACGCCCCCAGAGCGTTGGGCCAATTCCGAGATCTTGAAAAAGCTTGCTATTCATGCACGTAATGAAGGGAAGGTTGTGCGCAGTATGCCGGCACTATAAAACTAGATGGTACAAGATATGTCCAATACTGCCGCGTTCTGATGTAGTTAAGTTCTTGCTAATAGTAAAGTAATTATGTCAGAGAGGATTCATTCAGCTTCCTATTCAAATTCAAGGCAATTCCAGCCATTTCTCAATGAGTAAACCCAGATTGGGTGTTCCAACTCCTATTCTCTGAAGTATTAGCGTTACTGTTTTTTCAGGAACTTCCAGCGTACCTGAAGCAGGATCCCATCCCTTGCCACTGGTGGTTCGTGTCAACTTTCAATTTCACAAGGATGAAGAGTGAGGACTTACGCTTTAAAGCCACCATCCCCCACTCCTTGTACTGAAAGGTGCACAAAGCAATCATCTCGATACATATTTGGTTACAGGAAAGATATATGCCTTACTGCTTTTACATCCTCCATTTGATCCAGAGGTGATGTCGTTGAATGCGCTAGCAAAGTTCGGCGAGTATATCTATCATCGCGAAAGCTGGTAAATTATTTATCGAGGATGGAAATTCAAGGTGAAATCCTACCGCAGGGTTAATGAATCCTTGATTGTAAATATGTTAGTATGGCCTGATCAACTTTTCTATACGATGTAATGATGAGCTCACCAACTGGCTTTTTCCCTGCGTGTATTCTCGCATCGTTGACGAGGGTAATGATTGCTCCGATGGTTGGCACTGCACCGGAGGTACCGCGATCAGTAGTCAATTCTCCGTCTTCGACAGCAACGAAATGATTCCTGGATAAATGTGCCGCGCCTGTGAACATTAGTGCGTTTAGATCAGAACAAAGTCTCTTACGCATTGGCACTCAGATCAGGGAATGCACGCTGATAGGGAAATTCTTAACTTGGGACGAATAATGTGCATATATTACGAACGTACACCATTATTGTTGAAATGTTGGAGTTGAGCCGGATCGGATTTTTTGAGGTTCTTAAGAAAATTCTCAACGTTTTTCTTCTGGTAGCTTGGTGTCGGGAAGCGATTGCTAAATCCTCCCCCACCAGAAAAGAATATACCGGGCGCTACCTCTTCATTCCAGACTTCTTCCACCCCCACTGGGGCGACCGTGGTGTTTGCTTTTACCTGGGTACCTCCAACAGCGGTTATCCAAGGACACGCTGCAGGCCATCCTGGCAAAAACTTCGTTCCGTTATAGGTCATTGAACCTGAAACAATCGGGATTAGCATCAAGATTCAACATTCCACATAAACTCATGATCAAACCGTTATCATCCAAACAAATGCCACTTTGAGGCCGGTAGTTCCTGTATTACCACTAGAATATATAACGGTGGTTCCCATTAAACCAAGTTTAGCGAATTCATTACATTGCCTCTGCAAGTAAAATTGAGAGAAGCGATTCTCATGGTCTGCCTGGGAATTTGAAACGACATGAGGCGGTTTAATTATTCCGCAGTCTTTGGTTGTCAAACCGCCTGGGAATGGGCTAGGGATTTGAGGATCATACGTGAAATCATCGCCCCCTTCGAAAGTACAATATGATCCATCAACGGCATCCAACCATTGATTGAACGAGGGGATTATGTCGCCTTAGTTTCAGTCACGTAAGTAGGATATACCAGAAATCAAACTTTGGCTCACCTGTCTCTGGGCCACCAACCTGCAAAAATGTGACTAGTTGTGGCTGTGTAAGTGTCATTGCATACTCTAAAATCCAGCCATCTTCGCCAAACGTAGATCCCTGTACTCCTTCAATGCTTCCTATACACCCTCTATTTAAAACTGGATAGATTCAAAAATTAATAGGTAAAAATCATACCTCCATTTATGGACACGAGCGTGGGGAATTTCCCCACCAGAGAAGGCGAGAAATTTCGAAAGAACATGTCGAGATCTGACTGCAAGTATGTGTTGGTGAAGTAACTGACTGGAAAGGAAATTTATTTAGGGTTAGTAGTGAGTATATATCGGTTGAGATTTACAAAACACATACCGATGCCGAAAGAATTCTTGTCCGTTGCTTGAGGGGTGTAGGTCATGTTATAAAGTGCCCTCAAGCAATCAGGAGTAATATTTATATCACATCCTGCAGGCATAGTAGAATTTATAGAGGCTCTCTTTCCCAGTATCTGATTGACGGAACGACGAATATTTGTGTTGGCTTGAAGGTCTGTCAAACGAAGGTCTGGCTGCACGGTTGGTGTTACGAAATCCACATCATTCGCAACGCTACGGGGGAGAGAGTACGTGTCGCAGGCTAGTGTAGAAAAAGTAAGTCCTAGCCAATCTGAAATGAGGACTGTAACCCATACCGACGTGTTCGACACCGTTGTGTTCATAGACATGATATTGAGTATCAAGAAGTTCTTCGATTTCGGATACGGTGGCGTCGCGGACTTCAACCCAGGCGTTGTTTATACTTCGGCGAACGCGACGGGAGTTGATACCCGCGTCCGTCAACCATTTGCGTATATTGTCGTGCGTTTCCTTGGCTGGCGCAAAGGTCTCGACTACCCTTTCTGGAGTCCAATGCTGGCCATAGGCTGGCGAATCTGGATCAGACACTGACATAAGGTAGTCCGGAATGTTATCAAGGTTCCTCTGCTTGAGACCAATGCGCAGGGGCAATGGCATATGACCTTCCAGGCGGCGAGTCTTCGTCCAAGCCGGGTGTTCGACCCGTTTCTCATGAATAATATAGTTTGCCTTCCGGTCGAGCGTTGGAATAGCCTGGACAATAGACGGAAGTAAAAGGCCATAAACGAGGAGAAGATAGCTGTGGCGCATGGTTGAACTCTCAGATTGGCAACTCTAGCAGGTGTTTAGCTTGCCTTCTTCAGCTCTAAGTCAGCCTTTTTGTACGACGAATTATATTCATAGCATCTGGATTTGCGTCAATGGCGGACATCGATGAACTGCGCCTGTCTGTCATCGTTATCGCTTTTGGTGTAATATGTACCCTGTGTATGGCCTTTGACTAAACCTTTTGGTGGGGAACGATGAACCTAAACAAAGCGATATGCATTAATTCTGTGGGAGCGCGCGCTCCGGATGTAGTGGTCAACCGAAAACCTCGCAGTAAAATGCCAAGATGTTGTTGATGAAACTTGCTGCGCAAATGGGGATTTTGTTGGATGGTAATATCCCACTCATTGGGCCGCGCAGTCAGTGACTGTAGTTCAAATCCTACCCTAGGCCTGTGGGATCTTACGTCCTCACAACGTGATGAAGCTGATTACCTCGGAAGTGCACCCCAGGGTAGGATTGAGATCGGAATCAAGTCGTAAACCTGCTCAGGAAATCCAGGGAAGTGGCTGTTAGAAAAGAAGGCCAATGGAGGTATTCTGATCATACTCATGCTGTGCGGGGATCGTTCGTGATTCCCTGTCATTGTCACATGAGGGCGTTCTCAGCCGGGGCCTATGATATTTTAGGCGTAGGATGATATGATGGATGGTTGATTGAAAAATCCCTCTTTGTAACCACCATCAGTACTGCCTTAGGATTTCGAATGGAGCACGAAGATCACTCACGACGGGCGCGTAGCTTGAATCGAGTCCATAGAAAGTGCAGGTCAATATTCCCACTAACACATTAACAAAATTCAAAACATATACGATTAATTAGGAACAGTTTTCCGCATTAGACGAGGCTATAAGCTTCCATCGAGTCCGTCGAGCCCCTCAAACTCCCTCCGCGCAATTCTAGTATCTATCCTCCGTCTCCTCGGAATGGTCTCTTCCGGCGTTCCGAGCCAGTTTCTGCTCATACCTCTTCAAAAGTAAGCGTTCTACCCAACCACCGACAGGAAAGCCTTTCTCCCACTGGTTATGGAGGTGGACACCAAATATTTTCCCAAGGACTTCGTCAAGCCCACCGCCTTCTTCAAGTCCGAGGCCCATGGTCCACTCCCCGGCCCGGTTGTCCGGAGCAAATGGGTCTGGAAGGCGGTTATCTAGTCGACAAGACCTCCCATCACTGAAACAGAACGGGAGAATTTTGAAAGGAGGGACAGAATGTGCTACGAGGCGCCGCCAGAGTTTTAAGTAGAGTAAAGATCCCCAGTCTGTAGAATGTGATCGTGGAGGAGGTGATGTGACCATTATATGGAAGGCTTCACATAGGTAGGGTGAGTGTTGCCTAAATCTCATTAAAGCACCGTTTAGTGGCTGATATATTTTATCTGTGCAAGACTATAAGTTAAGGTTCTATGAACATTGTCTAGTTGAAGGACCCACCATAGCAATCCCACTGAGTTACGAATTCGTGTTCCAAAAGAGGTCCTAGGTCTCGGGTCAGGAGTGAATCCATATCAACCCATACCCCACCATAGTTCCAGAGAAGTAGCAACCTAATGAGGTCACCATCAATCCAGGCTTTTTCGTCCTTCATTCTCAGCAACGTACTCCCACTCAATATAGTCGATCTGGCCAATGTAGGAACGTCAACAACCCGCAAGGCGAATGAGTCGGGATACAATATTAGGTATTTGCGCAAAATCTCATTGGAGCTGAGATCACCATTGGACCAAATTATGAGCCGAGATGCGGGAACATCCTGCGTCGCAAAAAATGACTTGATCATCCATTCTTGACGTGGTCCAAATGGCGCAAGGTCTACTCTCCAATATGTGTGAAATTGTGTGCGTGCCTCTGGCGGTATCCTCCCGGGTGATCTCCTATCATCTCTGTGTGCTTGAACCGTCCCAGCAAAATCATAACAATCCATTCCCATCCTCATGTTCATTCCTGCCTGCACTTCTGTTCGCCTCCGTCCGTAAAGTGCGTCTGAAACATTATATTTCGGGCTGACACGAGAATGCTCGAAACAGCCTGAAAGAGGTGCTATGGGTTCTACTTCTTGCTTGACCCAACCCCTAGAGTATAGTGCGATTTCTATATGTGGTTCATAAAGGTAAAATCCGGTGAAGATGACAAAGAAGGTCGACGCGACAGCAAGTTTGAGGAAAAGGGGGAGAGTGGGTAATAGGGGGGTTGGAAAAGGATTGGATAACCAATTACTGCTCCGCGAACGGTAAGTCGGGGATGGTGGTGGTAGGTATGGGGTATAAGGGAGGTCGTGAGGGACGTCATGAGTTGCGGATGGTGGGGGAGACAGGTCATGGCGGTGTGTCGGTGCAGAGCGTAGTCGAGGTGCAGATTCAGGAAAAGCATACATCGGTAGCTTCAGTCTTTCTACCCCCGTGCGCGCCATTTTACTTGATACTCTTCCACGTTGATGTTTAGGTCTCCGGTTTTTAGGGTATTTTTACTGGCCGAAAAAGTCAGACAGGGGCCAGGGGATGTAGTTAAAACTCTAAGAGTGTTCTTAACCGCAACGAAATTAAACAGACGTGTCCGCCGACTGTATGGTGGCTGTAGAATATTGAGTGAACGCGAAGACAACGCGGGGAGTAATGGTGAACGGTCCAGCCAGGCCAGGATCGTGTTAGCTAGCTAGTTCGGGTTCTTGGCGGTCGGTTAAATTTACACTCAAAAACCCATTTTGGGTGGAATGAAAAACTCATTTTCGCTCCAGCGTTGCTGCGGGTCACACTAACCATTAAAGAACTTTTAAAAAACCGGGGTCAGTTGAATTTGAGACGGAGAGGAAAAGTTATTGTAATTGAGAGAGCAGGCGCTTCACGCCCGCCCAGGATAAAAATAACTAATACTCTCCTACCAAACTCCCAACACGAAACGATACACAACTACGGTAACATCAACTCCAATCAACCCAGTAATCACGAGGACATCTACACAGCGCCACATTTAAGGAAAAGATATATGTAGGGTTGCCTTTTAAACCAAAGGTAACATAAAAGACGGGGATGAGGGATGTGCGAGGAGACCCCGATGATGATACTGTATAGAATATTCAGGGGCAAGAGAAAATAGGGATATCTCGAGAGTGGGCGAGGGCTATGAGGTACAAGATGGAATGGTGATGACAGAAAATGAAAGACCACGAGTCGATATGAAAAGATTATGACGCTTGAGGAAATGTCTTGTGGAATAGATGTGTTGACGATGTCGATGCCTGTGAGATGTGTGTCGCTTCCTCCCTCCCTCCCTAACCCTTCAACTCCAAACGCACTCCTGTAACAACTACCACCCCATCAAGCGCTTCATCGACTAACGGGAACTCCACCACGATAGGCACCCTGCTGGCCGCGAGGAGGCGCTGCAGTTCCATTCTGTCGGGGTTGCTGTTGTCCGTTGCTCTGGTACACCACCTGACCTTGGGCTTGCTGCTGTTGTGCACCTCTGGTCGGTTGTGGTGTACCAGTGCCTTGCTGCCTTTGCTGTAATTGATCCCGTTGTTGTTGTGGGGTGGCTTGGCTCGGCTTTTGCCCAGCAGGCTCCTCCGCCGCGCTTGGCGCGACATAAAGACCTTTATCGATTGTCTGAGGAATAGGTTGAATTTCAGTGCCTAGTTCTTGCTCAATCTTGTAGAGGTTAAAGCGATCCTCATAGGTTACAAGGTTGATGGCCAGTCCCAAATGTCCAAATCGACCGGACCGACCAATACGGTGAAGATATGTCTCACTGTTCTTCGGGAAATCAAAATTGATAACGACGTTGACGGCCTGGATATCAATACCACGCGTAAGGAGGTCAGAGCAAACAAGGTTGCGGCAAACGCCGTTACGGAAGTCATGGAAGACGCGGTTACGGTGTGACTGAAGCATCTTCGCGTGCGAGTAGAAGCATGAATAGCCTAGCTCGGTCACTTTTTTAGCGAGAAGCTCGACGCGGTTGGTTGAATTACAGAAAATAATCGATTGGTTGATTTGGAGCTGCAAATATGACCGTCACTATGGAGCCACGCGGAAAAATTACGGCGACATACCTTTGAGAACAACGTGTTTAGACAATGGACTTTTTGTCGCTCTTCAACATAAGCATAATATTGGGTTACACCACGGAGAGTCAATTCATCCATGAGATTAATCTCATAGGGCGATCGCATATGTTTATCCTAATGATACATGAGATATGCAAATTGAAGTTATAAACCAAGGATGCAATTACCTTGAAATCTTTCACGATCATGGGGAATGTGGCGCTGAAAAGCATGACTTGACGCTCGGTAGGGAGGTAAGTGAGGAGTTGCTCCATAACAGGAGCAAATTCGGGGGAAAGAAGTTTATCGGCCTCGTCCATGACGAAAACCGGACAATCGCTAAGGTCGGCAACATTTTTGCCAGCCAAGTCTAATATACGGCCAGGGGTCCCGACCAGAACATGCACGGTCTCAGATAGCCGCAGGATATCATCTTTAAGGGTGGTGCCACCTGTAGTCACCATGACTTGCACTCCCATATGTTTTCCGAGGATTTTGCACACTTGTGATGTTTGCAGAGCAAGCTCACGCGTGGGCACGAGAAGGAGAGCCTGAATTTTATTCTTTAGTGGATCGACTTGTTGGAGGGAGGGGATAACGAATGCAGCAGTTTTGCCAGTTCCATTCTTTGCGCGGGCGAGGATATCACGTTTAGTAAGAGCGATTGGGATCGCTTCTTCTTGAATTGGGGAGGGCTTCTCAAAACCAGCTTCAAAGATGCCCATCAGGAGTTCTCGACGGAGGAACATGTCCTCAAATTCGAGTCCCTTTGTAGCGGTCACATCTTCTGTTTGCGGGCGTATGTCTTTTGGTGGTGGGCGAAGACCCGTTTTCCACGAATCATTGTTGGATGGCCTGTAGTTCATTGATCAACAGGCGCCTCGTTGTAACAACGCCACAGCAAAACGAAAAAAGAACATACGTTGTGGAGGTTGAAGGGGCAGTTTGTGACATTGTTACGGTGTATGATTCAGGTGTTGGATATTGAGTGGTAGAGTGGCTAGTGGTTGGGAAGGCCCTGATATGATATGGCGGTTGAAATCGGGGAACTTTCTAGGCTGCGACGTTCGTCTTAATCGACAAAGAGTAAGAATATGAGCTCAGGTGGGTAGCTATGAGTAGATGAGATAAGTTGGGGAACAGTTGAGGGGGCAGAAGGGGGTTTTGGGACAGGTGGATGTTGGTAGCAAGGCAAGGGGTTGTGTCGTATGGAGAAAAAGGTCGTTCAAGGTTTGGTTCACACGCTCATTTCAACCCAATAATTCTTTTTTCATCACTTCTCGACAAAGGAAGTTTCTATCTCTTTCTTCAGAAACGAACTTTCTTTGTACTGGCTTTATAAAAAAAATCTTATACCCTTGTACCACCGACATAAACTCCTAAAAGCTAATTAACCTGGCGCTTCAATCCAGAGATAATTGTACCTGAAACGGCGCCGAACCTAGCAGTGCCACATTTCCGCTTTCACCATTCCATCACGTTTTATACATCAGCGCGAAATATATGCGGTCCAGATCCTGAATTATTAGAAATCTGAGAATGCCATCTATTGCTACACATACATAGGTGTATCTAATGCCAGCGGTAAGAATATCAGATTTGCGGAATCACAACTATGAAACTTAACTGCTGTAACTGCTACCTAGGAAGCTAGCTGCATTGGCCCCGCCACTTCAAAGGGCTAGTTATGGATATTGAACCCCCCGACTCATACTGCTGCTATACCTTCAGACCCATAACCAACTCATCTTGCCGTGCCCTCGTTGTTAAGAAACAAGAACTTCAGCAACGGCTGCCAGGCTTCATGATTCTCACTCAACCTGAGTTCGGTAAAGAATGTATAAGCAACAACGGTGGACCCGGACCATTCCCTGAACGAAAAGGCGCCTCCGCTTAATGCTGATTTCTGTTCTGGTCGACGATTACTTCTGCGAAGCAATCGTAGTAGGGCTTAATGACGATCCTGTCAAACTATTGCTATGTGCCAATCCAGTGTCACTCGGGACCCTTAATAAAATATTTAAACATTGCTGAAAACAATCCCTCCGATATCACTGAATATTGCTTAAAGCTTGTACCGGACGTGACTTCTTTCTGTCAGAGCCGTTTGGAACCTAGAAGCCCTAGATATTTGTTACGTCCTCTAATTCTGGCCGTGCACTTCGCGAGCGCAGATAACTTTTTCCCGGGGCCGTAACCCTTTTGCTAGGGGCGTTCTTTGGGATGCTTTACGCACCTTACCAGTCCGACTTTGGTAGAGGACTAGAAGAGAGATCTTATCTCAATTCCCAATAAAATAACATACCCCCAAATTTTATCGTTCTTCCCCATCAATACGGATGATGCAAGACCTGCTCCCTTCGACAAGATCTTTCATGCGTTATGATCGTTTCAAATTTATATTCAATACAAAACTTTAACACCACATATCCACATCATGATGGTCCGACCCACTACTATCAACTGACCATGCTACACGACTGGTGACGCAAGTCCGACACTTTCCACCTAAAAACTTGTTTTTGGCGTTTTGGCCAGTCTGTTGTAGAAACATGTCGGACCCTAGGTTCGTATTCCATAAAACGCCGATCCTCATATTTCAAGTCTATTCACCTCCTCAGGGAACAATGAGCGCCCAACCAGCCCCTTGAAACAAGGTGATCCCACCGAATCGATTATCACCTAGAAGAGCATCTTCTACTTAGTCCTGGCTTCGCCTTGAATGGTGCTATTAGGTACCTGTTAATATCACTCATTTTGTGTGCTATAACATTGATAGATATTAGTTCAGCCTCTTGATATGAGAATCTGGTCTCTTATACCTACCCAATGATGACCTACTTAGGTGTTCGTGATATGATCCTCTCCGGTATTCACCGAGTATTGCATCGTTATGGATGGTATAGCGTTTCATGATTTCCATGTGTGCTTTGTTACTTCCTCATATTGTAGACTTCTTAAAAATTTCGGCCATGCCCTTCGCACATTTTAACCATGGCGCGCCACAATTCGGGAGAAGGGGTATACATACATAGTACACATATTCTTAGGCGAACTGACAAGATGTCAAACTAATATGAAAGCCAGCGTTCCGCTCACCAATTCAGACCTCCCGCCCTCTATGTGAATTTATTTTTGTCCTACCCTTGCTCCAAACTCGGAGACATCATGTCAAAGTCCGATCTTTTTCTGGCAGCGCATCATGATGTCTGGGTTCGCTGTGTCGTCGGATTTACATGGTCGAATGCGGCGAGTTCGGGAGGGAAAGCCCTCGCACGTTCGTATTGAGGAAAGTACTAGGACATTCATCTGGGTACATAGGAACTTGGAAGTATGCAAATATATTTATGTACGTGAAGATTCTGTGTATACTTTGTTCCAAAGGGAGGGATGTTCCTGAAAGAAGGACGAAGGACATGTGGGAATAGAGATTGATCGATTAGAAGGCTTAGGATGGGAAATTAACGCCAAGTGGCATTGTGGGACTTGGCGGCGGCAGGGTTCGAGTTTCGACATTTGACTGGCACCCGCTGGCAGTGTTGTCCTCTAGTGGCCGCTTACCTCTCACCCTCTGATCCCATTCTTAAACTCTCAGCGCTTCACCGAGCCTGTCTGTTTCGTCGTTCTGTTTTAGGGTTCCGGGGGATAGTTCAATCATACATCTATACCCTCATCTCCCCATCAGAGATACTTTCAGCACATTCAAGAAGTGCCCCTTGATTCTTCTTACCCACACTCTTTATCCAATTACACTCTTTTACTGCATCTCCTTCAAAAACCTGTGCTTTTGAGGAGTATTTCGTCACAAAATCTTCATGTTCACTCCACCACCATCACCTTTGCCATTCAAAGCTAAGGATGTCAAGTCACGGACCATAGTTGTGGATACAGAACTATCAGCAGGCTCCCCAAGGTCGCCAGTTACACCAATCACTCCCCATGAGAAGAAGCGTACCATTGGACGGCGGACGAGATGGGCGGTGTTTGTGGTACCTCTGATGATAATTCTCATCACCGCCTCGACAAGATACCTCACACATCCGGTCGCGTTCGACATCTTTTCACAAGATCCTGCGTGGCATTCGTTGGTGACGACAGCTAGGACGTGGACGCCGCATAAAAGACACCCTGCGAATACACCTCAGAGCAGCCCAAGTCCAACGCCTACGACTACCTCCGGTGCTCCATTTCCACTTCCAACAATCCCAATTAGCCCTGTGCTTCCGACACCATTCCCTCAGCCATTCGACTCCGACATAACGCAGAACTTCTCAAGTATATCATGTTTCAACTTCTTCTCCAACATGACCAATGCCCCTGCGTTCCGCTCCTGCCGCTCGTTCGCGATGCTCCAACAGAGCTCGAGCGATTTTATTGATGTGCGGAACAGCAGCACATGATCCAATTTATGATACTAATTTTTTCTCCCAGGCACAAACGAACTCCACTCTACTTAATTCCATTTTGTGGGGGACGTGCAACACTAGCACCGAGAAGGATCAATGTGTCTCCAATATGGGGTGGTTTGCTTCGACTTTAAAAACTGCCTGCGCAAAGGATTTGGCGGATAACAATGCGAGGTCGGTCGAAACGCTCACATGTACGTGATACTTATTTTGATGCTTCGAGTCCCCCACTGAGTCCCCTCTTTTTAGCACTACAATCTTACTCAATGATGCGTGATGCTGGCTGCCTCACGGATCCCACTACGAACACATATTGCTATTTAAGTGCTGCTGTCAACCGCAACCCATCCGATATCTACTTCTATCAGTTACCTCTTGGGCACAAGATACCTGCTTCCTCGACTCCTACCTGTTCCGCTTGCACCAGGAGTCTCATGAATATCTACTCCACGTCCCTGGAAGACCCGGCTCAATCTGACAAACTTGATGGGTTGAAGAAAACTTACCCTCTGGCTGCCCAGATGGCCGTGAATCAATGTGGAGCTAGTTATGCACAGCTTATCGATACCAGTGGAGCACTTACGTCGCTCAGGCAAGGGAATATAACATGGCTTAGCCTTGTGGTTCTTCTCACTTGGTTATTGTCAGAGCTTCCTTGAACCGCTATTCTGCTTTTTCTTTTCCCTTTAAATCCCCCGCTTTACTGCGCCTTATTGACGCGCTCATGTATCTTTATTTTTTATTCCCTCAATCCAACCTTCACCTCATTCTCTTCAATTTTTTCTTTTTTCTTTTCTTTCTTGGATTTTATCAGGGTTCATTGGACGTCTTTTATTCGGGTCAACAAGACAGGAATCATCACCGGTTACCAACACAATATTATCCTTGCCTGATCGACAAGGACCATGACTGTACGTTACACCCGACACACTACTACCTCCCCTTCCATTTATTAAATTATTTATGATCGCGCATCCCCCGAAGAACTTTATCCCTTATCCCACGCAGATATGCCACCCTTGTTGATAGCCCTAGACATTCCGACGCACTTTCTCCACCCGTCCATCAGTGCGTTCTATCGCCCCGATCGTTATTCGTGCATTGCCTCTCCTCCCATACTTTACTTACTTGCTAGTGGGTACTATCCAAAGAGAGAAACCACATGTGGATGTCACGCAGACACAGTGATGAATTAATCATGACCATTGTTGCAATTGTTGAGCGAAGACTAGGGTGACCATCAGTTGTGTCTCTACGTCTATCTATGGCTACAAGCCTGCCGGTAAGTCGAAAAAAATAGGTGTCACGAAGTCTTCCTGCCCCTAATCCACATGCGCCCATCAACATGCGGTTGATGTCGACCCCTCTATTACCTTTGAAAGCGGTCGGTGACTTTATAGCCGGTACAGGCGTGGAAGTCGGAACTGATAGATGGATGGTCTGGATTCCAACACCCAAGTTGAACCGAAGAGCCCGCTACGTGAGTCATCCAGACGCAGATGCAGATACATACACGCATATGGAGAATCGCCGACAAACGCAATCGAGATACCCCGCAGACGATTCCAGTCTTTAAAAGCGCATATGCTCCTCCATCCTGAACTTGAAGGCACAGATACACGAGACTCCCTCGGACTAGAAGACAAGCACAGATGTCTGAACTCTGCCTCTCGAGATATTCTTGGGTGTAACTCAGGCACACAAGAGCCTGAGTGGGCTAGGGCTGTTTTTTTGAAGTTTCGCAAAATAGAAGCTAATAGAAACCACCCCAAAATTAAGCGACGTGAAACCTGTTAAGACCTTGGACCTCGGCGGGCGTCATGCCAAAAGTCCGTTTGGTTACGAACCTGATTGCGAGGTTTGACCGATGGGCGTTACTTGGGCGTCAAGATAATATGGCCTTGATCCACACACCACCAACAAACCCGTACTAGCTATGGAGTACGGCCCCGTGCAATAGAGGGAACGTAGATTTGCTTCTCCATCGAACGAGGACGCACGCTCGAAATGTATGCGGAGCTTCCTTGCCACCTTTGGTTGAGTCGGAGGTCCTATTTCTCGTAATCCTCGACAGGTTGTTGTTTGGCGTGAAATAAAAATTCCCGAGTGCAGGGGGGGAAATGACCACACACTAAATTCGGCCTCGCAGCGAGAAATGATCATGGAAATATATCGCAAGCATATTCTTCCACCACCTGCTCGACCTTTTCGCTCAAGGACCGCAGCATAGCAGCCCCGAGATCTGGGCGACTTGGTGGAAGACACCAGTCATCCCGTGCTCTCCCTGATGTTTGAGAAAGCTTCCACTTGCGAATACCGTACTTTTTGATGTAGAAGTGACATGCCCAGCACATCGGCGCGCTCGTCCCAATAGCATTTCCTTTAACGTCGATGGACCTTTCTTCGAGGTATAAGATCATCTGTATTTCACAGTGCACTCTAGCGTTCACTGCGTCGCCCTTCGTCCACGCTCGTGTAACAGCTTCTGATTGGCATACATGCTCGCGCATTTCAAGATCTAAATGGTCAAGGTCCAGACTCTCGGCGGCCATAATTTGTCGAACTTTGTCACTTGGATCAATAGGCCAGTACCGTGTCTGTCCAATGGGAGGAACAGGGGAGTCGATCCAATTTAAGATGATACCACCGGCTCCTCTCAAGAATTTTGCCATCCCTTCATAGCCAAGGACACTCTTGAGATACGGAACACCTCTATAGACGAATTCGTCCAGCCCCCTTTTGTAGTGCGCAATCTGCGATAAGCGTCTAAGAAGTTCATGTAGGAAAAGTACTAGGAATATGCGCGATCAGGTCAGTACAATTTTATTGAGTTCATCATGAATGCTCACTTACAATCGGGTATTTCCAGAGACTGTTGGAATTTTTCATCGTTGAGGAGGTCGTCGAAAAAAGCCGAGCTAGTCAAAAGATCACACAAAGTAATCGCAGAGACCAAATATTGATATTTTCCTTGGAAATCCATTTTATGGGGATCTGCAATGTCGCGAAACAGACTGAAAAATGACTGTAACAAAATCATATTTTCTTGATCCACTTCGTCGGTCAACCCGAAAGTTGTAGAGTCCATAAATCCTCTCGAAACCTCCCCTTTATGTCGATGACCGAACCATGCGACCATCATGGAGTGGAAACGCTCACAAGTGCGTACGGGACCTCCCTTGTCAACCATCTGTACCGCCACTATCTTTCGAACAATCTGAGGAAACGTCCGGTGGACAAGCATGCCAAGGAAATCCTGGATGATCAGGGAGGGGCCGAGGTTATGGAGAAACGCGTGTCGCAATGCGCCCATGAAGAGAGACATACTCTCATGTTCATGTTTCGTTGGAAAACCGCTGCCGTTGGAAATATGAAGGGTGATATTTCCCGGTCGCGCGGAAATTGCAACCGCTACGTCACAATACGAGTTGGGATGATCAGGAACAATGTAGAGTGAAATCCAGTTGAGCATTTGGACTACTTCATCGTCTATTGGGTGGCTGGTGGAACGTGTAGTTGGTTGATCACGGCCTAAATGTTCCATTATTCGTAGACCGATGAGAATGTCGACCTCCATTTTCCTAAAAAGTGCTTGTTTGGCTAAGGCGAGAGCGTCAACCTTAGAGTGAACGAAGTGGTGTCGACGTGTCATGAGAGTTGAAAGGGGGGATAAAAAAGGGTGTTGTAGTTGTCGAATATAAAGGGGATCGCTGCCGGGGTATTGGGCTTTAGGCAAATCATTAGGCGCCCAGAGAACCCCAGATGCCGCCAACATTCTTCGGACATCACTCCAGGTTCCGAGTCGCGGATTCACACCTTCTAACACAACAAACCGCCAACTACGGCTAGTGAGGTAAGTCCATTATTACACTAACTCTCAGGCCTCGTGCTTTGGCTAAGCTGTTACCTGAGTAAAATTTCTTGTTCATTATCCGTAGAGAGTTAACATTTCACAGGGTAAACAGCCTGCAGTTTTTCCCAAATTGACCTCGCCACATTGAAAGCTTGACCCTGTGAGTCGCGACATTATCGCGTTTTGCCTCGATTCATTATTGATTCATCACAGGTCCTGACACTAGGAGACCAGTGATCTTCGCGCCCCGCTGGACGTCGCGTTGCGGATAAACCCGGTCATAGCTTTTTTATTTTTGGGCAAAACCGCATCGCTAAAGCGACCGCGACGCACAAATAGGCTACGTTCTAACCATCCGGAAAGTCCCAATTTGATGTTCAAGCAGATCATCAACGCGTCGATGCCGATATAATCCCACCAAATATCCCTAATATGGGTATATGGGAAACCTACTATCACAACAGGAATGTTATCGAAAAAATATTTTCCTTGTGGGGTCAAATCCATTAGGCCATCAAACGAGACACGGTTTTTTTTTTTCGCAGAACCACGAGTTGCTAGGAACTGGCAGAAGTTGCCTTTGAAGCTGCCTTTCCTGGGACTCAAACCATAGGCATTGCGGCCCCCGGGACCCAAAAACGTGGAAGTACTTCATTCTAGACAAACGCGTATCATCCCGGTATCCTACCAATCAGAATGCCTTTGTTATAATTTTGGAGCCTGTCGCTCGACCGTCACGCGTTCAAACCATCTCCAATGAGCGCGACGGAAAACAAAAGCATGGACGAGGCACTACGGAAGCTCCGCTCCTGTGCTTCTAATCATCCCTGCAGGGTCCCCATCCCATCACTTCTTTTCCAAGCTTCGCGGTAAACACGACCTCAGGCCAGTTTGCGCAGACTTGCAGTACCGTAGAGTAAAAATCAACGAAGATATATACGATTATTTTCGATAAAATTTAAAGGGTACATATTTATTTCTTCCCCCCTTATATAGGCGCGGTATACTACCATCACAGCATTCAGAATCGAATATAACAGCCTCGGGCTCGGGCAATTCACCATACCACCTCGATCCCATCCCAAAATTTCCCAAGGTTCTATATTACTTGTGGTGATGACCCCAGCAATAAGTGGCGGGTCAGTTCCTCTTCCGCTGCTCTCTTGGAGGGAGTTAAAATTTGTGTTAGATCAGCTGAGGTCTCCCTCTACACTACATTGCCGCCATTAATATCTCGGACCGACAACACTTGATGAAATTTCTGAGGACCAGCTCATAAGGTAATACCAAGAACTTTTCGGCCTTTTGTTCGTTGAGCGCGACCTCCGTAAAATTTTGACCGCCTCTATTAGGCATTTATCGAGATATCGACCCGGAAGGACCATTCGGCTTTTGGTGTTGGTCTATGCAAAATAAATCGGACGCCTCTGCGCTAGTCTTAATTAAAGTTACTCTGGTTCCAGGAGTGCTTGTCGACATGCTAATGATGGTGATAGCAATGGAAGCAGATATAAGAGCATGAATAGACTGGTGGCATGGCAGACCGCAGCCCAGGTTGGCCGCCCCCTTCTGATAAAGTACGGTCCACCGGGCCGACCTGTAGGTTTTTTCTGATGGTGGGACGCTAGCGCCTATCGTAAATGGCTAGTTGGTGGGTACTTGGGGTCTTGGGGTGTGGGCCTCGTCGATTCCGGCCCGTTAAAGGATTTACCGGCGGTTTGGGGATGCTAATGCCCTGATGGCTATATGTACATATAGGTTTGCTAGATTACACATGGGATCGACCTTGGTCATCTGGTCTTCATTTTCCATGTACGGGACGATGATTTTCAGAATACTGGTACTCCTTGGAAGGCCTAGTTTGTCGTTCCCTTACGTGCAGAACTACGTTGCGCGTTGGTCCTATGGGTGCAAGTTAAAACCCCTAATGGGAGTATTTGAGGATTGGAAATAGAATTCTCCTCGGATTTCGTAAAGCGACTCAAATGAATCGATAAAATAGACGCAGATCCTCATACTGGCTAATGACGTTGGATAAAATATTACCACATCCGAAATAAAACGCCTTTCGAATAAGGGGTACTCGGCGCCTAAGGTTGTTTTCAAAGTCAAATACAAGAATCGCAATTCGAGTCATGATTGAACGAAACTTGGCGTGTGAGAAATATACTACGCCCACAAACACCCACAAGTACTCAATCAAAGTAATTCCGGGTACTTAGTTTTTCAAGTTTCCTAACGAGTTTATTTTGTCGGATCTCAGGCCCAAGATGCATCACGATATTGATCAATCAATCAGTTAATCATGACGTCAATACTTTTTTTTATCGAAGATAATCAATAGTTTGGTCGCTAACGACGACAGCCCTTCTTCGCTACCTACCATCCCTCATCCTATGCAACATCTTTTGTCGCCAATCATACCCCTGTTATCCCTGCTATACTTACACATTATAAAGGCTACTCTTAGACACCGATGTTGCCGACGCGTTGATGCCGAGGATAGGGGCCTATTCTTGGAGTTGACCGCGGAGCACGTGAGTGGAAGCAAATCAGGCCGTGGTGAGCACCTCAGTTCCTTTCTGAGAAAAATTCGATCATAACTTGCGGCAGTGTGGCACCACCTCTCTTTTACGAATATTCTAAATATTGCGCTGTAGCTGGTCCTACAGCTCTATCAATTCACGCAGCACACCGGCTATCCTACACCCCAACTTAACATCTATATTGTGTGAGCCACCGGCGCAGAGCGTTGAGTTCTCAACTCTACCACCGGTTATTGACGCTTCGATAAAAACGCTCTTACGAAACCACTTTCTCGCACATGGCACCCCGTCTCCGCGTCTTCGCTGGGGCTACCCCAGAAACAATGACATGTATTACGTCGAATGTGAACACGACCAAGACGCACAGGATCGTCTCTGAGTTGTTCGAAGGAGGAGTGGTCGTCAATATTAAGGGGTTCACCGACTCGGAGGGGCAGATAAAGGATTCAGAGTACTTTTCAAGGGAGGATAGACAAGGAATTACGTGGAGCATACAGGTCCAAGGTGCGTCGCCATTGGCGGTTACAAGATTGCCCCAGCGTGGCTGCAGGTCTGACAATGAAACAACAGGGAGGTTTTTGAAACCTTACTCGGCTGACGATATACTTTTCGGGAACACTTTTACTCGGCCTTTGAAGCTGCCATGGGGCTCCGGTGCTGCATTGAAGTTTATGAGGTGGGTCGTTGGTTCCTTACATGTCCGGCCCTGTTGAACCATTCACTAGCTATATAGATCCCACCCTGACGCATGACCTGTCGTCGGCCACAAAGCCATGGGCTCTCTCCCCTCTAGTGTCAACTATGCCACACTTTGTCCATGTTCACATCCCTTCAGGTTCACTCGGTAGGCATGACTCTCTCAAGCCCGACTCTGATTTTTCCGGTCCGAGGGTGCCCTATGATGCCTTGCCCCCATTTCCTCCATCTCAATCTTTGATTGATGATACATCCCAAATTCACCTGATTTTGTCAGACACCAATTCTCCTGGTGGCTCTATAAGTTCAGCCTCCTCTTCTACGTCTTCGATTTCATCTACTCTCTCTGCGGCGCATTCATTTACTAGTGCCGTAAGCTCCGAATCAAAAAGGTCAGGAGGCAGCACCGGAAAGGCAAGTAAAATCAAAGAGGTCGTAAATGGTTTGCATACAGGACGCAAGAAAAAGAGACCGGCCAAGCCGGGATTGGGTCTCGTTACTGCCAGCCAACGCCGTTTGTATTTTAGCAGTGCTGAACATCGTCAGGCTATCCATTTTGGACCGGAGGTATGATGTTTCCCTGATTATCATAATTGGCCACATGGTCTGATGATAGTCGCATGACTGAACAGGATGTGATCACGACCGATTTCTGTTATGGCTTTCTAGAATTTAACCCAACGTTATCGCTGCGACTACCAGGTGGTATTTCGTTTGATCTGATGAAATATTGGGATGGGCAACCCGTGAGATTTGTATGCTGTGAACGGAAGGAAACAGTTGCAGAGGGGGAAGATCCGTGGGGTGCGATATTTTGGTGCGTAGCCATCGAGGTGGGGGATGAAGAGGAAGAGGAGGAGCCAGAGGAGTCGGGTGTGGAGCAGTAATGGTAATTAATGACGTATTATGACTTATCGACGTCAATCGGTCTAGTATGATAGTGATTTTGCTAACGGCCGTAGGCAATCTTGCCCGAGAACTCCCGGCTGACCAAGAATAGCCTGAGGCTGTTGTCGGCAGGAATGTATTGGGGCCAACTCCGGCAAGAGCGTCGGAATGTCGCGTGGATTCGGATTCAGAAGGACACAAGGCATGTTCTAAGTATATGGGATGTACACTTAGACATCGTTTATATTGTTCTTTGTGAGCATGTTTAAGCAAATGTATGTAACTTTGAGACGCCAAGCGATTGAATATAATTCCTGAAAAAGGGATTATTTACAAATTGGGAAATAAACTCGTAAAATTTGATCGGGCGTTGTTGATTGTGTGTGGGATCGGAGCGGCAAGAGGGATGCCGATGAACACAACACCATCCATAGAGATCATCATGCATTTCCGTTATCCACTTACAGACATTCCAAAACACTGCTTTTCACACTTTTCATCTCAGTGTTCCTATTGCTAGTTTACTTGCTTATCTTCACCGTTCCGAACGTCCTCACCAGTTATTTTTGAACAGGGCCTTGTGACCACCGTTTTCCACATTAACGGAGAGTTTAACATTCCTGGGCGTCACTCCTCCTACTTCCACCATCCACGTTTTCCCGCACAGCCATACTCGTCATTCTTGACACCTCATTAACTCCCTTCTTGCGCCATCCGAATCCTCAAGTTTTCTTCGTGGTCAGCTTTCACTTGGGCCCAAGTTCTCATCTGCCATACGGGGCGACGGGTCTGATTGATCCAACCATTTTTGTATATCCATCACTTGAGCTGTGCGAAGCGAAACATTGCTTCTCAGCTTCTGGTTTCTGCTTTTGCTGTCCCACCATTGTGCCACACATTCCACTATGACAGAACGGCCCCGATCTCA
Source organism: Collybia sordida (assembly GCA_037014335.1). Lineage (NCBI taxonomy): Eukaryota > Fungi > Basidiomycota > Agaricomycetes > Agaricales > Clitocybaceae > Collybia > Collybia sordida. Next base: position 937,642 of record JAYKXK010000009.1, on the reverse strand, counting down.
GTCTGTAGTGCAGACCAGGCCGCCTGTTGTCACTCAAGTGAGTACCATGTCAGGTTGGCCTTTTTATCCGGGTACAAAAATAACTTTGTCTATTCAAGTCCCGCGCTAGCAGACTACTACAGAAAGTTTCCAACTTTAAAGGCCGGATTCGTCTAACTAGTCGGAAGACCAAGGATGACCGCGACGATGGCAATCCATATCCGAGCCAGACACGCTCTTTTGGGGGGGTCAAGCCATACATGTCCCACCCTTTGCTGGGACTAACCGGTATGACTGTCGAGCCTTTCAACCCGACCGATCAGGACGGCGACGACTCATCCATAAGTCATTCCCCAGCTAGAAGCGAATTCCGGAGGCCAAGCCCAATACCTCTGTCTGGGCTCCCCAAATCCACTTCTCCCATTTCTCCGGCACCTATCTCACCTGGGTCGCTTCATGAGTCGCAGATAGGGCTGGCTATCACCACTGGGGAGCGAAGTATTGACGGATTGCCTTCCACCTCTCCCACCATGCCATACCCCTTGACGAGTGGTCGCCAGCCCTCAAACACTATCGCTCCATCTCATACAATAATGAGAGCGCAGACTACTGCAGATGTTCTCAATTCCAATTCAATTGAAGCCATGAGTTCTATTGACAGGCCACGTTCGCCATCTGGCCCCATGGAGAAACCGAAATTAGACGCGAATAGCTCCAGCGTTAGTTTGGGCCGTACTCTTATTCGGAAATTATCTCGACCACGACTGAAAGCAAAACCAAGTTCAGATCAATTAGCTTCATCGCCATCGTCGCCATCACCAGTGCCTTCCACACCGGGCGCTGTTCCCAGACCTAGTGTCATCACATATAGCACGTCCCTCCCCGCCGTGCAAAATGCTCCAATAGCGACGCCACCTAATCTAACGCGACGCGACACTGCTCCTCGTCTCGTCCTTCCTCCATCTAATCATCGATTCAGTCTAACATTAACCGATGGTTCATCTGCACGTCTCTCACCCAGTGTTATTCTACGCCCTCCTCCATTATCAATCATGCGCCTTCCGCCACTTCCTACAATTCATGTTGAGTCTGCGGAATCACCGGCTCAGGGTAGCAGCCGAGGAAGGGTGGGCCTCCGAAATATGCCAGAATTGCCTCGTCAAGGGAATGACACCCGAAACGATGGCGACGACGAAGACGTACAGGAAGATGGTGACGACGATGATGATGTTGAAGATGGAGACGAAAGGTCTAGTGCTCGTGATATTGGTAGTAGCTTGAGCAACTATGATGATGAAAGCCTTGGCCGACCAAGTACCAGTATGAGTGGGAGTATGGATAGTGGGATTTTGCTGCCTCCATCGTTGTCCTCGCGAAAGACCCATTCAAGGTCATCGTCATATCAGGATAATACCCCCGTTCCCTCTGTTGACACGTCGCGCATTGATTTAAACTTTCTGGACCATCCCCCACCGGATGTCAAAGGGAAAGGGAAAGGGAGATCTATGAACGATGAGGAGGAGGAGGAAGCGGATACGTCACGGACACCAACGTCTAGCAGCCCTCATCAAGACTATTTCATTCAAAGGGCACGAAGCATCGATCACCACACGGACAGAGCACGTTCACGTAAAGATAGTGTGTCTCCGGCAAGGACACCGCGCGCGAATGATAGCCTTCGAACGATACTCCCGACTCCGATTCGTACTCCTAACCCACTGGATCTACCTGCACGTCCTGGGATGTATAAACGGGCTTCGAGGAGTATGATAGACATCCGTGCCATTGCGACCAAGGAAGAAGTGGAGAAGATGGTGCGGGAGGACGAGGAAGTAGCCAAAGTGGAGAGGAGGAAGAGTCTTGTTGTTAAGGATGGGAAGAGGGAATCTGTTGTTATCGATAAGTGGGAGCTGCCGCCTGTCCCCGACGAGGATGCCATAGAGGGTGCATCGTCTGAAGTCAAGTTGCAAAAGAGGCTCAGCAAAGCTCCTGCATACGATTCCATCCCCCATCCTCTCCGGCGCCGTCGCTCGATGCCTATGTACACGGAAGCCACCACGCCACCACCCTATCCATCGTTTGCACCCTTTGCACAACCTATGTCAGCAAATGTGAAAATCCTGCCTCGGGATGACGAAGGTCGAGAACATCTTCCCTCCTATTCTAATGATATATATGTCAAGACGATCATCCCTCGAAAAATGGAATTCACGGCACCTGGGGTGCAAGCTAGGGATAGAAAATGGCGACGGGTCATGTGCGTCCTTGAGGGCACAAGCTTGAAAATATATCGTTGTCCAGCTGGTACGACGGGCGTCTCGGCCATAGGAGAGTGGTGGGAGAAAAAGGTGGGTGTAGGAGACGTCAGCCAGCCCATAGGGCCATCAAATGCTGCACAAGCGAAGAGCAGTACAACACCACAACCGTCAGAGGGTGTCCCTAAGGCTGGCGAACAGGGAGGTAGAGATGTAACGGAACTTCGTGTTGATCCGCCACCCACTCCGACGCCAACAAGTCGTTCACAGTCTAGCTTCTCGACACAACAACCATCAGCAACACGTTCGAGGTTGAATATAGCTGTACAATTACTGAAACCATCACGGCCCCATGGCCGGTCTCAGAGTGATGCCGTGGCCCCCAGCCAACAACTTCCCCGCCCTTCACTCAATATCCCCCGGCCTAGTAGGAGCCCAAACCCCAATTCTAGGCCATCGACAGCGAGTGGTCTTTATACATCTTCGACGACAACACTACCAGCGTCGGGGGGTGGTATTACACTATCTGTTCCGTCATCCGGATCGTCACAGCAGTTTAACTCGGAACCATCACCAAGTTCTTCTTCTCCGTCTCGGTCCCAATTCCGGAGCGGAAAAGGGGACCTCCCCGATCCCGACCCCGCCGACTTGATCAGAGCGTATACAATGCAAAATGCAGAGAGTGGTCTTGGGAACGACTACATAAAAAGGAAAAATGTGATACGTGTGAGAGTTGAAGGAGAACAATTTTTATTGCAGGCTAAGGATGTTGCTGGTGTGGTGGAGTGGATTGAGGTGTGCCTTATATATGATTCGGTGACGAGACCCGTGTGGCTGAAACTATTCTATAGGCCCTGCAAGCTTCCGCTAACATCGCGCTGGATCTGGATGAGAGGCTTATGCCAAAGGGCCCGTTGTTCCCCCGGTATGTCCGATACAATTATGTCCCCGGCAGATGCCTAATTTTTGTGCCCTTGTAGTCGTAGAAGGCGCCGCGGTGCCCGTCGCCCTGTGACGGATACAACAGGACCGACAAGACTTTCAATTGACCACACTGCGACGGTTGCAAATACCCCCGCAACTACACTTGCATCTTATGAATAATTTAAAACGAACTGGAGTGATTTGCACCGTGGTCGTTATGCTGCCACATACATGTGCCCCGCAAACCACAAGCCCACTTATCTCGCACCGGCCCGTGCTTCTACACATCATAATAGTGACCAGTCACATAACGCGTTTTGTTGATTTCGAATCGAATTACACTAGCATCATTCATGAACTCTCTCTGATCTTTCCTACAATCCTTACTGTATTTCCTATGTACTTTCAAGTATTTCATGTTTTAGATTCTTATATACTGGGCGTGTTAATTTTTTTTTTGAGAGATCGAGACGAAAATTTACAGGTGGTGGCGCGAAATGGAAGTTCCCACGCTCCGAAGTTTGCCGGTTTTGGAACTGAAGGGATCAACAAGGCCTGTTATCTACACCGCCCACCCAACCATCGATATTGCTCTCCACATCACCTTCTGTAGCGTTCACAGCAGGCGTGCCACCACCTACAATTTCTGACTCCTTAGCGCCTGCAGGACGTTTATCACATTCCACAATTGAAGGTCCTCGTCCCTTTTTGATCCCCGTTGTCCGCCCTTTTTTCGCTCTTTTTTTGGTGACCACAAGCGTAACTCATTCTTCAACGCCGTCCTCCATCACTCATACCAACACAAGAAGACTCCTTAGCGGTTCAATACATGGCGGAATCTACAACAGAGATCGATCTCGACTCAGTCATTGACAGGCTGCTAGAAGGTGAGCTGGCACACTATCACTGTATGAGGTCTCGTGCAAAGGATGGAATGGTTGTAGAATGTGGCCACCTGAGATTGGGTGGTCAAAGGGGGCAAAGAGGGGTACCTGGGACGGATAGGATGGGCCGCGCCAGTCCAGCTGGGAAGACCCTGCTGTGCAGGCAATGCGGTGCACGCCTTCACAGACATCAGCGCCAATGCATTGTTGTCACTCAGGGAAGGGAAAACGGCGCAGTTACTTTCTCAAACTTCATGCCAGCGTTTTCTGTCCGAGCTGGCTATGCCTTTTTTTCATGACAAAGCAGGATTCTAACCCATCCTTTGTCTGTTACAGTCCGCGGCAATCGACCAGGAAAACCTGTACAGCTTCAAGAATACGAAATTAAATACCTTTGTACAAAAGCCCGCGAGATCTTCATTAATCAGCCCATTCTGCTCGAGTTGGAGGCCCCCATTAAGATTTGCGGTTCGTGCTACCTAACGACTTTATTCTTAAACCAACTCATGGCGTCATCTTTAGGTGATATCCATGGCCAATATTACGACCTCCTTCGACTGTTTGAATATGGTGGCTTTCCACCAGAGGCCAACTACCTCTTCCTTGGCGACTATGTAGATCGAGGGAAACAATCACTCGAAACCATCTGCCTCCTCCTCGCATACAAGATAAAATACCCCGAAAACTTCTTCATATTGCGAGGTAACCATGAATGCGCAAGCATCAACAGAATATACGGTTTCTATGATGAATGTAAGAATTTTTGATATACGTCTCATGCCTTGTCAGCTGACGTGATTACGACGTATAGGCAAACGCAGATACAACATCAAACTATGGAAAACGTTTACGGACTGCTTCAACTGCTTGCCGATTGCTGCTATTATCGATGAGAAAATTTTTACAATGCACGGCGGGTTAAGCCCTGACCTGCAATCCATGGAACAAATACGGAGAGTCATGCGTCCGACGGATGTGCCGGATACGGGTGCGTTACAAAGCTAAAATTTCATCGGCGAGTTGACGTTGACGTGTGAATCCGGTCGTTAGGCCTCCTTTGTGATCTCCTATGGTCAGACCCTGACAAAGATATCACCGGCTGGTCAGAAAATGATAGAGGAGTATCATTTACATTTGGCCCGGATGTAGTTTCGCGGTTCTTGCAAAAACATGATATGGACCTAATTTGTCGGGCACATCAGGTACGCCCACCCCTTATCTTGTTGAAGTAATCTATATACTTCAATGGGACGCTAGCATAATGATCCGTGCTTAACTCAATTTATGCTCCGATAGGTCGTCGAAGATGGGTATGAATTCTTCGCGAAACGACATTTAGTAACTCTATTCTCGGCACCAAATTATTGTGGCGAGTTTGACAACGCGGGAGCAATGATGAGTGTGGATGAGACACTACTGTGCTCGTTCCAGGTATGCCACTAGTTTATTTTGAATTTTCGTAACGCCCAACTCTTCTTTTTCTCAATCAGATCTTGAAGCCAGCGGAGAAAAAAGCGAAATATCCCTATGGAGGGATGAACATGGGGCGTCCTGTAACACCACCACGAAAACAGAAGAAGAAGGATAACAAGATGGGTTAGATAACAATGGACTATGTGCACGCTTTGCACCATTGTTTTCCGCCATTGGCTATTTCCTTCGGTCCCATTTTCCCTTTCCATATTCATTTGTTGGTTTTTTTATTTGTTAGTGGGCGTTGGCTAGTACATTGTGGTATTGGCGAGACGTGTTGCGGTTCATTACGCAGTGAGGGGACGTGTAGGATATTTATGTGATGAATCACAGCGGAGAGGGCGGTGATGGATGGATTGTGTGTAATCCGCAGAAACAAAAAGCACACGGGCAATGGCTGTTCGTATCCCAATCACAACACTACATCCAAAACACACCTTTTCATAACCAAAGGTTTCATGCCCTGCACATTGAACTCCGTCTATCATCGTCCGCTAGTCTCGGCCTCCTGGCACCCCATTGGGCTCGTGGCATCCGCGTTGCTTTTCTTAGATTATTAACCCATCAACTCGTTCCTACATCTCATGATGCTCCTCCAGTATGTACATGTGTAGCACCTCCCATCGACCTATCTACTTCATTATTTCCCACTCCTCTTTGACAGTGTATCATACTTTACCTCATTTTTTAAATCGGCAGACACTTAACTTCCTAGAAAGTGCTCCCCTTCCCAGTACGATTTGTTAAGTTTGCCTGAGTACTCACAACCAAACCATCAACAGACGTCCTTACTGCTACAAAAATAAACCGGCACTCGGATACTATGCTTGTTTTAGATGTCAAATTCCACATTTCAGAACTACGTTATTAGCAAAATGAATCTTTTCCGTTGCAGGCCAACCCAAAAAGATCATAAACACTTACGGAAGACAACAAGTTGAATGCAGGCCTCGTTAACCATGATCGTGATGAATTCCAAAAATCAACATGATAAATCGCATGTCATGCGATATATAACAATTCTCAAATCTCATAAATCAATCTGAATGGAACGAGGTGTGATTCGACCTCTCCACGATAGTAGAAATTAGATAAAATATCAGCTTTATAAGGGTTCACAAAATACATTTGTATCACTGTTCCCGACATTGATTCAAGTTATCATCTCCCCACCCATCTGTTATATTATATCAATCTCGTCGAATGTATTCAACAATCAGGATATCCAACTTTATGGGGAAAGGGGTTGAATTACAGGACAGTCAAAGTGTGATGCTTCCAATCTGAATTCTAGCATAAACTATTACCGCCCACCCTCTAGAGTCTATAATAGCTCCCACATCTAATCATTCCGATTCTAATCCTATGTAGCCAATGCATATTGGACCCGGAAAGCCAAGGTATTCATGGAAAAGGCTAAGTTATGCTGATGGATAGCTGTTCTTGTTACTAATGGTATTGATTCGACTGTTTAAGGTGGATAGTGTGGCGCCCAAATGTACTTTGGCAAGAACCATCGCTGGTACTATAAAGTAGATCTTATCCTGGAAGCAAACGAATAAGATAACACACAAAGCGGATACCGTTCCTTGAATAGTAGCATTAGTGTAAGCACCAACCCAGAGAAATAAATGCAACCTATGAAAATCCTCGCTTCGACGATACCCACAATCAAAGACCTGATTCGAGTGCGGGTATATTCGAAGGTGACGTTTTGACGTGATAACTACAACAATATTAGCAAACTCAGTCATGATACCAGAGCTATTAGTTTTTACGTAGTAGACCGTAAATGCTATGACAGATATATCACAAGCCGCGCCACTTCCGGCCCATAACTAGGGTGTTTTAGTGAGGATGAGTGCCTAAATGATATCGTTGAGTCGGACTTACCCCGACGGAAAGAAAGGTAAGATCCCCACGACTAATGAGAAAAAGCCCAAAACTAGAAAACCTTACCCCTAGGTAAAATCCACCTATCAGTGCCGCAATCGCCAACTTCAAAAATGAGCTGATGCTAATAACAGGTTCGGTAGTACCTACAAGGACAGTGAACACTGTAACCCCCCATAACCCTGACAGATTGTGGAGCCGGTAGATAGAAAACAACCGACATATAGACGCAACTCAGGTCAGAAAAAAGTCAGGTTTTGCCAATGAGGATCAGAGTGGTTCAGGGAGATCTGGCTCACCTGTTACCGGGAGAATTGCGAGGGAAAGCCAAAGCAGGCGGATTTTTATCAAAGAAGGAAGATCCGAAAAACCCATGACAAGCGTATCAAAAGCATCCCTCGCGATTATAATCGATTGAGCAACTTCCATTGCGAACATCACGTAGACCGTAAATTTCAGAAAGAGCCTATCATTCGAGGGGCCTCTATAGTATTTGCCTGTACCAATACAATTCCCGTTAAGATTAACTTCATTCTATACGGAATGCAAACATATCTCTGACCAATTTGAACACATAAAACTCCCTGAAGTCCCCAATTTACCAAGTACCCAATGAGCTACCATTTTTTATCAGCCTGACAAATAAGGAGATGGGGGGATAAATACTAAAGGGCCCGCTCTAATACTCGGAAAATATTTCAGTATACTTCTGGAATTGGCTCGAGGGAGCTTACATTCTCTGGGGGAGAGTTCTATCCATGGCTAAGATCCAGACAGGGTCCTACGTAACATTAAGATTGCGTTGTATTTATCAGCAAGGAAAGAAACATCACACTCATCTGTTGGATTACACCAGATTGGTTGAATATGTTCAGCAATCAAGATGTGCAAGTGTACTTATGGATGAAGAAATTGAATTGCCGTACAGTTGGGGTATGATGCTTCCAATCTGAGCTCTGACACGAACTATTACCACCCGCCATCTAGAAAACCTAGCTCCCATGTCTGTTCATCCTGATTCTGATTCTGTATATTGGACCCGGAAATCTAAGATATTCGTAGAAGAGTCTAAGCTATGGCTGGTGGATGATCGATTGTGGTTGGTAAGTCCAAGGTTATTCCACACATTCAGTACCTCCATAGAGCTTGTGATAAGCTAATTTCGTTAACACACATTTGTAGTTCACGAAGATGCGATTGTCGTGAAACCGGTTACTGGGGTAGTAGATAGACTGACGGACTGCCGAAGGGGCGGGCAGACTCTAAACTCAGAATCTTGTGACATTGTCGGAAAAAACCGAACTTTGTGCTTGTTTTCTACAAGCCAACTCTGCAACCGTTTTACCTCGTTTTATTGAAGTATATTTTCCTGTTCTCTCAGTAGACATATACGACAATGACAACATGGATTTCGCCTACAGTCAATATCTTTACACCTACTGACGGGGTAAATCCGAAAGAAGGATCCGATGCTCAACGTTCTGAAGCTAATTGGTATGTTTAATGCTGCATTTCGTAGGAGTAGATACTTCGACCTCGAAGTTCAGACTGCAAGGCATGTGGGGCTTTGGAGGTTTATCCGTGACTTGTGAATGATTTCCAAGAATAAGTGCCCAATGTCTCACTGTCTGTTCTAATTCGTTCACTATTCCATCGCTTACAACCAAAACAGGTGGTAAATTAGATGAGTAAATTAGACAGGCGTTGTTCAATGACATTGCAGCGAACTGAAAGTATGATGATTCTCAATTTTGAGACCCTCATTGTTTGTGAGAAATATTGGTAGGCTGTGCAATCTTCGACCCTTCCTGATCGGGATGAATGATAGTTAATGATTAATATATAGTTAACAGTGGGAGGACTTACAGATCGTTCTTCATTTGTACTTACGGTTGTAAAACCTGGTTGTAACTCTATATCTCCAAGTTTCTGGCTTCCGCCTTGATTGTCAGTTGTGAGACGAGGTTCTTCCCACTGGAGCAAATCCAGAGTTCCAAACTGTCTCCCCGAATATATATACCATACTCTCCCCCCAATAATATCAATTCGATTGTTCAATGTCAATAGTAGAGAGTTTGAGTAGAATTTGAGAATCAATGTTGCTGGAATTGCGAAGTAGTTTCCATCGCTGATAACGATGAACAAGATAAAGCTCAAAACAGACGTTGTTGCTAGAGTAGCGTTAGAGCAAGTATAATTGTAAAAGGATCCAAGATACCTGTTAAGACCCCAGTTTCGACGGCGACCACAATCAAGGATAGGATTCGCGTACGAGTGCGCCTAAAGCTGGCTTTCTGATGCAATAACTACATTAAAAAAATTAGAAAATCGGTCGTAATATCAGAAATGTCTCTCATATGTACATGGTAGACCATGGATGCTGTGATAGATATATCACACACTGCGCCGACCCCATACCATATCTGTTGTAAAGTAGCCATGAGCTTCGAGGTGGGAATATTAACATGGTGTTAACTAACCCCAAGGAAAATATACCCAGTAGTGGTTTTTGTCTGGCTAAGGGTCTTCATCCTAGAAAACAGATTCGCTCCCAGAAGTGCTCCTATTGCAGATATCAATGCCAGCTATCATGGGTTAGATGGTACTAATGACTTCAGTAAGCTCGACAACACTTACGACACTGGCCAATAAAGGGACCACCTGCGACTTTGATAGATTATGAAGCCTGTAGATAAGAAAAAGTCGATATATCAATCCGACTGAGAGAAGAGTTAGAAGTCTCAAGTGATTTCAGGTAGTTTTGGGAATCTGACTTACCTATTCCTGGAAAAACTGTAACGGAAATCCAAAGTGAGCCGACCATGGTTAGGGATTGTGGATCCGCAAATCGCATGACAAACGCAACAAATGCATCTCTTGTCAGCAAAATTGACTGAGCAACTTCGATTATGAACAATCCGTAAACCAGGATCTTCAAAAAGAGTCTATCTTTCGGAAATGCTTGGTAATATTGACCTGGGAAGTTCCAAGTAAGTGACCTAAGTCTTCCTTCGATTCAAAGTAGAACCGAAAACTGACAGACTTGGATGCATAATACTCCTTGAAACCCCCAACTCGCCAAGTTTGCTAGGAGCTGCCATTTTTTGGTAAGCCAGACAGGAGTGCAGGAAGAATAAGAAAAATAGATACCAAAGGACCGGCTCTGGGGTTTGAAAATTTTATCAGTATGCAGCTGTATGCTTTTACATGGATCTGAAGAACCCACAATTTCTCGACGGATGTGCCCATGGTCGGAATTAGTGGAAGTCTTGAGTTGTGGCATGAACTTAAAGCATTTATTCAGGAAACATTTCCCACTGATCCATCTGTTAGATTACATCAAGTTTGCTGAATGGGTTAAAACGTAACCCACATTTACCATGATCTTACGACCTTCTGCGCAGGATAACGGAGTGTACTGTGTTGCATGATAGTTCGAATGTATACCGAAGCTTCGGGTGTTCGCACATTTTTATTTTTGCATTCAAAAAGTGATTGAAGCAGAAGTCAGATCCCTGCCCCCACAAATAATGACAAGACGAAAAGTGTTCAGTTGAGAACATACTCCAGGGTGGGTCATGATGGCGTCAGATGGCCATGCTGACCGCTGCAGCACTCCTATCACGGCCTACAAACTAATACCGATGATTCATATTACTTCGACTCCAGAGTTGGAGAACTCACATCACCAGTTAGGTTCATCAAAAAAATTATGTTGGTATGGAAGTTTGCTACCGCATGAGAGGCTGTGTGCTGAGTTCGAAGTTGTCGCAGTTTTAATTTCCGCATCTGTTCTCCGAGTCTACACAAAATAAGTAGATACTTATGAGCGCCCATTGTAGTTTTTCACAATACTCTTGGCTTCAATGGAACTGAGGAATGATATTTAGCAGTACGAACAAGAAACTACATGTTAGAAAAGAAGGGAGTCATGGCTCCGAGTCCCGACTCCGTCTCTCAATATCATCCGTGTGCCACGGGCTGAGCTCAAAATACTACACGCCGGAACAGCCGTCAAACTGAATAGTCTGAACCCAACGTCAGATGCTTTTTATAGTGGTTCTGGAATATTTTTGATAACTTGATTTGATATATAGCCACATATAACATTTTTGGGTGCATGGTGCCACACACCACCTGGTCAGAAGGGTTGGAACAACTGATTTTATTATAGATATAAATACTTCCATGCATGTATGATTCCCGAACATATGTTTGCGATGCTCAAGTTCCTGTTTATTTGGTACGTTACGATAGGACAAGGCTCGTGGTTTAAAGGAGGTAGACAGAGTACGGATCTTGATGCTTTGGGTGTGCAAGTCAAACAGGGGCTCTATATACTAGATGGTAAGGAAAGGACATTATATTATATTTGAAGATTTTGACTTTTGACAGAGGGTGTTAGCGGGTTCTGTAAAGTGTCATCCTCAATTTACTCTCCTGTACGGACGGGTAATAGAATTAGTCACCGTCCAAAAAATCCACTAGTTTCGGTTGACTCCTACTTTCAATGAGTCCCCGATTTGTTGGCCTGCGCTCTGCCGTTCATGTTCGAGGTAGGGTTCCCCATTGTAACTGATCTTGGACGCCAAATAATTTGTCTCCGTAGTGCGTATGATGTTCATTTCTTCCACCGACGATGTTGATCCGATTATTCAATGTCAATAGCATGGCATTCGAGTACAACTCGACACTCATTGTTGCTGGGACCATAAAGTAAACGTAAACCCCCCCTTCAATGCAAATGAATAGGAGAAAGCCCAAAGAGGATACCGTCACTAAATCGATGTTAGAGTAAACGTGAATTTAGAAGACTGAGGGCAACCTGTCATAACCCCGGTTTCACTGGTAACTACAATCAAGGACGTGATTTGTTTACGAGTGCAATTGAAGTTGGCAGTCTGGTGCAGCAACTAAAAAAGGATGAGAAATCACACATCATAGAACATGAAAGGTTGCTCTTACGGAATGAACCACGCACGCCGAAATAAAAATATCACATATTGCCACACTCCCACTCCAAAGCTGTGACAATACAATGAATGTTAATAGAGTAAACACAAAGGGAAACCGTACTGACCCCGATAAATAAAGGAACTGGATATTCCCAAGTTAAGGTACCCACCCTACGAAATCGTGCTCCTGTTAGAAAACCTGTTATGGTTGTGGTGATTGTCAGCTATTTTAAGTGAATTTGAGGTCATAAAATAGTGGAACTGAAGTTGCTCATGCTGATGCTCAATAGTGTTGTTACTTATAAACCTGATAATGGATAAGGGAAATACGATAAATTGATCTTATTAGAAATAGATAAAAGGTTATATTAGATGAGGGGCCTAGGTAAGTTTGGGTTTCTTTTGGCTCACCTACTGCTCCAAGAATTGGTAGGGGACCCAAAAAGACCGAACCTTGGCTAGAGCCTCTTGATTCGCGAAATCCAGGACAAAAGTATCGAATGCATCGTTTGTCATTATAATCAACTGGGCAATTTCGATTACAAACAACCCATAGACTAACATCTTTGAGGAGAGTCTATCATTTGGAAACGTAGTGTAATATTTATCTAATCCGATCGAGCAACTGTCAGTTATAACTTATTGTCAACAGAAAAATGCACGACCAACAGATTTGGACACATAGAATTCCCTGGAACGCCCAATTTGCCAAGTATGAGAAGAGCTAGGAGATTCAATTAAGATGAAGGGGCACACAACCGAATCAAGGCATGCCTACCAGAGGGCCTGTTCTGGAGTTTGAAGGTATGTATCGTGTGAGAAATTTCCTAAGATGAAAACGGTATTTGCAAACTTACATTTTCGTCACCATTTCTTTGTCCATGATTCAAGCGAAAGCTTTAGGTCATAGGTAAGACAACGTTTTATTTATGTAGGCAGCTTTCTCTGTTCTGTCTGATGAATTGGGCCTAGTGCTTATTGTTGCAATAGGCTAACCTTGAGGAATAGTTTTAGACTGATAGATTCAATTTTCGTCAACTTTCCACGGCTGGTTAAATTGTGAGCTCTAATGATTCTCACTGGGAGCGAGAGCACGCTCCAGCGCAGCTGATGGTTAAGTTGGGTTGTTAGTCTGCTATCGCTGATTGCTGATTGGGTACCTCATCTTGATTATCTTTATAACGCGTACTGCCTTAAAATCATTTCTTGCGCTGATGCTGTGCGAACGTAGTGGAGCCGAAACCTCAATAATTTGGTAGGGGCATTTGAATTTACATCTTTTTGAAGAATGAACGAATTTCCTAATTCAAAGATGATGTCCCGAAAATTTTCAGTAATGGCGCTTACCTCTTTTCTTTCTTATGTATGCAGCTCTCTTTGCCCAGCTCCTCTCCAGGATAACCACCAGCACGCCATGGTTGAAGGACGGAAACTTCTACCTTGCGCCTCCCGGCACTCACAATGAATCACGATCGAAGAATTATGTCCGCCCTGGTCTCAACTAACAAACCACCACAAAGTTGTAGGTCTTTGGTTCCTATAATACAGAGAAGATGCCCATCAAGCTAATTATAGGTGTCGTCAAATTGTTACTCCCTATGTGTCCCAAGTTTCCAGATACTATTGCTGATAGGGACTATAGAACAATGGAACCAATGTTATGTGAATCTGATCAGTGATATGTAGGAGTAAGATATATGTGGCAATCAGGTGACACTAACAACATCGGCTGAGCCTGACCATCACACGTTTCCACGAGTCGTTTTACCACAATAAACGTATAGGAGGACATGCTGAATTAATCCTATTAATCCTTCCTAGATATATGCCCAGGCTTTGAGAAGCAATGCTTTTACTTAGGAGCCTGGTGTATATTCTAATTATGCATAATTTCGCGAGGGCAGATCGAGCATCAATGGGTTTATGTAAGGCCTTCGGCAACGTTGTGCATGTCGATTCAGGCCCACGAGTTGCAAGTTACCTCTTTCACGGAGACCAGCTACTCCTTCATCTCACACATGACCTGTCCCCTAATTTCTGAGGCTGTACTTTGACTACAGTTATTGTTGGAAATGTCTACCCATTCATTCGGGATGTCCCAACAATTCATTTCCATCCTTGGATAAAAGGCTTGCATATAACTGCTCAGCTCCACTCAGAGGGATACAACTTTTTACAACTCCAATCAGCGCGATGTCACTGGTGGCAAACGCTCAAATAGCCGGTCCATTAGTGCGTTAAATTTTTGCAACCTTCAATGTATCTCTATTCTAACACTAGCCTGGAGCGCAGTTGATCGGATACTTATTCAATTGGGGACTTCAGGGGGTACTCTGTGCCCAGGTTTGTGCGTAAATCGATTTAATGCCTTATATCCCCTCACTAATTTCCCCCAGACTCTTACTACGTCGCATTTCCCAGTGACAGGACTTTTCTCAAAGTCTTGGTATATGGCATTCTGGTGCTCGAAACCTTGCAGACGGGTGTAGCGACAAGCGATGCTTTTTCTACATTTGCCTCAGGGTTCCTCGATCCATATTCATCCGATAAGGTGCACTTGTTATGGTTATCTGTCCCGATTCATAGTGGTATTGGTGCGTTTAGCCGTTGGTCGCAGTAATTCTTGGCGCTAAGGTGTTTTATAGCGGGCTGTATTGGTCAACTTTTTTTCGCATTTCGTATCAAAAAGCTTTCGGGATCTTGGTTGGCCGCATGTTGCGTTGTGTTTGTACGCCAAAAAATCTTTCTTACCTTCTGGGACTGAATAACAAGTTAGTTGGTTGTTATGACCAGTGGGTCAGCCTTGGGATCCGGCATCCAATATTCTCAAATCTCAAGCTTGATCACAGTGCCCAAAGATGGAGTGATCGCAATAGAGGTCAATCTCAACTCCTTACATGGCTTTTTTAGTGACTTACTCGCCATCTATAGCTGTGGCTAGCGAGCAACGCTGCTTGCAACGTCGTGATTGTGTTCACCGTGGTTTTTTATGTGTGTTACGACCACGGATGCTATCTGGTCGTTCATTAAATTTTTTTATAGCTGTTGCGGAAAGATACCGAGTTCTTCCCACGCAGCCGAACGTTGTTGTCCAAGCTTATATGCCTGTTTATCGAGACAGGCACCCTTTCCGGTATGTATTGGTTTCAAAACTTCCATTCAGAGTTATAATACTACACATTAGCCGCTGTCGCGACAATCGATCTAGCATTATTTATTAGATCAAAGGGCACCACATACTACACCGTACCAGCCTTGTTCATGTCCAAGGTGTATTCAATTACGATGCTTGTGGTTTTGAATAATCGTATCTCCATAATCGGTGGAAGAGGAAACACAGACACGGGTGGCCCCTCGAGCCTACCCATTTCTCGACTTGGTTCGCAATGGCGTCGCCGAATGGGCTCAATAGATAATTTTAAAGGGGCCGGTCCCGTAGATGCAATTCATGTACACACGGAAGTTTGGACAGATCCTATAAACTTGGATCGGCTTGAATTGGTAAACGTGCCATCTTATATGACCAGCAAATAAACTGTTGACTTTCTTTCACAGTCATACTCTAGCAACAAGGAACTTGACGAAATTTTTAGCGACGAGAAAAAGCTCGAAGGAAATAGCCACTCCCACAACGTGTAATGATCCAAGCCGAATATCATCATCATCATATACTTACATAAACGAGATTATTTGCACATTATCACCTTATGGGGATGTTGCTCTAGTGCATCATCTTCCTTTGATAACGGTCTTAAATTTATACTCTCGTCGTACAGCTATCAGCGGCAAATAGTTTGGGTCCATGCCCTATGGATCCAGCAATGATACAACAATCAAAAGTTGTTCTATCTTGATGAAAACCAAGTATATAAACTCCAAGTCTCACAGAAGGGTAGCGTAATTTGCCACGCCCCCTATTAGTATGGCGTCGCAAAAAGTCAACGTTCATATTGCTGGCCCCTTAGTACGTGAACCGATGCTACTCCAGTCATATATATACCTGTTCTGACGGTGTCTTGGAGTACAGTTAATTGGATACCTTCTCAACTGGGGGCTTCAAGGCGTACTATGCGCCCAAGTCTGTGCGTAACTCCCCTTCCTCTTCTGTACCTTTGATCGAAACCCCTTTGTTGACTCTTTTTCCCAGATTCCTACTATGTCGCGTTTCCAAAGGACCGAAATCTCCTCAAGTTCTTAGTGTATGGAGTTCTTGCACTCGAGACTTTAGAAACAGGTGTAGCAACTAGCGATGCATTCGCTATATTTGCCTCAGGGTTTTTGAACATCTTCTCGCCTCTCAATGTGCATTTAATGTGGTTATCCGTTCCAATCCATAGCAGCATAGGTATGTTTTAATAAAAGTCGACTGAAGCCTCCCAAGCCTGACATAATACTATCTATAGTGGGTTGCATTGGCCAACTTTTCTTCGCATCCCGCATAAAGCAGCTTTCAGGATCCTGGATAGCCACTCTTTGTATCATATTTGTACGTTGAATACGTTCCTCTGCTCCTTTTATTCTCACTGAATGGTGAATAGCCAGCCATCATGACCAGCGCATTAGCTTTGGCGTGTGGAATTGAGTATTCTAAACTCCCTAGCTTGATCGAAGTGACACAAGCTGCGAATATCGTAACGACAGTTAGTTTGATTCCTTCCTGTGCCGGGGATTTGGGTACTTATTTGTGGCTATAGTTCTGGTTGGCGAGCAACGTAGCATGCAGCGTCATCATTGCCTCAATGATGACCTACTACGTAAGCCCCAGCCCCATTGTCTAAGCCACACCATCACTCATTTCATGACATTCAATAGTTGACGTGGGAAGACAACAAGTTTCATCCACGTACCCAATCTATTTTTTCAAAAATGATCTGTCTGTTCGTTGAAACTGGTACTTTGTCAGGTCCGTTTGGTCCCATCATCCCAAATTATAGATTTTAATTTTGCGCTAGCTGCTGTTGCTGTGATTGATCTGGCGTTGTATGTTGCATCGAAAACCACGGCTTATCATACCGTACCCGCTCTGTTCATGTCCAAAATATACTCGAACACGATGCTCGTGGTCTTTAATAACCGCATGTCCATAATTGGCGGGAGAGGGGATGTGGACTCGGGCGATCCTTCCAGTCTATCCATCGCTAGACTCGGTTCACGATGGCGTCGGCGAAAAGGACCACGGAGCGGTTCGAAAAAACCTTATCCCATGGATGCAATTCACGTACGAACCGAAGTTTGGACAGATCCTATCAACTTGGATCGGCTTGAACTGGTAAGTACCGGACTTAGCAAATATGAATTTACCATCCTGACACGCTTCTTTGTCAGTCACACTCGAGCAGCAAGGAACTTAACGAACTCCCCGGAGGTGTGAAAAAGCCAGAGCTCATGAGTACCGACGATAGTCATGCCGTTTAATTCTGTGCAATGTATCGTGTGGACACATGTATTTTATTCCTGAGAATGGCCGTTTTACACTGCGAGTCCGCACAGTTATTTGACGTCGCTGGGCCCCCAGCAGGGGTGCTCAGAGGGTCCGAGAACCTCAAACTTCAAAAGCCCCTGGAGAGACTATTCGTACTGCTCGCTGTGCCACTGAATCAGCCCCAATCCCTAACTTCATACTTTTCGGGGGACCGTCAGATTTGTAAATTATGACAGATTATATGTTAGTAGGATATGGTTGTTGAATTTACTTAAAAAAGTAAAAAAAAACTTGTCAAATTTACAAAGTATTCTAATAGGAATTCAAAGTAATAGAGCGTTCGAGTCGACATCACCAAACCCACCGAAACATCCAGATTTCATTGACCTTTCCTGTTCACAATGTGTTGGCGGTTATTTTGTGTACTTCTGATACTTCCCCGTTGTGCACATATGTAGATACCTGGTCCTGACCTGCATGGACGGTAGATGATCGATGAGCCCGGACCGGGCCCCGAGGCCAGAGGCCGGCAATTTCCGACTGGCTTCGCAAAGTTCAAGTTTTGGGGGCCTGCTCGGTGGTATTTAGAGTGTAATTTTGTTATTTCGTTTTGCTTTACGATCCTAGCAACTTATAAAGACAACGAGCAAGCTACAGCATGGTTATTGGGGAGGGGTGTTTATTCACATCACTCACGATCCATCTCGAAGGACACCCCTGAACACCCCGCCAGTGGAGGTCGACAGACGACAGGTATCGATGGCCAGACTTTGTTACGAGGATATCGTGGCTATTCGATCTTGTAACCCGTCTAGCAGAGGATCCCCAACTGAGGCAATACCTCAGCAATCCAGATTGACTGCTTACAAAAAAACCTTCGCGACAACAATAAATGGCTACTGGAATCCGAGGATCTGTGCCACAATCGATCCGTTCCTGGGATTGAATTATCAGCTCCTGGGCATCTATCAGTTAAGCATAATGCATGCGCAACCTCCATAAAGCTCTGCACGTTTGATGCCATGCTTGAACCGAAATTCACCTGCGTTTGACTGAGTGCATAACCGATTCGCCCTCTGACCATTTGCGGCTGCATCATTCTCCTTTCCTCGGTCGTAGCCTTCGTGGCTCAGAAGGGGACATATATATCCTTGTCTACTATATAAATCAAGGCCCAAAACCTATCAAGGTAAGTAGTATGCGAGTAGTCAATTCGCATAAACTTAAATTTCTCACCTTGTGATAGCCGCGCTTACTGCTCGTGATGGAATTCGGTAGGAGCTAGGAGTGGGTGCATCGCGGGAACTGTTTATCGTATGTGTCAGATGAGTGCGCTGGTGCTGTGATTAAACGAGGTGCCCACATACAGATATCCCTGTCCTAGAATTGTGATGTATGGTAGCAGTGTAATTAAATTCTTCTTCATATGACACGTAGAAAGAGTGTGTTCTGTTATCATAAAACATATTTCAATCCTTCAGTACGTCACTATCACCTCCAAAATAACTATGAAACAGCAATCCGTCAATCACAATCGCCAAGGCCCCTTTGCGATTTCGGGTCCAGTTGACCACTCACGGGGGCACGCGCCACCGTCTAGATTTAGATAACTTGTTACTGTCATTCGCCTCTTCGCTCCCCGATTGTAAACCTATAATTAAAGTGACATGGGTGACTTGAAGTTGGATCAATATCGAGATACGGTGTTGGCACCGTGGAGGACAGAACATACCGTGTACTCGTGGTAGAACGTATGACCCGCCGCCATCGTCCTCAGTTTAGATTGTGCGTGGTAAATTCCCGCCCCGTTCGTCTAATTGGTGTGAATTATGATCTGAATCGGGGTACGAGCCACAACAGTGTAATATTATTTCCTCGACTAAGCGCGCCCATCGGATATTCGTGTCGTACGGAAACAATCTTTGCCGTTCCGCGGTGGGGGCATGACGGAGCCGAGGGCACCCCGCACCCAAAATGATAACGGGGCCTTTAATTCTATACTTCATCGGCATCCCCATGCGTCGGTCTATATTTGTTTTATGTAGTAAACTCGTTGCAACCTCGTGACAGTGTCGACCTTGTGGTTTTTGATTTTATCAACCTGTTCTTCCCCCTTCAGTGATTCTCGATGGAGTGTATATAGTACCCCCAACTTGCAGTAACCTACCCCCATATTTCCCACTGATCATGCTCAGATCCACCTGCCGCTTGCCCACGTCGGTGGAAATAAGTGGCATCTAAAGCGAGCGCCGGACGAAAACTCCCAATGATGAACGATCTATTTGGTTCTCTGTTTTGGAGTGTACCCAAAGGTCAAAATCCTCTCATCCTGACCGTTCAGCTGGGGGTGGTGGCTTATATAGTTTTACCGTATGTGTCCCGTCCGGCGCGGAGGCGGCGGGCCGTGATAGATTTTCTATGTAGTCATTATATATCGCTGTAGGTCACGGTCACACAATGAGGTGAATTGCAATAAATACCTTGCAATAAATACCGAAAGTAGGCTTGGAAGGTCTGGGAGCCCGGCATTGAGTAAGTCACAAGTGAGGTGGGGTGGTAGAGCGGAAAAAATTCCGATTTGCCGGAGATGGGGTGAGATGAAAATATGATAGGATTGAGGCAGCATGAGCGGCATTTAATAATACATGCGAGGCGTAGACGAATCATGGATAATATATACCGTCTTCGTGAATGTGAAAGGATTAGAGAGCTTTGTCAAAACAACAACAGCACGTATATATAGATCTCCCCCGCAATAACCCAGGAAGGAAGAGGATATATGGTCCTGAGTAGATGATTACTTGTTAAGGACTGGGGCTTGCTCTTGGAAGGAGCCCGACGATTTCTCGTCCTTGATGTCGTGGGTAACACCAGCATGTTCAGCAGCAACGCCAGCAATCTGGTCAGTAGCTGAGTCACCGTCGAAGAGTGCGGCAGTTTCCTCAAGAGTACGGTTCTTGGTCTCAATGACAACTGTTTTGAAATGGTGAGTGGTAAATGGCGACACGGGATAGGATAACTTACAGAAGAACAAGAATACACCCTCGAAGCAGAGCCAGCAGCAGTACACAATCTGTCGAGTGATTTAGTGTGCCGCTTGAAGGGATTGACTATATACACTTACGTAGTATCTCCATTGGATATTATCAAGTGCGATAGGGTTGACATATTGATTGAAAATGAGCGATAGCGAGATGGAGAAGTTGAATATGTTGAACCCTTTTGCCCTGATGTGGTACGGAAGAATCTCGACGGTGTAGGACACAATCAAGGGAGTGAAGGCGAGACTAGAGAAAGAACACGTTATAGATTGGAATAGATTCTGAAATGGAAGTAGACAACGTACTCGTAGGAGGCGTAGAACAAGAAAATGAAGGCGATGACAGAGTGTGCAGCACCCGTGTTTCCGGTCTTCGCGAAGTGCGCAGACATAGCTGTTTGGAGTGTGAAGAAAACGATCATGCCAGCGACTGAAGTTAAGAACAGAACCCTTCGACCAATCCTATCGACCATGGCGGATGCACCAAGGGCCCAGATTAAGTTCCAAATTTGGAGGAGACCGTTAATGAGGAGCTAAAGTAACGAGGGCGTCAGATCGCGAGATTACACGAGGAAAGAGGCATACTTGGGTCGTTGGATCTGTGATGCCAATTCCGTCGAAGACCTTGTTGAGGTAATAAGAAACGAGACCGTTGCCTGACCATTGTGAAAAGAAAGCCAGAGCAATGATAATCCTCATGCGCTTCCTGTTTCCGGATGTGGTCAGGAGCGATCGGTATCCAACCTTTGTAGCAACTACAAATTTATCAGAATCATAATGAGGTTTAGGAGGGTATTAATTATTGACCTGTGCGATCGAATTCAATAGCAGCCTTGATTTCCTCGAACTCGTAACGAACCAATGGGTCATCCCTAGACATGAATTAGTTTTATTAACTTCGAGTGGGTGAACGAACTCACTCGTTACCATCAGCATGGTAGTACGCTAGGGTCTTCAGAGCTTGATCATCTTTACCCTTGTTGACCAAGAAACGGGGCGACTCAGGGCAGAAGAAAACGAGCAAGACTTGCAAAACCGAGGGTGTTGCCTGAAGGACTGAGGGGATACGCCAGGACCAGGTGTTTTTGATCTGGAAAGTTCCATAGGTTGTCCAGGCGGCACTGAATAGGGGGTCAGGGTTGCTCTAAATGAAAGAGACCGTAGAGAAACCTACACAATAGCTCCGGAATACCAGAGGGAGTTGTAAGTGGATGTCAGGGGAGCGCGGTAGGTGGGATATGAGATTTCAGTAACCAACATGGGAGCGGCGTTGGCTGTAATATTGTTGGGAAAAATTAGGAATGGAATTGGCCCTGGTTTAAAAAATGTTACCGACCAGCAAAAGTAAGACCGAAACCAATCAGGAAACTATATGGGATGAATTTATTGAACCAACTTCAGGGATACCATATAAACGTACCGAGCACCAATGAACATCTTTACGGACTGTGAGGCAGTTTGGATCGCGGTTGCAATGCACATGATAGCGGCACCGATGAAGATGGCAGGTCGGCGTCCTAGGCCATCAGAAAGGTAAGGTGCGAAGGGGTAGGCTGCCAGGCAACCAATATTCTGAGGGTAGGGTCAAACAAAGGTGTAGCGTTGGAAGGCTAGGACACGAACTTGGATGGCATTGAGGAGACCAAGTTTGCCACCAGTAGGGTTGTTGAAATAGTCCTTCCAGTACGGCAACGATTGTAAGCCGTTCATCATACTTCCATCATAACCGTTGGTCGAGGAAGTAATTAGGCTGAGCGCGTCATCAATTTAAGACACGTAAGTATGTAAATATTCGTTATAACATACAGTAGGACGATCCATGCATTCAGGACAATAATGCTAAGACGCAAGGAGTTAGAACGACCCACATACGAAGAGATGGAAAGAAGACATACCGCCTATTGTTGTACCATTTTCTTCTTGGATCGAGAAGCTGGGCGTAACCCGTATCAGCGCCCGATGTTGTTACTGCTCCTGCACCCATTGTAAAAGTTGAGTTACTAGAGGTGGTGAGGGGATGGATAAGAAGCGATGCATGAGAACTGTGGGGTTTTATAAGAGATCGGGGATATAGAGGGATACACTGGGCATCGACATGGAACTTGTTCAGATGACCGGGGTTCGCAAGTTTTTCCAAAGGTACGCCGCGTGGCTAAAATCAGTAATTTCGCGTGTGCACGTTACCGTAGCTGTCACAGTTCTCCATTTCCTTTTCAGGTTATTTGTTCATATTTTTTTCAGTGTCTAAAATTGTGATAAGCTCGAAAAGAAGTTGATGGCGGGCTCAACGCCGCTTACCATTTCTCGCGAGCAATATCGTGTCACCAGTTGAGAAAAGTTGCCCCCTTTTTTCGGTTCATGTAATTTTGAGCTCGATCCCCTCGGTCAACTGCCTATTCACACGAAACAACATCCAAATCTCCATATCACTTCATACAGATGTCCCTAATTTTTTATTTTGCCGTCGCCAGGACTGCAAAACAACTTTCGCTGATGTTGATTTCGACGAGGTTTCTCCACTAACGCAAATATGGGGCAATTTTTACGTAGCCCGATCGCTTCCCGATTTTAGATCTTACGTTTGCCATGGGCCTCCGCTGGGTTTTGGTTTGACCAGTAGTGCACATACCGAAATAGCACCATTCCCCCCCCGAAGTTCTCCCGCTTTCACCAAACCCGAACCTGAATTCAGGACCAGCTCAAACACTCTCGACGTACATATCAGCAAAGTGTTTCAGCGCCACCAAAAATAATGTCGATACGTTTTTCCGAGTGCAACTAGTGGGGAATTCATTAGGTTCGAGGCGCATCACGACCTACAAAAGCGATCATTTTTTCAGGTTCCTCGACCATCACCCTTGTTCGGCGCACGCCGTGGATACTCTTGGCTGCCTCTTGTTCATCGCACGATATTTTCCAGAAATGATTTATGCCCTGCAGGAGCCTGCAGATTAAATTTGGCGCCAGATTGGAGGCAAAAATGTGTTTCGGAGCCATTAACGATCAACCTTATCAGGGTTGGAAGGAATTTGAAAAATGAAATCCTCGATTGTGGAAAGATAAAAGATAAAGAGTAAATAGTAGGTACAGTCTCGAACATGATGGCGGAATTGACAGTTAGACCACGGGGTTGACATTTGACAAGATTCCGACTTTAATAACAAAAGCGAGAAACGCGGAGTGTTCCTAAAATCTCTTGAGCAGCTCGCTTGCAGATGGGTCGGAATTAACTTGGTCGTCAGAGCTTCTCCTTGGGTCAGTAGGTGTTTCTGGCGTTACCGTAACGCTATCAGAGCCAAGCTCTATCTTCTTCTTTCTGCCGAAAGGTACCCCCCAGCTACTTGCTAGGCTCACCAGGGTGCCTGTAGCCGTTAGAGTCGGACGTTGTGGTCGCGGTAGCTTGCTTTGGGTCGATGACCCAGCGGCCAAAGGGGACGTCCTCGGAACATGATATGACGTCGCCCTCTGTCTAGGGTTTAAAATATTTGCCATACCGTCAGAGATAGATCCATCGGGAGAAGGAGTACTGGGTAAACCGAAAGGATTCCCTTCGCCGGAGGATGGAGAAGAAGCTAACGGTGGGTCCGACAGCGCGATCGTTGGGGCGGCTTTCGCCATAGGTGACCCGGAAACGGCATTTCCCAGAGCAGGAAGTCGATTTACGGAAAATCGGGATGTAGTGGACATGCGGGACGCCCTAGAACCCGGCCGGAGGGGAGAGGGGGCACCGGGGAGATGGTGTGGTACAGATCCTGTCTGGGGTGAAGGTATTGGTGGGATTGTGGGAGTTGTGGGGGAAGTTTCCTTAATTGGGGGTTGAGGTACCAGGTCCAACTGCGTTTCTGGCGCAGCTTGTGCCAAAAGACGAGATAACGATGAGGGGCGTGTTGTGGGTGAAGAGTTTGCCCGAGCGCGCACCGGAAACAGATGAGAGTTTGGTGGATGTGTGACAAGGAATGACTCTTCTACCTCTGCTTCAGGAGGACCGGGGGGAAGTGCCGGCGGACTACTCCCTAGAATAGATTCCCTGATAACTTCTTTTTCAATTGACACTTTCCTAGATGAGACCCTTCTTTTGTTGTGGCTGGGCTGAGTCCAGTCTTCTACCTCGAGCATGTAATATTTCACACCCTCGCCAAGACCATATGGATTGCTGGTGGGGTCCTGCTACGCGGTCAGCAATCAATCGAGGGTATCAATCCAATTTCCACGCACCTGATGATCAACAACACGCTCCGCGATTGAAGTGATCCTAGCAACTATCCATTCGCGCGTTTTTAGTTGTTCTGCAAGATGGCCTGTCGCCTGTAGGAAGTAGTGCGGGAAAGATACTGTCAAGGATGAACCTCGGATCTCAGCATGGCCGTTCCCCAAATTAGAAACCCTTACCGTTGAAAGCCGCCCATGGTTTGGATACCGAGTTTCTCGTAGGGAGGAACAACGCCAAATCGCCTTTCGCAAAATTCCTAAAGGATATTTTTCCTTTCGCTCGTTCTCGATATTCCTTACATTGTTTTTGCCATTTGCGAATTGTCGAGCCTGCCTTGGCCACAGCTTCCAAGAAATGATCATGGTCGAATGCTCGTAGAATATCCAAGGCAGCAGGTAAATCTGAGGGGTCAATGGGCGAAGGCTCATCAGGTTGCCCGATTATACTATGCCGCATGCCTGATTGGAACATGGAGTCGGCCAAGCCAGGGGATTGCTTGGACATGGTCGGATGGGCAACCATAGCTTGTGCGGAGGACAAAGCCTTGACATGAGAATTCCGGAAACTGATTGCAACATCCAAGATCTGAGCTATCAGCCGACCACTGTCCTCAAGACGCTGTTCAAAGTCAGATTGCGATGCTTGTCCCGTTTTAAGGTCGTCCCGTAATAAACGCTCGACGTGGCGTGCCTCTCGAAGCTCATGTTCTACGCGTTGCAGTTCCTCGCGAAGACCAACAGCATCCGCATTAGCGACCTCCACTTCAGCGCGAAGGTCTTTGAGTTGTCGGTCCGAGTGTTCCTGAACGGCCTTAAGCTCGAAAAATTGACGCTCTAGGACCGCGCGGTCGCCATCCGCCTCTGCAATATGATCTCGGATTATTCGGTCGTGTTCGGAAGCTTGAGCCCGAAGGAGACGGTCCTTCTCTTGACTAGCATCTTTGAGGGCCTTGTGGACTTCCTCGCTCTCAGAGCGTGCGGCCTGGATCTGACTCTCCAGATCTTCACCTCGAGCCCGTGAAAGTTCAAGGTTGCGGAGGTTAATGGCCTGCTCTTCTAGCAGATGATTAACTTTCTCTGCGTTTCGACTCTCCAAGGCCTTGACGTCCTCAAATTCAACCTTAACTTGAGCTAATTCTCGGCGTAATTCCTCGGCTGCTTTGGAGCAATCAGTGGCATCTGCCAAAGCTTGAGATAACGCCTTTCGTTGCTGTTCCACGTCGGCGGATAGCTCGGTGTTGCGCTCTTCAACGATACGACGTGCGGTGGCCTCACTTTCCACTTGTGCGCGCGCTTGGTGGAGGTCCCTCTCCAATCGATCTGAGCGTTCCTGCTCACCCGATACTGAAGTGTCAACCTTCTGAATCTCGGCTTTCAACCTGGAGATCTCGGCTTGAAAACTCTTCCTTTCTTCTTGAAACGCTGCCTCTTGATGAACCTTTGCTTCTTCTGCCGCACGGAGCTGGTCGGCCAGGTCTTGATACGCTTGCTGTTCCGCCTCGACCGCTATGATATATTAACGAGGGAAAATATATGGGCAACTTAAAATAACTTACAACGCCTTCGTGTGACTGAGATTCGCGATGCCGACAAAACTAAAGCCATTTTTAAATGAAAATATAATGAACAAACCTTGTTGACTCACGGGATCTTTCCGCAATTCTATCAAATGCAGATTCGAGTCCGTCCATTCGGGCAATAAGCTTATCAAGAGATGTTCGGCATTCTTTCACGGCAGATAACGCAGCAACATCGTTGCCCGATCGAGCGTATTGTTCCAAATCGTCCAGCACACGGAGAAGGCCTGGAAATTTCTCGAGATTAGATGAGGAAAAACTAAGATACTCCGTTGTAATGATTACCGTCGACGTCTTCTCGCTCTAGAGAATATGACGCATCTAGACTGCCCGAAGGCGAAAAGTCAATGGTTGGCACTGGATCATCCATTCCACGCGTTTCGAATGGCAATTGTCCATGAACCTCGCCTCGGTAGACTTGTCGACGTTTCCGTTCGCTCGCACTGTTTTGAAATACATTAATTATTCTGGACAAATGTTAGAACTTGGAAAATTTCACGAGAGTTTCGCCATGACCTCAAGTATACTCTGCGCACGTTGGTAGAAAAACCGAGCTGCGAAGGTGTTAAGTCGCGCAATAGTTATGATGATAGCGGGCTCACAAAACTCCTTTCTTCGAACTATTTCGACCACTGTGGCACCATAAGCATAGAGCATATTATGCAAACGTTGTATATGTGAGAAACTATTCTTTCCACGAAAGCTGGCCTGAAGACTGGCCATGCTTGGTGGAATCTGTACAATATTATTGTTCAGAACGCTAATTTGACGAAGTGTGCCAACACAGTGGTGTGTATACGCATTCTGTGCTGCAGATTTGAGTGAATGGTGCTGTACAACGGAGAAATACAAATTTACCTTGGCATCTGTCATATATTGTAATTCATTCCGTAGGTCAACATCTCGATGTTTGAGCTCTGAAAATAACTAAGAATCTTGATTTCAATCGGAATGAAACAACGCACCGTGAAGAATTGTGTCAGGGTCGGGTGTTGGACCTGTGCCCTTGTTGGGGTAAGTGAGTTAGAAAAAATCAGTCGGCACATACTATCAAGGGATGCTGCCCCGTTCGTTATTTGTTGTAAAAGGTCTTGTGATCTTCGTAGGCACGCTTCTGCTTCGTCAAGTAGACTGTGTATACCCAATTAGCAAGATGTGAAATTTGTGTGATAGAACAGACTTCTTATTTGCAACAGCCGAACGAACGGCGTCAGTTCCTTCCGTAAGTTGTCGAACGGCTTGTTCGACTTGATTAAAACGGGATCGTAGGTCATCTGGAATGATGTAGCGGGGGCATCAAAGGATAGCAAGGATAGAATCATACCATGTGTACGAGCACATGTTTCCGCCACCTGCTTCATTTTAACATTAGAAACATAGTCGCCCAAAGTCCGTGACTTTTCTCCAGCCTCAATCGATTTCCGCACCGCTGACGACATGAACTCGACATGGATCCTCACTCTACTAATGAGCTCCAAGTCAGCTTCGAGTCCTGAGAGGAGTGTAGCCTGTTTCTCTAATTCTCGTCTCGACCCTACTGCTATTCCTTCAAACGTATCAACAATGGCGAGAACGTTTAATTCTAGGCTCCCGCACGCTATTCGAATGGCTTCGTGTTGGTGACGCAATGATACGAGTGTATTTGTGATATATTCATGATGTATGTGTGCCGTATGGAGGTACGAAGCAGCAAGCTGTGACGGTCGAAATGGAGGGGTGGCCGCAATGCTGTCTACAAAAGAATTAACGCGAAAACAGCAGGAAACATTGTGGCTCACCTTCAATTGGTGGTTGAAGGGGTGCGTCCACATGGAGGCCACGCAACACATCGTCCAGATCATAATCAAGATAATATTTATTAAAAACATATATTGACTAGTGCAAAAGTAAGTTGCGCGCACACAGAGGAACAAAATACACACTTGGTCATGAGAACCAGCCAGTTCACGAACATTACCGTTCGTCAAACGTCGTCCATCGGAGAGATACGCGAGAGCAGCATCCTGTTCCACTCCGGTCTCTTGTTGCAGAAATAATTCGAGACTTCCGATTCTAAGAGCTTACGATGAATTGATGAGACTGGTATAATGAAAGAGTAATCTAACCGTTCTATGTCACGCAAAGAAGCATTAACCTATTCGTGAATTAGTGTTGAACATTTGAACTGCTACTTGGCAAAAATGAGCGGGCCACGCGCACCTGAAATACCTGTCCATCCTCAGCCCGACATATCTGTATCATATCCAGTGGTTGAGCTCCTTTCTTTGTATATTCGGTAGGGATGCGTTTCGATTGAGATAGTGCCGCCGGGCAATTGCCACAGAAAGTTGCACTCTGCTTCAAGCCAGCCAACTAGCACTTACAAGCAAACCTCGGACTTCTTGCCAAATCTTGCCAACTTCCAGTGACGTAAGCCAACTAAATATTTGTCAGCAATTCCCCCCCTATTCTTGGCTCGGTTGCACAATCACCACAATTGAAGATCGTTACTTATACCGGTCCACAGCCCAAAGTTCGACGGTAAGTTCTTCAAAACTGTTTTTTGATGAATACAATATATCCAATACACAATCCCAGATATCCAATCATTAAATAAGCTGCACTAGGGTTGCATTTGCTAAAATTGGCTTGACCCTAATACTGAATAATGAGGTACGACAAACGCTGGCAGCACACTCTACCCCCAGAAATTTTGCGTCAGGTGCCTGGATTAAATCAATTTGGAAGATTCACACTGACAAAATTTGCATTAGAGTAAAATATAATCTTCATCTACCTACTAATCCCGGTGAACTGATCGCGGTTTTCAGTATTTATCTGGGCCTGCGCTGATCATCCAAGCCAATTATCCCTAGTACGCGTATGTAGGATGGCTCGAGACTGGACCTTACCGCTGTTGTATCGTTCGATTACTTTTTCGGATGCCTCCAAGGTGTCGCGCTTTTGTATGACCCATGATCCTTCTGACACAGATGCGCTAAGTCGCTTATTGTTTGTTCGAAATATATGGTTCGGAGGCTCTGGGTCAATTCAAGGCGACCTTCAATACGGGTCCTCCTCCTGGCCCCTCACCCTTGTTCACCGCATCATCTGGCTCTGCAACAATCTGCATACCCTAACCATCATCGATCTCGACCAAAACTTGTGGCCCTTTATTGAGAGTGCCTTGCCCTCGAGTTTGGAGAACCTCTCCATCGGTCCTGTACATGGAGCATTTTTCATGAAAGCCTTGACGAGGAAGCCACACATCAAGATTTTTACGAGTATTCAAACTTTCATGCGCGACGATGAGGTTGTAGACACGGTATCATCGCCACATCTAAGACGATTTCGGAGGATTTCTCAAATAGATGAAAGAAGTATCACACCCTTCTGGTTGGTAGACCAAGCGGAATGTGTAGGAAAATCGAGCACATTGGAGGAAATGGAACTTCTCCTCTGCGGAAATCCTGAGCTTGGCAAGCCCATGGTCGAGGAGCTTCAGATGAGGCTTCCAGAAATCACGCGCGACGAGCGTGTTACCATCCGGTGGCATCAATCACCAACCTGGATTGAAATTTTGCGTTCCGAACTCAATGCCCACGAAGAGTCCTATTTTGGTACGTTACACCTATCAAATCCAAAAAACTCGCACCAATTTTCTCATAATTAGCATCTTTATGTCAAACCTGAATTACTGTTCGCAAGTCGTGATCCTTTTGTGTTTTTGTTGCACCATGAGAAGCATGTAGGCCGGGGTCATCCTGACTAGCCAGGACACAAACACGCCTCTCACGAAAAAATATGAAGACTGTGCCACGGCACCCTCGGTTGTTATTGTTTAGGTTGGTTCTTTGGGAATCCAGGAGTTTGTTCCTGCCGATCACGATGAACGCGGCTATGGATCCAAGATGGGAATAGTGGTCGTGGTGCATCATCCAAATTCAGGTTCGGCCACGATGGCAATTGTAAAATGTCCTGGAAATGAAATGTTTGTCTCTTTGACCCTGAAATGTTGGGAAAACGAAGCCTGGGCTGTTGTGTTGAGAGGTGCTTGAGGCCCACATAAACACCGTACAGAAGCGAAGAAAGAACATTCTATTGGATTGTGTCTATTCTGCTGCCGCAAGCTTTTGCTTTGACAATTCCTTCATCCGCCGAACGTAGCTGCAAGTTAATTATTTGAATATCTCCGAGGACGCCCGAAATGTTAAAAGGAAATACGCACTCATCATATTGACACCTGTGTAAAACCGGTCTTTAGAGATGGGCTTTCAGAAAAAGAATGTTTCATACACACTTTTCATACGTGTGGCGCTCATGGTCACATTCCCAAGGCATGTAGAACTTGTCTTTCCGGCAGACATTGAGTGGCAGCAGGAGACTATCGTCCAAATATAGTCGAAGACGAAACGACCATAGCAGTATGGTGCGAATACAGTATTGCCATAAGAAGGAAAGACATACTACGTTAAGCTCATGGTACAATATGAAAAGTGGTTGGTAACGCACGCGGAACATTGATCTCTCCAGCCAATTGGCACCTTGTTCTGTTTGAGCTCCGTCTGGGAAGCTGTCTCTCCTGATGCCATGTTCGAAGGATATAAATGGTGTTCGAGGAAGAGAAGATAAAAGAGTGGTTGTGATGAGCGACAGTCACCCTAACGCGAATTCGTTCTAGTCAACGTTGTCGTTTGGCATCCACGAAATTTGCCGAAATGTTTGGCTTCATCCATAAATTTCAACACCGGCCCGGCGGCATGTTCACTTGAGTCTCGAAAGAATTTTTTCGAACAAGAATATCACTAAAAGGACACAAGTGTATAACAAAGTAGAGGGTATGATACACAACGTCTTGTATAATGAAAACATATTCCGAATTAACGAACCCACAAACTCCTTAAAAGGCCATAAAATTCAAACCCAAGATCTGGACCGAGAATACTTCCGGGACAGTGCCAGCGGCAAACTGCAGAGGAGGGAAAGCTAGAGGAGTCATAACTGGTGCTGATTTTAGGCCCACATTGCTCAAGAAGTTTATAGAGGGCGACCCAAAATCAGGAACTCGCCGAGACGTCGTGAAATTTCGCTTGCTCCGACGAGACGACACAGCTGCAATGGTTGACGAAGGCTTGCGCACGACACGAAAATGCGACCTCTTAAATCTATGTCCATTATCGGGAGTTGATAGAATAGACGATGCCGTAAGCGGCCCTTGCGCTAGGAAATTATGTTCGTTTTCGCCGATTGTCATGACGGTTGATATTGGCGACGGCTTCTTGAAGATGGGGAGAGGATGTGATGTTGTGTGCACTTGATCAGGCATGATGGGCAGTGTGGTAGATGGCTGCTCCGAAATACGAATGCCCGATATTCCGAGCCCTCTTTTATATTCAGAAGATGGCACATTGCCACGCCTCCGACTACTCAACTGAGCACTCATTCTGCGCATGCCGGAAGAGGAGGCTTTTGTAAAAGAGATACTGGTATTCTCGTGTTCGTTAAGGTTAAGTTGTAGTTGACTCGTGCGGGCCAACTTCGGTTCTGGCATTTCAAGCTGACCCAACCTTCTGAATTCTGGGTATCGTATACTACCAAGCTCATCGTTTGTATCGCCACAGGTAACGGCGTCCGAAAGGCGAGTGCTTTGATCAGGTATATCACCTGACACACGTCCGAAACAAAAATTCCCGCCTTGCGAAGAGCGTCGGACCTCAATATCACTGTTGGGCGTTGTAAAGGGCCCGATAGTACGCGCCACGTCGAGTGGAGGTGGAGCCAACATGCGTTGTGTATCCCCAGATCGTGTGTCAACAGACAGTGTATATCGTAACGGGTTGTTAGCCCACGCGCCTCGTGTTTCTTGTTCGCTGGGGACACCAGTCCCTCCTGCCATTGCCAAGTCAAGGCTCTCTGAGGCCTTATCCGATATATTCATACGATAGGATATATCCGTGATAGGATTCATTTTCGAGCTTTGCTCACTACCACAACGACTACCCCACGAATGTGAGGTTTGAGGCGGGCTGGGGGCAGGGACCGGTCGCGCGAAGGATAGGCGTGGTCCAGGATGAGGTTTTAGAGAATGCCGACGGGGAGACAACTCCATCCCACAGTTTCTATCATTCGAGGTCTTTCGTTTGAAAGTTCTCGATGGCGTTCCAAAGAGCTTCGCCTTCTCGTTGGGAGTGTATACATAGTCTGGATATATAGTCGCATGCGCTTTGTTTTCGGCAGCTGCCCGCGCTATATAAGGCTTCTTCTCTTCTACACTGAGACTATTCCATCTCTGCTCAGCCTGTTGAACTATGTTGGCGTGGTTGAGAGATTCAAGAATTTCCTCGTACGCAGCTTCAGAGAACCTTTGGTAAAATTCTGACCGAAAAAGACTGAAGGGGCCCTTTTGACCTGGTATACGATCTTTATCTCTTCTCCTCCATTGGGGTATCTTGATCGCGAGCGGGCAAATTTGTCCATCGATAGTGTCAACAGATCGTACAGTTTTTGAGAAGTCTGTATGGGGTGGGCTTGGAGTGGGCGATGAGACGGATATGAGTTTGGATCGAAGACCAATTGGGAGGACTGAAATGTAACATGAGGTTCACGGGTAGCGAGGGGTAAGACGGTTGATTTACTTTGGTAGCTGTTACTATCGTTTTTTGGATCGTGGGGGAGTGACCACGGCCCTTCCGAGGTAGGTGCGCTATTTTTTGTTGGGTCCCAAGTACGTGAGCTCGGATCGTGGGTAGGCCTAAGGGGCAGTGGCGACTTGGCCACGAAATTTGGGGGCAGCTCCGCGTCTGAGCCTTGCCTATATTGATAATGATTACAATCTTTCGATAACTTGAGTGAGAGAAAAGCACCAAAGGATGTTGATACGCACAAGGACTTGGAGAACTTCGTGATGATCTAACATTTCGAAAAGCAGGCATTTTAGATAATGCAGATCCCGCCTCCGGGGCGAACGTTTAGGAAGAACGGTGAGTAATGTCCGTACAGTGGGTTGTATGTGGGTGAACAATCAAAAAATGAATCTTTCCATGGATATATGCCTCGAGGCATCACCGCGAGGTTTGTGATTTAGAAAGTAGTTGACCATAAGCATGCAATCATCCGGATACATGTCTGAAGAGTCGAGGTGAACAAAATAGGACTTGATTGGAAGCACAATGAAAATAATAAAGGTTTACCATCGTACGAGGCTCTGAGCAGGGAATAAAACGTGTTACCGTTAAAAGGGCCGAGAATTACTCTATCTCTTCGCAGATGGCTGGTGAATCCAGAATTAAAGGATGACGAGCAGTGGATGGAAAACTGAAATTTTAGAGCACGAGTAACTATATAGATAGCGCAGATAACGAATGTATCGCTTGCATAACTACAGAGTCCAAGCGTGCAAATTTCATTGAGTGTTCAAACTTCGGTCACCAGTGTAAAGATTCATCGATCCACAGAATTTTTTCTGGTGCACCTCCACACGTGATCATCTTTTGATTCGGCGAGTCTCAAACCTTGAACTTGAATTACTCCGACCTTCACGTTGTTCCTGGTGCAATTTTCCAAGTTTATCGGAGAGGATACAATTACAGTCGTGATTGGGTCTATGGGACATATGTGTACAAGGTGGGCCTAAAATAATAATATAAAATAACGTACACCTGGTACCAATGGAACTGCACAGCCATGAAGAAACTCTATATAGTACAATCAAGATACAATGGGCGACGCAAAAAGCTTTCCAGGAAAAAACCAGTGTCGTGTTGACGCAAACCGAGATGACCTGTGGCGACCGGGAGGTTTATCTTGTTCGGCGTCGATGCGGGCTGGCGTAGGCGCTTGGGTGTCTCTAATCCGGGCACGTGCTGGCCGTGGAAGGGCGGACTGGGTGCAATATTCTTCGGAAAACTTTGTGGACGTTGTGGAACAGTGTGTTCCACGAGAAAAAAAGTTGAAAGAATTGAAAAGTGCAGATTTGCCTTCGCGGGATGCTCGCGACGTATACACGGATATTCCTGAACCAGGAGGGGGAGTGGGAGAGTGCGACCGGTCAGTATGGCGCATCGCCGGTTTCACAAAAGATATGTCACCACTTGAACTCGAACGATCAGATGGCGTGGACAACTCCTTCGAGCTAGAGTATGCCCAGGATGTTGACGAGTTTTTGACCCAGTTAGCCGGCATCCCACTTGAACTAAATGATGTAGATGAAGAGTCTTCCAGTGAAGTGGGAAGGCTTTCTTCGAAGTCGGCGGGCGAGCAGAACCCATCCTCGGCTGTTAACTGCATCGATGACGCCGACGACAATGCTGAAATTTCATCGGATGATTGTTTTGAAGATTCATCGGTTATTGTGTTCACAAAACGGTTCTTAACCGGTCTCAAGGTTCTGATAAAGTCATGAGATGTGGCTGGTGTTACGGCTATTGGAGATGAATGCAATGAGGATTTGTGACCGGTGATATCTGTGGAATCATTTTCTGCAATCATCGAATCCGATGAATGGATTTTGACAACCGGGGAGGCAGACCATGACGGATTATTTGACAATCCAATTGCGGTAGCTAGGCCAGCAGAATCGGTGGAGGGTGGGTTCAACATAGAATCGTTACTCCAATAAGACTTTAAGCCTTCGTCCGCAATGTCCGCCGAATCGTGGTGGGGTTCTCCTTCTATTTCAAGCCCTGCCTCCCATGGACAACGGGCCATACTTCCCTCGATAACCGCGTCATCCGAGTAGAAATTGTCAACGGTTTCCATCATCTCACGAAGCTCCAATATTGTGAGCCTCTCCCTCCAGTCAATATGTAGCATCCGCACTAAAACTTCGTTTAACTCCCTCGATACAGGAAGGACGGATGGAAAGAAATCCATAGGGCTACGCAGGTATGCTTGAAAAGTTGGATCATCTAAAGTCGCGGTCTTCCATGGGTTCCTTCCGGTCGCAAGATTGAGAAGGATAATCCCAAGAGACCAGACGTCGTTGGACATAGGTGAGTAGCTTCCATTTGGCGCAAACTCTCCGCCTTGACATTCTGGTTTTTGAAATTAAATTTGGACGCAATGTAGACAAATTATTGGAATTACGAACCCGGACTCATATGATAAATACTCCCGGTACGCATTTCCTCACTCAATTTCTCGGTTGTTGCAAGACCAAAGTCTGTAATAGCAACGCGAAAGCCATCATCAAAACACAAAATATTTTCTGGCTTTAAATCCCTATGGTAAATCCCAAGCGAATGGCAATACTCCACTGCGTCCAAAAGCTGGAGGAAAACATGCTTAATAAGAGCATCGTCGCCGACATAACGTCGATGATTCAAAATCTGGGTGAAGAGGTCGTGATCTGGTGCGTAATCCATGATGATATAGGTAAAATCGAAGTCTTCAATGACACGATGCAGTGTTACGACGCCAGGATGGGCTGATGAAATCTGGTGGAGGGCAATTTCTCGAATATGGAATTGCCGTTTAGCAGCTGGTTGCGCATGTGAGTGGACAAGGCACTTCACGGCATAGGAGGCCGGATTGGGAGAGCAGGTTTCGACTGCACGGTAGACTACACCATACCCCCCCACACCTAAAACCTCGACGAGCTCGAGAGAATTGCCATCTATACGTGTCCCGAGTTCAAGGTGAGCCGGAAGGATCTTCGTCTGAGGCATGCAGTGTGGTCTGAATGAAAGAAGAAGGCGTCAGATTCTGGTTAACGTCCCTGCCTTTAGAGTGTCGGATTCTCGAACAGACGGTGAAACAGAAACAGTCTCCACATGTGTCACCCACAGGTGCTCCGGCCACCTATATACGCACGGTCGCCATGAGGTATAGGACGAGTACTCACATTGTGAAAAGGGGGCGTGGCAGTCGAAATAAAACTTATCCACCACTCTACCGACCTTACTTGTATTCTAGCGGGTTTAGGTCGTACCACGAGGGTTCGCGTGAAGCAAGATGACTGTATTGGTATGTCATGCTGGGCATATATGCCTTATCTAGCACTGTCTTGCTGAGATTTCAGCACAGGTGCTGTGGGTCACTTCCGATCAGATGCGGTTCCGGAAAATGAAGCATGTCTGTTCGACTGCTGATAGGGGTTTGTTATGGTTCTGCTGGCCGTTGTTGTATGCGAGGCCTTCCAGGTGTCCTAAATCTCTCGGTTTGTAAAGTATTCCATCGCTTCACGCCTCTCATAAATTCAAGATTCGACTCATTAATGACGAGGATAAGTATGCGATTTGCGAAAAGATTTGAAATAGGGGACTGTTCGACGAGGTTTCGGCGACGCAAATAGACGGCACCAAACGGCAAGACGGCAAATGTCTCATAGTAGTGATCGAGTACATTCACAGCTGACTTTATATCGAATTTCTCGCAGTATGACTTGGTTGACGGCGGTGATTAAAGAAGGACAGTCAGCCCACAGATGTCCGTTAGCAAAAATCTTGGTAGTTCTCTCGGCTTGCTTTCATACTTCGGTCATCTCAAATCTATAATCATGTTAAAGTTGAGAGTAATTGAACGAGAGACACTACATTAGCTTTTGACATTAAATTCTCCCTGTAATATATCTTTTCATCGCTGTGCCGACTCCCTTAGGAGACATAATCGAAATCACAGGAGAGTCAATAGCGGGTGGCAGAACACCACTCCGATCCAAGAAGGTCAGCTTGAACCCTACATTCTTCGATCGAGATCGAAACGAGATCGAAATATATATTCGGCCAATTCGGGGCTTTATTTTCTGAACTCAACCTCTTCCCCCTTTACAGGCCAAAATCCTTCTTCTAGCTCTACCGTTCGTTGCCATATATCTTCCGCCCGCTTCCACTTCTCCGATTCCATGTCTTTATATAGGTCATCTACTAGGTTGGCTAGGTCGGCAACAAACATTTGGAATTCTGGTGTACTCCAATTTGTAGCGAAAACCATAACTGGTGATGTGGAGTCATTCTGAGACCCCGAAATTAGAGTTTTGTGTACATGTGTCCATGCATCAAGGTGTACCTTCCCGCTCCCATAGTGAATTTCATAATTCCAAAACTACTCATTTATTATCACGCACCTTCTCCATGGCCCATAGAAATAATAACCCTTCTTCGACACATCCTGATTTCGAAATTCTCGCCATTTCTGCTGTGTAATCCCTAGTACCCTTTCTCTCTTTCCATCCATCAATATTCAGGCTCCACCTGGTAGCAGTATTTTCGAAAAACTCAACCTCTCGCACGATATTTTCCAGTGAGAAAATTAAGATATTCAATAAGCGCTTTGAGTTTTCGGCCCCCGATCGTGATATATGATCAAAAGAGATATTGGCAATTAAGGCCCCAATGAACGGTGGGTATGCACATGCAGCATATATGCGATCTTGGTATAGCCAAAACGAGAGGAGCTCATTTGATAAGGTCCCCTGAGCGGCGGAAGCGATAAATGGATGTGCTGAAGTCGCACTGAGATATGAAGGCTTTGTGGTCTGGGAGAGAAGATGCGAGGTAATTGAGCGGGTTGTTGAGTCCATTTTCTCAGTCGCAAGTGAATAACCGAATTATTGTCGGAGACAACTATTGAGTTGCACCATAAGATTGATTGGCATTTATCTTACAGATCGATACGACAACCCCATGTTCGCTGAGTGCTGATTATTTATTTACATAATAAATTGATGATTGATGTTGATGAGAACCCAGCCAAATATCATCCAACAACGCGCGGGTACTTGCTTTGCCGCCGCTCAAGTGTTTATAGGTACCATAGTGCTTGTCCATTGCCATCAGGGACCACGATTCTTTTTTTTTTGCAGACAAGGTTTCAATTTAAACCTTCAGTTTTGTTCGCATCACGCCACGGACAGCTTCATGTTCCGGAACATTTATTCCGTGAAACAAGTTCTAAACAAATTTAGACTGCTGCATATGCACAAGAACGTGCAAACTCTTATATACACTATTCTAGGTTTCTTTTACGTTCTAGCTTCCATCATCCTATTGTCCTGATATTAGGTAATTGTAGGATGTCGTGCGCCTTTACTATGCACTCGAATCAGGTACGCGAATCCTACAAAGTTGACATACGGCTGTCTAACCTTCATCACGGAAGGAAGGCATCGGAGGTTAGACCCTTCATTCTGAACTCCCGAGGTTCACATGTTCAGCATTTTCCCTAAGCCTGAACCACGAGTTGCGTCTGGGCTCTCGCTCGTAGGTTCTGTCACGCCTGGCCATTAATCCACGTCTAGCTACGGAACATGGCTCTTCAAAAATATTCCATTGGACATTGGAGGCACAATTCTACCACAAGCGAGCCGCACTTCGACCGCCGTCCATGTGATTCCGTAAGAGAGTACAATATCAATTTCAAGGACAAGGGATGTTGCCTCGACCTTCGAATTCTATTCAATTTACGGGAACTTCTAAGTTACGTCTGGCGATAGGGTACGATGCCGTCGCCTAGCGAGCTTTGAGTGGCCCCGTGGATCCCGCATCTCTCTCTACTACTCACACTATCGTGTTGGGTTTACCAAAATTGTTCCCAGCAACGACTCACGAATTCATTGTCGTAATACCTGCGTCCCCGGCTATTAATCCTCACAAAAAACTGGAGATATATCATAGGTTCTTAGCTGAGTGGACACTGCGAAGCGAATGAGTTTGCCGTTGGTTAAGTTTGAGTTTTGCTGACGGACGGTGCGGGGTTCGGGGCTTCGAACATGACAGGGTGAGGTCCAATCCCACCATATGTCGATTATTTCGTTCCTTGATGTTCGTCTTACTCAGTGTACAGGTCCCGACTCTCAGGAGACACCTCCCAGCGAGGAATCCGGAAAACGAAACGTATAAAGGTGCACCAGAATGCCTCAGTTCCGACACCAATCTTTTTTGGCCTGTCTTGACCTACCTGTTCCACACCCTCAAAAAAATCTAACAATGTTCTCTCTTCTCGTTGCTTCATTGCTCGCTGTCTCTGCTTTAGCTGCACCGAACAATGTCCAGAGTCGTGATGTTGGCGAGTCAATAGTCCCGAGCGGCTGGACAGCAGTCGGATGCTTCACGTAAATACCTTACAATACATCTCAAGACACTGATCACACGAATTAACTAAACCCTTATCCAGCGACGAAGGTGGTGCACGCACCCTTGACGCGCACTCGGCGTCCAGCGAAGACCTCATGACACTCGAAGTATGCACGAGCTTCTGCAGCCACAACTTTGGTCAGTACACCTTCGCAGGAGTTGAGTTTGGAAAGGTATGCTTCATTCATACTGTTGTGTCCGGTGACTGATTAATTTCCACTGGGAATAGGAATGCTGTGAGTCGCCATTTTTATGCATTCTTTGTGTTTCGTTTCGCTAACTTTGATTGTAATAGGGTGTGACAACACCATCAACGCACCTGGCCATCTCGTTGACGATGGCTGCACTATGGCATGCACGGGTGATGTTACCCAAGCTTGCGGAGGTCCCGACCGTGTGTTCATCGCCCAAAGGAATGCTGTTTAGGGAGTTAAAGTGAATCGTCAACGGACCGTTCCGATAAAGGCCATTCGTATTTTATACTAGAGGGTGCTATTCTAGTTGATGTGCCGATACGTTGGACTTTGCTGTGATATAATGGGATTCAAATTTTAGTGAAGAGTTATGATATGTGTTCAGGCTTGTGGCTGGGACGACTTGAAATACGAAGAAACCTCCTGCATTCTAATGGATCTCAGGGCTCTCCCAATGATCTCACTAATGCACAAGATTACATGCGAAGTCCAGTAGAAGTTTAATCATAAGACGATACTATAAGCCTAAAACACCATCGCGAGGTGATAATTTGATAGGGCGTATTTGTTAAATGGTTACCAACATAAAAGTACTTGACTTCCTTGAAATACTGTCGGCCGTCGTGCTGCTCGGCATAGCAACACGCCGAAGTGACAATGAGCTTTATGGGGACGTTTCGTGTATATTGAAATCCGGGTCAAGGGATGGATAGATCCTCGGACCTCAGGGTGTCAGGGAATAAAGAAATGAAAAACGATCCAACAAGAAAAGCGGGTTGACTGAAGAAGGGCTGCGAGTCTGATTTATTAAATACAAGCACGTTGGAAATAGAGGCGATTCTGAAGACGTTGGTGTGCCGCGTATCAATTAAATCAAGATGTAGGCATATCCAGGAAGATTTGGGGTGTTGTCAAATTTCGTATGGATGTTTTTCTGGTCGCGAAATCGTTTGGAGACGTATTCGCTACTTTCCACGAAAGTAAAAAAATATTTTGTCAGCATCTGGATACCGGCCGGTGCAATAAACTCCCCCTCTTCAATTAAGCCCCCTCCAAAATGTCCCTATGCCGAAGGGACCCGTGCGGGGGATGGCGCGAAGTCGAAGGAACGAGCGCGCCGAAACGCAGTGGTTGGCACTATCTAATAATGAATTCTTGAATTTATTTCTCCTGGGGGCAATGGGTAAGGTCGCCGCGGAGCCTACCAGCAGGTCCAAGGTTCGCCATTATTCAAAATAATGCCTATAAAAAACGCTCCAGTTATATTTCCTACGCCATTGCAGTGCAGGAATATTTTCGGTCTTCACCCTCCAGCCTAGATGCCAGAGAAAATAGTGCATTCCAAGGGTACAGAAATAGACATCCCCGCCTAGATATGGGGCCAGACAAAGTGGTAAAGACTCGGAGGTGGAGGGTAGTGGATGATAATGATAATGCGGACGCGTGCGGGGGTTCACTATAATTCGAGCTGTTACCCGTATCCAGACACCATGAATAAATTTCTCTCCCGTAGAGGTATTTAGTATCGGCATCTGTCAAAGCGCCACCGCGCAAGATAAAATACCGGGCCGCCTCACCAACGGCGCGCGCGCGTCGAGACAGTAGTAGGGTATGGGAGACCAAGGTTAAGATGATGGTTCGTGCGCGGTCCCTTTGGAGTTCAGGAGGCGCGCGCGGAAGCGTGATGACCAGCCGCTCTTTTCCAGATATCTACTACCCCGAGCAGTGGGCGTAGGCAAACGCAGAAAAAAACCGTAATGCGTATCCGAACGTCCTTTCTGATCCATTAAACGTCCACGCCCAACCGGATGGCTCGAGTCATTTCAAGTTTCTGAAATCTGATACAACGCCGGTACTGGTGAGATGATTGAAGTTTCTAGGTTTCGAGTTTCGAGTTTTTCCTTGGCTTGGGTAAGTTGATTGGCATAGTATAGGTATCATTTTTTTTCGATGGGCCTACGATGATGCGAGGGAACCATGGCGCGTATCCAGACAACCTATTCATGATCAGATTCATTCAACATTCAACAAAACCACTCGGGGGGGGGTTTCACAGGTACGAATTCTGATATGGCGAACAAGTCCAAAGTTTCGAGAATCTGTTCATAACCACGAACACGTCGTGACTTGATGATACCAACGACCATCACGAAAAAATAACCTACGCTACGCACATCCCGAACCTCGATCCCCCCCCCCCCCCCCCCCTAATGTCAATTCAATTCATGCAGCCCCCAAAACGCGTCCCCCAACCATAGACCTGCGGTTATACAGACTTAATCTTTAATTAGAACTGAACTAAACATAACGTAACGTACCTACATATAAACATCAACTCGGGCAATTCGGGCATAGGAAACCCCCCCCCCCCCTCGAAGTTCGAATCCGGCCAATCGAGGGTTCTCCTCGGTTAACCTCCTCTTCTCGTCCACGGTCTTGAGATTAACGATCAACGACATAGACCATCATATATACACAGAAAGCGCCGGCGGCTACCCTGGGGCCTGAGTGGGGCGGGTCCGATAACGACAACAACGCGCTAACGGCGGGCGGGGTTGGATGAGCACCCCTTGGGTCTCTACTCGGAGGTGTGTACGTACGAATACCGCCCCGTTGGCCTGGGTGGCCCGTTTCATGAAGACCTAGCCTATGAGACACTTGAACGCCCCCTGTAGTGCGTTTAATCTGCGGTGTCTTTTAATTATGGTTTGTGATTTATGGTTTATGATTATGGGTGTTCGGCTGCATCGGTGTTAGTATCGGCATGATGTGGTGTGGGCGTATTAAGGTGCTGGTGTGGTGGCTTCGTTTGGGCGTCATTGTTGTGAGCGTGTGGACAGTGGTGGACATGACTGGTTCACGAGTCGGTTCAACGCGTGGTGGCACTTTCTCCATCTAGGAAACACCGGGGGGCGATTCCACACCAAAAGACTCTATAGTAAAATCAGTACAAGGTGCCCGAAAAAAAGACCATAACCCAAACTTTGCGACACGAATGCATGGGTGGTATGTGTATGAGCGTCGTGTCATGTGGGGGAGGCTTGGCGGGTACGAGCAGAGCACGAGCACGAGCTATATAGTAAAACGCGCGGATGTCCTGCATAGACGATAAATCCTATCTGAGTTCTAGTACCCTTGTTCCCGGTATCAAGACCATACCATTACCCCCTTCGAATCCCAATTCTATCTATAAACCCAAGTCTCAGATCCACCGCTGTCCGTCCCAAAAGCCAAGACACGGGCGTCGGGCATGCGAGCTCAAGTTATATTTAGATTAGTCCAAGGACAAGGATCCTCGAACATGCGGTGAGCGAGTAGAAGCACGAGCACTCAAAGCTACACGGCCCTAAGGCTAACATTTGGTCTTGGCACCTTAAGGTATTCGGTACTCTGTACTCCGTCTTGCGGTGCGATTGATACTAATGCAATATGGCAGAATCTACTTAGCCCACCTCGTTTGGGCCTTGTGAGCAGTGGTGGTGCAGGGTTGGGCTGGGTAATCTAATGGTGAGGAGTGTGCCGCGGCCGCGGCTTGCTCGAGCCCATCTCTAAAAGCTAATGGGATCTATACGCCGGTTTTGAAGTCCCGTCGTGATCATTGGAGTGATTGAATTCTTCAAACAATGATATCAGCGGACAGCAATGTGAAGGATATTGGGATACTCGAAGGACTTTGGCTTGGCTTGGCTATATGAGGAACGAAGCTTGCGAATAGAAGCGGTGGTTTGAGCTAAGTCGTTTGGTTATGGCATGGTGTGGTGAGTAGCCGATTTAGGGATTTGCACGGTTGTTAAATCAGGGATTTGGGATTCGAGGGATTCGAGTGTGGAGGGTACGCCGTTTGGTGGGAAGTGTGGGTGGGTTGGGTATGGAGGTCGTTGCACCAACTCTTTCCAAGCTCCAACATCTTGGAAACCAAACGGGACGTCCCTTTTTCTAAATCGAGTTCATTCTCGGCATGCGTTCCCTGAGCACACGTTGAAAGCTAAATTAAAAAGTCTCGAATTCGCACTAGGCTACACGTATTTGCCGTCCATCATGATACGCGATCCTGATCCGCTACTTGGAACGGAATGAGATTTGCTCGTTCGGTCGAGGGACGGGATGGGTCTCAACCCTTCTTAAAACGCGGAGTGGAGTATCGTAAAGGCCAACATCGCATCCATGGATTCCGGAAATACTGTTATGGGCAACACAGGATTTTTAACTCCCCTAATAATGTTCTCTTTGGATGATTTTTTTCTGTTGAATGTTTCTGTTCCGTCAGGGGCGGGTGAACAAAAGGGGTGACGGAGGTATGAGGAGCATAAGACAAGAATAGCCTGAGTCGAGTACATAAGGTTTATTTTTAAGATGACTGCGGGGTTAAAATTGGGAATTGTCTGTGTTTCTAGTTGGCATTTATTTAAATGTTTTAGGTGTTATGGTTATAGTTCACTAGGTTTTTGATCTTGACGATGATGATGATGATGATTGATGATGGTGCGTGTGTTCGGGTAGTAAAGTGGGTGGAGTGAGAAGCGCTCAGGCACATGTGAGTATTCATTCTGAGCAATGCCGCAGGCGTGTATGGTGGGTGGTGGGTTCATTGAACATCTGATCAAAGGTCAGCGTGGGATGGTAGTTTAATTATTGAATGATAGTGGTGTGGGTGTCATTGTGTGAGGATGAATAGGAGATAAAAGGGAATTGAGTGGCATTGACAAAAGAGTCTTACATGTGGTCAAAGAGTGATTTGATTTGATGCATTGCTGCGGAGAGATGTGACGACATTCGACAACCCACGTGTTTTGCCAAGAATAGAGTGAAGCTGAGATTATATTTTATTTTATTCTTTTTTATTCTTTTTCCTTTACTTTTTTACTTTTGTCGATGTCGTCGGAAGTGTTTAGACCGCGATTACCTTTAGATCCTTTCTCTGCTCAATGGCTCATTCAACCGCCAACACCGACGACGACGACGACGACGACTACAACTACACTTCCTCGTCATATCGTACTCATCCTCGGTGCCACTACCCACGCTGACCTCGCACCACTCGCTTCATCCTCTCATCTCAATTCATCTCTCCTCATCCTCGCTACTCATACTCCTCCCCCTCTCAGAAAACCTTCACCCACCCATTCCCACAAAGG
The DNA here is from genome assembly GCA_037014335.1 of Collybia sordida. Classification (NCBI taxonomy): domain Eukaryota; kingdom Fungi; phylum Basidiomycota; class Agaricomycetes; order Agaricales; family Clitocybaceae; genus Collybia; species Collybia sordida. Next base: position 892,653 of record JAYKXK010000009.1, on the reverse strand, counting down.
CCCCGCCATCCTCATCCTTCATCTCCCTGCCCCCCTCGCTGTACACGACGCTGGCGCCGTTCGTCTCGTTTCCCTCCTAGAGCGTGCACAGCGCGCCGTCGCAGCTTGGTTAGCCGCTCCTGCTCCTCGCATACAGCAATTCGGAGAAGATGGCCCAGGAGGAGAATTTATCATTCCAGAAGAACCAGAGTTCAGCCACACACGCCACTCCCATCCTGGTCCAAAAAATTCTTCTGTCCCTAATCCTTCTCCTCTTGGTCCATATGCAACAGGTTCAAGCTCTCCCTCTTCTTCATTTACCTCTTTGGCCCATACCGTCCCACATTCAAAGCCTAAACATCCATCCAAGACAAAGACCCGTCAAAGCACGCCTATCCCTTTCACCGCCCTACTCAGTTTCCTCCCAAGTGGTTTACCCGAGAAATCTCTCCTAAAACATGCCATTCTCGTAACAACTCTTTCTGCCCCTTTTCTCTCTACCACTCCAGTCCTAGTCCCCTCTTCCGCAGGTGTACCAGGCTCAAGTCCCTCTAACGTTTCCCTCTCGCGTTCTTCACGCCCTTCTATCCTCGCCGCACTTCCCTTTTCTTCCTTATCCCTCCCTGCATCTACTCATCCACAGACAAAGCGGCGTTCCCGCCTCTCATCCCTTTTCTCCGCTTCCTCCCACCGTTTACTTCCTCAGCCCTCTCCAAGCCTAGACTCTCTAGCTCATGCACACGCGCCCCCTCCCGCGTGCAAACCACACCTCGTGCATGTCCTCCCCTATTCCGCATTCACTCCACCCCCCACGCAGCCACTCCCCAAATCAAGACATCGTCCTCGTCTCACCATCCCAGGGTCTTCATCCACACCAAGCACAAGTTCTGGATTAAGTTCAGGTCACAGTAGAACAAGCATATCTATAGGTACGTTTTGTATAGTCTGACATCGAGCACGATTAACTCATCAACTCCCACCCCCCTACCTAACCCCCTTTTTCTCTTTCTCCTGACTATCACCACAGCAACACACGCACAAACACACGGCAAAACGAAACTCGTCCAAAGCATCGAACAGTTCCTTCTCTCTTTTGCCTACCCGCTAGCTCTCCCTTCTGCCATCTCTTCAAGACGACCTAGCTCCAGGTCTTCCGTTATCGGGCCTCCCGTCCCGACTCGGGGTCTGGGACTTGGGCTCTCGTCAGGCTCGGCAGGTTCAGCCACAGGTTCGGGTTCAAACCCCGGGTCGGGGTTGGGGTCAGGTTCGACCCTGCGAGGGTCACGTACAGCACCGTCTTCACCTGCACGAACCGCCCCCTCTTCCCCTTCACGTACCGCTCCAATCAGAGCATCCTCACCCAACCCCGGCCCCGCGTCCGGATCCGGGTCCGGCTTTGGATTACCATCAGCATATCACGGACATAAATCACAATCTACCTCCGCGCTTGCGAGACCTGCTAGTAGTGCGTTGCCTACGCCTGCACCATCTGCAGGGTCGGTGTATAACCCACACCCACACCCACACCCGCGCGCTCCGTCGTCCTCTGCTAGTTCGGTAGCGTCGAGTTATGCGCCGAGGTCGAGGCCTGCGTCGACGTATTCGACGTACTCTTCTTACTCGGCTATTTCTGGGATTTCTCAATTAGGGACGGGGGAGGAGGAAGAGGGAGGAGGGGGGAAGGAGAAGGGGGGTGTAGTGCCGTACCTTGTCCCTGCGGGTGTTATGGGGTGTCATGTGCCTGGGGAGGGTTTTGAGGAGATGAGTGTGGGGGAGGCGGTGGTGTTGGGGTTGGTGGATGAGGCTGCGGCGGGTGAGGGGTGGCCGCGTGCGTGGATTGGGGAAGCAGGGGTCGTGGCGTGGGCGGAGGGTGTTGAGGTTAACCCCACACTCAGTGGGAATGGGAAAGGAAAGGAGAGAGAGGGAGGAGAGGGTTTGAGTCCTTTGAGGACGGGTCAACCCTTCCTTGGGCCTTTATCGACGAATGGGGGTGGAGATAACGATAACGATAACGATAACGAGCAAGATAACGAGAAAGACAAGGTTAAACCCAAATCCAAATCCAAATCGAAGATGGAACGTAGAGTCCGACGAAACGAAGCGGGGTTACCCACCCCTCCTGAGAGTTCGAGTAGTTTGGACAGTGAGAGCGAAAGCGAAATGGAGCTTCTTGGTCGAGGTGGTACCCCTGCCTCTACCTCCGCCTCTACCGACGGGGATGGAGTTGGAGATGATGGGGATGGGGATGGGGACACGAGCGTGGATGGGGATGGGTACGTCCGCGTGAGGAGGGATTCTGGGTTCGATTCGGAGGGGGGGGAGGATGCCAGGGGTGGGGAGGTGTTTCCTAGTGCGGGTGCGGGTGGGAGTGTGAGTTTGGAGGATGTTGGGAGGGGTGCGGGTGCGGGTGTCAAGGGGAGGAAGAAGAGGTTTAGGATTAGGGTGTCTAGTTTCTTTGGGAGAGGCGGGAGGAGTCAGAGTTTGGGGTCGGGGTTGGTTGGGCAGGAGGGGGAGAGTGGGACGAGCACGAAGACGAAGACGCAGACAAAGACAAAGACAAAGACGGGAAAGACGAACATCAAGCCGAAAGGAGTATTGACGGGCATGGGTTGGAGGCGTGGGTAGAAGATTAAACGTTTGAACGCTTAACGCGGACAGATTTGCATAGACTGGATATTTTTGGATCTTTTTTTTCGTATGTAGGGTTTATTTAACCGTCCTTTTCACGTTATTTCACGTTATCTCTTTTCGGATAATCGTTTCAATGTTTCGTGTTTTATGTCCATGGTAGAAGTTTGGGATCCTTTTTTTTTTTTATTCTTCTTCTTCTGGCCTTGGGGACTTTTTCTTTTGGTTCCCTTTCTTATCTTCTTTTGATTTTTTTTGATTTTTTTATTCTTAGAACACTTAATGACTCTCTTCCATCCATGCCATCCTTCCTAATTTTTTTTTTCTTTCTTTCTTATCTATTCATTGCATAGCATACATATCATACGCATACGCACACGCACCAGCACATTCGTTCGAAAGTTTTTTTTTTTCTTTTGGTTCCGTTCATTTCTCCATCCCATCCATCCCATCCATCTTCACCTCCATCTCCATCCCCATCTCTCACTTTTTCCGGCTTTTCACCTCTCTCACTTATTTCCTGCCTTTTCGCCACTATTTCCTAATCTCAGTCTCTCCAATATAGTAATCAGATCCACAGTATCTTGAATAATATCAATAATATTTCCTATCATCTCAAGCAAAAATTATACCTACGCGTTTATGCATTGGCAACGTGGTGGGATATAGTATATATGAGACCTCCTTCTGGTTCTGGTTTGTAGTTTCTCTCGTATCCTATGTATGGCGGCCCTGTGCAACGTATGTCTAAATGGAATGTTTATTTCCCTTTTTGGGGAGTCCGCGCGGTCCCGGTCCCGATCCCGATCCTAACATGGGTGGCAGGCACCCTTACGAACTCGAGCTTGGACTCGAACTCGTGGACAGTCTAGATATTGCTGAGGGTTCATCGATCATCTTTGGCTCAAAAGAACGATACCATTAATTTGTCACACTGAAAAATGCACACTGTCTCGCACCGCGCAGACTAATTCCAAAAAAAAAACAACTCAAGAAGCATTTCTGATGTTTGTTGTGGTGATACAATAGAGTGGTTCGCCACATCGTGGGTGCACGTTCTAATTCGCCAAGAGTCTGGAAAATGGAGGTGAAGTGGCAATCAAGGCGTTAACACCCGGGTACACCATTTGAACATCAAAACTATCTGCGTCTTTGGAGCTGTAGATATACATCACCTCCCTCTGTGAGATCTTCCAAGTGGCATTCCCACCGGCAGAAATCGAGATTGGGAGTGCCGGACCGAAGGAGGGCAATTGGGGTCTTGAGTTGGTGATATTGACGAATACATCGCTAGCGGTGAGGTTATGTACTGTCACTGGCGAATATGTGAGGTCATCATAGAGCTTGTCTGACAAACGCAGGGCGAGTGCGGCTAAGGTAAGGGTTGGATTGGCGGCTGGGGAATAAGGGAGTACGGACAGATCGCAGACAGAGACATTGTTCCAACCGTATTGCATTTTTAGATCAGTGTTGACGATGCCACCAGATCCATGGTTAATACAGGAAGGTCGTTTGTAAGGGTGTCGGTACGAGGAAGGAAAGATGCACCGTCAAGGGATATGTTGACGAGAGCGGTGGTATTGTCGACGGTAACGCCATCTCTCTGAATGTTAAACTGAATGTCTATCTAAAGCTTCATACCCCCAATTATGTCTCGGTCCGCCATATTACGATAGAAAAACGGTGATGAGACGGCGAGAATACGGTGGTCAGTGACATGACCGAAATTTTTGGCAAAATTTTCGCCATATTGAGAAGGGTCTCCTCCAACGCTCCTCAGCAAGATAGCTGGACTTTCAATAGAGCCGGCGCAAACGACAGCCTGTTTGCAGGCAATCTTATGTTCGAGACCGTTTTCATTCTGGATGACGACGTGTGTGGCCTCGGTCTGTTGATCGGGCTTGGGGGCAGGTTCTAGACGAGTGACGGAGACATTAGGGACTGTCCGAAAGTTCTTGTCCCTTTCTCCCTTGGGATCATTCATCGCGGCTTCCAACAGTGTATCAATCGTACTGAATCCGCCTTCTGCGAAATCGTAGTTGCCTGGATCGCGAAACTCTGAAGCGATCCTTCCCCACTGCCACTGCACAAATGGAAGGTTGGTCGATTTTTCAGTCCTGAGGTTGAGCCTGTCAATCAAGGCCTGGTGTTGCGGAAGTGTAGTAGGATAAGCTATCTGCCCTTTTCAAGCGATTTTTTTGGAGAAGGGATGCAGCGAGTACACCCCCACCAATTCCCGAACCTATGATGACAATATCGAAGGATTGGTCCTCGGCTTCTTTGGCTACATCAGCACCGGTGAGCTGGAAGTATGCTTTCTCATAGCCGTTTGGGGGAAGGAGAGGCATGTTGGAGCTAAAGGGAAGTCGGCATCAAGATTTACAAATAGTCGGCGGGTGATCCATACCTTGAGTTAAGCACCGTAAAATTTGGGCTCGAAGGTGACTGGGTGCCAGACTAGTGTAGAGTTTATATGGGCCAAGTCAGCCGCATAATCTAAACTTAACGCGCGCACATGTTCCACTAGTATTTCAGAGGTAGGGGATCCTAAATGAATCGTCGCCTTTCCAAGTAACTGTGATAATCAACCAATCCAATAGTAGGCAATAGACGGTGCTATTGCGGCCATCGCGAATCGATACCAAGCGATTCACCTGTGAAGTATGTGAAGGCTGGAGGGGTGAATGAGAGTGAACTTAAAAGTTAAAACGTTACGGCAAATAAAGTTCACCACCCTTGATTATAATATATATAGTATAGTGCAAGCGATGCCGTCTGTGCCGGGCGACCTTGCGCAGAACTTCGGGCCTCCTTCCCTGAACGGAGAAGAGGAATTACTTCATCACCCAAGGCAATAATTCGAGGGACAGATAGTGATTACAGAAAGTATCATCCTTGAAGCAGCATTTTCTGAACCCACGGCTTATTTCAGAATCCATTTGTTTTTTTTTTCACTTCTTTTTGGATACATTCTTTTCTTGAGGTTTCCAATTGATCACATGGACAGGTCATCCTCTTCCTCAAAATTTCGGTCCATGACTCCACTCAACGCTTCCACTTGCTTTCCCATCTGTTTCTGCGGTATTTTTGATGCTATTTCCACGACAATGGTATTCTGAGGCTCGTGCGAACAATTATTCCATTGCTGGAACATTTATATGTAGTCTTCGGTTTGGTGGGATGATATATAAAGACACTTCCAAATGAATATTGGTGCGTCCAATGCACATTCGACGCCTTCTCTTTCTTCTTACGCCTCTAGCTAGTATTCACTGTGGCATTTCTGTCGCGCCACCTGGCCCTTGGGACGCCTTTAACTTCGCACCTCCAAATCGAACTATCCTCCCAAAAACAATCCATTCCATCCATGGATTCATTCAAGACGCAAACCAATTGATTGCAAATAGCAGAGGAAAGGCGGTCCTTAATGGAAACGGCTCGTATGTTGTTTTTGACTTTGGGACAGAGGTTCAGAGGTTCGTGGATTGACACTCTAACGCGGTCGCGTCGTTTACGCTCCCAGGTCGGGGGTATGTTATCGCTAACTATAAATGAAGCTGCACACAACTCGGTCCTTTCCCTCTTTCTCTGAATCATCACAATTCATCAGTGCCCTTAAGTCAGACGACTCTCCTTAACGGTGACGAAGTTCAATCCCCGTCGTCGCCGCTGCGCGTTGGTACCTTCACTCAGTCTAATGGCCAACAACGTGGCGGGTTAAGCATCTCACAATTTGAATGCGCCTGCCACTATCTCGGGAGTGTCTTTCCATACCACGTGGATGCCCCATTGGGACGACTTGCGAGCGTACACTGGTTACATCTTTGCACATGATCCTAGTTTTCACGACCCCTGAGATTTCCTGACCAAATTGTGGTATACTGGAACATTTACTGTTCTTACCAACACAATCGATTCACACCAGGCTCGTCAACAGCCCTGTCCGCCTTCACGAGGTCTCTTACGATCATCGATAAATAAGAAAGTCAAAATTTAGATTACGTTCATCACACAAAATTAGATGTGCCAGAATCTGACCGGCCTGGTTTTACACTATACTGAGAGGTGTGTTTTACATATATATAGAAAGTGTTTAATTGATGATATATATTCATATCCTGCCTACACGGGCAGTGTTGAGTGGGAGTGGAACATCGTGGATATGTAATTAACGGTATTGGTCGTAATATAGGATTCTAGAGGCTTTGGGTCAAACGACGATTCAAACATTCCGATTGAAATCCTGCTTCGCCTGACCCTTGTCATGTCGAACGTTCCCTACCAACCCAGTTAGCTACAATCCACAACAATGCACAGAAAAACCAAACTAACCTTGTGCCTCTTGTGATCGATCCCCTGTAACTGCACCGAGGATAGAGTCCTTCTTCCCAGCGGCGCGGTCCATTGTGCCCTCGGCGTAACCTTTCGCCTGGGCTGCGTTGTATTCCGCCTCACCCTGTGCATGCTCTTCTTTCCCAGATCGTTGCCAGGATTCGGCGCCGGTTAAGTTGCCGATCGACTCGACGAGGGTGCCCTTTGCGGAGTGGAATTGACCAGATGTCTTACTGTAATGAAAGCAGAGGTAAGAACAGGAAAGCTAGAGGGGTCAGGGAGGGACATACGTGGGCTGGCCGGTGGACATGTTGTTCGTGGAAGAGTTGTTAGATGACATAGTAGTGCTTTGTGTGATAGTAGATGAGTTGTTTAAAGTTGAGTAATTTATAAGTGAAGATTTGATGTGGTTTTATTCCTGAAGGTATCGGGCCTTTTTATAAGTTTCTCTGCCTCGAGAAGTGGTGCATCGTGACGCAATTTACACCAAGGTATGGAGTGAACATTCGGTGTGTTCAAGTGGCGCGTCGCGAGCACATGTGATAAAATATATTAATGGGAGGATAATGATATCACACTGACGCGTTCCAACCATGAGGGTACCCAAAGTTTTTTGATCTGCCCTGCGTTCAACACACAAACCACCGCAATTTGCTCCAATCTACTGTGGTAGGAACCAATCCACCCTCTTTCCCATCAACGACCTACGATTCCGAAATTTACTGTGAGATAAACCCCTTCTTCCCCTTCTAATTTGATTTTTGTGTTGTACTGGCTGTCAGGGGAGAACAGGGAAAACATTGAATTTTATTTACGTAGTACCATCAAGAAGTTTGGGTATCCCTACTGTATCTCGCTCGCCCAGAGACCTATTGGCTCGCACATCTGAAATTGACAAAGTTCTCGGTACATCCAATATTTCATCAGTAATCTCAAACCATAATATAATGTCCTATCGCATAGGTAACTACCAATATTGAAGGAACCCACAAGGAATGCGCCACCATGACGTCACCGTATTCTCGCAATGTGGGATTCGCGATGATCCACCTAAACCAGCACATCAAATGTTCACTCCATGCCATGTCGTAAATTGCGCCACGAAGCGCCACTTCTCAAAGGAGAAAATCGTATAGGGATCCATGAAATTTTCGGGGATGAGTCATTTCGTCCAATGGACTACACTGACACCGAATGAATTAGCTTTAGAGGAGGATCCAGTGAAATTATAAAACTCACGCCATCTCTTCCGAGTCCCTGACACACGCGCCGTATTGGTTGGCTTTATGTACAATGCCCCCTCGGTCGAAGCAACGGGAATGTTACGACGTTTGTTCGCGTCGTCGGGAGGATTAATATACTGATTTTTGTTTGAAGCCTCTAGAAGGGAGTCCCGTCGGCTACGATAGATACATCTACGTGAAAATGAATCATCTCCCTATGAGAGCCGGTTGCGGTACCCTCAAACAAGCAACCCACAGGCGTATAGCGTGGGGGGGGGGGGGGGTATCGAGCTATGGCATTCCCGTAATTTGTTAGGCTTTGTACTTATATGTACGCTGATGCGTAGTGTCTTGTCCACGTATAGTCAATGCAAGCACCTATATCGCTCATCGCTTTGGGAGACCCTGTGAGGGACATGCAATAAGAATTTTCATGCCATCGAAAACTCGGAGCGGTGAGATGAGGACCCTCAAGATCATGTGTCCAATCCCACTAGCGGGGGAAAGGACCGAAAGGTTCATAGGTTTCCATGTAGGTAAAATTCGTTCACGTCAACGCATCAATTGCTTGCCCGGGTGGGTATGATAGGCGTGAACGGATCGCTTTCTGAATCGGGTGATAGAACCATACTTGAATTGATTCCACGAACAACAACGCAGCACGGGCTCGAAAAATGTGGGTGTTGCGAAGTCAATCCAGTTCTGAGCGTAAAGTTAAACCTGAACGGGAATTAGGTTTGATTGGAGAGGGCAAGTAGTAACCTTTGAAATGTGTCTTGTAGAGCGGGTTCGGTATGTGTGATCTAGTGTGTAATTGCGAGATATACCTCGCTTGGTCCACAACGTCGAGAGTTCCGGACCCATGGCACATCACAGGTACAAGGTTGGATTCAGACTCTAGGGTCGAGAGCATCTACTAGTGTGAAGTAAAAAAGTTCTCGAGGAGTTCGCTCGTCGCCAATCGCGAAAGCAAAGAAACTAGATGACTCGGTCAAAGTGTATGACCTTTGGGTATCTCGGTGTCCAATTTCCAGCGTTGCATAGCGGTGAGATTAAACACGTAGCTGCCAAAAATGATACCAGAATATGTTCCGTGTTTGTGCCAACCGATTCCCCACCGCGACCAAATATCTAAACAACGGCGATGAACGGCAACTGGTAGCGGGGAAATGAGGGCTGTTTTTTCTTCGATCAGCGCGTGGGTACTGGAACGACACTGAGACATATAGTTTACGTGGCTTATGGGTCGCACGTCGTGTTCGTTATAGTGTTTAAATTAACCCTTTGGATCTCGTAGCTGCTGGGTTTTGTGGCTGTTACCAGGCATCGGAGTTGAGGAGGCCTTCGGAAACGAGAATTGAGCGAACCGCAGTATGGCCGTATTGTTCGGTGAAATGCGAAGTGAGTTATTCGTGTTGGGGAAATGGTTTCATAGCTTCATTCTCCGTGTTATTAAAAAATTTCAGACTGAAGAATATGCGTCCAAGGAAGACAATTGAATGTTGAAATCGGAGTTGAGGAGGAGAGAAAAGAGGAAAATGATGGGAGTCCTATATTGCTTATTATGGAAGTTCTCGACTGTTGCCATCCTCAGTTGGGCTATCAACTCCACTCCCGGGCCTCACGAAAGTTTGATAAAAATCTCCATTTTAGTTCGAGTATATGTATGTCTATGAATCAACGTCCGATATATTCGATATTACTAACATGATACTCCCAGATGGGTCTTGGTGGCAAATGTGGTGTATGTATTCGCAGGGCCTGATTCAACCGGCCAATCCGCCCGTCTAACGGCTACATGATAGCATGTACCTTACCATAGTGTGGCTTTGAAACTCTTACTCCATCTTTTCTAGGTTCCTCACAGATACAAACAATCATCCAGATCTCAGCTCGATATTCTTGCCAGCACCGTAACGACCAATACCCTTTTTTGCCGTCAACACTACCCATGCGCCAGGTGCCGCGGCGCCGGCAATGCGAAACAAATATGGCTTGGATTTGAACATACGCATTCTGTTCGAGAGCTGCTTTTAGTCCTGTGCGGGATGATGGAATATCACCACCCATTTAGCTGCGCGTTCGCCGCTCATCTGCGGCCTATTTTTGTCATCATCCCATAACTCCCGATCTTTCTATCTATATCACGCTAAAACTCACCTCCCGAACAGACATTAGATCCTTGGAGAGCTTACCAAATTAACTGGTCTTAGTCATAAATTCAGTTGGAGTTGACTCGGAGTGAAAGTAATTTTTATCCTAAAAGGCAAGCCACACAGCTTGTCTTTCCCTCCCCTCTGAACATGCCTGAAATCACCCCCATTCAAGCTTTTTCTCTAGGTGCTGATGCTAATTATTTGTCGCATAGGCCGCTTCCTATCGCCCCAGATGGCCATTATGACTGGCAAACTACTTTCGATATCAGTACAAATCCTGAGGGACATTCCGCCGTCACCAACCTCTTAACAGCAGTAAAGACTATCAAAGACAAAGGCCCCATTAAACCAGATCCTTCCGTGGTCGTGAGTTCCGGGATGCTTTTTATATTCTCATAATTAATGACCCTCTAGGCTGGTTTTGTTGACGCTGCGATTCATCCTGGTGAAGAAGACGATCGTAAAGGAGCTGTGAGTTGTTCATACATCCATGATACATTCTTTGTTGAAACGTGGTACAAGTTTGCCGCTGGCCTGACCATACTATCCCGGTTGCCCCCTGATAGTGACATTAAAAAGAAAATGTCGGACGCGGTGATCGGAAAGCTTTACAATACAGTCCCACATGTTGGTAACGATTTTGTCATCACCTAGACGCATCTAAATACTTATCCTAGCCCCCGTCGACGTTTTTGGGACCAGCCCATAACTTTCGCCAAGCAGATGGAGGTGGAAACAATCTCTCGAACCCGGATATTGGGCGAGCGGGAACTGCTTATTCAAGAAGCGTTCAACCCAAGTGGTGCAACGATACAACGAATCTACCCGATCCCGGCCTTGTTTTCGATACGCTTTTAAAGCGGCGCGCGGTACTCTATTCGCATGGTCTTAGTGTATTTATCTGACATGTTTCGCAGCAAATCAACCATCCTAATGGCAACGCAAGTTTTACTTTCGCATTCGCATTGCTGGTCACGCACAGCCTATTCAGGACTGACTACAAAGATTGGACTAAAAATAACACCAGTTCTTATCTCGATCTCAGTCCTCTATATGGCATTGGTAGATTCTGTCGTACACATCGAATTTACCTTGGGCTACTAATGAAAATCCACAGATCAGACAACGCAGGACCAAGTCCGTAACAAAGCGCTAGGAAGGGGCCTCTTGTATCCTGATACCTTCTCTGAGGAACGCTTGGTATTTTCGCCGCCAGCAGCTAGTGCACTTCTCGTCATCTTGTGCAGGAATCATAACGTTAGAGGCTTGTCTTCTCTGGGAATGGTATACTTATGCTTTTTGCAGTATATTGCTGAAACGATTCTCAAAATCAACGAGAAGGGCAAATGGAGTGATCCACCCCCGGAAGATGCTGCGCTCCGCGCACAACAAGATGAAGAAATCTTTCAGACTGCTCGATTGGTCAAGTAAAATCGATTCCGTTCATCTAATGAAAATTTTCTTATGATTTCCCTTGTAGTGGTGGCCATTTTATGAGTTTAATTATGGATGATTATGTCGCTGGATTCCTTGGGCTTTCGGAAGGAAATGCTTGGAATCTTGATGCATTCGATGTTAGAAACTTCATTTGTCAGTTTCAATAATTTCTAACTACTTCTTCGTAGCCAATCAAGCCCAAAGATGAGCCTGAGGTTGAACGAGGTCAGGGTAACCATTGCAGTGTTGAGTTCAATGTAATGTATAGGGTAAGTCCTTGCTTCCCGCTTGCCATAGACTCCTTTTTATATGTCCCTAAAGTGGCATGCTACAACCTCAACCCATGATGAAAAATGGACGGAGGATCTCTTCGACAGTGTTTTCGAGGGAAAACCCCTTGATACTCTTAATCTAGTCGACTTCAGAACTGGGTTTGGAAAAGTACTAAAGAATATCGAACCCGACCCGAAGAAACGGACGTTTGGAGGGTATGTAGTCTCTCCTAGTGTTCATTTTGCTTCCCTAACTGAACTGTACCCTCAAAGAATGACCCGTGGACCGGATGGAAAGTTCAACGACGATGCTCTTGCCAGAATTTTGCAGGATGCTACGTCGGACCCTGCCGGTGCTTACGGTGCTGGACGTACACCTGCAGCCTTGAGAGTAATTGAGATACTGGGTTTGGAGCAGGCCCGTACTTGGGGCGTCTGCACTATGAACGAGTTCCGGGTTTATTTGGGGCTCAAGAGTAAGTATGATCTTCTTCGCCCCCAAGCAGTCTCATGAAGTTTCCTTTGCAGAGTTCGATTCCTTTGAAGATTGGAATCCTGATCCAGTAGTTGCGGTACGCCCACCATGCTTGATCTTGATACATATGTTGACAGCAAGATTAGAATGCCGCCCGCCGCTTGTATAACCATATTGATAACCTCGAACTCTACGTTAGTCCTCCTCAAATTCTTTCATTGTAGGCGTTGTAATCTGAGATTTGTCATTGTAGACTGGCCTCCAATGTGAATCCACAATGCCCCTTACGGGTGGATTGCGTTTCGCTTGTGGTTACACGGTGAGTTTCCAATGCTTCTAACATGTGGGTCCATCATTCAATCCAGGTGTAGATGACGCGTGCTATTTTAAGTGATGCAATCGCACTAGTGCGTGGAGATCGCTTCTATACAACGGCTTTTACCCGTAAGTTTCAATGATTTACATCCCCCCCGCAAGGACTAATACCTAAACTAGCGGGAAACCTTACGTCCTGGGGATACCAGGTACCCGAATTAATGGCCCCTATTAATGATCTACGCCTGATCTAGCTACATATAGGATACACTGAAAAACCCAAACAACGGTGGCATGGGAGGGCAAAGTACGTCCGTCATCTGAAATTTCCTCCAGGGTACTTATCAAACAGTGCCGAAATTACTGACAAGACATTTGCCGCGTCATTACCCATTTGTAAGTCCCACTGGTGATTAAGTTTTGTATATTTAACCCATCTTGGATGATAGAATTCGGTCTATTCATGCTTCCCCTTCTTCACTCCACAGAAGATGCAGGATAGCTTGACAAAGCAAGGAATCGCAGACCGATATACATTTGACCGACCTGTACCTGCGCGCGTACCTAAAGTCCTCAACACTGTTACTGGCATCAATCATGTATTCAAAGACCCTCAAAGTTACAATAATGTCTATGACATGAAGGGTTTGGGCAATGGCTATGGGTTTATCCTGTCCTTCGACGATGCGGCAAGGTACGTCTTGTTTTAATGGGTGGATCTTTACTATCCAATGCTCATAAATCTTCGTAGGCATGATAGGGACAAGGCCATGGCGGTACATGCTCTATTCCCTACCAAAGACTCAATCAATGAATACCGAGCCTGGTATCGTGATAGCGTGACAACCGAGATCCAAGAAAAATCATGGAAATATGAAGGAGTACCTGGTGTTTACATTGATATTGTCAAAGATGTCCTCAATGCAACCTCGGTCCACTGGGCAGCTGATATACTGGTGCCTGGAAAAATCATCGCCGCTCTCGATATTTGCTGACATCCCCCACAGTGTGGGCTTCCGTTGAAAACCAAGGAAAACCTTTACGGCCTTTATACTGTCCAAGAAGTCTATGATATGTTTGCCGATATCGTACGTCATTCCCTTAATTTATATGGGTTTTACTAATATGGATTGTAGTTTACGTAGGTCTCGCTGAAAGAATTTGTTGATTAGACACTAACGCATCCGATGGCAGCCTCACTTTCTTGTCCATTGGTGACAACGAAAATGGTTTTTCCCTCAGGGTTACTTGCACGGAATCCGGGGGGGTTATCCAAGCCCTAATTGCGAAGGCCATACTTGAAGTCGCTCCTAGTACAGCTCCAGTGAGAATTTTGAAGAACTTCATTTCAACTTGTTCTGACCTTTATGTAGAATATTGTTGCAGGAGTTGTCTCCAAATTTAACAATCTTTTCTGGCCTGCGTCTAACAAACCCTATTACCCCTTCCTCAGCAGACTTGCTGCATCAGGGCGACCCCTTAACGAACTCACTGCAACTGTCGTTGGCCTCGCCATTGGTTCTTCAGTTAATTTTTCACAAGGTATGTCCCTATGACAGTGGTAATTATCTTCTCGTTGTCGAATACACCATAGCTGCTGTCAATGTTGTCGATTTCTACCTTGACGAGGAACGCACAGCAGAGCGTCAAAAAATTGTTGCGTTGGCGCAATCCGAAAGCCCTAAAAATACTGAACTTCTTCGAGGATATGTTCGTGAGGGACTGCGTAAGAAATGCCACTTCGTTATTAGTTTAGCACACTAAATGTGACCACCCTACACAGGCTTGCGCCCACAGTTCCAGGGGCTCTGGCGCCGTTCTACTGTTGACGCCACTATCAACCAGGGAAGTGAATTCCCTGCCGTTAAGCTTGAGGTAGGCGACATTATCTGGGCCAGCTTCAGAAACGCCCAACGCAATGTGAGTGTTCCCCCTTTTCTGCCTTCAAGCAGTTACTCACTTAATTACAGCCCCAAGACTTCCCCGACCCACTCAAGGTAGATCCCACCCGACCAGGGAACGCACCCTACTTCGGCTCCGGCTTCCATGCTTGTGCTGGTGTGAATCTGGCGGAACAGACGATCACTGATATGGTCAAGATTATATTCCGGTTGAAGAACCTTCGTCGTGCGCCTGGACCTGCTGGAACGCTCAAAGGATTTACGCGAGTGATAAATGAGACGGAAACCAACTTTTATGTTCAGCCCAACGGAGCGTTGACTCCTTGGCCTGCTTCCATGCATTTGGTTGTGAGTTACTTTCCAAATTCCTGTATATGGACCTGAGTTTGACGTATCAATTTCAGTACGACGAATAAGGTCCCGAGCGGCCATGAAACCAAGCCCAAAGCTGTGCCATCTTTCTGAATGTTTATGAACAGACACTCCGATAATTACCAACTAATTTCATGAATTACGGTCGATATGTATTCTGTATATAGGTATATTATATTACGAACAAACCTATTTTACGAACTCGTGTGGCTGAATTGTTCTTGTCACCTATCACCGCATGACCGCCGACCATTTGTTGGATGGCACCACATTCTAGATCATAAAAATCCTGGCTCATTCCAACGTACGATTCTGTTTATGTAATTTGGTCCGATTTTTGGAGGTATTCGCATGATTCGCTGAACTCGAGGGGTTTTCGCCTTTTCTAAACCGAAAATCTTAGAATAGTATTTTTGGTAGAATCAGGAAAGGTCAGTTGGTGTTGACGCCACTAGGATCTACAATAATCGGTGCGAATTGATTGAGTATTTTTCTCCTCATGAGAGCGGTCTCTACAAGACCTCTTGAGAATGACATTTACGCCATTCGGAAGCTGGTCCGGCAATGGCATCACAACGTCGTACGATATTTAGGATTAAATATCAGCGCACCCAGCCTGAATCTGGTAGAATTATGGGAAAAACATATAGAAATGATCTGATGTCAGGTTCTTTACGCAATATTTACCAGGTTACATATAACTTGGTCCACCTTCCTTTCTGTTCCATCGTAACCTTCCTCTCCCCCCTCCATCGCATCGTTGTGTAAACGCAGTAAGTCGTTCTTACCTCGATTATTTTATGGGACGGCCAAGGACAGATTTTTATTAAATCACACTCACAAGTATGCGGCCCCCCTCTTGAGGTGTCGGACCACACATTGGATTAATATTCCTTGGAAAATCATTCAAATTGTTGGAGCCTCATCATACTGGAAATAGAATTTCGTCGGGCCCGAATTGACATCCTCGTTTTCAGATCTGCTTGAAATGACCACACAATCCCCCGCTCTCGCCGACGGCCGTGTAGAAAGCCGTATCAAAAACTATACGAATTTCTGGCAAGAAAACCCTAAAGCCGGGGACGATAAAGTCGACGCAGAGAATCGTCTCAGCAGTTATACTGACGTCGTAAATGGTCAGTTTAAACCCTCGAAGCTTTTCAACTTATCTGCTCACATTCCCCCTGGCGTTCAGGTTATTACGACGGTGCGACAGAGCTGTACGAATATGGATGGTCACAATCATTCCATTTCTCGCGGTTCTACAAAGGAGAGGCCTTCCTCGCATCGCTCGCTCGACACGAACATTATTTGGCCGCTCAAATGGGCCTCCGTCCTGGGATGCGTGTGCTAGACGTCGGCTGTGGCGTCGGTGGACCAGCTCGTGAAATCGCTGGATTCTCCGACGTGAATATCATCGGCTTGAACGATAACGAATTCCAAATCCAGCGAGGCAAAAAATTTACAGCTAAAGTTGGCTTGAATAACCAGGTTACGTTCGTCAAGGGTGATTTCATGAAGCTCGTTGAGAAGTTTGGAGAGAATTACTTTGATGCTGGTATGTTGTTTTTTCGGTCAGTAGGTTCCCCCCTTTGATGCATTTGCGCAGTTTATGCTATTGAGGCAACCGTTCATGCCCCTACATTTGAGGGTGTCTATGGCGAAATCTTTAAGGTTCTCAAGCCAGGAGGGGTGGTAAGGATTAATTGATCTCGTCCTTTTTTTTTCTCCTAATAACATTGCCTTCAGTTCGGCGTCTATGAATGGTGCATGACGGACGACTGGGACCCAACGAACCCTGAGCACAAAGCTTTGGCGCGTCAAATTGAGCTAGGAAATGGTATCCCGGAAATGCGGCCGCTACGTCTCGCGCGTGAGGCCCTTGAAACGGTAGGGTTCGAAATTGAGCACGAGGAAGACCTGGCGGCGCGTGATGACCCTATACCTTGGTACTATCCCCTGGAGGGCGATATCCTCAAGGCGCAGACTTTCTGGGATTACTTTACCGTGTGGCGGATGAGTTGGAGCGGAAAATTGGTCACCCATAACGCTGTGCGCCTCATGGAACTTGTTGGGCTCCTCCCGCGGGGAACGTACGATGTCGGTGAAACATTGAAGCTTGCCGCAGATGGACTTGTTAAGGGTGGTCAGAAGAAGGTTAGTTCACGGTTTTGTCTTAATGTCGTTCTACCGGTTCTGATGGAAATTGTTTAGCTCTTCACGCCTATGTGGTTGGCTGTCAGCAGGAAGCCTTTAGAACCAAGTAAAAAGGAGTGAACAGGGTCAGGAATATACCCACCTACAGTAGCAGAATATTATCTTTAGCCTGTAGAATCACCTGTTAGTTGAAGAACTATTTTGTTGACAAGGACTGCTTCTGTGTTTCGGTGAGATCACCGGATGTCCTGTTCTTGTAAAATATTTGTGATATTTCCATAACAAAAATAGAATTAGAACACGGCCAGTTGTTGCCAGTGTTCGGCGTGTTTTTCCCGGAATCCATTCCGTTAATTATCGAAGAATTTCTTCGTGGGTGAAGTGTATGTAGAAATCTGAACTTGGATCGCGTACAACAAACAAAGGACAACAACGGTATGGTTAAATAAAATTTCCGTAAGGTTTGATCAGCAGGTGAGTTTTTGACCGAAAGGAGTTGATATCTCCATCAGAGATTTTCCCGAACAGATCCAAAATGCCCGCCTCAATTCAGGAATAAATGAAATACAAGCTAGTGGAATATCCCACCTGATCTCATCCTCCGCATCTTTTATACCCCCTAACATCTGTAGTTTGTATCATTTTATACCCTACCAATCCTTTGAGCTCGTTATGCAGCGAGTCTGGTCAACTTATCTCGACCAATCTGCCAGGGGTCGGCCTGATAGCCCGCAAGTGGTACGTGACCTGTTTGTGTGAACTTTTTCATCAAACAGTGACTGATCCCCTTTTCTTCCTTTACCTTTACCTGTGTGTTATCGTTGTATTTTTGTCAGATGGACGCTACCCCGTGAGCGCTCTCTCATTTTTCCGACTTCTACGTGTACTGACAATTCATTGAAGCCATTCGAGGCCTGCGTCTGTCTCTTCACACGCAAATTCTGCATATTCACAAGCGGCCTCAACTCGCCACATGCTCACCTCATCGCTCGACCCACCCAACCCTCCTTTCTCCAGCTCAGCCTCTCCGAGTTACTCTCCAACAGGCTCCAACAGTGATGACGCCAGTCATATGTCCCTCACCGTCAATTACCTCCCATCAAAATTCCCTTCGTTGGGCAACATGCGCAATCGCAGGGGCAAAGGTGACGACCTCATGATCCCAAAACGTGGTGGAGGAGTGGACGCTTTTCGTAGTGGTGAAGCCAGAATCCCAGGCGCAGGAGATGAAGATGATGATGGCGTGGCGAGTGGTTGGTTTGGAGCCAAAGATGGCCGAAAAAGGAAGATGAGATGGAATAGGTTCAAATGGATGCTCTTCATTGCCAATCTTCTTGTGAGCCAAGTTTTTTATATTCATAATCATTGAAACTAAAATTTCTCTCAAAGCTGACCATGTATTCCCTGGTTGCCCTCATTTTCTGCCTCCTCACTTGGTTCAACGTGTGGACGAACGCAGACGTGGTCCGCGTTGGTGACCGCACTGAGCTTGTCGTCTCCACAATTGCAGCATCATTTGGCGTCCTCACATTCATTATCGGCTGGGCCGGCATCCTCCTTAACAACCGCAGCTTCCTTGCCATCTACACATTCATGCTTTGGATCACCTTCGCCTGGCTCGTCGTCCCCGGGTACGTTTCCTACCGACGACGATCATTCAATCTCGAGGGTAAGATCAATGCCCAATGGTCCCGCCAACTTGGAGCCAGTGGTCGTATGCGCATCCAGTCACAGCTCCAGTGCTGTGGATATTTCTCGCCCTTCGTTGAGGCGACCGTGAGTCAGACGTGCTATGCACGTAGCATTCTTCCTGGATGCAAGGGTCCTTACTTGGATTTCCAACGCATGGTTCTTGGGCGCTGGTTTGTCGTGGCTTTCTCAATCGTACCAGTGCATATCGGTGTCATTGTTGTGGGTCTCTTGTGCTCCAATCATGTAACCTACCGATTCGGTAAAGGCATGATGCCGAAGGCGTACAGGCTTAGCCCGAAGAGTATGGCTGTCATCATGGATAACTACGCAAAGTATGTATCTTCCCTAGCCTTTCAAGCCCCCCTCGTTAACGTCTGTTCTTGTGTTGACAGTCAACTCGCGGAACAGTACGGCCAGGAGATGGCGTCGGATATCATAGCTAAATCCCGCTCGAATCTCAACCTTGATACCATGGCACCGATGCCTTTCACACCTCATCCAGGCTTCGGCAACACGCCTTCTGCCAGCCGGGGTTACTCTAACCAGTCCCATGGAAAATATGATTCTGTAGGTGGACGAGCGCCCGATGGGGCAATATAGCTTGCAGATTAAGGTATGTTATGAATACAATGAATGCTCATAAAATTGATACCCTCCCTCAGCTACGACTTGTGGATAATTTGGAACATTCTCTGCATATATACTAACGGATAATTACACCCAAATTTGTTTAGACTAACTGTATGCCACTGCGGTGTACTTTCGCACAGCTTTCTAGGCCCCTACATCACACACTACTTATTTCGACGGTATACTCACTCCTTTGTCCACATAACTTATTCCCTGTAATAGGCCTGAAAAGTTATTTGTTGCCCATGTATAGATACCCTTCTTTTCGAATATACACTGAATGTGTAACCAACCCAACCATATTCGTGCAAGCTCATCACGTCTTTGCACATGATCCTTATCATTTCATCTGGCAAAGCTGCGGCCCTGTTCTATTGTCGTTCCATCCAACTTCCAAGTGTATACTTTTTAGATACATGAGGCAGTGGAATTCTCACCAACTTCTCAATAATATAAACGTTCAATCCATCTATCATTACCCCACTCCACTCGTCCAAATCCAATGCTCCTGCTAGACTGTAAATCTAAAAATAGACCCGATCGGGGAACGTGGCCCCACATAGCCTCACATGAACGCATAGTTGAACGTCCACGTCAAATCCTCGAGGCCCTCAAGCTCCCAACCTACTGCGAGCTTTCGACGTACTTCAATAGTCCCAGCAAGTCTCGTGGAGCCTTATACGGTATGTGGGCTTCTTAACGTGTGACATCGCCTACACATGTCCCTCACGGATCATACACTAAAACCGAGGCAGGTTGAACTGGGAAACAAGGCGTTGGGTGCTACAATTTGTTGATGGAACACACGATGATTATTTATCAGAAATCCCGTTTGTTTCCTTTCATTGTATCTCCGTTTTGGCTTACTCCTTATGTTTGATTTATAATCCCTAGAGGCGTCCATCCCAGAACTCCCGCCTGAAATATATCTTTCAATCTTTGACCATGTTGCTCCTCCATTATCCACCCCAACAGACATTCATGATATACTCTCAAATCTATGTTTGGTGTGCCGCGGGTTTCGCCTGATGCTCCAGCCTCGCATTTTTGAGACCTTGGAATTCACCAACAAGAAAACAAACAAACTAATACCAATCAAAGGCCCGCAGGCCTTTTGCGTTGCCCTTACCAATGGCGTGGCTTCTGCTACATCACTCGCCAAGTACGTTAATGAATGTACACTACGAGATTGGACCATGAACGGTATCTTGTACGCGGGTTCGGGAGCACCATCTTGCCTCTGGGATGTGTATCGTCGGACTCTCAGCCTGCTACCCAATCTCATGTGGTTGAACATGTCCGAAATGTGCTTGGATGCATCGATGTTACAATCCATATGCTCCCTGAAGAGAATGGAAACACTTCTATTAAAGAATTGCGTTGTTGCCCGCGAAATTGAACCGGAGGTTGTGCTTAATTTTAGGCCACCACCCAACCTTCAACACTTCTACTACAGAGGAAAAATCCTCCAGACAGAACCTTTGCATCTCAGCACCCTACACCAAATCATCGATCTCACCTATTTGAAGACGTTCCACTCCGTGTCTTGGGATGTTACCGTGGCCATATTCTCCAATTTCGTAGGGCGTTCCTCGTTGCGAGAGTTGAATCTATCCCGGGCTGTTCACGACTATTTTCTCGTCAAAATTCTAACACACTGCCCCTTCTTGAAATCCCTCACCATTGAGGGTATGACCCCGGCTGTACTTCCACCTGCTCCCCTCCCGTTTCTGTGTATCCCCGATCTTGAAACCCTAATCTGTCCACCTTCAATCCTATCCGATCTTATTCCTGGACGCCCCATACGAAAACTCATCATTTCCGGTGTTTCCTGTCATCCCCCACGGACCGGTGATCCAGAAATGGGTACCTCGCGCGGTACACAACTCCTCTCTCTTTCGGGGCCTGCCACTATGGAGATTTTGGCCCAATCTTCCGCTAGTATGGTGATTCTTCGTGCACCATTGCAGATTTTCATCCCTGGAGCATCCTCTCGCTTTTTTTCAAGTCTCGAGCAGCTCCACCTCGATTTCTACCACGAGAATTATGATTTCCAGCCTGTGAACTTGAATTGCAAGAAGGAATTTGGAACGGTATGGGCTTTTGCTTCTTATCACCATCTTTGACTTATGCTTTTAGTACAGACGATCTGTGAGATGAGCCAGGGAATTCCACCGTTGTCGTCTCTGAGAACGCTGATAATATCTTTCGGGATCCGTGCTCCGGCATTCTGGCCATTCCTGGTAGATCTTGTGCTGCAACATGATTTGATCACTCTGCATCTGGAAACGTTATTTCCCAACATGACGACAGTCATTTTCGCTCCCCTTGTACAGTGGAGGAGAGAAGTGAACAAACCAAGAGGGGGGGTGCACAGTGGTCTGGGAAATGGAGAACGGGAAGAAACAAGGTTGTGGTCGGCGGAAATCCTTCCCGGACACCGTATGGTTCTTGCTGCACTTAGCGCAGCAGGATGTCTTAAAGATGCTCAAGATTATGGTAATGCCCTTCGGGCTGCCATGGGTGCCGTACCAACAATCCCGGAGGAAGGATTTGTGTAAGAATATATGTATATAAATTTGTTGTAAGTCGAAGATCCAACCATAGGATGTTACGGTCCTGTTTTTTGTAATAACTTTTCGGTCGATACCGACTACATTACGCTATTCTAGAGGCGAATACTCTTGGTTTAAAGAATTGTTTTGGGTAATCTCTCGTCCGCCGAAGGATATGAATCATTAGCCCTGGTGTGGTAATGAACCGGGGTCAACTTCTCGAAATTTGTGTGGCCCTTTCATTAATACTTTTACTCTGGAGTTCGGAAGCGTCAGTACAGACAAATTAAACATCTCCTGTTATTTCTCTTCAAGTTGGCGAAGTCACCAATTAAAAATCAAGTGAAACAACCGAGGACCGCCACTGGCTGGGTCCTTGGGAAGGTTGGGGGGACCGTTATGTGTCCCACTTCGAGCCGGAATATGGTTAAAATCGATCAGTATTTTGTTGGGATCTGCCTAATAGCGAGGCCTGTGTGACCTTAACAGTGCGGCATGACATCACCCAAGGCCTGCCTGATGAGATGGCAAATACTCCACTCATTCATGTTTGCTATTTGCTTATGCTTTAGTATACAATGGATCGTGTTAATTCATTTCGAGGCTCGAGGCGGCACCGGCGCGGAATTGGCCTGCTGCGGTTTGCGTTCATGAACTGTGGCATTTAAAAGATAAGATGAGTTTACCTGTTTCCCTGCGATCCGTTTTTCATTTTTGGCAGTATTTCATCCCAGTCGTCCTCGACCTCTGGTGAAATTGAAAAGACAGCTAAAATCGTCGCTATCGCGATCCAGATGCTGTCGTGGGCGAAGAAGCGGCCAGGGCAGATCCTGCGTGCCGATCAGGTTTAGACGAAAATATCGACTAGTTTTTATTATCCACTAACCTCCTTCCAAAACCGAACGACGCCGCAAGATACGGCTCCCCGCGTCCTAATGGTTTTTGTAAGAAACGGTCAGGGTTGAATTTGAGAGGTTCCGCATAAACGCTCTCGTCTAATCCCATCCCCCTAGAGGTATGAATTATCAAACCTGATGGGCAAATAGGTCTTGAGAATTTACAAACCTCACATTAGCGACTACGATGGAACCTTTAGGTATAAGCATGCCGTTGTACATATCATCTTCTCGAGAGACATGGGGAACCCCTAAGAAAGAGCTCTTGTCAATGGAAAGCTGAAGAATCGTGCTATCGTCTAACCCATTGGGGTAACAGGGCACCACCTTCGAATAAGTTATTTTCCAAGTCGTGTATTTAAATTTCAAAAAAAATACCTAAGGGTTTCTTGCAGAATACATTCCAAATATGGGAGTGAGAGACGGTCGTCAAAGTTCGGAAGACGATGGCTTCCTACAACTGCATCGATTTCTTCTTGTGCTTTGGCCTGAAATTCTGGGTGGAGTGCCATAGCGAGGAGGAACGCTGAGAGTGATAGTGCAGTCTAAGAAGTCTGTTAACTCAAATCTACTCCAAAGGTGAGTAGGAGGGTAGAGTTGACGAACTGTTTCCGGACCAGCAATTTGAAGAATGGTAGACATTCCATGTATGTGATCTAAAGTCATTCCATAGCCCAGTTTACCATTTCGCAGAGCTTCGAGCTGTTCGACGAGAACAGAGGGCTTTTCGGTCCCGTATTCCTAAAATAAATGTTAAAATCAGCCTCTGGATGACGGTACGTAGTGCTTAAGAACCATTTGTCTTTCGATATCAGCGACTGGATATTGATATAGTTGCTCTAAAAATGGTCGCGCAGTCTTTGCTATTTCTCCGTAGTAGGCACCGGGTAACCACGAAGGAATATATCGGACTGGCTCAAATCTTAGAAAAATCCGTAATCATTTCCCTAAATAGAACCTACGAATGGGTAGAAGATTGACGATAGAACCTCCAGGATGGGAGATAGGCGGAAGCACGTGATGGATTGCATCGTTCACTATTTTGAGATAAGGATCGTCGTCAGTCTCAATTATATGTCCATAAGCTACTTGAGTCAGAACGGCGGTAGCGAACCTGTTTACGATAATCAGTAATCCCCATTTGACCAGTCAAAAAAAATTCAATTCACCTCGTCAGGATCTCTGGCTGACAAGATGGCGCCGAGAAGAGATGTTGTACCAGTGCACGGGCTTCTCGAGTTTGAATAGGTCGATATGACGAAGCCATGCTCATGCTAAAGTGTCTTTGTAACACTTTCCTGTGCAATTGATGGTACTTTTCGTCATTCAAACAAGCAGTGGTGTACGATGACCCAGCACTGGCCGAACAAGTCAAACGAGGTTGGAATGATAATCGTATTGGCCGCACATGCCGCAAAGGGGAAACTTAGGCCTTCCACTATATTTCGGTGCTCTTCCGTCTAACAGCTCCGTAGCCATTTCAGCATTGTTGAGTACGATAACAGATTTTCCCAGAGAGCTTAGGTGTATAATCCCGCCTATTTCTGTCGTCAGCAATTTATTTGTGGGGAAAAACATGCGAAACATGCCGTATTTCTTTCCTAGGTCGTGAAACACCAGATCTCTGTCATCCGAGAGAAGTAATCGAAGGTGTCCGATAACGGGATCCCGCGGAGGTTCAGGAGGTAGTGGCAAGTGTTTGCTTGGATACTTCACCCAGAGACGAATAGCCCGGAAGAGCAGAACGACAAATAAGAGAAGGGCCATCGACGTTATCTTTAAGCAGCTTTCCCCATTGCTAACTGACCCATAGATATATGGAATGTGGGACTCTGCGGGAATACATGTGATCAGATTATGGCACACCGTTATTCTTAGTTCCCCACGCCGGAGAAACATTCATGTCGGCTCGAAAGCGCTGAAGAAGCGAGAAAATCCTGCGTGTAGGAGATATGATTTTATTAAAGCGTGGGTTGGTTCCGATTATGCATTCATCGTGGAATTGATCAAATCCTCCGTCTCTGGCACTGTGCACGTAACGAGAACGCCGACCCCGATAGGTGTGATCCACACAAGGACTTGGCTCAGGAATCTGGAAGCAGATGTTTCTTGTGAAGTGCTGCAGTGTCAACCAGAATTATGGCTCGTAAGACGCAGTCCAACTGCCACTACGTGGGAAAGGCTATTTTTTTCCAAACAATTTACGAAAACTGGCCGGCGGAGTAGGTTAAGTCAACCTGTATGTTTCCTTCGATAGGAAACTGTGTATCGATCTGGACATTAACGACGTCCTATATCTCCTATAACTGGTGAAGTTTTCAAATCTTAGAGTGAATTTGACAAAATCCAACTCGCGCAATCAGTTCAGAAACCAGTCTTGTTTGGTTTGGAGGCCTCGAACAAATATTGACCATTTTCTCAGTCACGAATCCCGACTCTCGTGAGTGGAGTGACATGTCTGCTTCTGCTGCCCTTCAGGCTGTCAAGGCTTTCCGCCTGAAAGCAATACAGGGCCTACCTAACCATATTATCCGTCTTGGTCCATTGCCACCTCCGACCGAGCCTGTTAGTGCAGGAACACTAAGGCTGCCAAATCCATTTGTTCCTCGACTTAATCCCAGGTCGGGGAAATGGCGTCCTGCGGCATTAAGCCTTCGTCGTCAAGCGGATTTAGTCAAGCTTGCTAAAGCTTCAAATACCCTACATCTCCTACCCCCCGGTCCCAAAACACCACGGCCGACTGAACAGACTCAACGCGTCGCCGCCGAAACTCCCTCGGCGTCCGAGAATAGCTCAATAGAAACGGCCACAAAGCCTGAAGAGCAAGATAAAGATAAGGAAGCTGCATGGATAATGCCAGTTGCTTGGGAAGGCAAGGCCGAATATAAGGAGGTTGCAGGTGCAGAACTCGGGACACGACTTTACGCCGCGAAAAAGAAAATGTTCAAAGGACACAGATGGGAGCGTTTGAAAGAGGCCCGAGAGAAAAAGCAGAATATTCTGCTCAGAGACATGGCCCGGAGGGTCAGGAACTACAAAGCTGTATGTTTTTCATTCTACCCTGATTTCGATTCGCTTACCCCCAGACGTATTCTAGTATTACAAAAAACGCAAGCCGGACCCTCTCAAAACGTCCAACTCAGCGAAGGCGCGAAAGCTACCCTTCTAATCTTGTCCTCTCAGTGTCCACACTACCGTATATTATACATTGCCTACTTGTTTCCTCTTTCGTCTCAACGAAATCAGCTGCGCGACTGCTGCGCTCGTGAGGAACATTAAGTTCGCGTCAAATGCCGTCCCTATCGGTGTTAACTACTACTCCTCCCCCGGTTCTCAATAAGCAGTGAAGAACGGTCAACAACATTCTACTGACTTCATACAGCTATGTCCATAAACTCAATTTATAATGAATATCTCAATGGGGAAAAGCAAATTTTATTTAAACTCCGATTCTATCTCCGCGCTTTCATAGCTCTTGTTTGCTTTGATGAAAATGTCTCTCATAGCGACCACCTCCTCTCTCTATTTTTCACTCTACTTCTTATAATGTCGTCTTTCCGGGCAGAAAGGGCTGCACGTAAGCCCTACAATGTGAGTCTTTGATAACCAAGCTCGTAAATTGTGTGTTCACCATGTAATCAGCGACCTTCGCCTCGAGGGGACGCAGACGGACAATGGTTGCATGACAAAGCTCCGACTGGCCCCAGAATCGACTCGAATGGTACGGGACGCTCAAAGCACGCCGCGCTCCCAGTAAGCGCCATCAACACTCGCCTCGTTGTTTCAAACCTGCATTATGAGATCACGCCTAAAGACCTCACTGTTCGTTCTTCTTTTGTCTCGCTATCTGTTCTTTCACTTATGCTTCATATTCTATTTAGGCCATTTTTGGACAGATAGGCACACTTGTTCGTGAGCCATTAATCAGGGTACGACTAGCCCCGAGCTTCACCTGAAAAATACAACATCCAACACCCTTCGCTTATGCGCATTCGGTTTTTGCGTCACTCTTTAAAGTACGACCGTAGCGGCCGCTCTTCCGGCACTGCAATAATTGCCTTCGAAACGCCCGCCGAAGCAACACGAGGGAAAAAACAATTTCATGGGATTCTCGCCAAGGGTAACGTCCCTTTCTTCGATATACGACGCCAGCGGCGTAATTCTCGTGGCTGATGATCCTATTCTTTACCCAGGACAACCGATGTCGATCGATTTCGATACACTACCGCCACGCCAAACACGTCGATCCGCCAGCGTACCAGTACTTCTCAACAGAATACAGAAACCACCACTTTTGGACCGTCTGAGCCGAGATGATGCACACGTAAAAGCGCCTTCTGGACCGTCAGTTTTTCCTTCTGTAATTTTGCGCTACTCCGTTTGACATTGTAGGCTTCAGGCGAGGAGTGGGCCCTATTCGATCCCGACCCCAACGAGCTGCAGGAGCACGGGGAGGACCTAAGAAACCTAAGACTGCAGAGGAGCTTGATAAAGAGCTAGATGCATTTATGGGTGATACGGAGCCCATTACTCCTATTACACAGGAGGTTTCAGCAGCAGCGCCTGCCCATGATGTTGAAATGGCTTAATCAGCTTACTCTTCATAGAAAACAGTGTTTCAACTTGCATCTGTTGGTTATGTTTTTGTCTTCACTCCACTCAGTCCTGTTACTATCTTACCGTATATCTTGTATGTATTCATGTTGGCCCAAAACCATTTTGTTCCTTCTGTTCCCAACTATTGAGATGAAATTCGGCAAATAAAAGTACCCAAAAAATTACAGTGTCCACAATCCTCTTGGCTGATATATTTAAGCCTCTTACACATGAAATGTCACTTCCCAAAGCCGAACACATCCATCAGCTCCAGTGCTGGCTAGTTTCCCTACTTTGTCGTTCTCCTCGACCCAGAGGACTGCGTTCGCTCCACCAGGGACGGCGTTCTTAATAGCAATGTTTTTCATCGGCTTGGCGACACTCCAGACATATACATGTGTATCCAGCGACGCGGAAGCGCAATGCAGGGAGTCGGATGTCCATACAATGGAGTTGACCCGCGCGGAATGGAAAGACCATCGGGAAGTAATGAGCTGAAGCATAAATGTTAAACCAATAATCATTCGAATCGGGTGAGGTTTCCACAAACCTTCTTTTCTTTGACGTCGAATAAGGCAACCCTCCCACTTGACTGTAGGTTCAGGGGTAAGGAAGTCTGAAGAAAAATGATGACGATAGATACGTACATCGCCAGCAGCTAGTAACTTCCCATCAGGTGAAAATGCCAAAGCAGAGACAACACCCTTGTTCCCTTCCAGTACATCCGTTTCCTTCAGAGTTTTACCATCCCACGTATTAAGACGGATTTTTTGGTCCTGTACTGGTTAGTCAAGACGCTGACGTGATAGCGGGCAAATCATAACTTGCCTCTCCTCCGATGGCGATGGTAGACTGGGAAGCCGCAATCGAGCTGGGGGCATACTTTGGTGTTTCTTGGAGAACCCTCTGGTTCGAGCGGAATGCCTCGATAGTGTTTATCTCGGCTATGAAGACCGTTGAGTCCGCTGCGACTGCGAGAGACCTCGGTTGAGAGCTTGTTGGAGCCGATGCAGGCCTGCGAAAATTCGAATGAGTGGACTAAAAACGAGATAAATGCACTCACAAAAATCCTTGCTCATCTGTCCCGATCTCTCGTACACGATCATCGTAACCGATGGAAACTAACTTTCCGTCGCCGGGTACTGGTGCGATACCGGAAACGAGATTGGAATGACCATCTCCCTCGAGGCTGGTGCATTCCCCGGTCGATGGTGTGAACGAGAAAATGCGCCCATCTGCTGAGCCACCTAAAAAGGTCCCTGGACCTGATGTGGCGGTCGCCGTAATTGATTTTTGGGTTGCCTGGTGACAGCCTGAGTTAGAGTATTCATGAAAGAAAGTAGGTGTATGTACCCTATAAACCCGGGCTGGTTTATCGCCTACTCGGGAATCAAACACATTCAAATCGCCGGACATAGAGAGGGATACTATATCCCTTTCCCTACTCCAAACGTTGCCCATTTGTTGGTGACCGACACCGGAGCCGAGCGTCCAAGTTGTGGTGGCCTTGTGAGTTTCGACATCCCCTGCTCGGTATTAAATAGCTTCCTAAGATTAAATCATTTTTGGACGTACAAAGTTTTACTGTGCAATCCGCAGAAGACGTGACTAATGATTTACTATCCGGGCTCCAGGTGCACGCCATCTAAAATATACGATAAACTAAATGTCCTGGAGGAGAATAAACGGGGACATACTATGCTTCCTTTATGACCATCCTCGGTGAATTCTCCTAGGGTATCGCCTGTCTTTCCGTCATATAAAAAAATCTTTCCATCTGAACCAACACTGGAGAAATGATCTCCGGTCGGGGAGTATCGTACATCCTGAACGAACTTTGTGTGCGTTTTGATAGACTTAAATTACGGGGTACCGTTAAAATATCGCAATGAATACCACTCATTTAATGTACGTACTCGATCGTATTTGAACGGTACGCCTATATAATATTTCTATTTCATAAGAATAATCCCAATTTGAGATGACTGGGCACACGAACCCTGGTGAAATACGATAGAACCATCATCCGCAGCCGTCGCGGCCCGGTATGGACGTTGGTGACGGATAGAGACCGAGTTGATAGCCTGCGGATTAATTGTTACACAGACGAGACGAATGGAAAGACACTGAGTATTACCTTTGAGTGCCCGCTAATTTCGCCAGTAGAGGAACCGCTATCCATCATGAAAGCATGGCCGAACCTATTGGGCACGTTGTAAACACGCAAACAGGGCAGGGAAATACAAACTTCTCGCGACCATCTCCAACAGCTACAATCCGTTTACTCTCCCCATCCCAGTCAAGGTCGTTGCTAAACAAAGAAAGGTTTAGTGTATCTTATGCTATTATAGAGCAAAACAGATCGTACATTCTTCCTGCTATAACCTTATATTCTCCCTTGAGAGTTTGATCTTCCCCTACAGTGTCCCAGACCCTAACTGTTGGAGCTACATAACTTGTTCAATTGGACAGGGTCGATGCCATACCTGTTCCGCCGACGTCAGCAGATGCACAGTAGTAGCCTGACGGAGATATACGAGCAACCGTTGCGTTTTGCACATGCCCAGAGTATGAAATTGTGAGTAAGGGGTTCTATGATAGGCGGGAATCTATGAGGGCAGTGGCCAATATATAATCAACTACACTCACATTCAAATCTCGAATCTTGGAGTACGGTTCTCTTCGTCAATAGTTTTGAGGTTTTGAGGGATTACGCACTATGACGGTCTTTCCATTGGTATAGACAACTTTATCCTTACTGGCACTGAGTTTCGTTGAAACACCACGCGTGGTGACAGGGTTTGGTGCGATAAGACCAGATTTCTTAAAGGACATTTATGATTAAGAAGAATAAAGAGATCAGAAGATAGTGTTAATAAGAATATGGTTGTTGCAGGACTTTCGTCGTTGGTAGTAGTTTGACACTCTGCGGTTACTGCGATTGGATTCGATACGCGATCAGACTAGATCACGTGAAATGAGTGTCGGAAATCGGATCTTGAAGGTCAAAAATAATTCGAGTTATTTTCATGGAAGGAATTGGAACAATACTTGAACGAGGATGGCATTAGCGAAAAGGTAAGAGATTACCTGGAAATTATACTTACTTTGAGACCAGTATATCCCTTCAGGGGCTACATTAACTTGGTGCTGCGCGATATGACATTCGCCATTGTGCCCACTGCCCACACGGGCGATCCGGGAAGGCTAATAAAAAAGCACTAGAACCCTTTTGTATATTGTTTTTATGGATTCAGTTCCCGCTGTCAATGCACATTGAAGGGGGAAGAAAGGGAGATAGTCAGGACGAAAGAGGCGGCTGGCCGGTGGGTGTCAAAGGGTGTCAGTTTAATAGCTATTTCTCGCATTGTGTAGCCCATTGACCCATTGTACGAGATTGCACATGGAAATAATATCCAGACATGTCCTATATTGGTTCCATGAGGTTAGAGCGCGCACTTGAAAACAAAGTTGATGGCTCCGAACAAGTGGCATGCACATCAGCTTACATAAGGCGCAAGGGGCCCATGAGGACTGAACTTTTTTCGGACGACTTGTTTTCCTTAACCTCTCTGGCGACATCAACGAGCCAGGATCTTTCCTGCGATTCTAGACGGTCTTAGGACTGGTTTCTTAAGTTTTTCATTTTCTCTTTTACAGCTCGATTACTTCTACCATTCCCCGATAATCACGATGGATTCAGTGTACAATCACTCATCCCAGGACAACGAACAGAATGGTCCTCATCCTCACCCTTACCTTCACGAACCTCTTCTTTATATCTCAAATGTCCCACCATATGTTTCTGATGAAAACCTTGCTGTCGCATTCATAACTTGTGGTCGATTCAGACCTAAGATTCCGCGTGACGGCAGCAACAATCTCCTGTCGGGTACAATCGAGTTCAAGTTCACGGAGAGTGGTGAGTTGTATGGCAAACCGTGTTGCAAGATAATAACTTCTAATTTCTTCAGCTGAGAAGGCGCTTGCCACCCTTCAATCGCGACCCATACCAGGGCTGCAGCCTCCCGTGCCATTGGTATTGTCTCCCTACCCTCCCACGAATCCTCCAACTCCTCTACCGCCACCATCTGCCCAACCACGGCTTGTCAAACACTTGCCACCCGAATACACGGACTCTCAGCTGTACGACCTTTTCCGGCCTTATGGAGCCCTCGCCTCGGCGCGAACACATACTCACTTCGGACCCGATACGGGAATGATAGAATTTTGGAACGAAGGTGATGCACGTGCGGCAGAGGCAGAGATGCACTGTGCAGATGTCGACGGCTCGAACATTGCTGTCCAGGTGTACCAGCCCAGGCGGACCAGTGGGACTGTATCAGAGTTCAGTGTGAACGCACCAACATTCATACCCTCTGCCTCGATGTTCCCTCCATTTCCTACCCAATATTCTCCACCTCGGGGGAGTCCATACTCTATTCGGTCACCCTTACAACCTGTCGCCTCCTTTGTTCATGGTCCCGGCCAACAAGTTCAACTGGCGCCAATGTCAGGTCCCGGGTCAAATAGCCATAGCGGCTTGATTGATCCCTGCAATCTCTTTTGCAAAGTAAGGTTATTGTTCTGTTGATGATTTAAACCTAACCTCCTATAGAATCTTGATCCCGAAATTGACTCAAATGGATTATTCACCCATTTCCGTCAGGTGGGTTTCTCGCACTCTCATTACTTCTTTAAACTCACAGTTCCTATGTAGTTTGGCCAGATAGTTAGGTATATACGTATTTTGTGTGGTATGAGTGAACATACATATGTTGCTTTGCAGTGCTCGTGTTATGCGTAATGAGAGCGGGGAGAGTCGTGGGTTTGGGTTCGTGTCATATCAGACTCCGGATCAAGGTGAGGTATATTACCTTAGACCTCGTGTATCTGTCTAATATTGCGCAGCTACTGCCGCGATGCATGCCATGAATGGGGTCCAACTGGGTACCAAACAAATTGTCGTCCGCCTCCACGAGCCTAAACAACTCCGGCAAGAGAAACTCGCACAACGCTTCGGTCATAATGGGCACCCAAGGAGTTCTAGTGGCGCAACTAGCCCAACTGCTAGCGAAGGTGGTGAGAGCTACGCAGGTTGGCCAAGCCCGCGCCATCACTCAATTGCACTAGGATCGCCCATGGGTAGCCATTATGACAGACAAGATCGAGGAAGAAGAGGTTCAGGCAGTTATTACAATGTGGGGCGATTTGCCATCATCTAAGTACTCTCTTTGCTAATAATTTTCAGGCGGCCCTTGCCGGTAACCTCAATGTGCCTATGCGTTACGATGACCTGGCCGCCCTATCTCCCGTTGTGAGAAAAGAAGTATTAACAGGCGAGCTAAGCCGTCGGGTCAGGACCATGAACATCGTTCCAGATAGTGACATTGATTCAATAATTCAATCTCTCGTCGGGGCTTCCCTCAGTGAAGTCATTCAATGCATCGAGGACCCCAATAAGCTGAAAGATCAGGTCCAAGGAATCAAGACCACCTTGAAACCTTCAAAGGTACCTTCAGTATCGAAATCTCCATCCCCAGCCGCGTCACAGGATTCTCGTCTACTGGATCCCAATGCCCTCAATGCCACTGCAAGTGCACCCGAACACCCTTCCACACCCATTTCCGTCAGTCCTTCTGGGTCCCCTCCTCCGCGAACATCATCACCTTCTGGCTCTGTTCCTCCAGCATCCGAGCGAGATCGTATGCTAGGGGCAGTCGGCAAGTTCGAAAATACCCGTCAGATAGAGCTCACCGACCTACTTATGAGTCTCCCTAAACGCGAGCGTGCAATGTGCCTATTCAACGCTGAAGTCCTCCGTGCCAAGATCGCAGATGCGAAAATGGTTTTGGATAGTGACGATGGTGCAGAAGAGCAGAAACTTTCCGATACACAATCTACCAAGTCGGCGCCTCAGACCGCGCCTGTTACACCACAAACCAAGAGAACGGTTGTTACTAAGATCGAAGAATCACCCAAGACGCCGGATCTATCTTCACGAGGCCCTTCTGCTGCATCGTCGCCCCTACCCGGGACCCCTGGAGGAGCTACACATACTATTGCGACTCTGGCGAAACTCCCTGCTTCTGAAATTATCCGAATTGCTTCGTCTTCGTCTGCCACTGGTTTGCCCTTGCCCAAGGCAGATACATTGGTTGTACAAGCGACAGATGAGTTTGTCGATGGATTGCGTGATAAACCTCTTCAAATGCAGAAACAACAACTTGGAGATAAATTGTATGCTCCTTCCTTCTAACCTATTGCATCCATTTTGATGAAATTTTTTACCAGATTCAAAGTTATCAAATCGTTCGGTGTCAAAGGAGCAGTAAGCCTTATTATTACGCTAGTCTACTTTCGTATCTGACACGTTTCGGGTTAGCCTAAGGTTACTATCGCTCTCCTGGACCAAGAAGATCTGCGGTCTTTGGCGCATCTCATGAACAGTTATCCCTCCGTGCTGAAAGAAAAGGCTCTCGCTGTTACGGGCAGCAAGTAGACGATCACTGTTTAGTCGTCGATACCTCCCCACCCTACATATATATATCCCACTCATTCTCTGACCTTACTCTATTATTCCTTACCTCCCGTCGTGTACGCCCCGGGAATCTCTCCACTTTGGAAACATTTTACACCCTCCACCATTACCACTTATTTGATACTGATCGTTTTACGAACCGGAAAACTTGTTTACCTCTCAATACCTGTTGTTACCGTTATGACCTCTCATGACCTTGAACGCATTCCGAATTCACAACCGGATTGCGGAATCTAAACTTATGACTTGCATTTTGTTGGGGTGTATCTCAGACGCTCTTAAGTTTGAGCAGTTCGGTGGGGTGTGGTAAGTCATAAGTCATGTACATCATTCAATGTTTGAACAGCGTATGTGGTATAAGGTCTATGGGTATCTTGGCGCATGGCAAGGGATCCGAAAAAAAGCGGAAACTGCATCTATCATGGAGTCGTAAAAAATCTATGATGGTCGCTATGATAGAGATAAGCTTGGTATGTCAAGTTCCACTAATTGTAACTTACTGGTGGAATTTTTCGCTGTGGCGAGTCGCCTACTTTTATTGGAATTGTGAGTTTATTAGTTTAGGGGTGACGACTGGTCAAGCAAGGCTATTAGGTATGCCATGTCACTCTGATTTAATGAAGGAACATACCGACGAATACTACGTCGACGGCTTTTAGCAGTGTCTTTTGTGGTATCCCTGAATAACAGTCAGTTGTGGGGTGGAATGTTGAATTGAATTGTTGCTCACCCCTTGGTTGCTGATCTCAAGAATTCAGGTAGGAAGTCATCCAAAGACGACACAGTTTTGAAACCTCCTCTGAACAATGTTTGTTAATCCTCGTGTTTCGATAACAAAAATGGAAAAAAGTTACATTTTGTGGTGCGTCCTATGAGTCTGGACGGCCTCGATGGAGGTTAATTCGGAGACTGTGGGTCCGGTTGAGAGGCTAGTGCGCCACACACCGCCACCGGGTGTGAGGTCCCCCGAGAGCGCCGCGTCGTTCATACCAGACGGTAACTCAGTCAACGGCGCTCCACTCACGAGCGTCGTGAGGAGTACAACAGCCACAGCGCAAGTTTGACAAGGATACATTTGCTTTGGGAAAATGGGCGAATGCGAATAAGGGAACACGTTACACTGGAGGTTTTTGTACCTGCTTCCCCTTCGTCTGGAAAAGGCATGGCGTTCCAGAGAACTCAGGGATTACCCTGCCGCGGGCTTTGCCTGCGGTCGAGGGGGAACGGGAGATAGACACCTTCTGGATAGAAGTTTAATAAAAGACTCCATGGTTCTAG
This sequence comes from Collybia sordida, assembly GCA_037014335.1. Classification (NCBI taxonomy): domain Eukaryota; kingdom Fungi; phylum Basidiomycota; class Agaricomycetes; order Agaricales; family Clitocybaceae; genus Collybia; species Collybia sordida. The sequence continues at coordinate 857,218 of JAYKXK010000009.1, read as the reverse complement.
GTCGACGCTCGAGCAAGTAATTGAGTTTCTATTAGCGATAAAACGTTCTGCCCGCGGGTCTGAGCAACGCGGAGTGTCGCGCTGTTTAGGATTCGAAGCTTGTTAGAGAATGTTCTGTGTAAAAAAACGAGAACTATGTGAGTAAACATGAGGATAATGGAATATGAGATATTGTGTTAAGACTCTCGCAGTTCGTAAATGAACTCGCAATGTTGAATTTTCTGAATCGGTTCGCAAGTCAGTAGAGTCATGCAACCAAGGTAATATGAATAGAAGACCAAGGAACAAGGGGTGTTGGTAGGTTGATTGACCGGTAGTGTCAAGTATACTTCACCTGGGCTTCATAGAATTCTCCATTCGTTTACGTATTCCGACCAAAAATAGACATACATATGAAGACAAGCTTTACCAACGCAAGTATCAGTACTAGATGACTTCTTGCAAAAGATAATCAATCATCTGACTGTATGTATCAGTGAAGCAAGAATGTGATTATGAAAAATAATACTACAGATGGAACTCTGAATATCAATCATTCTCGTCAATACCTGCCTCCGGATAATTTTTCAGAGGATCCTTTCTCAGGGCTTCTGCTTCCGAGGCAAGGACCGGGGCTTTTATTCCGTCCTTCTTCACTTTCATAACCGATTCTGGAGCAGGAGTTGCAGCACCAACAACTGGAGCCATTGTCTAAGAGCAACCGATCAGTATTATGAACAAGTAGGGGCAGTATGGGCTGACCTCGTCTCGGAACGGTGTAAACCGAGGGGTCGACGGGGCACCCTCGGACACTGTGCCTTCTTGACCATCAACGAATGGCGTGATCAGGCTCTTTGAGGGGGTGCTCGGCACAATATCTTGACTCTTTTTGGATCCAGGGGCAGGTGGAGGTGGCATGTCTGACGGACTTGGGTCTCGATAAGGGACAATTTTAGAACTCGAAGGCCCAGAAGCAGACCCAGAAGCAAGTCGTTTTGTTCGCCCAGCCTGTTTAATTTTCGTCCCTGCAAGTTTTTGTACTTCAGGTACGTTTTCCTTGATCCTCGTTTTACGTGTACCAAGGTCTGTCCATGTATTTGCAGTGGCCTCTGCTGCCTGGGATTCGCTACCTGTGGGATCCACAAAAATTTGAAGGGGTCGGTTAGATGATGATGGTACGCGCGCGTGGGTTGTATTGGAGGGTAATGAGGTATCGTTCCGGGGTGCGGGAGTCCGTGAAGAGCTTCCGGTCCTCGAAGTCAGCGGAGCAGCCGCGAGAGCGGGCCTTGCGGGAACAGTTGGTTGTACAGGAGGCAGGACAGAAAGGGAATTGGTCATCATTCGTTTCTGGAAGTCGCTATACCGACTTTGTAAGTGCTCAAGAGGTGAGGCTCTTCTAGCGATCCCAAGGACATAGGTCTCATCAGCATCTTTCCGTCTTCTAAAATGTTAATAAGTTGTAGTGAAGAGATCTTGGAATGCTTACCTCCCATCCCGTTCCAAGACAGCGGCAAACTCCTCATATAATAGCGCATGAACCGTGCCTATCTCATTTGCAATCAGGAATTGGTATATTATGGTTGGCTTCTCCACGAAGCTGGCGTATAACAACCATAGTTTGAGGTATTTCATCTCTCCTTTCCATTTCCCCCCTCTATCATCTTTCAGGACTCTTGTAGCTTCTTCCAGGAGCTCAATCAGTCCAGATTCCACACTAGGCCCCTGGGGATAGTTCTCGACTGTCCAATATACTAGACGACAATAAGCTTCCAGTGGATCGCCTTCTTCATCATCTAGAGCAAGTTCGACGTTAATGCGTAGACGATTGCGAGTGGAAGAGAGTTTTGATTCTCTCTGTGCATGGGGTGTGGCAAGGATAGTTGAGAGAGCAGTGACTCTTCGACCTGAGGCAAGTGGCTGAACATTCTCCTTGGATGCTTCAAGCAGATCACAATCAACAATTGTGGGCCGCGAGTCGGAGAAAACGTCATCATGTATTTCCATTCTGGAAGCTAATAGCTGTTGTTATGTTTGAATAGGTGGTTAGATAGAAAACAGGAATCGAAAAGTTTTGAACTGAGAATTTGAGTAGAGGTATGTAGGACCTTTTCGGGAATGACTCCGAACCGAGTGGCACGGTCACGTGTCCGTGTTCTTTGCACCTATTAGTATCACATTGTGTTTCCATTCTAAAAGTTAAGACAGTCAAGTGAATGTTGAACAGAAAGAAAGAAAACTATGAGAGACTCAGATTCCGAACCCACTAAGTAATTATATAAAGTAATAAACGAGAGATTGTTCTGTAGTGGTATGAGAAGCTTGGCTTGATTAGGCTGCTTGCTTACGCAAGCATGAATAGTAAGTATCGGATCTCTGCTCAGTCTCACAGCCCTCAGGCTCTCAGCACAGGGAACTAACGTGGTAGTACGTGTCTTGAACATCCTCTTCATTTATTGAACAAACAGGGGACAGACAGAGATATTTAGTTGTAGATCTCAGACCGTCGCCCTGTGCTTTGTTCCGAAATAATGGAAAACGTCGACGGTCGACTGCCCTCAGGACCTCAACTACTTTGATAATGTTCTATCTTTCGAAGCCCTTGCACTCTCGCAAGATTACTTCAAAGTTGACACAGCCTGAGGGGTCGAATACGTGTTTTTCCAGTGTCAAAATTATTCAGATCAGAATTCAGCGTTACCCTACTGCATCGAAAGCTCCAAGCACCTAACATTAGCCCACCGAGCAGGCGGGTACTACCGAACCCCCTATAGAATCCCGCGCGCCCTATCCCTCCCATTCCCCCAGCCCCTGCCATGTTACAGGCTTCGAGCGCCTACCGCTACATTGTTCGGTGTCACATCTCTCACGAGTTGAACTCAACCCCACCCCAGGTCCTTCCCGCGGTAGCGCTAGGGCTCGAAGTGCCCCGAAAAACCAACCCATAAAGCAAATCTGTGCCAAAACAGTATCCCTAGAACTATGTAAACCCTATAAGGTGTCGCTCCCAAAGGCCTCCACCATTACTACTATATCGACAATTATTTTTTTACGCCGAACAGATTCTGCAAGGAGAGCCGCTAGACCCTTACGGTCTAGCTTGGTGGAAGGTATCCTGCGCGCCAGGGAATTTGAATTACTCTCTCCGCATTTCTCCCGGTCGTTCAAGCCTCTAGGCTCTAAAGGCAATATCTAAACAACTAGTTCAGTAAGGAGGGCCGCCGAAGGATGCTTGGAGGCACCTAGAGCAAGTGTTGGAACCCAAGTCTGCCAACAGCCAACAGTCCCCCAACCGTCGTTATTCCCTATTAAGGATTTTTCAGTGAAAACCCCCGCTCCGCTCACCCTCCGCCCTTCCCACCTCAAAGTTCTCGTCAAAGGATAGGAGGGGCAAAAGTTCAAAGTGCAAGAGAGTAGGTTCTAGGTAGTCAAAGAAGACACCCCTCCTTGCAACGGGATAGGCCCCACATTATCGCTGACTGACATGGAATTGAGCCACCACCCCCGGATGAGGATTGCCGTTAGACTGGCGAGTACATTATCACGTTACATCCCGTATACTATGAAATCATCCCAAGTGAGCTTAACTACACAGATGCAAGTCAAAACTAGTCTAGTCCGACTTACCTCAGCTTATTCGGAGATGCAACTATCAGCCTATATAATTCAAGGGTTGAGTATTAATTTATCGAGTCGCATACTCATAAGGTATAAATTCCCGACTAGCCAGCGCCAAACAGCCTATTCCTGCATAGTGAGTCTTCCATTGAGATTCGATACAGCACCCTTCTAATGTTCAGTTATGACAAGGTGACGAATCAGTTGGTATGATCGATTTACAATTACATAAATTGACTCATAATGTGACCCCCACACAATTCGCTTTTACAAAACTACCGAGAACGTGTAAGTAAAAATTAACGCGCCGATACCAACTTGATTTCGCATTGGGATTGGGTCATTAGTCTCCTGCTTTCGATGTTGCAATTATAATTCTGTATACAAAATTATGAAAGAGGCGGAGTGGGAATGAAGCTTTGGTCTATCGGAATAATTTTGTCAACGGGGTGGGTTTTGGACATTTTCGGCTGGCCTGATCATATTGAGCTGATCTTTTATAAAGTTGGAGCTAGTGCACTAGGACTTCCCTCGAATGGTAGGTCTTCAATTATTTATATATCCGCAACTTCACTATCACCGGGTGAGTACTTTTACACATGCTTTTTTTACGTTCGTCGACTAACCAAAAACAGGCTTCACTGCATAAAAAGTGTGGATCTCATAACCACCTAGACGACATGTGGACAACCATACCTGAAATAAATGAGGTGTCTTTGTCGTGTCCTGGTGCTAGATCAATCATCAACTCGGATTAAGACTAGAAAGCTACAGGGCACACGGCATAGTAATAGATCTGAGCCTTATCGCATACCAGAAAACTCTACTCTGTCAGCTGCATCCCTGGATTCAATTCACGGCGATCATGTTAACATTTCTCCTGTGAGCCTGTGACCTATCATGTACGCTGTCTGGAGAACTTATGTGGCGTTCCTCGGTCTTTTTGAACACCATTTTGCTCTACCTTGAAGGGATAGCTGATAGATGTTATTAACAAGCGAATAATCAAGAATATCACAGATTTGTCTCAACAACACTCTTGCTGTCATTGGTGCTATTGTTGTGATAAATTTGTAAGTGAGTTCTCCCGATCTTCTCGGGAAACACTTACTGTACGATCGCAGTCGAGCTGTATTGGGGTGTTATCGATCTACATATATAGGGAATTCCATCGCACAAGTTTTTGGTATCCCCCTCATCTTTAAACTTCGCTTGTAAGTTCTTCCTCAATGAGATTTACACACTTTTCACCACAAAACTAGCATTCGTTGACAACACACCGCAATGGCCGTAGACGACTGGCTAGACACCAAATGGCAGACGCCTCTGCCTGACGCAGGGAATAACGTAACCAGTGTAATAGCCAACTCCAAGCAGGGAAGAGTATACGCGGGAAGCTATGGTTATGTTTACTCGTTGGACTATTCCGGAGAAAGAAAAGCAACTAATGTTTTGAAAGGCCTAGGTAGAAATGAAGTACGACTGGCGATGCCTCATGATGGTTCAATTTTGCTTGTGGGCACACACGGCACGATCTTGGGCCTAGATCCCACCTCTTTGGAAACGAAGTGGCAGACAGGCCTGCCTGATTCCGATTCTCAGGTGGTATCAGTACTATCCGCCAATCAATTAGCGTACGCTGGCTCTAACGGCTATGTGTATCTCATTGACCAGAGCAGCGGTCGACGACTACACACAAATGACCTTTCCGGTCTCGGCAACCACGAAGTTCGCCTAGGAATCTCTCTCGATTTTTCCATTTTGTTTGTCGGCACTTATGGGTACGCTATTGGTTTAGATCCCACCAATTTGACCATGAAGTGGAAAAACAATTTACCCAACTGCGGCTATGAAGTCACGTCGGTTGTGGGGGGTGATAAAGTAGGTTATGCTGGATGCACAGGAATGGTCTACCTATTGGAGGCGGACAAAGGCGTGGTGATCACATATAATAACTTGGCTGGTACAGGAAAAGAAGAAGTTCGATTGGCTCTAGATGACAATGCCTCCCACTTATACGTTGGCACTAATGGCTTTGCTATTGGACTACGCCCTGATAATATCGCAACGGTCTACTCCACACCACTGCCAAACTCAGCCTCTTCCATCATAAGTGTTGAAGCCGGAGACGATACGGCTTTCTTCGCAGGAAAGGGATACGTCTACCAAGTTAACCTTAAGGGCACTATCGTTGCACACAACTCTCTCGACGGAAGGGGACACGAAGAGGTGCGCCTTGCCGTCGACCAAAGCGCCTCCAAGGAGTTATTTGTTGGAACCAATGGGTATGCTTTGGGGCTAGCAATGCAAGATTACCCTGGGATTACCGGGGCTTGGATGAAACAGAAGCAGTTCATCATAGGGCGCAAGGAGTTGCGTCGGGTGGCCCTCCCTGGTACCCACGACTCAGGCACTAGCACCCTGACGGAATATTCGGCGATTGGTGCAGACGACCTGAGCTGGATAAAATCTGTCGAGGGAGGGATATCGCGGTGGCTCATTAATGCAACGATCGCCAAATGGGCAAAAGCCCAGACAGCCGACTTTTCTGCACAATTAGCGTCTGGCATTCGCTACTTCGACCTCCGCGTGCAAGGTACTGGAGGTTCCTTGAATTTTGTCCATGGCCTTGTCGGCCCTCCCGTGACTGACTTAATAAGCCAGCTGGATAAATTTCTGTCCCAGGCGGGTAACGACAAAGAAGTGGTTTTTTTAGATTTCAATCACTTTTACGACATGACCTCTGACCTGCACGATAACTTGGTTCTTAAGCTAAAAACTGCTTTCGGAAACAAGTTGGCTCCGCCGTCTGTAGGGACAGATGTCACACTCAATGATCTTTGGAAAACCAATTATCGTATTATTACCATCTACCATGACGATACAACAATGCAGAAATACCCATTCCTATGGCCGGGTTGGTACATAGCCTCTCCCTGGCCCAACAAACAAGATACAGCTTCTTTGCGCGAGGCCCTCAATGGCTACTTACCCAATAAGCGAACTACCTTTTTCGTTTTGCAAGGCATCATTACACCAACATTCATCAACAATATCTTACCCGGGCTTAACCCGTTCAGTGACAAACCTGACTCACTTGCAACTCAGGCCGGGGCTCTCAACCCGAACCTAGTGGCTTGGTTGGCGAATGATTGGAAAGACAAGGGAATTAATATCGTTATTTGCGACTGGTACAGTATTTCGCCCAAGTTTATTGATACGGTGGTGGGTCTCAACGACACACCCACTGATTGACCTAGCTTTTCTTGGTCAGTACGATTATTCATCTATTTTTGCTTTCATTCAACCTCACCATCATAGATTGAATTTTGAGGCCAAACTCGGCTCCTAGCACCTCAAGTAACTTCGTTTTTGGACGCACCGTTGTTGGTTTTTGCCTTTCATTTTGATGTATTTGACTGTTTAGTAACTCGCTATTCCCCTGACGCGGTTTGACATATTATCACTAACTCATCTTTTCCCGTTTCTTGGTTTCTCAACGACCCAGTTCCTGTCCTGTTTTTCCGCTTGTGTGTTAATTTTTTGAACTCGTCTGTTTCATTTTCTGTCATACTCATTTTCCTTTGTGCGTCACATTTGTTCACCTCTGTCTTAGGTAAATTTAATACCTACTTGACCTTATTGACCTCGTAGTCATCGCTTTTGTCTTTCTATCCTTACATACTGTTTTTGCATTTTAGGCCCTTTGTTCAATTGCCAATAGTTCTTTTGTATCAACAGTCTCCTAACTAGTAATTGTATGCTGTTCATTCCAATGATCTCATTGCAGAAGAAGTTGATGAAGTGTAAATCCGAAGGGATCCGAGACATAAAATTTGGGGGACATCTGCACGCGATACAAGACGAAATGGAAAATTTCTTTTTCGGCCACGATCCGTTCAGGCTGTGGTTCGAACACCCTCTAGATCCCTTTTTACTGCAAGGGTTTTATAAAATGCTCTAGTTATGGGCCTAATAGCTTTTGGTACGAAGAGTGTTTGACGCCGACAGAACAGGGATTACGTCTGGCTCTCATTACAAATAGATATACGTGAAGTACATTGGCAATCAGATCATGGGGGTCATACAAACAACACTCCCGCATTCCAGGTCCATCATTCACAATCCAGCAAAGAAAAATGAAAAACAGGAAACAGAAAAAGAAAAACGTTAATCTTCCCTGATCATATCCGGTGGCAGTCCATGAATATCCACTTTACCCTTCTCATTCATCTCTGCATCCTTCGAACTGACATCAACACTGGCTTCCTGGCATGCGCGTTCCTCCTCTTTGCTTATCCCGAGCGTGTCTACGGGGAGCCACACCGTTCTCTGTGGGCGCGAGGTGGCGGGGTGGGCGAATCCGTAGTCCTCTTCTGTCTTGGGCTTCGCGATTGGGGCAGGACTGATAGGTTCTTTCTTGATTGAGCTGTGGTCCTCGACAGATGGAGCCGCAACAGCCTGTTCTTCGGCTTCATTGATGCTTGAAGCACCGTAAGTCTTGTCGGCCAAGCTTAACGGGAGAGCATGGAGGAGCGGGCCATAAGAGTTATTGATGATAGCATGAAAAGCGGCCTTCAAGGTCACTATAAGTAATTGAGTCTGATGGCGGCAAGGAGAGGACTCACCGTGAGCACTATTAAGACGACCATCAGTGCACCTTCAGCGACGGCAGTGGGTTTCTTATTCGCATCTTGGGCAAGGAAGAACAAGGCGCAAAGACAGACTTGTTGAACATACATCCCTACAAAGACATGTTGAATTGCTTTTGGGAAGAAAAGGCCTCCGGTATCGCTAGTAGATGGTTGACCGAACTGCCATAGGAACAAGTATTTATACAGTTGATAGAAGAGGAAGAATGTCGCGCATGCAAGTCCATTGATAACAGGTGAGATGATTGAGTACCCGAGAGCTGAAGAGAATACAGTTAGGTATGAAAAAGTGAGATTGGTTTTGCAACTCTTACTGATGACTACTAGAAGGGTGATACCAGGGAAGGCAGTTCCCCAAGCTACGCTTCTTAATCCGTATTTAATACCGTAGACAGCGCGGGGAGTGCTTCCTAAGATGATAAGCTTGACGTAATATATTATGAGAGGAACGATTTGAAGGAACCCGCCGGCTGTACCGGAAAGACCTTGAAGGATGATATATCTAACATTAACAAAAGCGTCAGCGCCGTTACCGCGAGTGTCTCAATGACAAACCGGGACGCACGTTAAAAAGAACGTTGATGATGCCGGTAAATTCTGGGCCAGAATGTTAGGAACTGAGGTTGGGTTTTTAAGGATATCGGGGATGGCCGCTATAATCCCAGAACTCAGTGTAACGATGAGGAAAGAGTGCTAAAAATGGTAGGTCGTATTAACTCAAGGGCCGGACTTCGCGTTCGAAAATACTTACTATTACTTGGAAGATAAAGAATCGTGTCATCAATGATAACTCCAAGCCCGTTCGTTTAGGTATTCCCTCAAATCTGGCAAGGAGGCGCAAGACGATGGGAAGGAGCATCATGAGGACGGCAAGTAGGACTGGGGGGAGAATACCCGAGATGATACCAATAACGACATCCGGCAAGTCGCAGATCCATGCTAACCAGGGAGCAGTGTCGCACAACTTGGGAACGTTGGAAATGATACCAACGAAAGCGACTAGAATTGGAATGTTAATATGCTGGTGGTTCGTCAATAACACTGCGTACCAGGAAATGCCCAGAGAATGATAAGACCTGCTGTGGCAGCGTAACTTATCGCCAGACGAACCTATAAAAGATAGTTGGCTTTGTGAGATATAAGCTAGATGAATGGAATAGCTGTCACACCTTCTGTTCATAAGGATTCAAATTGAGGTTGGCCCAAATGACATCCTCGGGGCTGACTTCCACGTATTTTGAGCCTGTTATTAATGGTCAGGCCAAGAAGAAATTGTTATTTGAGATAACGTACTCATTCTGTATGGTTCATGATGTGTCAAAACTTGCACAGCCAAGTGGGCCGCGATTTGACGATTGAAAGTAACAAACGCGCTGTTCAAGGGAGGGTAACTTTTCTTGGCATCCTTTACGACGCCTTGTGCAGATTCGGAAGTCCCAGCGTCTTCTTCTGTATCTTCGCTCGCTCGATTGTCCTCAATCCCCTTTCCATCGTTCTCGATGATGGAGCGCCCCTTTTCAAGCAATTCGGTGCACACTCGGATTTCCTCCCTCGCCCATTCAATTGTATCAACTTTCTTTCCAAAGAAGGGTATACTACCCAGTCGATGTTGGGGTCGTTTTTCTCTGGGTACGATGCTGTAATCTTCAGTTGGTGGGTTTTCGACATCATCATGAGCAATTCCCTTGGATTTCTTTGCGACTTTCTCCTTTTTTTTGATTGCTGCAAGACGAAGCTTCGCCGCGGTTTTCATGAGTGACGTTTCGGCCGATTCCAATTTGCCACATGCTGCGAGACGTCGATCGTAAATATCAGGAAGCTCTTTTAAATTTCTAGAAACAAAGTTAGGGTTAATCGCAGCTGGCCTAGGTAAGATTAGAGCGCCTACCTGTTAATCCATATCTTTTTAACGCCACCCGGGAGGTCATTAAAGAGTTTTAGTAAAGCTTCTTGTGACAGATATTTTGCTGGGATTCCTGTGACCAACAACGTGTTGGCCTGAACAGACTTCGCATGGGTGGGAGTTATCAAGTGTTGTTGGCGCGTGACCATGAAGTGCCTCATTTCGACTTTAATATTGTAAAATATCCATACTGATTATATTTTTAGCTTTGATTGACATGGGATTGATAAAAAAAAATGCCCTTACTGGTGAAAAAATAGACAAGGATAATGTGAGCCGAATAGCGAACAGACTTCTCAGACGCGATGTTGCCGAAAGTCAAAAGACCGAGTCCAGTGTTATTGCCCACACGTGTGCGCACGCTGTCGACAGGAAGGAGGATAGCCCAAGAGAAAAACCAAATGGGAACTAAGATCTTGACCATCATTCGAAGGAAGCGGACGAAGAAGTAAGCGTCCAATCCATTTGCTTTGATTATATCCGTGTAGTTAGCCTTGTATACCGCGATTGGCCATAAGAAAATAGATTGCGAAAGGGGCTGTACGCGTTTTCTAAAGAGGATAAGAGTTAGTTGGTTCAGGGAATGATTGCACAATCCATAGAACCCAGCAATCTGTCTTTTCGGTCCAACGACGCTGATATTCCAATGGTTCCTCAGTGCACATCACACACCACATCAACCATTTCCTTATCAACACCTAACTTCGAGCCAGCCTCTCCTCGAATCGAAGATAACCGAAAAACCATTTTCAACAAAAATAGAAGTAGATACTCACGATGGTGGCGGGACATAAGTCCTAGGCTCGTATATAGCCTTAAAGTAAGGTCGGATGAGAGTGAAAGCGGCTAGTTCTACCGCAAAAACTATCGCGTTGAAGACCAGGGCAGTTACAAACGTCGCCGTCGTCGCCGACTTTGACTCCTCAATACTGGACCTATCGTACTGTGTTCAGCAAATCAAAAGAGAGCAATTGAGTAGGGACGTACATGGTGGGCGGACAAGAGGAACGTCGAACATTCTTGGGCTGACTTTTTATTGCTTGACGTCAATGTGCCGCCCTGAGGCTATCCGGATTAAGAATGGCTCCAAAGCGTCCCTCGATCACAAACTCCGACAATGTCATTCCGGAATCCGCTAACCGAATTAGCGTTGGCTCCCTCTTCAAAATTCTCTTCATCAACGACCCCATCCTTCTCCATCTTCTCTAACATTCTATTTTATTTCTCCTGCATCTCGCACCTCATTTTTCTCCCATTTTTTTTTTCCAAAATAAACCTTTTTCTTCTTTCACACTGGAGAATTCTTAGGTATTATCTGCAAATCATAAATCCCAAAACACAGCGTATCTGTCAACCCAGTTCCATTCCTCCTGTTCCTCAAAAACCAGCGACAGAACAAAGCGCAGTCTCAAGAACTAACAAAACGGAGATTTCTTATCGAACCTGTCGGAACAAGGCGGGCTGACAAGACAGACAGGGGACGTTCCTTAAGGCAGTTTTTTTTCCCAATCAACATCATCAAACTTTGCACGTTCAGACTGTTGGTCCTTATACTGGTTCTGGTGGCCCTTTCACTGGCCTGATTGTCGACCACATTCCTTATCTATCCCGTGATCCTATGATATCTCTGCGAAGAGCGCCTCGAGTTGTTGATAAATGTCGGCTCCATACCCAGTTGCAAAGGTACAGGCATTTTGCTTTCATCAGTCATACAATCTAGACTTGCGATGGTATGCAACGATCGTCGGTGGGCTTTTTGGTTCATTTGGTGGATACTGATTTGAATCTAGAATTGAATTAAAATTGAAATTTAAAACATGAGGAAACCAATGGTAAATTTGCAGGAAGTGAGCGCCCCGACCAACCTACACAACAATTCAGCTTATTGATGACACTCAACGACATACATCACAAAATTAAAGGAGACGATATGAGGACCCCCTACATATAGTGTCGTCCTGTAGACATCTAGACCCCTATTTCTTACGTAATGGAAGGGTCGGGGATAGTGGCATATTCCGTATATTTATCCCGATCACCGCATCTCATCGTACATTGACCCCAACAACACTCCATAACATGCCCCCTGCCACAAGATACAGCCTACGAAGAACTGAAGTGCCACCATCACCATTTTCGCCTCCCTCATAGATGAGGTGATGACCTCCACAGCAATATGAACAATGACTCCATTGTGCCTCATTCCTTTACCTTATACTGTATAGATTCATACATCAGACCACCTTAACCTGAACTTGCAGTCTGGGTTCAGGGTATCTATGTAGATGCAATCGTCTTCTCTTCGGGTGAGATGCTTGAATACAGTCTTGAAGTGCATGACCAGCAGTGGGGATCACGCCACACATCAGGGCACGCACCCGTTTGCCGGTCACCTGAACATCACAGCATCCAAGCTGCATGTTTTAGGGTTCAGGGTGAGATGTTAGATCACTTTGAATACCGTTTATTTGACACTTTACTGAACAGATTTATCGCAGAATACATTTTATAACAAATGACGACATCTCTCGCAGATGCCTTGCGAAATCTTCATGTAGCACATCACCGGCGCTATCAGTTTCAGGTTACGAATGCCAAATACCTTCTCTATTGATGACCTGAAAAGTACTCATTTGCGCGGAATTTCTCACTGTCGTCGGAAGAATGGTTGTCCCAGATTCCTAGATAACAACTATAAAGACAACATCCGACAGTAACTCCTCGAGCACCTATTCCGCCGTGCGGCTAGTCGGGTTAGTCGAATGATACTCGACGGTTGGTGAGTTATAAATATCGCGCATCCCCCGAACCACATGGACGACCGTCTTTTCCGGTTGCCTCTGCCCATGAGGGGTCGCGTTAAGGGATCTTGCAAATTTCCTTTCATTGTCGTGTTCGCTCGCCTCCTCGCTCTCCCCCAATTGCTAAATCGCTTTCCTCTACCCTCCTCTTCTTATTTGTGTAGCTCACGGTCCAGATACTTCACCACTTTCGACCTAACCTATGTATTAATGAATTCGCGTCTGCATCCAGCCTTTTTCTCTTTCCGGCTTTCCAATCAAGCTAACTTGGTCCCCGTTGCCACCCCTTAAAACGCCCTTGGTCTTTCAATTGGGGTTCTCTGCCGGTTACCTCGCGCTTCTCCTGTACATATCCTGCGGTGGGGCAAGCACTCTATATAAACACGCCAACATTGTAAGTACCCCCGTTCCTTCTGAGGATATCTAAGTGGCCCGCTGCAACACTGTTTTGCACCATTGCTTGTCCAAGCGCTCAAGGCGTTATCACTCCTTAAAGTCTCAAGTATACCAAAAATACTCACTCCACTCAAGCCGGATGGAAACAGCTATTAAAGGGGACACAATCATGAACCAAACACACTCCTTTGTCTTTTTTTGGGGTTTATCTGTGTGGGCTGCTCTTCAGAGAATGATACTGGTGAGTCTCTCATTGGAAGTGTAGGCTATAATTGTTTTCAAACCATTATTAGGACTCTATGCTCACTCTTCGACTCACGACCAGCCCATGGATAAAGCCGAAGTCTCACATTCGTCTTCCTCCAGAACTCATCGACACAATTATATCCCATTTAAGCGATGATCCGAAATCTCTCGAGACGTGCAGCCGCGTCTGCAGATCCTGGCTCCCGGCGAGTCGGTATCACCTCCTTCGAACCGTTTCTCTTCGCTTGCCCATTTCAGGAAAATCGTTAGAATTTTTGAAGGCCTCCGTCGATATTCTCGTCCCATACGTTCATCACCTTCACATTCAAGGACCTGATTTCGGGACTTTCATGGACCCTCTCGTCCTCGAAGAGTTTCTCCAATTACTTACCCCGTTCTCCAGAGTTGAGACTCTCCGCCTCTGTAATTTGGATATCCGTGATTTTTACTCCGCGCTTGTGCCTATCGCGTCGGTGTTAACGCTGTCCCATTTGGAGCTCCATGACATCGTTTTCTACGACATCAACGAAATGACGCACTTCGTCTCCCATTTTAGGCAACTGAAACGTTTGGATATCTGTCCTCAATTTAGGAAGATTAGTCAGCTGGCCAGTACAGCTCCGCGTCTCCCCACCAGTGTGGATTCTGTAGGATATACTGTTGGAATTACTGGCGAAGAGAACGAAATATGCGACTGGATTGCACTGTCTAAAGAGCAAATCCGTTTCCTCGATCTCGGAGTCTACTCTGCATTCGCCGAATATGGATACGACGTAATTTTGGGCCAATTATTAGAAGATCTTGGACCTTATCTACATCATGTTGAGGTCTCGTTCATTGATGGCCAGTTAATGCGTTCGTTTTTTCCCTTTCAACAACTCTAGCATTTCACTTACTTGAATCCGATTTACTAGAAGGGGGTCCGCGCAAAAGAGAATTCAAATTATCGCATGACATCCAGCTTAGATCAGTAATAGCCCAACTTTCTCAATCTTTGGGATATCAACCTCTTTCGAACATCCTCTCTCTTGCCCTTGCTCCAATCAGCAATATTGTGATCAAAGTCCCTGAACCAGAGGCTTTGTACGCGGAAGACTGGTCTGAAGTAGATGACCTCTTGGAAGGCCCTAGATTCGCAAATTTAGACAATGTGTCTTTTCAACTGCCAGGAACACCCTTGGAGCAGTCTCATCACAAAACACATCTCGAAAGATCGTTGGGTAAATGCTATACTAAAGGCATTCTGCGGACAAATAATAAAACTCTATGACTTACCCTGGGTGCAAACGACCCGGCTATTCCCCGATTATGAACTGTATTTTATTCACCTATAGTAAGAACTCTATGTACAATAATTCATGTAATACAGAGATTTTCGGACGCATTACATCACTAGCGTCCGACACTTCTTCCAGATGTAAAATACCCCAACTCGATCGCCACCTGCAAGTCTCGTTTACCGGTTCATCAGAATAATATAACATATCTTTTAGGCGCCTGTGCAGGCATGAACTAACATAAATATGTATTTAATTCACTTCCGGCAAAGGCATATTGAGGATGCATATTTGTAAGGGATTATTAGCAATAATGTAGGGTAGTGAAGGGAGTGAGGCGTGAAGTAACGCACCCTTGTAGCATATACCCAAACTTGTCATCAGGCGGATATCCAGATATGATAAACTTTTCACCTCTGACCTCCTCTGAGGATGAGATTTTTGGTAGTTGGGTAGAAGGCCAGGATTATTTTTCGAAGCTAGGAAATAAACTCCGCCCACCTGGTAGGGTCTAAGGAGATGAAAACAGCTGTAGTAAACGCTGCCCTTATGCAACGCAATTTACCCGGCTAGATTGTTTGACGTTCGGGGGTAGGTTCGCTGCCTCTGCCAAAATTTGTTCCCTCGGGCATGCCCCCACGTCGCCATTTAGATATTGCACCAGAGGAGTCAAGTTTTGTCGATAGGCGCTAGGTAGAATCTCCCCATTCGAGATTTGAAAGTTCTGATAGAATTTTCATGGCACCGAGACCCAATCGACGATATATGTTGGGCGTCGCCGCTCAAGGCCTTAAATAGTAAGGAAGTCGTATTCTGGTGGTACCTGGAATATGGGGAAGCGTTTTAAGGAGTCGAGTAAATTCCGACCTGTTAATAAACGGTGCCAGGACACCCCAGAGAGGGTATGTAATCTAAAGCTAGAGGTGTTTTCTACGGAATAATAGTTTCCGGAGACAGAAGATCGATCAGAACTATACCAAACATTGCTATCTTTAGGTGAGGACTCTTGTTCGAAAAAGGTCGTTCTGGCGTCAATGATGGGTCAATGGTGCTTTTTTTACAGAAAAATCTGGATCATTTCCACGCCCGGGCATGTGTACGGCGTCGATACTAGATACTAGATAGAATTTTCCAATGCTGGCTGAAGACCGTTTTTCCATTTTTCGACCACAGAGTCCAGACTTCTTTGATCCCCTCACTTGATAAGCTTTCAATATACTGTTTTCGAGAGTGCCAGGTGTGTCGCGCTCCGTCGGTGCCCAGGGTACACAGGTTGTTGTAGAGTTATGTGAACCTCACAGAGATGGTGATGTGATCCGTGTTGAATGTGGTCGCGGCGGCTGGACCGGAATTCGAATTTGGACAAGTTTGGACAAAAGGGAGGTTACCTCACGTGGTAAGCCATAACGAGGGGAATTTATGACATCCACCTCGTCACACACCACAATCATCGTCCTTTCGTCAACTTCCCATCTCAGACGACACAGTTTGGCCTATGTAACTGCACCTATAATGGTGAAGTGATTCTGAAAAAAACGGTCGACTACGGGGCTTTCGGTTAATCCATCCATGACCAACCCTCAACTTTCAAGCCCTTAGCAAATAGATCCAACCTCCTCACGGCGAATTACCAGAAAAACCTGCTTCCAAAGCCCCTCGATCCAGAGTGCTTACTGGATTATGATTGCCTTTTACCCCATCAATACTAGCCCCCCTCGCTACCTTCAACGAACCCCCGGGATTGCACATTTGGCGGGGAAATCCTCAAGTCCTAAAATTTCCGACCTCGAAATCAGTCCGTTACTAGGCTCTTAGAAATCATCATGAGTCAAGGCGAAGATTTATATACACCTGACGTTTCCGACAAGAGTTTTCCGTAATGATCATAACTCGGTGTCGTTTTCCTGTCCCTTATAAGCCGAAGAACCATCCACTTCGCGGTAACAGCATGGCTTCTCTGCACCAATACCCTTCCTTTCGCGACTTCCAAACCCTCACATTATGGCAGAACTTCATCACCGGAGCTTTCCTCTATCCATTTTACCAAAGCGAGACGCAGTATTGGATTTGCAGGAGGATTGCCAACAATGCCCCAATCGCGGCTCATTTTAAATTTGCCGTTCGCCGTTTAGTATAGATGCCATGAAGCCGGCATAGAAGATTGAACCAGGTGTTAACTCCAGTCTTTTGCTCTGTCTTCGCCTCAAGTTCTTCCTTAAACAAGATACCTCTTTCTCGACCCTGACTAAGTGGTTGAAATAGGTTCTGATGGCCAAACACTATCACCATCATTTTAGCCCATAAGCGTGGCTGAGGTGGTGTGGTGATGGGAAGTCCCGCCTCTAAGTCGTGGAAATTATAGGACCATACAGAGGTATAGCTGTGTTGCGTACAATTCCGAGGAGGAAATGTGCTACTGTCCGCTCTTTCCATTATTTTCCTTCAATTCAATAGTATGTGAATTGACAGGTGCCAATATATTTATAGTATGACTCCGCTGAACTGACAAATCGTATTACTTAGTCTTCTGGTTATAACCTCAAATTAGAACGCGAAAAGATGGCCGGTCAATCAGCCGAAAGTCGCTATTGTTGCAAGGCCGAGTTATGAGGGCTCTACTCCACCAGAAGCTCGCATACGCAGTTCTTCGTCTCTGATCGTAATCCTGGATCGGCCCACCACGCCTGGGACTTCAATCAACTGCTTCCTTGCCGGTCCGTAGTTTCGGAATGTCGTTAACATACCCTATCCCGCATGTAGCAGCACCGTGTCGACTTGCATTGGATTATGGAACATTCGCGAAGTTATCGAGGGAATCATGTTACGCCTTCTTGTGGTTGATATCCTTTGTGGCTTCCCGATACTGGCGCCTGTCAGAACGGTGAAAACCGCAAGATCACAATCAGGAAGATTGTGCACTGAGGAATAATACGTGCGTACGTTTACCCCGTACTCTGCGGGTTTGACAAGCCAGCCCGTTTCTATATTCTAAAATTAGCTCCTGAGTTCCGGGCCGGGTATTACACTTTTTTTTCTGTGCCAGGGCATCGAACAAGCCCAGTATTCTCCGCACTGCGCGTTGGTAGGCGTGTTTCCGTTAATCCCGTCCTTTTCTCGTTGCAAAAACGACATTCTAATGCGGGATCACTGGTGCTAATTGTGTATTCTTCACACCTCAATAAAGGTTCGTAGAGTCTCATCAATTTTTTTGCACACCAATTTTCTATTCTAGGCTCTGCACAATCGCTACCGCAACGCATTACCTAAAATAGACTTTCTGTGCATTGGCGGACGGTGTGAGCGTCCGCATAATCGATAAGCCTCAGGTACTCCAATAGCTGGCTAGTGAACATTATGCCATGTATATTCTGCACGTTCTCCCGCATGCCCAGTATGTCAGAAGATCAGCCTACGAGATTGGAATGAACACCACAAGTGTGTGTATGTTTTGCACAACGAAAACCCAATTCCCCGAGGCTTCCAACGCAAAACCCGGAGTACGTCTCGGATGTTCTTTCGTTCAGATTGCCGCAACCCGCTTACCCCGAGCCCGTCGATTAGGGGGTGGCAGCCGCCAGCCTCCGTACCTGTGGCCAAGACAAACCCAGCAAGGACTAGGAGATAAGATAGGTTGTTAACTCCACTAGCAAAGCTCTGGCCTCTTGTGATGACCGGCTCTCGGGAAGGTCTATGTCTACGTCAACGGTGATCTACTGCAAGGGGATTTCGTAAAACGTGATCTTCCAAGCCGGCGCCAAAGGACAAACTTCCACTCCCCCGCACTTCTTCTTCCGTGTCATATGGATTTATCTTAATCACATATCCCGTAAAGTCGGAATCAGAAAGTGTCAATGGCAGAGTTGGAATGAGGTATAAGAGGTATTCCAACGAAACACATTATTCGTTCGACCAGCGAACCTACTACCTCTTCTTTCTTCTGCCTCGCCCCCACTTTTATATTTTCACAAATCAACCATGAGTTTCTTGAGCAGTATCTTAGATGGGTCTTTCCTCAACATCACTACAATCTTCTTTGGGGGGCTCGTGTTCGCCCTGCTCGCGAGTTCTGCCAAAAAGCAACTCCCGCGTTTAATAGAGGATTCGCGCGACACTCTGGTAAGCTTGACCAGGAGATATATCAGTAAATTGCTAATCGTGGTGCTCCACAACTTTAAGTTTGCAGTAGAGAATAAACTCCCAGTTCGGGTCAGCAATCCTGCGAATAATAAACCCCTTACAAAGTACACTTTCTTCCACACTCTAGACGTTTGTTTGACTGAAAATAACCTATAGAAAAGGGGTGACAGACGCTTATCCCGAGGGAACTTGGCAACGATCGACGTATGATAATTACGTTTCGATGTTGCTCAATGAAGACCTCGTCTTCCCATGCATCTACGCTACCAAAGGGTTCAAGGCCGACGATCAGGTGTTTATGTTCATCGATTCAGATGATCTTTCTAACCCACGACACATTCGGGCCCTCGCTGACGGGCTCGCGGAATATCTCCCCAAAGCCCGCTCACTTGGCCCTAACACCTCACTCGTGCTTCTTGCTAAGGAAACTGACACTCCACGCTCTGTCGAAGAGTACAACAACTCCTTCTGGAAACTCCTTGACGGCCTCGCCAAGCTCGACCGCAAGCCCTGGCCTACCCAAATCCCTAAAACCATTGACCATGCCAAGTGGTGTTTCTGCTTTGCGGGAGAGCCATTCTTCACTGTCATCCAGACGCCGGCTCACCAGGCGCGCCGCACGCGCCACGCAAATGGGCTCACAATCGTTTTCCAACCCAAGTGGATCTTTGACATCCTCTTCAGCACAGACGCCAAACGTGATGCCGCGCTCGCCAAGGTCCGCTCGCTCGTCGTTAAATACGACAGCATCCCCGTCAGCCCTGACCTTAAGAATTACGGTGATGATGACTCCCGCGAGTTTGAACAATATTTCCTCCTAGATGAGAACGTCCCCGCAAAAACACCCTATAAGGAGTTGTCTGGGTCTGCATATATCGCGTGAGCGGCGACTAAGGTGAGTGACGTCCTGTCAGCATCTGACCGAGATTCTAAATGATGGCGCAACCGGCAGTCTGGGGAATCACGATGTTGTGACACGGTTAAGGTGTCAGAAGAAGAATATGTAGACTGGGGTGATTTGGTGCGGTACCCGGCGCGTAGGTCGTAAGTAGTTTACGAGATAGGGCTTCGTCATTGTCATATCATCAATTTTTTCTTTCCAATTTTTTTACTTTCTCAGCCTCGCTCGCAAATCGAAAATTTATTTGGCCAACTGTTACGTGCGACAAAACCAACTACATATCTGAGTCTGCTAACCTTCCGAGGATACTCGGGCTCAGGATAGCATATCTTCTCTCATCATCGCGACTGGAAATGTAGACCGTCCACTTCTGCGTTCTGATCTCTCAGCTTCGACGAAGTCTTCGGCTTCTGGTTTTCTGGTTGTAGAAAAGGAAGCAGGCGAAGGAGGTAGGTGCCAGGATGGTGAGGTGCAGTAACCCCATACGTCCCGTTTACATGTTGACTCATTTGTTTAATATGAACTGGGCGATTCGAATTCCCCAAGTCCCTTCCGCGAAGTAACGAACAAAAATAAGCGAAAACTCTTAAAGTAAGTACCCCTAAATTCGCAGAGTATACTTGCATCATTGGGGATTCATATGATTTTTAGGCGCATGATTACGTGGTTCGCCTTCTCCCCCTACCCTTCCGTTCTTATGAACGGACGACCGCTGGAAGTTGAGATCGTAAGTAAAAACCTCGTGGGATTGAATTTACGTCCATCAAAAAAATGGACAGCAATTGAAACCCCGGAGTTGGGAGAACTTAAATTACCGTTTTACAAATACCGAAGGAAGCTCAAACTACCAATCTGTGAAATATGACTTGTGCGTATGGATTTTTTTGATCGATAGATTTTAGGGAAAAATCAAGCTTTTTCGCTAAATGAATAGAGTTGCAAACCCACGGATAGTGACTCCTGTTAGCTAAGTGCCTCGTTATAGATTACCATGAGAAAACTACCATCATAATAACTACGAAATACAAGATCCAGGGTTCATCGAGTTTAATTAGCACGTTCGTTCCCGGGCCCGCCAGATAGAGGTTCAGATTGGAGGACTTTTAGCGTCCTATGACGGGGACTTGGGGATTGAGAAGCTGATTAGATTATGGCCCCTGCCGGCCGGTAACCTGTAGACGTAAGGTGGTACCGGCGGACTTATGTCCTCGGGGTGGTCTTCGGGCACCCAGGTAAATTTAGACTGTCCATCTCCCACTGCTACTTCCACGCTCTGCCCCAGGTTCCCCAGTCCTTCCTGGCCCGGAACGGATAACCGGACTTTGGACCGATAACCTGGGTTTTATTCCGTCATCGTAAAACCCTCAAGCCTATACCAAACACCATCACTCCCAATCAATTGATATTCCAATACCCACCAGTTATAATACTCATCAATCATCGACATCAACATCGTTTACCATGTCTGCACCATACACCATAGTCGGCACCCCTTTCTCCACATTTACCCGTGCGATATCAATGGGAATGAAGCACAAAGGTCTACCGTATAATCAAATCTCTACCCCACCACTAACGGGGATTGCGTTCGAGCATCACCCGTTCGGATTCCTCCCAACTCTCATCATTCACGAGATCAACGGCAAGCGCGTGGATCTCAAGCTTCGCGAGAGCCACGCTATTTTGCGCTATATTGATAGGGTCGCACCTGAACCAAAGCTTGAGATCACATCAGGCGAGGGTGGTGCGCTCGTGGAGGAAAAGATGTGGGAATTTGTTAGTTTAGTTGCATTTTTCGGTCAGTCAGGGTCCGGGTGAACGCCTTTATCCTCAACTCTTCATCTCTTATTTTTTTTACCTTTTTTACCTTTTATCCGCGTTTCTTGATCTGCTGACGGATCCACAGGATTTCCAATCGTCGAGGGGGGCGTGGTGAAGCCCCGTGTCAAAGCGTTGGACGAGGGGAAACTTTCTGACACAGAGGTCAGAGCACAGATCCAAGAGGGGACGGCCAAATTGAGCGAGTATCTTGCTCTCATGGCATCGCTCATGGCCCCTGAGGGATTTGCGTTTGGCGAAAAGCTCACTTGGGCGGACTTCTTCCTCTACCCACTCCTCTCTGACCTGAGTATGGTCCCTGAGTGGAAAGAGATTGTTCCCGCGAGGATTTATAGTTGGTTTGACCACATGGCGGACGTAGAGGCAGTCAAGGCGACCATGCCTGGAACTCTGTCAGTTGGAGCAAGGCCATAGAGAAAGGTTAGTATTATTGAATCTCTGTCATCTCTTTACCTCCTAGTCTTGCGTGAAATGAAGATGATAACTCTGAGGTTCATTTTTCCCAAGGAGGAGCTCCGAGTCGGAGGCCCTATCTTTCCGTTTGGTTTAATCCACTTCGAGGGTCCAAGTCCTAATGGGACAGTGAATGAACCTGAAGCAAGACCGGTCACTAAAGTGTCAATTCGTTTAAAATTTAATTTATTTAAATAATTGTAACCCTGGTGATGTGTCGTGTGGGGATGTGTGTTGTTATGATTAAGTTTGATCCTGCTTAATCTTGTTTGATCCTGCCGCCTCGGCATCTCACTCCGCCGGATTTTGGCTTAATCATAAAGGACTTGGCATGTCGTTTTCCATCCCAAAGTTGTTCAAGAATCAACATTTTCCGTTTACCACCGAACGGCAAGTGCTCAGTTTAAGAAGACCCTGACCGATGTTCATCACCGGACCTCAAAGAAAAATTTAAAAAAATGAAGAAGTGCGTAGATCGAACGCGTTTGCTCAGGTCGAGATCAGGAAGGGGGAAGATGTTGGGATCTTTTAGGGTGCAACAGGTTGAGCTAACTCCATGCATTCTAATCATTTTTAACTCAGGAGCTCGTGATAAGGAGTCGAATTCACGCATAATATTATCGCTGAACTGATTAACGCTGAGCTTTACTGCGGTTTCGGGCGGAACCCCATAAACGGACCGGTGCGGCCAATGTTACCTCAACCCGGTAGGAACGCTTCAAGCTTCGCTGCGATGAGCATGAGTGCACACGAAGAGGATTGAATCTTAGAACCTCAACGCAAACGAACAGATGGGAGTATAGTCATATCCGCGGACTTGATGTGGCCCACGTTCCATGCATGATCTACTTCCCATATAATTTACTCTCTACCACCCCGGGAACCCCTGCATAGGAATTACTGACTCAGTAAGCAAACTTCCACGGGTGACACCATCCACAAAGGTCTTACTCCAGCGAGGCAATTCCTTCCGAGACTTTCCCAATCATAACTATCCCAGACAGTACGATCCAATACGATTATAGCATACCTACAATGGCAGGCCTAGAGCCCCAATCTGACTGTGCCTTGAAGGGTTGGCACCCAGGCGAGGCTGCGGTGCAGGAGATTATTCACCTCCCCGCACGTGTGCACATCAGTGCTGTAACGAGCCGCCTCCCCGAGCAGCACCGTCTCTTCCACACAACGCGCCTCGATTTCCTCCCCATCACTACCCTTGATGCACGCGGTCGTCCTTGGGCGTCCGTACTTACCCCTGTGTGGGGAGATGCCCCGTTCATCACAAGTCCGGATGATCGGCATTTAACAGTGGATGCGAGTGTATGGGAGGGCGACCCAGGCATAAGGAATTTAAGGATGGGGGAGGGAAAGAAGGAGGAGGGGGAGAGGGTGTTGGTTTCTGCCTTGGGAATTGAGGTAGCAACGAGAAGGAGGAATAAATTTGCCGGGTATGTGGAGGGTGTAAAAGTAAAGGGGAATGAGTTATCGTTGGTTATCGCTGTGAATGAGGCTCTTGGGTATACCCGATTTCTTCTACTCCTCTCCTTCTCAATTTCTGAAATGAAATATAATTTTCTCAAAGGTTATGCCCAAAATACATTAACGTCCGCCACTTATTGCCTTACCCAAACACGCACCCACGTGTGCTCGATCAAAATCTGGAAATGGCGCCGGGTGACCGCCTCCCGCCACATGTAATTGAATACATCCAAAATGCGGACACGTCCTTCCTCGGGACGTCCTATGTTGCACCACATGAGATCAAGGATGATTACCCTTCGCATGTCGGGATGAATCATCGTGGCGGCAGACCGGGCTTCGTTCGCGTGCGGCCGAGCGATGGGAGGACCATCGTTTTGCCGAATTACAACGGTAAACAATTTGGATCTTTGCTCAGAACCTTATAAATACATTGTAACAAATTTTATAGGCAATCGATTATTAAACTCCCTAGGCAACATTTACATCACACCCCTCGCGAGCCTCGTCTTCCCCTCCTTCCACGATGGGTCTATTCTTTACCTCACGGGACGCGCCAAAACGCACTTCGGGGCACCAGCACAGGAAATTATGCCTTCTATGAACGTCCTCACCACTATTCAAGTCACTGGCTACTCTTTTGTTCATGACGCGCTCACAGTACGCTCCACCCCGGAGAGCGTTCCCCCGGAACGTAGTCCTTACAGCCCCCCCATTCGCTACCTTGCCGAAGAGACACCCCCGAAGGAATCCTGGGCGGACACGACGGTCACTCTCATTCGGGCACGCGTGCACAGTAATTCCCTCACGACGCTTACGTTCGCCACATCGCGTGCGGTACATATTGATCCCAGCCGCAACGCCGTGCTTGACCTCACCTCATTCATACGTGGCCGCTCGCACGCACTCGTTGACTGGACAGAGGACGAAAGTACCACAAACGACGATTGTGTCCGTACGTGGACCGTGTCAATCCCTCCTACAGATGCGGAGCCAAAGGTGTTCTCAATCACGATGCGTACAATTTCCGGGGGGCTTATTACGCCAATCCTCTATAAAATTGCGGCTGAACATGAGCATGGAGGAGACCTTACACATTTAGGGATCACCGCTCCCCTGCGAGGCATTGGAGGTACACTTCCCGTCCCCGATCCCGTGCCGACATGTGATGGCGCACGTACACTGTTATGGGTTGCCGGAGGCATCGGGCTAACGCCGTTCCTTAGCTTGACGAGGTATGTCGCAAGACATGTGGTGGGTGGGGTGGGGGTGTGGGATATTGCGCTGGTTGTATCAACGCGCGAGCCGGAGGTAATGCTGCGTTTGATCGCGGAGGCGCTGGAGGAGCTCTCAGGCCTTGAAATGGGTGCGGAGATGTCGAAGAGGTTGACGTATAAAGTGCATATGTTCTCTCCACGGCCCCCGGAGCTAGAGTCGGCATCAATGCGCGCGTTCGGACTCCCGGAGTTCGTGGGTG
The DNA here is from genome assembly GCA_037014335.1 of Collybia sordida. Taxonomy (NCBI): domain Eukaryota; kingdom Fungi; phylum Basidiomycota; class Agaricomycetes; order Agaricales; family Clitocybaceae; genus Collybia; species Collybia sordida. Next base: position 832,063 of record JAYKXK010000009.1, on the reverse strand, counting down.
TGCATCAGCACCAGGGGCGGATCGCCGCGGACGGAGAGTTGTTTACAGAATTACGTGCGAAGGAAAGGGAGGTGCAGATTTGCGGTCCACTACCATTCGTACAGAATGCCATGGGCGCAATGGAGCGTGCAGGTGTGGATCCGGAAGGAGTGAAGAGGGAACGGTTTACGTATTGATAGAAAAATATAGGTATGGACCAATGTAGGATAGTGTATAGTAGTGTATTTTCACAATTATGAGAAGCTGATTGTTGTCAAAGGAGTGTCTGCAGATCTGAGAAATGACGGGCCTAGTGACATCGGACGGGGGGTGGTGCTTTAACCTGTCGTAAGGGCCCACTCCATCGGAAGCATAAATCGTCGGCACTCCCAAAACAAGGAAATATTGATGAAGAACAACTTCGGGTTCGGGGTCATTGGAGTTACGGTTTGGGGTAACTATAATTTCACAAGTGCTCCTTTAGTTTGGCATTTGAGCAGTGGGCTCCTTGCGCATTCCACTGATGATCGATAATTGGGGTTAAAGTCAAAGAAGAAATCGGCACTGCCAGATATATATTTTCGGGCTAACTGGCGACTGAGTGATGTGGGGTTCTTTCAGGTTTCAGTCTAGAATGTATTTAGTGTGGACCTATCTTATTACTTACACATAAAAAAGTGTACGATATAGGATTAACTACGAAACCGAAAGCAAGAAATGACTGTCTACAATACAAATACGTGTTAAGAGGTACAATCTAAAAATACACATTCCCGTGCCTCCCGCCAAGGTTGAGGGAAAAACTCCGAATAATGATACACGACAATCCACATATCTAAATGCGCGTTATCGTCTCGGTCTCTTGATGTCTCCACCTTCCCCGTCGAGTCTCGCAAACACCTCTCGCTTCACTGGACCTGGCCCATTACGCGCATCGAGTCCTATTCCCACTCCAGACCGCCTAACACTCGTCGGGCCCTGACCCGACCTGTGCGATACGCAAACGTTTGAGCGTCACATCAACGCAAGCAAAGAAGAAGGGGAAGAAGGGGCGGAGAAGTTTTATCGTGCTTACATGGCATCAGAGGGCCTTTTCAACCCTATCCCGGATCCCAAGCCTGATCCTGAATTCGAGCCTGGTTTATGGGCTGGTGGTGCCTGGGCTAGCATCCGAGACTGCTGTTGTTGTTGCTGGAGCGGGTTCTAGATACCCCCAAAGAAAGCATTTTAGGACTACTGAAAGATATGAACGTTACAGGTAGTTACCACTCCAGGGGGAAAATGGAACCCGCCCATGGAAGGGGTTGTGGGTCTCTTGGCACCAGAACTTGACGTAGATGGCTGATTCTGCGGATGTCGGTTTTGGTTCTGGTTCTGGCGATGTTCCTGATCATTTTTAATATCCGACATGCGCTGTTCATGTTTTTGGGGCTGATTTTTTTGGCGGTTCTGTTGAGGTAGCAGTTTGGAGAGCATCCCTGTATTCGGATCTTGTAGTTGAAGCCTTCCATCGGAGGCTGCGCGATCTATATCTTCGCTAGATCCAAAATTTTGTATCGAAGGGCCACCATCTTGTCTGTTGATTTCTCCTAGCCCCTCATCCAAATCTATGGGGCGCCCAAAATCGTCGTCTCCGTCGATTGGACGGCCCATATCAGTTTCTGGGAGGACCGGCTGCTCTAGATCATTCTCACCAAGGTCCACAAGGGCAAGAAGGGCATCATCGTCCGAGTAAAAGTTAAAAGATTCATCAGCGTCCTCAGGCACCATCTCTATTGCCTTAGGAGGGGCGGGTGGAGGAGGGGGTGCTGATTTATTTGTGCTGATTGCGTTTGTTTTGTTGTTAATACTGCCTCTGCTACTCTCCGCATTCATGGTATTAGGAATTGGTGGTTTTCGGTCAGGTGGTAAGTGTCGTGTTGGTGCAGTCATTAAATTGTGGGCTGGGGTAGTAATAGGGGTGTTTAAGCCGTTTTGAGCTAAGGCCTTACTCTTTATAGAGACTGGCGTTGAATGTGTATTGAAGTTATTGGTGTGTGCTTGAGGGCGCATATGGCTAGGAAGTGCGGAGATAGATGGATGTTGTGGGGTGTGATTACCACTAGTTTGACCAGGTGTTGTATGCAGATTTGGATTTAAAACATGATTAGGGACTTGGGGTTTAGAGGTGGAAGCGGAGGTGGAGCTGATATCGGGTTTCATCTCTTCAAATTCTGGTCGCCGGTGTAGCTCATTCTTATCGAATTTTGGCTGGTTGCGCATAAGGTATTGTCGAGTGGAAATTCAATAGGACATACTGGGGGGACTTTAATCTTGACAACTTCTTGAGTGTATGATTTATCATATAGGCAATTGCCTAACAGGTTACCGAAATTTCGCAGCGCACGCTTCAGACCGTCCGTCACGGCTTCTTTTTTACACTTTGAGCATCGTAAGAAAGGCTACCCAGTTGATGAGAACCAATTTCGCACCTTATCTAATGCCCCACCCTTGCTTTTAGAATTCTCCAACATCCCATATCCTATATCCTCGTGGTACACCCCATCTCTCAATGTCACACGAATAATTGCTGTTGTGCCAACTGTATATCTCCGCGACTCTTCGTTGAAATCAATAAAGTCGGTCGTGAGATTTACTACAGTCGAGCTCCATCCATTGAACCCAAAGACTTCATTGGCTAGGTTTATGATTTTCCATCCTTCTGCATATGTGAGCTTGGGGCCACCTCCTGGTCCTGGTCGCTGGGATATGTACTCCGGTCCTAGCTTCTGGTTGAGTTTAGCTTGAAGAGAAGCAATTTTGAGCGTGGTAGCGTCTGACATCTCCGACCCGAAGAACGACGAATTGAAGGCAAACGACGAATCTGCCGCGGAAGTGTTGGCAAATGATATATTAGACCCCGCACCATGCAAACCCGCGTTGAAGGACATTGGACCGCTGGTGATGATATGGTCACGGCTATTGTTGAAGGGGGAAGATCCAACTTGGTTTGTTTGGAATGCGTTAACAAGGTGCCCGCTAAATGCACCAGCCATATAACACTCTTGGCTATGTGTTGATTTTCCACTCAAACCTTTATCTAGGAATTAAAGTAAGTCAGTCGTTCAGAGTCACTAGAGTCACTTGTATAGTTAAGGCCAAATTTATACTCAAGTCATTCTTGCAATGTCGGGAACGAAAACAAACTTGGCGCGTGCTTTCCACGTGACCGTGCCACAACCTACCCCGGAGTTTGCCATTGGAAGCTTAGTATCATGACCCCAATGCATTTGGAGCCGCTCCACAACTATATACAACCTTATAAGCAGCACCGATACTCTGGTGACTGTTTTACAGTTCAACAACGCTTCTCTATCAACAAAATATGTTCATCATCCAAGAACTTCGGGGAATATGCTAAAGATGAATATCAACCAATTACCTATACCCAACTTCCGACCGTTCAAACGTTAGGCCAAGTTTGGTATCTTGGAATGGCTAAACCCTAATTTGCACAGTATAAAATCCGTAGCTGACAGATAATAACCATTTCCAACATGATCATAGTCAAGATGGTTCAACCTCGGAAATTTCGTGCTTCTGTATACCCTCATTTTCACCACCACCAATCACAACTAAACCAACCAGTCGTTAGGACCGAAGAACTATCGCCACTAGACAGTGTGAAAGTCCCGGAGATATAATCACCCAAACAACACTAGACCCCAGAGCAGACATCGGTCAACAATCATCAGTGTCATTGGACCTCCTTTTGGCCTCGTCTCGTTTCTTTTCTTACGAGTACGCTGGACCCCAGCGTTTTATCTGCCAAGTTCCTGGATATACACTCGACTCTGGATGTAAACTCTCCGAGTCGGGACCATCGATCTAAGCGCTCTCGACAGAATTTAATAATTTCGCATTATCTTCTACCTTCTTCTCCCCATAATAATCTGGGACCTGAAAACTGATCCGGTGATCTTGGAATGCTCCAATTATTCCGTTTTTTGTGTCGATCTTACCTCCACCTATCTAGCCGGGATGCATTGCAGCATTCTGTGGTATTGTCTGGCACTGGCAGGTGTGATGGTAGTGAGCATTCAGTTCACTTGACGACCCTTTCGGGGTCTTTTCATAAGACCTCGGAATCGCTCTTGACTCCCAGCGCTTAGCGTACACAAATCTAATGTGTGTCAAAGCGGAATTGATGGCTCGGGTCGACCGAACGAGCGATGACCGCACTAGAGCTCCTTCTGATACCTACCGCACACACCGATACTCAATTAGGTATCAATCCTTGATGAGAGGCCTCGTTTCTTCTGCTCGACCCTCGTAGATCGGGCATCCTACAGTTGGGAATATTAATGACTGCTGATATCACAGGTTGCAACTGTACGTTTCTCCATTTTTGTATCCACCCGAGATCAGTTCCATATTGACAATGCCTGACGTTCAGGACGTTCTCATTTGGTATAATATGGGAGCATTTTAGCGGCTCAAGTTCACTTCTATACCAACCCTTTCTTTCTTGTCGACCGGTGCTCAAATCTCACGAAATGCGCCGTGTTTCTTCGCTCATTCTTCTATGTTCAAGCCTAGCACTCGCATCGTCACCAGGCGAGGTGAAGCGTGATGAGAGCGAACCCCATTATAGCATGTACACCGCTACTGACAATCAAGATGCGGTCGTCAACAGCCCCGCACACGATTTAGAGTTCACATTGTCTGGAGGGAACCCGTCAGTCATTTGCATTGACGTAAAACCTCTCATGCACCCAGTGACATCAACTTCTTATTCTAAAGGTACCCTCATCCCTACATGACTGACCGACTCGGAAGCAATGGCCCGCTCTTGTTGTCAGGCGTTAATCTCGTATAGAAAAGAATTTCTTACGAGAATGGTCCTCGAACTAATTGTTGTCTTAGATTGAACATCTATCTCATTTCGTCCGAGAAAGAGTAGTAAGTGAAATTCCTACATACCCGCTGCTTTCGTAACCTGACGCCTGTATCCAAGCCCGAAAGGACCGTCCACGCGAAGGGTGCAGGTGCTCACGGTTACTTTGAAGTAACCACAGACATAGGAGCAAAATATTCCATGGCGGACGTATTCTCCGGTATTGGTAAAAAGACTTCTGTCACTGCGCGGATGTCAACCATCGCTGGTAACCTCGGGAATCCTGATTCTGTCAGAGATCTCCGTGGCCTCGCATTCAAGTTAGCTAAACGTTCTCATTATTCGTCGCATTGACTTACTAAGATTATACATTATAGGCTTCGAACAAAGCAAGGCATCCTGGATTGGGTCGGTCTCTTAAAGAACGATTAGATTCCGATGTTTATTCTTCTGTGTCTAGGTTTGGCTTAACCACCCAGTATTTTGGCTACGTGACCCGGTAAAATTTCCTCGTGAGTAAATTATTTAAAAGGTTTTAAGGACTTCTTTGACGGTCACGCAGATTTCATTCATTCCCAAAAAAGGCATCCTCAAGTAAGTCAATTCATAGTCATTACTGTATCCCTTTTTCAAACATTCGATAGACCTACGTAACTAACCATAATGTACGGCATCTTCCTCTTCCTAAGTTCTGTTGATTAATCATACCCTTTCTAAAGGATTTCTGGGGTGCGTTTCCCTATGCCATGATATCATTCAGGGTCGTGATCTCTAAGCTCTCAGATTACCTGTCATCAAACCCCGAAAGTATCCATCAAACATTGAGGGCTATGTCAGATCTCGGTAAGTGCCCATCAATATCTCGTGTTGCCCAACTTACCGTCTGTCTTTCAGGAACCCCTTACGGATTCAGGTATGCAGTATATCACAGTCGGAAGATCTTCACTAATATCTTGTTAAACTTGTAGACACATGAACGGTTATAGTGGCAATACTTTCAGAGCTGTCAAAGAAGACGGGTCCTGGCATTATTTGAAGTAGTTGATTGTCCTCACTATTCCATTCTCTAACTCAATCTTCTTTTCCGATAGAATAACTGCTCTAGCCGACCAGGGAATCAGGAACAATACACGTGCAGAGGCGATTGCACAAGGTGGCGAAAACCCAGACTTCGGTGTCACCGACCTCTACGACGCAATCGCCGCTGGCGATTTCCCAAGCTGGACAGTTTATTTTCAAGTGATGACACCATCAGAGGCCGAGAAATTTAAATGTACGCGTTTGCCCCTCTACCCTTTCCCTGGCTTATCCAAGAGTTACGATAGATAATATCTTCGACCTGACCAAAGGTTATCTTGTAACCCTAAATAGGCTCCCTCTAACCCAGCTCACATCTATTTATAGAATGGCTCCCTGAAGATGTTCCCCTGCAAGAAGTAGGTCGTATTACTCTCAACCAAAATCCGTACGTTCCATATATTCCTTTATGGGAAATTGTGTTAAGGTATCATGATATAGCACCAATTATTTTGCGGAAGTTGAACAAATTGGGTTTGACCCGGCCCAGATGGTACGATTAGTCGAGTTAAATAATTAACGTCGACTCTTAAAGTGAGTGTAGCCACCTGGCCTCGAACCAACGGAAGACCCAACACTTCAAGCACGACTCTTCGCTTACGGCGGTAAGCGTCTTGATCACAGAGGATAGCGCTTTTCAAACAGTCTTTTTACAGATGCCCAGAGGTACCGCATCGGGATCAACCACAAACAACTCCCTGTATGTTGTAACCGCCTCTTTTTAGCCAGCGTTCACAAAAAAATTTCCTAGGTAAACTGCCCCATAAACCCAGTTGGTAAGTTTTTTCTCAGAGTTCATGTAACATCAGTTTATCCCCGATTTCTAGCCAACTTCTTGCGAGATGGTGCTATGGCTTTCAACAATCAAGGAAGCCGCCCCAACTTTCACTCTAGTCAAGATACTATCAAGCTCCCTACTCGCTACTACAATGATGACAATCACACCACGTGGGTTGGTGGTGCAGTGAAATTCCTCAGCCAGCCCAGTGAGATTGACTTTGACCAAGCGCGAGGATTTGTAGGCGCCTTTCTTATCCCTCGACCTCGAGACAAATACTAACCTGGTTTACTCTTAGTGGAATCGGTTATCGAAGCGGGATCAAGATCATCTCGTATCGAATGTTATTTACCAGCTTGGTCTCGCTACCAATATGGAAATTCGTAAAAAGCAAGTTAAATTGTTCACTCATGTCAACAAAAGTCTTGGTCAGAGGATCGCCAAAGGCGTCAATGTGACCATGTCATAGTTCTGCGGAAGAAGGCTTTTGGGGAACACGCACTACTGATCTTTTCTTGCACAAATTACTTCGCTTCTTTATTGCCCGTTATAATCTCCTTCTCAGCAGGTTGCTCGTAAACAACGTGTATTTTTTTCTATTCTTCGCAACGAAATACTTATAACTACTTTTCTGCTACTTCTTTTTGGCAAACGGGGCGGTCGGCGCTTATGAATCATGTCTATTATGACTTGTGAATTATTTGGAGGGAAATTATAAATGATGTCCGTCTGGAAATATGAAATCCGATCCAACAATCACCATAATAGCAACAAAATTTCTATTCGAACTGCGTCCTCAACTCACAAGGATTATTAAAGCAGATTACACAACAGTACCGCCATACATCTAACTTACTCAGCTCTGCCGGATCAAGTACGCAAACCGCTGTGCTGACCATGCCGCCACACAGGATAAGTGCCAACGATCAAGGCCCCATCAATTGAATTTCCAAATTAGGGATTCGGTTTTCGAGAACAAGGTGTATATAAATATCGCCACTGCCCAGTACACTATGATCAAGGTTTAGTCCTAGTTTTATCTAGTATTTGAAGCCTTGTTCAGTACTAGTGCGATTGACTCAAATCCCTCCACTTGATAATCCACGTCCAAATTTAACATGGCTTATTAAGTTTTATCAAAGAAGTCAATATGAACGCGGTACCTTGGTACGCATCATTGTATAAGAGTTGCGATAATGCTTACATTCTGACCAACAAGCATTCGAAAATTCCACATTCCAGCTGGCAATACTAAACACACTTCTACCGCTCACAATTGTCATTGGCTTAAAAATAGACTCGAGAAATATGATTTCGGTTGTAGATTGGCAAACGGATGAATTTATTCCATTTGTGAGCCTTTCGTTTGTATTCTAATGCTACACTACTGACATCACGTTGAAACAGAGCATTATTGTGGCATCAATTACTGTCCTATTCTTTGATCATGTCCTGTCAATTGCAGACGAAGTTGATGTCATCTTTACCGAATTTGATACCGAAATTAACCCTTATTTTAGATAGAGTATATCTGGAAGAGGAAACTAACACCTTGTGAGTATTAAACTGCTGCGGTAACTTTTATTCAGAATCGACCTCACGCTTTGACAACAGTCAGTCTCTGTTTCATTCTAAATCGTTATCTAACCTTGGCCGGGGGGCTGATATATATCAGCTTTATGCCTTTCATGAAAATATATCGGCTTATCGTCACGGTGCGGACCTGGCATCAATTCTCTTCAACACATAAATTCATGTTTCAAACTTTTAGGACACTGAGAGTACAGTCCCGGGTGGGACTGCTTTCCAACCACTTTTTGTTTTGGTCATCACTTCCGTAATCTCATGTGCAACTGCTGAAGCAATTCTTATTCTTAGGTGAGTGTTCACCGTATAGAAAGAATTGATGTTGATGGGTAACTGGACCCAGGGTCTATGCTGTGAATACTAAGAACAATTTTATCCTTGGAATCCTACTCTCAATTTGGGCAGCTCACCTTGCCTTGATGAGCTTTGTAGTTCATCAAATTTCTTTGCCCCTTTGTGAAATTGTTTTCTAGTCGTAACTTTTGGCGTTAATTGACAATTATCGATTAGACAGGACACCTTCGAGTTCTGATGAAGCTTTTTATTGGAGCTTTGTGGAATTAAGGTTCGGTTATTCGAACTATCTTCCCCTTACTAGTCATCACCGTGACCCAATGTTTTTCAGCACAACAGATGGCTTACTCTTCATCCTTCCTGCTACAATTTTCGACATAGCTGTGGAATTACTGCTAATGTTGGGTCTCTGTCAGAGTTATCAACATATGATGCCCTTGGCCAAATTAATAAAGCGAGATGGACTCCTCTATTTTACCGTCATTTTTATTACGAATATCGCTTGGCTCTTGGTCAACCTCCTAGGGCCTCACTATCTGCGGTCAGGAGACAAAATTGGGAATATCAACTTTATCCCATTAGAAGTGTGAGTTTACCTGATAAAAATGTTGGTATAAATTTTCCAAAGCTAATGTTTGATCGCTCACTCCATAGTTGGTCCACTTGGTAAGTTCCTCGCGCCAATTGAACCATGTTTGATAATGCCTTCAGTATCACGACCACTATGATTGCGCACCTAACACTTCATCTGAGGATGCATGCTGATCCAGCAGCGAATGCCGAGTTAAGATTTGAAGATATAACGCAAATTTTATTTTGTCGTCGTCCCACAAGTTCTCAGCGGGAGGCTCCAGATGTTGAATTAGCAAGTAGAAGTATGAATTAGATAGTATTGAGCGATTATATGTCATCATTTTTGATGCCCTTGTTCTATGCAGATTAGGTTCCAGGCAACGAAAGCACCGTCGTTTCATCTTGAGTAAGAGGGAACGGTCACCGGTCTAGGTTTCAGGCTGATAAAGACGCATTCCATCCCAAAATAATCTGTTGGATGTGGGTAATATTCAAGACCATATTACAGGTTTACGCTATTGACAACACGTACTATTTCAATTTAATCGCTGTTACGGAATGGTTGTAGTCCTAAGTTGGTGAGTGACTGTGAGACAAGCACGTTCGGGATGTGCAATTTACCGGGCCTAAATTCCAATCACGGGTCCCAGCCATTTGAGTATATTGTCTTGACGGGGCCGCAGGTGGAAGAAAAGCTCTCGACATTTAAATGTACAAAATCTAACTTGCCTGAAATGCGAACGAACGACTGAACATCGAGCTTTGGGCGTGGTATCTCAGTTCAATAGGAATCGGAGTAGAGATGGTCCACAATAATTCACCTTGATCAAATAATAAACATCGACATCGAGTTCTTTTAGGACACCGTCGTATAGCGCCAACCTAATTTAGTGGCAAAGACGGAAAGGTGTTTATAAATGTGGAAACGGGGATGAAAAATGGCTTACCTTCGCTCGCCAACATTATCAACGCTTTATTTACCCTGTATGAAGTCTTTGTCCATATCTCGCCCGGGTACCCTCGGTAACTATCATCCTACAGCCTCGGGCTATTGAATGTCAGGTTGGGGTGTTAAGACTATGGTTCATTCATACTATAGGCCAAATGTTAACAATACTGGCGAAATGTTTATCTGGTGAGAACGCAAGGTGAGCATAATTTGGGTGGAACATAAGTAACAAGGCCCGTATCTATCATTCGCAGTGTTGGTGTTCTTGAATCTTGATAAAACTCTGATAATGTGTCAAATACTGCATGTAATCCACTGTTCGTTGATTGATTTGAGTAGAAACTGATGTATGAGTACGATCCGAGGTTGAAGGCGAGATTAAGAGCAAATGGGTTGAAAATTGAAAAATAATCCCACTAAAACATTGATTTGTGTGCATCTTTCAACATATTCGGAAATCTCGAGTTCATAGGCTCCTTGGGTCATGGTAGCCATGGATGATGCACATAATAAACGAAACACGTACCGTTTCTTTCATGAATTTTCTACAAACACGACATATGGCAGTCGAAAAACACCGTTTAACGATGTATCGGTGACAGACAAAGAGAACCTGTGTCAAATCTCGAAAATCAAATATTTGGCCTCCTGTAAAACTTTATATTAGGGAGTGTGTAAAGTGCCTTGACAAGTGTATAAGCGTGGGAACACCATGACGGTTGTTGGATTTTTACATATTATGGAATATTTCGATGAAAACCTCAATTTTCACTAGTAGACGTCTGGCGCATCAACCACCGAAGCGGCCCACAGCAATGCACACTACGGTTTTTGGAGCGAGCGAGAACGCACCAGCCTGGGACGAAAGATGTACTCACATAAATGCACACGGATGCAAAAAAACGACCGCGATATCTATCAACATTTCGGCTTCAAATTCCATCTATCAGCCCACCAAGAAAGACTTGTCCAATTTGGCGGTGATTTAGTACTTCTACGGAAGTGTTTCGAATAGTGAAGGGCTGGAAGGTTTCCTTGAGTTAGGAGGGCCGTTGAGTTTTGAACCCTGTACGTGCATGACATGAAAAGACTCAGTCTCGATCTAGAGTTCCAAAGTCTAATGATAACACCATGACGGACAGCAAAGGGCTAGCGATCTTGTACTTTCGTCCTTCTTAGACGACTTAGAGTTAAAGTAAATTTGACTCAAGTAGTTTCCGACAACCAGCCCAGACCTTAGGCTTGTGAGTCTAATATTAGATTAGTCTGTTTATCTATGTAGTACATCAAATGCCAGCCTTCTTTCTTCTCACCCCAAAGTACACCCCATAATATCCTCCGGGGCACACCGCTCTTGTATCCGTTTGCTGATGGGAGATTGAGCACTCCTCCTGGCTTTTGGGGGACGATTATTGGCCACTGCTTTATATAGCCTCTATATCCGGACTGGCGGCCACTTTGAGAACAGATTTCTCACGACCGGCTCTGACAACCCAACATGATGAGCGACCACTTCGTTTCTCCGTACCGCCATGTACTGAGGCCTCAATTGCCTCTGACATCGTCAGCTTGAACATGTCCACGAATACTCCATCAGGTACTCCAACAGAGACGAGCCCGACTTCAACAACGACGCGGTCCATGGCAAGCACACCAGATCAGGGCCTATTCTCTCCAGGGGCTTCGCCACCACTTATACTCGCTTTCCTTGCAATTGGGTTATTCACAATATCTATGGTTGCCGTTTTTGGGTGGCGGCGTATTCAGCTCGGACGTGGTGTGCTACCGCGCCAGTTCGGAGATGAGATTGAGTTTAGGGACCGGTCACGGCGGGGTTATGGCGAAAAGCCCAAGCTATGGGATTTGTGGGTAGAGAAGATAGCTCTGGAGGAAAGAGACATATGTTGGGATTCTATCATGGTATGTTGTCACTTAGCCCATTGTTGTGGGCTTGGACATGAAAGCTGTTGATTTGACGTTGTCGTGCATAGCCTATTGCGGTGATGGAGGTCCCTGACGCCCCTGTGACGCATCCTCCCCACCCTGCACCCACGCATATACCCTCTACGCGTCACCGTCCTTGGCCGTTGCGTCCAGTTAGCATGGATAGTGATGTCAAGGCAGAGCCGGTTGCCCCAAGCTATACACGTCTCCAAATTGCCGTCGCGATTGCTATGCCGTCTCCTCTACCACACAACAGCCACACCAATCACGATACCGTGGCCGCAGATAAGGCCCAGATGAACTATATGATAGGATTGTACCATTATGCGGGACATGGGAGGGGAGAGGGGTGATTAATGGTGAAAGCTGCGCAGCTCTTGATGTATTTGTTAAGATAATTTATTCTTGATGCGATTGATCTGAAGGATTGGCGCCCTCCGGCTTCTGCAGGCGAAGGGTCAGCGACGGTGATACCGTGATAAAATATCATTTTACCTCATGGCTTTGGTGGGCACCTCAAGCTAAGAATGCAACTGTCACCCGATTCAGGAGAGATAGTCAGTCCGCCGAACACGGTATGGTGAAGTAGACAATCGACGCGGAGCACTCCTTGGTCGTGGGCACGGATGGGTTCCGCGGCCATTCGCCAGCGCATGTCAAAGATCTGGCTGATACGCTTGCGGTGCTTCTCACTCATCCGGTCCCATTCTTCGTGTCGGAGCTGATTCTGCAGGCACAGATAGATCGCCTGCAGGACATCTCTAATGGTGACGCCATACGGGTTAGTGGCCTCGATGGGCCATGGTTCTGGAAGTATCTCGCATCGAACGTGGAGGGATGATACAGGCGGTGTGATCGCGTGCTCAGAAAGTTCGAGCTCATCGATTGGAGTGCTAACACTTGTAACGTGCCGAATTGCAATTGGAGGTTCGCGCAAGTCCCAGAAGATGGAACAGCAATGGCCCGGTGCCACGTCGTGTTGGGAGTAGCGGAGCAGTTCGTGGAGAGTTAAGGCAGACATGGGGGAGTACCATAATACCTTGGCCGTATTTATAGGTCGGGGGATTCACGAGTATCGCGGTAATAGCTTAGATGTACAGCCCAACAATAGACCATTTAAGGCAGACAGAGTGTCCTGGCTGATAAAAGCAACCATTTCCGGCGGATTGGGCGGAGGGCGCGCACATTTCGGTACGCGGGAGCCTCGTGCCATGCACAGCCTGAAAAACCAGGGGCGCATTGTGTCGGTAATACCCTTGCTTGATAGACGCCCGGTCCAAGGTATTGTTCAATGAGAGGCACTGCAGCTCTGCAAGGCAAGCCTTGGGGATGGCCCCAACTCATTCTAGCGATAATTAGATCCATTGTAATCCTCGGATGCAGATGCTAATGGAAGCGCCGAAACAAGATCAGAAGGGAGAACAAGAACAGGAAAGTATGATGGGTATGACTGGCACTGACTGATCGTGACTGACTGTAAAATTTTTCATATGCTAGTTCCAGATATAGACTACGAACCCTATGGTGTAGAGATGGGTGGTATGTAAGCGGCACCAAGCCCTTGGTTGGTGGGCAGCTCAGTATCTGAACACTGACGAAGATTTTGTGCCGCTGACACAAGGTACGAAAATCCATCGCAAGGTAACTGCGACAGTGCCGTGGCTGTTGGATAAAAATTTACGACAAAAAGCTTTGTGGTCGCAAGGATAGGTGCCGTTGAGATTTGTTCAGCCACACCTCCAAACAGCTAGGGTGAGTCGCATCAATTGTGATGGCGGTCGTGATGACGCGATGTTCAATTCAGCAGACACCGGATCAGCTTCAGGATCGGAAAGAGAAGCGGTGTTGAATTTAGGGGACCGCGATTAATGATAGGCGTAATCCGCACTGGATGATGGATCAATGATTACTTATTGGTGGTGGATACACAGCTCAGAGCAAGAAATTAATACATCGGTAGCTCCATAGCAGATTAGTGAACCTCTCTTTCTCCGCCGACATATACTCAGAACCGTTGACTATCGAAAGATTATACCGGCACAACGGCGGATCGGCGGACGTTGACCTATCCCCTTGCGGAAATCTCACCAATTTGATGTTGGAGAGGCAATTATTCTGTGAAATAATTTCTAAGAAGTCGTTTCACCTAAAACAAAAGCACCGTCAGAAGCTAGTCGGTTGGCGTACAAGGTCCGTCACCCAGCAATACGTTGTCCCCAGTGGCTGCTCCAAACCCCCCGTAACCGACTTGATCGCGAAATTGTCATAATTGATGATTGTATCGAAGGAAAATCAACATCGAGAGGGAAAACATGTGGAGTGACTAAGAGCAGTGAAGGTCTCTAACTCCCGTAAACCATCACTGGCTCAGTTGCACCACAGTGGAGATAAAGTTGTAGCCGACACCGATCACAATAACGAAAGTATAAGTGTCGTGAGGAGGTATTTGAGCGAACAGCAGCTCTCCATATAATTACCCCGGCCACCGAGGTGGACAATGGGGGTAGAAATGACAGTGTTCGAATCGAACTGTCCAGCCATTTTTCGTCAGAGAGTGGTATTCTTTCCGTGCCTTCCTTTCATTTTTTCACTCTCTGCGATGATGGTCGGGTGGCGTGCACAGAGACCCTTTATTTTGACATAACTTCGCAATGTAAACGACATTAACTGTGTCGAACCTAGACTAAAAGGCTTCATGAACACTAATAGTGTCTTATCACATTTATGTTGGGTTTGCCTTGATATTAGATATAATTTCTAAGCCAGACTCTAGTGACAGTAATAGAACGACTGGGGCACTAGTGTAGTCATTATTTAAGGGAGGTATGTTAACCATTCAATGATTTTCCAAATATCACGGATGTCACACAGGTGTCGTTGTGATGGTAGAATCGACTAGAAATTCTTCGGTGAACGGCGGAGAACTGATAAACTTAAGCTGTCAAACCCTTCGTCCTTGGCATTATCGAGATAGAAGGAATGTCAGACAAATTTACAGTTGCTAGGTCATCAGTGACTTGAAGGAACTGAAATGGAAAGCTTTGAACTTTGTTGTTGATTGCAGTAGACGGGGTAGATAGATTATGTGGGGTAAGTAACAAGCGCTCAAACGACGTTCTTCTAGTACTTTTCGTGCAGAGGGCGCCAATCCGTGACTGCGTGCGATATGCCTGGTTTGTCAATTTGGAACCTAGTTGAAGCCTCTCTTTGACCTCTCTGGAATAATACCACCATACGATTTGACACATACAGCACTGGAAAAACGCACAACGGCCGAATGTAATGTTGATCAGCGGTAGGGACGTCGTTTGCCTTAGCTCAGTGGTTTAAGTTACCGATTTTCCTAGGTTTGTGGACGTTAAATTGAAGGAATTTCATGTGCAAAACGTGCCACTCATGGATTTCTTGTGCACTTGGTCCCCTCGTTTATTCAAGTACAAGCTCTGCACAAAAAGGGTCCACGATAACATCATCATCAATGAGACACGTTAATGCTTGTCACATTTAGGGACATGGTCGCGGTTGAATAAACGAGGGACGTTCGCCGAATTTTGTGAATCGTTTTCGTAATTGTTGTATATAACATACATGAGGCAGTGTGTTGTATCGAACAGAGATACTGTGAAAGGTGCCTGGATAGATAGCACAAGGGTACGCCCCAACATCAAATGGTCGATTCGTTGTATATTGATAACGGTTTGGATATTGGTAACCAAGCGGAAGAGCGGTTGCTCGTAGAAATGTTGGAATTGGAAGTCTATGCCCTCCATCAGTCTATACTCTGTAGCAGGCGGATCCCCCTGCATGCTTTGACCTCCGCCCATCATAACCGTGGTTGCCGCCTGTGATGTACCGTGCTTTGCTGAGTTCCCTAGTTGTCTGTGTTGTTTTAAGTTCCGCTATATCTTGCGTACTGTCAAGTCACAGACACTACTGGCGCTGGTGTTGATGCTAATTTATGGGCCGCATGTCCTTTTGCTCGTGTGCTCTTGTGGGGAGGGGGAGTTGAATCCTATGACGGATAAATGCAATGTGACCAGATTATTGCCGTAAACGGATTGGCGCTGAGATATAATTTTTCAATGTTGCCAGTTGCCGAAGGTTGTTGGGAAGAAAAGACACGACATAGGGCAGAGGATGGGAATCCTGAGGTGAGAAAGGGTCCGTGTGGCGAAACAAGACAAGTTTATTGAAGGCCAGGAAGAAAAAGATACATTTTTACAGGATGGACAACACCACTGCCTAGTCACCGCGCACAGCTTACGAGGTTGATCCCTCCTCGTCAATTCCAAGCATGTGGCACCAAAAATCACGTGAAAGACATGTGGTGCCTCATGTTGACAAGTCATCCGACTCACGACTCCTCCAAGGCTCTATTTAAATATGCCAGGCAATCCATTATTCACGGAGCCTTATGTTCTCCCTTCATATATCCATTTTCTTGACCGTTTGCTCGTTAACTAGCGCAATCTTAGCAGTCTTTGACCATTATTGTCGCAGTAATGGATCTATCAGCCTGAAGAACGGTGATCTCGTATTGAAGAATGAAAGTTGGGATATAGTTGAGCCTGAGGATTTAATCGACGGATATCCGGTTTCTTCAGAAGAGTTCTGGGAAAAAGTATGTAACAGAAAACTTCCAAAGAACTGAGAGCTTTCAAACCAAACTTTTGTAGGTACGCGCCCGCAAAATCGCTCTTCTTATCATATATATCCTAGTGTCCGCCTTTCAAATGGTCCCGTTCTATATCGTTAGGACTCAAATTAGCACTGAAGCCTTCGCGAGTGTGATTACTCAGGGTCTTTATGCCTTTTCGTCTCTGTATCTCGCACTTTACACTGCTCTCTCGCTTAAACAGGAATACCTTCATTCTCGGGCAATCATACATATCTCTATCCTTTCTTCACTTCCAATCTTCTTCACAATATTAGTTTTCGTTACCACCACCAAGGGTATCACGCCCGAGTGGAATTATTCGGCACCATTACTTCTTGCTTTGCAGGGTTTAGTTCCTGGATTGCAGACCTTAGGCTGTATGATTGCAATTTCGACTCCAAGAAGACCACAACTTTATTACCATCCGAATTCAATATATACTTCAAATACTGTTCCAGCAAACATCCTCAATGAAAAAAAGGTGTCTGGAAGTAATGGTCAGTCCGTTGTTGTGCAATGTGTGTCGTAATGAGTAATATTGATACGGGGCCCTAGTGGGATCGTTATTCAGTTCACTATGGTTTTCCTATATCACCGAAGTCTTTGCGCTCGGTACTTCTTCGGTGCCTATTGAAATCCATGACTTGCCTATCCTACCAGCGGACATGCGTGCAGTGACCAATTTCCTGAAGTTGCAGGGGGGCCTGCGTGGAACCTATTTTCGTTCTCCTCTGGGCTCCGGTCTCAACTTAGCGTTCAGCCTCATCCGGGCGAACTTGCTAGCATTTTTTGAGGTTCAGCTACTAGCCGTCGCTGTTGCCCCGATTTATTACGCACCTGCTTTTTTCATCCGGAAATTACTGGCCCATCTAGAATATGATAAAGAAAAGGCGAATGTTTCTTCGGGTTTCGTGTTAACATTAGGTTTATTTTTTGCTAACGCACTGCTTGCCATAGGTATGTTCTATAGATGTCGTTTTCTGTAGATTATTCATATCATTATCAGTCTCAAGTCAGCTCTGGTCACTCGCGTCGAGCACAATCAGGGTCCGCCTCATCATTCAAATGAATACGCTTCTATACGCGAAGACTTTGAAACGGAAAGATGTAGTATCAACCCACTATTCCGACCTAAATGACCCACCAAGCCAAGGGGGAGGCGGCTTTGCGAGTAAATCTTAAATAATGACGCTCATGACCACCGACGTTACCCGTGTGAGCTCCTTGTCGCGCCATATTTTCACTTTGACAGGTGCGCCTTGATTTTTTAGCGTGTTCTCTGAAAATAATTACTTACTTAAATTCAGGTGCAGTGATTGAGCTCACTATTGGCAACTATTTCTTGTACAATCTCCTTGGTGAGCCCACGCCGCTGCTATGATGTAATAACTAACTTGAGTTTTAATAGGAGTGTCGTGCTTTGTTGGTTTGGGGGCCGTTTTTATGTGCCTTCCCATAAATCATTTTGCCGGAAAGAAGCTTCTTATTGCTCAGCGGAAGCTTATGCAAGCTCGTGATGAAAGAGTCTCCCTCACAAATGAGGTACGGCGATCCCATTTTAGTACCGTTGAGACGAGTTTCACCTACCAAAGATCCTGGGAGCAATTCGAATGTTGAAGGTATGCCATTGGCTAGATGAAAGTTAGGACATTGGCTTACGCTTCATTGTGGCAATAGTTCATGACCTGGGAACGTAGTTTTGAAAGCAAGCTCCTCAAAGTAAGAGAGAGGGAATTGTATCAGCAAATGCGCAGTTTCATTGTTGAGGTAATTTTTCCCATAGACTTTATTCCGTCCATCGAAAATTTATTCGGACTGCTCAACAGGCTTTCTGGAATTCACTTGGGTAGGTTGCGCGGTGGTGTTAGGTGTCGTGAAAAACGTTTACATACCTTGCTTGTTAGGAAAGGAGTTCCTTTGTTATTCGCACTTGTTTCTTTCGGGCATTTTGCAGTTATTCGTCGTGAAGAGCTCACCCCTTCTATCGCATTCACAGCTGTGAGAGTATTGTATCGGATCCGTGTCATGATTCTGACTTCATTAAATTTAGATTATTGGTACGTCAGTTGACGATTTAGGACGGGTGATTGTGTCCAATGCTTTCCAGTATTCACGGAAATTCAATACGCAATCAATCAATTACCTGAGCTTCTAACAAGCGGGTTGCAGGTCAGTGATCAACTGAACTCCTTACGGCATTCTCTAATCGTACAACAGTCATTTGTGTCACTTGGTCGGATTGAAAAATACTTAGGGTGTGCTGAAGTTGCACATCAACCAACGCCCTCGCTTGATGCTATTGCTATGCGTTCTGCATTTATAACCTGGCCACAAGAACGTAGAGACATGCTAGATTCCCCTCAAAATTTTATACTTGAAGATATTACACTTGAGTTCCCTCCTGGAGAGCTATCGTTGATTTGTGGAAAGCTGGGATCGGGAAAGAGCCTCTTATTGCTTGGTAAAAATTGATCTACTCCTTATACGACCCGGACCTGATCACGATTACAGCTTTACTTCATGAGGCTGATATTTTGCGTGGGGATGTTGTAGCTCCACTTTCACCTCCGAATTTCATCGCATCTTCGAATAAGTCCGACTCGAACGAGGAGTGGGTGGTTCCAGGAACTTGTGCATATGTTCCCCAGGTTTGTTACGTTCTGTCCTCACACATCCCAATCAACGGGAATATAGGTAGTATGGCTTCGTAATCAAACAATTAAAGGTGAAAAATAAAAATCCATTTATGTATTCCCGCATTGATGATATTGATCGATAGAAAATATTATCTTCAACTTGTCATTGCATGTTGACCGTTATGAAAGGACGCTTGAGGTATGTTTCTCGTATAGATGTTTCTTTCTGCTTATCTCTAGTCCTTAGGTTTGCGCTTTGCTGCCAGACTTGGCCGTGTTAGAACGCGGCGATGAGACAGAGATTGGAGAGCATGGCGTAAGTGTTGGCCGAACAGTTGGTTATTGTAACTTGAACTTCTAATGTATAGATCAACCTTTCTGGAGGTCAAAAAGCAAGAGGTGTGTCAGATACAAACGCAGAATTGCATAATCTAACATATTTACGAAGTGTCCCTTGCGCGTGCTGTATATTCTCGTGCATCTGTATTACTTTTGGACGACGTCCTTTCAGCCGGTAGGTTTGACTTTTACCCTAACAAGTTGTTCCTCTTTCACGACTATGTTCCATAATTGTAGTTGATGCCCATACTGCACAACACATCTATAGTGAGTGTCTAAAGGGAGACCTCATGTTGAAAAGGACCGTTATCATGGTATCACATCATGTGGGCCTCTGTGGACCCGGAGCAAAATATGTGGTATCACTTAATAGTGGAAGGGTCGAGTACGCCGGTGACTGGCAATCCTTCCAAGCAACCTTAGCATCCGATATTTTAAAGCCATCTGAGCAGCCGGACATAGCAACTTCACCGATTGATGGAATAATTGACGACAAAATGGTTGTCAAAACGCAAAATGATCTACCCTCAAGTCTTTCCAAAGGAATTGTCGTAAATCCGGGGGAGGCTCTTGTTGAAAAAAGGGCGACAGGCCAAATCCATAAAGACGTGTGGATAACCTACTTTCGAGCATGCGGGGGTACACATTTTTGGCTATTCCTTGTTTTGGCGCTTCTGTTGGGTGCGATAGGCCCTGTTCTGGAAAATGGGTGGCTAAAGTAAACCTTCCTTCACTTGACGAGAGTTTTTTCCGACTCGTATCTTAGAAACTGGTCGGCCTCATACTCTAATAAAACGTCAAGAGAACCAATATATTATTTAGGGATTTACGCAATCGTGAGTTGCCTACGGTTATGGTTATTCACTATTACTTTATTGAAGCATCTATAGATTGTCATTTCTGGTTAAATACACGCCTGACCAAAAATACATATACGCTGACCGGTAGCTTTCTAGATATATTTATCCAAACGGGACGCTGGTTTATTTTGTGTAAGCCCTCTATGTCTAAACCTATTCAAATTTCCCTCACAGTGATGACCAGACACTGGATCCATTCAGGCTTCAAGAACACTCTACCAAAGTAAGTTTCTTTCTATATTGATCGTATACAAGTGCTTTCAGCATTGCAACTAATAAACACCCTTTACAGGACTTTTAGAAGCAATTCTTTTTGCCAAAATTCGTTTCCATGATACTGTTGCACGGGGCCGGATACTCAATAGGTTTGGCAAAGACTTTATCTCCACGTTGGCTCCTATCTGATTGAAGGTTACAGCAACGGATAGTCAGATTACTGGTGACCTAGGACGAAGCATGATCATCTTTCTTTCTTTAGTAGTCACATTCACTACAATCACCATATTTGGTGGGCTGCCGTTTGCTTTTGTTGCTGTTGTGTTGGGGTGGATTTCATACAAAGGTATGATCGTTAATCTTGACCCGCAAATACACCCTAACCTGACCACAAAGTTTCGCGGGCAAGGAAGTTCACACACTGAATATTTCGGCTAGTCTCATCATTCTCCAGATTTATGGCCAAACAGCTCGCGGGTTACGGCGCTTATGTATGTTTGGCTGATTCATGAAAAAGCACCAACTTACTCGCATGATTACTTGTTACGTTACAGCCTCGGTGACCAGCTCCTCCCTTTTTTCTATATATGGAGAGACAATTGCCGGGCTCGGGGTTATACGTGCATATGGTGCATCATCGTTCTTCTTGCGAGAAATGATGCGCCGCGTGGATACGGTAAGCCCTTGCCTCTGACATCCTTAAGTTTTATACACAATACCATTAGAACATGAACCCATACTACTGGTCGAACGGATGTAGGTGCTAACCCAACCCCAACCATACAACTCATATTAACCGACGATGAAAGTAAATCGTTGGCTAGCCATACGATCCTTGATGTTTACGGGCGCATTTTCTGGACTTGTAGCCGTGGCTGTACTCTTCATTCCAGACATTGATGCATCGTTGGCAGGGTTCGCACTGACCTTCGCCTCCACGCTTTCGCTTGATGTAAGGCAGTGTTCGCTTTAATTTCTGGTCCTTGTCTGATGTTCAATCCAGCTTTTGTACTTGGTTGGTGCAATTAATTTTATTGGTCGATTCGAGATTCACGGCTCAACTAGGTAAGAAGATTTGTGGATGTTGAACAAAATCTAGTTAGTACAGGCATCGTTAGGTTGACGATTCTATACTAAAATCAACCACGCAGGTCAGTGTGGAACGCATCAAAGAATATTCAGAGACACCTCGAGAAGGTCCTGAGTTCGTTTTTCCTGGACCTCCAGCATCATGGCCATCTTTGGGTTCTATTTGCTGTCGAAACCTCGTCGTCCAGTATGCAGTATGTCAATAAAAATTATTAATTACCAATATTTGACATTGTATTCATACTCACACTAGGTTGGGTTACCTGATGTCCTCCGTGGCCTAAGTTTTGACATCCGTGCTGGGGAAAAGGTAGGAGTCGATGAACTTAAAAGTTCGATTTATATATAGCCTTGATCCACAGGTTGGGGTCTTGGGATGGACAGGATCTGGGAAAACAACATTTGCTTTGGCTCTCTTTCGATTCTTGGAAGCAAAAGAAGGAAATATCTTGATTGATGGAATTGACATTGCAAGCATCGGATTGACAGAACTTCGCCGTAAATTGACCATCATTCCGCGTGAGTGCCCCTATTCATCCTACACACCACGACAGGCATTGATAGCGTACATCCTATATTTATACAGAAGATCCCACAATCATGAGTGGAACTTTACGTTCTGCGCTGGACGTTTTTGAAGAATATGAGGATGGAGACATAGTCAGCCCTTTGTTCTGAACACTTGATATCTTTTAACCTTTTCATAGTTCGAAAGCTTGCGTCGGGTTCATTTAATTCCTTCAGCATTTGATGGATCGCAAGAGTTCGATCACTCTAATGCTTTTCAGAATTTGGATTCTCGTGTTGCCGAATTTGGCCAGAATTATTCAACAGGGTGAGTAGCTTTTGACAATTTTTTGTTTCAATGTAGATACGTAAATACAACATGGATATGTTAGGGAAAGACAACTACTTTGTATGGCTCGAGCTCTTTTAAAGCGATCCAAGATCCTTGTGATGGACGAGGTGAGTCTCGGTCAACCTCATCCGAGATTAATCTCAACGTCCTTTGGCATGGACTTCCGCTTAAAAACAGGCAACTGCAGGGTAAATTTAAACGCATCATAATTTCCAGTCTTCTAAACTCATGTGTTTCAACTCAGTGTTGATCATGTTACAGACGAGCTGATAACGAGGACAATCAACAAGTGCGTCAACTTATCTCGCTTGACTGTTTGGTTACAAGCGTTTCCAGAGAATTTGCCGATAGCACCATAATTACTATTGCCCACCGCTTGCGCACCGTCGCCAACTATGATAGGGTTAGAGTAGTGGTCCTGCATAAAAACAGGAGAGTTAACATACCACCACAGGTCATGGTCTTCGACAATGGGGAAATTGTGGAATTTGATAGGTTTGCCCGACAGACTTCTCCAACTAAACCTACCTAACTCAACATACAATTCAGGCCTCTCTCGCTTCTGAGAGATCGCAGCTCAAAGTTCTATAGCTTCTGCCGAGCTACGGGCGAAGATGAATTTAAATCACTTGTGCAGATGATTGAGAGTGGGGAGGATTCATTGGACGTAGTCCCGCACGATTGATCACTTTTTGCTTTCTGAGAAATCAGGCATTCTTCTACCCTATCCCTACGTATGCTACGTTGTAAAATCTCGTTATGACCTCTACCTAAATGTTCGTCTGAACATGATTGGAAATATTGATCATCCAACTCTCATAGTGGTTTAGATAAGTATGATGACCTTCTTTTCACCACCCTTGAGGAACCAATTCCTCTCGCTCTCGTCGACCTGGCGCTTCCTCGAGCTCGTTTCCTGGGACTTGAAAACGCCGATTCGTCGGTAAAACCTGCCCCCCTCCTCAACGGCGGGTACCAAGAGAAGTCCTCGGATAAAGGGTGAAGATTCTGTAACCCATAAACACCATACAACTGTCTCCTCGCCGTCTTCCAGTGCGTCCAATGAAGCATCCCAGCCTATACTGTCCTCGTTGTGAACAGTGTATTTATTATACCTGGCTGAATCATTGTAAAGTAACTTCCCTTGTCGAACGTATCCGCGGACGGTGATCTCCCCCCTAATCACCTCACCAAATGGTGCCTTGGCAGAACGTAGAGTAGTCTCCCCGTCCACGACTTCGAAAAATCGTGTTGCTTCCTCTTTGCTGAGACACCATTCGAATCGCTCCGTCAGAACTCGAGAATCAATTGCAGCCCATGACCACGATGGAGATCGATATTTCGCTGGTCGTGGTTGGGCAGTAACATCCCCGGATCTGCACCACAGTAGGCCGACGAACAACATATCTTTCCATAGCCCAGCTAGATACTGATCTTTCGGGAAAACTCGTTGGAACTCGGCGGCAATACCGCCTAATGCACGGATTTTATCCATAGGATTTGTGCACTCCCTTGCTGTATATTCATCTACCAATAAATCCCAAAATCGTCTCAGTTTTTCCTTACCCTTCAACTCGGGCTCTGGATATGCAGGGGACCAGGGCGTTTCGAAATCTTTCTCGTCCAAAACCTTGTACAATGGCTGCATGTAGGTAGGATCTCGGCCAGTCGTACCTCGTGGAGGGAGCCCACCATCCTGATGCTTCTGGCTTTGACATTCCCAGCGCAACTGTTTCTGTGTGTAGATGATTTTACGTCGGGATAATAAACGTTCTTCCATCGTCCACGCACGAGTATTTACAGCTGCATTCTGCGGCTCATAATTGTACGCGGAAACGTTGCGGAGATAGACAGCTTCATATCGAAAGCCATTTTCGTGCGACCTTGCGAATGGGAGATGATACACCGGAAATCCCGGATCGGGCCGTTTACATAGAAATCCGTCCATCGAATCGGTCGCACTTTCGATTACAAGAGTACAATACGCATCTTTGTAGATGTCCCTCATGTGAGAAATCTCTGTCCTTTTATCTTCCTCGTCATCCTGTATAATACACAGTGAATCGACCCATAGATATTGTAGCCCCAAACAACGAGTAGCGATAATGGCGTCTTTAATGGTGGTTGCAACAGCTGATAGTTTGATTCCGTCGCCAATTGTGAGATCAGAGATATTGTCACGGGTAGTTGTCCACTGTTGTGGTTTGCCCCAGCAATAGCTCAGAGCGGCGTACGGGGCCGTGAGTCCGTGGGTGGTGATTAATCGCGGTGGTCCTGCGGATTCTATGGAGCCCACGTCCACAACACGTGTAGGCATTGGCTTTGCTTGGTAAGATGGGCAATTGATGTGTTGAGTTGTACATTCTTTCAGCCAACGCTGAACCAACTTGAAGGATTCTTGTCGTCCGACATCTAGGTTCATGTCTCGAATCGAGTCAGCACCATGGCTTGACTCTTCCGGGGTTTTAACATTTCCTGGACGTATGTTCCTATCAGTCCATGGATGCTAAATTGTACAGTTTCTTACCTGGTTCTCGATTAAGTACAAATGAATCCAAGTTAAAAGTGCTTTGTTGAGTCGACACCACCAAGTTGAATACTTCAAAACCTTGATCGATCCCGGCGTTGAATCGGATAGCTATAGGAGTTTTGGGTCCCACCTTCAAGTTCATCATCGGGAACGGAGAAAAACTTGGTCCCGATTTGAAGGCACCGGGGAACTGGTTCTCGATAGAGTGCTTGATCAACACGCAAAAGTTGCAGTTCGTAGGAGCTTGCGTTGCATTCAGAAGTTCCTCACCACTCGTATGGAGTGCAATGTCGACACGCTCCTTATGTGGTCGCCCTAGTTGAGTCCATAGTTGATCACCTTTAAAAAGCTGCTCCCAACAATTATTGCACACTAGCCCATGGTAATCGTGATGCATCGACGTTGTTAGCTCCGATATCTGTGTAATTTTCGTCGATTCCGAAGTTAGACCATTAATGAGAGAGTTATGGCTTGGTTCATCGAAAGTAATACAGCCTGATGTGGCACGTGTTCACAGATATTCCGTTCCATGTGCCTTCCTGCTCTCTCGTTCATAACGATATAATCTGGCTAAGACTGGCTTTGGGCCCGCTACCCCGGCTAGAATAAGAATGTTTATCAGGTGCGGGTGGAAGAAATTTATGTGTCAGCTGTGTCCAACGCGGCTAAGGACATATTGACGTGAGGGGGAGAAAAGGTTAGGGGATCCCTTGGGTTTAAGAATGTGTCGATGGGTCCTAATGGGGTCTTTCTGCAACTTTGTAGATTATATGAAGAAATGTGCCGGCCAATGTCAAAATATAGGAGGGATTTCTGGTGAAAGAGCACACTATTAGCCGTTGTGTTGACGAGAGATGGTGGGGGGTGTATAGTAGTTATCATCATACGCATGTTGCTAATTATCGGACAAAAATCTTATTCTGAGCCGTGTAAAAATCGAAAATTTGGCATTATTTGTGTTTTGGGCGAAAATTTACTCGATTGTCTCGGAGTATATGTAACGTATCCTATCGGGAGATACTTATTAGGTTGAGAGATATATTCGAATGAAGAGGTATACAACAGCATGAGTGGGATAGACAAAAATCAACTAAGACTACTTTGGAATCTCGCAAATGCCAATGAGTGTATATGCCGCAATTTTGTTGTTTCGTTAACCAACATTGGTTGAACTGCTGACTGGAAAAGAAGAGAAATGAATTTCTGGAAAATACGAAGTATAACAGAGACTAACCAGAGCTAGAGGTCGAATCTTGTCTACTAGTGTCGTCAGTCCGGCGACCATTACTGAAAGGGCTGCACGGTGCCGAACGTCAGATGCATTTCTCAAAACATCCGGTAGGATCCCGATGAGTTTTGGGACGCTACGGGCCAAATCATCGATTTCAGTGGCTTGTGATGCATCAACAACTGCATCATTTGTCTGCTCCGCTTGTAGTTCGGGTAGGCGTGTCATAACATGTACATAATCCAAGAAAACCTACCAAAGGATTAGTATTTCGGGGAAGACCGATGGAATTCGAAACGTATTACCTGGCCTCGGATGTGCCAGCCGTCCACTGGGCGTCCAACAAACTTGTTGAAAATTTCCTTCAGTAACTCTAGATCCCTACGAATAACAGCGTCTGGTGCAAGCTCCAAGACGGCGAGGTCATGTGCTAGGTTGTACAATCCAGCAGATATAAAAAGTTGGTAGGCGTCGTACACATCTCCCTTGTCCAGAGCATACATAGCCTAAAATGATCAGAGTTTGCCAAGATTGCATCATTACGACACTTACTTTTGCTTCATTTACCCAAGCCATTGGAATTTTTAGACTTCCTACGATCCCCCTCGTCATCCATTCATCTAGCTTGCTGGCAGAGCGAGCAAGAAGATCCTTAATGGCCTTTTCCCGTCTGAATGATTAGAAAGATTGAGTTAGACGTAGTTTTGCGAGTAGGATAGGACCCACCCAGCCGGACTTTCAATATGTAAAAGTACGAAAAGGGCCTCTTGAATCATCCCCAAACCCTCGAGTTGGAAAGCATATGTACTCGCAAGAAGGTCTGCGCTTGGACTGTGCCCTTGAACCCCGTCGTCCTCTTGATCTTCTTCCGAATCATCCATCATCCTATGAGCGCGGCCGCGCTCCAAGGGCTCCCCACGATCCGCGAAATCGCGAACTCCCATACAGCGAGAAAGGATAATATACAAGTGCCAAGCTAAGGAATAATCCACTGGTGATGAACCGAAAGAAAGTGGTGAAAGTATTTGGGACAGCGAGCACGCGGGTTCTGCATGAAGTCGAATCAAAGAATACAATCCATCAGGTAACGAAGATTGAGAAGGAAGGTTCCATGATGGGGATGAGGAACTAGTAATCCCTTGCTCTGTATACCAAGGGACGGGACGACCGATTTGGCGACTCGTATTCTTTGTGAGCCGATCGTACGCACCAAAGACTTGAGCTATCGGGGCGTCGACAGGCTCGGAGAACCATAAATGAAGGCCGAAGACGCGTTTCCAATCCAGTCCTTTCGTCACGTCTGCATCAGAACATTTCTCTAAACCTCCACCTTTCGATCCTTCAACCACCTCGTCAACAATTCCAGATAACAGTGCATAGACCTTTCTCACGCCTTCATCAATATGCACATCGATTCTTTGGTCTCTCCATATTTGCAGTTGTTCTTTTAGGTCTTCTCGAAAATCGAAATCTCCACCTGCCTGAGATATGAGAGTTGCCAATTTGAGAAATCCACCATCCATTGCTGCCGCACATGCTTTGTCCACTTGATTACCCGTAAGGTAAGTGAAAGCTATAGCAGGCGAACTCGCTGAAGGGTTTGACCGAAGATCGGCTTCCAAGGCGGTGACGACAGCATCTTCAAGCCATGCTGAGAGGGCAGCTTTTCGCCTGAGAGCGACAACCCTATTTCTGATATCCACCGTTATAGATGAACCGAGATGAAGATCAATTTCGTCAAACAATGCCTCGCCCAGTCTGAATACCGAAGCCTCATACGACCTATCGGTAGAGGGAAATAATGAGGCGAATGAAGCAAAGTTAAGCGTTGAGGAAGGAGCAGCAAATGGTATTCCATCGTCGTCAGGTTCTATGGGCGAGTTTGAGAGATGATGTTGAAGAAGTTTGGAGGAAAGGTCCAGGATATGGGGTGTGCTCGTAGTGGTCGGGAAGGTAGTGGTGGTGATTGTGGCGGAATTGGCAGAGACTTTTCTACAGAGACTGTGAGTTCAAAAGCCGTGAATAAATTCAGAGACATACATTGTGGACGACGGACCACATAGTTTGCCTAGATGTACTAGCGTCCCTCCCGGACCCCATCCAACACGAAAAGATCGGCCCAGAGCTAATCCTGCATCAACCACCACACCTTCGTTGCCTTTAACAGCGGACTCTGAGCTCTCTACGCGTGCATACTTCCTAGATGGTCGATAAGCCGGCGGGTCAATATTATGTGCAAAAGAAGCACGCTAGAAACAAAGGAGTCAGGTCACACAAATCGAATAAGTCATCGCAATACACCCTGAATAGAGGGCCATGAGCGCTGTATCACTCACTTCTCTAGGTTCAAACCGAAGACCATCTCCATCCGAATCACGACTGTGCTTCCGACTCAGAGGTTGTTGTGGTACTCGTAGGTTGGGCTTATTTTGTTGGTTCATGGTCCGAAGTGCGGCAGCCTCTTCAGGCATCCTAAACAAAGACGTTTGCATAACATGCATTTTCTGTGCATCCACGCCAACGTGTTGTGCCCACGGTATCATTGTTGAGTCCCCGCGATTCCGTGGTGGTGGAGGCGATGATGACGAGGACGCTGGTGAGACGCGTACAGATAATCTCTGCTCATCCTCAACCTCGTGCGCGTACCGAATCTCCCCATCCTCGTCTTCAATAAGTGCATTGCGACCAGGTTTCTTGTAAGGTCGCGACGGGGACGTGAACAATTCTTCCTCCTGCATTTCCGAAGAACTGGAACCACTGGTCGATTCCAGGTCACTTTCTTCTTCTTCTCCATCGTCTACATGCTGCTCTTCGTTTTCGGGTTCTGAGGACGTCCCCTCGTCGCTGCTGTCGCTAGTGTAAGCCCGAAAACGCGCCATGAAAACAGAACCCGATCACAAAAAGCTGAAGATTGAACAATACGGTACCCATCAACCCCGAAAACAAATACTAACAAACATACTTAAAAAACATGATGGCTCCAACTCGCACACTTCAACGTTCAACTTCCAAGACGACGCCAAGTTGCCCCACCCTAATGTTCAAATTCCAATCCTCGCATTTCAGACCGGATTCATACATTCTCATATACCAAATAATTCCATTTAACATTGTCGTACAACTCAAATCGTGATATAAATACACCGATAAGTAATTACTAATTATATTTCCATTTTACCCGTATACCTTAAGCCAGGCAAAATCGAAGTACGCATTGGTGAACGCAGATGGGTTTTTGTTGACATAATCTGTAGCCATTCAATCCAGTGATTCCGGAGTTATATCCCTATACTTACCAACACAAGTAGAGGGGCATCCGGAACTACCATAGACACTGCCCGCCCAGTCCCCGCCTGCGATAAAACAATCATAGTACGTTATTACATCTTGACGGCAATTAAAACCAGCTTACAGAATGTCACTGCAATGACAGTCCACTTTAGCCATCACAGCCACCGATAGTTCGTCGGGAAGACTCACGGTTAATAATGATGTTGTGGGCACCGAACTTGCTTGATATGGGGCATGAATCATTCGGGAAATAGGCCGTCGGTGTCCCCTTGAAGGTGCATCAGCTGAGCTCGTAAAACTCAACGCAAGGCTATTACCCAGTTCCCAGTATTGATACTTGTCGACCCGTTGAGTACATCAGATGGTACGTTTGTCGCCTGTCTAGACCAGAACCAAACTTTAATGTACGTAGATGTTCTCTCCATAGCGAACCTGATCCAACGTGTCAGCAAAATACACTAGAAGCAACGTCGGTAAGGTTTCAGACCATCCACCCCCGTTGTTATTAAAGGTAGGTCCGTAGCTACGTGAATCGTTCATGCGTACACCGCACCCTGCGTTGTTCGTTGCGGCAACGTCACAGTTGTTACCCGTCGATGTTCTGAGGCTTTATCAATTAAACAATAATGGCGTCCATTCATCAAAAACACGAACCCAGTCTGCGAACGCGAAGAAGGCATGGTGCATCCTATTTTGAGCACGATAAAGACCAGAATGCCTATGTAAGCCGCCGGTGTTATGATTGCACTCACCAGAATTGGTGTGTAGCGTCGCCTGATTGACGCCTTGATCATTGACTCCTTCGAGAATATCTATCTCACCCTAAAAGAAATCACAATATATCCTGATCTACAAAAATCTAACGATATATTTTTAGGGACTCACCTGATTAGGCCAATCTGATCCAACGGTCCACAGTGCAGGCCACGTTCTAAGCGAATAAGAGTTCGTTAGTGGAAACTATACAGAACACTTGACATACCCACAGCCCTGTGGCATGTGGCGCACATTGAAGCTATCCTCCGTGTTAGCATTGCAAGTTAGCATTGCAAGCTAAAAATGGGAGTTAACGTACACAGTGACCGAAGTGGTAAATCGTTTGTTGGACTGCAGTCTTACGGAGTTCCTCCCGGGTCCACTAGCACTTAGAACAGTCTTAAAGTCTGCTCTTACAATAAAATGATCGGCCGAGGCAAAGGTCAAATTCTGGCTCGCTGCCGTGGCGGCGTTAACATAATTCCTGTCCGAAAATTAATGGGGATTGTATGACAATGAAAATGGAAAAAGACATACACGCGTCCATGGGTGGGGTCTGAGATGGCCTCGAAAGAAAAACCATTAAGAAAGTTCGAGCCAACAAAACTGTCGGTCTGCGAGTATGTCGCGCCTAGAGCTTTGGTAGCAACGAACGCAAGCAGGAGGGCTTGAGTTTTTGAAAACATCATATGACAACTGGCTCGTTTCAGGGGCTATCGAGAAACTAGGGGATTTCTAGAGTTACAGGTGAGGCTCGCAGGTTTTATAGAACTCATTATGCCGATATTGAACGATCATTCATGTGTAAAACAGGTCTTATGATGAACTAACGGCCCCTCGTGAAGCAGGAAATGTGGTAAATTTTTCACTAGAACATAGGTAGCACTCACGACGGTGCAGATGGTTCGCTATTTCACAAGGACGAGGGTCATCTGAGAGATCGCAATGAGGACCCCAACACACGGACATCAGACCCTTATTATCGTGAACGGTGGGATGTACCGTATTCCCCGCAGGAATGTATTTACAGCCATTCCAGATGAAGGTTGTTCAGGGCATAGACGCGCAATCGCAGTTCGGAACGATGTCAAGAGAATTGTGAAAGGGCGTGACCGTTATAACCATTTGTAGAACCGCCTGCACATCATGTGTGAAATGTTGGAGTCCATAGGTTCAAATGGAAGGCGCAAGTGACTGTTCCCATAAGGTACAGATAAGCCAAGCACAGAACAAGGTGTTGAAGAAGCTCGATTCTGTGCTTTATCATTGTTAGTCAATGTCAATCGCATCTGAACTTATTGGCTGATCCAACGATAAATTTTCCGATTGTCCATTTCTCCGAGGAATCGGGTCGTGTTAATTGAAATATTTATGCCGGAATAGTGCAACGACCGATGTATTTTTACATGTGCATGGTTTGTTGGTCTGTTGAACGATATGCCGGGGTCTCGTGGTCCTAGGATTCGGACCACGAATCCGAGGGAAATAAAGTTTTTAACATGCGTAATTCGAAGGGGAATGGAATGAAATAGAGCCAAGAGAAGGGAAGTGTTTAAGAGGTGGTCGAAGCTGCGGCCGCTGAAGGTCAAAACGTTCTGGTTAACCGAGGATATTCTTGGCCACGGTCTAAATGGCGGCGCGAACAGTGCGGGGATGTGTTAATCAGGGTCAGCACCAAATATAACCAAATCAAAAATATAGATAAGATTAGATAAATACAGGCAGGAGGGTGAACTACATAGGTACGTCAGGTATCCATACAATATATAAGCTACGGTAAACTGATTGAATAGTATTAGCTATGTAGTCTATCTAAAAATATAGTGGACGCATCAAGGACCCGATATTTGATACAAAGTTGACAGATAGATCGAAGGCAATAATTTAAAATTGAAGAATTTGCGACTCGCTGGCTAGTCGATGTTGCGACCACACTGTAATAGAAAAGCGGCTACAACAATACTGTTGAGGAGCCCAAGTTGACTGGCGTGAGGGGTTAATTCCATGGCGAGAGACGTTTTAGTCCTGGATACGCGTGCCAAAAAGGTGGCGTTGTGACCTTCACCAACGTAAAGCTATACAATATTTAGTTCATCATATAAGATGCGTGTTACACAGAATTAAAATACTTACATTTATGGCCTGGTTGTGAGGGGCCCAAGTATATCGCATCCCCCGAATTTCCATGCTCCTATAGCTAATATATTGACGTTAATTAATATAGGACGTTAATAGCCAATCGGAGATATATGTACCTTCGATCTGGGGACAATTTGAGCCAGGACCTGGCACTCCCAGACATAACCCCACGTAGCTCAACGGAAGGGGGGCTTTTCCACTCAATGAGCGCTATGTTTTTGTTCTGGGCATCCTTGAAGACAGTGTATCCAGAGAGCTCATTGTCAGTGACAATGTGGAAATAAACTTGGCCTTGTGGGCCAACGACTGTTGAGTTAAAGATTGTTGGAGAGAAAGAAGTAGCGTGGAACACGGCCATATTAGGTGAGGATGCTATTGACGCTGAAGGGAGCGCGCCGTATACAGATGGTGGGGGAACATTTTCGCCCCATGCAGTAGAGGGCTGCTGTCCTGCATCTGCCCAGGCTCCGTAAGGGTTATTGTAAAACATTGCAAAAGACGGCTTGTTGAAGGGACTTGAGGATTTGAGAGTTAATGCTAAAAACTATAGATTCCAAGTGCCTCATATAGTTTCTAGAATGTCAGGTTGTCGACAACATTCACTAGGAAGATTAAACGGAGCGTTTGGACTCCGTTTCATACCAGGCGCGTCATCTTCACCAGATTATCAGAGACGTAAGGGCGGGTTGTGTACTTCAAGCTACCGAATCATAACCGACACAGTAGAAGCGATGAGGTGGCAGCTCGCGGAACAGAAGTAAGGGAAAAGGGATGAACGATTCAGCAGGCGATGATGCTGCTGAGGCTGTGGGTTAATGGAAAGGTTTCAAGGCCTTGGTGTCGTATCAGGCTCCATTGAGTACCCGATGTGTGTATTTACACTCCGAGCCAAAATCAGCGCCATTAGAGTTTGTATTGAATAGCCTATTAGCCCCTTGTTCAACCATCACAACCACGAATAAACCTTGAACACGATCTGGGGATGACATTTCAACATCGTATGGGTTTTTCAGTTCTCGTCGTCGTCACTGGCGGTCGATTGAGGTGGCAAATCATTGATACCGTTGATTGTTCCTTTGCGGGAAGCGACTCTAACCGCATCATTGGGGGCCAACGGAACGGAGAGCTGTGTGATGTCTTTCCCGGACCTTCAGAAGTTCGTGTGAAGTGCACTGGGGTTGTCATTTGTTATCATGTACTTAACATGTAGTGTCTTTACAAGAGCTGTTATCTCGGTGCTATTCACCTCATTTGCGGCGTTAAGAGCGTTTACTTGTTGAATAGTTCGACATTCACATAATAGTCCGACTCGGGTCACCTTCCTGAGAGTACTAATAGCTTTGGTCATAGTGTAGTTGTGGTTCAATGTAATGAAAGGAAGTGTAAGGATCACGATTGTTGTGTGAACTCGGTCGCGGCTCACCGCCACAGATCAGGATCGTATTCCCATCAAAGCATCCTTACTCTCGGAACACTAGCGACAGTATCCAAGGGTTTCTATTAGCCGGAGTACAACGTGAACCATATATGGTACTTCGACGGACTTCACGATTAACTCAACCAAAAGGGAAAACGAATACTTCAGGAACTTTCACGCCGAAAGATGCCCAAGTATGAATTACTAAAAGTTGTCATGATTGTCTTAAAAGAAAATATGTGCAAAAAAAAAAACAGCAGGCAAGGCAACAAAGAAATGGAACACAATATGTAATACAGTGCACCGGCCCATCCCGAGAATCCGGATTTATTGGTGATACATGTAATACTACATGGCATATCTGTAACGCAGAGTTAGTAGGGTGCAAGAAGACAAAGCGTGGACGACATACTTCCTTGTCCACTCTCTCGCGGTTGCCTCATAACGAGTGCGGTCGGTCTTGTACAGGTGTGCAATATCAGGAACTAAAGGGTCGTCGGGATTGGGGTCCGTCAACATTGAACAAATCGACAAAAGGACTTGTGTAAAGGTGGATAAGTATCACGAGGTGAGTGACAGTGGTCCAAAGAGTGCTAACCTTTGGAGATTGTCAATGCGGGAGACCATTGATCCCTCAGGATATCCAAACAGATTGAGCCATTGGCATTAATGTTGGGATGGTAAATCTTTGTCGTAAAAGACACCTTGGGGGGCTTGAATGGATAATCTGTGGGAAAGCTGATTGACAAGAAAAAGACGCCACCCGCGTATGGGGAGTCACCCTATGAATGTAACAGAATCAAGTTGGTGAAAGAGTAGCGTTAAAAGCGGACTTACAGGACCCATGATCGTTGCTTGCCATTGGAACATATTATCACCCGTGGGCCCAGCGCTGCATGATGAGGGTGGATCACGACCAAGATCAATCAATTCCTGCAGACGTATAAGCCCCTGACACAGTGGAAAGAAGGTAGCCCCGGGCTCGGGCAGCGAACCACGAAGACCAAATAATAGGAATTCCGAGCGTACCTTGTTAATGCGTTTAAGAGCCATGGACCGATGCGTTTATTGGGCAAGGAACTATAAAATCGGGGAGAAATCGCACATGATCAAAGCCATTTTCGAGGTGAAAGGAGTGAGGTGAAAGCGATTTCAAGGCGATTAAAGGGAAAATGGTAAAATGGTGAGTTGAAGAGACGTTTGATTAGTATGGATGAGAACTTACAAGGTCAAAGTAGCGAGAACGCTCGAGGACCTGGTGGTGGTGGTGAAGGGATAAGGCTGTAGAGACTTGTTTGGTTTCCGTTTTGTAAGCTGCTGTTCACCACGCGAGTTTGCTTTGTAAGCCGGGCATAGCCTTTCAACCTTCCACAAAGTTCTTCAACTGTTCTCCTCTCTTTTGTGCCTTGCTGTCGGATCAGCACACTTATTATCAGTAACTTTGGAGGAATATTATCACAGACCACCCTTTTCTGGTCCTTCTGCTCATAATCCTACGAAGCTCACTCAACACGTTTGCTCAACGCCTGAGAAAATATTTAAAACCTGATGTTAGATTGACTGGGGCAGTGGGGCCCCATCTCCGTTAGAACCTACCCCCAAGAAAAGCTTGAGAGATTGCCACTTAGCCCCTGCGTATGGCGTCTTCATGAAATCCAACCGTTCCTATTTAATATTTGACCCACGGACGGTAGGAAATCACTTTCACAATCAAAACATCTATCCACGTTAGAAACCTCCCGTCCCCGTACAGTCATCCTTTTCTTAGATTCCGTTACATTCGCCTTATTTTGAAACATACCTCGACACAATCGGAATCATAGCTGTTCCGATACGTTTCATATATATGCTCAAAAATTCGTGCTATTGTCAACAAGGGGCCAGTATAATTATAAATCAATTTCTAACATCAAAATCCTCGTTCTCTGCCCGTTTGGGAGAAATATTTCTAAATGCGGGCGCATCACTCATCTGACTACATCTTAGGAAGGACAAGGATACTTTTCTTTTTCGTGTTAAAGTATGTCTTGGTTATTTTCGGGGATGTTTCATCGTAAAATACTTGCCCCATCAGTTGCACACATGCCTTGTAGAATCTCGACAAAAATCCTTAAACACGTTTTTGAGAGTTGTTCCAGACCTAGAGCTCGCGGATTTAAATACATGAAAATCATAATTACCATGCGTGCGA
Source organism: Collybia sordida (assembly GCA_037014335.1). Classification (NCBI taxonomy): domain Eukaryota; kingdom Fungi; phylum Basidiomycota; class Agaricomycetes; order Agaricales; family Clitocybaceae; genus Collybia; species Collybia sordida. The sequence continues at coordinate 795,798 of JAYKXK010000009.1, read as the reverse complement.
TGAATATCGTTCTATAAAAGTCTTGGACAATAAACGAAAGGCTGTCCCTGGAAGTAACAACTCAGTTGGTCCTAACGAAAACCAATGCCAATGACTCAAGAGCCTCACAAAACCGGTTCGTGGCTGTGTCAACACCGAGTCGTCGTCTGAGTGTAAAAAAGGTGTTCAATGTCCCACAATTACCCCAAGACTTTGGAATATAGAATAGTCACTTTGCTGTGGACGTGGGCTATACCCTATGAACCCAAGTGGCAAGACTCCACGACCCCCGGACCAGACGAACTATTGAATCACTGGCATGACATGAGTTGAGGACGTGGCATGCCGGTTCTACACCAAATGACAGCCGCAGAAAGGCAGAGGGATGGAAAAGCTTTCTCCAAATTCGGAATGTAGAGTCTATGTCTGACAACGAAGACATTAACGACCATCAAGAAATTGGATATAGAAGATCTTTATTTGAACTTCTCGATATCAGCGCTCGGCTAAAAAGTCTAATGAGGTGATTAGCGAGTACAAAATTCCCAAAGTGTGTTTTTGCGTTTGACCCCAGGACCGTGAACCGACGTTTCGGATTTTTGAAAACAAATATGAGGGATAAGATGTTGCAATTTGTCGGGTGCAAGACCAAATCAAACTATGCCTTACCAATCTCCCGAGGCAACTGCCAGTACATTGTTATTCGAAATATTTGCGAGACGCCAATATGTATATGGGTATATTGTGAGCCCAGAAATAAGTAGGCGTATCGATCTCGCTTCGTTCTTATATCAGTGGGAAAGAATTGATGAATCGAACTGGGATACCTGATTAACATCTTTGAAATTTTCTTTCGGCGGGTGTCATTGTTGATACATTTGAAGTTGAGGAGATGAGGGGATTGAAGATCACGAAAAGATTCGTCCCAAGCACATATGAAGGTATAATACGCTGTCGAGACCAGCAAGGTCGACAGTGGGAATGGGAATTTGAATTTTGAAAGTCGGTTGTTTACGTCGTGGGCTGATGGGGATGTTGTTCAATTGATCCGTAACCAAAGCTTAGCAAACCGTGCGGACTGTATGCAGACCGCTCACCATGGTCGAACCCCCACTCATTCCTCACCAAGAGGGACAACAGAACCCCGAACGTTCTGAAATTCATCTTCCAGGCTCTCACCATGCTCGTTTGCCAGTCATACCGGATCTGCGCTTCGAATACAGCTACCTGCGGAGTATTCGACCTTATGTTAAATTTCACTCAACAGGGCAGGCCCATAAAGCCTTAGCTCCAGGAAAAGTCTCCAGTGAAGAAGGATACGAGAAGGTGCATAGCCAGGAAGAGCAAGATCCTGATTCGTCTTTGGCGCAAACTCCACTCACTGCGGAAGTCATTGAACTTCAATGGGGAAGCATCGCATGGATAACAACACGCGACCAAGTCATCAGCCCTCTGCTGCAGGGTGCTCTTTGGTGCATCTGATTGTTCAAATTTTGGCTGCCTCCTAGACTAACTTTTCGTCATAGGGCACTGGCGAGTTACCTGTTGACACCGTTCTCCGCTCAGCTCGGGTCTAACGTTGGCACCTTTGCGAGATCGCGATTGTCGACACCGAAGGAAGGACTAGGAGTTGGTTGGCTCAGAAAATTAACTAGTGGCCTCGGGTTTGGTTCATCAGGAACAAATAATTCTGTTCAACGGACGTAAAGTCGGTGGAGCACAACTTACGTGACGTAGAATCGTTCATTATCCGGTATTCATGCTGTTCATGCTCTCTTCGCATCAAATCCAGATTGTCATTGTAAGATTTAGAGAAGATTTATCGATACATGAAACACTGGGTACATCTCGCGTTTATTTAGAGGTCTAGGTCCATAATTTGTTAGGGATCTTGTACACATAAATACATGTATACTTCGTGCATTTACAGTCTATAATGATAGTCGATAAGTAACAAGTTGTCAAACTCACTTGTACATGCAAAAACAGGTCATCGCATGCGGCACAGGTCAAGCGTCTGATTCATCTTCCTCGGTGGCGGAGTGCTCAACTTCGGCGCTGTCGTTATCCGACCCATTATTTGATGCGTTCAGTGCCTCGTCAGATTCCTCATTGGCTGAAGTAATTAATTGTTGTCCTGTTCCCAGGGGGGCGTTTGATTTTTTCGAATCTCTACCAGTCGTACCATGGGCCGTGAAACGGGATTTACTGGATATGCTGTGTAGATCAATATCAAAGTGGTTGTGATGGTGAAGGCAAACGCACAGAGGGCTTTTGACTCGCGTTCGTTTGCGAATCATTGGTGATGCTGGGGTTCTGCCAGAACCCGGCGTGTGCAGCCGCCTTATGATTACTACATGAACCGCCGGGCAATATCAAAAGTACTGCATTGCCTACTTTATTCCTTTTCTCTTGGGGGTAATTGTTCCGGGGATGTGCGCGGCCAATTCAGGAACTTCATCCACATCCTGTTGACTAAAAGGAAGTTGGTCTTCGGTAGCGGCGTGGCAGGCAATTCATACGAACCTATCTGGGGTAGGTGTTTTCGATCGCCGGGGTTTTTTGGGCGCGGCTGTTCCACGTTCCACTTTGCTCTTCTTCGGTGATGGTGTAGGAGAACTGATTGAAAGGGGTTTATCAAGTAAATACCCTTTCCGATACTCAAATTACCTGGGTATATCCTCTTCTCCCGAGGAAGATGATTCTGGAGATTTAATTTCGTTCTCAACGCTGTTATTTATTTCAGCTCAACTTCGGCAGTTTAGTGATTAATAATTTATCACCTTGGATCACGGCTTGGGTTTGTTGAAGTGGCAACGAAAACATCTTCTACATCATTGGGCATATCAACTCCGATGAATTCATAAAGTTGTTGAAATTCTTCATCTCTATATTTCGTTGGGTCGACTCGTTTCAGATCCTTGGCAAATGTTTTCGTAAAACGGGCTTTAAATCGATCGAATATCTTATCTAGCGATACCTCATTGAATGGGCTTTGCTGTGTTGGAACTCAAAGGGGCGGAACATTGAATTTTGTGATCGTTCTCACCTCATTGTGATGATCAATCAGGATTTTAAGCTTGAGAAGTGTTCGCTGCTCCAGCCCCGGCATGATATACAAGTGACTGAGGATTTGGCATAAAACTTTCTGAACTTCGACTAGTTACCGAACGGGGTTAGTATTTAACTGGAATTTGAAAAATCCGACAGCTAGGCTCACCTGAGCGTTCAGAGTCATACAAGGCAGCCAATATGTCTATAGCTAGCTCAGCGTGAATTCCTTGATCAACAGTCTTAGCACCAGACCTAGGAATGTTGATAAATTTGAGGTATAATATGTGTGTATATACTTACACTTCAATAGCTTTCTGCGGGTTAGTCCAATCTGCCATTAAGAGTGCGAATTGATAGGGCGTTATCATTTCCTGGTCGTTGTCTAACTCTTCGTGCATGCGAGTCACCAAGTCAAACGACGGAATGAAGATCTGTCCATTATTTTCAATACGTAACGTTAGATTGAACATATATTCGTACTGATTGTATACGGCTCTGATTCACGGATGCTGAATAAGAATAAACTGGGAAGAAATAAGAAAGACATTGGCGGAGTTCTTGGTTAGCGATGGTAGTTGGAGATACATATGTCAAGACTAGACATAAAAGTGCCTGTGATAATGCTAAGTCAGGAAGATGGTTTAAGACGCAAGTGCGAGAGTTACATGCCCTTGGGTCCGTGATTATGCCTGATAAGATTAACTTCGACAGACCCAGACATAATACGGCCTGAACGGCGGGAGAGTCTTCGGCTTCAAGGGTTTGGAGTAAGAAATCTAAGATTTTCTTGGCCTTTATGGGGAGGGGTTGTATTGGTGGGTTTGATTTAAAATGGTGCCGAATTTGACTCACAACATCATCCGAGCGCCCAAAGAAGTCTTGGTCATACAAAAACAAGAGGTCAAAAATGACCTGGAGAACCCGGCATTTGAGTCCTTCCGGGGCACTTTGAACTTGTCCCAAGAATAACTGGAACGAGCTTAAAGCCATGTTCTGCAACGAAATATTAAAAAACACACTAAGAGGAATTATTTGAATACGACCTTTGCGATCAAACAGCAGAGCCCAAGGCTGATTAGGCCTTTCTCTCGCATAACCAATTCCTTCCTCTTCACGGAGGGTATTATCAAATCTGCGAGAATTCCTTCAAGGGTGGAATTATCTTCAAATGACTGTCAAGACCCGTTTTAAATATACGGTTAACGCAAAATTGTGTCTCCACATACTCCATGGACGCGTTCGAGCATGCCAATGGCAAGAGTGAGGCAGCGTAAATCTGTCACATCAGCCTCCATACGTTCTTCTGGTGTCATTTCTTCTCGTTGTTTCTTCCGTTGCAATGACTTATCCTTTAGAGACGCGATGTCAGAGCGGCTATCGTCTATTGTCTAGAAACCAAATCAAGTTTAGGCATTGGATTGGAGATTGTAATAAAATCACAAACCGCTATACTCCGATTATCATGGTTCTCAAAATCGTCATCGTCCTCTCTGAGCTCAATAATGACCTCAACTACCACCCGAATGAGATCACGCTCAGACGGAGTGATTTCTTTGAGAACATCAAGGCATGGAGGAATCAACCCAGGGGGCAACTCAGGATGTGCAAGCATGTCCCCTGACCACAAGAAGAGTTCCATTTAATATGTTATTATTCTGACTGTCCTCAAAATACTCACGTACAACAGAGAAAACTTTTCGTCGGCCGATCTCATCCATATAATCCAATTTCAGGGCCATCCTCAGGAGCTCGCTGAGAATCACCTCTCCTTTGGCAAGTTCTTCCTCTCTTTTTTCTGCTTCTTCTTCCTCCTCACCGGTATCGAGGAACTTTGCGTTTTCGGCCTCTTGAAGAATGTCTACGAGGGAATTGTATGTTGTTTGTAAATGGAACGCGAAGGCTGTCACGACCGGTAAGGAAGCTGCTTCTAGCCGTACTTCATTTTGGGTTTGAAGGCAGTTCTCAATAAACACTCGCGCAAGGACAGTTGATTCAGGTGTCAAATTTTCCCAATATTCATCTATAAGAATGAGTTATGAGAATGATAATGACAAAGATTGCAAAGGAAAAAATACGAACTAGGGAATACGAAGACGTCTGGGAGATCTGGTCTCAAGACGAATATTGAGAGCATGGCGTCCACTGCCACTGCTTCACCAGGACCAACAACATCGAACAAGGATAAGAATCGCACAAAACCCTTCATAATCCCTCCATCATCGCCTGTCCAGGTGATTTCATCCACATCATTTGCTTCCGCGACTATCATGTCGAACCAGCTTGCCACCATTTTTCCAGCAGCAACTCGCACAGCGGGCTCTCGGTCCCCGAGACCAGTCTTGACTATTTGTTCCCGTTGTGATATCGTAAGCTGTCGTGGGTGGCCGAGTTTTGGTTGCAGAACTGATGAATAGACAAGCTTGCGCGTAACGGGGTCGGTGTCGCGTGTTCGACTCATAATCGAGTCCAGAGTATTCTGTGTCAAAGGTACATGGAGCAAGGCGGCTCGTCGAACATCCACAGATATGTCATGATTCAATACATCAAGCATAACTTCAAGTATTGTCTTTTCCCCAGGTTCAATTTCAGTTGGGTCGTCGCTACCAATGAGTTTCGAAAGCGCTACAACTGCATGCGAACGAATAATAGACTCTTTGTCACAAATTCGGTCCATTAGACTATCCCGAAGGACAGTATAAGTGTCTTCACTAGAATAAAAGATTAAGATAGTGAAATTCATCGGGGCTAGTTCACTTGCTCAATTTCGCCGAGGTGCGAGATCATCTCGGAAACGATGCACACGGTTCGATATCGGGTTGTTTTGTTCTTCGCAAGGAAGCCCTGAAGAAGCCATTTCAACAGGCGTGAAACGAATCGTGAGGCAATAGTGTCCCCGTCGTCGTCATCGGTAATTGACCGCGCAGACGCGGAGGTTGACGGATCGTTAGCAGATTTAGCTCTATCTGCAGCCACTGAGAGCAGAGTTAAGTGATCCAGTACCGCGAAATTATCTCTGTGCACAAAGGGCGTTGACGCACCTTTCTCATTCATGAACTTCACATACGACCCCACAAATTTCACAACCCGATCAGCCGTCACAGGCCCCTTTTTAACCACTAATACGCGGTTCATGAGACCAATGAATGTATTTCCAAATGCCCTCTCGCCGACTAGCCTGAAAACGGTGCCATTTTTCGCAGGTTTGGTTATAGCTCCAACCTGTTGGTGTAACTTGTATAACGCCACGCAATTTTTCCGATGGTTGGCTAGAGATAGTTGCGCTTGCTCGAAGATGGCTGCAACAGGTTCCTGGAGGTTTTCGATGACATTGGTGGATTTGGCGACCATATTCAGGAATTGAACGCTTGAGCGCTGAAATCGGAGAATCTATGTAGTCAACATGCCAGACGCGGTTTGTTTGGTTCTAATTGGTATTATGGACGTGTTGTTTTTCTCTTTGGGGGTAAAAAAAGATAAGATTAGATAGGTAAGGTTACATCTCCGAAGTAGGTGTAAAGTCCAAACTAGGAAGCATATAGTGTTAGTACTTAACTACTAGCTACCGAACCATAGTAAGTAGAGAAATGAGGTGCATGTGTGTAGTGAGCTAGGTACGAATAGCTCACGCATATTGTCCTTTAAAAGCCAGTATCATATTCCAATGTAGGTTGCAGAGATGGGGTATAACCTCTAGGGCGCCACGATAAGATCGCAGACAGAGAGTGAACTTCAATGAGCACGCTCCTAGACGTTGTGGTATGGTTTCTCTGGCCGAAAGCACAGATGAGTCCAAGTGCATATGCTTAGAATATGGCAATCAAAGGTGAACGATTCTGACGACCTTTCATTAAGGTCATAAATACCATCTTCGGCCATGTTGTTAATAGATTCAAAAAAAAGGTGACTGGAACGTTTTAGCCGGGTGCAATAGAAGTCGAAGCTGCTGGTGCGCTCTGTGGCGGTGCAGGGAGTGACGGTGATGGATCAAGTGGGCCTGATGGGCAAAGGAAAGGAAACAATGTCAAGTCAAAACGGTTGACGGCAGAGCGCACAGATAACCGCGAGTTAGACCGACGTCGCATTCGTCTCGCAGGATCAGGGGTAGATGATCGTGCACGTTTAGTATTGCACGGGACAGAGGCCGGCATCAAATTTGATGAGGACGTGGTAATAGTGAAAGTGATACGTGGAGCCCCAGCAGTATCATCAGGGTCTCCGTATTCTAGATTGATGTCTGACAAGGCGTCAGCAGTATCCAAGATATCCATGTCAATAATGTGGTCTCCTGCTATCGCCTCAGAGGTAGTTTCAGCATTGTCAACACCCTCTCTCCATTCGGCAATGAAAAGGCCAGTATCAATCTCAGGCAGTAGCCCGAGTGAGGTCGGATCTGGAAAGAGGATGTACTCGCCAAACTCGTTGGTAACGTCGGCGGGGATGGAATCAAAGCTACCCTTCCCAGTACCTTCTGTAAAAGAATCGAGGTCTCTAATCCTAGGAGCGCCGGGGGCTTCTATGTTCTGTCTATCATCCTCCGCTGCCCATTCGAAGGTACTAGGGATAGCTATCAGATTAAGAGCAAACAGGACACGTCGTGTGACGCACTGTACATTAATCCATTTTTCTTCGCTAACGTCTGGAGTGGGGAGGGTAGATATCCCCGAGCTAGGTGTTTCGTTTCTTTATGGAAGACAACGTTAGGTGCTGGGAAAATAGTTGCGGTAGCCGATGACTCGAATACTCACGATTCCCCAGGAAAGCCCTTGAGTTTGAGGTCTGTCAACTTGTCTAGCTTGTTAAGCATCGTTCACGTCGAGCTGATTAGGGCAGATGCTTTATAGAACGGCTAGGCCGATGGCCATGCGCAAATGTTAAGTGATCGAGTCGAGTTCCCTCTACCGAAAGTGAGATCAATGTGACTCGACGAGTAGGTTGTGGTGGTGGGGAACATACAAGAGGTGGGAATTATGATGCCCAGCACCCAAGCTTTATAGCTGCATGGATGAGGAAGACGCCGGAGTTTAGACACAGAACTGTGCTTTATATTGTGAGGTCAAGAAAAATATAGATGGTGGGGGAAGGGAAGATTGCGGTATGTAAACTCCGCAACCTGTTTAGTTTTCTACAGGTCGGACAGGTCGGCAGGCCGGCGCGGCGTACGCAGCACTGCCCTCGTTGACTCCCAACGTGGAACTATCCACCGTATAAGGCATCCAAATTGACGGGAAACTGGGTTTATGACACGTCTGAGATCTGGAGGGTCACCCAGTCACACAGAAAGAGCTAGAATGGGAGTTGACTGAGAGAGAGATAAAAGAGACAATTCCTTCTCCACCCGGTAGGCTGAACCGTGAACGGATCTTTCCTGATAGCCGAGGCCGTACCTCCGACTACATTGGCATTAAGTTGAATAAAATTGGGGGTGAACCCAGTGGGAAAGCTTGCAAGAAGTAAACTTAGATCGCAGTTGGCGCAGTCGTGGATGGTCACCCTAAACTTGTAGTTATCCAAAAAAAAAAAGGGGGGACTCGTTCCTAGCACCTTCCAAATGAGTTGAGCTGAATGGTGGATAGTATTGGTATTGTATCACTCATCATTGCCACCTGTCTAGATCCTGTTCCAAAGTTCAAATGCACTGCCGCAACGCTGGTGATATTGTAATGTCCATGAGCCATGGGGGACTCAAGTCAGGTAAGCGCCGAACGTAGGCGCCCGTATCACGGGACACTTTGAGATTATTAACTCATTTACAGAACAGAAGAACCCACATGGAAATCGTTGTATTTCGAAAGATCTGTCCTGATCATCCGTCAAGAGAGGTACGGAGTGTTTATCGTTGACCAACCACATACAAGAATAAAAACGATGGCATGGTGACTGGCCTGCGTTTTAATAGAGGTCACTGACACAAGGTTCAGTTTGCCTACCATGGACACCATTGTTGGTACCCTTACCACACCTCCGCCCCCTCACAACCTTTTTTATAAGGGAATTAAGAGAATGCGAAAGATGATGCTTCAACAGAATTCTAGTCCGAGTTGAAGCGGTGGGGCGGGGTGATGGTGTCATGCGCCACCCTTTTATTTGTCTTTTGTTTATCTCTACGTGGCCGCTCAGAACGACAACTTTTATTTAAGCTAATCGCTGTTCCGGTGCCTCTACTTGCGACACCTCCGGCGAACATAAACTTTGTATATTTTGCTATCCCGCTATGCTCAATTTCGAGGATGTTGAGGAAAGAGATGGTAGGCGAGGTTTTAGTGTCTTCAAAAATTCGCTCACCAGATCATAGGCGTTCGTTTGTCTTGGAACGTTTGGCCGTCATCACGCATCGAGGCGACTAGGACGGTCGTCCCAATTTCAGCATTGTATACGCCTCTAAAGCTGCGCGAGGACCTGCCTCCAGTCTTGTATGAACCAGTCGCATGCAAACCTCCATGTCGCGCAATTCTTAATCCGTACTGGTGAGTAGACATGATTGTGACCCGGTATAGTGCTCAAGAACTTTATCAGCCAAATCGATATTCGAGGAAAACTCTGGATCTGCCCATTCTGTCTCTCACGTAATGCCTTCCCTCCTCACTACAAGGATATATCGAATACCAACCTCCCTGCGGAACTCTTACCCAAATATACCACTATTGAATACACGCTCGCTCGCCCAGCTCAAGTGCCCCCCATCTTCTTATTTGTGGTTGACACATGCATGGATGAAGATGACCTCAAAGCTTTGCGTGATGCAATTGTGGTTAGCTTAAGTTTGATTCCGCCGTACGCACTTGTTGGTCTTATCACCTTTGGAACCATGGTACGCCCATCAAATGAAGTTATGGTATTGGGAGGACTGATAAAACTATTTGTTCAGACACAAGTGCATGAAATTGGATATGCTGAATGTAGCAAGTCCTATGTATTCAGGGGCGGAAAGGAGTACCAGGCAAAGCAGATTCAAGATATGCTTGGGCTCACTTCTCAGGCTCGCGCCGCCCCCCGCCCAGGTCAACCGATGCCACAACAATCATATGGTGCAGCACGTTTCCTTATTCCGGTCCAGCAGTGCGAGTTCCAGCTTACTGGTATCCTTGAGTCATTGGCGCGTGATCCCTGGCCTGTTGAGAATGATAAGCGTCCTATGAGGTGTACTGGTGTTGCTTTGAGTGTCGCTGTCGGTCTATTGGAGGTTAGTGGCTTTATCATAGTAGCCCCTGCACCAACTAATGGGACGCGTAGACCACGTTCCCCAACACCGGTGCCCGAATTATGTTATTTGCAGGAGGACCGGCCACTGAGGGGCCAGGAATGGTGGTCAGCAATGAACTAAAGGAACCCATCCGGTCACACCATGATATAGATCGGGATAGTGTAAAGCACTTTAAACGTGCTACCAAGGTTATTTCGAGCATTGGAGTCCCGATTTTAGCTAATGCATATTGTCACTAGTTTTACGAAGGTCTCGCAAAACGAGCATCCAACAATGGCCATGCTGTTGATCTGTTCGCCGGATGTCTTGATCAGGTCGGATTACTCGAAATGAAATCGCTACCCAACTCTACCAATGGTGTTATTGTTCTCTCCGATTCTTTCGCCACTTCCATCTTCAAGCAGAGTTTCCTGCGATTATTCAACAAGGATGAACAAGGCCACCTCCAAATGGGTTTCAATGCAACCTTTGATGTTCAGGTATGATGTTATATGATTGTCCCATGACCATCAAATATTGAAATCTTCCAACGAAAGACAACAAAAGAGCTAAAAGTATCAGGTCTAATTGGACATGCGATTTCCGCCGGGAAGAAGTCAGCATGTGTGGGTGAGACCGAAATTGGTATTGGACAAACATCTGCTTGGAAGATCAACGCGATTACACCTAGCACTTCGACGGCTGTATACTTCGAAGTCGTTACCCCTGCTGGCCAACCACTACAACCAGGTTCGCGTGGACTAATCCAATTTGTTACGCATTACCAACATGCGTCGGGCCAACAACGTTTGCGCGTCACAACAATCGCTCGTAACTTCGCAGAAGCAGGATCTCCCAGCATCGCTGCCTCCTTCGATCAGGAAACTGCAGCCGTTCTAATGGCGCGGATCGCAGTTTTCAAAGCAGAAATTGATGACTCCCCTGATGTGCTGCGATGGCTAGATCGCATGCTTATCCGCCTCTGCCAGAAGTTTGCCGATTACAGAAAAGAAGATCCTACATCGTTCCGTTTGAGCGACAATTTCAGCATATATCCTCAATTTATGTTCCATTTGCGGAGGAGTCAATTCTTGCAAGTGTTTAATAACAGTCCTGATGAGACTGCCTTCTACAGGTCAATACCAGTTACCCCTTACCGTTATCCGTAACTGACATTTCTCTTAGACATATCCTCAACGAAGAGGATGTCAATAACTCGTTGATTATGATTCAACCCACCTTGATGTCATACACATTCGACACCCCCCCGCAGCCCGTCCTTCTTGATAGCGTCTCTATTAAGCATGATGTTATCCTACTCCTAGACACCTTCTTCCATATTCTCATTTTCCACGGAGAACTTGTCGCCCAATGGAGGAAACAGGGCTACCAGGAACAAGAAGGATACGAAAATTTCAAAGAGTTGCTTGAAGTTCCCGTTGCTGACGCTCAGGTAATTTTATACGTGGTGATCTTGCTCTCCTTTCTAAAAATAATACATAGGATCTTCTTGTGGACCGGTTCCCGATTCCTCGATATATCGTTTGCGACCAGGGAGGCAGTCAAGCGCGGTTCCTCTTATCAAAATTAAACCCTTCAACTACGCACATGTCGGCTACCATGTATGGCTCGACACCCGGGGCTGGGGCTGGACAAGCTATCTTCACAGATGATGTCAGCTTGCAGGTGTTCATGGAGCACTTAAAGCGTTTGGTGAGCACGCCATCCGGTGATCATGTCATTTTTGTAATATTTACCCGCTTTGTACCCCTCCCAGGCTGTCGGTGCTCAAACGAACTGATTCATTGTTATCTCCCACTGTCATGTCTAGATTTCTCACTCTCTACCATTCCAAAAGTTTAGGGCTGTATCATTTGTCCGTATAATGTCACGAATACTGAGCAGGCTTTATGAGCTAGGCTGTATAGCCAATGGACCTAAGTCACGCAAATTTGGTCAGGGTGAGTTTGTTTGAGTTTTACGTGACCGGTTATGATCTCCTCGGAAGGAAGATAACAACTTGACGTGCTTCGACCCGATGGACCCATACAAAAATGTGAACACGTGTATACATCACACACCTCATCGGTTCCCATTGGGTGCTCCTACATCCGTATCTTAGTGCACATGTGGCAAGGGTGGCGAAAGATCTCGCCACTAAGTTATACGAGGCACATCAGTTTCCGGCTCACGCACGACATGTCTTCTCATGTCCAAAGGGTTTGAAGAGCAATCCCGTTGTGAACTTAAACAGGGCTTTCAACAGTTCCTTACTCACCTCCCTGACTATGGTTGCCCCCCATGAAGCTGAAAAGCTCACAGATCTCCCGGCTCTTGGCCATGGAACTGACAAAGAGCTTGACGGTGTGGAGATCATTGACGATAAGCAGGGCAGCTCCTCGGACTTACATCATTTCGACAACGATGATGTTGTTCTACTCAAAGGAGAACCTGTCGTTACCACTGGCAAAGACGTTTCGCGCTTTGTCGTTGACCTACGCGATGACGGAGAAACAGCACTAACCTTTAGGTCCCTGTTTCTTGGCACGGTATTGGCTGGCTTAGGGGCCGCCTTAAGTCAAGTGAGCCCATGCTTACATGATGCATACACAACTTCATTAAACTTCATATTAAAGATCTACCTCTTTAAACCCGTGCAGGCGACCGTGTCACCCGTTTTCATATTGTTGATTATATACACTGTTGGCAACGCCTGGGCAAAATTTTTGCCTCAAGATACATGGGTTAAAGGGACACGGCTCGAATTCCTGACGCCTGTCATCAAGTTCGTCAATCCTGGAGAATTCAAATTGAAAGAGGTGTATAGAATCTCTGTACAATAAACTCAAAACCTAAACTGAACATTTATCAGCATGTTGTGGCTTCCCTCGTCGCTACGACGGCAGCCGGGGGAAGCGCCGCTGTGCAGAATTTCGCGGTACAACGGGTTCGTCTCACGACAATAATTTTTGCGCGTGGCCCTTAACGCCTACCCTCGCAGCTCTACTATGATACTCATGTAGAGGCCACTACGGCCGTGCTTGCAACATTTTCAACAGCGTGTTTCGGGTAAAATACGCCAATACGATTCTTATGCTTGAAAACACTAACCTGAGATCGTTCAGATATGGCCTCGTTGGATTATTGCGTCCACTCACCGTATATCCTTCTGAAATGGTGTATTGGGCAGTACGTCACTCTTAAACTGTGCGACATTATCTATACTCAATTCTTCACTAGAATCTTCCGACGGTTTCTGTATTTCAAGGTGAGATCATATATCAGTTTGTGCACCTACATTACAATGAACATTCCGATTATAGTTCTCCACTTTGATACTGCCGCCAATTACAAACGAGTCAAATTGTTTTGGACAGCGTTCACGGGAATGTTTATCTATGAAGTTATTCCCTCCTACATCTTTCCCCTGTTGAACGGCTTCAGCATTTTCTGTCTCGCTTCACAACGTGCATCCCAGAGGACCGTTGATGTATTCACTAATCTCTTTGGGGGTGCGGACGGGAACGAAGGTTTGGGGCTCCTTTCCTTGTCATTTGATTGGCAATATATTGGTTCCACGTACGATCTATACTGTCTATTATGTTTCATTCTAAATTAATGTCTAGATTTATGAGTCTACCTCTAATACAACAAGGTTTGTTTTTGATTTTACGTATTCACAAATGAACCCAGATGCTTATTTCTACTGTAGCAAACTCGTGGGTCGGATACTTCTTTTGTTATATAGCTATAATGGGGATTTATTATTCCAATACTTGGAATGTGCGCCCTCGTTTCCGACAATTTCGATCTCCTGCTCACTTTAACGCTAGTCTTTGGATTTCCCTATGCTTTCAACGTCCATATTTTCTGCTAATGGATCCGTTTACCACCAATCTGCCGTCTTCGGACCCACATTTCAACTTAACCATACGGCACTCGAGGAAGTGGGGCTCCCGGCTTTGACGGGCTCCAATGCATGGCACAACCTTACAGCCAATCTTGCAGTAAGGATGAATAATGTCACCATCTTCATGTTAACAATCCACGTCTAGATTGGTGGTTTGATCGCCCATGTCATTTTCTTTTGGGGACCGTATGCCAAAGATTGCTTCAGGCTTGCTCGGGACAAGACGCAACCTGACCCCCACTTCCAAGTACGAAAATTCCTTGCTGGGCCTGAGACAGATGACCCACGTAGTAAAACAGGCTATGAAGAAGTACAAAGAAGCACCAGTGTGGTGGTATATTATCCTTCTTGTTCTCTCTTTTGTGGCAGGTGAAGGCCCACTCATTATATTGATATATATCTTTATGGAATATTGCCTAAAAATCTAGGTTTAATTGTCGTCTTCAAAGGACAGACCACACTGCCGTGGTGGTCCTACATAGTTGCTCTCATTCTGGGTGCATTCATCACGGTAAGCCCGAAACTCCTGATTTATACCTAAAATTTGCAAATAAATATCAAGCCATTCTCAACGTTATTGTATGCACGGATGGGTAATGGGATTGCGACGAACCAACTCATGAAGATGGTTGCTGGTGCAGTAAACCCTGGGCGTCCTGTTGCAAACTTATACGTATGTACTGCCTTTTTCCCTTGCGACGGCTCTTTGATTTTCGACAGTTCTCTATGTGGAGTCATGACGTAATTTCTACGTCTATAGGTCTAGCAGGGGATCTCAAAATGGGCCAATATCTGAAAATTCCTCCTAGGGTGATGTTTCTTACCCAAGTTTGGGGTACAATTCTTGGTTTGTCTATTATAAATTTCTTTTACGTTGTCTGATTGCTAAACGAATCAATTTTTTTTAGGTGCCATCGTCAATTACGGTACGTTGATATTATTATACAATCACTTCTTCCGCTAATTTGCCTACTTGCCCAGTCGTCATGATATCTGTCGTAGAGGCTCAGCGTGAGGTTTTAATAAGCCCCATTGGCACCAATGTCTGGAGCGGCCAGGTCCCGCAGAGTCTAAATAGTGCAGCTGTGACATGGTCTTTGGCAAAGCAGCTATACGGCATTGACGGGCCATACGTCGCTATACCCATGAGCCTGCTTTTCGGTATGATTCCGACCTTCATCCAATGGCTTATTAGCAAGGTTTATCATCAGTTATTTATAATCCATGACTCTCACTAACGCTTTGTAGCGCTGGCCAAAAATCGGCCCTGTCAAGGTTGATACAATCATACTCCCAATCATTTATATGGTAAGAATCAAAGCATTACAGGGATTTATCGTTTCTTGAGCGACTTGACCTTTAGTACTCGGCCTGGATGTCGGCCGGTGTAAATTCCACGATTACATCAAGCATCATAGTTGGACTCGTATCCCAACTATGGTTAAGGAAATATCACCCAGGCTGGTACAAAAAGTACAACTATATCTTGGGTGGTGCGCTCGATGGGGGAGCACAAGTTATGATCTTTATTCTATCTTTCGCGGTATTCGGTGCCTCAGGAGTCGAGAAACCATTCCCAAAGGTAGCGTTTTTTTCTATCTCCGAATTATTGTCTGGATTTGACAATACACATCTTACAGTGGGCTGGTAACCCGGCTAATGGAAATGTGGATTACTGTAATGGGAATGGTGCACTTGATTGACCTGCTGGTCATGTATGAAATCTTAGCTTTGTGATCAAAGGGAATTTGTATTGTAAATATTCCAAGTCGAATTGTATTTCTATCATCGAGACCCTGACTGGTAGACTCCGGCATTACCGTCGTTAGTGCTAATACTAGGTGAGTGGACTCGTTTGGCATAATATAATACTGGACTCAAGGCCCAAGGCTTCGGGTACTATGTAATTTTTTGCACATGGATTTTCACAACATGAGAAGAACCATAAAGTCCTATAAATGAAAAGTTGTGTCCCTTGTAGGAAGGTACGGTAGGTAGGTCAAGTCGGATACAATGGGACACATGGTGTATTTCATATAAGCATAGTTAGGTGCTCGATAGCTTACATCGGGCCCCTACATATTCGTATGAAATTAAATGAAAGCAACGCCTCAACTGCCTCTATCATGAGGTCAAAGTGGTACAGTTTATTTTCGTCATCCTGGACGTGAGTAGGAAACAGCACGAGACACTTGTACAGCCTAATTAGTTGTACACCGTAGCTAGAAAAACGCCTGAGGCGAGAGGTAAGTGGTACAAAGGGAAGCATGGTCAATCAGTATGCTACATCATGGTAGGAGAGGGTGTCCAAAGTATGTACTAAATCCCAAAGAAAGAAAAGTCTACACTAGTCCGCATAGCGCATACAGTCAATGAATACCTTCCAGGCGACTAGAGGTGATCAGCGTGGACAAACTGAGCCCTACACATTGGGCAGGTTCTGCTCCGCACGAGCCAGCGGCCGAGGCATTTGTCATGAAACGCGTGTCTGCACAGCGACCCGAGCCGCGCCGTCTCATCACTCTTAAACTGCACATGACAGATCCCACATTTATCTACAGAGGCATCGATTAATAACAGCTTGAGCTTCGTGCGTCCATCTTTAGTGACCCGGCGCCTTGCCACTTCGATACTCCCGAGAAGAGGTACATTATCATTAGGCCCAGGAACAACAGGTGCTCTGGGTGTGGAGGACCTAGGTAGGGTTCCCTGGGTTGTACGCGTAGGACTCGCTGGCCCGATAAACTCAGATAACATCACAAGTGCCTAGTCATGTGTGAATTAGTGTCATAATAAATCGATAGATATCGAAACCTTACATCATAGTCAGATCCATTACGCTGTTCTTCATTCAACCGTGAAACAAGCATATCAAGGTCAGTGAACTCCGAATACTGAGCAACAGGCGGCTGTACCGCTATAGGTGACGACACCGCAGAGCCTTCGTAGTGAGAAGGCGGAGTGCTGTCGACACCTGATGCCAAAAATTCTACGGAGGAAGCGCTCGAGGGTGTTGCATATACATGAGACCTGTCTGTTCGAGGTGTAGAATTCCCGCTGTTTTGTATAAGGGACGTGTCGTCGAGGTCAATCAATAAACCTTCAGGACACTGTAAATCGATTCTGAAGTCGTCGGCTGTGGAATCCTCGTTTCCAGCATAGGTTGAATCGACCAGTGGACGCGTAGTGCCCGGAGTTCGCGGTAAGGGCCGTCCAGGGTAGTGACGTTTAGAGGGAGACGGGCCGGGTTCGGGCGCCTGAGGGGCAGGTGCAAGTGGACCAGCGGGCGTGCAGGGTTCCGAGCGAAGATGTCCCGCCTCAGGGTGAAAGGCAGGCTGATCGATAAGTTCTGCTAGGTCATCAAAGGCAGATCTGTGGGAGGGACGAGTTTCGTTACTGGGACTTGCAAGTATGGCTGGGGATACTGGAGGAAGAGCGGGGACGGGAGGAAGGTGAAAGGTGTGATTAGTAGGGGTAGTGGGAGCAGTCTCGTATTCGAATCGAGCATCAACTGGAGTTAGAGGTAAGGGTACTTCCAATGCTTGTTGTAAGATAGAAGCTCCCGTATCTGAAGTCTCGTCTGGCATCCACGAACCTGCCCCAAGGGGGGATGAGACGATGGCTTGGGGACTTTTCTTGGGTGGTGGTGGAGGTGGTTTCCTTGTGCGGACCGAAGTTAGTACCGGGCCGAGTGGGACGGGTTCCGTAGGGATGGGTGGTGGAGGGGGAGCAGGACGGTGTTTCTTTGGGCGTTTGACCACAGGAACTGGTGGTGTTTTTCTATCGCGCAAAGATAAGGGGTGGATCGAGTTTGTACTAGGGGGAGGAGAAATGGGCGCCGGGTCAACGGGCCGGATCTTTTCCACTGGAGAGCCATAGGTAAAACTTTGGCTTCGGGTTGGGGAGTTCTTTGCCCGAGCCAATTCATCCATCAAGGCTATCGGAGTTTGCGGATCCGATTCTACGACCTCCCAAGTGTCCAACGACTCATGTTTTTCCCTGTCTTTGCCTTTGAAAGGAGATAGAGTACGAGATAAAAAGCTATCACGGCGATCGGAAGTCGGAGTTAAAGGTAGCCTGAGGAGAGATGATGTCGACATGGTCATTTTTAGCGAAGTAGTGCTTAAGAACGGGAAAGCCGATCGAGAATATGAGTATGGAGATGAGCCTGGTGACGGATGCGCCGACATTGCACGCTCGGGTATGCTCATAGGGCGATAGGGAAAAAGCGTGCGCAAGGGGGACAACGATAAATGACGCTTCTTAGGGGAGTCTGGGGGAGAATGATCTTGCTCTGTGTCCGAGTCTATAGTACCCCGACATTTATTTCGGCCGCGTGGGGAGGGAAATTCAACGCCACGACGTTTTACCCAATCGCGCTTTATATCCTCTTCTAATCTGAGGCCTGACGGCGGGTCTTGGACCGAGTCCATATCGATAATCTCAAGTGAATCATCAGAATCTATATCGGTATTCGGGTGAGGCAGGTGGTGCTGCGGAGACTGCTCAAGTGCATGAGGTGAGGGTGGCTGTACAGTCGGCGAAGGCGGAAGTACAGGTTGCGGTATTTGCGCTGTCGTGCTCGGACATACCGAAAATGGAGGGTTGGACGTTGCTTCTTGGAAAGAAGGAGGGGGATAATCAGGATATACTATAGAATGTGTTTACGCTTAGCCTTTAAACTGGAGATGAAACATGCGGACGTACCCTCGTTAATCCCGCCATTAATACCTTCATTGTGGCGGCCAGGCCGCCCAGATCTTCGACCAGCACCTCTTGCCAAAAGCGTACGAATAGGTCTTGGTCCGGTATTGAATCGGATATCCTCCTCTGATCGTGGGTTGCGCTCAGGGCCAGGACGACCTCTGCCCTTCCTCGGCTTGGGTTGGCGTACCCGACCGGCATTGTCAGGTGGGACAAGGGTCACTTGTCCATGGTGGCTAACGGCGTGCGTGAGATACGGTGTAGTATTCCCTGCGTCCGCAATTCTCTGTTGCGAAGGCATTTGGTTTAGAGAGAAACGACGCAGTCGTGGTTGAACATGCGGAGGGCAGGAGGCAATGAGGAATTTGACGTTGTTTGGTGAATCTTCCGACTCCGAAGCTCAGTAAGTTCCGTCAGGTGAAGAATAGATAAAATTTAGAGATATAATGATAATGCTGTTGAGATCGGACTGGTTCAATACAAAAACATTGGAAATTGAAGTCTCCTAAACTTACCGTCTTAATTTTTTTTAAGGGAACGCAAGCAACCGAAAATGGGATTTGAGTATGCTATGAGTTATAATTTTTTTGGATAAGGTATACCTGTATGAGCCTTGTAAAAAAGAGGTAGTCCTGAATTTGTTAGTGGTGATATTGTGAACGCTTGAAAGAGCTGTTTGACAGGTCGGCACCGATCGGGCCGTGTAATCTTTAATTGAACCGGGTCCATATTTGGCTCGACCAACCGAATCCAACAAACCTTGGTACACCCACAACCTCCTGCATCGTCGAACGACACCAAGATCCTACGTAGGAAGTTAGGAACTAAAAGAATGCCAAAGTTAATACACCAAGTCATAGTCTGGAGACTCGATTCGTTTTTCGACCCGGGACGATCCATTCAAAATTATGCACCTTCCAATTGGATGGACCCGTAACTGGCAGTGACCGCAGTGCTCATCCTCAAGCATTCACGTTTTCCCGATACTGAGGTGCAGGCTAAAATAATCCAAGGAAAACTACCATGAAATGCTACTACGATTATATGATACGGGTGTTCCTCCAAGATATACAACTTGGCCCGTGACTCATGGCCAAAGCTGTCCTAGGCACCATATGGGTCAATTGTCAAAGCTTGCCAAATTCTCTTCATATAAAACAATTTGGCCAACAACAAATCCATACGATTACCAAATTAAAATTATCCATTGTGCATAACTTGCCCAATCATCTCCAATATCCAAGTCTTGTACTTGAACTAGGTTCTCATCTACCACCACCTCCGTCTTCCTGCCGACTGCAATGGTAGCCAAACTCTTGAATAAAGCTAGTTCATCTAGTTCATCTAAACGTTCCATCGCTGGATCTTCCGCGAAAGCTTCAACCACTGTTCCGAAGCTTGAAAGCCCCCGCACACGTGCTCAGAAAGCCCAAGTAGCCGCTGCCGCCGCAGTGCAGGTCAGCGAGGACGTCCCGGACTCCTCGACTGCGATGGAGGTCATTCCCCGCTATGTCAGGGTACCACTCGGGCGATCAACAAAGCTGAACTACCAGCAGGCACGCGCATCCGCTGCCAGAAAGAACGGAGCTGCCCAGCCATCCACCTCAACACCGACAGCAATGACTCGTCCACCCGTATCAATATTCGACGCTCCACCTCAAGTAATCTTACCAACCGTCAGGTTCTTTGCTTTTATTTTTCTGTTTATGTGGCTGTTCTCATTCTCCACAGGCGGTCCACCACTGAGTGGGATATAAATGCGCCTGTTGGAGAGAAAGACACGGGAGCTATGACAGATAAAGGAGAAGAAACTGACCCAGAGACACCAGAGACAACCGCCGACCAGCTACCAGCAAATACAAGCGCTGCGGAAACAGTGGGCGAACACAAGGACGTTGGTCAAATCACTGCCCCTGCATATTCCTCGTTCGGTGCTGAGGTGGACGAGTATGTCCAATCCATATTGATTGATTATCTATGTTCCTAATTGGTTATTTTGATAGAGACGCCACAGACGCTGAGGAATTCACGATACCAAGTTCCCCAACGCCCATGCCCCACAACGCTCAACATGGGATTTGTATGATCGGTACCACTCTTTCCTCTAAACCACAGTCAAATCAGCCCGTACCTTGCAACGACAACCCTCCAACAGCTAGCCACTCCCAGGCCACTGTTGAAGGGTACGTCGATAACCCCCAAGATTCCACCAAAACTATGTGGAACGCTGGAAGCACTGAACTTCCACCCCCCTCAAGTGATAATTATCAACATAACTCCGATACATCAACTCACCAATGGAACCCTACTAATGCCCACGAGTCCGAGCCGCCCCGTCCCTCATTCCAGCAGCATATAACGCCCAACCCCCTTGTACGCGCCGAGACGGACGCCGATTTGGCAGAGAAACTCGACCAATTGAGTGTTCAAGCCACATTTATGTACAATAACCCTGGAGATGTGAGCTTCCTCGTTTCAGTTGTAGTGGAATTAAACTGATGCATAAATATAGGCCCAATTTATGCAGCCCGATGCCACTCCAACGCCTGGTGTCCATCCCCCATTTTTGGATTCGTCCGGTTTCCTTGGTTCACACGATTTCAATTGTCAGGCTACCCAAATTCCGGCCGTCTACACCCAAACTTCTGACGCTTCCGTCCCCGCTGGCCCGTCTTCCTGCCACGAAGGTCCTACTACTGTCCTTCCTTTCGCGTCTGTCTGGTCTCAAACCATAAACAAGTATTACTCAAACTCTGTGCTATCCCAAGACCAAACCAGCCCATCACCTTACCACCAGACTCAACAATACCGCAGTTATACTCCCACAGAGCCAAAGTTATTCAAGTCACTCCCTGCAAACTACCTGACATCCCGACGCGACCGACCGCAAGTCCCGACACTTTCCACAAGATCCAAGATCTACGACGACCCCCAACCGGAATGGCGAGCGAAAATCAAGGAAATGGTCGAACGGAAGAGCTTGGAATATACACGAAGCCTGAACCCGTTTCATAGATTGATCGGACCGTACCGATGGGATTATTCCAATGGGAAACGTGGGCCGTTATACATCACCAAACCGGGAGAGGAGCCGCGCAAGTACTGTCCTCTCCCTGTTCGTGCCAAATCGGGGAGGCTTGCGCGTCCTGTTAAGGGCTCTGAAGAGGATTTAATTGAGCGTATTGTGGGTCCTTATGATTCACTATGGTGTTTTACCGTTTCCCTCATACTCGCGTCTTATAGGAATATGAACGCCGATTAGAAGCTAGGGAGGCTCGACGCGCCATGAAGAAGGCGGAAAAACAAATCGTAAGTGTCCAGGCTCTTGATTTTAATCTCTCCTCACGGGGAATTCTGTAGGCGAAATCATGCTCCCTCGAAAACCAAGAATCTCGCCAGACCAAGAAAAAAAACGAGTCGCGGAAGAGTGTTAAACGTAGTAGACAAGAGTTGGACGAAGAAAGACCTGCTCCTTCACGCCCGGTCAAGAAACAGAAACATTAAAATAGTCCCATCCCAGAAAGTATATATTCGTTCCTAGCATCAACACCATTTATCGCATTCATATCTTCATCATTTTTCATATTGTACACTTAGTCGCTATACCCCAAACCACTAACATACCAATGCAAATCGTTACCACATCTCAATTGAATCATCTTGTATTGTTTTCCCAAACCAAATTGATATAAAATATTGTGATACAATACGATATTCTAGGGTCCGCCAATGGATAGATGGCTTACAGCCTTTCCCAATTCTCGAGCCTTATAATAAAATTTACGAACTCGGTTTATGATCAGGTTGGTGATGTAGCCTCTCCTTTCCAGGTTTAGGCAGTGAAACAGCAGCACTGACATCAGACGAATTCATGCGCATATCCGATTGTCCAGGTCCATTCTGTTCTATGTATAAGAGTGAGCCATGCCACAAATGCCTTTTTGTATTAAACGTACTGTAAGGAGAATCCAGGCCTTCTTTTGCCTTTGTATCTTGTCCCATGACATACATGGCTCCAAGTGATAGAGCTATGGCACTGACACAGGCAACAGCCTTGAAGTTGAAAGGAGAAACGAAACGAGAGTATGCTTTTATTTCAATCGTTGTTGAACGTCGCAAAGACACATACCATAGGTGTACCACGACGACTGAGAGACATATTTCTCGAGTTCCAAAAAGTAAAATTTATCGGTTTGATGTAGTTGATTGTCAGAAATTTATTTAGACTCAATAGACAGTGCGCTGGCGCCTAAAAGCATTCTCGGGTATGACGTCATCGGGCGGTTGAGGGCATTTATGACGCAACAAAAACCACATAAATTATTGTAACCGAGACTGAGACTGGGGTGAATATTTGTGGAGCTTTACATGCTATCAGAGAACATATTGATACTGGTACGTGTATTGCCTGAGCCATCGACGAGGATAGCATCCTAGAATTATGGCATTAGAACATCGACAGATGATAATTTGTGGGTCAACTCACAGCGCAACTTGAACCGAGGCCAGCATTGCCGATCCAAGAAGGTTCCCAATATACGATACCAATTCCATGTCCCCCTGAGATTCCCTGTAAAGCGGTCCTGATACCTGCCACCCACGTCGATTGACCAGCTGCTGAGATCGGGACGGATTGTTCGCTCATGGTCGTGCCGGAGCAGACGGCAGGCCAGTCAGTCTCAACTACCATCACGTCCTTTAATATTCCAATGAGTATATGCACCCTGAGTGATGCAGGCGAACAATACCTTGTTGAATTTCGTAACCACAGCCTGCATGCTCGACTTGAGTGCGGAGTATGTCGCTCCAGTTCCGTAGAAGGGGTAGAAAGAGAAGCCGAAAAGATCAAAGTCGCCCGTGGCAAATTGGCCAGGAATGAAAATTTGGTTGAAGAATGAAGTGACTGCACTTCCGTTCCAGCCGTTAGCAAGGTGGATCATTATTTTTGTGGATGAAGAGGCAGCGCGGACACCGTTGGCAGCAGAGTGGAGGAGTTGAGAGAGTGGAGAATATCCATTGACGGAGATACGACCAACTGGCCACAACATTCCATCGTTAATTTCGTTGCCAATCTAAGACCGTGCCCGTCAATTCACAATTTTATACCACATAAAAGGGCAGATAATGGTTTACCTGGATGAATTGAATGGGTGTTCCTTGTGCGGCAAAGGATTTTACAAGACTGTTGGTATATCTATTCCAACGAGATGAGTGTCAATAATTTTCTGTAATGCTAAGGATTCATACGTGTAAATTTGAGTATTTAGACCATTAAGATCCTTGGGCCAAGAAGAAGGGATTCCCTGCTTTCCGGGGTCCGCCCCTAGTATATGTTAGCCCTTGACTCTCAACTCGGACCATTTCCTAACATACATGTATCACTGTAGTGGAGATCAACCAGCAATACCATTCCTGCAGCGACAGCACGCTTGGCCAGGGCCAGACCATAAGCCAAACTATATTCCGAGTTGCTATTGCTGGTCCAGATACGGATACGAGCCAAGTTCGCGCCATGATTCCTCAAGATCGTCTCGAATTTCGTTGTGACGCCATTATCCTTGAAGGTCTTACCAGAATTCTCCAAGTTGACGAGCGAGGAGAAGTCTGCCCCACGGTACGTGAGAGCCTGGACGGGGGCGAGGAGAGGAAGAGCAGTGAGAATAAACCCGAAGAAACGCATTGTTTGGCCTTTAGAGGTGAGGGTTTGGCTCACATGGTGGATTTATAGTGTTTTTGTAACAAAGAAGCTCTTGAGGAGTCCCAGGAAGAACCGATATTGAAAGAGAACAGATGACATTGACAGGAAAAATTCCGATACAGTGTTAGGAAAGACACCAAGCTCAAAGGACGAGCGTTATGAGGCTACCGGCTCCGTTATTTTGCATTCCGAGGTATATAGCGCCCACGGGGTCGGTCACGGGTACCCCCCGAGCGGTCCGCTTCATAGCTTTCGATGTATCGTAGGGAAAGGCGCGCCGTGGAGTTTCCCCGCAATTTCACGACCAAAGTTTATTTTAACACCCGTCGAATTGATCCAACGTCCAAAAACAGCTCGTGGGCCAACACGCTGGCGTAAGTGGGGAATAACCTTGTATCGGACAACGAAAGGAGTTTATTCAAAGCCAATGTGGATGAAGGCATCAACATGCACTAAAGATAGTCCACGCTTGATCGGTGGGGTAAAACCTTCACGATCAACGAGTGCCCGAAACACACGTACCGAGGCCCACTCAGGTATCTCCGTCGAAGTCCACCAGATTGAAGTATCACGTCCAAATTCGTCCGACAATTTTGCACTCGATCATGTGAAGGGTTTGTGCCACATTGGGCTAAGGGCTGAGAAGACATACGGAAACAAATCGGTGAAGGTGAACTGTAGGTTGTATTTTGAGGGGTGTGCAGAGGTTAGAAGGTTGAACGTTGATACCTTGCTGCGATACCCGCACCGCCAGCGAAAGTAAACCGATTCAAGATGGTCAGAACTTTTATTTAAATCAATAATTACGTATTACTTAACCAAAACAAGATAGCTAGGCCTTGCTCCCCACAGATAACTCTTTGCATTCCAAAGGTTCCCCCATGTCATATTAAATAAGTATCACATATCAGAAAATAAAAACAAAAACTCCACACATCAACTAACATATCCCTCTCCTTCACCCGCCCGTACCGTACTCAACACTCCATCCTTCTCCCGCAACTCCCCATCCCCAACATGCACAACAACCTTCTCCACCAAACCCCTCTTTTCGTCATACTCCCCCTCCCCACCCTCATTCTCATCACCATCCAAAGGCTCTTCAATGATCATGCCTTCTTCTCGGAGGACTAACCATGCTTCGTCTTTTACCTGTGAGCGAATATATGCTATTATAAGCAGTTGTAAACCAATGGAGGGGAAAGTGGAAACCCACCACAAGATTCTGCCCCGCACTAAGGGTCTTGATAATCTTCCCCTCATGCCGCGCATGCACCGATCGCCGGAGTGAGCGTTCCAGGAATGAGGATGTGAGGTTCAGAGGCCAGGTTGGGGGGATGAGTGAGATGACCTGTGTGTTAGTAAACGATCAGCAGGTAAGATTATGTAGATTGATGAATTAGGGCCAGAGAGGACGCACATCCAATACATCAAGGTTCATCGCTTGCGAACTAAGCAGGTGGGCTGCCCTGCCAGCGCTTGCTTCTCTACCCACAAGAAGGAAACAAAAAAGTCACCGTCAGTTTGAGAATCATATAATCGACCTAAGCAACGCACCCATCATCCATATAAACCTCCAACAAAACCCTCAGCAATTCCTTCCTCTTCTCCTCACCCTCCTTCCCACCGACGCTCCTCTGCCTCATTATCTCCACCGGCTTCACTGGCTTTCCCGCTCCCGTCCCAGCCCTCGTCCTCCTCACCCCCATGTCAGACCCCGCAAAAAACGCCCCCACCCACCCCTCAAGCCCCACATGACTCTCCCCGATCGCCCGCGCCGTCTTCGTCGGTACAACCTCCCCACCAAGCATGCAATACGCCTCTGCCGAAACCGCGTCATGAAGATCGTGGACGAGTGTCGTTAGTGCTGCGCGGTGGTTTCCTAGCTAACGACAGTGTTGGATGTTAGAGGAAAGGAAAGAAAGAGGGGGAGGAAGTTCACCTTTCCGTGGATGATCGCCAACTCAAGCCCCAACACTTTCCCACACCCTGATATTCGTTCTCGAACGGGGATGGGGTCGTAGAGCGTGGAGCCGGCGAGGAGGAGGATGACTTTGAGACGCGTGCGTTTGTGGGGGGTGTCTGGTGTTGTGGATGTGAAGTAGGATAGGAAGGAGGTGGGGGTGGGTGAGGATGAGGAGGCGTATGAAGATGCTGTGTGAGTAAAGTTAGCACTGGTTAGGAAAATAGAAACTTTGAGTATTGAAAATACCTTTTGCGCGCCAGAGTTTTGAAATAGACTCGTCCGAAAGACAGGTGTGTAGTTTGTCGATACAGGCGTTGAGGAGTCTCATATGTAGGTCCTTAGACTGTGTAAATGTTAATTCTCTGTAATGTAAAGATGAGAGTGATTGGGTGGGACGTACCGTACTTCGCCTCTGCAAAACGAGATACTCTAGGTACTGCATCCCCGCATCCTCGTTCGCTTCTGTAATTTGCTCGAGTAGCGCCAGATCCTCTTCAGGCCTCTCCCTTCGTTTCCCCGAATCCTTCGGCATCAGCATCTACCACAAAATATCAGCGTCATGAGCATGAAGAACACAAACAAACCAATAACACACCTTGAGCCCCCGCTCCGGATCGATCCTGGTTACCCACACCCCCCACTCCCTCGCCAACGCCCTATCCCTCTTCTCCCCAACCAGCGCCACAATCTCCCCTAACGGATCCTTGATATCATCATCCGTCCACTCCCCCTCCACCAGCTTCGCCCAAACCTCAAGCAACTTCTTATCCTCGCCATGCTGGCGATATAGCATACACAGGGCGTTGTATTGCCCTGTTGATTTGAGCACGGGCTCTAGCTCGGAGAGGATGATTTGGTGGACGGGGGAGGAGAGGAGGGTGTAGAGCTCTGAAGTCCTTTCGGATTGGGCGTAGAGTTTGGCTAGGACTGTGTCTACAATCTGGAAATGCGAACCCCATCAGTATAGTTTCCAGAACGATGCAAGAGAAGAGAAAGACGTACAGGAGACGACGTTCCCTGCTTCTTATGCCTCGTCAAAAACAGCTCTAGGGTCTCGTTGGCTGCCATGATCAGGATTTTGCGGAGTTCGGCTGTGGGTGGGGCGGAACGGGTGTTGGGCGCGAGGTGGGGGGAGTAATTCCGGACTAGGTTTATCGCAACTGTCAGTTCCGGGGGTTGGCACGGAAACGTGAAAGCGCGAGAGGGAAGAATGAGAATAGTGTTAATGGGCGGAGGAACCGGAACGAACGAATGAAAGGGGAAAAAAGGGAAAAAGAAAGGAAAAGGGAGGGGTGAAGGGAAAGAAGGGAAGCTCACCGATATCTTCGATAGATGCCTCTGGGGGCATATGTTCTGCTACACCTGCGAATACATCGATCTCGTCTGTAGCGCTGAAGAGGTTCCCTCGCAATTCGGGGTAGTAAGAGATGAGCAGCCTCGGGTCGAGCTCGCCATCAAAAAAATTCTTCCCGGCGTCTTCGAACAGTGTCTCAGAAAGACATTGGAACCCGATGCGTTGGTATACATAGCGTAATTCCTCTACCTTTGAGCTCTTAGTAATGTAACATTTCAACATGGAAAAGAAACGAAAATATTACCTCGTCTTCTTGAGGGGAAATATTAGCTTGTATCTTTTTACGCTGGCTGTCTGCTAAATCAACTGCATCTTCGATTCTGTGGCTCTCTAGTAGAGCTTCGATTTGTGAGACGAGAGTTGAAGGAACAAGGGATTGGATAGAGTTGGCGCCTAGAATTAGCACGTTTGAACGCGGAAATGTAGATCGCATGTTTGGTGGTTTTTTTTTGTATCTGGGATGAAGAGGTTATAGATATTATAATGTTCGTGTCCTAAGCTTTTGTATTAGAGTAAAGCGTCAAGGAGTTTTAGCAAAAATTGAATTGAACACTAGACTCATCATTGACGTTCAAGTTCAAGGTTTCTGGCTGCGGTGGCTGTGCTCGATTTTATTATTTAAATATAGCCCAATTTTAGGCGACAATTGGGTTGATGAGCTCTTATTCTACCGGACCACGATATCAGTGAAATATCTCAGCCTTCGAGCTATCAAGTGCCACTTCAAACACTAAAAACGATGACTTATTCATCAGAGTTGAGTTTGTCCTCGACGGAGGGATCTTCCGAATGATGCGATCTGAAGTTGAATGTCGAATATCATGTGTATATTTCATACCCGTGAGTATAGGCTAGCAGCCATACTGGGTGCAGTACATGATCAGGCGCTAAAACAGGTGAGGAAGTGTTTGCTTAGATGGGCTTTGGCTTGGAGCCTGTATCGTGCCCAGGAAGGAAGAGAGGTGTCCATGGTTAGGAACAAAAATGCGGGTGAGGATGTAGATGTCGAAATCGTAATGGTCTCAGAGGGTGGTGGCCACATGAGTAAGATACGTTGTTTCTATTCGAGCTTACTTATTCAAGTTTGGATTATACATAACCCAGATCAAGCTGAACCCCTCGGTGCGGCACAATTCCAGAAAGATGTATTCCAAAACTTCACTCTGAGTATCCTCGTACCCAAGTATTCTGATTCCTGATTCCATATCTCGACGTCGTTCGCACCACTCAGAACTTCCAGAGTTGCTTATTGCTTTCCAAATTATACCTCCGCCTACTCCTCGATCAGCTGATTCAATCACCAAGTCATCCTCACTCATTCTCTGAAAATCAGTCCCTTTCGGGAGTTTTAATTCAAAAGACATGGGAATATCCTGATTAACGGCCGAAAAAGAGCGAACGTGATCTATTATCGATATAAGGTCGCGGATTAAAAGGATTCCGGTCTTGGACGTTTACATAAAAGCACCCTCAAACTCGAGTCCATCCCCATCCCATCGATTGTAAGTGCAATGTCCAACATCCCAGAAAATCCCATCCCCCTTCCAACCCTCTCCTCTCTCAACGCCTCTCTCTCCCCCGATCTCGATCCTAAACAAATCGCCCGCTCCTGGTTCGCCTCCTTCTCCGCGGCCGCCACCTCCGGCAACGCCCCCGCGCTCGCCGCGCTTTTCATCCCAGGATGTTTCTGGCGCGACATGCTCTCCCTAACATGGGATTTCCGCACTTTCCAAGGGCTCCCCTCGATTACACAATTCCTCACTGACCGCCTCCCCGCTACCCGCCCATCCGGCTTCTCCCTCCGCGAAGACGCTTACCTCTCTTTGCAGCGACCTTTTCCAGATGTCGCGTGGCTTAATTTCATGTTTGACTTCACCACCACCGCTGGTCCGTCTTCGGGTATCGCGCGCCTCGTACCGACCGAGACTGGGGAATGGAAGGCGTATGTAATGTTCACGAATTTAGAGGGGCTGGAGGGTGTCAAGGAACGACTCGGCCCGTTGAGGAACCAGGCGCCGAACCATGGCAAGTGGGAAGCTGACCGGAAGCGTGAAATTGAGTTTGAGGGTGATGTAAAACCAACGGTGCTCATTATTGGAGGTGGACAGAGTGGGTTGGAACTTGCTGCGAGGTTGAAAGTGTTTGATATTCCGACGTTGGTTGTGGAGAAGAATGAGAGGATTGGGGATAATTGGAGGAATCGATATGAAGCGCTATGTTTACATGACCCCGTTCGTGAGTGATGTATTCATCTTCGCTGATGAACTCGCTCAAAGGCCCTCATTGGTAGATTATGATCATATGCCGTTTATCCCGTATGTCATCTACACGCTTACGTGCTACCCCTAGTTAAATCAATAACCTTCTCTGCAGGTTCCCACCAACATGGCCAGTCTACACCCCAGCTCTCAAGGTACGCCCTTTCCTTTCCCTCCCACTCCCATTCTTTCCTTACCCACCCAACAGCTAGCAAACTGGCTCGAAGGCTACGCCCAATCTCTCGAACTCAACGTCTGGACCTCTTCCACCGTCCTCAGCGCCACCCAAAACGCGTCCACCTCCACCTGGCGTGTCGTCATCCGCCGCGCCGATGGCTCCGAGAGGACGTTTGAAGTGAAACATGTGGTGTTCGCAACTGGGTTGGGGGGTGCCAATGTAAAGCTGCCAGAAGTTCCTGGTATGGTGAGTTCTCGTCGGTTTTAAACAAGAGAATTGGGGAGTGATTGGTTGTGGTTATTAGGATACGTTCAAAGGGCAAATCTTACATTCGACCAAGCACAAGAAAGCGGATGATCATAAAGGGAAGAAGGTCGTTATTGTAGGGGCGTGTACCTCCGGTTAGCCTCCCTCTCGTGCTTCTTCCCCTTCGTTGTACTAATATCTACGCCCCGCTCAGCCCATGATATCGCAGTTGATTATTACGAACACGGTGTCGGTGAATACCACCCTATCTGTATTATCAGAGCATCAGTACTCATGAAGTGGTTGGGATAGACGTAACGATGTACCAACGCAGCTCGACGTACATAATGACCACCAAAAACGGGTGGAAAGTCCTCTTCGAAGGTTCGTCCTCTCCCACTTACGCCCCACCAACTGACACATCCCACTAACGATCCCACCAGGTGTATACTCCGAAGGGGGCCCACCAAGCGACATCGCAGACCGGCTCAACGCATCCTTCCCCAATTTTATGGGCATAGGAGTCGCTCAACGTACGACTAAGATCATCGCTGAGCTCGATAAGTGCGTCCCTCCTTTCCATTCCCTCGCGCATTATACATGCATATACACCCATATGCACATAACTAACACCATCTATATGCAGGGACCTCTTGGACGGACTAAGATCGCGTGGGTTCAAGCTCAACGATGGGATACAAGGCACGGGTTTCGGGTTGTTAGCGTGGAGTAAAGCAGGCGGGTATTACCTTGGTGTGTACATTTTCTCCTCTCCTCCCTTCCCTCCTGTACACACGCATATAGTTTAGCTGAACGGGGGGCATGTAGATACGGGAGGAAGCCAGATGATCATCGACGGGAAGATCAAACTCAAGAGCGGAGGCAAGATCGAGAAGTTCACGGAGGACGCGGTGAAATTTGACGATGGATCCGAACTTAAAGCTGATGTTGTTATTTTTGCTACCGGGTGAGAGTCCTTCCCTCCTCCCCCTCATTATTACCATTAAACTGTCGTTGTCTGGTTTTTCTTGCACAGGTTGGGCGATAACCATAGTCACATCCGGGATGTATGCGGGGAGGATATTGTGAAACGGTGTTCCAAGATTTGGGGGTTGAATAAGGAGGGTGAGATTAATGGGGCGTGGAGGGATATGGGTCTTAAAGGGTTGTGGTACATGATGGGTTCGTCATTCCTTCCCCCCTTGTTTCGTTTTCCACAGGTACTAATGACGGCTTGTGTGCACGGTGTGTAATAGGCAATTTGGCGCTGTGTAGGTTCCATTCGAAACATGTTGCTTTACGTGAGTGTTTTTCTTCCTCGTCTTTTGTTGTTTGCTTATTAGACCGGCGTGTGTGTGTAGAAATAAAAGCCATGGAAGAAGGGATATTCAATGGGGAGAGGTACTCTCTGGTCAAGTAGGAGTGAATCGTCAATCGTCAATCGCGGGTTCGCAGATCCAGGCAGACCTGAGACCGCGTTATATGGACACTGGAACTTGATTTGTGTAATATTTGTATGTATGTAAATGATGTATTTGGAATGTATGTTTTGCTCCCCATTTCTTATCACACCTAGATAGATATTAGATGATCGTCGCTAGATTGCTAAAAATAACCCAGCTTTACCTGCTCGGGCAGCTCGGCTCTATACCGAACGTCGGGTGAACGGACGGGAACACAGAACCATCTACTATATTAGTAGAACGTATCGATAGGTACAGCTAATGATATACAGAAGGCTTAGCATGGGAAAGAACACCCAGATTCAACGCTAGTCAAGGCCGTCTACGAACAAACGTGACCTTCCCTGCGGCCTGCCCCAGACAGAACTTTACATAAAGCATAAAGTCGCCTTCGGACAAGAAAGCACCCCTGCATCCATATCTCATCGATAACCACCTTCCATCTCCAAACTCCCTTGTAACAATGTCTGATATCCCAGATATCCCCCCACCCATCCCAACACTCGACAATCTCAACACCATCGCTCCCCCAGAAGACCTTGACTTCAAACAAGTCGCCAAATCCTGGTTCGCCTCATTCTCCGCCGCCGCACTATCAGGTGACGCCCAAGCCATCGCCGCTCTCTTCATCCCCGATTCCTTCTGGCGCGATATCCTAGCTTTCACATGGGATTTCCGCACTTTCCAAAAAGCCCCCGCCATCGCTCAATTCCTCTCCGATCGCCTACCCGTCGCCCGGCCTACTAGGTTCGCACTCCGCGAGGACGCGTACCTCACGCTGCAACGCCCCTTCCCCGACCTCGTCTGGATCAACTTCATGTTCGACTTCGAGACCACCGCAGGCATAGGCTTAGGCATCGCGCGTCTCGTCCCAACGGCGAACGGGGAATGGAAAGCGTATGGTATATTCACGAACCTTGAGGACCTGAAGGGGTTCCCGGAGAAGATCGGCGCGTTGAGAAACCAGGCGCCGAACCACGGGAAGTGGGAGGCTGATCGGAAGCGCGAGGTCGAGTTTGCGGGTGAGGTGCAACCGACGGTGTTAGTTGTTGGTGGAGGTCAGAGTGGACTTGCCCTCGCTGCGAGGTTGAAAGCGTTAGAAATCCCAACCTTGGTGGTTGAGAGGAATAAGAGGGTTGGGGATAACTGGCGGAACCGGTACGAGGCACTGTGCCTGCACGATCCTGTTTGTAAGTTGCTGATTATGATGTGTGATGTGGGGATCTTGAGGAATCTAATCGCGTGTAGATTATGATCATATGCCCTACATCCCGTGCGTTCGTTTCTCACATGCTTTTGCTTCTGGGCGCTTGACTCGCCTAGGTTTCCACCGACATGGCCGGTTTTCACACCGGCACTGAAGGTACGTTAGTCCCATTGCAGCTAAAACCTTCTTGCTCAGATAGGGATAGTTGGCGAATTGGCTTGAAGGATACGCCGAGGCACTTGAGATTAACGTCTGGACGTCGTCGACTGTGGTGAGTGCTACACAAGACGAATTGACATCCAAATGGCACGTCGTTATCAAACGTGGGGATGGAACGGAAAGGACGTTCAATGTGAAGCACGTTATCTTTGCGACAGGTTTTGGAGGTACAGAGGGCAAAGTTCCATCGATTCCAGGAAGGGTGTGTTTAAATTTATTCAAGCTGTGGATTACTGAAAAGTCTTGCATTGACGACAGGAGAAATTCAAAGGCAGGGCGCTGCATTCATCTGAGCATAAAAAAGCAGACGATCACAAAGGGAAGAAAGTCGTCGTTGTCGGAGCGTGCACTTCTGGTGCGTAAGTCTTCCCAGCCCTCGAGCTTTACCATCGAAACCTTGGCACAGCACACGATATTGCAGTCGATTATTATGAACACGGAATAGGTGCGTCTTGGGAGAACTAATAATGGGATTTCAGGCTAAATAAAAATTAGACGTGACGATGTATCAACGTAGCTCCACTCACGTCATGAGCACTAAGAATGGATATAAAGTGATGATGGAAGGTAAATCTCTATCCTAAATATATGTGGCCATCATTCAACGAAATTAGGTTCCTATTCTGAGGGGGGCCCACCAGTCGAGATATCAGATCGATTCGGGGCATCTTTCCCGTACTTCCCGAATATTAGAATAACACAACGCAGCGCGAAGATAATTGCGGACCTTGACAAGTGCGTCCGAGGGGATGTAATATTCTCGTTCCGAAATATGACGTCAACGAAAAAGGGACATTCTGGACGCTCTACAGAAACGTGGGTTCAAAGTGAACAGTGGTATTCACAATACCGGAGTGATATTGCTGGTGTGGAATAATGCTGGAGGGTATTATCTTGGTGAGTATTTTTTTCTTTGGCTCCAGCATACATTCGACTCACGACTTTGGACTAGACACTGGAGGAAGTCAACTTATTGCGGACGGAAAGATCAAGTTGAAGAATGGAGGTCAAATTGAGACATACACCGAGGACGGGCTGAAATTCAACGATGGAAGTGAGTTGAAGGCGGATGTTGTTGTATTCGCAACAGGGTGAGGGTTCTAGTCCTGAATCCAGACCGGCTGGTCCCTACAAGACCTTTCCTGTAGATTAGGGAACCCGAAAAGCCATATTCGGGCGGTATGTGGAGAGGAAGTAGCCAATAAGTGTTTGCCCATCTGGGGTCTTAACAAGGAGGGAGAGATCAAAGGCGCTTGGAGGAGTTTGGGTGTCAAAGGACTATGGTATATGATGGGTACGTCGTCACTTCAAGTATGTCTCGGAGTAGAATCTGAAACTATATTTCCAGGTAATTTGGCGCTGTGTCGATTCCATTCGAAACATGTTGCGCTGCGTAAGTGCACATATTACCGCTGCCCAAGATTCTGCCATCGCTGATTCTTAATAACACTCCCACTAGAAATTAAAGCGCTCGAGGAAGGCATCTTCAACGGTGAAAGATATAGTTTTGACGAATAGGTTTTCTGAGTTGTACTGGAGGGTAGTGTACTAACCGAGCTATACATGGGAAACAGGTTGTTATGTAGTAATATAAAAACTCACAGCTCTATTCAAGTTTCAACCGTCTCGTTTGGTTCATGTTTTGAATAATTTCCAAGCAGCCCTGGGGCTTGGGTACCTCCACGGTACTGAATGGGTCGTTTTTCAGATATTCAGTTAACCATTTCTCGGATTAGTGAAATCCCGCCGTCCCAGACGCCCCCTCAAGAATAAGTCCGGAACAGCGGAAAAGACAAACCAATCTTTAAAAAAGTTGAAACACAGAATCATGCAATGAAGAAAGAAAAATGAAGGCGCGCGTGAATTAAAAAACTTGGCAAATCCTTCAACAGTCAACAGGGCAATGAGTAGGTCGGGTTGATGTCGCGTCACTCGTGTTTATTTTAGGGTTCTCCTCATGGTTTTTTGTTTGGTGTCATGTGGTAAGGTTTGCCACTGACTGCCACGACAAGTTCATCTCATTCTGACGTACTCTCTGGTGCTCTTGGTTGTTGACAGCACCTGGGTGGACTCAATGGAGATGTTGCTCGATAATTTCGGTCTGTATATACATACACATTCCCGCTCGCATCAAAAAAGATGTCGTCGTTGAACCATGCACTTTGGCACGCCGTGTCATCTCAAATTTTGTTCCTGGAGCTAACACTACGCAGCACACGACACTGGCGATGACTATGTACTTCAAGTACAGACTCCGGAGCTAGTGAGCAAACGTTCTTTTTCCCATCACCATTACCAAAAAATTAATAATAAATTCGGTTTCCAGACGCGACAGTACAACGATCTAGCTAGACATACATACATCACAACCGCCAAGGACGGCCGGAAAGTCCTATCCGGCTTCACGGGTATGAAATTTGAACAGCGCACCACCAAGATCAAATTGTAGAGCTCAATAAGCGTGTTCGCTCGGCGTGCTTTCATACCACCGACAACTTCACCACATAGCACACGAGGAGTATTACCTTGGTCGGTTCTTTTCCCTACATGCATTGATAATTACGTTCCAATTCAATTGAGCACGTATAGATAAGGGGGGAGTCAAATGATCATTGACAGGAAAAATGGGCCCGAGAGCGGAGAACAGGCTGGACAGACCTCGAGGCCGATGTGACCATCTTTGCCACAGGATAGAAACCCTCCTCCCCTTCCACACATTCCTCAACCGTTAAACTGTCGAAAATGAAGTCTTTTTCTTCGGCAGTGCAAGTTAGGGAACAACTGTAGTTGCATATGTGATGTGTATGAAAAAAGATCCAGTGCCTGAAAAGGAAAAATAACGCGTGGAACGATGAGTATAGACGTGGAGGGTCTTTAGTGTATAAGAGGTAGGTAGTTTATTTGTGCACTTCGACCTAATTATAATGCATAATGTATAGGAATTTGGGATCTTGCTGGTTCGACTCGAAACACGTTGCGCCGCGTGGATGTATTCCTCCCATTTATCTTTGATCTTAAGAACAAATCTTTCCAATATAACATCCAAAATGCTTCAATTTTTTTTCTACCCACCATTCCTTATTAGGGTATGGACTCCACTCACCTCGCGAAATTGTTGTCGCTGTTCTAAAAATAGTTGCTTTGCCCGTCAACCTGCTCAATTCTATGAGTACCAATTGCAAACATCGAATTTTAATAGACAAGTATTTGGGGCCATGGATTGTTTTTGTGAATCAAAAGGGTTCATGATATGCATCTGCAATGAGCTCGACATGGAGCAACCTCGCGCCCATGAATTCTCCACGCAGACCCTAGATACAATTACTTAGATCTTGTATGTGACGTTACTCAACAATGACAAATGACAGTTTTTAGGGGTGTTGAGGTGGATGCACGACGACATAAAAATTCCCAATACAAGTCTTTCCAAAAGTGGGCACAATAGGTCAGATATCGAATGTCCACGATGAAGAAATAGGGAACGGTTCCCGCGAGCGCTGTGAGACAACAACGCGTCCCGCTCTGGGAGTATATCACCTATTTTTTCTATTTTCTAAGCGAGCGGATCACCAGATAGTGAGAAGCGACGCTTAACAGGAATGTGTCGTTTTTAGGACAAAGCTTACTCAACGGCTGTCGTCTCTCACGGCTGCGCGAGGGTTCAACTCTCGCCGTTGACAATGTTTTCTCCCTTATCTTCGTGAGAACGGGGGAGAGATTGGTCAGCGGACCCGCCTGATTAAGCGGTCGCACCTGAGACTACACACAGGACCCAGTCGATAAGTCCTGCTGATCGGAGTGATCCGGTTGGTAGTGCCGGAGGTCGAGTCGCATGCATAGCAGCACTTCAATGTGAGAGGGAGCCTCAGGCCTCACCCCCCACCACACCCACATCGCAAGGTCAAATCACAGCAAAGCGGACCGCTGACCCGGCATCAAGGGCTGCGAGATCCGGCAACAGTGATGGACTCCTTCGATCAACCCTAAGATTTGGGTAGACTAGTGATCCAAGATGGCCGATTGGGGTAGCGGTTAAGCCCCCTGATGAGCCCCTTCGCAAGGGCGAAATCGCCACTTCGAATGTATGCGTCGGAACCTATTTACCCCTTACCCTAATAGGCCCACCGAGCGATGTATACGTCAACGATTCAACGTTAGATAGTAAGGGAATGATAATTACGCTAGGCGGTATAGCATAAATTAACCCTGGGCAGGCCCTCACACCTTCACCCGATCTAATAAAGCTTGAGTGAGGATTATCCCTGCGTCCTATCGACGACCACCCACGTACCACCAGCATGTCAGATATCCCAGAAATCCCCCCACCCCTTCCAACGCTCGACAACCTCAACGCTACCGTCCCCGAAGACCTCGATGTCAAGCAAGTCGCCAAGACCTGGTTCGCATTATTTTCTACCGCTGCACTTTCGAAAGACGCCCAAGCTGTGGCTGCCCTTTTCATCCCGGACTGCTTCTGGCGCGACGTCCTTGCTTTCACTTGGGACTTCCGCACCTTCCAAGGGACTCCCACCATTGCCCAATTCCTCTCCGATCGCCTTGCCGTCGCCTGTCCAACGGGCTTTACCCTCCGTGACGACACTTACCTCAGCCTCCAACGACCCTTCCCAGACCTTGCATGGATTAACTTCATGTTTGACTTCGAAACCACCGCAGGCGTGGGCTCGGGCATCGCGCGCCTTGTCCCAACTGCGAGTGGTGAGTGGAAAGCGTACGGCATGTTTACAAACCTCGAGGAGCTAAGAGGGTTCCCTGAAAAGATCGGGGCTCTGAGGAGCCAAGTACCGAACCACGGGAAATGGGAGGCTAATCGGAGGCGCGAGATGGAGTTTGAGAATGGCGCCCAGCCGACGGTGTTAATTATTGGTGGGGGCCAGTGTGGACTCAACGTCGCTGCACGCCTGAAGGCGTTGGAGGTACCAACATTGGTTGTTGAGAAGAACGAAAGGATTGGGGATAACTGGAGGAATCGGTACCGGGCCTTGTGTCTGCACACTCCTGTTTGTAAGTTACCACCCCCAATTGATTGGATTTTTCTGGAATTTAAACGGGTGCAGATTGTGATCATATGTCCTATATCCCGTACGTCCGTATTTCACGTTCATTTTTTTCCGAGTGCTTGACCCGCCTAGGTTTCCACCAACATGGCCAGTTTTTGCACCGGCCTTGAAGGTGCGCTGACGCCCTTATCACGGGCTCTTCTTGCTAAGATAAAGACAGTTGGCAAATTGGTTTGAACACTACGCTGAAGCCCTCGAAATCAACGTCTGGACGTCGTCTACCGTTGTGAGTGCTATAAAGGAAGAGTCAACTTCCAAATGGCGCGTCGTTATCAAACGCGGGGATGGAACAGAGCGTACATTTGACGTTAAGCATTTAATCTTCGCGACCGGTTACGGAGGCACAAAGGGCAGCGTTCCATCGGTTCCGGGGAAGGTGTGTGTGGCTCGTTCAGAAGACGCTAATCACAGATAAATTCCGGTTGATAGGAAAAGTTCAGAGGGAAGGCGTTGCATTCGTGTGAGTACAAAAAAGCAGAATCGGAAGATTACAAAGGGAAAAAAGTTGTCGTTGTTGGAGCGTGCAATTCCGGTACGTCGACCTCCTTTCCACTTTCGGGCGCGATTACTAAATCTTGGCTCAGCACATGATATTGCGGTAGATTGCTATAAGCATGAGATAGGTACGTTTACAGTGCGTCAACAGTGAAATGGCTGAATATATAGAGATTAGATGTGACAATGTATCAACGTAGCTCAACTCACGTCATGAGTGCCAAACACGGCCACAAAGTCATGATGAAAGGTACATCTCTATACTCGAGTTTAATGACTGTTACCCAATGCACACAGATGCTTATTCTGAAAACAGCCCACCTACCGAGATATCGGACCGATTTTGGGCGTCCTTCCCCTACTTCCCAAGCATTGGAATAATGCAACGTAATGCAAAGATAATCGCGGACCTTGACGGGTACGCCGAAGATAATATCGTTTTATTCATGTTGATGAAATCCATATAAAGAGGCATTTTAGATGCGTTACAGAGGCGTGGATTCAGATTGAATAATGGGATACATGATACCGGAGTGGCATTGTTGATTTGGAATAATGCTGGAGGGTATTATGTCGGTTAGTGCATTTGAAACTTGACAGACAATAGACTGGGCTTGATTTATGAATAGACACCGGAGGCAGCCAACTTATTGCGGATGGAAAGATCAAGTTGAAAACCGGAGGTCAGATTGAGAGTTTTACCGAGGACGGTCTAAAATTCGATGATGGCAGCGAGTTGAAGGCGGATGTAGTCATATTTGCAACAGGGTGAGAGCTTTGGTCTTAGATGAAACTATTCGCCTCTTATAGGTGCTCTTCAGATTGGGAGATCACAGAAGCCATATTCGGGCAGTATGTGGAGAGGAAGTAGCCAAGAAGTGCTTGCCCGTCTGGGGTCTTAACAAGGAAGGGGAAATCAAAGGCACATGTAGGAGTTTAGGCGTCAAGGGACTATGGTATATGATGGGTATGTTGTTATCCCTCCGTATATCTCTTGGAGCGATATCGGATCCATATTTCCAGGTAGCTTGGCATCGTCCCGATTCTATTCGAAGCATGTTGCGTTACGTGGGTGTACCTATTCCCTGCTTTTTTCCTGTTACTGACTGTTGAGGTGTCCTGCTGTGATTCTTTCTGCAGAAATCAAGGCGATGGAGGAAGGCATTTTCAACGGGGAAAGATATAGTTTTGACGAATAGTTGCTCTGAGTTGCGCTGGTAGGAGGGTGTACTGATAGACCGTGTATGAGAAATGGGACATTTTGTAGTAATATAGCCAGGCAATTTCCCAGATGGTCATTCTTCGGGAGGCCCGAGAGTCATCTAACTCGAATTTCCAAACTTCGAGAAGAACGGAGCTTCAGGTCAGGTCCTCACTATCCTCGAGATTCTTGCAAGCTCTTACGGTGACCTGTCCAGACCCTGGACTTGGTGGATTTGAGACTTTGGGCAAAATTACATGATGGAAAGATTTAAGAGACGGACAACTGTGAACGAAAAATAATATGCACAACTAGAAGTCACCTTTTTCGGACTTGATTACGTATTTTGTAAATTCTTTTTTTTTCCAACTCGCGGCAATTCCAGTAAGTACATGGACCTCTGAGGCGATGCCTTTCAGCAACGTTCAACCCTGTGCTGAGCTTCTGGTTATCAAATTCGAAGGCTGTATTGACTATATCTATTTCATGGTATCCATGGATCTTCCAACCCGTCCCACTACTTGGCTCAAATGACCTCGCGACCAGGTGACGGTTTGCGGAGTAATACCCTCACACTTGAGGCTCAGGATAAATCCTCAGTAATCTATGAACCTTCTGATTCTACGCCTTCGTACGCAAAAACTTCTTTGTATGATTCCCCGCGCTCAGCCCCATTCTACCTAAACCAGTGGGATAAATGTATTGCAACAGGCAATGCCATCGAACGCTGTTCACAGGGCTTGTACTTGTCAAGATTTTTTCAGGTAATGCATCTGATACTGGTCTTCTTTCTGGCACTAATTATTGAACCTCATTACTCGAATACTCAACTACCCTAGCCAAGAGCGAAAACGAGTCAAGATCACTGGGTGGAGATTACTTAACAGCTTATTTATCTTTACATTTGGGGTCTGGAAAGCTGCCTCGGCATATCTTGGATATTCGACACTCCCCACAACTATTGACTGGATCGTGGGCGTTGCATGGGCTTTAATGTATGTCTTATATTTATATTGATCATTGATCATAGGATTTTAGCTGCCAGGTGGGATTGACATTTTGGTAATTTGATTTCACAGCTCATACTGGGTCGGGCTTCTCGAATCGGAATGCCCTACGGTCGAGCCGTGGTTCTTCCAAGACGACCTGAAAGGGGTGCTCACAGTGTATGGCGTTTATGCTATATCTATAATATTGGCCATATTATTATATGCGTGTAAGCAAACTAATAAATTTTTTCTGTGAAATTTGGCTTGATCGTTATGCAGGGGCCTTCATCTTCGGGCTCGATAACGACATGAGTCCAGAGCGTATAACTCTGGTTATACTGGGGGCCCTGGTAGGAATACCCATCACATCTCTGATTCTGGCTGGGTTGCTCTCCGGGACGATATACATCCTTCGACAGATTTCGCGAGCACTAGATAGGTCGGACTGGCGCATGCCTCAGTCGGATCCGCGACTTGTAATCCTCTTAATCGCTGTGAGCCTTGTGGTATCATATGGTAAGGATACTCAACAATATACCTAATAAGCTAGTTTTTACGTATTCACTAAGGATTGGGTCGTTCCCTGGCAATCAGACTTGTCGATGTAGTTGACAAATCTTGGTTGGGCCTGACATCTGTCATATTCATGGTCTTTGGTTTGTGGATATGCATCCTCACCGCATTTTATGTTATGTCGAGTTTAGCTCGTATGATTTTAAGACATCTGGGTTTGTTACGATAATGAGTGTAGAGTAGGAATTGTAGAAATTTGAATTTTTCTCCCTAGATACAGTTATCCATACG
This sequence comes from Collybia sordida, assembly GCA_037014335.1. NCBI lineage: Eukaryota > Fungi > Basidiomycota > Agaricomycetes > Agaricales > Clitocybaceae > Collybia > Collybia sordida. Next base: position 753,815 of record JAYKXK010000009.1, on the reverse strand, counting down.
AAGGGTGGGGATCGTGATCAGTTGGTGCTCAGTGCGTTAGCAAATAATATAGCACATGTCGATCGCGTCCATTCAGCGAAGCCCAAACCCGGTAACCCAAAGGTAATGAGCTGGCCACAGAATTAGACTGATAAGGACCGACCACGAAAGGGCGAATCCGTATATTGTACACCCTATAACAAAACATATCGTCGACTTAAAATGGAAGAAAATTGCGTCTGGGTTTGGCTCGCTGGCGTTGAAATACCTGACGGTTTATTATATATATTATATATAGGTATTTCAATGCGTTCGCCAACGTCGAAGGTAAGCGAAGTGGGGGCAGGAGCGCCGGTGGGTGGAGAGTCGGTCTTGTCCAGCAAGCAGAGCGATAGGAAAAGCTTTGGCTAAGATTATGTGAAAAAAGCCTACCCTTTCACAAACACAGCAATTCAGGATTGTTGACTAGCGTGAATGGGCATAGCCCTTCCAGGGACGGTACGCGTTCATTTCAGATCAGCAACATGAGGACAATTAACTGCAAAATAGAATTTCTTGCTATGTCAATTTGAAACGGCAAGCGATATACGGTGTCTATACTCAGAACAGTTCATAAAGCATTGTCAATGTGGCGCAAGGGGGGGGTTAGGGGAATTTACCAACATCACCAGGAAAAAGGGAGATATATATAAATAAAGAACCGTCCCGAACCTTTTGATAAAGTTCCTACGGATGCAAGGAGTGGCATGTGGTAAGAGCCTTTCAAACTTCGTTCAACAAAGCCAAATTTTTCAGGTGACCCAGAGGTAAAGAGGTGACCATAGAACTATCGCGATGGGGATTGCCCATGAAAGAGTAAGTCCTCATGCTGTATCGTGGTATCCTTAGCGTCCAGTTGAACGATAACGGTTTGTGTTGGTGTCTGGGGATTTTGCGTCAAAATGGTGGGTAGTTCATGGGGTGTGAAGATGGGAATTTGTTCGCCGACATTCGAGATGAATGAAATGGCAGCCGAAATAGGTTCATCCAATTCGGAGATCAACAATCTCCGGGTAGGGGATGAGGTGGGAGCGAGCTTATTTTGGGTATCGGGTAAGGATAATGTGTGGGGGAGGCGATCAGATGGAGATACAGGGGTGGGCTCTTCCTCATTGCCAGAAGCTGAAGTAAGCTTAGCGGGGGTAAGAGTAGGCATAGTTGTCCATTCATCATTAGGAAACGACGGCATTTGTATTGGTGTGAGATTGGTCTCTTCTATACCAAAAACGGGTGGTTCCTGGACGCGGACAGGGGGGCGAGTGGGGGTAAGGACAGGTTGATATTCAAAGGGGAACATGGCGCCAAGGATCTGTGGGCCGAAAACTAGGGGGAAACTAGAAATGCGTGTAGGGGTGCGGGTAAGGGTAGGAGTAGATGTCTCTTTGATAATGGGATCCGGCGACACTTGGGTGTGGGTGAAGGTAGTGAGGCTGGAGGCGACCCCAGTGTTAGAGGTTGTTAGCGTTTGAGGGGAGGTAGGGACAGAATCGGGCTCAAGATTGGTATCTGGAGTCGACAATTTCCGGCTATTGATATTGATAACAATGGATGCGGATGAAGGTGGAAAGAGGACAATAGGAGGTGTTGTTGTGAGCCTGCCTCCCTCGGTGTCAAGTCTGCTTGGGGTCGGAATGGGCGTGACTATTTTTGTTATGGATCCATGACTGTGTTGGGTAGAATGCGATGGTTCCAAAGTTCGTGTGATAATCGGAGGTGTCTTGGTAGTTGTTTTAGCTGGTGAGTGTGTTAAATCACGGATAAGTTAACCAGATATTCACTTAAGCGTACTCTCAGCTTGTATGTTATTCACAACATTAACGTTGATGTCCCTAATCCGTGGATTTGAGTGAATGGGTCCGGGATATAGTTTTATCATACCCGTTTTTGTCCCTGGTCTTTGGAAGACAAGCCCCACGTCGTCTGCCGACGCTTATTGCTGCGTAACCCGTGCTACAGCCTTCCATGCTCGATGCCTGCACACCCCAATGTTTAGTATTAAATTAAATCAGGAAATGACTTGGATCCATTTAATACCCATGAGTGAAGGACCCAATTGGAAATATCGACAAAAAGGATTGATAAAAAGAAGGCTATAGACGTTGCGATTAAGAGAGATCGAGTAGAGTGACCCAGAACCATCTACTCATCCACGGTTGGGAGATGGGGCCGTCAGAGAGAGATGAGGCGGTGCTAGACTCATGCAAGGATCGGTAAGATGACCGGCCCATCTGTCACAAACACAGCAATATGGGAGTGGTGATTAGCGTAAAGAGGCGTGTTAATTTCAGCGCTCGTCCACGTTTTATTCCAATTCTGACTTCTATCTGTGGCATGCCTTGAGTGAATTTTGGAATTGGGCTGATGTCAAGGGTAATTACTAATGATCGACTCATGACGATAATGATTATCATCAGTGGAATGAATCAGACCTCCCTAATGTCATGGTCGAGGAGAATATGAAAAGAGAGTTCCAATAGAGAGAGGAAGGATACGTCCTTTTTTCACGAAAGCGAGTTTGAGTGATCTCGACAGCTTTGACTTGCCAATTTTTCACTGGTCAGGGCAACCCGAACAATTGCTTACGTCATCCGCACCCAATTTGTGGCCCTCAAGGAGGTTATTGCTGCGACTAACACAAGTGCTCAAGCACTCTATCCAGGTCCACAACTATGACCGCGGCGCCGCCGTTAAACGCGGGCGAGAAAACCAGTAAGGATTCTTCGCCCTCACCACCAACTGGGCTCGATTGGACAGCACTCCGGGAGCGCAGTCTCGCCCCAGGCGGGTTTGGTGCGGATAGAGCCACGATTTGGTATAGAGTCCTCCGTATTCCGTGCTTCCCTCTTTCTCATAATCAATTTCTTCTTCAAGGCCACAACTTCTCGGGGTGACAAAATCTACCACAATAGCTGTGAAGCAAGAAGAGGATGAGACGGAAGTTCCGACACCACATCGCGACGAACGCCAGATACGTTTGGATACTGACCGAAGTTTTGTTCTGTACCCCGTAGGTGAAGTCATGCTCAAATCAAATAACTTTTACACGACTCTAACCAATGATTTTCGTGCTGCTAGACGCGTCGAATGATAGAAAAGATGACATGCAAGAAATTCTCCATAAACTGATCATTTCCGTTTTCCGCAAACGACCGAAATTACACTACTTCCAGGTGAGTGCACTTTTTTTCCTGAAGAATTTTGTTTGAAGGCAGGCAAGGGGTATCATGACATCATGACTGTCCTCTTTCTCACCTTGCCACCGGAGATGCAACTGGTCTGTGCGGAGAAAATTAGCTTGCATAGAGTTCGGGATTCAATGGGATCCACATTGGAACCTGTTCTCGGGTTACTTCGGTATGTTAAGTGCCTATTAACATTTTGACACAGCTAAGCATACAATAGGGTAATCAGAAACCTACTTCGACTGGCCGACCGCGCATATGCAGACAGTCTTGAGCTGTACGTTACCAGAATTTCGTTTCACACTAGCTAACTAACGCATTTTTATACGTAGAACATCCCCACTCCCTTTTTACGCCCTTTCCAACATCCTGACGCTCTTTTCACATGACATGCCTACACTTCCCCTCATTCAACATGTCTTCGATTACCTCCTGTGTAGGCCCCCCATTGCCGTTGTCTACCTTGCTACTGCTGTACGTTTCCGTTCCATATGTCCGTTTCATTAAGTTTGATACTCAAGTGCTGCTCGCACCTTCAGATCATCCTGGACCGAAAAAATGCTATCGAGAGATTGTCGCAAGAAGACGAAGACGAGGGAATGGGAATGGCTCACTCACTATTAAGCAGCCTTCCATCTCTTTTAGATGCAGATATCTCGTTGGAGAATCCAGGTGCTATACAAGACCAAGAAGAAGAAAGGTCTGATGGACCAAGTATCATGATAAAAAAGGAGGAGGAAACGACCAGTCTGATGCAGCAAGATAGTCCTCTAGAGGAATGGAGTAATATTTCGGGCGTGGCAAGCACAGAAACGAAACTAGAAACACCCGTTGCTAACCATGCCGACCACGAGGCTCCTCTCATTCTCAAGATAGAGGACGCCGCAGTGACATTGGAAGACTCACATCCAAGTGCCTCCAGTATTCCCGAACCTCCAAAGGCTGGCCCTTCAGCCCCTCCCTCTCGTTCTCCTTCACCTCGTGCCCCTCCTGCTGTGGATCCCGTTACATCAACTACTCTTACCTTTCTCCTCACTCGTGCAGAAACATTATGGTCATTATATCCCCCAACCCACCCCGAACTACACCTCTCCTCCATTATGGGTCCACAAAGTGTCGTCTTCACCTGGAATGAAGATTTCAAAGCATTGCCCAGTGATAGGGAAGCGGAAGCCATGGTCGGATACCCGGGACTAATCGTATATCCCTATATCGAGGAAGAGGATTCCATTGAGGAAGATAATGTAGATGGTTGGGAAGAAAAGGATGGAGGGCGCGGAAAGAAGGGAAGGGGAGCAAAAGGGAAAGGGAAATCACGAGGAAAGGAAAAAAGGCATGCGCGGAAGTTGAGGAAGACACGGATGGTGGAGCGGCGGACGATGGTGGCAGGTGCGGTGCTTGTCTTGGGCGTTGCAATGGCAGTGTATGGAGTTAAGGTGCATAGTGGTGGAGAGCGTGGTAGCAGGAGTGGGGTGTTTGGGCTGAGCTTCGGGCTTGTAGAGCCCGGGAAGGAATGGAAGGGGCTAAAGAGGATCGGGGGGTGGTTGGGAGGTCTGATGGCTGGTACAGCGGAGAGGATGTTGAATGCTGCGGGCCATAATGCGGGGAAGCTTGAATAGTGTGGGGTGTAGGCGTGAGCTGGGTATCCATCCTATCCTCTTAAGTACGTTCACTTTATAGAATTGTTTTAATAATGTAACCTCTACTACCTAATTTAATTCACACTTCCAAAATCGAATCACAATAAGAGTGCAACCAAGGCCTTTGCGTTTACCATTACGCGCTACATGATTTAGCACACGACCATGAATTTTGAAACTAAATGTTTAAAATAAATGGAGTCCATAACTTACTTATTCACTAAAAAAATCACGTCTTAATTGTACCGACGTATTTGAACACAGCCTTGCCGTATACATGCACTCTTGTGACTTTGTATATATCAAAAGTTCCTTGGATCGTGGACGAAAAGTTCTAAGTACGGATGCACTTATGAAGTTTGTGAACTAGGGAAAAAAATCAGGTGTGGACTTGAGGGTGCCAAGTACGCATCGATATCATGATGAAGCCAAACTGACTACTCACCAACTCTCGTCCTCTCTCATCTCTTTTCACGTCTTCCACCATCGACAATCTGGACACAAGTTCCCAAAAACATTTATTTTCAGTTCTAGAAATCAAAGATCGGGGAAGTTGTGCACCATTCTTATAGATCAGTTTCTCAAGACTCAAATAGCGCCAGATTTTGTTAGAAGTATTTGAAAAGTGTCTCCGAGGGGTCATCCCGAGGAATTCTTTTTGGAATACTACGCGAGCCTCCAAACATGGCGGAGCCGGTTATCAATTGATTCACTCAACTGACTTATAAGTTATCACAGTGGCTCAACAATATTAGGGGGCCAGAGAAGCGGTTTCACGGGATTGATTCTGTTGGCCCATCAAGTTCCGGTCCCTGATGACCTCGTCAATGCCAAAAATGGGATCTATGCATCAGGTTTTTTGGAAAATTCCCAGAGAACATGCTGGGGTAACCTGATATAATTTTCGAAGCTCCAAGGTAAACTCCCCTTATTTTCATTTGTTTAGCCAATGATATACAACCAGCTGTGGAAATCCAACCCAACACTATACCAGAGTCGAAATGCGATCATATCTCAAGAAGTGATGAACAGTCCATCGCCATCCGTCAGGGATGGCAAATGCCTTTGATCGGGGTATTCCTTTGCACCCTTATAATAGGTTACCGAGAACATACTTAAAGTTTGGCGAAACAACAGTCGCGAAGACCATAAACGTCTTTCACACAATCATACAACAAGAAGCCGACGTCGAATCGCTCGTATTTCGTATTCGTTGGTGGGGATGCCAATTCACCCATAATTGACAGAAATGGCTGAAAACTATTGTGTGTAGCGTTGGCCACATTTTGCTTCTGTTTTGAGAGCCCCTTCACCCCTACTTCTTCTACATTCACTCCAGTCAGAATAATGGGAGACTTGGACGAAGTCTTCGGCGCCGCCCTCTGCGGTATCGTTGTTGATTCTTGGTAGGTGCTGTCTGCCCATAGCCCTATTGAAGTCCGCCTGACCGTACCGACTCCCTCTTTGCAGGGTTTTCGGCCTCATCTGTGTTCTATCTTATCAGTATTTCATCAACTTTCCAAAGGATGGCCTTGGCACTAAACTGCTGGTAATTGTTCCCAATGACTCATTTGATCCTACCTGATTTAACGGAATTATGTTTAGGTAGCCTTTACCTGGTAAACCATATCAATATCTCAATCGCGTCTTTTTTATGTCTAACCTACCATCCAAAGGCTTTTACAAGCATTTCACTTGTAAATGCATAACTTCAACATCCATATTTTGCCCTATCAACTGATTCCCCACAGGGTTGTTGTTTCAAAGATGATCTACTATTATCTGGTCACTTCATTCGGCATTGCAAACAACTTGTCCTTTTCTACCTGGTACGATCTGACTTAATCTCTTTGATTCGGGTTCTAAGTTACTTCAAAAGGGAGTGGTCGCTCTATCTCGGACTCTCCGTGAGTACACTCCGGCTCGTGTGCAATCCAATATTTATTATGGAATTCAAGAGCCTTGCGGCCTTCAGCGTGCAGTCCTTCTACGCTCGGCGCATTTATATAAGTGAGTGGCTTCCTGGACTTATGATAATCGCAGGAGCTAAGAGGGGCGGCAGTTACTCAGAGCTATATACTTTGGGGGATTATTGTGAGAAACCGCTTATAGTGTTCGAAGAGATGCAACTTACTTACGGATGATATTTTAGTCGGTGTTTGCATTTTGCCAGCTCGGGTTTGGTCTGGCGACCATGTCAGAGGCTTTCCATATCGTCGTGTTTGCCAAGTTTATTTCCGTTCGTGTGAGCGTCCCTTTGATCGATCGTTGAGTCAATTCGCATTTTCAACTCGGGCCTCTCTAGTGGGTTTCTGTCACCTGGTTGTCGTTTTCTGCCGCTTGCGATCTTATGCTTGCTGTAATTCAAGTTCTCTATTTGCACACTCAACGTACTGGAATCCGGGCGTTCGTAGAATCTGACTTTTCAAGTTTGTTCGTTGCTGATCGTTTGGGTTTACATGCAGAACCAACCGCATTATCAACACATTAAGCCTTTATGTCATGAGTACTGGCTTACTCACAAGCATCATCGCTATTTTGGAACTCACCACTGTGAGTAGACTGAGATTCCGATATCCACGGGGCCTGACCATCGAATCGCAAATAGTTCGCCGCTCTCGGCCTCAACTTTACCCACGTATTCCTCAGTTTCCCTATGGGTGCTGGTCAGTCTTTTCCCGTGATGAATTAGTCTCTAATGTAACTAATGATTCAATTCAGTCTACACTGTGTCCTTCCTTGCGAAGTACATTTTATCTCCATTCACGCTTGGTCAAAAATTGATCTCACCACCGATCCGATAGCCTTGATGCCCGTCGCGCGGTGCGCGCCGTTACATCCGTCAGCATAGTACATGAGGAGTCTATGCCGATCAGCATTGCATTCAAACGTGCTGTTCAAACTAGGACCCACAGAAGCAGTACTATTGGCGGCACGACTCAAAATGAATTGCATGAAGATCAGAGTTTTCAACTGGTGAGTTTTTCTTGGGCCTGGATTAAAGCACACAAAATTTTTATTGAAGGCTCAAGTAGACAGGAAAAGCGCCAAGTGTTGAGTGATCTGCCCAAGATTCGAATGATTTTATCCCACGCGGAGTACCCTGTTTCTTTGAGTATGGTCAGACCACACTCACATAGTAATTGCAATTTATGTCAATGACAGCGGGCAGTACGAATAGCCCATATATTAAGAATGAATCTGTCGGCAAGTAACCTCACATTACTTGTGACAAATCTCGCGATTCCAAGTCCTTAATTCATATACACGCCGACGCACCATCCATCATTCCGAAGAATTCCACATGTGCGAACACTACAAATTATTTTCCCTGTCCCGGCGCGCCAAATTATTGGCTTTGTTTTTGTCGCGAGCTTGAGTCAGTTCTATCAGCACGAACTATTTGTAAGGGAGGAATGGCAGAATGTAACGCTGTCGTCACGTCCTGAACTCCGAGGGGAGATACAAAAAACAGACTTCTTGTCAGCTCAAGTCCAGAATCGTTTTCGAAGATTATGAAACCCCATCCTATTAGAATTCTTATAAGAAATCAATCAATGATACCGATGATTACGGCACCTGCCGTGTGAGCTCTGCCTCTATATCGGTATGCTTTGCCTGACAGGTCTTCCAATTTCCTACGCTGCTTACTGATCTGATCCAAGGTTAAATAGCTCTCCGAATCTCGCAGAAACTCCCGGTTCTGTTCCTCACGACCATTCATCAATGTCCAATACTATTCGTCAAGGATCCTGCCTTTGCCAGAGCGTTAAGTTCGAAGTCACTGGTGATCCATGGGCTCTCTTCGTTTGTCATTGCTCCAACTGTAAAAAAATGACCGGTTCTGCGTTCATGTCGAATACGTTCTTCAAACCTGAGGTACGCGCCCCATATTGAACAAAGTTTTTGAGCGTCAACATTCAATTGACTCCTGTGTTAGAACTACAAATTTACCGCTGGAGAAGATCTTTTGACTCATTACCGCGATCCCACTCCCGACAGTGGAAAACCAAAAATCTTATCATTCTGTTCGAAGTGTGGTTCACCCATGAGGCTCACCAATGACGGTGATTCGAAGTTTGTGATGCTTGCGCCGTCAGGAGCCTTCGACGATGATATCCCCTGGGGTAACTATCCTTATTAATAACCACCTTCATTCAAGACTGATCCTTGGTAGATCCCACTCACGAGGTATATGTCAATAGAAAAAGAAAGTGGCTTCATGATATCACCGTTCGTGAGGATGGATGTGCTACCAAAGCTACTTGAGATACTATCGTGTTTACCTCAGATGAAATGACACCAACCAGTGACACCAAAGGATCTCCTGAAGTCCCACAGATACCGTCTGAGGTGAGGCAAGAGAAGAAATCATTCGTCCGTACGCGAATATCCATCAAACAAAGGAAACTAACCCACAATCATTATAATATCAAACAGGAGACATCTTTTGCTGCTTCTTCAAGTAATATCTCATCTTGGTATACATGCCCACACATTCGTACGCCTGCGTGGCACCTCCAACTCGAACTAGAAGCAGCAGAAATATGTGGGGGGTCCTTTTACTATCTAGTCACCAGGCATAAATCGCAATCAAAGTTCCTCCGACTAAATTTACATGTGATTGAGTTGGCCATCATTCATTTATTTATAGATTCATAGTACACCCCGAAGATAATCAGCAAACATTCCAGCAAACGTAATCCAACCCATATCTCCATTAGACTACATGTAGAAAGTGAGACCTCAAATCGGCATCAATCAATGACCGTAGATACTCACCATGAACTTCTTCCAGCAATCCGCTGGTACATCAGCCTTCAGCGTTGTCAGCTGCCATAGCAGATGCACAGATGTTCCTCCAATGCTAATTACATAGTATGGCCATCCCTGTTGGTTGAGGTACCCAGCGTAGGTAATGCACCCGACAAACACGCAAGCAAATACAGAAAGAATTGGTCGAACATAATTTCCGAATAAGAGGGACGTGGATTTAACGCCTGCCTTAGCGTCGTCTTCTCTGTCCTGTAGTTATGGGGGTAGTCAGCAATATACCTGCCTTTATCCGTGAAGGACCGACCTGACAGCCGTAAATGGTATCATATACGATCGTCCAACTAGGTGGAAGGTCAGTTTTCGTTGTCTACGTTTCAGTGTAAGAAGCAGTGCTCATACCAGACTGTCCCTGCGAAGAAAATCGCAGGAATGGTGTAATCACCGACGGGAGAAAGGAGCACCCAAACGAAGACAAATCCCCAATTCATGGTCAAACCTTTTGATTTATGAGCGGTGATGTCAAAGTATGAATAAGGAAACAACATTTACCTAGCCATGCCTGCGGCCAATAGGTATAGCGTTTCATGAGCGGGTATAATCCATGGAGAGGGAAAATGCCAAGGAAGCCCACGCCGAACCTGGGACAAAAACGGTTAGAAATTTATAATTTCCCCGGCGAGAAAGAGGAAGGGCCTTACTTGAATTTATCATTGACACACAACAGAATAGCAATGCAAGTCGCGACTTCAAGTAGAAGACAGATGGTAGCCCCTTTCATGGAGATAGCACCGGAGGCAAGAGGGCGAGTCTTGGTACGCTCTGAAATAAAATCAGAGTCACGTCTAAGTATGCCACCCCCCTGTTATTATTCAACATACCAACTGTGATCGTGACTCGGTAAGTGGAGAGGACACATCATTTTAAACGAAAGACATCTTACCTTGACGGTCAAAATCACGATCACACATGTCGTTTATGACACAGGCGGCGCTGTGAACCAAAGTACCCGCAAAGGCATACAGGATCAAATCAAAAAAAAATTGAGGTAATGGCATTGACGTTCTGTGGGCAACCATTGCAAGGGCCCAAGCTATGTAATTTGCAAAGTGAGTTGTGGACTTATAGACGTTGAAAAAATACAAACCGCATGGCCAAATCACAAGAATTGCCCCAGCCGGGAACTTGTGAAGCCGATTGAGTTCGAAGTAGAGGCGAGCTCGGGATTTCTGGGGAGGGGGAGTTGCAGACGGTTTCGATAATAAGCGGGATTGCTCGGACTCGAGAACATTGGAGGCCATTTTGGCGAATTGATAATTGTCTTCAATTTACTATGATCACTAAGAGTTGTGTCGCTTTTATATAGGTCGGCCAACAAATTTCCTGCTGAAATGTTAGTTCGTTTACGCATGATGCTATATTTATGGAATTCGTTTGAGTATACTTCGGGGTCTCACGTAATTGAGATAATGATAATTATTGTTGTAGGGGAGTTGATGTTGATGGTAATAAATACGACCTATGTCTATGAGAAGTAAAACCCGAATGTTCTGGTTTCTTAATCTGCCGACCAGCCTCGGAGACAGTAGACTACTTATTGGAGTTTGAAGTTCCGGCGTGTCTGCAATATTAACCAATACAATCAGCATTCGGCTTCCTAAAAGGCATCAGAAAATTTCCATCTACACATGAGACGTAGGGATATGTAAAATTTGCCAAATACCTATACTGGCGATAGCGTATTAACATCGGAGTGATCCGAAGGCCCCAACAATCGCCACACATTGCTTGTCTTGTGTGCAACGCAACTATATTAGTATATAGTATATAAAAATGGCTTATCCTAAAGGTTAGCAATTACACCACAGGTGATTGAGAATTGACGTACCTCTTCTGATGGCAGGATGCTAGAGGCCATTACGAGCGAATGAAGACACGGTTCGTTTTGACATGTTCAACCTAATTTTGCCGATGTAACGCTGATGTAATTATGCGTTGAAGTCTGTTTGATCAAAAGCTTCTATTCTGAATACATGACCGATTCGGAAAATGATTAAACTACGGTATTCTTCCAAGCGTTCCTGATTGTTTCGGCGTGATTAGCAGACCGTGGTACAATAGAAGCAGCAAATGGTTCAGGTTCCCTAGAGTACTCAAAACGTCAGTAATTGATAGACTTGCGTGAGTATTGATGGTATAGGACTCACGAGGTGATTCCTGAGGTGCATTTTTCAGGATCCATAGGAATGGGCGTTCCGGTCTCGTCGAGAGAAGATTCAAAATTGAAAGCCCAAAGCAGTCGAGTTAACCCAATCCATACAGATCTGGAGCCTAGATACCTTCCAGGGCATATTCTACGATCTTTGATGAGATACAACGGGAGTTCAGAGCCCAAGTGGACAAACCTGCGCCCAAACCCAAACCCGTAGTGTCCTTCGGTGAACAAATCGGACGAACTAGATGTTGCCTGCCCGTTTTTCAAAAAGCGTTCGGGGTTGAATGTGAGTGGGTCAGGGAACCTTTTGGGGTTATGTTGCATGGACCAAATACAGGGAATAACCATCGTGTTAGGTTTGATCTGTTACCATCATTGCTTCGCTTTTCTTCCATTATAGTATATTTTACCAACCTTAAAGCCTTGGTATTCATCTTCATGATCGGAATAATGTGGGAAACCACCTGGAGCGGCAGGCATCCATCTGAATACCTCCTTAGTTAAGGCAACACAATAAGGAAGTTTGTCAAGATGATCAAATCCGGGGATAACTTCTCCATCGGCGCCGACCACAGAATCCACTTCAGCTTGAGCGCGTTTGAGGACATCGGGGAACATAATCATGGCCATGATAAACCAAAGAATGGTTCCCGCTGTAGTGCCTGTACCTGCTTCAAAGGCTGAACCTGCGACTAAAGAGGTACTTCGATAAAGAATAACACACACTAAAAGACGAGGCTTACTGTAGGAGAGTGTAATCAGATCGAAATTAAATTTCTCCTTTTGCTCCCATAGGCGAGCGGCGAAGCACTCGATGTCCGTTTGGCCATTGTCGACTTTCTGTTTGACTTCAAGAAGTAAATGTTGGTATAGCTGAGAGTAAGATAAATTAAATTAATTCCCCTGGGCCAACTACAATGTAACGGCTTGCCTTCATCTCATTATCATGTTTCTGCCTTGCCTCCGTTCGCCAGGGGGCAAGGAAGTCGGGAAGAATCTTGTCCAAGAAGGGGAAGGTATCTACAAGGTGTGCGCCAGGGTAGCAATCTCGAATGAATTCATCCAAAATATCAAGAACGGCTTTGAGCTCCGTGTCATCCTCACTCAAACGCTTCCCATAACTGAGTGTAAAAACCAGACAAGCGGCATAGCGTTTGACGTTCATATCGGGCTCTGAAGGGCGAGTGAGCATATCAAAAAGGAGCTTTACAGATTCGAGCTCTTGCATCTGCTCATAGGAGCCAATCACTGAGAGCAAAACGTCAGATGGGCTTTTTAGAGGCCAAGATGCTAGCCAGTGTACGAACCTCGAGGCTGAAGCATTTGATAAAACGCGGCGCGCTGATTCTTAAGCTCCGTTCCATAAGGTAATAGGACCAGTCGTTTGTTTTGAGATTGATAGTGACCCGCATAAGTTAAAGGTTTCCTAGATGAATAGTTGTTTGAACGCTTGTGAAGCTACGAGGAGTACAGTCACGTGATTGCTCAACGCATTGTTGGGACATGCCACTAAAAACTTACTAGTTCTTCGGCGTCGGCAGGATCGTTCAAGACAAGAATCTCATCTCCTGCAAGTGATAATCTGAAGACAGGCCCTAAAGAGCGATTACAGTTCTATGATTTCAAGGTCAGAGAAAATTGCGCACCATACTCGTAGCTCAGCTTCTCAAAATAGCGCCAGATTTTCGTTTGAGGTATTTGGAAGGTATTGCCGACGAGGGGCCATCCAGAGGGGCCGGGCACGAGTCTACTTGGCTTTGAAAATACCCTTCGCAAAGCCAAACATGCTACGCCTCCAAGAATAACGGAACCGATGATTACCTTCCAATCAGCCATGGGGCAATAAGGTCTATAATCCAGTACTACACAAAAGCCAAAATGCGATCGTATTTCAAGAGGCAAACGGTGGTTCGTCCATCACCAAATGGCTGTCTTACTGATCGGATTTTTCTCCTTCGTCCCTGATGATGGGCGATACAACGACACATAATTCGATGAAATGAACCGCCGTGGAGGACTTTGATGTGTGAAAATAGTCCTGATGGCAAGATCCTAGTATTTCACTTATTCGTACGAAAAGAGCCTATTTTAGATCATTCGTGGCTACTTGGTGTTCAAACCTATTTTGTCACATTTATCACACTAACATCAGATTACTGTGGAAATCATCGTGTGCGGCCTTGTCTACATGCAACCTCAAGTTCGGGGTCCCTTCACACAACTGTCTTGGCACATTGGACGTGACTGAAAATCCATCTAAATGGGCCATACTAGGCCGCAAGGGCCGATGTAACGGGCAGCCGCAGAGAACATCAACACGTCACGTTAAAATTAGTTTTGATTGCAAGGTTCGATATTTCGTGCAGCATACAAAAAAGAAGCCTACTTCAGATTACTCATGCTTGGTGTTCATCAATGTTCATCGGTGGGAATTCGCTTCGATGGGGATGCCGATATACCTGTAACCACACATTTCACATCAACACCAGGTCACGGCGGAAATCTTTCTGCAACTCTGTCCGCCTTGTCTACGCCCGATTTCAAGTTTGGGAGTCCCTTCGCACAACTGTCCCATTGACACAACTTGACATGATGAAATAGTCGTCCAAGTGATGCCTGAAGGTTGACCTACTGGCTTCAGCCAGACCTCACCGCCCATGTGGACCATACGCTTTGGGAAACTGATACCATCAGCATTGGCGCTTTAAAAAAGGCCTGTTTGGGCAAAGCTTCATCACTCCATCTTCGCTTCTTACATATTCACTCGGGTCAAAATACTATTATAATGGGAGGCTTGGATGAGGTCTTTGGCGCCGCCCTCTGCGGTATCATTGTTGATTCATGGTAGGCATCGTCTGCCCCCATGGCCCTAGTGATGATATCTATCTGATCGGACCAACTCCTTTTAAAGGGTTTTCGGCCTCATCTGTGTTCTATCTTATCAGTATTTCATCAACTTTCCAAAGGATGGCCTTGGCACTAAACTGCTGGTAATTGTTCCCAACGACTCATTTGATCCTATCTGATTTAACGGTATATGTTTAGGTAGTCTTTACCTGGTAAACCATACCAATATTTCAATCACGTCTTTTTTTATGTCTAACCTACCATCCAAAGGCTTTTACAAGCATTCCACTTGTAAATACATCACCCCGAACACCGAGATTTCGCACCGTTAACCGATTTCCTACAGGGTTATTGTTTCAAAAATGATTTACTACTATCTGGTCACCTCATTCGGCATTGCAAACAACTTGTCCGTTTCTATCTGGTACGATCTGGTTTTAATTCCTCGTTCGGGTTCTAAGTCACTTCAATAGGGAGTGGTCGCTCTATCTCGGACTCTCCGTGAGTACACTCCGGCTCATACACAAAAACAATATTAATTAGGGAAATTTAAGAGCCTTGCGGCCTTCAGCGTGCAGACTTTCTATGCCCGACGCATCTATCTAAGTGAGTGGCTTTTAGGACTTACGATGATCTCAGGAACTAAGAGGTGATAGTTACTCAGAGCTATATACTTTGGGGGATAATTGTGAGAAACCCCTCGTGTTGTTCCAGGGAATATAACTTGCTCATGAATTATATTCTAGTCGGTGTTTGCTTTCTGCCAGCTCGGGTTTGGCTTGGCAACGATGTCGGAAGCTTTCCATATCGTCATATTTGCCAACTTTATTCCCGTTACCGTAAGTGTTCCCTTGAACATTATGAACCAATTCGCATTTTTGCTTCCTAGTGGGTTTGCGTCACCTGGTTGTCGTTTTCTGCCGCGTGTGATCTTATCATTGCATTTATTCAAGTTCTTTATTTGCACACCCAACGTACCGGAGTCCGAACGTACGTGGAGTCTTGGTTTTTTGGAAGTTTGTTCATCATTGACCACCTATATTTATCTACAGAACTAACCGCATTATCAACACATTAATTCTTTATGTCATGAGTACTGGCTTACTCACAAGCATCATCGCTATTTTGGAACTCACCACTGTGAGTAAACTGAGATTCCGATACCCACGGGGCCTAACATCGAACCACAATTAGTTCGCCACTCTTGGCTTCAATTTCACCCACGTATTCCTCAGTTTCCCTATGGGTGCCGGTCAGTCTTTTTCCCGTTTTGAATTAGTTTCTAATGTAACTAACAATTCAATTCAGTCTACACTGTGTCCTTCCTGGCCAAGTAAGTTTCTACTCCATTCACGCTTGGTCAAATATTGGTCTAACCACCGGTCCGATAGCCTTGATGCCCGTCGCACAGTGCGCGCCGTTACATCCGTCAGCGTAGTACATGAGGAGTCTATGCCGATCAGCATTGCATTCAAACGTGCTGTTCAAACCAGGACCGACAGAAGCGGTACCTTTGGCGGCACGACTGTTCATACCGAATCGCGTGAAGATCAAAGCTTCCAACTGGTAAGTTTTTCCTGATCCTGAATTATAAAACTTGAAATTTTATGTTAAAATCACCAAATAGTCAGGAAAAGCGCAAAGTGTTGACGATCAGACTACTTTCACCAATGTGTAGTATTTGTATAACTAGGTGTTATATCGTTATTAGTACCTGATTAGTGTGGTTATTTCATTATCGGATTTTCCGGGCTCTTGTTTTTTCATGAACAGAACCGAAAATAAGATAGTAGTTATGATGTAACGTAGGCCCTCACAGGAATTTATACTGTTGTTAGAAACAACTTAAGTTCCACTGTAGCATGATCCCTGTTTGCTGTGTGGAAACGGCACATCTACCAGGTACATCTTGAAACTAGGCGACTGTCATTTCCGTGTTGAATGCGCAGACACAATCTAGCACCCATCTATATCGACCCAATATGGAGTTATACACTGTTGTCGTTATAGGTATGCCCCCTAATAATCTGCGGTATCATGCTGCGGCGAACTTTGCTGAGCAGCTCAGTAGCCGAGCTAGCTATAATTTAACCTTTCCACCTCGAAATTACTCGTTCGTTTAGGTGAATATCCACATACTCTCAGGTTTTCGAGTCGTAGAATGATGACAATGATCAGGAGTATGAAAAAACATCTAACATGAGACCGTATATATTGTAAAACGATTAGCGTGAAAAGGGATACCTTCATATAAGATCACTGTCCATCCACCTTCTCACCTCCACCCTCCTCGTCATGCGACACTTTCAGAGGCACTTCGGTCTTTTTGGGGGTTCTTTCCCATAAGGAAACAAAAGCGACTATCGCCATGAACGCAGATAATCCTACAATAAACCACCATGCCGCTCTATATCCTTTGAAATTGCTCACACCCGTGCCACCGTTGACATTCGTCGTTATAGCAGTGACAATTGCAAGCGCAATGGATGATCCGATTTGAAGGTTCGCATTAAAGATGGCACCAATGAGGGCAATGCTCGCATTCAGGTCTATATCCGGTTTTGATAATGGTGTGCGTAACATCGCAATACTAGATAAAACACTTCAGCAGGTTGTCGGTAGATACTGTTTTCAAACTTACTTGGCAGAGACAAAGCCACTCGCGACTCCACAGGCTGTAATTATGAAACTTGGGAAGACAATGGGCCAGTACTTATCCCTTGTTTCTGCAAAAGTAAAAAGAATAGCTCCACCCATGACAAGCAATTGACCAGCCGATAAAATCCACCGAGGGGCGACATGAGGTGTGATAAAGCCCATAGCAGTGGTCGTAAACAAACCAGTAAGCCCATAAGGTATTCTGGAAACAAATAAAAAAATAACTCAGTGCGATTATTAGATGGCACTTACGTTCGAATGGCGGCACTCAATGCGGTAACGCCCCACACCGACTGGAACACGCTGGAGATTTGGTACACCGTCACGTTCATGTATGCATATTCACTGAACGTGCATTAGTATTGACGTAATCAAAACGCTGGATACAACCTACCTAAGAACAACGAAGAATAGCGGAGTGAATGTGGGCAGAGACCATATCCAAAATGGAATTAGGGGCTCCACAGCATACTTCTCGGCGAGAACGAAAGCGGGGAGTAGCAGAATTGATATGATAAGCGGAGGTAAGATTGTTTTCGAGCCCCAACCACGGACGTTACCTTCCGTGATGGCAAATACAAAGAGCAGAGCTGAAGCTAAAATAATAATCAATTAATTGACCAGAAGGAAAGGGACGACCTCCGCTCACCCGTAATGAGAAATAGTCCAAGCCAGTCCATGTGTTTGTACACATCACTGACTGACCGGGTCCGCTCCGGTGAGGGGGAGATGAAATACACCATGACGCACATCGGAATAATGATCATGGCCATTATCCAGAAACACCATCTCCAACCGATCGTCTCAGAGATAACCCCTCCACTAGTGTATATGTCAAACCAGGTAATCAATTCTCAGAAAACACTTACATGATCAAGCCTCCGATATTTCCAATTGCTCCAAACCCTGCAAAACTAGGGATATATCAACGTCTACCCCGAACAAGGTGAATACCGCAAGTAAAGGACCCACAGTGCTAACGCCTGGTCTTGTTCGCCTCTAGCTGGGAACAATAACACAATCATAGTTATGGCAGAAGGAATCGTCAAAGCAGCACCTGAAAGAAAGGGAGTAATTCAGAAAAGAAATGACAGTCCGATATGAAACAAGTACCAATTCCTTGTAAAGCCCGAATAACGAATAGCATTGGACCATTTACTGCAAACCCATCTATAATAGATCCAATTCCCACCGTGGTGAAGCCAACAAGGAAGAGTGCCTTTGGTCCATAAACGGCGCTAAATCGACCTGCCTGAGGTTTTATTCAACACCCACCAGTTTAACGCAGTCGAACCACTCACCGTCAGTAGGAAAGCACCAAAAGTGAGTGTATATGCGTTAACGACCCATTGTCGATCAGAGGCTCCGAGGTTGATGTCGTCTGAAATATGCGGGAGGGCAATAACTGGCGAAGTGACGTTTACGATATCCAACAACTGAGCAGTCGAGAAAAGAAGTAGAAGCACATATGCTCGCCACGTGGAGGTCCCTAAGCCTTTTGTCGTCGTAACTGGCGAAGCTGGTGAGGGCTTTGCTTGACCGTTGTCCTGGTACGAGTTTTGGGACGACATGACTGGAGACCAACCCAACGAGGCAAAGAAAAGTTGTCGATACCTTGTATGCGTCTACGAGAGTTGGATGCATAATACGCCATTCCCATCCTTGGTTAATACTTCACATCATCAGAACGCCAGACCAGCACTAAATTCGAGCATTCTGATCCAGTTAGATCGAAGGCGTGTTGGCAAGACGCCAACGGATTGGTAAGTTCATTTCGATCATAATCCATGATATCTGAATCGAAAAATCAAAACTCTACTTACAAGTTTCGGAGCCTCTCATAATAGTCGTTGTGTCCATGAGGCACAAGAAGAATGATTGAAATGCTCGCAGTGGGTCAGTGGGTCCACGTCCATCATACTTCGACGTGCTAAACGGATAATTCCAACTTCCAGGCATAGATATTGAACATCATTTCAACACGTCGCCAATGGGTGCCAAAAGCTCCTTCCAGGAGACTGAAGAACAAGGAAATCCAGCCATCTGGTTTACAACACTGAAGTGGGGCCCAGTTTTATTCCCACGATTGTCACGGCTAGTATCTCGAGCGCGAAGTTACAGACTCACAGCACTACATAATTGTGCATGAAAGTGTGAGTTCCAGGTATTCTGTGAATAGTTGCACTAAAGCAACCACCTGAGTAAGTAATGTGCCACTGTCTGTCACGCACACGCGCCCTTGACCCCAGACAGGCTTTGGTTCCCCATTTATGTCAAGACCATATACACATATACCCTAAGAGTGACTCCACTGAAGGCTTCAATGTTAAATAAACTCACGAGTGTCACACATAAATCTATATACGGTAGCTAATTGCTATAGGTCTATTACACAAAACTTCATTAATGGCACTCCATTCCCCAGCATGTCGTCCGTAACTATAGCATTGTAACACAGGACCAACTGATTATCTTCAGTAAACAGTTGTAATTGTTCAATAAATATATAGTTGTTTTCCAAATCAAAACGGTAGTTGCAATAAATCCCGAACTTACTTATTTGCATGCCCGAGCCCGAACAAATCCTGCTATTCCAGGAGATTGCATATGGTTACTTGTGCTTCTTCTCTTCGTAACATCACACAGTGTTCAGTTTTTAATTTCCTTTCCTCAAAATGGATGGCACCTGTTCATTGTTATATCTGTTCAGATTTCAGCAAGCATTGGATTCACCGTGTCTGTCGGCTGAATCGTTTCAAAAACAGCTTGACTGAATTAGTAGGCGTGGTGAGTTCTTCTCCGAAATCTGTTCTGCTTTCTTAATCATTATTGGCTTTGTGTGCCTCCGGGCAGACGGGTTTCGTTAAACTTCTAAACTGTTTCTGATGACTTAGAAGACCCTGCTGAGATAGGTCGGGGGTTAGGCTATACCAAATAAACTGCCCTTCATCTTACATTCACATCTTGATCTTATCATCTCTTTCGCATTATGTGGGCCAACAGTGGGGTCCCACAATCTCATACATTCGAACTGAGAATTCTGGCTGATTGATCATTGTATCGATATGTCACAAGTACGCGCAGCAAGATTCAGCTCCCGATGGTTCTGGCCAAAGTCAAGAAAGTGGTTGTATGAGTATTTCCACAGTTTTTTTGCATCGGGGCTCGGAAGCGGTAGATAGCGAGCCGGAATTGTTGTTCGGGATTTGAGGATAAGTTCTGCCGACGGTTTTTGATGGGCAGTAACGACAATGCAAGTGGGTGTAAAATTGTAAATACATAGCTGTAAGCTTGGCAACATCTGAAAGATCAGATCGCTATAGATTTCCCCACACGGTACCGACGTTACGCCACCCGGCGGCATTGATGGATCATGGCAGCTGACGGACTTAGTAACTTCACACTGGTTTAGTCTGGCTTAGCCCACAATCAACGGTGCCAGTAACGTGCACCAATGCCATACTTAGGTACCATGTGTTAGTATGTATATCGTGGGCGCTCTGACACTGTATAGGTCCGCCCGGAGAAATAAAGACATAACTATGAAATAAAACTTCTATCGGACCCCAATTCAAGTCCACCGGCGAGTCCTCAGAGCCACGGCCGCCTGTTCAGCAATCCTAAAATCGAAGAATATGTAAGATATAAATAACTCAGGGCTACTGAATTAATTTACGAACCCGTAAAGCGTGGCCGATGGGTGGGCACTGATATCCTGTATGATTCGACCCGTTAATACTTCAAAATCTCCATCAAATATGTGAAAGGCAAACCATGGGAAGTATACTGTTATCACAAACCCGGATATTTTGGGTGCCATAAACCTTCAATTCCGCATCGATAACACCTCGTTGACTCCGTGGTAGCATCGAAGCCGTTCCCCCGAAGTGCCACTCCGAATTTGCGCTGGATGCAATGAACGCTCTCAAATCAGCATCAGTTGCATTCAGTAGTGGTTCTATTGCTGCCAGAGTCGCGGATTTCAAAGGTTCCGTCTGGGTAACCTTGAAAATCCACCGTATAGCTTCTATGAGAAGTTTTACATCTACATCGAATACTTAGTTTTTGATTACATTGAAAAAATTAGTGTAACCACTGACCAAAATCTGCCAGAGAGTCAAGATGATTTCCCGTGATAGCTGGTGGGGTTAGTGGGTTGGGGTCCTTGAGGTGGACCTAACAATGATAATTAATATAAGCTCAAGATTTAGGGGATGAGGTACACTCACAGTGCCTCGGCTCCAGGCGTGTTGCAAGAAGATAGCTACCGAGTAGTAGCGCTTACCCGGCTCAGGTGGATCAGTGACAAGACCTATCGCGTTGTGTTCAGGTCAGTCAAAGATCGGCATAGAGTATTCAGTAGCTCACTTGGGAAGAGCACAATCTCAACCTGTGGCACGCTAGAATCGTCGAGCCACGCTCTCATCATATTGAAGCTCTGGTTTGAGTGTCCTGGCTGTGATTTGAGTGCGATATCTAAATCTGCCTTCATCTGTTTAGCAACAGCAGATGGTACAAAGTTTTTCATAGGCAAGAAGGCCAACGTTGTCGCAAGAGTGGTGTACAATCCCGTTCTGTTTTTAATATAGAGCTGTAACTGTTCTTCAGCGGCGTTGGGATCTTCAAGTAAAATATCTTGGCCCGTGAAATTTGATAATGTCTGGAAAGTCGTGACGACACCGAAATGATCCTAGAACATTGTTGGCTTTCTCATATCGGGAAATTTTACTAAGTTGGACATACATGGAAGTTCTCTCCTACGCCAGGAAGGTCGACCTTGACGGGGACGCCCATCGACTCCAATAGGGTCCTGTCGCCAATTCCTGAGAGCTCAAGTAGTTGAGGCGTCTGTATGGTGCCTGAAAGATTTCTTCGATCTCCTAAAAAACGATAAATTAAGGGGGGGAGGGGCGTACCAGCGGATACGATAACATCTCCTTTTACTGGAACAGTGTAGGTCTTTTGTTGGGAAATAAACTGTACTCCAGTCGCGACAACGCTCCCGGACTTCGACTCTGTGACAATTTTAGTCACCTGTGCTTCCGTGAGCAGGATGAGATTCTTGCGGGAAGCGTTCGGTAGATAATAAGACTGAAGACCAAAGGTTTGATTATTGGCGAAGCGACAAGTTTGAAGACCTACATTTGCGCTATAGCTCCGCGAAACGTTCTTCTGGTCAATACATCCATTCAAAGTCCAGATACCAGTCGGGTTTCCGGAGGACTGGTATTGAGTTAGACGGTCATTACCAATATATATGAATTAAACTGACCATGGCTTTGTTTACAGTCACCCCTAATTTTTGGAAACTCGCAAAGAAGGGATGTACAACATCTCCATAGAACGGGTATGCTGAGGTATGAATGGCACCCTTGGTTCCATGATTTTCATGATCATTATTGGCAAAGAATTCGGTTTGCTCAAATCGAGGCGGTGGGGTCCAATTTTCGGATTTCTTGATTCCTGATTGAATGAAGTCAAAATCCCATCCGGAGCTACCGAGCTTTGCTAAACCTGATTAGGCAATGCAAGTAAGTGACGGGGACATAATGATAAAGGATTTTGGGCAGCGCACTGTCGTACTCGGCCTTTGCGCCTCGAGAATGAACCATTCCGTTGATTGCAGATGTACCACCGAGGATTTTACCTCTGTGAAAAGGTATCTGACGATTATTGAGACGCGGATTTGGTTCAGTGACAAAATTCCAATCGTAGTTTGGATCTACATGACGTCAGTTTAGAGTGCTAAATGCGCTAAAAGTAGAAACGGCATACCTCCAATAGGGCGCCCATAAAACCCTGACGAAAAATAAGTATTGGACACTTAGATCAATTGACTTAATTAACCTGGAATAGTGATATTATTGTCGATTAGAAATTTGCCAGCTTCGATAATCCCGACAGTTAAGGAGGGGTTATCTGATATTCTGTCCGAAGAGCTTGAATGGTAGACAAATCGCCGGAAGAGGTAACACTAACCTAGTGGCCAGAGCTACTCCGGTCGTGCCGCCCCCGACAACAATGAAATCAAAGTGTTTCTTTACAAAAGCATCAGGGGTGAGCTCTATTGCGTGCACACCTACGTGTTGAACATAAAAAATAGCCGCGACAAGAAGATGATGGTAAACCATAGTAATTCGAGTGGGGTGAATTTTCTTATGCTCGGACCTCTTATTAAATATGGTCTAGTGGAATCTCATGTGATGGCAGCCAGAACAATGATATGGTATCACAATGTTGGAACGGTGAAGTCGGGCCCATTGAAATCGATGCAGAGAGCTGATCGGGATCTTTTTTGGAGAGGAGATGGTCTAATAATCTATGAGCATGATGGGACTACCCTCCTGAGAGTTCCTGATATACAGCGCCGGAATTCAAGTATAAGTTTGAATTGCCTGCGAATTAGCGTGTGAGCTGGAAGTCGTTGGTATAGCGTGTGCAGTTTGGATCAAATTTGTACACTGTAACTTAGCCTACGATCAGTGGTTTATTTAGAAATTCCAGGGTCAGGATACAGGTGACAATTAAGGAACGTCGATGCCATCACGTTCCGGCTCCCATGACAAGATTAGCAGCCGCCTGGGAACGAGGCATGATCGAACATTTGAAAGGCTTCGGGCTCCTAAGTATTCAAAAATGATAGGATCTCTGGCTCGAAGATTTTTCCGGACTTACCGTATGACACCTGAGACAAACTCGGGCTTTACCTCAATGTTGAAGCCGTTATCATCTTTGGCTGGCAAGATATCAAATACGGTGAGAATGGAACAAATTGTTATCCACACGGATACATCAGCTAGATGGCGTCCTGGGCAAACCCTGTAAGATGGATATCGGTTGACCATGGTATCTAGACAGCAAAGTTAGAAATTTTTGATGAACGTACCTTCGGCCATAACCGAAGACAAAATCCATGGGATTTATAGGTCCCGTGATTAAATTTCCTTTTTCCCCATCTAGGAAACGTGAGGGATCAAATGTTGATGGGTTGGGGAATACTTGTTCATCATGTAAGATGGACCTTTCCAATTACAGAAGTAAGTTTGAGTATAAGGTTGAAGAATTAAATCGCTTGCCATGTATTTCCAAATATAGTTGACCCGGCAGGGAGGAGATATCCTTCGCAAATGATATCTTCTGAAAGCAGGTGAGGTACTCCTTTCACCATTCTATGTTAGCCTCGAAGTGTCGAAGAGAAAAAACTCACCTATTGGTGCAACTGGCTCCCATCGCATGAGTTCTCGGTATGTCGCCTCAAGGTAAGGCAAGCGAACTCGATCCTCCATTCGGGGAAGTCGTCCTTCCAGCACACGATCTAATTCTGCTTGTGCGCGTGCTTGTACTTCTGGATGCAAGAGCATCGCGAGAATAAAGGTATACAAAGAAGCAAAGGTCTAGGTATCATCAATTAGCCACTGAAGGGGGAAGTATCATAAACATAGTAGATGTACCGTATCCGAGCCCGCGCCATAGACGGCTGCCGCACTATCTTTAATATCTTGGTCACTTGATTGATCGCGTGTTTCCTCCAGGAGTTGTGATACAAAGCAGTGAGACGCAGTTCCAGATCTCTATACAATAGCAATGAGATGAGGTGAGCATGAATAGATGAAGGTGAAGTCAAACCATTTCCCGCTTCACTCGCTCGAAAGGTTCGGTGCGCAGGATTTGAAGCATTTCTCTCCATTCACGGGCCTTTCTTTGGAATCCGGCACCTGGGATCCACTCTGGAACGTGCTTTACTGTGAATCATCCTCAGTCCCAGCAGACCAGCAAACAACGAGCCCTTACAGGCAGGGATCAAGTCAACAAGAAATTTTCCGGGAGCAGTGGCATCCACGGCGGCGCCCATTCCTTCTTCCTCCATTACAATTAGAGGATCATCCGGTCCTTTTGTTCGATATCCATAAGCAATTCGGAGGATTTTTGCTTGAACGGAACTAGGGGGAGTTCTCATTGTCTCCGTCGAGGAGAGAATAATTTTCACGCACTAACGTATATGAGAGCGGAAATCCTCTGGACTGGTCAAAAGCCTTCTCAGAATGACCAGTGTTTCTTCATATTGCAAATCATGATATAATTCAACAGCTTGACTACGAAGTGCGTTATGAAATAGTCGACGTGAATGGCGCCAAGTTTCACCGTAATGAGCTTGGGGGAGGAACCATCCAAGATCAAGTCTAATAAACAGGATTTGTAATGAACCAAAGTAACAAGCCTAATATAACACTCACAGATCATGCATCATAGGCAGATGAATACGGTCCGAAGAGATTAGCGACTGTTTCTCAAGCAATTTATTAGTCCATTTTGGTGAGTTTAATATGACGAGAGGTCGCCCAAGTGCTTCAAGATAAACAATTTCGCCTATAAGGTGTTTTGTGTTAATGATCCTTGAGAGTTGTGTGGCACCCTTACCGTAGTATTTAGCCCACTTAGCAAAGATGCCGGCTTCGTCTCCTTGAGGAATATCCAACAAATTCCCGATTAAAGGCAGAGGCTTCGGGCCGGGGGGGCGTCGACCCCCTGCGAGGTTCAAGTTGCGGGCGCGTTTAACGTAGTAGCTACAAAGGCCAGCTATTACACAACCTGTAAGTAGATATTCCAACATTGGCGAAAAGTTGACGGCCATTTGGGTATGGTCAACTCTTTAAAGGCTAATGCTGTCGGGTTAGAACGCTGTTTGGATCACGAGGTGGGCGAGTGTTTTCATGTAGATAATGGCACGAATGATCACACAAAAATGAAGCAATCATGATTGGGAAATGACCAGTTAGGGTTTGAGATTGGCATGGAAGGAATTAACCAACATCCGGATTCCGAATCCCCTCTATGGGTCACATGATGCAAAGCTTAATAAAAAAAACGGTGTGAGAAACGTTGGTCCAAGGGAACTTTATCGGCAGGTTGATTTCGACAACGATTAACGTTCACTCCTGGTAAAATTCTATCGTACATTGCGATAGTTCGCAAGTTCTCGCTTCTTCTACCATCATTGATCAACAACTTGGCGTTTCCAACTCGGACAGGTCGTCTTTGTCTACCTGACATCACCGTCCAAGTGCTCAAGGACATGATTCGAGAAGAATCAGAACTGCCAGTGGGCTGATGGACGAAGTACACTTCGAACGTCACTGCACTAAGTATCAAAACCCAGGATATACACACTTGACGTCGTGTGAACCTTGGCGAATGCCGCTGACTGATCAATTTCCGCATGTGAGATAACTGCTCAACCCAGGACACACCGATAAGAATACATGACTACAACGGCGCCGCAGCAGCATGGTATTGATAGAGGTTATCAGCCACGTCACTTTGGATTGCTTGATAATATGCGTGCACACCTCTCCAGCGGTACAAAACCCTTTCCGGAAGTTCACAATTTTCACAGCGGTAACTAAATAATGATCCAAGATTCACACTCTTCCAGGTTCCTATATCAGATATTTCAAGTTTGACATTGAAAGAGGAGTTGGAGAGATTGTTGCAGAGGAAAGAATGCAGCTCTATCAACAAAAATTCGTGAGTATATGAAACAGGAATACAAGGAATTAGGTATTGAGATGTGTGACACAGACATCCCTAAAACTTACAAGGTCTATTTTGGCATGGTTCGCCAAACCCACGATACACTCGGGATCAAAACTCAAACCCAAAGCTCAGCGCTCATGAATCAGAAGGACGCTTGGCTCAGCTCCGTTCTTCCTCAAGATCTTTAAGTTTCGTAGCATGTGCAACTTTCAATCAATTCTTTCTCGTCCTATTCCGGAAGTACTTCTGATGTCATCTCGGAATTGGACACAGATGTCGCCAGGCTATCAGTTGTGTACCCTAATCTACAAATATATCTCACTCTTCTATCTGACTAAGATATACTAGTCAAACGAGCGAGTGAGTGGAAATTTGTCTTATATCATTTGTGTTGTGGCTGATAGCTAATAATCATTACATCCCCCCTTCCCCAAATGTCTTCTGTCCTACCTGGATCTCTAGTCGTCGTCACTGGCGTAAACGGCCACCTCGCGAGTGCTACTGCTTACCGTCTACTTCGGAAAGGGTATAAGGTTCGCGGTACTGTCCGCGCGCTCAAATCTGGCAATTATGTCAAACGCGAATTTGCATCATTCGGATCTAACTTCGAACTTGCTGAAGTCCCTGATATCACCATTCCTGGGGCCTTTGACAATGTAGTCAAAGGCGCCGCTGCTGTCGCCCACCTCGCTTCACCCGTGACGATGGACTCTAAGCGACCGGAGGAACAATATGTTCCTGCGATCGAAGGTACTGTGAACTTGATGAAAACCATGGTCAAACACACTACAATCCAGAAGTTCCTTTACCTTGGATCTATCGGTAGTGTCATTATGACGGAAAAAGACCCTGCAAAGGAGGTCATAACGGGTGATGATTGGAATATAATGACCGAGAAGCTCGTTGAGAACCTCGAGGACCCTTTGATTGGTTTCCATATTTATGTTGGATCCAAGCTTGTTGCGGAAAAGGAGGCATGGAAATTCATGAAGGAGGAAAAGGTAATTAAAAACCTTACATTTCGTGCGATTTAGCTGATAGTCAATGATCTCAGCCCCATTTTACTATGACAGCCCTTCTGCCCGCTGTCAACTGGGGACCGATCCATAAAGCGATGACCGGGCCGCCAAGGCAAGATGTCTCTCTTGGCTGGTTGTACGACGTTATCGGCGATCCCCCACGCGTGAAAGGCGTCTCAACGGCGAAAATCACCACCCTCGTTCATGTCTATGATGTGGCAGACATTTTCGTCGCATCTCTCACTAACTCTGAAGCAGATGGACAGAGAATCATTTGTTTGGGAGAGCGCAACTCATACGCCGCAGTCGCCGACATTCTTCGTAAGGCCTATCCGGATAGAAATATTCCTCACGGCGATCCCAATGCTCCGGCAGTCACCTACCCAGGAGCTGATGTTATTCAATTTGATACATCTCTTGGAGCGAAGCTGTTGGGTGGGAAATGGAGATCTCTGGAAGATATGGCTTTAGATGGTGCGAAAGCTTTGATTGAAAAGGAACAGCGGGGTTGGGACAAAGAGGATTGATTTAGTAAAAGGGTAGATTATTATGATATGTGAAATTGGCGTGAAGCGAAAGTTTGAATATTAAAACCTTGTTCTACTGTTAAGTCTATCACCAATAATCTATGAACTTCAAAGCGAATATGGTATGCTATACAATGAAAGCTTTGGGCGACTACGAAATGATCATAATTTTTAAGATTCTCGCATGCAACTAGGCTGTGTTGCATGTGTTTACAAATTTACGACAGCTGGCGCGCCAGGTGATGCAACCAAATGAAGAATCTCAAGCGAAGTGATTATTCCCAACAGTCCCACTTCCATCAGTAACCCGGAGGCAAAAAAAACTCATCAGTTCTTGCCATCCACTGGGCAGTAAATTTGGACTTCCGTGACCCCGTTTCCTCGACCACTCCTGGCTCCTCAATCTAGATAACAATCTAAGCGGCCGACACCGACGGCGAAGCGGAAAGAGAAGGTGATGTAAAATGGACTCAGTAATCTTGCGTTGCACTCAGATTGATGAACTACACGCTAGTCATTGGTAAGTTGAGATTAGATTACATCTCAGTGTATACACAAGCAAAAGGGGAAACGACAACCCCAAACAGCAGCAGGACTAAATATAATTGTGATGGTAACACGACCCTGTGGGTGCCCGATGGTATCGCGTATTGAATAAATTTATGTCTATCATCATTGATAGGTTGTTCTATGCCTGCGACCTTCTCCTTTCAAACGAAACTAAAATTATTCGTATGTGGAAAGTGTAAACCGAAACTTGATGTGCACGGGTTGATGTGATATGAGAGCTAAAGATGAGGAAGAATTTTACAGCTTTCACTTTAACGATAGCCCCATACCATTACTATGGAACTATCTGGTCTCCTCTTTGTGCTTTTCTCGTCATACATCCTTTGGTATTTATTGCACAGCAAGCACAACCACCCCCCAGGACCACCTGGACTCCCTGTCATAGGTAGGATTGATAGTTATGCTTCAACCAAGTTCGAAGTTCACAGGATGAACTCAGGAAATACACACCAAGCACCTAGGCCCTTCTCTTGGAAATGGTATGAGCAGTTGATGAAACAGTATGGTAAGTTTGAGCGATCTTTCAAGACAATCTTGGGTACCTAGTTCGCGTCTTGTTCAAGGTCCAATATTTCGCCTCCGCGTTTTGAGAGACAACTTCATTGTTCTGAACGACCCCAACGTGGCCGAGGATCTAGTATGATTGTTTCTTGTATGAATTCAAACTCTCTAAATGGCACGATAGTTGGGTCGCAGGTCGACTAACTACTCTTCGAGAAAATTCCTACCATATGCAGGGTTTTACCGATCAGGCAACAGGCGAATGATCCTCATGGAATATGGAGAAGAGTTTGTTAAACAACGTGCAGCTATGCAAATGCTCTTTCGCCCAGAAGGTAAGTTCTGCTTCTATGAGGTGTGCAAAGGTTGACGGTGAGTTCCGAATGTTTTAAAGGTATTGTTTCCAACAGGACCCGTCAGGAACAACAAGCAAAGAAGTTCCTCTTTGATCTTTTGACCACTCCTGAAGACCATGCCTTCCACCTCAAAAAGTTCTCCGCTGGTGTTGCACTCGGAGTTACATGGGGTATGTCGATAGAAGAAGCCGAAAAGGAGACATTGAGCCTTATCAATAATACGGCTGCTGTTGGCGCAGATGTGTGTGCAATTTATTTCTCTTACTTCATGATCACCTTATCAAGTACGTTTAGCTCTTCCCTGGTTTGTGGCTTGTGGATATGTTTCCATGGTTTGACAAGTTCCCTGGCTTCCTTGCACGGTGGCGACAAGGAGCTCTAGAAAAATTTGGGGATGAGATCAAGCTTTTCACGCGATTCGCTAGCCATGCTCTCCCCGAGGCCCCCGCTGTCCTGCAAACGAAGCCTCTTGTAGCACAGATGTGGGGTGCACAAGAAGAGTCAAAATTAGATGACCCTAGCGTTCTATACGTTGGCGGAAGCGTTGGGGAAGCCGGGTCAGTCACGTAAATTTCAGGCAGGATAATTTCAGGAAACTAACACTGGGTAGAACGAACACTACTGCTTGTTCCATGCATTGTTTCTTGTTGGCATGCACAACCCGACCTGATGTTGTTAAGAAAGCACAGGAAGAATTAGATCGCATAGTCGGTGACAGGGCGCCATCATTCGACGATTTCAACAATTTACCTTATTTATTTGCGGTGGTAAAGGAGGTTTTACGTTGGATTCCTGTAGGTGACGAATGGACCATATGAATTGAGAAAGCTGAATTAGGTCTTCAGGTTACGCCTTTGTCTTTTCCTCACTTGGCATCTGAAGATGACGAATATGAAGGATATTTCGTAAGTAATATCTATACATCCTAAAATTGATACTGACCGTTGGTAAAAGATCCCGAAAGGTAGCCAAGTAGTGGTAAGGTGGAATAATTTTGGACGTTCTTAGTTTGCTCAAGTAGTATTATAGGCCTCCATCTGGAATATGCATAGAAACCCTGAACTATTCCCCGAACCAACAAAATTTGAACCAATGAGATGGTATGAACCCACACCGTCCGGGACGCTAAAGAAGGACGCTTCACTTTTTAATGGCGTGTGGACTTTTGGATTTGGACGAAGGTATAATAATATTGAAGTGATATGTCCTTGGGGCTAATTTACTGGCGTGCTTTTAGGGGATGCCCCGGTAAACGCCTTGCGGTTGATTCTGTCTGGATTGGAATTGCACACCTACTTTGGGCATTTAATATCGAAGACAAGGACCCTAAAGCAGCAGCGGCTCGAACTCCCGAGGAAGTTGACGCTAACCTCTGTTGGAGGGATGCTGTTAACATGTAAGATGATTTCCCTGGATTTTGGGGGGTGTACTCGCTAATAAAGCGGCCTTTATCGTAGTGAACCAAGGGTGCTAGATCTAAATATTATTCCTCGAAGTCAGGACAAAGCAAACAGAATTCAAGAGGAGTGGGCCGCCTTAAAGTCAGATTGAATGAATGGGTTCCAGGTTTTGGACCTGTGCCTTTCCACGCCCTGAACATGATATTTGTATAGGGATATAATCCATTATGTGAATCATTTGGTATTCTAACAATTATAAGCTTACAACGAAAAAGGCTGCAAAAAAACATACTTAACATAGACCAAGCGATTAGTGACTATTGCTGGTTCACGGATGGGTAATGGAAATAACTTGAAACAAACATATGAACAGAAAAATGTGGACGTGTTGGACGTGTTTCCTGGCCTGACCTCAAAGACCATAGGTCGCGGGCTCCACAGTGACCAACATTGAGATCCTGTTTTTGGCTTAGTTCATAGTATCAATTTGACTACTGTCAAGGGTGTAGGGCTGGCCATCGAGACAAGAAGTTTGCCTTGTTGGTTCGTCCCATGTAACTGGCATGCGCATCAACAAACCGGATTCAAATTCCGAGTATTTTGGCGTGAATACACTGCTCTGAGCCTCTTCTTGATCTAGCTTCAACTTCCTACGTCCAATCCTTTACTAAATGAACCAATATCGAGTTGTACGAATCGCATTTTACACGTAGTGGTTCTTGGGAGTCGAACTGTATTAATTTAGGAGTCCATGTGATGCTAAACGCTTTCAGTCGACACTGACGCCTCGCGCTCTTAAATCATTTTTTGCTTGGGTTATTTCCTGTCAAGTTCATTGTAAGCGGGGCTGTGGATGGGTGAGGAAGAGCCTTACTGCGAGAAGTTCAGTGTACGCTTCTGGGCAATCTCTGAATGTAAATATCCCCAAGCCCAGAGTCCACAGTGAATATGAGCCAAATGATACGAGAAGCCACCACGGTATCTGTAGTTATTGTAAGAAGTTCGAGTGCCACGCGGGAAGAAAAATGATACTAAGTATCGGATTAACGAAAAGCGATAGGTTTACTGACCACCGGTAAAATCTGCTGGGCGATTTGGTCCTCCACTAACGGCACAGAAAGAACTTGGAAAAACGCGAGGAAATAAAGAATGGAGAGGAAAGCCGTTATGATAGCTACACGGTGTACTCGCGCCATATTCGTTCGGGTTTAGTTGGACAAACTTTCCAGACCTGCTGAATGATAGATATTTGACACGTTGAATTTGAGGATGGGCGCTTATTATTACGGGTAAACAAAAGCCATTGAAAAAGGCGTGGGAGATTACAAACCGTACTGATCATCTAAAACGTGCACCAATACATAATCAATTTATTCATAGACTCAGACTCTACATATTCAAACCTTTACTTGTCTCGCCACAGAAATGTCACCACCTCACAGACCGCCACGAAGCGGTTTTTCCAACTCAAAGGTGTCGTTATCCAGCAGATCTCAGATTAACTGTCTTAGCGGGGGATTGTATTCTGTCCAAGGTGCGTCAGTCTTGAGTGGAAAGCATATCCATGCTTACAACTGAGTGCTCAATACTCATCACCTAAATCTCATGGCAGGTGCGCAAGAAGTAATATCACTCATAACTGCCCGCCGTAATGTCACCAGTCTTATTCTTGGTCATAATTCCCTTGGGGACGATGGTTGCATTTTCCTTTTTACCTTCCTCCAGTCTACTGTCGGACGAAAATATCGTATAGCCGAGATCGGCATTAACTCAAATAATATCGGAGATCGTGGAATGCTAACCATATCCGAATACTTAATGAACAACATTTCTCTAAGGGAACTTTTTCTTCAAAACGTGTGTCACTCCTGCCTCGAACTTGGGCTTCTCTAATTTTATTTCTAGAACAATTTTGAAGGAAAACCTACCACAGTCACGACTTTCGTTGATGCTGTCAATTCATCCAAATTGAAATCACTTTCACTTGCAAACAACAATAATCTTTCTGATGCTTTCAGCAAAGTGCTCCTTTTGGGTCTAACTTCACCGCATCTCGGTGAATTATATCTCTCCGCCATGGGCCTCTCACCGAAATCGGTACCATATATAACAACGTATCTTTCGACGCCATCTCGCTGCTTCAATCTTCATACTTTCAAATGTAACGCGAATACCTTGGGCGTACGTGGTGTGAATGCCATCATCGAAGCGATCGAGAAGCACAACTACACATTACTAACAGTGGAACTATATTCTAACCAATTATCAACCTCGGACTTAGCTTCTTTGCCCGAAACGGAAAGTGAAGAACACGACCCAAACGCTTGGAGGGCTAGCGAGCGGTACCTTAGGCGTATCCTCGAGAGGAACAAATACCTCAAACGAGAAACGGAAGATGGAGCACTACGTCTTTTGAGATATGCAAGACCTCTTTTATTGCGCTGCCCACCTGAGACCAGTTCACCCTCGACCTTAGACATCACGCCATGTTCGTCCTCTTGTGTGTGTATACCATCCACTTCTTCGCGCCCAGAAGTACTAGATCACCCTCCCGACCTTAAAACCCCAGGGCCATCGCAATATACATCCCTTCCAACCGAAATTCTACACTACATTCTCTCCTTCTTCGCGCCTACCCTCAGTCCCGCGCAGCGCGTCCGAATCTATCGATACGCCTCCGATCCAAACACACTTCCACAACTCATACCGTGTCTTCCTACAAGATCCATACAACCCAACTTAGACCCAAAGGCTGGTAGTTCATCAGGTCTATCGTCCAACACGCTACCCAATAATACACTTTGTGTTCCCGACCCTTCGGCCCTTGCCTTCAGTCCGGGTCAAACCAATAAGGTGTGGAGCATTGATGACGGGGGTGTTGGAATAGGTGGGGGTTGTGCAGCGGGAAAATGTATGGGACTACATAATACTGTTTTGTGTCATAGAGAACAAGACCGTATGAGGTGGTTGGAGGTGGTGGGGTGTAAGGCTTATGACGCAGAGAGGTAGCCGACTGGAGTTGATTACCATGCATATCCTTCTGCCTATGCGTGGTCTGCGATATGTTTATCACATGTGCTGGATTTTACCCTGTTCTTGATTCGCAAAAATAAAAATAGATTCGTAAGTCCATATATTTACTTTCTATATTTATGACGAAGGCCTAAATTTACCTTTTGATTTTGACAGCTCCCTTTTCATCTGTATATGCCTTAGTTATCGCTCACAATTCAAAATGGCCCACATTGTAACATGCAATCACATCCCACCTCGTCAGGTATCCTTTCAATTCAACCAACTGGGATGTAGTTTCAGTGTAATTCTTCATGGAGTAAAAACTTATGGTCTCGGCGGTAGCGAGGTCAAACATCACATTCAATCATAAATCAAACCACGGTAAGGAAGCATCCCAACTTGTCATATTACCGTGCAATAAACCCCGAATGTTAACCCCACAACACTGGTTTTGTCTCATCGTCTGCTTCATAACTGGAACACAATCCCCAAAGGACGTGAAAAAATACTGCTTGCTCCCCATTTTGCCGTGGTCCGCCATCATTCAGGGAAGATTTCAACGAATACAATTGCACCTCGAGTTATCGGATATCAAAATTCAGGGCAGGATGCGTTATCGTCGAGGCCTACGAGGGGTATAAAAACCACATGAGAGAGAGGAAGGTTCTTTGAAGACTGTTTTAACCTTCAGTCCCCACCGACATCTCTCTCTCCTTACTCGTAAAGGCCAGAATGCTGATTGGTACAATCCTCTCGTTGGCCGTCACTGCCTCCGCAATTGCCCTCCCTAAGGGGTTGGGCTCGAGCTGTGACGTATCTCGCGCTAAGATAGACCTTCCAACGACCCCACCAACGCTCGTGGCACCAACAGGGACTCCTTCATTTATAGTCCTTTCCATGGGAACAGAGAACTATACCTGCACCAGCGCAGGAACATATATGTAGCTCATCTCGCTTCGGACTTCACTTTGAAAGTGTTTTTAATTTGGCGAAAAAATTTCACAGGAACATTGGTGCCGTCGCCGAATTGTTTGACATTTCATGTTTATACAACACCCCAATCCAAGATGCGGCTTATGCTCTTTGGAGTGCCGCTCCACCATCAGTAACACCCTTGGACCTCATTGCTTCCCTCCACAACTCATCATCTCATGCGATCCTTGGTAAAATCATTCGTTTCTCTCATTCGAACTACTACTCAATCTAATGATTACGCAGGTCAGCACTATGTTATCCGCAATCCGGTTACTAATGTAGGTGGAGTCCCTAAATGGGATTTCACCTCACAAGGGGTTTACAAAGGCAATGCCAATGCTTTCGTCGTTGCCAACATCGACTCGGCTGTCCCCGCCCCCGACCCCGCCAATGCGCCGTATCTTCGTCTGACTCACCTCCTAGGAGACCTTGCAGATCAGATCTACAGAGTTGATACGAGAGGTGGGCAACCGCCCTCGGGTTCCGTGAGTCCTTCCCGTTTCCATATCATAAATTCATGTTTAGATAATTTACATTGCTATATCCAATAGTGCACACCAGGCTCGCCTGTAATCGCTGTGAGGTACACTGCGAAATACTGTAAGTTCAGGGATAACATCACAAGGCTTAAATTAAAAACTCGATTTTAGGGCTCTTTGGCGGATCGATAAAGAACTAGCTGCTATCTATGATATTGGATGGTGGAAATAAATCTCCACTGGAGTACAAAACTAATATTATCGTGGTTTGAATGTATCTAGTGTGAGGCGTGATTCGGATAGAAGAGCTCAATGTGTATACCTCGTTGCTGTGCCACTTCGTAAATCATACGCCGATGCTCCGAGTCTGCAATCCACTGTGAAAAGTCAGGGTGCAACAGTCGTATTACCCGCCAACTAGTAGTTCGCAAGGCATCAAGAAGAGCGTCAATACCCGCCTCCTAAGGAGCAGTAAGCTCCACCACTATCGTGTTTCGATGTTCTCCGGTTCTCCAAGGCACGCCCCCTTAATGGCCAGGGGACTAGCAAGATTGGGGCCCCGGATGATGGCATGGCTGAGAAAATCCATTTGGTGCATGACAGCGTCAAAGATGTATCCTTTATCTTCAAAATCGTAGGAGACGCTATATTTATTGATTCTGATGTTTTTGAGTGTTGGCGACACCTTGGAGAAAAAGGAGAGGAGGTAGCGACTCGACAAACCCTACAAATTATACAATTCAAGAGTTTGAAGAGTTGTTTGGGAAGGGGATATAAATTTTAGGAGCTGGGATTCAGTGATAACCCCGTTAAGCAAGCATAATTCCTGAATTTTGCAATCGTGAGCTGATGCGTCATCAGCAGATTGGTGAGTGGCTCCACTTAATAAAGTTGGTTGTTTTTGAGAAACAACCCTAAATCTATCGAGGACACTGCATAAAAGTTTGAAAAATAAGAAACACGTCAGGTTACAGGTACAAAGCATAGGATTCACCCTTCAACGCTGGCGTTTTTGAGTTGATGAATATGAAGTACCCGAAGTTTTTTTCCAGTGAGGCAACATAATCAACATATCCGAAATATTTGGAAATATCCTGGTGAAGGCCCGACGACATCACTAACATTTATCATGCAGATCTCTGCAGTGATACGCATCATACAAAAAACTTACGGCCTGGTTTAACCCCTCTTTGTCTTCCCCCTAAGAAAGTCGACAGGGCCGCGATAAACTGAATAATTTATCCAATGGCGACTCGACAAACCCTTACTATCCTTAGAGGGCGTCATATCTTCTTCGCGGCAGTCGTCGACCATGATAGCCCTGATAAGCTGAAGGACCTCGTTGGATGTGTAAAGTGGTTAAGAAAATAATATCAAGTCATCATTGAAGTCAACGCCTGGGAGCTTTGAATTCAAAAATTCAATCCTGCTTATTTGGCTCCGAAATTGTTCACGCTGCATACTCCGAATTTGTAGAGGGAATTCCCGGGCCGGCCCCACACCAACCACAACGGCCCACCTGACTTATTTAAATGTGGTGCTCCGTTCAATAAGTGATTACTATCAACATCCGACTTTCACCATTTGGGTGGTAGTATTTGTCTTATAAGTGGATAACCTCTAGAGTTGCCAAGTTTCGGGATGTCATTGACCTTTGTAAATGCGCGATGCCACTGCGGGCGCAACTCTTTCAAAGTTGGATTCTCAACATCGGCTCTTCCAATCTCAAATGATCTCTGTCACTGTAATTCTTGCCGGCACAGTACAGGCCAACTCGCCATAAACCATGTCAAATTTGATGGAGTTCCGTTATCCCAAACGACGAATGAACCTGCCGACCTCTCCAACCTTACGCCTTATAAAACATCGGATTCAGCCACACGATGGTTCTGCAGCACCTGTTCAGCTCATATTTTGTGGGAATACACAGTGGAGCCTACAGGCTGGTGCGTTGCGGTTGGTTCGTTGGAGAGGGTGGAAGGAATCGTCAATTCAACGCATCATATCTGGGTAGGGGATACGTTGGACGGTGGAATCTCAAATCACCTCCGGATCGTAGGCGGAACTGAACTCCCCAGATTCTCAGCGGGGGTTAAGCAAGAAAAAACGGTCCCTCTGGACCTTTCTATCAAAAATGGGGGGAAAGATACATCGGTCTTGGTAGCGCATTGCCATTGCAATGCGGTCAGACTTTCCATCACTCGACCTTCTGCAATATCAGCGCTTCCGAAATCGCCGCTCCCGGACCTCCTTTTCCCTTACATTTCAACGCCTTCGTCAAAGCTTGAAAATCTCGAGGACGAAAAATGGTGGCTTCGCCCGGCTGGTGTTGACAAGCCGTCGCGATACCTGGCGGGCCACTGTGCCTGCACATCCTGCAGGCTGACGAGCGCTTTCGAGATACAGAGTTGGGCTTTTATACCCCGGCAAAACATCCCTTTCCACCCCCCAACCGGAGAGGCACCCATCGAGCTCAATCTGCAGGATGAAACCCTTAGGCCCAAGGCGCTGCACAGATACCTGTCGAGCCCCGGGCGTAATCGTGAATCGTGCCGGCGTTGTGGAGCAACGGTGTTTTGGTGGGGGAGCGAGAGACCAGATATAGTTGGTGTGTCCGTTGGTTTGATCGATCAATCTCAAGCTGGTGCGAGGGCAGAGGACTGGTTAGATTGGTGGAAAGATAGAGTTAGTTTTTCGGAAGATGCAATTAGCAAGACGCTGATTGAAAGCTTGGTGGTGGGGCTCCAGCAGTCGAAATGATGATCGCAAACAAGTAGTGACTTCGGTCGGTAGGTAAATTTGTAAGGGATGTTGAAAGATATAATTGTAATTTTTTTTTAGCCATCGTGTCGATCATGGCCCAGTGAGAATACAAAGCAGGTCTCCTTTTAAAATCTCTTCCCAAAAAAACGGTCGCCGTGCATCACGCTGTTCTCGGTGCTGTGAAATTTTTGAGTGATATCGTTTCAAACCTGAGTCTCTATTTTGCCTCCGAAATCGACGGATTACTCCTCGACGCGTCGTTATCAATAAAAACGGGGATAAGGCTTTGATTCCAGTCGTCGGATTGCATGACAAAGAGGCAGAATATCTCGCAAGGTAAATCATTAAGGCTCTCCGAATTTATCGGGCGAAGCAGCCGTTCATAATTGTTGACACTGGTTGCCACGGGGAGTTCGAAGCTCGGAATATGGGGATAGAGACGGTCTGAGATACTTGGACTCCGGGGCGGGCAGATGCGGGCGGATGACTGGCAGGAGAATAGTCTAATTTGAGAACAATGTAGTAGTCAGGAATTGACCAGAAATCCGGCGCGAAGAACCGTGTTGAGGTTGACTCAGATTTTATGCGGCACCGTTCTTGCTCGGAAAGGAGGTCTAGGACTTGAACCACAAGTCTCGTTTACAAAGGATCGTAAGTTCGGTACTCGTAGAACCTCGGAAGCGCAAAACTTGGCTCTCGGGCATGACGGCTAGTGTAAACGTGTGCGGAAGAGATTACTGTTGTCTTTTCAGACAGGATTGACACAGAGTTGAACGTCCTTTGCCTTAATAGTTTTGATCATCCACGCAAGCGTTATATGATGTCGGGAATTCAAACGCTCAACGAACAGATCGTCGAGAAGATATGTAGAGCGTTCCGATTAGTTTTTGTGTGCCTAAACTTTCTAGATGGTGAAAATTCCGATTCGGAAATGACTTTAAAAAATAAAGTCTACCACTCGAAGCTTGCGTCGTCGAGAAAATCGTGAACAGTTGAAAAAAGGTTGATAATGATCCGGCACCGGCAGCAGGGTTTTCGACTTCGACTACTTACGT
The DNA here is from genome assembly GCA_037014335.1 of Collybia sordida. NCBI lineage: Eukaryota > Fungi > Basidiomycota > Agaricomycetes > Agaricales > Clitocybaceae > Collybia > Collybia sordida. Next base: position 714,288 of record JAYKXK010000009.1, on the reverse strand, counting down.
AGGCTAGTCAGCAGCAGTCAGCTCACCTCTGTTCTTCTCATCAATGGACGTCCGTCTTTCAAATCAGCCTATTCAGATAATCGGACCCCTTCTTTGTAACGTGAGAGGAGTTGTGCATCAAGCAATGTCAGCTGATGTGAAATTGCTCGGTGTGAACACGTCAGTGACGACGCGGCTGGGCGGCTTACTGGACGCGTAGTAATGCTCGCCGGCGATTGGCGACCTCGTCACGATACCTCGCTCCTGATTATCGGTGGTGGCAGGAGCCGGTGTACCCACACAATAAGTTCTTAAAGCCCCCACGGTTCTCAGAGGTTCGCAGTCAACCTCTACTAAAATTTAAAATGTCTCTATCCCTCTCAACTCCTCTCTCACTCTATTCTATCCCGGTTGTATGGTTCCTTGGTTTTTATCCCAACACTCTGAAGGTGTGAAAGTCATCAACAAGTCAAGAATAACGCATCTGACGAATGGATCAGGCTGCACTTATTACTAAAGTCGCAGGTTATAACAAGTGTGTACAACATATTGCTGCTCTATAATTTGTGTAGTTTCATGATCTTGACCATGTTCTTTTCACAGTGTTGCCCCTCGAGGGAACGTTGCTCGGCTAGCAAGTAAAAAAGCTGATCCTGAAATTGCTGCACGCGCGGCACGTATGGAAGCAGCCCATCTGGTATTGTGTCTTCCCTGCAAGCAGCAAAACCGCTGGCGAGGTCTCACTAATTGGACTTAGAACGGAAACGAGAACTTTCCTATCTGGGCTGCTGCTGTACTCGCCGGCCATGTAGCCGGTATCGACCATAAGACATTAAATACTGTGGCGTTGGCGCAGTACGTACTTTTTTTCCCAATGTCCACTATCCTCGATCAGTTTGGTTGATTTTTTCTCTTTTAGCATTATTCTTCGAATCATGTACAACTATGTCTATTTCAACCAAAAAACTCAACTCCAAGGAGCAATGAGGTATTTAAAACTATCCATCATATTGGTATAAATATACTCAGTCTGCGTCTACTTTTTTAGATCTGCGATCTGGGTTTTTGCAATCAGTATGTACTCCGCCTTTTGGGTTGCTCGCCAAAGGTTTAATGTTTGTATCAGGTCTCCCCTTCTACTTGTTCGTCAAAGCAGGAAACATTGTCAGACTTGGATAGACGTAGGCGTAGTGTCTTATTAGTTCATATATAATGGCCTGATCTAAATATACCCCGCTCCATTGCCTCTTTGCCTTTGTCCTGGAACAATCATTTTTATTCAATAATTAATAATGCATGCAAAACTATGATACATCTACTTATTGCATGAAATACATCCTACGCATAGACACCATCACCTCCTAAACTCTCAAGAACGCGCCTGCATAACTTCAAAGAAGGCCGTGTATTCATCCGGCGTCATGAGATCGTGGTCTTCCTCCGTCACCTTGGAGTAGGGAACAGGTTTCCCGTTTACTAGAAATTTCATCAACATCACTCCCAGTCCACACAAGAGTCATAACATACCATATACAAGAGGATCGTCTTCAGGCGGCGGTGGGACAGCATCCTCAACCATCACTGCGTTCTCTACTGGGGTAATGCCTGAATCCGGCGAATAGTCGTATCCATTCAGCACCTCCCCAACTCGAGCTATCTTCGTTTTTGCAGAACCTTCGTCCTCCCTGGATCGTGATCGCTTCCGATAGTCATTCAACGAATCCAAGTATTCCACGTTCGGCTTCCGATCCTCTTCTTCATCATTGGCGAAATCGCCAAAATCTGAACTTCCAGGTACACTCAGTCCCGTGGGTGTCGCCTGAGCGGATGCAGCGGCGGACGCCGCAAGCGAGGCGTAATACCGGTCATAATCTGGGAAGTATTGAATACATCATCATAGTGCACAAAAGGAAAGACTCACAATCAGACTCATGATCGATAGTTGGTTTTACATCCTCTACTACCTGCAAACTCGGTTGGTCTGGCTTTCCACCAATTACTCCTAATCCTCTGAGAATGTCATCGTTCGAGCTTGAAGTACCATTCATACTATTTTCAGCTCTGGCGCTCTCTCTGACGCCTAGAGCAGTCAAGTCTCCTGTAATCGTACTCTTTAAATGCCATGCAGGCAAGGCGTTCTGCTGTCGCTTCACTTCCGCCTCGGCGGCACGTTCCAGCTTTCGTTGTGTCTCGTCTTTGTCCATTGACATCATGACACCAATGCCATCGTCCTCCTTTTTGTTGGGATCCGATCCTGCCACCTTCAAACCTCCGCCTCCCTGTGCGGCTTTTTGTTTCTCTGCGTCGGTCAGGTTGTTTTTCACCCACGCTGCTACATCAAATCTAGAAGGGATTAAATGTTTTTTTTTCCTACAAGGCGAGCAATGGAACTCACGCTGGTAACACCATTGCTTCACTCTTTTGCAACCCCTCTCGGATGAACCTCATCTGGTGATTAAACCTCTGCATCCGATCCTTGCTTCCTAAAACGCTCTCCGCATTCTCATTGTCCACCACTTCCGCATGACAAATCTCACAAAATAATGCCCCCCGCGCAAAGTCCATCAGCTTGTCAGCCTCCAGTGGTGAGTATGACTGTTTGCATTGAGGACAGATATAACCTTTGTTGTCAAGTTCCTGTTAAAATTGGGTTAGATGTTGATTCGCAGTTTATCAGGGGAATTCACATTGCGTAGAGTAGAGTCGATGATGTGGCGCATTTTGGCAACACGCCATTTGACGACGTTGCAGAAGTATTCGTAGTCGATGTAGTAGTACTGTTTCCCAACAGACCGCTGAGCACCTTCCTTGAGTTCGTTCTGGCGATAACTGATTCATCGAATGAGTATTTTATGCCACGTCAAAGAACAGAGTATGAGTGGGACGACTCATGGAATAACAACTCACATTTTAACCAGACAATCATTCGACAGCACGGCAATAATCTTGTTCAGCTCCTTCGGCTGCAAACCCATTCTCCCTGCCAGGTCGTCGTCTTTGAGACTGCGAAACCAAATTAACAGGGAGAATACAGTAAGCATCCGTATAAGATGAAGCAAGCAAATGCTGGGACGCTGCTTTGACTGCTACTTACACCGGGTGGCGAGCAAGCTGGTCCATGATGATGGTGTATTTCGCATCATAAAAGGCCCTCGAGACATGTTGAACGAGAAGACGTAGAGTCTCCTGGTCTTCTTTGGTCGCCATATAACTAGCTAATGAATAGCTAGGCCCTAGGGCCACGATCCTGGAGCGGCCGCAGGAATAGTGGCAGGCTGTATCGCAAGCAGCCTAGGCTGTGGTTGTGAAAGCGCCAACGACGGTGGTGGTGGTTTCGAAACAAGAAAGGAAATGTCATACACTGCCGACAGCCGGACTTCAAAACTGACAAAAATTTTGAGTTTCACCCTGATAAGATCAGCTTGGGTTCTCTTGTTGACCCACAAATACTCATTATTCACAAAAAAACATGTTCACATGGCATGGCCAGATAACATCAAAACCTTGGCCATTCAGGCCTCTGACCCATGGCCACGCCTTGGACATTTTATGCCGTAACAAATACTCTAGGTCAGTCCGGGCCCACAAGAAGTTCCGATTTCTCACCTCTGGGAGAAACCTCTCGATAGTGCATGAAATCAAATTCGGACTGGTATGAAGTCGAGGATAGGGCCAAGTGTTCTCATACAATTAAATCTCTTATCTCCTGAAAATTACTATATCAACTGGCCACTTTCTCTGGGATCCCGGCTTGAAATGCCGTGAAGAGCCATAGGATGAAAGTTTACCCTCTCAAAACGGAATCTTTCGAACCATCAGCCTAATATTAGGGAATTACTCCCTACTACTCCCCGAACATGATATAGCGAATAGCACTTTAATGGGTCGGGTAATTGGTAAAACAACGTATTGGCACGTAATGTTTCATGAACCAACCCAGGCGAAATCGTGTCATGACACCAGCCGTGTACAATGCATATGCTTCTACGTCCTCTAGACGACTCTCCAGGAATACCTTCCCTGCAAACCAAACGTCAAACCGTCCGCAACCTGTAGACCTCCGTTTCAGAGGCAACTTATCATTGCCTATGTCGGAATGGCCCTATCTCAACACCCATTGCTTCCCTCTTCCGTATGAAACGTTCGAAGGGACGTGGCAGAGTAACAAAGCGAGGTTAGATATACAACTTTATTCGCGTCTGCTTTAGGCGAATGAGGGCTTTCAAAGAATTGTGTGAGGGCGAGTGAGTATTACTTGTCCTTTCTTTCAAACTTTCCTAATATTCCTCGCGAGCTGTGATGAATAAGCACTAACCAACCCCAGTTGATGCACTTGTGAAGGGGGTAACCCTTTCCTCAGTGATCTGGTATAAAACATGTTTTTTTATTGTAGCCTATGCGAAATTTATACAAAGTTAGGGGAGTAAGTACACGGTTTTGCTAGTTTAAGACACTTCTAATGACGAACAGAGCTATGCTTAGCAAGCCCTGGGAGTTTCTGCTCCTTGACCATCGCAAGAGTAAAGTTGTTCGAGGCTAATGGTGTTTCACATTCGCACTCCGGAGTAACTGGAGGAGGTGCTTCAGAGCACAGACGGGGCTGGAGCTCCAGATTGCAGGCACGCGCAGTGATAGAAATCTTGATATAATCTAACCAGTGTTTATGAGAATAAACTTTATGGAAACGTAAGAAAACCTTACCTGCTAGTTGCCCACCATACTGGAACGGGGTTCCGTTGACGGTGATATCACCGAGAACGTATCCTTTGCCTTCGGGTATCTCAAATTCCGCGCGCATAAACTACGCTCGAATTAAGAACTGTGCGTTGGCCGTTAGGAGGGAGAATAATGCATACCTTCCCGTTTTTCCTCGTGTGTACTTCCAGAATTCGCTAAGATCATCATCGTCATGTCCAGCAGGGGGATTAATCAGACCCCAATTAATACTAGTATAGATATAAAATTCGATGAGAACAAACTGCCTACAAGGAAACTTACGAGTCAATGTAAAGGCCAACCGGGTTTGCGATGGTTAGCATGACTTGAGGCTTCTGACGAGCACCTATATTGATACCAGCACCAATCTAAATCAACTTTCCAACAGATCGTGGATAAGCGATACGGGAGGAAGAACGAACGGTTGGATCCGAATTCCTATTAGGATTACCATACGCAGAGCATTTAATAAGTTCGTCGGAATCGGTGATAGGAGTACCATCGGTACGCTTCCTTAGGACTGTAGCGCGTGCGGCAAGGTCGACCTCTGCGCCCAGGGTGTTGTTTATTTGTATCCTTTAAGTACCGAGTTTCGCCATTTAGTATATTCATTCAAGAAGAAATAGTGACCTACAAGTGCATGATCGTTCCCGTTTCGGTCGAATTGTTCCATTTGTTGAGTGGATTGTAAACGAGCTTTCCTTTATCATTGGTGGTGTAAAGATCTGCGGTCTGAATAGAAACACCCGGGTTGTGCTTTCGGTAAATGTCCAGAAGAGTGTCCTGTTGATGTTCGGCGAGGAATTCGAAATACTACACATGATTCGATTGGATTATCGTAAATATTAAAAATTGAGAATGACTGACCTCGGGGCCCTCGTTACAGAAAACGATTCTAGTTATTTTCCCGTTGGCATCTCGTTTAATAGACCTATTTTGGTTTTAGATGCATTGTCGCTTTATTGCCTACAAATCCATACCATTCAAGATATTCATCTTGATATTGTCTTGCAGAATCGGCAACCCGCCATCGATCAGTATCATTTGGGTTGTCAAGTTTGACCTATCCTCCAGTAAGTACAGGTAGCGAGATGAACGGTGGTCATCAACCTTTTTGGGGAATGCAATCCAAGTTATGGGCTCAATTTCGACTGGATTAACTTCAACAACCTTTGTTACATCGTAGAATTGAGGGGTCATGGTCGTCGAAACATTTTCAGTGAGCATGAAGGAACTGATGGTGTCGCTCCTAGAAAATATTATGAGGCAGTAATGGTACATCATATAGTAAGTTACGTACCATCCTTGTCTATTTTCTTCAGTGAGATCATCGACGAACCCGGGAGGATCATGTCGTTTTAAAGACATAATTTGTTATGAATGTTTGTTGCGAAGAGAATAAGTTCTGGGGGTGATAGGAACCTAACCTATCGAGCTGTATTATATAAGGATTCCGTCCACCTTGGCCTCCTTGCCAAACTATGGTCCTACATCCCACAACCCTGCTGTACGCCCGCGACTCTTCAAGCATCACAAGATGAGGTAACACTCTCGTTATCGTTAACCTCCAAGCTAAGGGGTTCTGAATCTGCCGTCATGGATCAGGGAGCCCAGGGCGGTCCATCGAACAATTCGGAGCTGTTAAAAATGACATCCGCCACAATGGAAGCTACGCTCCTATCGCAGATGGCAGGATCGGACTCGGAGAAGGTCAAAATCAAAAGCATTTCATCAGAACCCCTCATTAATCCATGAGCCCCATAATACACGATTCACGGACAGGAGCGAAGGTCTCGTATATTGTGATAGGGACAATTGAAGTCGAGTACCAATATTCCACGCTTTTGCCAATCTGGCCGCGCTTTCCGAGAACCATCGGAAGTGTGAAAGCATGAGACTTTCATCCAGGAGTTACGAGTGTAGCGAGTTTCGACGTGAAGAAATCGCCGCTGGTGCCTAGCTTCAACATAAATGTATGAAAAAACAACAACTTCCATTACATACCAAGAGGTTAGGCACAACTTACAAGGCACTTCAAGTTGTCCGCTCCCAATAAGCCACGAGGGGTACCTGGCTGTAAGTGTGATGAGCTTTGGGTGCGGATTGAACGATTAGGAGAAGGAATCCAAAAAGTTCGGCGCTGGGCCTACCACCCTAGGCCCAAAGGATACTCCGTAGATGCGGACCCGGGACTTGTCCTTAAGTTGTTGATAATTAATTTATGTTTGAGTGCTTTCACTAGACCCACACGTGATCGAATATCACGTTGCTTAATTTCCGGAGCGGGGCATTTCTGATTCCTGAACCACCATTATGATCAACCCAAAGTACCATCGAATTCAATCATCAAGTGTCAACCTTTAAAAATTTAGGGGTCGACAACTACCTGCCTATCCTGATTTCACAAAAGTCCAAGAAGGCAGCTAATATCCTTTAGAAACGGTGAGAAGTCTAAGCACATTTTACCTAACTTCATAACACCATCGAATTGGTGTGCACTCACCGAGACTGCTTACACAAACTGAAAGACACGATAGTTTGAGTCTGTCTTCTTTTCCCCCACAGCCGTGATGATCGATCCACATATGCCTTCAAACAAGGCGATAATCATGGAACCTGGGGCCTGAGGGACAAAATGGAAACGTTCATGTAAGCTGTCACACAACTTTAGGCCCTTTAAAATAAAGACCCGGATAATCCTAGCCGTACACTTGTCTGACACAATCCTCAAGCGCCACAAACAAGACCAAGGCCACGACACGTACGATTTCTATTTCGATCGAGTAATCACTTCGCAAACTAGCTATGATTCATGTGACTCCGCTTTATCGTTCTCGATGGAATCACATAAGTAACAAGAAATAGTGTTGTCTCTCATCGAACCCACAACCCTCTTTCATCAACATTCCGTTTATTCTCATTTTCATCGAAAGTATGAGTCAAGACCCGCAGCCCATCCTCAGTTTCATTGACGGTGTTGATGAAGCACCGCGTTACCTTAGCTCTGATGAGATCAAAGAACTTACTAGTTCTGGTCTTGGACTAGGAGACTGGTTTGCTCAGTGGCTTGCCAAGACTCCGGAAGCCCAACGCGCTCTTAGTTTCCGTGACCTTCTCACCAAAGTTGTCCCTCCCAAATCCTATAAGACCTTCGCCATCGCGGATGGTACACCTATTTTGTATGACCACAACAATCCCGAAAACCCGCTCAATTCCATCAGTCGTCACTTACGATTTATCACTGTGGTCATACCCGATATCAATGGTTCATTTGATATATCTCAAGCAATTCTGAAGAGGACTTTGTGTATTGTCACTGGTTCTTATCCCGATGGAACCCATGAATCAACATCATTCCTACAATGTGCAAGTTGGGACCCTGATGCCCTTGGTAAAAGAATGGGTATGATGAGGTTCTACCAACGCAACACGGCATGGGAATATTTCGGTAATGGATTCAATGCAGCACGTCCTCCTTCCTCGCCTTTGTGACGCACATATCTGACCTCTAACCTAGTTTAAACCTCAAACGGAGAATCACATGCCTTTTTGTGGGTAAGGGCCAACAACGTTGTTGCTATGTCCCTGAACTGACGTTTTATAGTCACGTCGGGGGTGCACTTATCATGAAGGTTAGTTAATAGATGTACTTCCTAAGCCCTCAATATGAATGTACCTTTTTTGAATTGCAGGAGTTAACAGTGCCTTGGACTCATTGGTATAACGTCAAAAATATCAACGAATTCATTACATCGTTGGGATCCACAAGGACGACACCTTCCCTATGTGATCCACACAACGCTCTTTATGATCCCCTTTTTACGCCTCCCGGTGGCCCGGAATTCTCCTTACTTGTACGTATAGGTTTTACTTGGTATGAGTACCTTGTTCAGATAACGGCGATAGGGACGGGCTGAAGATTTCGACCATGTCGTGGAGGTGTCCGTCAGCAAATGGTATATCTCACGGTGGAGTAAGTTCCTTGCTTGCTAACAAACATTTTGTCAGGTTAACGTTGGTATTTTTCTATAGCGCACGATTTCCTTAATTCCTCAAAGAAACCGCTGGAAACGATTACGAGTGTAATCAAACCATGGGTTGGAAATATCCTTCTTAATCGTAGTATGAATATCGCAGCAAGTGTGACCTCTTCAGCGCAGGCACAAGCAGCAAGCGAGATAAGCGGTATCCCGACGACGCTATTCTGTAACCTGAAAGCCTTGACGTTGAATGGCTTGCTCCCCTCAGTCGCTCCACCCCATGTATGTGTTATAAAATGAATATTTTACCAGGATGGCGCTGACTTCTGTTTAGGCATTCACCGCTACAAATGCGATGTATGTCTCAGGGATGGAAAAACTTGAACTTTCCCTTTATTATGATGATTTCTCCACCAACCCCCCGACCCGCGAGTTGGCCGTCCAGGGTAGTGAAGGTCCTTTCGCCTTTCCTGTGATTGAACCTGGCATTGAAGATATTCGTGCAATTGGAACTTTACTCGAACGTTCGGCGATAGCAACTTTCATCCCAGCCAAAGCTATAGCAGCTCTTCTGATGGTTGATTTCTAGTGAGTTATTATTTATCCTTGAGCGTTGCATGCTCATTCTTCTTTTGACAGCAATCCGCTATATTCAGCTCGCCGGTTAAAGCTGATGAATTATATCCCAACCAGCGCCCATTTTAACACCAGCACCAAGACATATAATGTCATTGACCAATTTACTGCTAACGTCCGCGCTTCACCGGAAGCCAACGACTCCACTTCACCCGAATACGAGGTATTGCAGCTCCTCGATACCCCCGATGATCAATATGTGGCCAAATTCACAGAAAGAGTGAATACCTACCTGAAGAGCGTTGCCACCCGTTTTGCTCCCAACCCTGTTGCCCAACAAGCAGCGATTGACGAATATATGCTACTCGCAGAGGGTCGGCGGAGGTTGTTTAAAGGTTATGAAGAATCTAAGCCTGATGGTATTGGGTTGGACGAGTTTAGACTGACGCTTCCCATTGCGACGAAGCCAGACCCGTTTGTCTTGACGAATATGAAAGAGAGTGGTGAAATTGAGGTAATGGGAGAGAAGGAAAGGATCATTGTCACACAACCACCTCCCATTTCTCGCCACATGCCGCGCTCGCATCCGGCCAAGCGTGAAACATCGGGAGGGAGCTGCCCAGCTCAACGCAAATGGACGAGGAGAGCGCTCATATGTTGAGAATACCCAAGTCCGGCTAGTCCAGACCCACAACCAATTGAATAGCCTCCGTGTGTTTTGTGCTTGTGTATTGTCCGGTCTCGATATGTTACTTGGGCGAATTTGCTTATCTCCTTTCGTGTCACATCAATAAGATTAGAGATTTCGTTTCTTCACTGAAAGCATTTTTCATTTCATGAATTTGTTGAATTTACTGAATTCACCGTACCGGGAGGAATTGCCATCCAGTGGTGCGGAAAGGCAGAATGTATGCGTATTTTAAAATGGGATAATGGGGTCGAAAGCCGCTCACGATCAATGAAGATGTACTTGAACCCGTTTTTCCTTGTCCATCGCTTCTGGGATGGCGTTTACGTAAATACTCACAATCCCATTTCAGACTTCAGACTAGAAAGTTGTTTTTAGCAGCTGCCACGATGGCGATGATAGAATCATGATCTGGGGATTGTGATATCGGAGATGTGAAAATGCTGGGAGATAAATCGATAAAGGTTGATGAGTATGGCACAAAGGTGACCTGAAAAAGGCATTCCTGCACCGTTCGATTAAATACGGCTTGTCAGAAGTAATACCTACCGTTACCACTGCAAGCTCCGCGGTCGAGTTATTTCCTGAGGCGCCATCCATCGTATCGAGCCACATCGTGTTGGTTTCTCACAAGTGCTAATCATCTTCGCGAAGATCAAACGCTAAATCTCGGGGCCAAGAACTTGCGATGGCTGTCCCGGAGCACCCAACATGGTCGAGCTTTATTCGCGCCTTGATGATCACGCCCTACTGGATCGAGCCACCTGAGAGAAGAGAGAAGGTCGGCACAGTTTGGATCGAAGCGATGAAACCTTATAACGTGGATCTTACGACCTATGCCAGTGTTAAGGAGTATGCCGTGACCATTTATTATCATCTTGCCTCTCGCTCGATGCCATTGACAGCTGATCAGACCCAGTTCTGGCCCAAAGAGGCGCTGGATGCTTTTAGGATCTGGGTGAATGAAGGACTTAGGGAGAATGATAGTGACCCCATCGTGCCCAGCGGCACCATCCCCACTTCTCTTCGTCCCGTAGAAGCTCCCCTCAGGATGAGGCGCGACATATTGACGTTGTCAGAGCTAGAATTGAATGTGTATCGAGCAAGGCTTGATGACATCCTGTATGTGAGGGAGCTTGGTCCCCGCTCGCTCTGGCAACCCCTTTGTCTGGGTGCGTATTTCTGAACATGGAAAATGTTGATAGATATTAATTATTCTTATAATTGCAGTCCACAGTGACTGGTGTCTGCATTACCAGGAAGCATTCCTCCCATGGCACCGCACCCATTTGGCACACGTAGAATCCATCATCGACCTCCCTATTCCTTACTGGAATTTCTTCGCTGCGGATTCAGCGAAATACGGTCATCCTAGCTCCGGGATTCCCCAAGCATTTTTGGACGATACATACATTCACCCAGAAACGGGGGAGAAGCGTCCGAATCCCCTTAAATATGCGCGAGCGAAAGACGGCCTTTCGAAAGATGGAATCAGTCCCTATCCAGTCAGGGATCCGTTATTGGTCGATCCAAATGCAGGGACTGAACAACAACGCAAGGATAAAATTGAGATGACAGCGTTATATCTCACTCAAATATCCGATGCTCTCGCGTTCCCGATTTTCAGCCATCCTCAAGGAGTGGTGGGCTATCCATGGGCAAATATCCCTGAATTCATTCCTCCGCCACCTGACTCCGATTACCCATACAGAGGCGTGAACTTCGATGGCTTATTCGAGCAGCCGCACGACAATTATCATGGATGGGTGGGCCCAGATATGGCTGATAATGCATACACTGCTTTCGACCCCATTTTCTGGTCCTATCATGCCAATGTGGACAGGATATTCGAAATTTGGAGGAAAGCACATTTAGGAGCGGTTTATTCTAGCCAGTTTCCTCTGAGACCTTTCGTCGGCACCGGGAGGGATATTAAGATTGATATGGAGGAACCTCGGGGTTGGGCGTTCACATCGATTGGGGATGTTGCGCGAGACTGCAAGGCACTTGGATATACCTTCGGGGAGCCAAAGTATCCGGACCATAAGCACACAACGACGAAAGTATCGCGTATTCCTTCACGTGTCGTCAACAATCTTATCCCACTTGGAGTCACTTCGGATGCCGTCGAAGATGAGATGGTTCCGTATATCGTTTTCGATAAGATTGGGTGCACGATGGAGAGCTTTTCCGTCGACGTTTTTCTCGTCCCCGAAGGTAGCACGTTTTCGGTCACTATGAACGAGGATGAGATATCACTGTTCACACCAAATAACCCCCATTATGTCGGGCGTATGATGCGTCTTGGCATGGGTACGAGCACTAACTCTGATCGGTGTATCCAGGGGCGAGGAATCACTCGGGTCCTAAATGGACAGAGGTGCGCACAGGCACTCGGGTTGCGAGAGGGCTCAAGCGTGAAGTTGGTCCAACTCGTCAGGAGTCTTACAGAAGGAAAAATCATCAGTGAAACCGAGTGGAAGAAATGGGATGGTTTTGAGGGTGAAATTGTATGGGGATTGCCTATGGGGGTTTAAGTACGAGGTTTCAACTTCTCGTCGGGTATGGAGCTAGTATAACCTTATAAAATCAACTAGGCTGATGATGATAAGGATATGTAGCAATGACTTTCTGATGAATTGTTAATAATTTTTACCCAAATCCGTTTTCGGCCACACGAACTTGTGCGGTTGAGTCTTGGAGACTTTGCCTATTGAAAAAAGATTATTACGATTGACGACATCCTGAAATAGGGACAGCCCAATATTCGGTCGGTAATTGTGTGGTTGTGGCAAATAGAAACTGAGTGCTGGTTTGAGTGAGTGTTGATGGTCAGCGTGTATAAAGGGCTGATCTAGCTGACTTACGCAATTACAAACACGCAACCACGGCAAATTCACCGTAACACCACGTAACCAAACTGCGGCCAGGCTCAATCCCCAACCTACATAGCTGGAAAAAGGCAGGGAATCGTACCATATAATTCGACGAGATGCAGCTGGGATTTGATATAAGAGTATAGGTGCGTAGATCAATCAACACAATTCAGAAGAAACCCAATCATTTAGTCACGTCACGTCCTTGCCTTTTTTTCAGCCTAAATTCAGCCTTATGGGACAAGGAGAAACTCTGGAAAATGGACTATTTTCACCAATATCCCTTCCTTGTGGTCGTACAGTTCAAAATCGACTAGTTAAGGTACGTTCTCTTCAAGTCAATGTCGGTGATGGGGGCTGATGTCACTCAGGTCGCCTTGTACGAACATTTAGCGGATTTCCACGGGGGTCCTCCGAACGACTTCCATTACCAGTTATACGCGAAATGGGCGCAGTATAATTGGGGTATGGTTTTTACGGGAAATGTGCAAGTTTCCAAAACACATCTTACACTTGGACGCGACGTAGTCATACCGCAAGCTATGTCAAAGGAAGCTCTGAGGCCGTTTGAAAAACTCCTTGCGTCTATCCGAGGGCCATCCAACACGAACGGGACCCTTGCGATTATGCAGCTTAGCCACTCAGGACGTCAATCTGCGAATATAATCGGGGGCCGTCTGCCTTTCCAACGACCGCTTGGACCGAGTTCTATACGCGTCAAGGACAAAAGTGGGGGGTGGTTGTCACAGCTGATACATGACTTCACCTTTCAAACGCCATATGAAATGACCACAGGCGATATTGACACTGTAATTGAGGCATTTGTAAGGGGGGCCAGAATAGCGTTGGAAACTGGGTTTGATGGTGTTGAATTGCATGCTGCACATGGCTGTGAGTAATAATCACAACCTAGTCTGCAAAATATATTTTAAGAGGGTGGAAGGACTATTTTAGACCTTCTCTCGCAGTTCATCTCACCCAAAGTATGTACCGGACGCGTCTGAAGATTCATAACTAATACTTCTTTTCGTAGTCTAATGCACGGTCGGACGAGTACTCTTCTCACCCGAGTACAGCACTTCACCTGTTATATTGCGTGGTATCGGGCATTCGCGCTATTGTTCCCAAAAGCTTCGTGTTGGGGGTCAAAATTAACTCTGCCGACTATGCGGAATCCGACGAGGGCTCGTCTCCCCTAGAACAAGAAGCTCGTGCTCTAAATCACGTCAGCGCTATTGCCTCTTGGGGTCTCGTGGACTTCGTGGAAATCAGCGGTGGTGATTATGAAAAACCAGGTCCGATTCTTCTAAAACACCGTTCATTCAATGGCTGACGCGTTGTACCTATTGCAGCTTTCATGGCTTCTGAAAATCCAAAATCTCTACGTCAGGCGCTGTTTGCTCGTTTTTCGGAAAAAGCCGTCAAGACCTTGGAAGATCTACCCAGAGACGCGTCGTCCCCGCATCTACCCCTTATCCTCCTTACAGGTGGATTCCGAACTCCCGAACTACTTCATACCGCACTATCTTTAAAACACGCACACCTATTAGGTGTAGGACGAGCCGCCATTCTTTCCCCTGATCTACCGGAGCTCGTGCAAGAGGTGGGACCTTCTCAGCCTTCGTGGAACCAGCCATTCCGACCAGAGCCTGATTTGGGCACAAACACCTACTGGCCTCGCTGGTTCTGGAGACGTGTGCCCAAAATTCCTCTTGTCGGCGCTGGAGCCGGAACCGCATGGTATACTGTGACGATGAGGGGACTATCTGCCCTCGACCTCAAGAAGCAGCAGTCAATACCCGTAGAAACCCTAGAGAAGAACCGGCGTATGGGAGGCTTGAGGGCCCTATTTTGGATGTGGGTGTGGGTTGATTGGAAGTCAATCATATTGTTATCATCTTTAGTGCTGATTACTGGGATAGTGGCCATGTAGACACAAGATACAATACGGATCTGATATAGCGTCTAGCATGCTCTCTACGTTAATTACAAATAGTCTATAAAATCCCCGAAATATGATTTAAACCCACAACAAAGCAGAGCGAAAGCGATAGTAGAGTATACAAAACGAGTTTTTCAGAAGGCGGTCTTTTGAGACCGTACCCACTTGAAAACCTGGGAATGACATTGAGCTTATGTGAGGCACAAACTAGAAAGTCAAAAGAACTAACCACAGGAACAATATCATCATCTCCCAGATATTCCCTGAATGACGAAAAGTCACCTGTATAGTAAATTCTCTCCTCTCGGAGGGCTATCTGAATTGGTGGACGACCTGGAAAATATATTCAACGTAGCAGCACAAAGAGCAGGTATATAAACTGACTTCCGTCGGGGTTTACCCATGTGACCCCAATCTCGCCTGCGGGGCTATCAATGGAATACTGAAAAGTATCAATATGTGAGCCACGCAACGATAATATCACTTAACATACAACTGTCGTTTCGAGGTACACGGCAGATTTGCGGTCGTGGAATGGGATATCTCCTTCAGGGACTAACAAGATGTATTAGGATTAACACCGATAGCAATACCTGCGGTATAGACGTACTTGAATGCCGGGTATGTCGAGCCATATGAAAACTATGATGGCGTCAGGGGAACGACGCCACGAGGGGATATAAGATTCGTACTTTTTCTTCCCAAGACCCAGAGCCTGCCCATAGAGCCCCGTGGTTACACACATGCGTTCATCAGAATTCTGGTTTAGAGTTAATCAAAAGTATGATATAATCGTATTCATACACACAACAGCGTGGATCTCCATCAGCGATCCAGTTGTCTTATATCTATACTCCAGCGCATCACTGATTTTCTGAACCAGTCGGTGCGCATTGAGGTATCCAAGCAGTGGCCCGGCAACATTATCTTCATGGACAGCTATGTATCCAGTAGATGACCTGTCGGATCGTGAGGCACCACTCAACAAATATATCAATGGGCTCACTCGTTGGGTATTGAAAAAGGCACTACATAGGCCCAGGTATAGTTAAAGCATAGCAGCTCTCAATGGTAGATGAGCACTCACCCATTTTACCTCCCACCCCCGACCCACCCTTCCCTGCCAACTTTTTAGGCGCTTTTTTCCTCTGGGCCCGTGGTGGTATTGGCGGCATCCCCAGCGCTTTACGCTGTACGTTTCGCTGAATTTCGGCCGGGGTGTATCCATCGATAAGTTCGGCACTGTCGTCCTCAAGTTGTAACGCCAACGCTGGAAAAAGAGTGGAAAAGAAAAGAAGGAAGGAAACTGTCAGACAAACTAACTTCATTTCAGTTATCTGTAGGGATTCAAAAGAAAATTAGTACTTCGGAAGTAAATCGCTCGCTTAATTGGCGAATGAGGTGGCAGTGATGGGCCTCATCAAAACCCGGCACTGCCACAAGGCGCCCTGAACTCTTGACTCTTGAGGCCTAGACCTCGAAATTTCAACCTCGAGCCCGTTGTAAACCTTCTCCGGAGGAACAATTTGATGCTTGGAAGGATCATTTGCTGTACATTTGTATAAGCCTTCATCTCGACAGCAAACCTTCAAATCTTCTTACTGGATTTCGTATAAGTACAGTGGTACCCCACATTGGTTGCTTAAAAATTTTTGCAGCTCGCCCAACCGAAAGGCGTTCCATATTGTGTAATCAAATTCTTATCGCCTGATATATCCTGAGCTCTCAATGAATCTATAGGCTCAGGACTAAACTGCAACAAAACAATCTTTTGGTTTTTGTGGGATCACGACGCAATAAGACGGCTTTTATGTCGCATGAGTGGCACACATTGTATTCTTCGATCCCAATCATGGCAGAACGTATGCCCTGCCCCGCTCTCGGATCCTACATCTCGAAGGGTTTATCGGTTCAAGGTTTCATTTTGATTTCGAGATATCAAACCAGATTTCAGGTGGTGGAAATATGATATAAACCATCACTTCAACCTGGGGCCATGTTCTCTCTGGAACTGAATGATAAAAGGAGAACTTTGCGATACAAACTACGGAAACGGATCACCCCGCTTCTTCCCTCCCACCATCAAACTCCGGGGGACTAATCACGGCACCTTTACGGTATTTTTCCTGACGCTACATACCGTACATGTCGTTGAAAACTGAGTCGAGGTGTCGGCGGCGCCTATACGCAGTAAATTATAACAGAAATAATCCGCGAAAAACCCAGACTAAACCTCAAAATAGACTACATTTTTGGGTGGGTCGTTATCTACCCGAAGCCTTTCTCAACATCAACACAAAAAGATCACAACTCGGCGTAGAAAGAAGCGAAACATGAGGTGAATCGACCCTGTCTTGAAAGTTGTATAAATGTAGGTCTACGAAAACATTGTTGCATCAGTTACTCTGGATTGAAATTCAAAAAGCCAGAATAGCGATAATTCCGACCATAACATAGAACAAAATGTTGGCAAACGTTTTCCTTTCCCTAGCCCTCTTTACTGTTGCTTTTGCTCGTCCCAAACATACCAGCTCGAGGTGCGACATATCGAATGCTCGGATTAACCTTCCGGAAACTTCTCCCACTCTCGCGCCACCAGCAAGTCACCCTTCCTTCATCGCGCTTTCTATCGGGACACAAAATTACACATGCACAAGCGCTGGGACATACGCGTACGATTCATTTTCTAGTTACGCGGCGGGGTCATTAAGCCTCATTCTTCAGAAACATCGGCGCTGTAGCGGAACTATTCGACCTTTCTTGCCTCTACCAAACTAAATTCCAGGAGGCCGCTTATGCTCTTTGGAAAGCTGCTCCTGCCTCCGTGACCCCACAAACAATTATCGATTTTCTTCACGACTCGAATTCTCCCAAGATCCTTGGTAGATAAACATGCGTCCTTATGTATACTGCCCACGCTAATTTTATATATCGCTTAGGCCAACACTACATCATTCGTAACCCGATCACAGGAGTCGGAGGGATCCCAAAATGGGACTTCAGTTCTCAAGGAGAGCACAATCCTGATGCCTGGGTGCTTGCCGCTCCAACCGCCGGCATTCCCGCTCCCACAGGTGCCCAGGATGTTCCTTGGATCGCATTGAAAAATGTCCAAGGTGCCCTCGCGGATCAAGTCTATAGAGTAGACACAAAAGGGGGGCAACCTGCTAATGCAACGGTACGCATGCAATAAATTTTCCATTCATTCAATTTGCTGATGTGTTACATGGATGGCAGTGTACCCCTGGCTCACCAGTCATAACCGTTAGGTACTCTGCAAAATACTGTAAGATTAACGTCAAAAAACAGCCCTACACAGCTTTAATTGTTTTTCCATTTAGGGCTTTTCGGTGGATCTATCAAACAGTAATCTGATGTCCAATCGTCGAGATGTATATTTAGTCCCTGCCAATGAAGGAATACGCCCATCAACATCTGATTTATTTTTTCTGACGATGAAAAGGCCTTGAATAATCTCAGGCATGTCCCAGACCGATCATTGTATCTGAAGCATGGGTTGAGTAGGGAAATCTCTACTCACAGTTCCCGGAATGTTACCACCATAAATGGATAAATGTTGGTTCTTTGATCTGACTTACAGCTGAAGACAGATATTTGATCACTTTTTCTGGTGATCAGCGAAAGAAGAACTTGAAAAGTTGAAGTGATTCCTCTATCATGCATTGGTGATGACACCGATTCGAATGTTCTACAATGCATGAGCACATCTATTTGCGGAGACGGGAATTTCTGATTTTACCATAGGTAGTTCGTACTAGCCTGCCTTCCTATGAGAAACTTGCACCTCTTTTATATGTATGGCACACGATCGTCAAGTATGACTGCGATTTCACGAAGAAGTATCAAACCCCATCCCGAATCACGTGAGTCTCGTGGTCTGGACCCTGAATTTTGTTTCAGTGACAGCACTATCACAGCAGTGCGTTGCGGGGTGTGCAGTGCAACCACACCACTCCCAAACACCTTTGTTGTACAGTCCACGATGAACTATGTGGCTTTTCTACAAAGAAAAGCTTATAGCCAAAAACTTTTTCCCTAAGTTTTGTCAGAGCTTTCAAACTATCTGTCGGGGCCAGGACCTGTCGACACTCTTCGACATGCTCATCCTGTTTCAGTGACTCCAAACGACTACACTCACACATCAGACATCGCCTGGGTTCGTTCAGTTGGGTTTCTCAGGACCATGGATGTCAATCTTTTTCGACTTTGACAGCGGCGAGTCTTATTGGCGGGATCAAGTTTAACATCGTTCGACAGCCGAAGGTCTCATCATTTTATACCTCCAAAAATAGCCCTATTCACAATTCATGTTCTCGGTAGACTCCTGCAAGAATATATAGAATGCGCCTATAGAAGCATCATTTACCGTTTGACGAACCGGTAGTAAGAGCCTTGAAAGACGTGGGTTAGATTCGTTACAGCTGGACGCGTTTCAAACATTCAGCTCTACAACATCTGTCGTTGGCCCGGCGTCGGTTCGCTATGCGATTTCAAAACGATTAATTTATCTTCAATCATTTTTGCATATGCTCAAGTCCAGAATCCATATGGCCGGTGCGCCCATTATTCCGTAAGACATTTACTTCGGACATTCAGGCACATTATCCTTCGCTCTATATTTTTTCAAGTCCCCGCAGTCGGATTTTTGATTCTCCCCTGAACGACAGCCTCGACATACATATCAAACCCGCGGCAGGCTATGGCAGGACGACATTTTTAGAAGATCAGATTTTATCTACAAAATTGGAACAGGGTTAGGTCATGATGAAATGTCCAGTTCCAATTCCCCACCCTGGATTCGAGGACGCGCAAGGGGTGTTCACTTGTTTCAGATTTTTCGTTGCCAGGGATTCCTGTTGAGTTGGATAGGCCTCATTTCCGGGCCCCGAACTTTGATACGAATGTGCGCTCTTGGGGGGATTAGAAGTAGACAAGCGAGTCTGCCTTCACATGCTGCCCGGTTTTCATCGCAGAATTGTATCAAGCATCTTGACCCATGATACAGTTGTCAGATGTTGTGTCAATTATTGCAACTTTTTTTAGACTACTTTTGGTTGCATTCCATAGGATCCAAGCTAGGGAGCTCGGCAGCCCTGTTTGGGAGAATACATAAAAGGCTCTCAAATTCGTCGAGTGCTTCCAAATTCCAATAACTCTACCATCTCTTCAGTCCCAGGATTATCCAAATGTTGGCAACCACACTCCTTTCAGTGGCTCTTGCGTCTGTTGCGGCGGCTCTTCCTAACCAGAAGGGGTCATGCAATATCTCGAATGCTAAGATGTCACTCCCTACATCCCTTGTTCCACCAACATCCACACCCTCCTTCATCGCTGTTGCTATCGGCACCCAAAATTACACATGTGGCGCATCAGGAACATATACGTGAGTTCGGTGTATTTCCAACATAACATTTTCATGATTTGACGATCATCTTGCGCCAGCAATGTTGGCGCTGTAGCCGAATTATTTGATATGTCCTGTGTCTACGATACCCCGATTTACTCGAAGATCCCAGATAATGTCTATACACTATGGGAGATGGCACCTCCGTTCTTGAAACCTCAGACCGTTATATCCCTGCTCAGCTCCGTTTCGACCCCTATTGTCCTTGGTATGCCAGACTCGTTATATTTCAGTAATAGTCGCTTGATGTTTCATCTGTAGGACAACATTATTACGTTCCCAATCCCGTAACAGGATCCGGTATAAGCCCCAAATGGGATTTCACATCTCAAGGGGCGTACAGAGGAAACGCCGACGCTTTCGTCGTCGCCGCTAAATCAGCCGGTGTCGCTGCACCTGTTGGTTCCCGAGATGTCGACTGGGTATTATTAACTTCAATACAGGGTTCTTTAGCATCAGAGGTTTATCGAATCGATACCAGGGGTGGCCAGCCTCCAACCTCAGTGAGCACGTTTGTGTTCATAAGCTAGACATTCTCACATCGCATTTTTAGTGCACTCCAGGTACCCCTCCCATTGCTGTCAAATATGCTGCCATGTATTGTAAGTCGAAAATCACAAGTTATATTCGAATTTTTACCAACATGACAATTTTAGGGCTCTTTGGGGGGTCAGTGAAGAAATGAATAGAATGATTGGGAATATCTATGAAATTTGGATAAACTTAGAATTACTGGATATCGGATACAGAAATACATATATCCGGCGGTATCTTCATAACCATGGCTTCCACCAGATTTATATTCGGTCACGGAATAAGTGTGGACATTGACGCATTGATCAAGATCGACCATGGCAGTGCAGAGTTTAGACAATCAGATAAGGGGATTTAAGCGTGGGAATAGATTTGGACAGGGTTGAGAAATTTTATTTTCTTGACCTGTCACCATTCTATTCACCAGCTCAAAAGCCACGAAGCTCATTCCACACAAGATAGCCACTATGCAACCTATCTTTATTCGTGAGCGGGCTAAGGTCTGAGTATTCTATTCTCCCTCGATCGGCTCTTGCTGGGCCTGGTTATAATAACCAAACGACGTACCAGAAATACAGCTCACTCCTCCGATTTATGACCCTACGATTCTATCTCAGAGGAGGGTATGGAGGATGTGAGGCTTTGGCAAATGTCGTGGAGAATGGGCGAGGGTTTCTATCTTTAGGCCTCCTACCTAAAAAATCCCTCGCTCTTTAGTGCACTTCGTGGCTCGTGGTATTCTTACCGCGTAACTCGATTCAGACTACTCTTCTGCTGGTGTCATTTGACTTTTTTTTGGACTTCTGTTGACCTTCGCGGTTTCTTTATGGGACCATCGGCGTTTACTTAGGTTAGGTGAGTAATCTATTTCGTGCTAGCACGAAGAGAGCAGCTTATCAACCATTTCCCCTCCAGGTTCTTTACGTTACCAATCTGTATACTTTGATTACCTTGTATCTTCTATTGAATTCCTCATTTCCTTGTGCGCTCACACAACCGCAGCCCGTGATATTCGGGCCGCGGGCCCGTATGGGTGGCTGATCTTCATTAGGCGATCTTTGATTGGAAATTTTTCTGTTCAACCCATTGCAATCAATTTTTATAAGGATCATTGAAGCCAATTCACCTTCACTGTGGGAGCATATGAAAACTTTGTAATGCCTTTTTCTAATGGCCCTCTTGGCTCCATACAAGTTCTCGCCTTGGCCCATATTTTTTCGTTCCATTTACCATCATTTTGGCTCCCCTCTGCCCGGGGACCATATGACGCGTATTTTTTGATGGATAAACGTTGCTGACTGGACGATTCCGGGAAAGCTTTACAGTCAGCACTAAGTCAGCAGACCGGTTATTTTCATAGCCAGTTGTTCCATATTCTTCGCTGAACGCCTCCAGAAAACTATATAACAGGATTGGAGGGGTTCGTAACGATAACTACAATCTCCCACCCATGAGTCAATCCGTCCCAAACGTTGCTGCCTCCAACACTTCCTACTTCACACCTGCCCAGAATCCTCCTGCTGGCACTGCACTAGACCCTCAGCCTAGTGGGAGGCCGATTCCTAAATTATTTCAACCTCTCAAGATCCGTGGACTCGAATTTCACAATAGAATTTTCGTGAGCTTGTGCAACTTTATCAGACACAACGGGGCGCTAATCGATTGTTGACGCCTATCAGGTAGCGCCTCTATGCCAGTATTCCGCGGAAGATGGAAAGTTAACACCGTGGCACCTTGCACATCGTTCGTCTATAATTAGAAACGAATCTCGCGCCTACTGATCTTCTTCTTGTAGTTGGTGGCATTTTCACCCGGGGACCTGCACTCACTTTCTTCGAGGCGACTGCAGTTGTACCTGAAGGCCGTATCACACCCGAAGATGCCGGGATCTGGTCCGATGATCATATTGAACCTTTCGCTAAAGTCATTGAGTTCGCGCATTCTCAGAACCAGAAGATGGGGATCCAACTAGCCCATGCGGGGCGAAAAGCGTCTACAGTTGCCCCCTGGATTGGTGGCATCCCGTTGGCGGACGAGTCTGTTGGGGGTTGGCCAGATAACGTCTGGGGACCATCGACTGTTCCATTTGCCGATTCTTACCCGAAACCAAAAGAGTTAACAAAGGAAGGTATCAAGAGGGTCGTCCAGGCGTTCGTTGATGGTGCAAAGAGGGCAGTCAAGGCCGGCATTGACGTTGTAGAAATTCACAATGCCCATGGATATCTTTTACACGAATTCATAAGTCCCGTCAGCAACAAGCGTACTGATGAGTACGGAGGGAGCTTCGAGAATCGGATACGACTTACACTAGAGGTTGTTGATGCGGTTAGAGCAGCGATACCTGATGATATGCCTTTATTCTTAAGGTGCGTTTCGACTATGACCAATGCATTCCATTTGACCTGACACTGAAATAGAATCTCTGCAACGGATGGCCTAGAAGAATCGCTCCCAGATGAGCCATCCTGGAGATCAGAAGATACCGTCCGAATTGCGCCCATCCTCTTCGAACACGGTGTTGATCTTTTAGACGTCTCTTCGGGTGGAAATCATCCCATGCAGCGTATCAAACCTGGTCCCGCATACCAAGCACCATTTGCACATGATGTGAAGCGCGCGCTTCCCGAGGGACATGGGTTGGTTGTTGGATCAGTTGGTACAATAACCGACGGCCACATCGCACAAGGTGTTCTCGATAAGGGTCAGGCCGATCTGGTCCTTGTCGGACGTCAGTTCTTGAAGAATCCCGGGTCTGTATGGGCCTTTGCGGATGATCTACTAGTGCAGCTTAAGGCTGCCAACCAGATTGGATGGGGATTTACTGGGCGAGCTAGGAAAGCGATGGGTGGTGGTCCGCTCGAGCCCAAGATGTAACCAGAAGTAGATGTATGATATTACGAAACGGAAACTGACTCTACAATAGATTAGACGATTAGAACCTGGTGGTGAATTTTATATTATTGGAGTAGATTTAGAGTATCCGCACTGGTTCGGGCCGGGAGTGACGACCTCCTGACCCAGGGCCAGGGCTAGACTCGTCCAGGGCTACCCTCCACCTGGGGGGTGGTAGATAGCAAGTATGTGATGGCAAATGATCACTTGCTTTCTACCTTGATCTTGTACTGTATACACTGTGCTCAGCTCTAGGGTATTGCAGAAAATATTTCAACGTAGTAGAAAAAATTAGTGGGTAAGTTATCGCTTACTTAAAACATGGGGTGTTGACCTCGTGGAGGTCCCTTCAGATCACCCTATGCAGTATGAAAAACGTGGACTTCCAAACACTGTTTACTATGCAGTTCATATTGAATAGAGATCTAGCTGATGGGTAAGGGAGGTCTGAACTCAATTTGTAAGATATGTTACATCACACGTCATAGACTTGCACTTATTGAGTCGATTGAACAGTTTTCTTTTCATAATGTCATCGATCCAAAGAATATTTTTGAAAAGCTCAAACTTCGCATTTGTGTCCTTCTCTTCCAGTATGGTCTTCTTTCCCATCAGAACACCTCTTTCCTCGACCCTTGAATCCCCATCCAATTTGATGAGCGAGCTGTATCTGTATACCCAGATCCTCTGCAAACGCCCACACCGTCCCCGGATTTTTAATGAATTGTCTTCCGACGATAGCAACGTCCGCTTGTCCTTTGTCTAGTACTTCCTGGGCAGTCAAACCGTTGGTAATGGCGCCAACTGAACCAACTATAAGTTTGGTGGAACCCAGCGATTTCTTGACATCATGAGCAAAGGGAGCTTGATAGGCCGGCCCGCCTTTGATTTTTTGGGACGGGTGGTTTCCACCAGTAGAAACGTCAAGAAAGTCGACTCCATGAGCAGAGAGAACAGGTGCGATCCTCACGGTATCCTCGCTTTTCCATGAAGGTTCGTCGGGTAAGGATTCTTCGAGCCAATCGGTGGCAGATATCCTGATGGGCAAAGTGAGTGTGAGTGTGATTTTATGGAAATTCAAAAGCACCCACCTGAGAAAAAGAGGCATATCGACTGGAATAACGGCCCGAACAGCATCAACGACTTCAAGTGTGAATCTGATACGGTTCTCAAAACTACCACCATACTTGTCGTTCCGCTTGTTGCTGATAGGACTTATGAATGAATGTAAAAGGTATCCATGCGCATTATGGATCTCGATAACATCAAAACCTGCTTTCACAGCCCTTTTTGCAGCATCTGCAAACGCATTCACAATTCTGGCGATGCCGTCTGTAGTTAATTCCTTCGGTTTCGGGTAGGAAGCCTCGTATGGAATTGGTGATGGACCCCAGACATTGTCTGGCCAACCTCCAACCTGAACGGAAGCAGTAGCTTCACCCGAAATCCAAGGGGCAACAGTGGAAGCTTTTCGTCCAGCATGTCCGATCTGTATGCCTATTTTTTGGTTCTCAGCGTGGGCAAATTCTACAATCGTGGCAAGAGGTGCTATATGCGCATCAGACCATAGACCGGAGTCCTCTGGGGTAATGCGACCTTCAGGCAAAACAGCGGTACTCTCTACGAACGAGAGGCCGGGTCCACGAGTGAAGATGCCACCAACTGGGAGATTCGCTTCAATAAAGCGCATATAGTGGATAAATTAGGGTCGGGAACTTACGGTGGGCTTGATGCCAGGGCGTCAATAACCCGTCCTTTGCGGAATATTGACAAAGGGGCGAGAGCTATAAAAGTCAATGAATCACTTTGACCTCAGAAGTCGGAGGCAAAAAGTGATGATGCCATACAAAAATTCTGTTATGGAATTCTACACCTCGAATCTTGAGGGGTTGGAAAACCTTGGGAATTTCCTTGCCACTGGGTTGAGGGTTGAGAGCCGTCCCTGCTGCAGGAACCTGGGCGGGGGTAAAGTATGAAACGCCTCCGGCGGCAATGTTGGCATTTCCAGGGGGCATGGTGATGGTAAAGGAAGAAATTGTGGCACAGGGCTGGAGATAAACATCTAAAGTACTTATAGGTCTTGAAATCGAGGGCTGGGGGGAGCAATCGATAAAATGACGTCGATGGACTTGAATATATACTTGTGTGAGCTAAGTTTAGACTCTGAGCTCAGCCGAAGTCTTGAGAGCTTTAGCTTGGAGAAGTGGACATCATGGCGCAATCCGGCCAGGCATTGGAGATGTCGATGATGACTGGTTGTATTCAGCCAATTTTGGCTGCCCAAGCTTTCTGTGACTTCGGAATTTTTTCCACCTGGTGAACGTTATCATAAATGTCAAGCAAGCAATGATACAATATTACAGCTGTTTTCGCAGTTTGTAAAATTTTTTTTCAATAGCGAAAGTTGCAACTTGGTAAAATTAGGTGTTTCCACAGTACATCAGGTAATAGGGGAATTCAAAGTTGTTTTCCCGTCTGTTTTCCCGCCGTTGCCGAGTCCGTTGTCGAGTCTGTTGTTAGCCTCCGGAAAGACCGAAAACGGCGCGAAAACGGTGGTCAACTTTGACATCCCCCATCAAAAACCGTTTTCAAGTCTGTTGTCCGGTTCCCATCACTTGTATTTTAGGACGGAGATTCAATTAAACTGATTGCAATTGCTGATAATGTGATAATCTATTATAGGGTCAACGGAGACTCCATCAATCCCATCCACATTTGGAAAGGTCTTGTCGGAGATTGAATGCGGTATGTTCAGAAATACAGATAGTTATGCTCAATCTTATTCCTTCTTCCTGCTCCTCTTCAAAATATGTCCCGGAGAAATTCTTAGTAGTCTGCAAAATAGTTCTCAACTGCAGATCTTAATTTATAGAAGAGCAGAAGGCATCTTCCTATCAGTTGAAGGCTTGGAAGACAAAAAATACAAGATTTCGCTACAGATGTTTGACTAGGAACACCTCAAATAATTATTCTGAGAAAAGAATGCCACAAAAATTTTAGTTATGGGCATTTACAACGTATCTACGAGGGATCTGTCTTGGATGTGTGTTGTGGTTCTTATCCAGGCCAATTTGCAAAGCTGGGTGAGTTTGAAAAACCCGATCAATGATACATCAAGATTAACGAAGTTGATTGCCCAAATCTCAACCGAATTTTGAACGTCCTTATTGAAAGCCCGACGGATGCTACCGAACACTAGCCGAAAACAGGTATTCGGTTGTCGCAGTTGGCAGGGAAAACAGGAGACTGTTTTCCCAAAGTTATCACGACAACAGACTCGACAACGGACTCGGCAACGGCGGGAAAACAGACGGGAAAACAACTTTGAATTCCCCTATTAAGAAAAATTTGTAAACTGCCATCAATTTTGAAAACAGCTTTATTTAATCAAGCATTCAGTTTCTTTGTTGAATAATTTATGTAAAATAAGAGATAAGTAAAATAAATAAATAGATTCTTTTTTTGATTTTTTTAATAAATAAAAGTACAAACATAGAACACGATGTCAACACGTACAGATTCAACAGATAAGATGGGAGCATAGATGTTGGTACAGTGGGAAATTCACAGACATTCCGAAGGTCATTTGACAAGCAACAACAGGGTCCACGAAGTGGTGAACCAAATGTAGGCCCGGTTAAAGGTCAAAAAACCAGCGGATGATCAAACAACACCACTATGTATAAATGAATTCAATTCCAATTATAACTCGTGGCAGAAATCAAATGAAAGGTCATGCAAGATGAAACCAGAACATTCAATAGAATTTGGTGGGAAAAGGCGATATTGAGAGCGGATAAGAAGATTGACTCGACGATTGGCGGGAAATAGCGATCACGACACGAGCCTGAATGGTATTATGAGGACGGGCAAAAGTAAAACTTAAATTAACTCTATACGTACAGGCAAACAGGAATCATGACACATAATCAGGGTTATTCCCCCTCTACTTCGTTTTCTCCGGCCGCTTCGCCATCATTGGCTCTGGCAGGCCGCGATCCTTTAACTTTCTTTGGCTTTGGCTCAGTTCCTTTGGAATGGCGAGGCCGCTTCTTTCCATCTCCATTCTCGACGGCGTTATTCCCATTAACGGGTTTAGGGGCCTTGGGGTCGACAGCTTCAACTGTTTGGATTGATGGGGCGAGGTGAGAAGGCTGGGGAGGCGGCGGACCGCCCGGAGGATACATTGGGAAATGGGGGTAAGGAGGGTAGGTTCCCGGAGGGTAACTGCCAGGGTGGATGTAGTACGGCATTATGGGCGGTTGCCCATTCCCGTGGGATCCTTCTTGCCCAGGTTGGCCCTCGGGGGGTGGGGGGATGTATTGACCATGCGGAGGATAAAACATTGGGTAATAGCCTTCCGCAGGCGGGAATTGGTGCGCTACTGCTTGCATCGCTGCGGCGGTTGCTGCGGCACCAGGGGGAGGGGCGGTAGCCCATTCACCTCCAGCTGGAGCTTCTGTGTTGCAAGTTGTATCAGTAACGATGTTTAAAATATGTAGAAGATATCGCACCTCCGTACGACGGGGGATCATTCGGACCGCCCTTGTTCTTGCGCTTGTAAGGGCCACGCTTAATCCCTTTCTTCCTCTCTTTTCGCTGACCATCTTTGCACGAATCGGCGACACCATACTTGGTGCAACGTTCGCAAGGTCGGTTTTCATCACAGCGTTTACAAGCAGCGGCACAATTGGTGCACTTGTGAATGATCATGTTGGATTGTAAAATATAAATACGATGAGATTAATTACATACTGCCATCTTAACTTGTTTGCGTTTCGGGCGGAGGGCGGGTATGGCCTGATTGGTAGGGGGAGGACTAAAACCTAACAGTGTTTGTAAGTAACAAAGGAGTAAAGCTAAACTTGATTGAGGTAATACCTGGTCCTTGACTTGGGTTGTATGCGAAGACCATCCCGTGTGGGGGAGGAAACATCATATACTGCGGACCCGGGGGTGCACCATTCTGACCATTCTCACCGTTGGCCCCCTCAGGAGGAGGAGGATAGGCAAAATAGGGTGGATAGGCCCCAGGGGGCCCAGGTGGAGGGTAAGATCCGTTAAAGTGTTGGGCTGTGTACGCAACAGTAGGAGGAAATCCGTGTTCTTGTGCCGAGGGAGCAGCCTTAGCTTGTTCCGTGCTCATGAGCGTTAATTCTATAGGAGGTCTTGAATGCCAGCTGGCAACTCCAAGCAACGAGAAGGGAGGTCCCAGGCGAAGCTGTGATCATGAGAGTCATGTTGTTAGTACAAGTGATATGATAAAAGATGGCCAAAGGAACGAATTGAGAGTGGGATAGATGAGTAGGAAAATTGCTCACTCCGACTCAAATCGCGAGTTTCCGATCCCGTCGCCGCTCAGACTTGCTTGAGGTCCGCTTCTGCTCCAAATTCAGTGAGCGAAGCGTGTACAAAGACGCCTGGATATGATCTACGCTCAACTATCTAGAATTAAGCAGGAAGAATCGCACTGCAGACTATGATATGCAGAAAATAGGCGGGAAATGGGGGAAAGAACCAGAGACAAGTAGCTGTTGGGAGCGACAGCTACACGTGCGAACTCGAACCTTACAGTAATTACCGAACCTTATTCCATCTTGGATAGGCCCGTGCGCACCTTCATCACTGCCTCTTTTTCCTTACTTTCATCCCTCTCTCTTCTGAATTTGCTGTGGATACGTTTGAGACCACTTTTACCTTTTTTTGAGGCCAGAATTTGTGTCCAGACTCAACCTGTGCCGTTTTCATTTCGAATCTAAAAACTTTGACTCCGCCTCAACTCCCCGGACTCCGCCCAGTGATGCAGACTATACCCAACCTCAAGACAACGCCGTATCTCATTAGCCTCCCACATTTTCTCTGGCTTAAAAAAATATGCATGTCATTGCGAGGAATATAGATCTTGTACATTATCTATTCCGATCCTCCGGACGGCTTCCGTGGAGGTGCGATGGCCTTTACGATACCGTACGAATTCACAGCGCCAAACATCCCACCTGAGCTGCCACCTTACCGGGTCTTGCATGATGATCAAACTCTCTGTCAATTTCTCCGTGATCGCGTTCTATTTCCATGCCATCCTATCGCGGATTCAAACTATGTCTTGTGTCCTCCCTAATCCAATCTGCTTCAAGCCTTATATGTCAATACGAATATACAGCATGGAGTCTGTCAAGTGGGTCAAGATAACCGAGTGGGTCCTTGTCGTCCGTGCGTTACTGATGCCCTTCCCACCACTAATCGATAATGCCCTCAACGTTTGAATATGCGCTCTGTGCAATGGTATCTGGAAGCGTAGGTAATTGACGTATTTTACTACTTCCACCTTCTATTGATTATAACCGCGGGCCTTGCAAGCCTCTATGGGTTCCTCTGACCACCTTTTCCCCATTAAAAGATTTCGACATATGGGTCCCAGATTCCAAACAAAAGTACTCACGTCCAACTTAACTTTATCTAACTTTCAACACACGAGTGCTGCATATGTTCTCTCTTCGTGATTCAGGCGCCAGGTTTATACCTCGTGGACCACCGCATTCACTCCTAGAATTCCCAAGGTATCAGAACCCTTTACGACCATCACAGAAGGCGAACACAATTTGTTTTCATCATTATTCTAGACTGGTTTTTGACGCTCTCTACCGGGCTACTGTATGGTTATGTGGTCCCACAAGGTTCGCTATCATCCGAAATCGCTGATTGAATTTAGTATAATTGTCAATTACCCGGTATATTGTCGGCCGGGTATGTGCTCAGTGCCGCCACCAGCGGTCATTTACTCGTTCAAGTTTAGTAAATCAATATGACAGATAAACCAACCCAATCTACCGAGGAGTATCGTCTAGCCGGAGACCCGAAGAAATCAATATATCTCAGGATCAAAATTCCCGAATCGCTGGGATCTCACCCCACCTACCGCAGCATTCAGAATAATGGAAGTTGAATTCCATTAAATATAAGAGTCTCTGCTGAACTCCACACGTGGTTCCGGGGTTGAAAACAACCCCATCCATCAAAGGCACATGTCTATATGCACCATCATTAATCGGAACGCCAAGGGACTCGAGACGTATGCCCACTCGCCCAATAGTCTTCAGGAGGAAGGGCCAACACCTCCCGCCCCTTTCGCCTCGCCTCGCGACCCCCCCTTGATAAACTCCTTTTGTAATCTCTTTATATGCCGACTTGCCGGTCCACTATCGCCTCCTCGCTCCGCTAACAAGGTTCAACTACAATACAGCGGCCTTCTATGATTTGGGCGGTCCCTTAGGCCGACCTTTTTGCTCCTCTTTGGCATCCATTGCCGACCCGCGGTGACCTTGGCCAATTTGGTGACTCGGGCTCCTCCCACTTTCCCGAGGCTATTGCATGATTATTTGCTATTTCGGGCCCAACTCTCCCACTTTCTAGTAGCCAAATTTACATCCTAAACCATTTCACGAGGATCCGTCGCCCAATTCCTCGACTTGATTCGCTATCCCCTTTCAATTTTTTTCGAGATGATTGAGAGTACCCTCTTCGTAAACTAGGATGAGGAAGTTGGCCGACCCGTCGCTGCCAGAATGAGATTTCCAGGTTCATCGATACTCTTGATCTTTTGCTCACTGCCCCCTCGCCAACACATATTAAGCTTCGACTGATGCCTCATTCCCTGGAATCCTGGACCTAC
Organism: Collybia sordida; assembly: GCA_037014335.1. Taxonomy (NCBI): domain Eukaryota; kingdom Fungi; phylum Basidiomycota; class Agaricomycetes; order Agaricales; family Clitocybaceae; genus Collybia; species Collybia sordida. The sequence goes on along the minus strand of JAYKXK010000009.1, from coordinate 683,011 downwards.
ATTTAGTATTGGACCGGAACAATCCCGAACTGAGTGCGAAAAATCGCAAATCAGCCACCTCCGGAAACTCTGGCACATGTCAATCATAATTCTGAACCTTGTTACACTTCTCAACCCAGATTCGTTCTGTGCATTCTATTCTGGAAAATTACTGTCTTTGATCGATGAACCAAAATGGCGCGAAGTCATGCGTCCTGGTTTCAAATCTTGACATGAATGGAGTTGGAGTGAAAGTGGTGTTCTACTTCTAGGTATTTCTAATGAGTCATACCGGCGTAAATCATTCAAGTCCTTACTAAATGATTTTTAGGTATCCTCGCATGCCCCCCAAAGGCGGATGTGGAAATATCTTACTGGTCGAGGGGTATCACAGCATTCGCTCTCTTCGTATCAGCAGCCGCATTGTCCAGCAGGAATTATCCCTCTGTCGAGGTATCTTTTGAACCAACCTATTATACTTCCACTCATACGTGGCCTTCGTGTGCCCCCTACCGCCTTACCAATATTCACCGCAAGTGTGCACCATCAATAGAGCCGTGTCCCAGCGAGCCCGCGACTGGTGGCGTGGCAAACTGTGTGTATTCCCAATGCTATTGCTCGTCAGTCTCCAGCTCTGTCATTCCGGGTGTATGCATCGACATTTGGGTCACCACACGAGTGCAATGCCCAAACAACCCTTGTCCTTATTGGAATCCCTCTTAATGCTATCAAGTCCGGCCACACTGTCGCACTTGTTTTGCGCTGGCACATGTCCATGTCATCGTCCTATCTTTCATGAGGGGGATTACGAGTGTCCTTGCGTAGCGCGCTTACTTCGGACAGGTTGAATGGTCGTCCGGTTTCCCGCATCCGATGGGCCCCAGTGCGTAAACTATGGGACAAGTTGGTGGGCTAACCAAAATAGCGCCGAAGTTTGGGATTATAGTGTTATGGGTACTTCGACGACTTCGGAAACGGCCTTGATATGTTTCGAAAAAAAATCCATATCGGTGGTCGTGGCCACTATTGTTATTCGAATCGCAGGAATTTCTATTGTGATGGTTGAAAATTATCGCGGAGAACTCATGGCCAACGGGAAAACACGGTCGATATTCTGTGCAGGACAGGCACGTCATCGATATTCGTTCAAAAGGATGAACACTAAAGCCCTCACCTAACTCCAGATCTTCAACCCTCCATTATGCTTACCATTCCCGTATCATCGTTTTTCAAAGTTTTCCCCCGTCGTAAAAAATCGCATAGGAAAGCAGAAAAAACCCCAAGTATTCGCACCACTCCCGTAGTGGGCTTGGACATACAGGGCTCGCATGGTCATCTTTCTCCGAAGGTGGGATGAATGTTTTTCTCAACGGATTATATCGTTCCGGATCCGGAAGCAAGCGCTAGGGCATTAGCCATGAGGGTAATTTAGTGAAGGGCTAAATATCCTATTTTATATATCCGGAATCGTCCCGCGATGCTTATCAACTCTAGATCCCAAATTTGTATACACGCTTAAGGGAGCTGGATGCCTAGTTCACAGGGGTGGATTGATGGAGTAACAGCGAGACACCCTTGATGTCTGTTCACTGTTTGATCTAAACGTGTTTCTATTGCCTCCCGAGGCAGTTTCAGTCGGGGGTTTTTTGTTGTTTAACTAGCAGGTAGTCCATTTTCCCCCATGGTTCAGGACATCAATGCGCTATGCCAACTCATATCCAATCCCGATATTAGTGGAATCGGGGTCAGAGTAGCATTCTACGTGCAAGCAATTTTGACTGGTTCGGTGATCGTTTCTCGATTTGCTATGTACAGTACTAAGATTTTGTGGTTCAGGTATTCTCGCATACGCCCCAAGGGCAGATTTCAATGCCTCATATTGGACGATGAATATCACGTCATTCGCATTATTCATATCTGCAATATCGTTACACGGTATGGGTCAGCTGTCCCTTTACCAAGCCATTCTCGTCGTCAATTTATTATATGTCCATTTCTTCGTGGCCCTCGCATGTATCTGGCCAGTGTACAATCGCCCAAATTTCCGAAAGCGTGTTACGGCAGTGGTGAACTTGGCGGACGTCGCTGTGATTGCCGTACGCGAGTGGTGGTGGATTAGCTTGCGCATGGTTCCCTTGACATCAATTACTACTATATTTGGCCTGATCGTTTGGATACGTCCATTGACTTTCGGGTCTCAGCCTAATTGCAACCCTCACACAACATTCGCCTTCCTCGGCATTCCCTTCTCAGCCACTGGTTCAGGACGTGTCGTGGGTCTTGTGTTCGTTGGGCTCCAGGGATATACGACCGCTGTCGTACTTGTAACCGACGTTGCACTTCTTATATTGAGCGTGTTTTTCTCTAAACCGTCGCGGAAGCCGGCTTTCTTGACCGCCCCCGCGCCGGAGACACTATTGAATGGGACCCTAAACGAGAGAGAAGCGCAATTGAGTGCCTCGGATTTGTTCTACAAACATCTTAAGATCAGTCAAGATGGCAGTAAAAACAGAATGGGCCCCTTTTTAGAAGAATGGGCTGTCCCAATGGCTGGCATCTTCCTTGTTTCTGTGTTCCTGGTCACGATTGAACGCACTATCGCCGAAAATGCATGGCTTTCGAGCGCAGATAACTCTGATTCCGCATGGACCCTGGGGCAGGTGAATGGCAATCTATCAGAGTCTGTCATGAGCGTCTGAAAACGCTATTTAGATATTTCCATTGGTGATGATTGGAGTGCCCGTAACCTCGGTTATCAAAATTTCCAGTCGGTACTGTCAATCTCGTAGGAGAAGGGCGAGGAGACTCGCAGAAATGAATAAGGATCCTGTTGTTGGTTTACGTGTGGGAGATTGGCATGCACATTTATCATTGAAGATTTAGGTTAGACAAAATTTAGCATTTGATATGTAGACGCTTATACGCATCCCCATAAACAGACATTCGCCGTTCTGAGCTGGGTAATATGAGTATTGAGTTATCCATGTTAAGCAAGTAATGTCAGCTTATGGGGGTAATACCATTCAATATGGGCTAAAATTACAGAAAGAGGTATTATAAGACTACATACGTGTGAACTGCTGATGTTTCTCATCATCACCGCTGCTTTTCTGCGTCCGTTAGCGGAACGTACTAAAAGAGGAATAAGTGTCGATAATGGTCGAGAAACCTATCCACTTACTGATACTCCCATAATTCTTTTCTGAGTGACTTTCCCCTCCGCATCTTTATCAACATGCTCTATATATTGCGCGAACGTACCAACAGGGATAAATATTCTGCCGGGGCTAGCAAGTTGCTCCACTAGTGCGGGGGGAAGCGTTGGAGCTGCCGCTCCCACGTGAATAGCGTTATAAGGCCCTGTGTATATTTAAGTTAAGGATTGACCGGTGTGACAAGAAAACGCCAACTTACCGCCGCTTGCGTAACCTATATATAGGTTGTGTTTACCTTCTGAATTGATATCGTGTGAAACATACCTTGTCGGCCATCCCCTGCAATTATCTCGATTTGTTTCTTTTCCAGGGCTGGACCAAGTCCGTCTTTTTGGATGTTCTCAACTGACCACTGTACTAGCTCTGGGATGTGGTCGATACCGACAACCTTGCCGGTTGGCCCAACCAAATGATGTAGCACTGCTGATAGGTACCCTGAGCCGCTACCAACGTCAAGGACCCTCGCTCCTGGTTCAAGGTACGGTAAGAGGTGTTCTACCGCATATGCATGCTATAATAAAATTAGCACGGGAAATAATTCCAGTTGACGCGAGCCTCTCGAACCATATGAGGTGCGCTGATGGTTGCCCCATGTCCAATGGTTCTAAACCCGTGTTTAGCTCATGTATTTCATACGATCACCGAAAGTAACACACTGTGGTGAATCTTCATATGCATCGGCTTTATACCTCACGTAGTTGGCTCGATCGACACTGGCCATTGCCTACAGGGTGTGTTTAATTTGATGTCGAGGAAGCGGACTGAATGAGGCTGACAGTTGCGACTTTTTCGGAATGAAATATGCCTGCAGTCGACATGTTGGAAATGAGCTCGCTATTGGAGTTTCCACTGCAGCGCCATGCCATGTTTGCTTTTATATACTGAAATCGACGGGAGAACGTAGCTGTTTAAAGTCAACCAGGTTGATGATGCAATTATTGAATGCTAGTCAATTACGTAATTTATATAGCTCTCCAATGAGACATGTCTTGACACAGGCTCCTAAAACCATCCCCTCGCAGCGCCACGATGACAAATGTATTTGTCCATGTTTACCTGTGGCAAACTATGTTCGTGAACGCTGTAGAGGGGCTGGCAGATTAGGCACTCCGGGATCCCCGAACCTTCCCTGCAACCTTTTAAGCGACAATTTTCGTTGAGTAAAATACCTATTTACCAAACATGATTAAACAAGACATTTTTGATTTCTTGCGTCACAATAAGTGACAATCCTTGTCAGGAAAAGTAACAAAGTATCTACATATGGCTCTAATATATTATTGTATACATGTACTGATGATATAGCCATTCAATTGAAGGATAGTGTTGATCAGTTTTCTGGGTGTCTAAGAAAATACCTTTTCATCCAAGTGATATGGACTGAAAAGACAATAAATGAATGTCTTAGTTCTAAAATTGGGGCTCTTTCAAAAAACTTATCATGTTTCGGCCAAGAAAATATCAAGAAATACTTAATATGTCCGGGTTATTGAGTTCAAACACACCGCAGTTTACTCTACTTGCGCATTGCTGATGATTTTGACGACAACCGCCAGATTGAGGCCACTCTGTTATTTTTCCTGACAGGGATTGTCACTTATTGTGACGCAAGAAATCAAAAATGTCTTGTTTAATCATGTTTGGTAAATAGGTATTTTACTCAACGAAAATTGTCGCTTAAAAGGTTGCAGGGAAGGTTCGGGGATCCCGGAGTGCCTAATCTGCCAGCCCCTCTACAGCGTTCACGAACATAGTTTGCCACAGGTAAACATGGACAAATACATTTGTCATCGTGGCGCTGCGAGGGGATGGTTTTAGGAGCCTGGTCTTGACATGGAAACTCAATTGATTAGAAAGGTAAAACACTTCGAAAAGTAATTTATATACTTAGCTAACCCCTAACATAAATGGTAGCATCTCTGCCTAAGTGGATTTCGTGGAAACCTTTGATAGTCGATTAAAACGCCCGTTTCCACCCAGGCGCCAAGCGAATTCAGTTGCATAGGATTTCGTCAGTGGTGATTTATGTAGATGCAGGAGCGAGCCAGCCGGTATCCACGTTCTCTGCCCCACGTTGGAGAGTTCCGTAATGGATGACGAATAAATGCAGTGAAGGAGAGAGCGGCCCTCGAACGTGGCTCGGATGATCGAAATTGTGGCGGTGTCGCACCTCTTTATAGCACACCAACAACAGAAAATGTCACTTTTTAACCCATTTTTTCACCTGTGTGCTCGCACACGACGCAGAGCGTAGTCCATCGTTCTCCTCATCATCGTATGGGAAGTGATTCATCTGAAACACCTGTTGGCGCCCTTCTACTCACTGTTTTTACCGTAAGTCATTTCTCAGACGATGATGTGCTGCGTGGAGTCGTTATCTGACACATTGAATTGAACAGTCGATCTTTGAGGTCTTCTTGCTATGTTTAGCAGGATACATTCTTGCTGGACGAGGTATTCTAGACAAAAAGACCCAAAAGGTATGTAGAGCGCTGCATATCTTCCAATAATCTGGCTTAACGATTCAACATTAGCAAATAAACCACCTTAATGTCTCCCTTTTTACACCTGCCCTCCTTTTTTCCAAAGTGGCGTTCTTCCTCTCGCCCGGTAAATTGACACATTTTCATGCGTGGCATATAAATTAAAACGTTGCGGTATAGCGAAATTACGGGAGCTCTGGATCGTTCCTCTGTTCTTTGTCCTAGTCACATCGGTTTCGATGGCCGTCTCGTTTACTCTAGGATGGCTACTCGGGTTGAAGCGATCGCAACGGTACGTATCCTGTGGTTTCTTTATGTTCGTATACTAACGAGACGCGATCACACCATTTGCAGAAGTTTTGCGATGGCCGCATCAATGTTCATGAATTCAAACTCACTGCCAATTGCACTGATGCAAAGCCTTGTAGTATCAGTTCCAGGGCTCGAATGGGGCGATGATGACAACAAACACGCTATGGTTGGCCGTGCCCTGACATACCTGGTTGTCTACAGCACTCTCGGAATGATGGTTTGTTCCTCAAATTTATTCTAAAATTATTCTACTAAGCGATGGTCCTATTATTAGTTGCGCTGGAGTTACGGCGTTAAGCTACTATCACAGGCAGATGAGCCGGAGCCGGAACAACAGCCCGAAGCTGATGAAACCACGCCTCTGCTCGGATTTGAGCACTGTCAGGGCGGTTCATCTTCGACATTCGTCCCCGACACCCCAAATATAGCAGCAACGCCATCACTTCGCCCACCGACCCGTCGTCGCACAACGTACTACAAATCTTTCCCCAACTCCCCAACCAGGGAAATAGCGGCTCTTCCCTCAGAATCTGCTTCCTCCAAATCCATCCACTCCACATCAGACCTTGATGGCACTGACCTCGAGGACGACCCCTCGCGTTCACCCCTCCCAGTCCATAGCACCCGTGGATCACACAGAACGAACTTTCACCGCTTCAAGCGTCGTCTTCAGCAGTTTTGGATATCGTTCAATGATTTCATGACCGTCCCTCTCTGGGCAGCCTTAGCGTCTATCATCGTCGCCTGTATACCCCCCATCCAATACGCGCTAGATAACCACGTACAATTCATCAAAGGCGCTGTCTCATCTGCTGGGAAATGTTCTATCCCACTTACCCTTATTGTTCTCGGTGCCTACTTCTACCCACCGCCTGACGAGGAAGAGGATTGTGGGAAAAGGTCACACCTTTCAACATCGAAGTCGGCGGAGACTTTAGTTGAAAATGTCAAGGGTCTTTTCCATGTGGGTACCCCACGGCGAAAACGGACGCCGTCGACCCCTGGCGAATCAAAAACGGTCGCTATCGCGGTGTTATCCAGGATGGTAATAACGCCCTTGTTGTTAATGCCCCTGATGGCTGCCTCCGCGAAGTTCGATTGGCAGCATGTATTCGCAGAGTGAGTACTGTATTCTATGGTGACTCGTGATTTTACTGATAACGAACCTTTTTTTTTTCCTTCTTGCCTTGCAGCCCTGTGTTTGTGGTTGCAAACGTGCTTCTAATCTCGTCTCCCCCTGCGTTGACCCTAGCCCAGGTGCGCTTTTTTTAGTACCGTGGATTGATATCAGAAGATACTCATGGCATTACGTCTTATTTAGATAACACAAGCAGCGTCTGGTGATGCGTTTGAACGTTTAATCAGCCGTACCATTTTTTGGTCATATTGTATTGTCACTCCACCTGCCACTATATGCTATGTCGTCGTCGGGCTCATTCTCGCGAAACTTTGAGCTCTTCGCCTGCCTGTCTCCCAAATATGGACACCTTCCTGTCATTCTAAATTTGTATCTATACGTATTGGTTGATACTGCATTTCTTTTGTACTGCAGGGCTTTCGTTGATAGTGAATAATCAGATGTTATCTATTGAATCCATGCGAATAGAAGGGTTTCGAAGCATCCGAAGCATCAAAAGTGGGCATCCCTGTTAATCCCTTAGCCCTACGGTGAGAGCTTTTCGTCTATATTGAACCTCGTATATCCAAATATATCTAATTGTTACTCAACCTTTCAATTGACCTTATCAGCCAGGTTTGAGCAATCAGCTGAAAGCATACACATTACACAATACAGACCCTTGAGAGGTGTAAAAATACATCGCTTGGTAGAACATTTTAACACCTATCACCCCCGCAATTGAATAGATTGCGACATGATTGACATAACGCAGTGTCTCAGACGCCACTCCCCTGAAATTTGTAGATTGTGATTTCTGTAGAGAAATGGTAACCTCCTAGCTGAGTTCCACCTTTTGGTGGCGTCTCCAAGCATTGGTATGTATGTTCCATCGGACCAAGGAATCACGCGCGGTGGATAACGTGTTAAATCGTAGTCGCCGTATTTTTTTCTCGTCTTTGCCTCGGCGCAGTCTTGATTTTGACTAGGCCCAGCTGTGCCCTCATTCTTCAGACCTCGAATTTTCACATGATACATGCATTTCGCTGTCGGTCTTTACTTTACACCAGTGAGCGCTGGAAGACGCTGGAAAGTTGTCGAAACGCCGAGAGGCACTGAACATACCAGTTTCGGACCGGAACGGGCTGGAACCATTTCCTTTTGATAGCCAGAGTGCAGTGGCGGTGTCGATCGAGTCAACGGGGATCGTGTCAATTATTTTGGCGAGGTCTACTGACACAAACACATGCCACTTTTATATTCATTAGACCCGTCGACTTGCGCAGGTCAAAGGGACATTTACTGGATCTTGCTAGGTAAATTTCAGCATCGGAATAAAATTAGGGTGCATTTAAGCGTCAGCTCCGATACGCAGAGGGGGTATGATGGAGCAAGAAAATGAATACGAGACATGGCGTCAAATGTTGTGCAAATTCATACAAATTTAGACCTCAGATCGCGATTATACCTTAATTGGGATAATGTCACGTGCTCATGCAAGTATCAGGGAATCACATGAAGATGCGAAGAACGTATTTGAAGAGAACACTTCGAAACTCTTATCTCTCAGTGCCCTTTCGTCTTCAACCACCACTCACCATGCCCGCCAGAACAAAAGCTTCAAAGTCAGCGTCCGCGAAAGAGAACTCGCCTCCGGAGGTCACCATTTTCTCCCGCGTTGCTTCTATTCCCATCGTACAATCGTCCCTCCAAGCTGTCGATGGCGCTCTCTTGAATAACGCATATACCTGCTCGCCTTATGCTACTGCCAAAGGCATTTCGAATGCAGCATACAAATTCTCCGAGCCGTTGCAGATCAAATTGGCACCTGTTATCCTCCAGGCCGACCATTTAGCCAACAGGGTCGTCGATGTTGTAGAACAGAAATACCCGTATCCTTTCAAGGCGAAGCCAGAAGAAGTAGCATCATTCGTTCGTGAGCGGAGACAAAGCGCGTCGGACTATGCACACAAGACCCTTGATGAAAAAGTCAAGACTCCAGCTTATGTCGTCGCCCAGGGAATTGATGAAGTAGGCTCTCATTTTATCATCTGCGACAATGATGTTGATCATCGTACATGTAGCGTTTCACTCCCATCGTGGATTACTTTGAAGTCGCCGTAACACGCATGCACAATTCCGAAGCTGGTCCGTCCACTCCCCCGGACGCCAAATATCAGTATCAGCGCGCTCTCGCCTTGTCTAAGACACTCAAAGATGACATTTATCTTTATTCAAACGATCAACTCAAGCAGATTCAACAACAATCGGTCTTAGTGTATGTCTCTTATATCAATTACATACTATCCAAAACTAACAATGAATTAGACAACGCGCAACGGAGACTGCTCACGCAATTACCAATCTCGCCTCTTCATCTATCAACCAGGCGCAATCTCGCATCCACAACCTCTCGGACAACATGCTTAGTGAGCTTCACAAGCTACAAGCAACTACGGCCTCTATCTCTACGTCTCTTCAAGAATCGGTTCAGAACTCCGCGTCCCACCTCCAATCACGAGTCCCTCCACAACTCCAAGAAACGTATCGTGAGCTTGCAAATAATCTAACTGATTCAGCAACAGAACTTCGACAAATAATGGCGAAGAAAGATATGCCGTTGCAAGAAAAAGTTGGATGTGTCGGTCATGAAGTTCGTGAACGTATTGCGCCTCTCTTAGAAGCCGTCAGAAAAGGTATTGCTGAGCTGCTCGCCCGCGGCAAGGCAGAGGCTCGTGAGGCCCGGCCCAATGGTGTGGGTGATCATTCGGGTCAAAATTGATTTGTATTTTTTATGCATTGGTTACGTCCTTCTTTTTTCTTTAGTTTACGACTAAGATACACGATGCCGCACCTAGATTTTTTTCATCATCATAGACAGTCTTTTCTCCTTCTCTCTCCTAAACCTGCCCAACTTCATTATGCGTCACGTTTTAAAATAATTTATCATTCCTACCTCCCGCTCCTACATTTAGCATATACCTTGGTGTTGATCACACCAAGGATACAGGCTATAAAGAACATAACAATTACTCGATATGTTTCAATTTTTACGGTCTTTTCGCCATCACAGAATATACTATTTTATACGACAGATCGTTAATTCCGCTGCGGGATTCGCGATTTATGGTTATTAGGTATCGTGATACTGTATGCCATTGATCAATTTCAGTCGCCGCTCACCAATTATCTGTGTGGGTTTGGTGGCATTCCAACGCACTAGTCCATCGTCCCCAAGTCATTGTGAAATTACCTTTTATAACGAACGGAAAGTTGGACGAAGTATTATAGGGTGGTTGACCAACGGAGGGGAAGCATAACTAAGCAGGTAATGACAGTATCCCCGGAATTATTTCAGCAGATAAAACATCATGATTCATGATGATCATAATCTTCAATGGGAGTGACTTTTCCAACGGTCTGGGATGAGGGCTTGGAATCGTCCAGGTTCGAAGTTGAATGTAGGTCGCGGTCGACGTGTACCAGATGAGATACATTTCTTGCTACCCTCCGCCGGTTCATGCGCGAGGTGGAGTTGTCGGAAAGTAAGCTGGTATCATATTGGGCGCTTGAACTGATCCCAAGTGCGACTCGCAAGATGATCATGCTGAAGGTTATTCCCTGGGTGTTGGGTAAGATCCTGTCAGTTGCAGTAAAATGGGTCGTTGGAGGGACTAACGAGGAGCTGGGCCGTCTAAAGAAATAGAAAGGATTAGTTTTATTGACGGAACGCCGGTTGAATGACAATTTACAATATCGAGAATGATGAATTGGCCGTTTGAATTTAACAGGTAGACTGTTACTAAGGCGATTAATGAGGATGAGTATATCCCTGCTGATTCTAAGAGGATGATCTACACCATGGCATTTTGAATTTTCATAACGATTAAGGATAGGCTAAAAAAAAAAATTAAGAATCTCACAGCAGCTGAATAGACGGGGCTATCTTGACGACGTTCACGGAATTTTCGGATCTCCAACTGGCTCCTTAATATACGATAAGCTATAAGTGCTATCATGTCTGATAAGAATTGTTTCCTAGTGGAAAAAAAAAGCTTCTGCTGGCGTACCTGTACATACTACGTTCGTGCTCAGAGTCATGCAAATGAAACTTGTCACAAGAGGAACCAAGTTCGTGAGGAAAATCCCGCCTTTCTTAGTCTCAAAGAAAGCATGTGCTGTTGCGAATCCAACAGCTAATGAAATGGTTAGTTCATGCGCATATAGTATATATATGATACGGATAAATACCGCCTGTGCCCAACCACAGCAAACTTGGCAAAATCAGGATCCACCATCTTCGATTCCAGACGACGTAACAACGATAAATCTATTTGATAAAGATAAGCTAGTCAATCTATGACATCATACTGTGGAGCCCTACATACCACAAAGCTGTCGCCCGTTAGTGTCAAAGAGACATAAACTGCTGTTTTCGCCACCTGCAATGGATTTGACACATTTTGGTAGTACTGGAGAGGCCCCTCGGGTGAGTCGAGGAACGCTGTGATTGCCCGATTAATATCGATTATCCAATGCTTTTTGATTCGGCGCGTTAAAACCAAGCACTAATCTCGAAAAGATCAGGGCTTACTTACAGTCGTCGATTGAACCCATATCAAACACAGGGTCACTAACATGACGTGATTGGGGCTACCGCGCCGCCGGTTCACTATGACCCATGCGGTAGCCACGAATAAGACGGTAAATATCCCTGAACAAGAGAGTTAAAAATGGTGGTGTGATAATTAGAGTTCTGGGGGTGGCACAGTACCGTAGCTCAGAGATTCGAGGATGAGCGCAATCAGCTAAAGCGAACATTAGTCACTTCCAAGGCTGTATGTGCACCGTGGTGGTGTAACGAGACTCACTGAAGCTCTATGGAGAGATATCGTTGCGACCCCCATCGTCAATGGAGAAAAGATCCCTGCTGGAGCAAAAGAACTATCCAGCTCCCCTCATAGGTAAATGAGGGAATTTGTTGTCCGAGGTTTGGTGCTTCCATTGCGACTAAAACGGGGATGGCATCGCAATTTAGCGAGTTCGGTAATTTTGGGTCTATCGGAGCGTGATCAGTCAAAAAAGCCAGATGACCTGTCAACATGTCGACACTGGACAGTGACTTGCATGTAAGTAACCCCGGTCGAGACACGTTAACTTACGGTTCTAGTTAGGCAGAAAGTCGATTCCTTTTACAGAAAGTTCATGGAACGAACAGCAGAGGCCTCATGTATTGGGGCTAACTTTAGCAAAATAGCACCAGCTGATCTTCCAAACTTCGCAGGGGTTCAGGACACATAAGTATTGCTAATTGAGGAAAAATCATTTATCTTATAATTAACTTTTTAGTGAAAACTGTGGGCGCATGTGATAAGAAACGCGCATATAAAACTTTAGAACTCGGGAGTCGGGACAGGCCACTAGCACTGTCGCCACTGGGGTGAGGACGGATGAACACCGGAACGGAGCTTCGGGTATACCCGTGGCGCGTCATGCGGGCGAATAAAAATAGAACAAGTTGCAGTGGTTCCGCCACCAATAATATTATATCGTTCGGAATCGATATTCGGGGAACGACGATAAATTATTTCATTATCACGTTCAACGATCCTAATTCAGTGGTCAGGTCCATCAAAGAAACTAGACTAGTGTCTCGAATGATTTTCTAGTGCGATTAGGAAATCAGTCGATTTCCCAAGTCCCTCAAATAACCGTCTGTTCGAAGTCACAATCATCCTACGCTCCATCCTAATTTCTCGGCCTACTAAAGAAGTATAGATAATAGGGGGAGATATACCCTAGTATATATATAGCCCAACTCCAGAAGTAATAATACTATTACAATAAGTTGCACCGTTATGGGTGATAGCTCCCCCCTCGCGTCAGAGTCCACCTAAATCACGATCATTTGTGTGGGTCCTCCTTCCCATCTATTCAGGAATGGCGCCCCTTATTCTCCAAATTGCCTTCTTGGAATCTGAGTCTTCCGAGTCGCCGACATAAGGGTCCGATGGTGCATTAATGTTTAGGTAGTCACGCCATTTATGTGGACAGGAATTGGTGCAAAAGCGAGCGGATACCAGTCCCAGGAAGCTTCTAGGCCACTCAAACATTGTGATTGCCATAAGCGGAAGACATCCCCTTTCTTGCCTCGGCTTTTGGGTCGTTATAATCGGAGCTGGCGTCCAGGTCACGGTTAACTTCCACGAGGTGTGAGACGTTTACCGCCACGCCTCTCCGGTTCATGCGGAACGTTCCTGTATCTGAGAGGACACCACTTTGGCCAGACGGCTGTGTGTGACCGCTCGAGCTGATGCCGAGTGCCACTCGTAAAATAATCATACTGAACGTAATCCCCTAGTTTTCAGGTGAGATAGTCAATACAAATAGTGGAGCCCAAAATTTTATTACTCACAAGTAATTGGGCTGTCTGGAATAGCATTGATTGAGAACATCGGACTTTCATGAAACTAAAATGACTCACAATATCAAGAATGATGAATTGTCCATTTGAGTTTAATAGGTAGACCGTAACTAATGCGACCAGTCCGGATGAATATATCCCTGCGGATTCTAACAGAATGATCTTTGCAACGCGGAACATTTAGATATTTGAATGAGCGTTGAGGCCATGAGACGTACGAATGCTGAGTAAACACGACTACGTTGGCCGGGATTACGGAATTTTCGGATCGCTACCTGATTCTTCAAGATGCGGTAGGCGATGAGGGCTATAAAATCAAAACTGTGTCAATGATAACTCCTGGGAGGTATTACAGTGCACTCACCTGTGCAGACAACGTTTGTAGCCAATGTCATACAAATGAAACTTGTTACGAGGGGAACTAAGTTTAGTAAGAATATTCCACCCTTTTCTGTTTCGCGAAACGCATGTGTTGTCGCGAATCCAACGGCTGGGGAGATCGGAGGTATTAGCAGTTATATACGCGTAGGCAGCCGAACAGGCGATTACCCCCAGTTCCTAGCCACAGCAGTACCGGCAATATTAGAATCCACCACCTTCGGTTCCAAACTATATAACATCGATATATCTCAACGGGTAAAATCAATACGTGAAACAGAACGAAACCGGGGTACTCACAACAAAACTATCTCCTGTGAGTGTTAAAGTGACATACACTGCTGTCTTTGCGACTTGTAACGGGTTTGATAAATTTTCATAGTAGAGCAGAGCACCCTCCGGTGCGTCCATGAATCCCGTGATGGCACGAACAACGTCGATTATCCAATGCTATATGCTGTTAGATTTATGTTCCTATCGCCCGTGATATTTTTAGAACATACAACCGTTGACTGAACCCATATCAAACAGAGAGTCAACAAAAGTGCAGAGTTGGAGTTATTCTGTCGCCGGGAGATGATGACCCAGACAGTTGCCACGAACAAGACAGTGAACATCCCTAGAATGGTGTTTAAGCCGAGGTTGAGAAGGGATGCCAGAGGAAACTGCACCATAGCCCAATGTCTCAAGGACGAGTGCTATCAACTAAAAGTGAATTAATTCATGTAGACAGTCCTGATGAAATATTGACTCACAGATGCTCTGTCGAGAGGGATTGTGGCAATTGCCATGGCCGATGGTAGAGAAGACAGAGAAAAATCGGAGGGAGCCCATTTCGGTCATCATCCCAACAAACACTTTTATGATTCCGGATTTGACCTTAACTAAAAGGGGTATGGTGATGTCAAAAGGCAAGAGTTCAGAAAAATCAGCACAACTGATCGGATTTGAGAAGATTGATGAATTAGTCTACCAGAGACCGAGATACCCCGCCCTAGAAGGTATTTGATCGATTATTGTGTCTGCATCAACAACTGTCGATTCGCCATTCGTTGAGCCGATTGATTTTGTTTTGTAAAGTTTCCATATTGGAACCGCTATCGAACTACAGGAGTTACAGGAGTCACCATGCATTAAAATTTTTTTCTACAAAGGGGGTTGAAACTCACAGGAAGTGTCATCGTGTGAAATGTGGAGTAACTCATTCTGGGTCACCGTGACGGTGGTATGAATGTTCAGGAATGACCTAGTAGCCAACATTAGTATGGACTCTCGCGGTTGTTTCGCGTCGCAAAGCGGCTTCCTGTCGGTCTGATAACTCCACCACATCCCATTTTTTCCCACTACAACCAATGTTTCTGGACCACCAACAACCTAGCCATACCCATAACGACGAACCCGCATCAACACAAACTATTTAACATAATAGGCAGAACTCTGACTTGAATGTCAAGGGAATGGGCAGCATTCGAGATCACTACTGGCGTTACATGTAGTATTGGCGTTACTGTTTGGCCGATCTAGTTGAACAGTTTCTCTTTCAGGCTTTTAAAACTCACGTTCCGTTTCGTTTCTTCACAGGTAAGGCCCGTTGTTGTTGGGTTTCGAGTGTGACCGTCATGAGACAACGGGAGTATTAAGACCGGCGTGGAAGGGTAGCTATTTGCAAACCGTGTAAGCCTCGGACCTATTGGATTAGATATGGGGATATGCGGTATGTATGACCTGGCTCGACATGTCGTTGGAATGTCGGCTAATTTATAAGCAAAGGGTTGCATAGGGTTGCATGCACGGCATCTATATGAATTCTATTTATAGTTGAATCGGAAAGTTGGCGACATCGTTCCCAGTAAAACTCTAAGTGATTGTGAAGTATAATGGCAATCTGATCAATACTTAATCAATACCTGAAAATAGCCCATCTATGATGTGCAGGAAGTATGTGTACGAACAGAAGCCAAAACTGGTTCATAACAATCATGAGTCAACGGGGCCAGGCCTCAGAGTGGAGAATCAGACTTACATTATAATAGATAAAAGTGTTCTTATCGTCCCAGGAAGAACGAAAGCGGTAGAATCGCCACCCGACAACAAAGCCAAGCGTGCAAAGAGAAGATCTAGTGTATAAACCCAGATTCCATAGCTCCCCGAGGAAATAAGACCAAGTAATGAGGGCAAGAAGAGTATACACTCGCGAAATATTCGGCGCATAGATAGGAAATGTTGATCTACCCAAGGCGAAGTCCCCTTCTGCGTCAGGAAAGTCTTGAGCATGGATTGTTGTGAGTACAAGCGACACACTGCAGAGGAGCGATTTCAATGCAATACAATCAAGCCGGGACCTATCGCCTACAATAAATGTAGATAAGAAGGAGGCTATATATGGGAGCAAAATTACTAACCCATAATTGTTGTTGCGCCCAGCTCAAAGGAGGCATACCCAATTGCATTAATGACATTTTTGCCGATCCAATGTCCAGAAAGTCCATACTCATCGTAAAATATGAGTGCCGTGGTTAACATGAAAGTGGAGCATATCACGCCCCATCCATAAGGTGTCGATGTGAAGGTGCATAGAGGTATAAGTAACCAACGGAGGTAGGTGGCACCAATTTGTGAGATTCGTCCTGAAGGGATGGGACGCCAAGGGTGATTTACTTCATCTTCAACGATGGATTTATATTGGTTGGATACATTCACTTGGAGGAGGTGCAACCAGATCCAAAAAACTGCGTAGACAAATGCACCTGCAGAGGCAACAGGGGCAGCAACACATGCAAAAAACGTCTAATTATATGATGATGGTTAATTTTTTACTTTTGCTGAAAATTAATTGTGTGCCACTGACGACGGGGAATACAATTGTCTTGAAATCCGTAAGCGTAAAAAGAAATAGTGTCCAAAAAAAGTGTCTGATTCCCAACAAAATAGAAAGGGTTTTAGGTATGAACATATAGATTTTCTCCTCTAACTGGAGGGGCATTTAGTTTCTTGTGGGATCACTCGGGTCGCTTTCGTGTGTCATTTGAGTCTCGGAATAAGTAGCAAGGCCCGGTGTGAAAGCCCAGCATGGATTGAAATATGCATATACTCGCATATCCCGTTTTATCGGAGCGCTCCATAAGCACAACCGAGTATTCGTGGAACATAGGAAGGATCATAAGGGTAACGTGGTTGTTCAGGAGATCCAGAATTGGAGTGGAAGCCTGAGATACTGAAAGGTGGAAGAAAGCTGGAAAGTATCGATGTTGTTGTGTGATTGTCTCGGCTCAACGCTCCAGCCTCAGGGCCGAGATACCGGAGTTCTCTCGATTCAAACCGATCTCCGCAGGATCCACTTCTTCAGTGTCCACCTGAGGTTTCTCCAAGGTTGAAGATACGAACATCATGGACATATCATCAGCACTTTCTTTTACACGCCATCCCTGTTTTCTTCACCGCCGATCTCCAACCATAATATTCCTTGTTGACGACTACTATGTTCAATGGGTGGCATCTAGTGTATTGTTTGGGTCTTTATATTCTCTACTTGGCCCAAAATATTCTGAAGGATCCATTGAGAAAGTTCCCCGGGCCGCTTTTAGCAAGTTGGACACACTGGTATAAGGGTTACTATGATATCGTAAAGGATGGCGGGTTCCTCTCCCATCTGGAGCATTTGCACAATATCTACGGCAAGTTTAGCCGCCTTTTTATCATTAAGCCTTATGTCGATGACATTTCTTTCATTAGGACCTGTAGTCAGGACAGGACCAAACGAAGTATGTACCTCCGAAAGTAAACCCATGAATTTTCTCACTTTGCTTTCGTTTGCAGCTTCATTTTGCAGACCCAAGGGCGTTAGATATCTATGCTGTTGGGTCAAAGTTCACAAAAGATCCATTCACTTACGCAGCTTTTGGGCAAGAACTATCCTCTTTTGGGACAGTAGACCCACATTTTTCAAAAATTCGTAGAGAAGTGTTAAATCCCCTCTTTTCCCGGCGGTCCATCCTGAAACTTGAAAATGTAGTTCAAGAAAAGGTATGGCCGAATTTATAAATAATTTGTGTCTATTTTATATAGCTGAAGGTGTTATATTTCTAGGTCGACAAATTGATTTCACGCATTGTATCCTATCAAGGCGTAAAACCATGTAACATGTCTATGGCATTTCGGTCGGCCACATTGGATGTTATCACATCTTATTGCTTTGCTAAATCTTTCGATACCTTGGACGCCCCCGACTTTCAGCACCCTCTTGTAGTCTCCATCTCATCCGCCATAACGGTAATATGGACACTAAAATATTTCCCGCTCCTCAAGCTCATAAGTGATTATGCTCCGGCTTGGTTTGCGATTTGGTTGGCTCCTGTTTCCAAAGGATATTTTAGTTTATTTGATCAACTTTCTCAATACCTCGACGGAATTTTGGCAAACCCTGAAACCTTAGAAAATGCAGGCCACGAAACCGTTTACCATCACCTCTTGTCGCCTAACAAGTTGCATCACAAGGTTCCATCCAAAAAGTCATTATTGGATGAATCTCTCACACTCCTTGGAGCCGGTAGTGAAACAGTTGGTAATACTGTCACAATGGGTGTCTTTCATATTCTCAATAATCCCACTGTTTACCAAAAACTGGTCCAGGAATTGAAAGATTCTTGGCCGGACCCTACTGTTCCGATGGCCTACCAGGCACTAGAAAAGCTACCATACCTTGTAAACCTCTCCACCTAAATCTGGGAATTGTGTTGACAACCATCACAGACATCAGTTATCAAAGAGTCTTTGAGACTCAGTCACGGAGTGGTTACACCTATTCCAAGGGTGGTCAAACCCACAGGCGTTCAAATTGCAGGCTTCGATGTTCCGGTTGATGTGAGCACTTTTAACTTCAAGGCTAGGTCAACTAGATCCCTCACGGACGCTCACAGACGGTTGTGGGCCTGGGGGTGACATTTGTGCACCTTAATCCGGACCTATTCCCAGAACCAACACGATTCTTCCCCGAAAGGTGGAGTCAACCTGATTCCAGGGAATTGGAGGCGTCTTACTTGGTCCCGTTCTCTCGAGGGCCGAGAATGTGTTTAGGTGTCAAGTGCGTGGGGTTCGCCACTCGCCGAAATGAGCAATTCTAATTGGTGCTTAGTCTAGCGTGGTGTGAGCTTTATTTACTTTTCGGGAATATTTTTAGGAAAGTCGAGATGAAGATTCATAACACATCGTAACGTCATTTCTAGCATGTACAGGCCCGACCCACTTCTGATCTTTTGTTACAGACTTGAAGATTTCGAGTTCCGCCAGCACTGGACTCCAATCTTTCGAAACCGACCTTTCCATGCGACTGTGAGGAAAAAACTCGATTAACAACTCCATTCATCGCGGGTGTTGTTTCTAAGAGCGATTGATATTTTGTATACCCAAACAGTATTTGTCCTAAATTTGAATGGGGATGATTGTTCTACCTTCCATCCGGCAAATGACCAGCAAAACCGCCGAAACCGCTTCGAAAGTTCTCCAATACGACCTTCAATATTACGTTATGAATGATCATGATGCAAAGTTTCTGGACCATTGCTTTAAGAAGCATCGTCATGCTTCCGTTTCTGATGTCGTAAATTCTATTTTCCTTTTTAAATGATCACATCTTATCTGAGGAAGCGATTGAAAAAACACAGTCCGGGCCTTAATCCACCATAAACATAGAGACTTGTATGTCCTATATTTGACAGTTCCTGTCGGATCCGGCCTCCTCGGAACTGCAAATTAATATATGGGGAAGGGTGGACTTGATCAGGTACATAGTATCGTATCCCACGGCTGCCTCCAGAACGTGGAACTGATTTCTTGATTCAAGACCGTACAATGCAATTCCCAACTTTACAGGGAGCCTCATCTTCGACATTCCGGCTCCCACCGCTTGACGGCTCTTTGACATTGCCAGAGGTATTTGACTTCCATGCAGTTAACAGCCCGGACCACCCCCTATTTCGATATGAAGATAGCGATGGGCTACACACAATTGTATGGTCGTCTGCTGTTCAGGCCATTCATACAGCGGCACGAATAATTCAGGAGAATGTGCCGTCAGATACCCATGTCACCTCGCCCAAAGTGATTTCAATCCTCGCAGTTGCAGGTGAGTGGACGTTTTATTTATCTCGCCCGCCTCACATTAACATGCCGCTGTTTCTGCAAGACTCTATCACGTACTTTGCCCTTCTTGCGGGGATCATGCGATCGGGCTTTCAGGCATTCCCTATCTCACCACGCAATTCCGCCGTGGCAGTCGCACATTTACTCAAGGCAACTCATTCGACATATCTCTTCGTGAGTGCTGATCCGGCCATGCAAGGGCTTGCAAAATCAGCACTGGGTGAGGTGGAATCCGACACCAAAATAGCAATAGTACAGTTGCCGATGCCAACGTTTTCCACTTTGTTTGGATCAAGTACTCCGACAACTCAGCTCCTCCCTAAGGGCAAATTTGATCTTAATCAGCCTGCGATCATACTACATTCTTCTGGTGAGCGTCACCAAAGTCTAGTTTGGTCGAGCCAACCAGCTGTTACAGGGTCCACTGCATTCCCAAAACCGATACAATTTACATACCGCACTTTGTTACAATCAGGCCTCTTGCCATGTAAGCTTATCTAAATCCTGAGCTTCATATATTCTCACCATCATGATGTTCCGTCAGACTACGGAGAGACCGATATATGTGGAGAGACTCTATCATCCCATGCGGTCCCAATGTTTCGTAAGGTAATCCTTCTTGGAACATTTTATTATTGATGACGACTTTGATAAGATTTGATGGGGGTCGTACAACTTCCGTGGACGGTATGTGTGCCTCCCTCCAGTGGGTTAGAATACGGAAGTCAACCAGTAATATATATAGGCATATTCGGGGTTAACCATTGCCGTATTCCCACCCACTCTACCACCTGCAATACCCACTCCTGATAAAGTTTTTGCGGCTGCTCTCGCAACAAGTTGTAGCTTGGTTTTCTGTGTACCCGTATTCTTGGAGGTGCTTTCACGTCTCTACAGGTATTTGATATCGACTCATTCTTTCATCCCTAGAGCTGGGCTCGAGATCCTTCTCGTCTACCTGCTCTACAGCAGTTCAAGACACTGGTATGGTGTTTGTATTATTTACCACGTCCTTGTCGATTTTATTATTCCTAGATTTTTGCCGGAGGACCTCTACAACCGAGTGTTGGAGACATGTTAGTGAACAATAACGTTAACATCGTTCCCCTTTATGGGTTGTACGTTCTTTATCAGTTTTCCTCCCGCATGAGTTATGACAAGATTATAGAACGGAAACAGGAACCGTCACCTTGTTCCTCCCCAGTAATTTTATGCAGTTTTATCTGTTCCAGCCGCTCATTTCTGATAACATTATTCAGAACATCCTCCGAAGGAAGGTTGGGATTACTTTAGGGTTTGTACCAGCATTTTTTACCATTTCAAAAATTTAAACGCTTTCCAAACCTAGTTTTCCCCCCATTGCAGCCCGGTTTGTGTCCCCCTGGAGGACCAAGAAGGAGTCTACCACCTAGTCATGAAAGTGGGGATTTATTGGAATGGCCCTTCACCCTTGTTGAAATAACCGCTGCATATAGGAAACTGCGACACACACACCAACTGTCCTCAATACCACTATTGACGGCGCCAAGGCTCTGAACACCAATGATCTTCTGATGCGGCATCCCACGAACCCCGAGCTTTGGAAAGTTTTTGGGCGTCAAGGTATTTGCCAAAATTTGCCTCGGTAGGATCAAGCTTTGGAGATGCATCTCCCCCAGATGACCAGATAATGCATTCCACGGGCGAGAAGGTATAGTGCATTGAGTATCAGAGATTTCGGACATTGATAGACTCTTCAGACGAACCCTGTTCCACTTGGTATCTATTGATTTCTACACTACTTCCCCACCCATTTTGACGTAGTGCATCATGCATTAGAGGCAATCCTTATGAAAGACACAAGGATCACTAGCGCAGTTATGTTTGGTAGGGGCAAATTTCATGCTGGAGTTCTCGTTATTCCCGATCAGCCGTTCGATCCTTCCGACTTAACTCGTCTCGCTGAATATCGCAATGCTATATGGTCAGTATCAACGGCTTCGTACCCGTTTTCATAAAATATTGACGTCTGCGTGAGGCCCACAATCGAACAGGCGAATATCTACGCGCCATCGCACTCAAGGATCTTCAAAGAGGTACATTTTTCGTAGTTGCATCAAATCCTATTAACGTTTCGGTTAAGATGATCATTGTTGCAAATCCTCATAAGAAGCCCTTCGAGCTTACTGCCAAAGGAACTCCACGTCGACATGTCGTGTTGGATGCCTACGCGGACGAGATTGAAGCGGCCTATGACGCTGTGAAACAGTCATCACAAACCCATTTACAGCCTCCCTCCGAGTTCACACCCGAAACCGTACTTCTGTTCATTCGCCAAGCCCTCACTGAAATCATGCCAAAAATACCAGGGGATGATGACGATATTTTCCAGCACGGATGTGATAGGTAAGTCCTGCGCTTCTGGTAAGTGTCTGGCGCCAATATCGTCACTAGCCTACAAGCTACGTGGTTGCGAAACACGATTCTTCATGCCATTCGCACATCTGCGCAAACCATTAATACTCGGGTACTGCCGTACAATTTCGTCTATTCCAACCCGACAATACGGCAATTGGCGAATTATACTTTGCAGGTCGCCCAAGGAGCTCGGCCGTTGACTGCAGATGTACAGGAAAGAACAGGAGCTATGAGGGCGATGGTATTAAAATACTCAACCGGTTTCCCTCGTCACACGCCTTCCAACAAGGCTCCGCCGCAGGATTGTGTCCTTCTGACTGGAACTACAGGGATTTTGGGTAGCCTCATATTGAAATCTCTCCTTGAGAAATCGGGTATAGAACTAGTTTTCGCGTTGAATCGCCCAGCTACGAAGGATGGAAAGGGTATCCGAGAGCGACAGAAATCTGCCTTTGAAGGTGCCGGGATAGAGGAAAGTTTGATAGACTCTTCAAAGCTCAGATTGCTCGAAGGCGATCTGAATGCACCGAATTTTGGTTTGCCCCAGGAAGTATATGAGGAGATTCATATGAAGGTTACTATAATCATCCATAATGGTTTGCATTCTTCGATACACTCGTCATGTCGAATTTGAACTCATTCAATACCAATAGCGTGGCAAGTTGAGTTTAACAGGTCGTTATCGTCGATGGAGCCCCTCGTGAGCGGGACACGTCGGTTGGCCGACTTTGCTCTGACAGCACCTCATCCCACTCCCCGTCGGTTGATTTTCCTTAGCTCGTCCTCAGTGGTTTTAAGTGGGTATATCGTGCAGTTCTCGTCCGGTTTCATACTCAACCAGGATAGATCGATCGGGGAGCGATCCCACCCCTGAAGGGCCCGTTACCGACCCTAGCTATTCTATGGGCTCCGGGTATAGCGACTCAAAATGGGTCACCGAACGGATCCTGGATGCGGCCGCCAGTCAGGTTTTTTCCCCAATTGTGGTTCGCCTTGGGCAATTATGCGGAGGTATCGGGGGTGCATGGAAGACAAGTGAGTGGTTCCCTGCGCTTGTTCGGGGTAGTCAAGTATTCGGGTGTCTACCGGATATATCTGGAGTATGTCCGGCGCTGTTCCTGCTCCTCGGGGACGCTTATCTCATTCTTCTTTTTGCAAAAGGTGGTCTCTTGGTTCCGCACGTCGACAGCCGCAACAGTCGTGATTGAATTATTGGACAGCAAAGAGCGGTATTTCCAGATCGCGCATCCGTCCCCAATACCGATGTCTCTGATCCTGCAAACGCTGTCGGCCATCTTTGGTATTCCTATTGTTCCATATGGGCAATGGCTGAATGCTCTGGAAGATACGGCCTCGAGGGGGAATCCTGGGACTGACAATCCGGCCGTACACTTATTGGAATTCTTTGCGTCCCGGAAAGGGAATGCAGAAGTTGTAGATAGTGGTGCTGAAGCACTCTTCGGAACTTCATTGATGACATCCGTCGCCGCGGCTTCCGCGCCATCGTTGAAATCGGCGGCGAAGATTGGTCCAGAGGATATTGAAGCTTGGGTTGCGTATTGGCGCAGGATTGGATTCTTGGAGTAGATGATGACATGGCAGATAATTTATTAGTTATGAAGGCTTTGCACGTTGTGGTCGCACACCATTCAAAAACATGGTGGGAAAAGTCGTTCCACTATTCGCCTGTCGTGCTCTCCGTTGAGAAGTTGAGTAATTTTTCGGCTGTTGGATTTGGTTGGAGGTGCGGGACTGTCATAGTGTATCAGTGAACATCAGTTATTCCGAGGTATTTGGGTTTGACATATCCTTCCCTCTCGTTTTCTTGCTACCCCTTAGTTCGTAGTCTCCAGTTCAAGATAGCGAATTACAATCGGCGCTGAAAGGTAGTAATATTAAGATATTAGCCATTGATGTGTTTTGACCTCACCTAGTTCTCCTAACAGAAGTCGGCCAAAATTGACATTGCCATTCCAGCCTATTTGTCCACCCCATGCCGTAGCCTAAGTAGTAGATTCTTTGAAAAAAACTTGACAGAGTAGGCTCACTTTCATCACGATTCATGCCCCTAACACGTGTATGTAAGTACCGACAGCCAGGATTTGCGACCCAAGGTGGCTACCGATTAAGACGTACGAAAACCTATTCATGTAGTCAATCATGAATTATGGACAGGAAGAATGTATTTTTCACGTTCCCCCATACCTGGCAAGGCAACCTTCCGACAAACGAGACTATCAGTGTGGCTGTGCCTTTCGGTTGGTGTGTTGACTATCATCAAGGTTTGAGTTTGAACAAACTCTCTACTTATAGCCACCCTTTCCCACCCCATAATCACTCTCATGGACTGCCGTCATTCAACTCACCTGTCGCAACATGCAGCGTTAAGCTCCATTCTGCTATAATTACAAACTTCCCAGTGATTCCACTTAGCCCTAATGTCACGATACCACCAAACATTCCCTCCAAGTGAAAAGAGCACAGCCCCAGGCGCAGAGCCGGGGATAAATCCTCGCCGTACATCATCGGCAGTATTCAGGCACTTTAAACAAGAATGCGTCATAGAGATCTCGGATTATTCGGCGGATAATGTTTCAGTAAAACGGTTGAACAACGCAGAATTCATAAATCTTATGACGCTGCCCAGTTCACCTCAGGGTTCCACTGGGCTGGGGTTGGCGAAAGGCTTGCCTGCGTATATAGGAGTCAGATGGATCAATATCGGTGGAATTGACTGGAATGTAATGAGCACTCTAGCGCTAAAGTATGGTGAGACAAGGGATTGTTATGGCATTATTCTCTTCACTAAATTTACGTAGATTTACACTCCCTAGCACTGGAGGATGTTATTCACGAACAAGGACATAACCAATCGAAAGTTGATTACTACCATGCCCACTTGTTTATTCGAATTCTTTGTCACACACTTGACCCCAACTCGGACAGCATATATGCAGACCCCAAATCCGAATCCCCACCTTCAAATTCCAAGGATTCAATCCTCGAAAGAGGCGATCTCAATACGGTAAAAGATCCCGTATCTTCCGACACCACGAAGAAATCTCGGGCTCCCGAATTTGCACCTTCTCGCACAGGATTGACTGGCTTTCATGCACCCGTACGTACATTTCGCCACAATACGACTCATGCTTATCGGAACCTCGTCAAACAGTCCCGGCAACGACAACTGCTCCAGTTGCATGCACTTACGATGGGCGACCGCATTAATGTCAAACGTGAACCCATGTTCATATTTCTCCTCCCCAATGGTACCTTCTTCATCCTTTTCGTATCGTGGTACTAAGAACACGGTCAGGGACTGTGATTTCCATTCACCTAACACCCAATCTGGATTTCACCACTCCAATAAGTGAACGAATCTTACAGTCTGAGTCAGTCTTGCGCACTTCAGCGGATGCCTCCCTTCTTGTTCAGGGTCTACTCGATTTGGGTACCGTCTATTATATATTTAGTAGCGCTCGGAAATAACCAGCCCCCAAGTCGTTGATCGTGTCCTCGAGGTAACTGACAAGTACCAAGATAAAATTTATCAGCTTGAACACGATATTCTTTTGAAACCTCAAATGAGCACAGTCCGTAGTTGTATGTTCCCTCCAATATTTTCATATTAGCACTGACATCAATTCTTCCATCTTCCAGTGCACATTCTTTCTGGTGATCTGTTCTTGCACAAGCGTACTCTCGAACCGATCAAAGCGATGCTCTACAACCTACGGCGGTACGACACAGATCGCCGCATTGCTCTCGCAAGCAATGTGGATCCAACGATGGGACCCGGAATGTTGGATTATCAATCCACGGGACAGAAAGATGGAGATGAGTCTAAGATTGAAGGTTATCTTAGCTATAAAACCAAAGTATATCTGGTACGTCATGCTCTCTTCGTGGATTAGGCTGGACACATTGATAGGGTAGCACAGGCAGATGTATATGATCACATTGAATTTGCATTAACGAGCCTTGACATGTTCGTGGCGATCGCAGAGAATTTGATCAACTATGCGTTCAATGTGCAACCTAATCCTTTCTATGCGACAAGATTTTCTAATGCTCAGGTCTTAGATGGCATCGTATGAAACGAACCAAGTCATGTAGGTTCTATATTCACGGGTCGTAGCGATTTTTGTCTAAAAAGTACCAACCTATGGCTAGGCGACGACTCACGCTTGCTACGATCATCTTCTTGCCACTCACCCTTCTGACAGGGTATTTCGTGCGTACCCTTTCCCCATCTCACTCAGTCGTCAAGAGGTATATGGCTCAAATTGAATGTAGGGCATGAACTTCGATCACTTTCATGCGGTCCACAACCACTCAGACCTCTTGTATGCTACTAGTCCTCTTACTGGAACTTTCCCTTGTGATTTATGAGATTGGTCTACTAGATTCTGGACAATATCCCTTCCCGTGATGGCTGCATTGATTCCGATATTTATGTTTACGGATATCCAACATATTGTGCATTATATCAGGAAGTGGATGGCTACTCGTGCAAGTGTCAAGGTGCGGTCCAATTTTCTTCAATTTTTCATCCTCCGAGTTTCTGGCCTCCTCTTCATCTTTTCGTGTCGACTGATTTCTCTGTTCGCCGGCCATATAGGGATACAAGCTGGCATAGTGCTTCAAAAATATTGGGAGTCGCTGGCAATGCGATAGGTATGGTGAAGGCAAGGCCGTACTGCAGTGTTTGTTGGGTGTACAACACAAATTCTAGTATTCTTAGGGGATTTATCAACACGTTTTAAATTGAGGCAGCATTTCACTTGGAGCAAAGAAACGATTTTTTTCCAAAGCACTATCAACCAACAACAAGCGTCTATATTATTCACAATACTACAGAATAAGTATAAGAAAGTGAAAGCATATGTCGGGTAAGGCATATTTCGTAGCATATAAATACTGAGAAAGTAGTAAAAAAAGGTCGCCATCATCGATATGAACCAATTCCCTCTACAACAGTTATAAAAAATTATAAGCTTCTAAACTTAAGTGAGGAAACAACAACGAACCGAATCTGTGTCTCAGGGCAATTTCATAAAGGTTGGTTGCAAGCGCATCACGCGCTGGGTTTTTCATCCTGTGAGACCACAATTAAGCTCCTCAGGAACCATTCTTGAAATTTTCCACATACAATACATGGATTGTTATATCCGCAATACTATTCGATGGAATCTGCGCCATATATCGTTGAAATGCCGCGTCGACATCCTGCCTAAGGGCTCCACACTTTGGGGAACGCCGGAACGCTTGAAGCGCATGAGCCAAATGCCCAGGTGAGACACGCCTCTCGTGAGCCCATGTGATGGTTAAATGTTCAGCCAAAATTGTGAGCGCTGCTTGAGTTTTTCAGGGAAAGTGCTCTCAAAAATTAAAAAGAGGTTATTTCATACCGACCCCAAGCTGCAAATATCGGAGAGTAGGGTTCGCCGATGTGCATTCTTGCTCCTTTTCCGACGAATTGGATCGTTGATGAGCTAGATTATTTAAGTAGGCCAATGCTGATACGACATACGAAGAAGGTAGCCAGTGACGCTATATTCGAGCGCATTTCAAGGTCCTATTGGAACCCATTGAATTCAGTGTAATCTGAGAAAAAGGCTTTGTACTAACCAGCTGTAATACATAAGGGTTTGAAGCCGTCAATAAAAAGGGACATACCAACTATTGCGCGTGTCAGTAAAAAATAAATGGAGTGCAGCTATCAATCGAGTTACGCGCCTATGCAGAAATATCGTAATCAACAGGTAGCGTATAAACTTATAAGAGCACTGTTCCAAGTTCTTACCCGCTGGGGGGGGGATTTCAAGTGGGATCTTCAAAATAAATAAACGATACTCACGTTCTAAAGAGATAACATGCTGTTGGCGTGTAAGGTGATGGATGGTGGATTTGATCACTTACATCCTGAATCAAAATTCAAGATGTGGTAGCACATACCCAAGAAATAATATACTGACCGACTATGGGGAAAATGTTTTGATGGATCGTTATGAAATACAACACAGGGAAATACTCACTGACTATAAAGATTGATTGAAACGACAAAAATGCTATGAGCGAAAAGGCGCCCGGTGGCAGAATACAAACACATACGACCTATATAAAATATCTTTAGCAATCGTGATGGGTTTAACGACAACCGACACGTACATTCTACCCAAAAAGAAAAGGCTTGTATAAGAAAATAAATGGGCAAGTAGAATAGAAGTACTTGCCCACTTGTTTATACGTTAGATATGGCATCTACGCGTAAAGAAAAGAGCTACAAATACTTACATTCTGTGAGGAACGATGAAAACCAATAATATATAAATTGCGACGTGTACCACTGAGGTGGGGACACTTACCGGCTGCAGTGCATCCAAGATTATGAGTGAGCTTACCGGAAAGAACACAACTCACGTCCTAACTAAAGGTTAAAATGGGGATATAAAAAAGAAATTGTACTTGCTTCCTGTAGTTCAACCAGGATTAAACGGTTAGGTCCAAGTTATATCTTGCTTGCTCACATATTTCTGATTGTAGGTTTGAATAAAATTAATATTCTCAATGGAATAAAAATACTGACACTCTGAGATTATTCAGTAAAAACTCTTTTCTGAGAAACGGTGACTTACAAACTGTCACGAGATCCAGCCGTCTGGATTACTAAATGTAAATCAGAAAGATATGGAGCCTACCCACTACGGAGTGTATCCAGGCTGTTAGATGGAAATGGGTGACCAAATTAGACAAATACGCACAGTCTACAGCCAGGAAAAGCGGTATTGTTTAAACAAAACCCGGATTATTTTCTAATTCATGGCTCACAGTCTAGTAGAAATTTTTTTGAATTACAGTCTTAAGGGCGGGTATGTAAAAACTCACAAACTGTAGGTAAGTAATATTTTGTTTTTGTTGTGAGGTAATTGCATTCTAAACGACAAAGGCACTGACCCTCTGGAATAAAATCAGGTGTGGGTAACGGCTTGTGAAAATTGATCCTTTCTCACCATCTGGGGAAGATTGTGAACCATAACATCTTCGGTTATTTGACTTAGGGAAAGGTTAATTATTGTCACTGACATTCTATAATTCCGGTCAATTTATTGTGAGTTGTCGCGACATAATCACTTACAAACTATATACCCATGAGTAAATTCTCAAACCGATCCAGGCGAACAAATTGGGCAAGGGGAGAAAGAAATACACTTACTGGCTAATACGGTCATCAATACCATACATATTAAAATCTATATGATCTAACTCACATCCTGTGTATTATCCACTTGAGAAGTCGGAACTTAGAGGAGTTGAATACTTACACCCTGTCTGAATAGTAAGATTACGGGAATTAAAGAGAAGCATCCAACATACACCCTAAAAAAATTAAGTAGTAAAACGACAACACGAAGAAACGCGTCACTCACAGTCTATAAATGATTACGACCCATGTTGTTTGAAGAGAGGAAATACTTACTACCTGTATGAAAATTTAAGTACCCGAACACAAGCCAAGGAGATAGATATCAAAGCTCACAATCTGTATAAAAATTAAAATCAATATGACCAAAATAAATTCACAAATACGTACTCGCTAAAATGAACCCAGGATTACCAAAAAATCAGGCACGGTGCAAGATATTATAACACTTACTTGCTTTTCAACAGTAACAGTTTGATAGCATGTAAACACAATTCAGATTTTGGTACTCACACGCTATTGCAATATGGATGGGATTGGTGACCAAGCCATAAATATGATGGGTATTTAATCAACACTCACATACTGTTGGAAATAACACTGTAAGTCGCAAAACAAATTTGGATATGCGAGCATTCAGACTTACATCCTGTTGTGAAACAAGATTATGGCCGAAAGGTTATTTCAATTTTTTTCAAACAAGACAATACTCACCTATTTGATTTGCAAAATCATGAGAAAATCACGGGGTAGGATTTACTCAATACTCTGTAAATATATCAAGCGGAGAAAATGGCAATTTTAACCATCCGCGGACTCACCACATGATAAGGAAAAAATGAAAAGACAATAGCTATTAATTCCCCAGGCCACCGCTTGGGGTCCCTGTGAAAAGCTTTCTTCGTCACTTGTCTGGTTGGTTGAAGTTCTTATCAGCTATATTCAAGAACTTGGAGTAGGCCATTCACCTTATTGAGAACTCTATTGCGAGTTCTAAGCTATTGTGTTGAGTCGAGACGAATAGTGCCTGCAAATTTTCGCTAGTGAGTACCGATGCAGTATGCCTTACCAAGGCGTCGCAGGTAGTCCACGGCTCGTTTAATTCTAGGCATATGTTGAATGTTACTGTTGTCGGTACATCCTGTGATATTTTACCTTGTAGCCGGATATAGGCATTTGGTGGGTATTTCATATCCTGCACCTTTTGACGGATTTCATTGAAAATATTCTCAGCACGTTCGCGAGCGGCCCGCCTGGCTTCATCCCAGCTTTTCCTCTCATTTAAAAGTTGGCTTATCGCCGTATTTTCCAGGGCCTCAGATTTGGTAAAAATGAGGACAACGGGGACTGTAAGGGGGGTGAGAATCGCAATGATAACGTTGAGATTTAATGATTACCCTTCCCCATTCCTGGCTCCGAAAAGAATTTAGTCTCTGCAAACGCGATCGGACGATCATTGTCCATCGGGATGCAATACCTCAAGAAGGGATATATCATGGGGGCATCTCCATAGTGTAGAAGAATCATACACACCATATTACGTGAATTTGATCTTGCAACTGCTTTGCCCCCGACCGCTTAGCTATGAAAGCTTTTACCTTTTTCAGTTCATCGACGCCCCCGGCTTCGAAACCACGAGAATCATGAAAGATGAATTGTGGTCTTTTTCGGAAGACCATCTCGTTCTCGATGTCGTGATTCCCACGCTAGATATAACGGATTCTAAGGTTCCTTAGTCCGCATAGAGAAATTAGAGACTAGCCTCGATACTTGGTTTTAGGGTAGAATCCATGATCTGATAGTTTCCCAAGTTATAACCCAAGTGTGCACAGATAAGTTCGCAGAGTATTACTCACCTTTTCTCCATTGCTGTCGTAGACGACGGGATCCTCTGTGGTATTACATATTTTTTTGAGTATCGTTGTCTTGCCAGAATTAGCACGGCCGATGATGACGACGCGGAAACGTCCTGCCTTCTCTTGTAATTCTCTAGCGGAGAACCCACCGGGCACAGTATAGCTAAGGGGTCAAAACTAGCGAGTTAATAGTAGAAAGTTCGACATTAATGTCCCTCACCTCATTGGACTCCAGATGTGGTACGAGGAACAGAAAATAGGAGTACTTATGACCACTGGTCACTAACAGGGCAGTACACTCGTACTTCCGCTCGGTGGGTGTCCTATATTTACCCATCCCACAGCTCATTAACAGGTGACCCCTGATAAAAAGGCGACACACGTGCGTGGTATTCCTGAACGCGTCTATGTCAACAAGTCCACTGGTTTCCCTCCTTTCCTGATCATTCGCATATAACTAAGGTTATGTCTTCCAAGTCAAACTCGGCGACAGGCTTCTCTATGCCGAATTGTTGAGGTGCACTCTTGGGCCCACTGCCAAGGATCCAATGATACTGCGATTTGACTGTTACATTACATCAGTACTCAGGACTTATCTCTTGATCGGTCAACTTGAGTCAATTTTGCTATATATGACTCTGCCGGTTGATGTATTCATCACATCCGTAATCCAATTCCATAGGTCCACAGCCACTAGTTATTGCGGAACAAGGCAAATGTAGAAAATTGATGGGCCACTGAAGGATCAAGCTTACAAAGTTGCACCGTCCCAAACGGCTAGAATCATAAATGGACCATGGTGCAAGTTGGAAACCGTTGTTGACCAATGGCTCCCACGGTTTCAAACACACTACACAGGTGCTTACTCTTTGACCTTGTTTGGTGTTACTTCAAATTTGACGTGCCTCCTTCGAAGTTCAAGGCTCTGGCTTCGTTCATACCAAAAGTTCACAGTTTCAACAAGAAATCCTGGAAATTTCATGGGTTAGAAAGTAAGGTTTATGGCCGCAGGTGTGGAACCTCAAGCTTGTTATGGAGTTGATTGTTGAGTTTGCACCTCACCACATTTCGCACCGTTTCTCCCCTCGCATCCTTGAACCAGGGAATTGTTAACCAGGAGTAAACAGCACATACCCTCGGGTCCATCATATCCAGTAGACGGCTTAGGGCAGAACTACATTGTACCTTGACCTCACTCTAGCGCATCTACCAACATCTAACCAAAATAACATGTGTCAGAATCCGACCACACTATCAATCAGCTTCCTGCCAAATTCAGGTCAATAGTTGTTCATCAACCAATTTCTCAGACAAGCAGTACACAACCGGACTCGGCATATTACCTCACGGTCGAGCTGTCACCTTTCCAATTGACGTTAACGTCGGATTCACTTATTTTTTTAGACGCAAGTTTTTCCTACATCATGAATGATGAGGTCGTTTGACGAATTCGAATCTTTGATTCTTTATCTTTCCGTACTAAAGAAAGATGAATAGGACGTAGTGAGGTGATTAGAAAGATCTTTTTCGTGCTATGTCCTACTCACGATGAATATTTTTCTTGCTTCTACTATAAATCAGTGTCAATGTTCAAACAAACTACCAAAGGACCTTGCCACATTACCCAATTCTTTTTCAACTCGATTTCCGTTCTTGAGCCTCAAAATGACATTCGGAGCCACACTCATACATGAGTTGTAATCATGGTGTATAAGAAATTCTACTGTAAGGGTCTCATTACCCCCGCCTCACTTAATCATATGACTGCACATTCGCGTCCACCCACCACGAACATATCAGTTAATAATCAGCCTTGGCGCAGGATTCACTCACGGGACACCATAAACCGGAGTAATGCACTCTTGTGCCATGAGGTCTACTCGACGTCTTAATAAAGATCGACCAATGTAATCCATCAATAATACTGGCAATGGAGCATGTGCTTTATGTTTTTGTTTTTTGGCTGCCCGTACCCGATGTTAACCGCGAACGCGAGTCCACGGCTCTAAATTGTCATTACTGCCGTTCTCGGAAGAATATAAAGGCAAGTTCAGTTGCTCGCCCTCCCGTTTTTTAGGTATTGGTTCCCGAACGTTGGCATACACATGCATTTCTTCACAGTCCTTGCTTCAACTACTGTAATCGCAATCGCACTGGCGAGTCGTATCCCCCTGCAGAATATTGAGAAATATGAGGGCACAATCACTGGGAAATTTATTGTCAAACTTAAAGATGGTGCTTCTAAAACCAGGATCATTCAGCAACTAGATACCAAGGCGATCACTCATGAGTGGCAAATTCTCAATGGGTTTGCTGGTGTGTCTCCACTAATGAGGATTGACTTACCGCCAATTGAGATACGTTCTGATATAGCTAACCTTAACACTAACGAAGTTGACTTGCTCCGCGCTTCACCCGATGTCGAGCTCATTTCCGAGGACGGTATTATGCATACAACGGCGACCGTCACTCAGTAAGGAATCTTGCCGATTTACATGAACCATGGAAAGTCCCACTTACACTTTCTCATTTTAGGACAAATGCCACTTGGGGACTCGGGAGGCTGAGCTCGTCCACAAAACTTCTCAATCAAAATACAAGGTAATTTTATTCGGAAAAGAGGGCTACTATATTGCTAATAGCCCATAGCGGCTTACTTTTTCCTTACACGTACAATGCAATAGGAGGTTCTGGCGTTGACATTTATATCGTTGGTGAGTGGACACTTTTCATACAAGGTTTCCGAGCTTAGTGGTTCCGCATATTGTTATCAGATACTGGTATGTTACTTATTTCTTGATTATGGTCATATTCATAGCATTTTAGGCGTAATGGTTACCCATGTGGGTTGGATCAACGTCCTTGTTTCAGCGTGAAGTTCAAGTTTGAATTAGGTAGATTTTGGGGGTCGGGCGCGGTGGGGGGCAACATTTGGAGGATATCCGTCAGTTTATCTCTTGACTACGCCCCGTGTCGCTCAAAGTAAAACTGAATCAGTGATGTTGACGGAAACGGCCATGGTACCCACTGCGCGTACGTGTTTTTGATCACTCGAAATCTCAAACTACTTAAATCGGAACAGAGGAACAGCTGCAGGGAGTCAATATGGTGTAGCCAAAGTACGTAAATGGGGCCAATTGCGCAGAAAGAGGGTTTACAACATTACTTCCTAGTCGGCCAATATCGTGGCTGTCAAAGTTCTCAGCGATGCTGGGTGAGCCGTAAATTCAACATTCATAGAAGAGAAGCTTAAAATGTCCTAGAAGTGGGGCCGTGGCCGACATGTGAGTTTCTCATGGATTCGCTAAATGCATGGGTAATTGATATAGCGTTTACCAAAAGAGTTTCTGGTATAAACTTCATAGCTGCGTCCGCGCGTGCATCTGGCCGTCCCTCTGTTGCCTGTATACCTCTTGGTGGAAGTGCATCAACGGCTCTAGATAATGCAGTATCTTCTGTATGTTTTTTAGGCTCCATTCAA
Source organism: Collybia sordida (assembly GCA_037014335.1). Classification (NCBI taxonomy): domain Eukaryota; kingdom Fungi; phylum Basidiomycota; class Agaricomycetes; order Agaricales; family Clitocybaceae; genus Collybia; species Collybia sordida. The sequence continues at coordinate 648,027 of JAYKXK010000009.1, read as the reverse complement.
TTCAAGGTTCCTAAGTCCTTGTTCAACAGCTTATCGCTAGTGGGGTCCACGTCGCTGTATAATGTTCCTCGAAATCGTTGCAGTTCCCGATTCTAACCTTTATTCAAGGTTTCCGCAGGAAGTTCCAACCTCGATGCAGGAACTACATCCCCTGCCAGGGCCCCTGGTGCGGTGACTGTTGGAGCAAGCTCAATTGCCGACGCACGTTCATCTTTTTCTAACTTCGGTTCTGTTGTCGACGTTTACGCCCCTGGGCAAAACATCATCAGTTCTTGGATTGGCACTCCGACTGTTAGTAGTTTATTCATATTAAAGTCACCATTGTCTGATTTGTTTTCACTCAAGGCGACTAATAATTTATCGGGTACATCCATGGTGTGTGGTTGACTTCGAGCCAAGAATTTTTCTGACTCGGGGGCTAGGCTACGTGCTACATCGCTGGCCTCATTGCCTTATTAATTAGTATAAATGGTAACTCATCTCCTGCCAGCATGAGTACTACCATCCAGTCGTTGAGCATAAAGGGTGCTCTTAGTGGTATTCGTACGTAAATACGAACGAGGGAAGGTTCATGCGTCGCGCTGACGTCTCGTCTTCAGCGTCCGGCACTCCCAATAATTTAGCTCACACTCAGTTATGAAAGGTAATAAATCTTTATCTTTTTTTGATTTTCTCCAGACCTGATTGAAAGAGCCCGTCTCATGTATATACACAAGTAGCCAACTAGCAATTGTGACGTAGGGTAGGATGTGAAGTATATTAAGGTACCATTCTAATTAAAAAACCGGAAAGGTACGTATTAGTGCGATGAGGGTTGTGTTGTGTCTTGTTATAATAGGGATTGTAACTATGGGGCGCTGCAAGCCTGGTGGTCTCTTCTCAACAAAATCATGGGGTAACAGGCGGGAAATTCAACAGTTCATCTTCCTGATTCTCCCATGAGCTGTCAATAGCTTGGATATGATCGTGTTGTTTGAATGCATCTTCATCTTTTATAGTAGAGGCATTAATTAATTCGATGATCTTTTCGACTGTTGCGTCGGGTCCACCTGTGAAAACAAAGGTGACTTTCTTGGAATACTCATCAATTTGATCGAGGAGATTGTGGCGGTCGTCGGCGTTGAAATATATATGGTACGCCAAGTTGATGAAACGGCGCTTAATGGGGACAGTCACTCGTTCTGGTACACCACTTTGTTGGGAGTGTGTTGCTAGTATGTTTTGAATCCAAAAGAGATTCTGCATGACGAGAGTAAGGTTGAGGATATATGTCATTATCCGTCGTAGGTTGGTGTGCCTAATATGACGTATTTGGTCAATTCGCCGATTGTAAACAGAAAATCGATCTCACGTCTTGTGATAGACTTCATGGGCCCACACTGCTAACAAGACACTAGCAGCGATAGGAACCACGATGGGTGCCGCTGGTCCTGAGAGCGCCGACACAATTCCGGCTATCGCTCCAAGCATCGGGAGCCCTCCAACGCTTGAGTCTCATCAGGAAAAAGAAATACCAAGTAAAAGTTAAGTTTACAGTATTCTGTTTGGGTTCCGTTTCTCCGTGTGTTCGACGGAGTTCAACATCGCTATTTTGAATTGACGGGAAAGTAAATACTGATAGATATTTCTTTAGCAGCTCGACTAAAATGATGAATTTCATCACCTTATTTTTATCATCCAGATCCCAGACTTTCACAATATCGGTATGGATAACATCTAAAAAGTCGTTCAAAGTTACCCCAGGCAAGGCAGTATTTGATGCCAGCCCTCTCCAATAATCTTTCCAATTGTGATGAGCATTTGAACACTCGTCAAGAGAACTGCGTACTTTTTTTCCCAATCCTGAAAAAACGTCAACTGGGAAGCAAGTAAATTGTGCATCTATAAGCCTCACTCAATGGACGTACGGATCTTTACACTTGGGTTGACTTTTTGAGATATTCCGGTGACAACACCAGCTTCCATGATATATTTCCGAACGTTATCGAAGGTAATCTCGATCAAGTCAGCAAGAGTTTTCGCGTACTGAGGGCGAGCTATCCATTATATAGATATAAATATGTATGCCCGTGCAGAGGTAATCGAGAAATGACGCACTCGATACTCTAATGTATGGTATCGTCTCCCCTGGTAAATCTTCAACGGGCGCAAAGCACTGTTCTTTCAATAGCTCGTTCGCTCTTTCCTCGACATCTTCTATGGTGGCTTCTTGTCCCCCCTCCGACAAAATCAATTTGGCCGCGTTAACAAGTCTATCGTATTTGGTAAAGACCACGATAACAGGTACTAGAAGGACACATTAGGAAAGAAAGAATAGGCCTCGGGGTAACCTTACCTTGACCGAGTTCACCTGCTACCCTCAGTCGTAAAAATTCTTCAACCCCTGTTTCAATCACACGGCCGCCTGCTGTAGGTATTTCAATGCACAACCTGGCCATGACTCATTACGAGCCATCTTCGCCAACATGAAAAGGACGACCTACCAAATAGCATGGAGCTTCCGCTTGATTTGCGTCATTTCTCCTCTGCGTTTGATGAAGTTCCAGACAATCTGAAGTGTATCAGTTTCGCCATGTTCAAAACCCTGGCTATCATGCAGTAGAAAAAGCGGATTCTGCTCCGAAACGATTTCATAATCGATATCAGCCGTTCCAGGACGAGAATGAGACACGTGCTGAGAGAGATATGAGCGGGTGAAAAATAACAAGTACAACGAATGCATACTGCATCTGTGACACCGAATGCTTTGTTAATTAGAGATGATTTGCCCGCACCCGACTTGGCCGGCGAGCGTTAGATCCGAACTTGATTCTATAGAGTATAATGTACCTTTCCCATCACAAGAATTCGAAATCTACGGGCCCAAGTTTCAGTAACGATGCTTTTCACGCCTGGATATAGGAGGAATGTACTTCGGACATATTTCGAGGATCTCATCTGTTGTCGGGGATAACGGGTTACTGCCGCGTGTAGAAGTGCCTCGAGGAGTATCTGGAGCCTGACCCAATCAATTTTTCAATAAATAAGTATTAAGTTAAAGCGATGCCGTACTTCTCTTGCACGATTCACCAGTCCTATAATTACTTCCACTTTGTCGTAAACTCGTCTCCATACTATAAACGTAAGATTGAAAGGGTTCGGGAATTAAATTAAAGGTCGAACTTTGTTTTTCCGGACCGTCCACTCTATATGCACTCAACAACTCTTTCCCCCCGATATCGATCGTCTTTTTCCATAAGAATTGAGGATGTGATATTCGTATCGTGTGCTGAGAAGACAATAAAATATCTCTAGGTGAAATTTTTCAGAAAAAGAAGTGGAATATTTATACGAAAAATCGTACTCCGGGACCCGGAGGGTAGTCTCAAGTTGGGTCGGCTCCAGTGCTCTCGATTTCCGCTGAACGACCGTATCCTTCCCAAGAATTTTAATTTCGACCGATTTGAACGGCTTGTCAGATTTGAATATGATTTCTGTATTCAAATTAATGACGAGCTAGAAAGAAAAGTAGGATAGGCCAATACCCGAGACTCCGACTACTAGTCGAGTATTATTATCAACCTGGAGGGCTAGGTTTGCGTTGGGAGGCATGAGAACGATGGGAACAAGTTGGTGTGAGAGATTCCTCTGGAACCCGGCCTTCACGAAGCATCCTTGATGTATGTGACACTTTAAAACGCTCACAAACCGGAACCGCTCCGACCTCGACGATGATGATCACTTGACGACTCGATCCAGATGGACTCCCGTGGCAGTGTTCCTCGCTTGACTGTATCCCCTGAACCAAACAACCCACTAATGCCTCTCGTCAAGTTGAACGTTTGACACGGTCTGTCAATAACTCTAGCCTCGAAAGTAGCTCGAACACAGGATTATTCTAACCGAACCTTTGACAGAAAAATTTTAATGGCACTGACTTTTGGCGGTATCACCTATATTAAGTCCAACCCTAGGAACCACGGATGAAGTAGCACTCAAGTCTTGAAGCAGCAAGCTCGAAGAATAACTACATGGCACCCTGAAATGTCGTTGCCAGTAGTATGAAAAAGCGGGTTTCTATGCAATTCCCACCATGTTGATCGGGCCGCATTGTGACGAAAGACACTATAAGTATAAGCGACTCGCCTGCTCTTGTCAGTTTCTTCCACCTTCACTCTTTCCCTTCACAATTCGCAGTCCAGTTTCTTGACCAGTAGCGGCGACTCGGCTTCCACCGTCGTCGTCGCGTTCATCCTTGTGTGCGTTATAGATGCCACATCATCTGTCGCTTTCGTCTACATGCTCACCAACTTTGACTACCTTTCCTTAGCATTGGACTATATTCATTGAACATACGTCGTTGCAGCAGCTTGACTACGTTCATGGCCAGACCTCCGACTCTTTCACTCACACTCCTTTTTTACGTCACCCTCGTTTTTACCCTTGGGGCTGCTTTGGATCCTAAGAGCTTCCAGCATATTCAGCACCATGACCACGCACGCTTCGTCACTAAGCGTTTGGCCCTTCCCCAAACTTCAGCAGCTCCTCTAATTGCCGTGGGATCCTCCTCTGCTGAAGCATCATCTTCACCTGCCACCACCGTCGTGAGTACTTCTTCGGTCCTACCCTCTTCAGCTCCGGTATCGGCACAATCAAGTTCGGTTAGTATGTTTCATTGCCTATTATGTAGCCTATCTCATTCCGAATTTATCAGCCATCGGCGGTCACGAGTGGTAGTGCACCAGTATCCCGAACTGAAAGCGCAACGTCGACGCGAACAACCACTACCCCAACCAAGGCATCCACACCAACTACAGCTCCACGGGAACAGCCTACCGCGGCTCCACCGCCCCCACCACCACCACCACCTCCTCCTCCCCCTCCGCCAGCTGAAGTAGTCAAACCAACAATCACGAGGACAGAATCCGTCGATGCTGCCATCGAGACCAGTACGGAGGAGCCTTCAAGTTTACCTCAAGACGGTTCAACAAAGACTAAGGCTAGCAATCCGTTATCTGTGATGGTCATGGTCGGAGCCTGTATAGCGGGTAGCGCCATTCTATTCACCGTTGTCCGTAAATGGAAGCTGAGGAGATCCGAGAAATTTGACGCGCGGCTCAGGCCCATAATTTTCCCTTAATCAGGGTGGCATTTTTACCTCCGTGACCTCACGGCGTCTACAATCTACGTAATGGCAGATAAGCGATACGGACGCTATGAATACCCCTTAGACTGTTTATCTTAATCTCGAGAATAATTACTCATGTCATGACTCAACTAACTTTACATGTTGATTGAAATACAGAATATAAGCTACGTGGGTGGTAGAGTGCCCTCATTTGTATCCTGACTGAAGTAATAAATAGAGCATCTTGGAAATTTGCATCTCACCGTCTACATATACGGGGCCTGGTCTTTAATTTGGAACTTGGTTTTGAATGATGCGATAGCTCGTCCGGGGAAGTTTAAGCTTGGTTTTTCCCCTAAACCTGCGCCGATACAGAAACCAACGTTTGATCAATTGAAAACTTGGGAACTTTCATCACACCACGACCCCTGTCCCCGAAGATATCTGAGGTCCGCCAAGTCTATTGTGTTTGCGACCCTAGTATGCAGAAGCCCATACTCATGTAAGGACATGAGATAACGTGTGTAAACCCTTAAATCCCGACGTTCCAAAGACTAAACTCGTGTAGTTGTGTAAATACGACATCATTTGGTGACCAAAAATAATGGCACAACTTGAGAATTCATAGAGTGTTATGGATCAAATCATTAAGAGTACCCGAAGCTAAAACAAGCAAGATATGTCACAGAGAATCGGGGAATGTCTCCGAAGGATACGTACGAATGCCACTGAGTGAACCCTTCAAACTTAAAGACTTGAGGATAATGCTCATATCAGCTGGGGTCGTGTTACCATTTAAACCAATTAAATATGCGACGAGGCCAGCGACATAGCAGGTAGCCTGTCGAATGTCAAAAAAAAATTAATGCTGAAATGCTGAACTTTACCCACCGAAGTCGTACCGGAAAGATTTTGAGTTGCCTTTGTTTGGAAAGTCATTGATCTATTGCGCAAATGGGCGAGATTTCGATGAACCCACTGTAGAACTACCAATTCCAGGGCCGATGGCGTTTTGTCCAGGAGCAAAGACATCAACTACGGGGCCGAAGTTTGAGAAGGATGCGCGTGCATCGGCAATGATACTCGCTCCAACAGTTACAGCACTAGGAGCTCTTCCAGGAGAGGATGTTGAAGCGTCCGTGTTGCTGTTTCCCGCAGGGACCTATGTTAGATGGATAGTCAGACGAAAAGTGTGGTGTCCTTGAAGAGGAGGATTTTACAACTACGTGCACCCCTGCAGCGGTAAGCTACGGATTGGGAGTTAAATTAATTGTAATTTTGCTCAATGTTGAAGGGTACTCACTGAGGCTACAGCACTATCCAAAGCCGTCGAGGCAGCCCCACCCAGAGGAACACATGCAACGGAAGGGCGACCTGACGCACGTGCAGACGAAGCGACGAAGTTGAGACCGGAAACACTATTAATATGTCAATATTATCACGGATATTTGTTCCAGGGCACACATATCAGACACGGCACCAGACCTAAGAACACATTATATTCCTGTGAATCAAAAAAAACGTAATTTCGGCTCACCCAGCATCACTAAGAACTTTGACAGCAACAATACCAGCTTGCTTTTGAGCAATTCTGTGAAAATCCTACACCCATAGAGACGAGGTAAACAATATACCTTGGCTACGCCATACTGAGTTCCCGCAGCCAAGCCACTAAGATGATTTGATTAGCATCTGAAAAACACTATTAGAGAATGGCTTACGCGCAGTAGGTGCCATGTCCATTTCCATCAGCATCGCTGCTTATTTGTTTCAGCAATATCGATAAATTTACACGCCAAAGGTCATACGGATATCCTCCAAAGGTCGCCCCCCATCGCGCCCGACCACCGAATTCTGTCTGAATTGTATCGACTTGAGGTTACGAGACAAAGACCCAAATATATTTCGGCCTACATGAAGTATCGATACACCTAGTATTATTAGTGACGTATTCTTGTTCAGGAAAATTCGAAATCACCAGTATCTAAGAAAGAGGTTAATAAACAAATATTCGAACGGAGATAAGTTACTCGCCAACGATATAAATATCAACACCGGCACCAGCAGATGAGTCGTATACATATGAGAAAGTTAAGGAGCTATATGCGATATGTCGTTAGAGAAGTTATATTTTGCTAGTTGAATAAGCGTACCTCGGGTTCTGGTTCGAAAGTCTGGTGGTCGAGCTTATTCGCCCAAGCCCCCAGGTCGCGTTTGTCCTGGTAAATGTAAGTAGCGAACTCTGTATTAAAGAGACAGAGCCTACTGGTTTACGGCAGTCATTGTGTGCATGACACCATCTTCAGATATGAATTCAACATCAGGTGAGGAAAGAAGTAAGTTAAGGTCGTCGGTATCGAGATCGGCTATACAAAAACCAGGTTATCAATCAATTGCATTTAATAAATCTCCGTTACAGATACCACACCAGCGAATGCATTTATAAGCTGCCATTTATGAGAGACTGCGTTGACCTTCAGTTGTTTAATGATACTCGACTTCGGAATTCCATCTTTGATTTTGACGAGGAATTTCCCCGAAGTCTTTCCGTCATATTTTTCGACGATTCGTAGGGAGTCACTCCCCAAAACAGGGGCTATAAGGGCAGTGATAGCGAATAGAGCTGTAAAGAGACGCATGATCGGTTTACTTGAAATTCAAAAGGACAAGAAAGGGAGGGCGCGTACCTTTATACTTCTTCTGAATTTGCCACGACGATTTCAATCCATAGTCTACATGTGGATACAACCAACATCAGGGCACGAGGGTCTTGGCGGGATCAGGAATACTGCTAATCAAAAGGCTATACCGCATGCCTTGTGGTTAGTAGTATATCAGCAGGTCGTTTGACAGGTTCTCGTCGGGCATTAATTCCACCGCATGACAATCCTAGTGATACTGGCCTGACACAAGGCTATTCATTCGGAGTTTGTAAGAGACAGATAGATATAATTGGCAGAAAAACGTCTCGTTGTACAACCAAAGCGGAATCCGTTTCCATCATTCAATCAATGCAACTACTCATTGGGAAGGGTGATGAGAACCACACACGTTGATGATAGTAAGGCTCCAGTGTCCACAAAAAATGGCCTGTTCGCCACTTGTCAATGTTGAAGAAATTGTGACCATCGGTTGCACATGCCGGCATGAACTACCGGAGATAAGGGCTTGCGAGGCTCCCGAGGATGGTAAGGCGCTCATAAGTTTTAGTTCCCGTTGTTAAAGCCATCCGAGAGTCGGCGGAGGAGACCATTGTTTTCATACGCATTTATCGTAGCACTTGTTGCAGTGACCATAGGGTTTGGATCGATACGCCGATTGAGCGGTGACGACGATGGTTGTTCGCGGCCGAACGCCACTGTTTACGAAACAACCGAGATCCATGAACAGAGGGGGTGCGGCCAACTGGGTCGGTTCCATCGCATAAGCTTGAGTCGTGGTCGCGATAGGGCCAGATCAGGATGGTGAAAACAGTAAAAATTTTACTCATACATCCATTCCCAGAAAATCGACGACCTCCTCACATATTATCTATCGCTGCTCCCTAACGATTTTGTTTTGTTGTGGTTCGGGGGAGTCAGGGTCCAACAGTGGTATCAAAAGTTTCCGCAACGGCCTGTCAATTTCTATGGAAAGTTTTGGAGAGAGAGACAGTATTTCGAGTCGAGGGTGGGGCTCTAAGACAGAAGAGGGTCAATCTCGAGTTTAACCCTAGTCTACCCTGGTTTCTTCGTTCAATAAATTTGCAAGAATGATTTTAGTGTCATTGTTGGTGAAGGGAAAGCTAAGCGGGGCACTGCCACACTTATCAACCTTGTCAAGTGATTACCATCATGGGAACAGTCAACGGACTGAAATGGTTGAATACACTGTAAGTTGATCAAGCATGCTTCGTTGGCGCCCATTCCCATGAAATTTACCCCGAAGCTCTCACATTAACTTATTGGCGCCTCATTCATGGCCCGCAACGTCAATGCCGATCACGGCCCTCAAATAATTGGGATCTCAGGCAAGTTAACTCATGCAGTTCATTACTTGTGCTCGTATCAGAACCCACCCAAAGAAATTACATTCAAATCCGAGAAATCATTCAAGTCAATCAAAATCAAAATATTAGACAAAAATTCAATCGTTCATCGGGATTCCAAAGCATTTGAATTGGCTTCACTCACCTTCCAGGTACCACCGTAGGTCTTTCATACAGGTACACCACCTACCGTCACTAAATACTATACCTAGCGGTATATCCATATCGTCTCAGCACGTCATACGGGTAACTTATCCTCATTTCTTCTGGACCAAGACTTTTGAAATTAGGGGGAAAGAGTTATTGAGTTCGTACAGACGTGATGAACCGGAGGGACAAAGTTTGACTTCCTATGCAATTCACGAGCGTTTCTTATTTTGAATTCACAGTATGGAAAGGGTCTTATGATAAGCTAAAAGTAATTATAGGGCTCGTGAACCGTTCTCAAGAGGTATGTCATCACCACTAATGTCTTGTGACTTGATACTGATTGGGACGTAGCCACCCGGTTCCCAAGTCGCTCTTACAGACAGTAATGACCCGTTAGCTCCGACAACAAATAAAATTCTCGAAATATGTCCACAGTAAGACTCTCCGATGTCGAATTGTGGCAGGTAGCGTTACGAAGTGTTTTGATTCGCAGGTTTCGAATTCTAGTAATGGGCAAGGTTATTTTATCGTCTTTGTGAACAAAGCTAGTGCCTGAATATTCTTGATTAAGTCGGGTGGCGGCAAATCATCATTAATTAACAAAGCATTCGGTGTCACGGACGCAGTAGGTTTTCATTACTCTTAACATTTCTGACTGCTCATATCTCAGCATGTGTCCCATTCTCACCCCGGAATGGCTGATATTGATCGCGAAATCATCTCGAAAAAAAACCCTCGGTTTCTGGTCCACGATAGCAAAGGTTTCGAACATGGGGAGACCGACACGCTTCAGATTGTCCAGAACTTCATCAGGCGCAGGGAAGAAATGAAAGAGATCAAGCTAAAGCTCCATGCTATATGGTAGATTGCCTCTTCTTCGTCGAGCAAAATATCCTATGACGATTTACAACCAGGTTATGCATTGAGATTCCTACAGCACGTGGTCGTGTCGTCGAAACAGGCGTCGAAGAATTTTTAAAATTAGGGGTGTCGGGTGAACTCGGCCAAGGTAGACAGATAATCCTAAATAACTCTCCTTTTCACTGAACTACTTCTCTTAGTACCCATTATCGTGGTATTTACCAAATATGATAGGTTGGTTAATATGGAAAAAATGGCTATGTCAGAGGCAGGTCAGGAAGTTGTTACCAAGCTTGCCTATGAAAAAGCAAACGAAACATTACAAAACGAATGCATCGTTCCTGTTGCAAAACTAGCAGGAAGGATAATACCGAGTATGGTAATCTCGAGTACGCCACTTCTTTTTCTTTCACCTTCCCTGCCTCATGTAATCATACAATACATAGCTCGTCCTCAATATTCCAAAACGCTCGCCGACTTAATCCAAGTCACCTTTGATAATGTCCGGAAATACATCATGGAAGCAGGTCTTGTCACTGGAATATCACAGAAAGTCAACCCAAACGTGAAGATTCGTACATCTATTGAGTGAGTCTCACAAATTCGAAAAATCTACTTGTTTCTGAGCCATCGTTGGCATAGGATTGGGAAGAAACGTATGTTATATGTCTTCATTGAGCATCGAAATGCCCAATAAAATTCAACAGTACACTGGAGAGGGTTATCGAATACGACGTTGCCTAAGGTAAATTTACAGGACTTTTTAGGGGTGATCCACACCGACATTGTGAAAGTTTGGGATTTGGACGACAAACATGAGGTGAAAATATTGATTTATTCTTACGTCGATCCGGCTACTTAAGATAAATTCAATAGTTTCTTCTCTCTCTTGAATTCAAGACCTTGATGCTAGGCTCTGTTGAGCTCTCTCTTGAATTCAAGACCTTGATGCTAGGCTCTGTTGAGCTTAGTATAGAGAGACGGATTCCTAACAGATTATCGTAAGGTTATCTTTCTTTTGAAATTATTGATCCCTCATTATACCAAAGTATAGGCACACGTCCAATACTCGAAGCCGTCACCGGTATTGTGTCTGCACTCTCGGCACCCGCTACGCCAATTTTGGTTCCGATTGGTGACAGTATTCTGTCAGCAGAGTGGGTACAAGAAGCCTACCATAAAACGTGAGACGTTTGATTCCTTGCCTTGCAAAAATCCATTACATATTATACTAGACAAACGAATTTACGACGGATAATGACATACATCCTCGATCTTACGCTTGTCATGCAGAACCTCTTCTGGATTCAAAGCATCCTAGCAACGCAACCACTGCAGAACAGAAACAGTTTATCAGAACGAGTGGGAGTCCCTATTACACGTCGGCTGATCAAACTAGCGTATCAAATATATTTCACCGCCGACGACCGTAGCACTCTTCTCGACCAAATCGAGGATTACGTCAAGAAAGTCACCTTTGATCTCCCGGGTGGACGGGACGGGACAGTGGAAAAAATCATCGAGTTAATCGACGCGTCCACTATAAGCGATGAGGACGCGTTCAAACAACATAGTCGTACACTTCCTCTCGACAGTTCATGGGAATATCATGAAGACGAAGCATGGGATTTATCGATAATCACCCCATGAGTTATTGTGGTTGTAGGAGGCAATATTGCTTGCAGCCTCAAGCTAAGGCTTCGAGCTCACACGGCGAAATCTGGCCAGTCTTCTAATACCGCACATTACACTGGCCCCGACACCCTGATTATGTCGTTTAGAATAGGACTTTGGTGGGTTTATTTAAGGCTCAATTATTTCCGAGAGGTGATGTTGAAAAAGCATGATAACATGGGAAAGCGTAGAAACTGCGAAAATTAAACAGGATGTTCCTTTTGTTTAGGTTTGCAGGGACCTTCCCTCTTTTATTACGTGTATAAGAATCTGCGTTGTCACTGATAAGCACGCGAAAAGAGTCATCGACATCTGTTGTCAAAAAAGGCCTTAGACGATTGGAGAAGCACGAAGGTCTTGGTTCCTGAAGGTAATCATATGTAAGTCGCAGTGTAGCACCACAGGGGGGATTTTCCATTCGCAAGGCCATTGAAAGAAGCGAGAGTATATACCTTTATACTTATTCTTACTCGAGATATCTTTGATCGGAATCCTGCTCTGAGGGCCGGTCGAAAGAGCCACCTATCAAATGTGATCAGTGTTGCGAGAGTTCCGTTGCCCGTATCAAGATAAAGCCCGACAGCGGACGCGCACGATGCCCGTTTCATGGAATTATTTAAAATAAAATAATGCGAATAGTGTTGCAGTTGGTTCAAGATGATCTAGGACGCGGGTAAAGGAATCATGGAATTCGAGTTGAAGTCGAACGTCCCCTGATCGTCCGTTGTATCAGCCACGCGTAAATGGAGGAGGCCTTGAATAGTTCAACAAGCTTGTGTAGTAAGTCATTTTACTTGTAACATTATAAGTTGATTTATTATAACACAAACCAGCCCAAAAAATCTAGTATATGACAGGCTCCACGTTGCAATCGAAAGATATATGGATGGATGCTTTTCGGATATGTTGTGTAGGGTATTTTTGGGTGCTTTTTAGTACGGGATCTTACCGCGATGAGTGGCCATCAGGAAAAAGGGGGGACAATGGTATTCCTGGGTAGTATTTGTCAGCGGCAATCTACTTGAAATATACCGAGATTGGTTTAGCTGGCCTTATCTGAATATCATAATTGTTTTGAATAAATATATTGTGCTACATGACATTGTAAATAATGATCGGGGTCCGTCACAAGGTCCCAAAATGGTAAGCGGATCAACCGGCTGGCTGTCAACTGCCAGACAATACCAGGATGACAAACAATAATAAGCGTTTGAAATATGAAAAACAAACTGATATCTATATATAAATTGAGTAAAATATTTAAATAATTATGTAAGTCTTTGGGTCGAATGATCATGGTTGAACAGACACCTCCAAAATATTGTATTAACATTATCAGTTCCTGTCACAACGTTGCAAAAGTGTCAGTGGAACAACAGACTGTCTTTGAACTACCAGGAAATGTCATGAATTATATATGATTGCAATCAAAAAGATGACTGTCATAATGACAGTGAAATAAGCTACAATCGTGGGATAAATTTCTGAATCTTTGGATCAAATGATCAAATGTCAGCGGGCGGTCTCAAGATAGTTAGCAATATTGTAAATTTTTGATATCGTATATACAAAAGACCAGCAATCTGATCTTGAATTACTAGGAAGTGTTTCAAAATTTAAGTAATTATAAACACTTGTATTTTGCGGAATGTCTCATGTTACTAGAAATTGGTGGGGAGATACTGGGGTGTGTGTTCGTGTAGGCATGATATTATTGTCCAGGGGGTAGAGTCACCATAGACAATGAGTACCTAGTCACCAATGGATTATGGGAGCCGTCCCTGCTCCCCTATAGTAGTTATGATGGAACCTCAAACAATTTTCACTAGTGGACATTGGCAATATCATTCTATTAGTGTGTAGAAGTCATATCATACACTGGCGGTTTCGTAATTTCAAGAGAACCTATCATCATCTGACCAGCCTTCATCACTACTACTACCATCCGAGTGAAATATCATGTCATCAGCCCCTAATTCGGATCCAAGAGCCTGTTCAGTGTCTGGATTCTCCTGTTGCCCTTCGTTGTTGGGAGTTTCTTCAGGTTGATAACGAGTCCCCAGGTATACAAACCGCGCAGTGTCATTGGAGATTCGGGCATATGTATGACCAACACCAAGTCCCCAATAGTGCCGCATAAGCATATCACGATCAACAAAACTAGGGAATTTATGACATGAGGGAGGATCTCATGAAATATGAGCTAAAACACGTACCAGTTTATCATATAGGTTCGCCAATCCTCACCATCCCGAGCACAATAGGAAATATTTTTCCCGTCACTGTGCACCTTCCCTGAATGCAAGTGGGGGACAATGTGTGCACAACGGAGCACATCATCTGGGTCTAGAAAACCAAATGCTCCAGGATAGGTTACTGGGGGGAAATGGACCCTCTCTAGCTTTCGATGTTGCCACCCATACGGTACAGATTTGATGAAATGGTACCATCTCACCCAGAGAAAATCAAAACGGCGTGGGCAGTAGTCTGAATTTCCTTTCCCAATGTATACCACATTTGCATGATATATTCCAATGACATGTGCATACCAATATGGATGTTCCAATTCTAAGTCTTTGGGCAAAAAATCCGGATTGAGTGCCATGATGTTAGATTTAGGTGTCCCAATATGGATAGTATCCTCCCCACGGCGGACATCATAGCTTGTATAGTATATGCGCATTGTTTTGTGAGAATAAAATCTTTCATTTTTGAAAACAATATCTGTCCAATTGTTACCAGTGTTGATAGCCAGATCTTCCAGTGAAAGAGTGTTGTTTTCTTTAGATAAAAGGGCCATAAAGCGATGGAAGAGGTGTTCTTTAAGTTTTGGAATGAAATCCTAGAAATTGAGGAATAGGTATTAAAAAAAATTCGGTTAATGAACCAGAGAAAGTACCTCAATAGCAGGGTCCCCAGCAAATTTTTGGATGAAATGCTGCGTTTCCTCCGGAAAATTCTCTGTTTTACCTATATGATAGTGAGAATCATCTGTCTTTGCTGGGGTATCATCCTTGTCCTCTGGCATAGGGAAATTCCTGGATTGAATTCTGCGGATGCGATTTTGCCGCCGCTCTATACGAGCCATTTGTTTTTCATATTCCTTTCTATCCGTCCTTGCATACCAAGATTTAGGTGTACGGTGTTCAAGCTCCCCCTATAATGTGTAATGCGATTGCGATTAAGAGGAGAATTGTAGGAATGACAACAGATATACCATTTCGGTGGTATATGAATCAGTGGTCCCAAATTTTCGAATTGTATCAGCGTAATCACCAAGGGAATGATATTTATACGTGTTCAGATTAAACTTTTTGCCTCTCTGAGTTGAGATGCCTGGGTCCTGTCTTGATGATGATGGTAGGTCGGGATTCAATGAAGTTGATGCATGGGACTGATTTTCGGACTCTGCAACGGAAGGCCGAAAAGGGTTCCTGGTGGCCTGTGAATTTGGCTGGGATCGAGCTGCTTCAGAAGGCTTTTTTGAGCGACGCATGCGCGCAGCAGCTTCTCGTGGAAGTTCTCGAGTATTGAAGTGTCCACATACATGATCAGAAAAGAAGCGGAATTTTTCACCTAGCAAGCTTGTTACATCTTCAAGTATGGCTAAAGTATGATCTGTATGCATTCGTAGTTTAGCCAAGCCATGCCATTGAGCACAGAGAAAAAGAAGGTCCATTATGGTCTCATTGTACGGTTCGGGGAATAGTCCATCAAATACTGGTAAGGAACACTAAAAAAGGGAATGAAATTGGACGAGATGAACCAAATAAAGCACTAATACCTGGAGGAGGTCCGCATAATCCCTTGCGGCTAACTTCTTCAATTCCGAGGTGTTTGAGGAGAATTTTCGAATGGTATCTTTCCCAAAAGTTGGAACAAGACGGTATCTTTATAGAGTTAGGAATTAGTGGAGGTTTATTTTCCACATCCAATTGTTTAGTTACATACCGGGTATCCATCTTATTGACAGTATGAAGATCAATCGAATGAAGCATACGCACAAGATGTATCATTAATGCTTTCCAAACTCCTAATTCGAACTCATGCATGAGATCAACTACAAATATCGGAAAGAGGTCGAAACCAAAGGGACCCAATTTTTCGGAATATGCATTCTAGATATAAGATCAGAAGGATAATAAACAAAAATTTTATTGTCTCACCGCGATGGGTACGAGTGAATAGGGTTTTAGTAATTCTTCTACCTTTTTTCCATCGATAGCCCTTCTCTCATCATAGATGAGTTTCCGGGCATCCCTAATTCGCTTCTTCCTGTCGTTGTCATCAATCTGGGGTGCATTTCTTCGTTCTTTCATATCTTGAAGTGTGCCCATATATTTTAGATGAGTCCCTTTAACCAAACATCGTGGACATGGACATCCTCCTCTGTTCCGAATTGAGGCCAGAAGAACTCTAAAAGAATGCAGATTATTTACACCAGAAAAACTGAAGACAAGAACATGGTATACTTCTCCGGATAATCAGCAGAGTGGGTAAATACACGAGGATAGAAACGTCTTGTGATTCCATCATGGCATTTTATCACTATACCGTGTGTGTACGATTCCAGGAATTGATCATCAAAGACAAGGCCTAATTGTGTGTGGAAAGCTTCCCGTTGGCAATGTGTCATAAATGGTGATCGGGGGCCCTTTCCAACGTTCTTAGTAGCAAAGTCTTTGAAGGAATCCGGTAACTTTGATAGGAGAATTAAGAAAAAAGTAGGGGAAAAAGGAAGGAACAACATACAGTTTGGAAATATGCGACATGGTGGCAAAGATGGGCGGATGGTTTACAGCGCCTATATTTTGATTCATTCCCAAAATACATATATAACGGCCATAACTTCGCATTTCCGAAAGATGTCAAATGGGTAGCATCTGACCAGAACATGATGCCTATGAGTAGACGTGGTAGGTCACAGCCTGGTTCTCTAGGGGATGTTTGAAGGTCCTGATAGGCGTCATTGAAAACTGTAGACGTATAGAGTTCGCTGTATATGTTAATCTCGTCACTATCAGTAGTTGGTGACCAAACAAGGTAAAATGGATTGTAGTGAAACAATCTTGCATTAGATGCATTGGTTAATGTTTCCTTGATGATTTCGGTGATTGACCTATGGTAAAGTACCCCAGCAACATGGGTTCGAGTCCCCCCTCCACCCTGCATCTGACGATGGAATGGTACCTTGATGTTGATGGGTGTTTTTCTCCATCCTGCGTCAAAATCTTCCCATTCCCTGGAATCACTGGTAAATTCACTATCTCCGAGGATTTTATTTATCGTTGACCAAGGTGTCTTCATAATATCCTCTTTTTGGAATGCTGGCGAAGTGATTATTTCGACTAAGTGCTTAAAATTTGCCTGTGATTTTTGGATACCATAATTCCAGTACCAATTGCCTAGAAGAAATGAGCTTTCGTTTGGATATGGATAGAAATTCGGGGTGATAGAAGGTGCTGATTCTAAAATGGGTTCTTCCCCGGCTGTGCCATCTTGGAGGTCATCCATTGTCAACCATTGATCTGGGTCATGGGTGGGTCTGTCGATTGACTTGTATACTTTCATAAGGCCGAATATGTTTTTTGACATTTTGAAAGTATTGAGAGTGATGTTAGTGGATGGATTAGGAAGTGGAACTTCTGCTGTAATAATCGAAGAATTAGGAATGTAAAGTAGAGGGAAGAAGGTTTTGCAAACTTTCTGATTGAGGTGGTAGAGGGGGCGGCGCTTGGGGAAGAATGTCTCTGAACTGTTGTGGAGGGCGCGCTTGACGTCTGATCCTGCGTAACGCTAGGGGGGTGTCATCTGGAACTCCAGTATCTCCGCCTATCCCCTGATTACAATCATTGTTATCCATTGGTGGTACTGATTGTGTTTCTGTTCCGAGGTCTTCACAAATATCCATCTGGCATTGCGTATGGGATCATATCAAAAATCGTTCGGGAAATTGCTCACGGGTACCGTTGATATGCTTTCTGGAACATCATTTTGTGGTTGAATACTTGGAGAAGTGAAAGATTGAGGAAACAGGTTTTGCTGGCTGGAAGATTGGGAGCCAGATTCTATATCCAGTCGTTGGCGTCTCGCGGCCTGCTCATCAGCTCGAAATTTGGCAAGTGCATTTTTCAAATGTCTTTTGCGAGCTTCACAGCTTCTTTTGTGGCAGTTGAATGCAGAGGGTGTCCGAAACAATCGTCCACATGGAGCACATACAAGTTCCATGATAGTGATAGAATACAAGTGAAGAGTAAGGGTGTTAACCCTGACATGCAATATATATATTAAATGTTAGGCGTGGTTGCAATGTGGCATGGGAGCAGCCGAAGATATCACTGAGATAGGGAGTTGGTCAGTGAGGGGAATCATGGGAGGAATAATTTAACATGAGATTACAGAATGCTCACTGCCGAGCTCTCAGAATAACTTAACCCAAAATGATGGTTGCTTGAATGTCTTATGCGTAATCGTTCAATATCTTGGGGAGAAAAAATATGGTATAGATTAAATAGGCCAGTAGGCAACGATGGAAGTGGATTCTCGAAACATCTAATAAATGGTATCTTCAAATATATAACATGTTGAATTTGATAGATCATATAGTCAACACTTAAAGTGGAAATCAGAAGCTTGCATACAACTCGGAAGTTCAAAGACGTACCTTGCACAGCACATTTTCATCAAATAAAGTATGGTGTCGATGATCTAGAGTCTGACGTCCATAAACGTGAGGGAAAGCAGAATTTTCTCCTTGAAAAGACAGTCTGAGGCGGACGAGAGACTCCCGGGTGTATATGGATGGTTTAGAGTGGGATTGTTGGATAATATATTCCAAACATACCATTATTTCCTTATTTTTCTTTCCTGTTCTGTTAGGACAACCAAATGTACCGTTAGAGTCATCACCCTGAGGCTGATCTCTTTGTTTTGACGCGCTGACACTCAATTTTGAACCTGTTTTAGCCATAATTGTGGAGTCTTTGAGAAAATTCAATCATAGTAAAATAAGTATGCAAGATTGAGTACCCACATTTCATTCCCCATTTCCGTCAAGGTGACCGGTGTGCGTTCTGAGTATTCAAACAACGAAGTTGAAATGCACGTGGTCACCGGCAATGACAATTCCCATTTGCGGGACCCGTGATCGTGTGAACCTCAACCGGCCCAAATCGACCCAATGTTGGGTGGATTTGGGACAGCTTATAACTACCCTCAGGTGTTTTCAGTCACTGCAGAGTACCATTAATGAAGTCATGAAACCCTCTCGATGTTTAACTCGCCCTCTTCCGACATCGACGAACTTTTGTACCGTGGCTCCAAAAGATCGTGCAACTTGTTAACATCGCTCTGTCAATCATAACGGTAAGGATGTCGCTATATTAGAACCTACTAAAAAATAAAATGTCTCAATTTTTAAATTGATTTACAGGATAATAATTTAGTGGTTCCAACTTCAGAAAAAAGGCGGATCCACGGCGAGCGGGAGTTAGAGTTGGTCAGGGGTTAATGTAGTAAGTTTGATAGAAATGTAAGATCCTCCGTCCCACTAATCCATTTTCGTCTGTGATAGGTGAGATTTGAGTTATTCGGCACGCTTGTCATGCTCCAATTCAATTTCACGTCATCCGCTTTCCTTTCCTTCAATTCGACGACGGATATCATGTCCAGGAAAGACTTATAAAGGACTGTAAATAAATTTTGAATTCGGTACCTACCTCACCATGGCATCCAATCCTCATACCTCAGTTGTCTTGGCTCAAAATTCTATCAGTCAAACAGGGGGGCGGAATCGTTCTCCAACAATTCTGATTCCCGATTCGGATTTTATCTGGTCCAATCCCCAGCCTGTAAACGGACCCCCACCTGTCCCTCCTCGTGGAGAGCCCATATTATATATTCCTCGTGGTATGAAAATTTTCTCGTTTTTTGTCACTCAATCACTAATGTTTTTCCAAAGTCAAAGTGGATAAAATTCCCTCGCAGGTTTCTTGAAGGTACTACGACATTCATCTGAGATTCTCATTTTTCATGAATGAATACTTGTTAGATACATCACTCCAAGTCTCAGCTGAATAGACCAAATCATCATCATTCCAAAACACGTGCATTTCACTACATAAAATTACTTACATATAATTTAAATTCATCTCAAATCAATGTTTTCACAGTTCAAATCAGCACTGCATGCCACGGATTCTTTGTATTCTGCATAATAAGGTATGAATATCATGTGATTCACCGCTAGCCATAATCAAGCTTCGCGTGACATTACCCCGTGTGTCACGCATTTCAACAAGTGTTTCAACCATTTTGAACTCGGGATCCACGAACGACTTATATCCAAGACATCAACAAGCCCGGATCAAATGTCCCAAAATATCCGCCAAACTTCGCTGCTATTATCCGTTATCCCATGGAGTACCGATACGATAATAATGCATGACGATTTAGCAAGCGGGTTTTCTTCTGAAAAAATGATACCTTCCGTAAGGAGTCCCACACTGTCATCTGAGTGCACAAACCAAAATATTGCTTGATTCATGGCAGGGCCTGATCCTTTCAGCAAAACAAACGGAGAATAGCGTTCTCCGGTCCGAGACGACAATGCCCCTCCTCCAACTCCAAGATACTGATGCGGGAAACATTCAAACGTTAGAATCAAAAGGCCGAAGTACCGGATTCCAGCCACTCGTGCGTCTCTTGACGGTCTATCGGGTGATTGACGTACTTGCATGGATCAATGGTGGTGTTGCTCCCGGAAGCGTCCCGAGGTTCTCAAAACTACCACGAATCGGTCGTCACAAAACACAAGTATGTTTCATTACATCCCCCCACATTCAATAGTACGGATAAATCCACCTTCTGATGCACAATAGCCACTTCCGCAAATCAAGAATTGGTCAAAGGTTTTGAGGGATAGTATGCTGGATTTGTTAGACCACAATGAAAGCCTTTCATTTAATCTCAGCGATCTCCGTGCCGGGGCAGCTTTTACAATATCACGTCTCATTCTTCACGGAGATTTAGCTCAGAGGCTCCTCAATGTTGAAGTTGCCGCGATGCATATGGCGTACTTGATTCAGGTCAGCCCTTTTTTAGTATCACCTGTCACAATCTAAGTCTTTCAATGTAAAACCAGGGGAATAGTGACCTTCCTCCGAAAATGGTTGATCTCTTGGATGAAATATCGTTTGTTTCACAATTTATATTTCACATTCTCCAAATTGACCTGTACATGGAACAGCCTTAGTCCGCTAGACCCAACAGATAAGGCCCGGATTGTTAAAGATTCCCCCATGACCCAACCATGGCGCCTGCCCCTCCATGTCGCGCTTTTCATTTCACCGATCTTCTTACTCACCCCTCTCAATCTGCACAACAGGGACTGGGATAGAACATCCCTTTTGCAGGTATTTTATCATTCTATGTACTTAATACATTATCAAATACTCACATTCAGACATTCAGGGCATTTGGAAATCAAAAACCAGAAGCCCTAATCAAATATGAGAAGCTCTTGTGGAAGGCAATATATCGGGTTGCCTTGCGCGAAATCAATGTCGCAAGTGCCGTGCGGGGATTTCTTGACAACATTCAGTGGGAGGACCTCGATAAGCTTTCAATGGGGGAGCTTCATTGGTTTGAGACCACTGCCGGTATTTTTTCTACCATAATCTTGAGATTCCAAGACTGAAATGGTGCAGATCATGACATTTGGCTTTCACCCGACCTTAACAAGGTTCGAGTTGAAGGCGAGCTTCCAGTAGGCTGGCCCCTTCGACTTTGTCTTCAAGATGGCCTGTCAGCGTCGAGTTCGGATTCCAGAGAGCCTCCGGGAACGCCAGATGGGATGGATCACAACGGAGAAGACACATCATTGTCCAACCCCGGTGATTCAGGCAGTCTCAATCAGCAAGACACGGAAAGTCAACCAGAGGGTGAATATGGCACCCCAGATGGTGAAGGTACGGGTTTCCGTGAAGATATGGAGCGTGAAGCCGATGATGAAGATGAAGATCCTCTTGCCATTACTTTGCTACGCCGTGGAATGCAAGATGTAGATCTGAATCAATCCTCTGGCAGCCACGGGGATTCCAGCTCCCTTAAACGAAACGCCGAACAACTGGAGGCCACCTCTGATGATGAAAGAGTGGGCAACACACCATCAGCTTCCAAGAGGCAACGACAAAACAGTCCAGCCCTCAGTAATATATCGACTCTCACTGAACTCGATGAGAATGGTGATGTTGTTATGCGTGATGAGGATGGCACCAGAGCATCGTCCAGGACGAGAGGAAATAAGGGCAAGGGCAAGGGAAAGAGTCAAAGTAATAACGAACCCGAGGAAGGAAGTCCACGAAGAAAAAAATCCAAACGCCATACAAAGAATACGGCAGCAACGAAACAAGCCGCACACAACCCTCCAAGTCGGACAAAACTGATCATTGAACATGTTTTGCCGGAATATGATGATGGAACATTTGACAAACCCATTGATTTGACGGTGAGTACTCCACTTCTATATTTTTCACTATCTGATGCCCCATTAGGTGGAGGATACCTCGCTTGATCATTTATCAACTCCAAAAGTGAGTATGCATTTATTGTAACCCATTCCCAGATAGATAATTGATTTATAGAAGTACACGGGTAAAGTGTGGGTGGCATACGGTCCCCGGGGTGAACAGCATAAGATTCAACCGACAATGCATGTAAGCAAACGAAATCCCGGGGATCCTTTGATAGTACTAACTTCATATCTGCTACCAGTTTGAGGATGAATTGTCGAATTTTGAAGGAATCCTCAGTGCCGTCGAAGATTTGTACGTTGAAGGACAACCCCTTCATCTTGCCGACCCAAGCACTTCTGCTTTTGCCATTTATTCGGCAGACGAATTTGACGAATTGACTGATCTCCAAGTTCAAGAAACCCTCCGCGGCCAGCATATTATCATCACGGGCAGAAAGAAAACTGATGTTGTGTTTGGACTCCCGGCCCTCAATGAATTACGCGTGTTGAATATTGTAGCAACAATTCAAGGTGATCTTTTTGTGAAATTTTCTACTCACTGCAGCTGATACGTATTAGACCAATCCATTAACGTATCTGCCGATGATTCGGATGGAAATTACAATCGTCGGAATCTTCAGGGAACCATGTTCCAATTCTATGCATGCGCCTCGCTTCCCTCGAATACGGGAAAAATATTGAATGTACTGGATTGTCCAATGGGTGATGGGGCCAACCTCCAGCGGAACTCATTTACAAGCGACCTACATGCATGGCGGGCTACGAAAAAATTACCAGACACTGGAAAGATAAAATCCCTCCCCGGTGATGACATTCGCTGGGGTTTGGCCGCCACTTCTGGGGCGCTTCATTGGTTTCACATTGATTCCGATGGTTTTGGGACCTATATAGATGTGCAAACCGGTGGAAAATTATGGATCATTGCAAGACCAAAGGTTTCCGGCGGGAGTCGTAAAGACTTTTCAAAGATCAAGTTGTTCCTCTCGGAAAATTTTGATATCGCGGCCCCATCAGTGGAGAATTGGGACTTGGAAGCAATCTACCTAGAGAATGGTACAAGGTTGTAAGTATATCATTTGTGGTTGAGAAATACAATTACTGAACATAGCACCCAGTATCATGCGACCAAACACGCCTCATTGCGTGTATACTCACGGGAACACAATTTGCCATGGAGGGCATTTCTACGCAACCGGTTGTTTGCAAGATACTCTATTTAGCCTTCTCCACAGCTTCGTTGCCGGAAACATGGTCACTAATACCGAACACGAACCATCAAGACTTCTTCTGCGGAGGATGGTCCAATTTTATCACGCTGCTCTTGTCAGTGGTCAAACAACCCAAATTGGTTCGTTGCCTCATTCATATCGGGATTGAAGTAATCATTTCACCATCTATAACCTCTAGGAAATGAAGCATCCCACCTCCCCCCCATCCATACAAGGGAGGGTGTCCTGGACTTGTTTTCCATCTGCATCCTCACAGAGCTATCCAACGTGCTCAGCTTCCAAAGTTACACGCCCCGAGGGATGTCCCCAGCCGACCGAGAGCATTCTATCCATGCACGCCGCCGCTCCCGCGATTTATTAGATTGGTTTTTCTCGACATACGAACTGGTTCGCCCCACTTCTGGATTGGCCATCAATGGGAGGAAAGATGTTTATTGGGCCTACGTCGTCCAAATTGTTAGGGTGCTCCTTCGGTACAAGGAGAGTGCTGAGGGCTTGGTCACGGACTCTGTCGAAGGTTGCACTATGGCCGCTGTCGAAAGACAAATTGAACGTTGCTTTCGGGACAACATCGAATACCATGAAGCTGCCTCTTTCTGGAGTCCCGAACCACTTGAATCTTTTGCTTGGCCTATGCATAATGACAAGTGTGCATTTGATGTCCGGAAGCTTTCTACTCCAAAAGATCGGCCAATTTGTAAGTCCCTTTATGTAGCATTTGCCCTGTACTTATACTTTATAACAGATAATATTGATGGACTAACTGCCAATGACAAGTTGGTCAAATCAAAACGTATCCCCAAAATCCGATTGCAGAACCTGGACCCTTCAACAAGTTAATCACCACGGAATATTATATCAATTATAAGTTTACATCATGAGTCACTAAATATTTAATAATGTAATCACACCAACGCCGCCAAAAATCTTACAATATTATCAGTAGTTCGTAGTGTCTATCAACAATTTTTTGTATTCTGGCCAAAAAAAGTACACCTACCCTTATTGAAGTTATTGCATTTGATTTCAAGTGCGTAATTCGAGCATCATAAGTTTCAGATACGGAAAAAAAATATGTTGAAGTCTCCAGTTCTATTTAAACCCTGCTCGGCAACGACCCAATCTTGGGTGATTTCTGTTATTAAGCAAGACAGGGTTACGTAATTTGATGTCTAAGTTCACAGGCGACCACCTCGCTGGTTTCTCTTATTGTTCTACCTCGAAATTTGTGCCACCTACTTGTAAATCAACTCATTTCCAAATCAAAAAAACCGCCGGTGCTTCCACAAAGAAGCTGATACATATTCTATGGATTATTGGATGATGCTGACACGTCCATGGGCAACAGGGATGTTTTACTGCAGCCACTGGCTTCAGTAAAAGGTTGTTAGTATACAAAAGGTACATAATGTTTAGCTTCATTTTTTTCCAAAAACTAATAAAATGCCTGATATTAAGGCCTATGAATTGTATCTTTCTGAACACCATGAAAATGCAAGTTGACCTGGTTGAATTTTGAATCCTCGGTGGCGGGAGTTCATTTTCCCTTGAGCTCCTATTAATTTCCCCGATCATTTAAGGATTCCTCTATTAATGGCTATATTTTTCATCCCCTGACTCTATGTAGCGTCACAAGAAAAATTTTGCCACCTTTTCTCAATTTGGTTTTGGAAATTGAATGAATATAATGAATAGCTATTGATCTGTTCCTGGCCTCCATTTATTCTTTAAAATTGCAAAGGACAATTTCTCCGTCATTGGTACGAAGTACTTCAAGCAAGACTTTATTTCAAAGAACCTGACGGATCTCGTATGTGATATTTAGGAAGTTCAGATTTGACGTTATGTGATATCCAAAAATAAGGACGGAGCCACATCTTCCGCCATGGTGACTGCTACTTTCTCTAGGTAAATTTAAGCGATGTCAAAATAGCCACTGGAAACACTGATCGTGAAAGTGTCCCTGCCTGGACTAGCCATCCCATACTGCCACTATATAAAGCCACCTTCTCTACAATTTCGACAGACCTTACATCCCCTAATAATCACTAGCCCCCTTTCACCAACGTACCCTATTGACTCTCATCAATGTCTGAATTTGGAGATAACAACTCAAACTCCCCATCAACTCCGCGTTCTTCACTGGGTCGTCGCCAACGGGTCGAAAATCCACTGGAACTTGGCCCCAGAAAGAAGACGTGAGTACCTCGTTAATACTACAGTCCCCTTTATTCTAACGACAACCAGATGCAAGAAGGATTTATTCGTTCATCATGGACGGCATTTTGGTCGCACGATCCATGGACTTTGCCAAGTATATGTGATTCTCATACATGGGATTGACCAACGAAATGAAGGCATTACATCTGAAAGTTTAACAACAGCAAAGTAAGTACTCCTAAATATGTTAACAAACCTTCTTACTCAAATATATTATCAAAGGGAACGCCTGCAGTTTCAAATCTTCGAACGTTTGTTGAAGATTCCCGGGGTGTTGGAAAAGATTACCGCTGGAGACAAAGACGACCTTTTTGACTGTGCTGAACAGGTAAACACCACATTTTTGGGTTTGCATTTCTCACAACAAATAATCTAGATTCAAAAAGGTGTTTCCTGTGCAAGATCGGATGATACCAAGAGCCTAAAGGGCACAATTCTCGATTGGATTATTCCTCCCCATTGTGCCCCCAACCCACCATTGCATAGAAATACCAAAACGAATCGGGGTTTCAATCATGATATAACAGGGGCTCTCTTGTGTCCCGCTGGAATGGATTGGAAGGATATTGAGTGAGTTTTTTTAGATCTGCCGCCATTCCCTTTCTTAACCCAACCAGAGTGCAACAGAAACTCAAAGCCAACGGGTACAAGATCACTGGAGCAAACTGGCCCATTTTTTTGTATGAAAACTATACATATGATGCTAGGAATCCCTGGCTTGGTCTTCTTCGCAGTACGCTTTTGGTAAAGGTTTGTTTAAATACAAGATTATCTCCGTTTGTGATAGCTAAATTTTTCTACAGGGCTTTAAACATATATTCACATCTCCAAGCTCTGTCAACGAAGAGCCTAAGGCTACTCGAGCAGGTAATGCCCGAATTCATGGTATGGAATCAGTCACTCCCGGCTCTATTGCATACATAGCAACACAGGTAAATAAATATTTTTCAGAACATATTTGACACTAATCCTTTTGATTAGATTCGATTTGCAATGTCAGCCGCGACTACCTTTTCGAGGACTGATCAAAAAACGGATTCAGAACGGTTCTATAACACTATCCTAGACTTGCTGACGGACCCGGATGAAATTCAAGAGATCAATGAGCTAATGGCTTGGTGGAACAAGTGAGTACTAATTTGTTAGGGCAACTTCGCCGAGTCACCGACTAAGGGAATTCCGAGTGAGGGAGACCGAGTGACGGAAACCCGAGTCGGGGATTCAAGTCGGACTGGTGGAGGAAATCCTAAGTTAATCTATTCGCTGTATGGTACACATACTACATACCTGGTGGAGGAAATCCTAAGAGAATACTCTAAGGGTCCTCCAGCCAGCTCATACATGTTATATACGACGTTCCTACATTAACTACACGTTCCCGGAACGGTACGACGACACGCGTTGTCGGTAAAGGATCACGTGGGCGCGCCATCGTGATCCCGACAAGTTGTGCGTACGTTCGGGAACGACGGGGCGGGGTCGGTAAGGAGTGCAATGGTAAACGAATGTGGTGTAACGAGTGTGTGAGTCGGGTTGGACTCGGGGTGGTAGTCGGTAAATGACGAGTCGGTAACTGAGGAGTCGGGGAATGGGGGTCGGTAACGTGAGCGTTCGCGAACGTTCGTGTGGTCGGGAACCTTGTCGGGTTCGAAGAGGCGAGTCGGGAAGGTGAAAAGGAAGTCGGTAAGGGGGTTCCCCTTACATTACCCCCCCTCTAGGATTGTGCGGCCTCGCGCAATGGTCGAAACGGGATGGAGTCGAATTGGGCACGCGGGAGTCGTCGGGGTGCTCGAGGGTTTGCCTTGTGGAACTCGCTGACCAGTTCATCTGCATGAACATTCTCAGCCGGTTCCCAAGAGTTGTGTTCGTACCCGTACCCTTTCCAGGATACGAGGTAGTACAACTTCCCTCTGCTGACCCGACTATCCCGTATCTCTCCCACTTCGTATTCCACCTCGCCGTCTACCAACACGGGCGGCGGGACCGTTGTCGGTCTTCTTCCGGGAATCGGGTCGGCGGGTGCGGGCAGTAATTTCACAACATGGAATACCGGGTGGATGCGCGCCATAGACCTCGGTAATTTCAGTCGGTATGCGTGTGTACCTATCCGTTCTGTGATCGGGTAAGGCCCTACATACCGATGAGCCAGTTTCCTCGTCGGCCGACTGATGGGGATGTCGGTGGAGTCCAAGTACATCAAATCGCCAACCTTGTAATCGGGTGTGGGTCGATGTCGGCGGTTGTAATATCGCGCCATGTCGTCCTTAGACTTGGCCAGTGCAGATCGGGCTTCTTCCAGCGTAGACTTCATTCGGTCGGTGAACTCCCCGACCGTCTCAAGTCGGGTTTCTGTTGGTTGGGGTTCAAATCCCATCCGTGGGTGGCGCCCCGTGTCTAGGAAGAATGGCGTGTGTTGCGTCGCCGAGTGGATGTGATTGTTGTATTGGAATTCGGCGAGGGGTAGTAGTTCGGACCAGTCGTCCTGTCGCTCTCCGACGAATAACCTCAGGTATTGCTCAAGTTCTTGGTTTACCCGTTCGGTCTGTCCATCCGTTTGGGGGTGATAAGCAGTGGACGCGGTCAACTTGATACTAAGGAGTCGGTAAAGTTCTTGTGTGAATTCCGCTACAAACTGTGGTCCCCGATCGGAGACGACCGCGTTCGGTAACCCGTGGTGCTTCCATACTTCCTTCAGATATAGTCGGGCTGCCCCAAGAGCGGTTATCGTGGTGTGGGTCGGAATGAAGTGGGACCTTTTTGCTACCGATTCCACTACCACCATAACTGCGTCAAATCCCGACGATTCGGGAAGCGCACCGATAAAATCTACACTGATCGTTTCCCACCGACTAGTCGGGATTTCGAGTGGTCTGAGTTCTCCGATTGGGAGTTGGCGCTGTGCTTTGGTTCGAAGGCATAGATCGCATGTCCGACAATACTGACCAATGTAGCGGGACATCTGCGGCCACCAATAGTTTCGGGACACTAACTCCAGTGTCTTCCAGCGTCCAGCATGTCCAGCGATCCGAGTGTCGTGGTGTTGTTGTACGATACGTCGGCGTAGGTCTGCGAAATTGGGGACGTAAACCCGACCTCTGAAATATAGTACCTCCTGTTCCTCTCGCCACTCGGCGCTGTGTACCGCCTTGCTCTTTCCTTGTCGGAGTTTCTTCGCCGCCTCTGCCACTGAGTCCTCTAAATGCCCACCCCGATTTCCGCGTCGGATATCCTTCAGAATGTCCCTTTCCTCTCCTTCCGCCCTCATCCCTTCTAATGCGCGTATCGCAAACAGTTCGGGTTTCAGGAGGATGATGTCCTTGTTGTCCTCCGCGCCGTTCGAGTGGTCCGCTCGCCTCGAGAGTGCATCTGGCTTGCCCATACTTTGTCCCGGTTTGTGATGTAGTGAGAAGTCGAATCGCGATAAGTATAGGGACCAGCGGGCTTGTCGGCGATTGAGTTTCTGTGCCGACCGAAAGTATTCCAGGTTTTTGTGGTCGGTCCAAATCTCGAACGGTTGTCGGGCGCCTTCCAAAAAGTGTCTCCATTCCTCCAATGCCCGAATGATGGCTAGCATCTCTTTGTCGTGGATTTCGTAATTACGTTCCACCGAGTTGAGGCTTTTTGACATGAAGGCCACCGGGTGCCATTTTTCGTCCTCCCGACTGAGTTGGGACAGTACCGCTCCTGTTGCAAAATCCGACGAGTCGGCCTCCACACGGTATGGGCGGTCGTCGTCGGGGAACATCAGTACGGGTCGGGAAGATACACGCGCCTTTAATTCGTCAAAAGCCGACTGTTCTGCTTCGCCCCATTTCCATACCGCGTCCTTGCGCGTAAGGTCAAAGAGTGCGCGCGCATGGTGAGAGAATCCCTCGATAAACCGACGATAGAAGTTAGTGAATCCTAGGAAAGATTGTACTTCCTTCTTGTTAGTCGGAGTCGGCCATTCCACAATCCCACTAATTTTGACCGGGTCCATCTCCGTCTTACCCTCTGAGATGATAAGTCCCAAGTACTCGATTTGCTCCTGTTCAAACTCGCACTTGTCTAGTTTGAGGAAGAGTTTGTGTTCCCGACAACGTTTGAGTACTTCCCGAGTAACGCTTTGATGTTCCGCTCGGGTTTTCGTGTAGATGAGTATATCGTCAATATACACGCATACTACCCCTGCGGCGATGAGGTCCTGAAAGATTTCGTTCATCATCGTTTGGAACGTCGCGGGTGAGTTCGTTAATCCGAAGAACATTACCAGCGGCTCAAACAAGCCTCTATTCGTGCGGAATGCCGCCTTCCATTCGTCCCCTTCCTTTATCCGAACGTTGTTGTATCCCCATCGAACGTCCAGCTTGGTGAAATACTTGGCTCCGCGCAGCTGGTTGATGAGTTCGGAAATCAAAGGTAGCGGGTACGCGTTCTTGATGGTCATGGCGTTGAGCACTCGGTAATCTTGGACGGGTCGGAGTGATCCGTCCTTCTTCTTGATGAAGAAGAAGGGGGCGGCCATTGGGGATTTCGATGGGCGAATGCGTCCCGACGACAGGTTCTCCTCCAGGAACTTGTCTAACTCCTCTTGTTCTGTTACCGACAAGGGATACACCTTGCACGAGCGGGCCTTCGAGTCGGGGATCAGTTCGATGGCGTGGTCCCATGGGCGTTTGTCGGGAAGTGCGTCAAACGATGTTTTGGAGAACACGTCTTCGAACTCGTGCAGGTAGGCGGGGGCCGACTCATGGAATGTCCGAACGGGTTTCGAATTGCGGTGGAAGGCCTCGGCCAATCGTTGGGATATGTTCGGGATAGCTCGACACATTTCTTGTGGACCTTTAGTCGTGTTTCCCGACTGGTCGGGTGGGTGTAGTGTCACTGCAAAAATCCGATCGCCCTCCTCTAGTAACTCGGAGAGGGGGTTCGGGTTTTCCGAGTCGGTGTCGGATTCTTCTCCTTCGTCGGTGCCCGCGTTCGGGAAGAGTCCCGCTCGGCATGCGTTCAGACGTTCTCCCGTTCTTCGCTTCTCCTTGGTTTCCGCTTTGATCTCTTCAGTGCAAACCCGACACTGGGCTGGGCACCGACTGAGTTTGACCTCATTCGTGGCCCAGTCTATCTCCGGGTTGTGCTCCTTGAGCCAAGTGTAGCCAAGGATGAGGCTATGCGTTCCCAGGTGGGTGACCGCAAAGGTAGTGCGCTCCGAGTGACCCTTGTACCGTAGGACTAATTCCGCCACTTCGCTGATCGACCCCGCTTCATTGGCAGTTCCATCGACGTTGTATACGGGGATGGGTCGTTGGAGTTTCCGCGTACTTAGTCGGTGTTTTTGGACGAAATTCCGACTGACGAACAATCCCGTGGCTCCCGAATCCACTAGGCCGACTGTGCTAAAGGTTTCTCCGGTGTCAGTGGTTTGGAGTTCGACCTTGAGGTCTAGCGACCTGGTTCCTGGGATTGCTGCGACCTTGTACTCCTTCGGGAGCCTGCGCTCCCAACGCGGGATTCGAGCTTTCCGACTTGTCGGGGATGGGGGTACGACTTCGGTAGTGGGTTCGGGAGTGTCTAACGGGTTATATATTTCATCCACAGTAAGACACTCGTATCTACTACCGCTCGTCAGCGGGGGCGTACTATTCACCCGCTGCGAGTCGGAAAATCCTCCCCGTTCTCCTCTGTCCCTTCCGCTGCGTCTCCCGCCGTCCCTTCCACGACTCGGTTCTGCGCCATTTGCGCGTCAAGGTCCGCCAAAGCCTCCTGGATCCACTCCTGTCGCTCCTCCATCGTCATGTATCGCGTGTCAAACGCTCGAGGGCAATCCCGCCTGAGGTGTCCCTGTTCGTTGCAGCGGAAGCATAGGGTCGTTCGGCCGCGTTGTCGGTTGGCGTCTATGTCCATCGGGACGCCTGGCGGTAGGGTTGAGATGGTGGCGGGGAATGCGCGCAGCGGTGGCGGGTTTGTCTGTGGCACGGGTCGGGGTATTGTCCGAGTCGGTACCTTCGCGAAAGAGAATCCCGATTGAGCTGCTGTCGGGTTTCTTGTCGGTCGGGTACTCATGAAGGCTTCGTTGTCCAGTCGGTTTTCGTCGCACTTCATGGCGGTAGCGTACCAGCCGTCGGGGTCGCTATCCCCAGGTCGGCCAAGTGCCATCATTGCAATCTGAGACTGTATTGCTGGGCTGAGTCCCTTCCGATACTTTACTACAATGGTGAGGCCTTCTTTGTAGCCCGCCTTGTCGACCAAATCTCGAAATTCGTCGGTGTACTCATCTACCGACCGATTTCCCTGGTGGTAGAGCGCGGTTTCCAGTCGGGTCATGGCCTTTTGCGCTTCGCCTTGGACGTAGAAGTTTTCCGCGAAGTCGTATTTGAAATCATCCCATGCAATGTACCGTGGTTCGCCATGCTGTTCCTCGTACCGGAGTGCTCTGTCCGCGAAGAGGTATGCCCGACCTGTTTGCATGAATGTGAACGCCCATCGCACGCCCGCCAACTGGTCCTCAAATTGGTGCGGTACCAATTTGATGTAGAGCTCGCACGCTTGGATGAACGCGCGGCCTTTGGTGCGGGACCCGTCAAAGGTCGGGGGTAGAGCTGGGCGGAGAGAGGATGGTTTGAGTCGGGTTTCCGCCTGAAACACCGGTACTGGGGTTGAGGGTGGTGGAGAGGGTATCGCTTGAGACCGAACACTCGGACTCGGGGGTGGTGGGGGTGCGGCGCGTTGCGGGGCAGGTGCGGGTGCCGGTGCCGGGGCGGGAGTCATGCGATCCATCAGTGTCTGAAGATTGCGGGTGAGTTTTTCTATGTCCTCCGACTGTTTGAAAACGTGGTCGCGCATTCGACCGAACTCGGTTTCTAGCTGTTGCATTCGGGCGACGGCTTCTTCCATTGTGTCGTTCGGAATGCGGTTGTCGTTCTCGTGTGGTGAGGGGATAAGTCGTGCAAAACGAGTGCAGAGCTTTTTCCGCGGTCTGTCCTCGTCGGTTCTCTCTGTGCGTCGTTTGCGCGGTTTATGGCCTCTCGTTGGGGAGAGTATTCTACTGTTAGGGCAACTTCGCCGAGTCACCGACTAAGGGAATTCCGAGTGAGGGAGACCGAGTGACGGAAACCCGAGTCGGGGATTCAAGTCGGACTGGTGGAGGAAATCCTAAGTTAATCTATTCGCTGTATGGTACACATACTACATACCTGGTGGAGGAAATCCTAAGAGAATACTCTAAGGGTCCTCCAGCCAGCTCATACATGTTATATACGACGTTCCTACATTAACTACACGTTCCCGGAACGGTACGACGACACGCGTTGTCGGTAAAGGATCACGTGGGCGCGCCATCGTGATCCCGACAAGTTGTGCGTACGTTCGGGAACGACGGGGCGGGGTCGGTAAGGAGTGCAATGGTAAACGAATGTGGTGTAACGAGTGTGTGAGTCGGGTTGGACTCGGGGTGGTAGTCGGTAAATGACGAGTCGGTAACTGAGGAGTCGGGGAATGGGGGTCGGTAACGTGAGCGTTCGCGAACGTTCGTGTGGTCGGGAACCTTGTCGGGTTCGAAGAGGCGAGTCGGGAAGGTGAAAAGGAAGTCGGTAAGGGGGTTCCCCTTACATAATTTATCTTTGGTGACTGGCTCGTAAATGCTCAATTATTTTTAGGCAAATTTTTGGAGGCTCGCTGGCAATACAAGATGAGTTACCTGCAGACAGCCCCTTGGCGCAGATTCGCAGGAGGCGTGCTGCTCTCAAGGCAGCCGCGCAAGCCAGTCAGGAATTCGGAGATGAGGAAGATCTTTAGATTGTTTTATTACTGTCCAGATTTTTTATTGGATTACGAACATTTTTGGTACATGTATTACTTTCCCCACAAACGTGGGTAATCTTCCAATAATCATTATATACCACAATAAATCCGTTTTAATGTCCCAAAAAATCCGGTTCCAATATTAGAAAAATTTTTCAATCAACCGACCATTTGGTCCATTCCTCCTCTAATGTATCAGCTGTATCAGCCAGCCACATTTTCTAATGGCTGGAATACAGAAATTAATTTTTATTGGCTGCAATGCTGCTCATATTTGTAAATACTGCTATTTTCTCCATGCCGTTACAGGGTTGTCTGAGCTGACAACCCCGTAAATTTCTACTAATAATAGATAAGATATAGCACCCTGACAAACAATAATAATTGATGCCAGAATTGCCTACCGTGGTATAGTCCAGTGTTTCTGACCATTCTCCTCACACTGACTTTGAAAGGCAGGTGCTTGGCTAGGCACCTTTTTCTTATAAGTAACATCAAAGCCTTGCAATTCGGATCAGATAATGGCACACCGACAAATATTATATTGTCTGGTAGTTCTTGGCTACTTCGTAATTCAGCTAAGGGTAGGCAAATTATGCCAGGAGTATTTTTCTTGATAGGCTACCCAATTTCGATATTTGCACTGTCAATTATATAATACTGCCGACCTATTATAATAGCTACCAACTGTATCTACAATTATATTCTCCGGCATCTCCTGTCTGCTTCACAACTCAGGGAGGGGGTAGGTAAATTATGTCAGCATTATTATCATTGATAAGATATATATAATTTTGATATGTGTATTGTTATTTATATAATTCTGCTAACCTATTTTCATAGCTGCCAACTATATTTACAATTATATTCTCCGGCACCTCTTATCTGCTTTGTAAGTCAGATAGGGGTAGATAAATTACGCCAGAATTAGTATTGTTCACAAGATATCTAATGTTGATATATGCAGTGTCAGTTATATCACCCTGCTAACCTATTATCATAGCTACCAACTGCATCTACAATTATACTCTGTGGTATATATGTTGTATTGCCAAGGTATGATATTTTATTACAATTACTATCAGCATGGGACAACTTTACCGTTACCCAAAAGGCGGTCACTTCTTGCTCAAATATATCATCTAGATGACACTTTTGGAAATATACATCTAGAGGTATAAACCCTTAAAATTTTATATATCAGTCTGATATATATTTTATCTCTTATTATTATTATAAGGCTATATAAGACATTATGCTTTTTCCCCCAATTCCCTGATGGGCCGCTCAGGAACATCTCTGTATCTATTTACTCCGCGTCCCCTAGCCAAACACTGTCAAAATTTTGTTTTCCATTTCGTTTCAAAAAGGTTTCTCAATTTCTTA
This sequence comes from Collybia sordida, assembly GCA_037014335.1. Taxonomy (NCBI): domain Eukaryota; kingdom Fungi; phylum Basidiomycota; class Agaricomycetes; order Agaricales; family Clitocybaceae; genus Collybia; species Collybia sordida. The sequence continues at coordinate 613,063 of JAYKXK010000009.1, read as the reverse complement.
CTTTCACGTCACATCCATTTCCTTCTCACCACCATCAAAAATGTCTGCTATCCGTGCTCTCCGTCAACTCACTGCCTCTTCGAGCCGCGCATTCGCTGCTCGTCAGCTCTCAGTCGCCGCACGCCCTGCTGTTGCTCGCGCTGGAGCGGCAAAGAGCGTGACGCAAGCACGGGCATTCTCAGTCTCAGCTAGACGGTTTGGCGAGGGTGCGTGTGCGTTCGGTTTTCCTTCCTTGGTATATGAATTCAATGCATTTTTTTGGGGTGTATAGCGGACGTTGCGCTGTCACAAAAGTTGCAAGAAGAGCTGAACTATGAGAAGGAAGCAAATGCTGAGCTTGCACAGACACCGGAGTTCCTGAAGGCATTCCAGCAGCAGGGTGTTTGGCAGGTAGGCTTCTCGTCTTCGTTTCATATCATTCGTCGTCTGACCTTGACGGTTATTTTAGATTGATGATACACCAGGAAATGACGAGGTTGTCCTGACACGCAAGTTTGGTAATGAAAAGTACGCATTATTTTCCTAATACTCGGTGGTTAATGATGATTGACCTCGCACACAGCATCCGGATGATGTTCTCCATTGCGGACATCGAAGATGGTGCACAGGAGGATTTCGAGAATCCCGAATCTGAAGTGGAGGGACAGGACGGCGCGGAAGAGCCAATAAACTCGTACCCCATTCGCACTTCCCTCTCTATCACCAAAGTATGCTTCATAATTGTCTTTTGCAAACCGTGTAAAGTTAAAATTCAATTGGTTTATAGACGACAGGTCCTGGGTGCATCAACGTTGACATGGTGTGTCAAGATGGACACTTTATCATCGAGAACGTATCGTTCTATAAAGACGCAAGCATTGGCACCGATTTGACTGCGGAGGCCGACTGGAAGCGACGAGGAATCTACATTGGTCCACAGGTATCCTTTATCTCGTTGCCTACCTTCTAGTATAAGTTGCTGACAGCACAACTGCTAGTTTGACACGCTTGATGTGGGTGTCCAAGAAGAATTTGAGAAATATCTTCAGGAACGTGGAATTAACGAACACGTCGCATTGTTCATTCCTGAGTATGCAGAGCACAAGGAGCAATCAGTATGTTTTCTTTCATCCTTTCCTTTATGTCACGGAAGTATCGATTATTCATGATAATTTAGGAATACGTCAAGTGGCTCGGTAACGTCAAGTCGTTTGTTGACATGTAAAATCGACGGGGGAAGTACGATGTTTAACGCCAGCTTGCTAAGTGTCACGAAAAGTTTAGTAGTCTGATATATAGGTTATCACTAATTGAATGCATACTTCATTCCACCACTCATCATGTTCATGTATGCAAACGTATCTCAACTTTATACGAAGTCGAATCACATAACTACTCTTGGGATATAGTAATCCCTGAAGACGGTCCTTCCTTTGGATGTTACTCATTGTGTTAATCGTAGGTATACCTTCACCAGATCCAGCCTGATCCTTCCTACAACTCTAAATCGCTAGTGTTTACTCAAAGAACACAACCAGCCATTACAAGAGAGGGCGCATACTATTTATTCCTGTGGCTTGGATTTCCAGTCGACAGCTGGTAGATTATCTGAATAGAACTTGAACGAGAAGCTAAACCACGGAGCAGGCAGACAATTCTGTCATCAAATGATTATCATACCTGCATTATGTTTACACGACCTCGTGTCGAGTAACCACCACCACCACATCCCCTACCTGCCATCATCGTTGCGATTTGACACTGTTGTCACATGGAACCCCCTATGTTCCGGCGCATGGCATTCCAATCGAACACTGAGGATCCCCCCCACTGACACTAGGCGTGATTGCCACCACCTCGTCCCCATCCAGATTCCGGCCCGGAAACATCCCTCTCAGAGCTGACATCTGTTCATCCTCAAGTGCCTACAGGCCGGTTCAACGTGTATATGTTCTTATAAGGGCTGGTTGTGTGGTGCTCTATCCCACCTCACAACTTCTCATCTGTCAAGCGTCTACATCTGTGCCGGAGTACAATTGCTGTGTTTGAAAGGTGATACATACTGTAACATACATATTGTCACACTCATTATCACATCACACCATTGTGGCGACCCCAGTCTGCCACCGGTGGTGAAGGGTGATCAGATCGGAAAGCATGGTTTCCTTCGTTGTTACTGTGACGCTGCAAGATAAAACCCGCTTACCGACATACTCTATTCCTCTTCACCCAAAGTCCTCCTCTTTGTCCTCTATTGAGAACATTCCAAAATAAAATTGTTCGTTGAGTCTAGCCACTACCCCAGAGCCTAACTCATACACTTCTGTCCCATAGAACCCACCAGGATCCCACCATACGTTTTTTGAAGATGGCACCCATCGTCCATCACGTGGTGGGTCTGAGGTGTTTTTATTCGAGCTTCTCTTAACAACAAATACCATTTATCTTCATCAGGTCACATCAGGTGGCCCGTCGGAAATTGACTCATTCGTGTTCGCTCGGAAAACGCCAAACACTTCAGAAGATTGTAAGCCTCTCGATAGTTCGAAGGGCGTACGTCAGTCGTTTGAGTGGCCCCTCGATCTCGCAAAAGGCCACACCTTGAGCATGGCAGGGCTTGCAACCCCGAAACGTTTCCGGCTACTCGACTGCGACGCCTATCAGAGAAAAATCATACGTATCGTTGAATGGAGTGCTCTTGAGATCGCTCAGGAATACAACACAATTTCGTACGTCTGGAAAGGGAACCGAACTTCGCCAGTTGAGAAATCCTTTGCGGTAGAGGGCGCAACAGACTGCGACCGCGTGGATGTTGACCTTTTGGGTTCGGCCTGCATGCGAACCAAAAGTTTTCTTTGGCTGGACAAGTTATGCATCATCCAGACAGACAAGGAGGATAAAATGTGGCAGATACAGAACATGGCCACGATTTATAAGAACTGCAAAAGATGTTTGGTGCTTATGGGGGGACTTGGCGGGTTGGGGCGGTTAGATGATAAGACATCGTGGCTCAACAGGTCATGGACCCTCCAGGAAGCTTTGTTACCACGCCGTATCTCTGTTATGTTCGAATGGACCCATGGTTCAGGTACACTCTTTTCGTCAGCACAGCAAGAGCTTATCTATTCCCGGGACGGCGGGTACGCGACTAAGAACCTAGTTGATCTCATACACTTCTCCACTGGAGGGTCGATCCGTTTCCTACCATCGACACAAGAAGCACTAGAAGAAGAAATACCAGCGACGGCCCTCTCCAATGTTCGGCCGCTTGTGTGTGTCCTTGAGGGGCGGGGGGTCCTGGATGTAGCGGAAGAATCAAGGAATAGCCAGTCCGTAGCTGAATTCGAAACTATGGTCTGGCGTAACGCAATGTTGCGGACCTCAACCAGGGAGCTCGACACGGTGTTTAGCATCATGGGTTTGTTTGGTGTGCAGCTTGATCCTTCCTTGTATAAAACGCAATCGCAAGCCCTGATTGCACTCATACAAGAGACCATGAAGAAGGGAGGTAGAGCGACTTGGTTGACAACATCGACGGTAACACCGGGACTCTTACCCCTTCTTCCTGTATCTGATAACCAGGAATTGCCCTCGGTTATGATTTCAGATAAGCTGGTGGAAGCTCCCCCTCTTGTGGAAAATTTGAACTGGTATTTGCGATGTGCACCCAAGGGTACTCTGGACGACAATGGGGCTTTGACGATTTTTGCCCCATTTTCTTCTGTAAAGATAACTGTGGGTCAGCCAGACCACTCTTATCAAGATTTCCGCCTAAAAGGGACGATGGAGGGACAAGAAATTAGACTGTCGGGGGCAGCTGCAACGCATGCTGTGTCGCTCGGGGAGATAGAACATATTGAACTAGGAGTTGATCCATGTTTCCAGTATCCACCGACGGTAGTTGCGTTACTTCTCGAACGTACAGGCGATAGATGGACCAAGGTTGGTGTCGCTGGGTTGCCGGCGTCGCTGACTAAAAATTGGAAGAAGGAACGCCTCATTATCGTGGGCAAGGATGACGATCCTTTGTATTGATGAAATTATAACGGCGCTAGAAATGGGACGTCTACTATCGTACCTCAAGATCTCTGCGATGGTTCACACAAGACAATAATCCTAGGACAGATGGAGAGCACGTAAGATGAACCACCGAATTGGGGTGTTGTCGGGTCAGCATTTAGATGCTTTCCTTACTGTTTTGTGTGGGCCATCAATCAATCACTGGCGAGAATATTCATGACTACATGTTGCGTTCCGACCCGCAAATAACCCGAATAGAAAGGGAACGAGAAGCTATACCAGAAAGTGGAAATTCTTACCTGCAACACATTTACACCTCGACATTGCCTATTTGCTACTATCGTCACCATTTCACAATGTCATCATACATATTGAGCCGCTATACTCCGGTGCATTTGGATCGCACAGGGCCAGAGGTTCCTTTACTAGTAAGTACTACAACCTATTGTACCACCTCGCCCCTAACATCAACGACTCGGATTCCAGCCCCCCAGAACATCCCCCTCAGAACTGACATCCGTTCATCCTCAAGTACCTACAGGCATCTTCAACGTGTCTACGTTCTTGTAAAGGCTAGTCATGTGGCGCCCGATCCCACCCCACAATTATGCAGCACTCATCTGTCAAGCGGCCACAGCTGTGCCGGAATACAATCGCTGTGTTTGACAGGCCACACGCATTGTTATAATAGATATCACACCGTTGTAGCGGCTCCAGTTTTCCATTGGTGGTGAAGGGTCGGAAAGCATGGTTTCCTTCGTTGTTACCATGATGCTGCAAGATAAAATCTGCTATCGACATACCCTACCCTTCTTCACCTAACGTCCTCTTTTTCCCCCTATTACGAGCATACCAATATTACCGTATGTTATACCTAGCCACCACCCCCGAGCCTAATTCATACACTTCCGTTTCGTAGAACTCATTCGGATCCCACCATACGATTTTCCCAAAATGGCTCCCATCGCCCATTCCGCCACATTACCGCGCCTCAAAACACCCAAAGCTTTCACCGCCGGTCGTACAGTGAGTCCAAGTTTTTTTTTTGGGTTCCTCTTAATGACGGGCAACCCATATCCTTATCAGGCCACATCTGGTCACTCGTCAGAAGTTGACGAATCATTAGCGTTCGCTCGGACAACACTAAAGATTACAAAAGATGGCAAGCCTCGGCCAAATAAACGGTCTCCCGACAGTCCGAAGGGCCTACTTGGGTCGTTTGAATGGTCCCTTAATGCCGCAAAAGGCCACACCTTGAGCATGGCAGGGCTTGCAACCCCGAAACGTTTCCGGCTGCTCGACTGCCGCGCCTATCAGAGAAAAGTCATACGCATCGTTGAATGGAGTTCTCTCGAGATTGCCCAAGAATATAGTGCGATCTCTTACGTCTGGAAAGGGAACCGGACGTCACCGTTCGAAAATTCCTTTGCGGTCGAGGGCGCAACGGACTGTGACCGCGTGGATGTTGACCTTTTGGGTGCGGCGTGCGCGTGCGCTGCTGATTTTCTTTGGTTGGATAAGCTATGTATAGTGCAGACAAACAAGGAGGATAAAATGTGGCAAATACGGAACATGGCCACGATTTATAAGAACTGCAAAAATTGCTTGGTGTTCATGGGAGGGCTTGGTGGGTTGGGGCGTTTAGATGATAAGACTTCGTGGCTCAACAGGTCGTGGACCCTCCAGGAAGCTTTGCTGCCGCGCCGTATCTCTGTTATGTTCGAGTGGCCTCATGGCTCGGGCACACTCATTTCGTCAGTGTCACAAGAGCCCCCCAGAGCGGCGGGTACGCGACCCTGAACCTTGCTGATCTCATACTCTACTCCGCTAGAGGGTCGATCCGTTTCAGGCCATCGAAGAGAGGAGTACCAGAAGAACAGATACCGGCGGCGGCCCTCACCAACATTCGGCCACTGATGGTTATCCTTAAAGAGCGGGAGATCCTGGATAAAACAGAAGAATCAAGGGATAGCCGGTCTGTGGCTGCATTTGAAACCATGGTCTGGCGTAACGCAACGCTGCGGACTTCAACTAGGGAGCTTGACACGGTGTTTAGTATTATGGGTTTGTTCGGTGTGCAGCTTGATCCCTCTTTGTATAAAACCCGATCACAAGCCCTGCTTGCACTCATACAAGAGATCATGAAGAAGGGGGGCAGGGCGACTTGGTTAGCAGTATCGATGACAACACCAGGGCTGTTGCCCCTCCTTCCTGTATCTGATAACCAGGAAGCGCCCTCGGTTAGGATTTCGAGTGGAATGATCGAATCTCGCCCTCTTACGGAACATTTGAACTGGTATTTATCCTGCGCACCCGAGGGAACTCTGGACAACGATGGGGCTTTGACGATCGTCGCTTCATTTTCTTCTGTCAAGATCACTGTGGGTCAGCCAAACACCTTTTTTCGAGATTTCCGCTTCACAGGGATACTGGAGGGACATGAAATCGAGCTATCTGGGGCAACTGGGACCCATGCTGTGTCGCTTGGGAGCATAGATCATATTCAATTAGGAGTTGATGGATGGGTCAACCACCTGCCGAGGGTACTTGCTATACTTCTCGAACGTACAGGCGATAAATGGACCAAGGTTGGTGTGGCCAGGTTGCCGACGGAGCTGACTACAAATTGGAAAAAGAAACGTCTGATTATCGTGGGCAAGGATGACGATCCTTTGTATTGATATGAGATGATTGTAACGACGCTAGAAGTAGATCGTCTAGGACCGTCGACGAGTCAGGGTCGCGCCTTGTATGAAATCGATAACCTCTATATAATTTTTTGCTGTCAGTTTCTTCTGTTAGAATAATGAGAATACAAACTTATGAAAACACACGCCGGTACCGGATGAGAGCCGCATTCCGAGGAATCAATTGGGATCTAGATGGTTCTGTCACTTTTGATGATGGTTGATATGACATCATACCACCATTTTCGTGGTTGAAAATTTAGAAGCCCAGACCCACCTATGACTTGAAGTTGAATACGAGTGGAGTGATATGGAAATTGAATCTTAGGGAGCAACCTAAGAGCCTTACAACATGATGGTGAAGATGACGATCTAGCCTCTCAATGACCTATACGCTTAGGAATCAGAGAAGTCTGGTGGTATTTTCGTTGATCCAGGCAGCGCCTGAAGAGCGGCCAGGAAAGAATCAAATTTTCGGATAGCTGAAATTGGAAAGGGTCTGCGTATCATTCTGCGAAAACGAACGTTTTAAACGTGGTTGATCCCGAATGGAGATGCTCGAGTTGTACTTGAATGGACTTTCAGGGAGATCGTATTGCTTGTACATCCTGAACTGAAAACTACACGCCATCTTGTTGGAAATTTAACGGTAACTTGCGGCCCACAGAAGCCGATGAGTCGCATCGTTTCGCCAGGATGAGACGACCATGGGACGACCATGAGATGCTAGACCTAGTTGAAGCGAAATGAAGAGAAAAAGCAAGGGGAAATGCTGAAAAGGATGGATTAGGGCATCTATGATTATCGTTATCAACGGCACATCGGAGTAATACTGGGACAGGAATGTTGAAGGTGAGATGGAGCGCACGTGGGATGGACCGTCGAAGCGGGGTGTTGTCGGGTCATCAGCGTTTATATGCTTTCCTAATCGGGCATTTATGACGGAAAACTAGTATCATCGACTTTAGTATAAATTCAAGATCTACGCCGATCGATTGCCTCCTCCTTCCCACTGAACGATGGACTCCTTCTCTGAACCTTACACGCGCCAGGGTGACGACATCTCTCTCGACCACGTACGCGCTAACATCCGACAACTTGAAGACCAGCACAGAGCTGCCGGTATTCCTCTTTCCGGCCGTGTCCTCCATGTCTGCCATTACCTCCCCGTTGCCGCTACTCTTAACACTCGTGCCGGTGTACCCAGTCCTCCTCCGACCCCCCCTGCCGATGATGCCGACCCTCTCAAGAAAGATCCCCTCGCGTCGGGACCCATTTGGACCATCTCACCAAGATATGGTCATGCCGCCATGATTTCTGGCATACGTTCACTTTCGTCTACGCATGAACAGGTCATTGTAGGATGGACTGGTGATATCCAGGTTCGTACCCAGTCTCTGACTCAAATTTTCTCCTAATACCCTACCCAGTCTCCTACACCAAACGAAAACGTCTCCAGCGACACCGTCTCGCAATCAGACAGACTCGCCCTTGACGAGGCCTTGAGCACTTACCAACCCAAGGAAAGCGACCCGGATGACGAACGGAAAACAAGTTATGTTCCGGTTTGGCTGGATGATAGGGTTGCACATGGTCATTATGATGGTTATTGCAAGCAAAGTAAGTCGAACCCCTGTTTATCATTCATCGTATATTCGGATGCCAGAAATCATGGAAGATCTTGTTGAATTCAGAACGATATACCGTACGACATTTAAAAACATAACTAATTACTCTATCTTTTAGCTTTATGGCCCCTTTTCCACTACCTCCTTTGGCAAGACGTCGCGACTGAATATGCCTCCGCTGATTGGAATTACCCCTATTACGAGTCCGCAAACGCAGCATTTGCACGTAGAATTGCAGAGGTATACCGTCCTGGTGATCTAATCTGGGTCCACGATTACCATTTGTTACTTGTACCCCGCCTCGTCCGCGAAGCCGTTCCTGACGCCGTTCTCGGATTATTCGTACACACCCCCTTCCCAAGTTCCGAGATATTCCGTTGTCTCCCCCGTAGAAAGGAGATCCTCGATGGAATGCTCGGAGCTAGCCTCATTTGTTTCCAGGTATGTTCAATATTATGAAATTTCAGCTCAACTCCCATTCACGTACACTCCAAGACGTACTCGTACTCACGTCATTTCACATCCACATGTGTCCGAGTATGTGGATACGAGACTACCTCGCGGGGAATAGATGTGGAGGGCCACTTAACTGCCGTGATGCACTGCCCCGTGGGCGTTGACGCAGAGCGTGTTAGTCGGGACATCATGCGCCCAGGGATCCAGCCTAAATTGGAAGCGCTACGTACTCTTTATGAGGGTAAGAAGATTATTGTCGGTCGTGACAAACTGGATGTCGTAAAAGGTGTTCTTCAAAAGGTATATCCCATCTTACTTGATTTGGCTAGCGTCTAAAGTGGATATATGCAGCTTCGGGCGTTTGAAAAGCTACTCCAAGACTATCCTGAATGGGTCGGAAATGTCGTGATGATCCAGGTCACCTCACCTGCACTCACAGATTCGCCGAAGCTCGAACGGGCTGTTAGTGAGCTCGTCGCGCATATAAACGGTGAATATGGTAGCCTCGACTTCATTCCTGTTCATCATTAGTACGTCTTCTTTCTCTGCTCTGTATTTCCTAATAGTAACATCATTCATACAGCCACCAGTCGCTAAAGAAGGATGAATTCTACGCGTTGCTGAGCGTGGCAGACCTTGCGGTGATCACGCCCCTGCGGGATGGGATGAACACAACAAGTATGGAATTCGTGATAGCCCAAGGGCAGACCCACTATTCTCCACTCGTGCTAAGTGAATTCATGGGGATAAGCAAAAATATGGATGACGCATTGCTTGTGAACCCTTGGAACCTTGGTGACGTCGCTGCCGCGATTAACCGGGGCTTGCTCATGGCGCCTGAGGAGAAGGCTATACGCCACCAACGTTTATATAAGGTCGTTACGACGCATACATCTCACACGTGGGCGGCTGTATTGGTGAAAATGCTCCTTGGTGTTGTCGATGGTCAGGGCCAGGCACGCCAGACGCCATACATACCTAAAGAGGACCTTCAACGATGCTACAAAGCTGCAGGGAAACGACTTTTCCTGTTCGATTACGATGTATGCACTCTACCCACTTGTTTTCTTGCATTATTATTCACACTGCTTGTATCTGTGTTTAGGGGACCCTCGCACCGATCGTGAAGACACCTTCGATGGCGATACCGACAGCACAAACACTCGAGGCGCTCGAACTACTCTCGAGAGACCCGCAGAACCTCGTGTATATCATTTCAGGGCGTGACCAGGCGTTCCTCGAGCAACACCTCGGGCACCTTGACCGCGTTGGCTTCAGTGCGGAACATGGTGGTTTCGTGCGCGAGCGCGGCAGCACAGAATGGACGAATTTCACCGCGAGTCTCGATATGGAGTGGATGGGTGAGGTGGGAGATATTTTCAGGTATTATACCGAGGTGTGTATGCGGGTTTTTTTAGGCCGTTTTCCCTTGTTTTTCTTTTTTGGTGAAGGTGCTGATTGGATGTGGCCGAGTAGCGGACGACAGGAAGCCATATTGAGATGAAGAAGAGCTCGATTACGTGGCATTATCGCGGGAGTGATCCCGAGTGGGGGTGCGTATCTCGTGCTTTTGTCGGGGTTTTGGCGTTCGGGTGCTGATAATGCTTCTTGGGGGGGTGATAGCCAGTTCCAATGTCGACAATGTCAAGATCTCTTGGAGAATAACCTCGCACACAAGAGGCCGATCGAGGGTACGTTTGTCAAGGATCGTTGTAATATAGGGGCTAATGTAAATTATCTTGATAGTCCTCGTCGGGAAGAAGAACCTCGAAGTACGGCCAATCGCTGTGAACAAGGTAATTCATAACTCCCCTTCTCTAACATCTTACCACTAACGCATTTGCAACAGGGAGAAATTGTCAAACGCATCCTGTACCAAAACCCTGACGCAGAGTTCATCTTCTGTGCCGGGGACGACAAGACAGACGAAGACATGTTCCGTGCACTGTTACTCTTCCCACCAGGTGCGACAGGCGCAGTACACATGGAGGCACCGCTCTCAGTGACACTCGTCGACGACGAGGGCGCACAGCCGGTCGAGCTCAGCATAAAGCCTGAGGCAATTTTCACAACAGCCGTCGGACATAGTAGTAAGCGCACGCTCGCGAGCTGGCATGTGACGACCCCGCAGGAGATTGTTGATCATATGCTCGAGATGGTTAAGGAGATGGGTGTGGGCAAGAGCCAATTGTGACTGGGTCCTGGACGAGGGGGTAAGTGCAGGCGCTTGCATACACGATGTCATGTGTGCCGCACGCGGGCTCTGGGCTGCTCATGGTTTATTTCTACGAAGTTTTTCGTTTATTCTTACTGGTTTTTTGCTATTTTTCTTTTTTTTTCCCTTTGCCTTGCTCATATCTAGACGGACCGGAAATCAGAGAATTTAGTTGAGGGCTGTTTTGTTTGTATATCGTATTGTACGGGGCGCATCAATGAACATTAGATTCCCCAGGTTGTGGACGATGAGTGAGGGCAAGTCAATTTGAACGTCTATTGGACCCCGGTGGATACTCGTTATTGATTGAGGTATGGGTTCATGGTGTCGTTCTGGTGGGAGTTAGTTGCCAGTGGCACCAAAAAGCAAGGCCGGGTCCCACATCAAGGGAAATAAATCACATGACCCAAGAAGCCACGAACCACTGGTTATTTTCTAACCTTCCAGCTATCCTCTTCACTCATACCAACTGGTAACTTCAAACGAATTGGCATAAATATACTACTTACACATTTCACGGTCTGGTAAACAGTAAACATAATTTTACTACTTCGCCGCACAGAAAGATAAAGGGATACATGGAATCAATGATCATTTTTAGGCAAAGGAAATAGAGATCATAATGCATCAGTCTGGATGGGGCCGATCTGACCACCCTTAGCGGCGGTCGGGGTGAAGGTGTGCCAGCGATCGTTAAAGCGAACATCTGTATCCATAGAATTAATTATTAGGGAATAATCAAGGATTGAATACGTACCCAATGGCCGACCACCATACATGTACTGCTGGAATTTTGCTACGAAAAGGCGTGAGATGGGATCGAACGCAGGATAAGACACTAGTAGCTCACCAATAGCCGTTTCGGCCTCTCCAATTTGAGCGAACTGAACAACACCACAGCCTTTTGAGCGGGTTCCATCGAAAAGGATCTCCGCCAACTCGACCTGGCCAGTGGTCTCGAACAATTCAACGAGATCTTCATTAGCAGTGGACCAGGGCAACTAGCGTCCATCGTCAACAACAATCTCCATATCAATGAAAGATAAAGTGAACGCACATTGCGAACCATGATCTGCTGGCTTGGCTCGGCTTCGGCATACGCCGGGCCGGACGAGTACCCTCCGGCCCCGGCGCCACCAAACCCATGGCCGCCACCACCGTAGCCATCCATCCTCAAACCGCTACCACCGTGAGCAGCCTGTTGATCAGGACCAGAATAATCGGCATAAAGATCCTGGTTAGAGAAATCACGACCTGCACCCGCCTGTCCTCCATAGCCGCCACGGAAGCCACCTCTGAAGCCGCCTCGAAGGCCTCGGCCTAGGCCGCGAGGAGCACCGCGGAAGCCACCACGGAAGCCTCCGGCGCCTGAAAGCCCGGCATACCGATCCTGAGCCGTAGTTGAAGATAATGATGATAGTTGGGCTTTCAACACTTACCTCTCGAACCTCGAGGGTACGCCCGTACCAATCGAAGCCGTGATACATACCTGGACAGAGTATTAATGGACTGGCGGATAGGTATATGAAAATACTCACTGATAGCTTGTTGTGCATCTTTGGGAGTCTCAAAAACAACAGTGCCTGAACCCTTGGGTCGACCATCTGCGCCTATGTTGATGTCTGCCCTAATGATATTACCAGCGGTTCGGAATAAATCCTTCAGGTCTTGCCAGCCAGCTTGGTAAGGTAGCTAAAGCCGAAACAATGTTAGGACATCACACTGTATGTGATGACATCACCTACGTTGCCAACATATAATTGATTCCCGGGATTCGACTGTGTCCCAAAGTAATTGTGTGAGGGTGGACGAGGGGGCGGTGCAGCATGTAAGCCTTGTCCAGCCATTGCCATACCTATTTTACCAGGGACTGGAGTTGCGCCAAATCGTGCTTCATTTTCTCGATCCTGAAGACGATTTTTAAGAAACACGATGTAAGAGAAAATGGTACGCTCACTTCTCTGATGAAAACGGGTCTCCCCAGGAGGGGTTGTTCTGAGAGTTCGCGGATTGCGCGTTGAGAATCTTCTTGTGAGGCGAATTCGACGATGCTACGTGGCCCATGAGAAATGATAGAATTAAAACAGAATTATACGCTTACCCGCATCCTTTGGATACACCGGTGGGCGTAACGAGTACTTCGGCGAATAGGACCTCACCAGCTGCCAACCCCAAAAAAAACTTCCATCAATATCCTCTCAACAACTCAGCCATTCCAACAATCAAAAAACTGAAAATAACAGACTCTTCCTCGCCACAAGCTTAAGCTCATCGGAGCAATGTCTGTACACGCGCGCTTTGGAAAGAAAACTCCACATCGCCCAGCACGCTTTCGCCAGCCCCCCTTTGAAGATAATACAAAAAACTAATCTGAGATTCCCCCACCCACCTCCCCTCATGAATTCCATTAGGTCCCTGTATTTGACGTCGTAACTAAGGTTGCCGACGTAGACCCTGTTTTCTCTCTTGCTGATCTTGGCAAATTCGACAGCTTCTTCGTGCTCTGCGTTCATAGGTCCCCCAAGCGACCGTGCAAAGGTATCCGCAGTCTTTCGATCACGGCTCCTTGACCGGGTTCGCGAACGGGTCCTAGAACGAGAACGAGATCTGGAGCGCCGACGTGAGCGACGAGGCGAAGCAGACCGACGCCTGGAGCGAGAACGACTCCGAGTGCGTGAGCGCTTGCGACGCTATTTTGCGAACAGTTTTCAGTCACAAAAAAAAAAAAAGGATAAAAGAGGCTGTAAATTCAACTTACGTCGCCACCGTTACGCCTATCTGGTTCCCAGTGATCTCCTCCACCCCTTCTGGAGCGTCCTGTACAACGTTTTCAGTTTTACTAGAAATATTTCAAGACAAAATCGCACCAGAGTCACGCCTGTCCGAACGGTGATCCCTGTCTTTTTCGCGATCCCTTCGGCTATCCTTTTCGCGGTCGTGGTCGCGGTCTCTGTCCCTATCTTTATCACGGTCATAGTCACGATCCCTGTCCCTTTCACGGTCTCGGTCTCGTTCTCTGCCGCTGCTCACAGGTACGATGATTCCCTTTTCTTCATTGTCGTCTTTGTTCTTCATATCGACGTCCATGATGTGTATCTTGAGCTTTGAAATGAATTAGAGGATAGAATATGGATAAGCTATAGGAAGTTGATGGTGTTGGAAAGGTGTCAGAAACCGGTTGTCGCTGACTCAATATTTTTTTTTCACAAGGTCTGTGTGTGGGAAACGCTGAGTTTAAAATTAAAGATGGAGAAAATCATTTTAATATTTATGTACTTACGTAAGTACATACCCACTTCAATTTGACGGAACTGATACGATCCCAATTCCTATATCATTGAATGTTATCAGACTCCTAAGACCAGTCACATGATGTCTTAGGTAATTTGTTAGTCCAAATTAGGAAAACCTCAAGGTTTTCAAAGACATTCAAGCGACTGGCAAAACTTGTAAGTTTGGTCCTGTGTGGCTACAGCATTTGTCCCGCCTTTTCCCAAACTAGCTTTTGCGCTTTTCCCTAACGGGGCCGATTTGCCATGCTGTCAATCGACATACCAACTTGGGATGAGATACGGACCGAGGCGCAGGCTGTTTTTGGAATACGCCCCTGTGATTTCCAACTTGAAGACACAATCGCTCAACTTGAACAAAGAGAAGTGGTCACAATCTCTCCCACAGGCTCCGGTAAAACCTTGACATTCTGGCTACCATTGCTGTTCAACCAGGGTAAAGCAATTATTGTTATTACTGCATTGAATATACTGGGTGACCAAAATGTAAATCAACTCACATCGCTTGGGATCAGTGCTATAAACATCACAGCGGAAACAGCAACAGATCAGTTATTCAAGGTAAATTTTTAACTATTATCCAAACTAAACCTAATGGTATCTTTCATGTAGGACATTGGGCAAGGTTTATATCGGGTGATTGTTGTCAGCCCCGAAATCATCTTGAACGACAACCGATTCCAAGATCTTTGGGCAAATAAATTATTTTTATCTCGTTTATTCAATATCACAATCGACGAAGCTCATTGCGTTATGCAATGGGGGTCCAGCTTCCGCACGGATTATTCACTTATCGGAAGACTCCGCTTCCGTATACCTGAGTCAATTCCCTTCCACATTGTATCAGCGACCCTCCCCCCACACATGTTACATAAAACCCTTTCCAACCTGTCCATGATACATAGGGATCCCGTCATTATCCACCGTTCAAACGACCGACCCAATATACACCTAGTCATTGAGGAGATGCAACACCCAATCAGCAGCTGGCTTGATCTCGATCGGGTCTTACAACTCCACACATATATCAAAAACAGTAACGGCATTGAGCCTCCACCTCCACCTCCATTCTTGGTTTTTGTTAACAAGAGGCGTGATGCCGAACTCGGTTGCGAGCACGAATGGGGCAACGCCCCAGATCACTATCTCAAAGATAAAGTTGTCTGGTTTCATTCGGGATGAGCGCACGTTTTCGTGAAGCTGCAATTGAAAAACTCAAACAAGGAATACTGTGGGGAATGCTATGTACAGATGCCGCCGGACTGGTAAGTGTAGAGACTCAAGCAAATGGTGTATGATTTAGACTGTATTTTTAGGGGTTAGATATTCCTGGCATTAAGCTCGTAATTCAATGGCGTTACGTACCATCCATCTGCACATTGCAACAACGTTTTGGTAGAGCCGCTCGTAATCCTCGGGAAGAGGCCGTGGCAGTATACCTGGCAGAACCAAAATACTTTGATGGACATACGAAGAAAACTGTACCAGTGTCTACAAAGAAAACGAATAGTAAACGAAAACATCGAGTTCAACTTCAAGAAAAAACTAACACACCTCGCAAACGACAAAATGTAGGGCCACGTCAGCGTTTGGAGGAACCAGATTCCGGTAAAGAGGCCGATGCACCGGTCGAAATGGATGTCAAAGTTGCTCGCATGGAAGGTGAACGTGACAAAGGAACGGCCAGGCAAACAATAGCCTCGGACATCACGTACGTAACCGACCGCGTGAACGCACCTGAGACATCCGAGGGAAAAATCCTCCCATGCTGGAGAAGCCTTGGTGATGACGAATTCGAGGCTATCGCGATGGACTGGTTGATTAATGCAATAAAAAGAAGTGTTTGCATACGACGAATCCTAAGTGAGTATTTCGGTAATAATGAAAATAGTAAGTTATTCAGTTATCATGAAGAACATCAACAACTTACTTTGTTCAAGCTTCGACGCCAAACAAGGCGTGTTGTACACGATGCGGCGTTAAGCCGTCTCGTTTGTGCTGCCACTTCTGCAGCCCCGGATTACTTACCATCACACCCCTCGACACTTCTCAACACCCTCCCCAACCGCGAATCAAGCGTCGAGTCAAGACTGTTGGATATACTATGGATTCTTACGACAGGGCCCTCCAAAACGCTCTTATGGCGTGGCGAGACGAGGAAATGGTAAATCAAGGGTACGGTACTGACACTTTCTTTGGTTCCCAGTTAGTTCTCAGCGACAATATGCTTGACCGCATTGTGGACTTGGCCCATTACTCCAAGGTTACATCCCCCCAGACTCTCGCGGAACAAACCAACTGGAAGGGCGCTTACAAGTATGGTGAACGAGTTCTCGCCATCATCCGTACACACGAACGTCCACCTCCGCAGCTCACCCAATCTCCTCATACTCCTCAGATCAATAAATTCATCGCGGTCAATTTTGGTCAGGATATTCCATCCCCTATTGTAGGAACTGGATCCCCGTCTCGATTCAACCTGGGCGCTGATCCCGGCGCTGTGATAGGTAAGTACTATATTTTACTGGGGTTTACATAGGGAGCTCACATACAATAGACAAAGAAAATATGCCATTCACGGGTGTCCCGCTATGCCCACCACCAAGACGTCGGTATTCATGTCGTGCGTGTGGCGCGCATGATCACAACGGTTTGTTACTTTATTATGTGCCTCATAATACAATGTTTCTTTATTTGCTTTACCATTAGCTGCGAATCCAAGGTGTCCTAAGAAGAAAACATTATCAAACGGTGAGCATTTACAATAAATCCTCCGGTTCTACGCGTGTCATCTCACTTTCTCCGTCACCTTGTTCCCCTCCAGGATCCAACTCCATGGCCCCTGCGTCACACATAGATACGCCTAACCATACTTGATCTGTAATCACACAATGCGATTTTCGACCCTTTACTATGGTGTGAGCCTTACTCTGAGAGTATTGACGACACAGGAGTTCCAGTGTTTTCTTCATGTCTGGGGATGCGTGCTTGATTGTTCGATGGACCAGGTGAAAACCTTCTTCTACTACGGTATGGCAATGACGATAGAGATTTATCAATATCGACTCCTCGAGGACGCGTTTCAAACTATAGTTTGAACCTGATCCACCATAAATGACTTTCGTGTACAGATTATTCAATTCCACAAGCCAGTCTACACCACGAAATCCATCGGGCTTTCCGGTTGGGTTGACAAGCCAATTATTGCGGATAACAGTACTAGGTAAGGTGTCAATTTAACTTGGAATTCTTGTAAAAACAAAGATCTAACCGTAAATCAACAGAATATAAGTCGTGTAGTTCTTTCAAGAAGCGTGCCATATGATATGCATATTTGTGTTTTCCAGTCGATTTGAATATATATATCCAGGGCAGGATCAGAGCCTCAACTCGACCAATATCCCCCGTGTTCATTGCATGACAGACATCAATATACAGGAAAGCGTCACGGTTACGCAAACACTGGTTCTCGAATACTTGATCCCGCTCTTTGTCTGTTCCACGTCGAGCAAGGGATAGTTCACCAGATGATGCAATATATTTGTGTGCGATTTCTTCTGACATGCTGATAATTGTCTCCCAATTAGGTTCATCATCCGCGAACATCTGAAGCGAGGTCCAAGTAGGGTTGCGGGCTTCAGCCTCTATCCGCCAACAATCTAGCATGGCAGCCCATAGGTCGTGGTGGATAATATCATGCATCTGGCGGAATGTTGGATTAGTTGCAATCTTACCTGTTTCCCCAGCCCGTACAACTTCTACATGGCGGAAAACACTATTAGAGTCAATCCGAGAATCTTTCGGCTCTATCCAAATCCGCCAGTACGAATTAACGCATGCCATCTTAAAATGGAATAGACCAGGTAAGACCTTGATCATTTGGAACCGATCTTTGGCTGTATCTTCAATACGACGTGTGATTCGGACTGAATCGAGTCGTTCTTTTGTCAACAGATCACCGTGCACTAAAATGATGTGTCGGGACATATCAACGTCTCGTGAAGCATTGAACTTGGGGTCAGACGGATCACCAAGCCCGCCATTTTGAAGTAAGGTCTCGACTACTCTTATATTTCCATCGGGTGTTGACTCTTTGATATTCATAGACCGGCAAGGTATCGGTGTCGTTTTGTGGATAGGAATACACTGTAAGGTATTGGGTGTACCAAGACACGGCAAGAAACGTTTGAACTGTGGAACATTATTGACCAGTATGGATCGGATATGCCAAGCGCAGTTGACTATGAATGGGCTCAATTCGTTTGGACCTGGAGGACTAAGGAAGTAATGATGATATCGTTCGTAAAGGTCGCTCATATCATTGACGTTACTTTGAACAGGTGGTTTTGTTGGCAGGGGATTGAGTGGATCGGATTCCCATAATTGTGCCGACACTTCAAGGACAGATGGATCCTCCACTCCAAACAAAGGTATAGCCACGGCAGATGTTGCACTCACGAAAGATGATTGTTTTTCAGCTGTAGGCTCGGAGGTCTTGAAATTAATATCGAAGTTATCATATGCTAGAGAGGCCGTAAGTGATTGTATTGTGTCTCGGACTTTTACTTCTGCTTCTTTTGACAGTGATTTGACGGCGTTATGAATTGATGTCAAGCTAATCGAGAGTCCCGAGTGTGCGAGGGTTTCAACAACCTTCTCAGGTGTGTTTGTGGAATGAAGGAACATGCCAAGGATTGACTGTAGGTAATTACAGTCCTCGTTTGAACTCTGCAGTAAAATACTGATGATGACGACGGCCTTCTGTTATCAGTTATACATGATCATGCTACACGATACAAGATAGATGACTTACTATCTGCATCAGTGAAATAATACGAGCACGAGCACGTTTCTCTCGCCTGGATAAATTGTCTGTAGGTTCTTCATTTGATGTTTCATGTAGCCCACTTAAATTTTCTTCGAGGTCGGCTGCAATATCTTGGTACATAGTTGTGGGATTCACTAGGGGCGAAGTTCGACGCCGTAATGGGTTAGCGTCTAGAAGACGCTGCATAAGACGCCATAAATATGGCCCCTGTTCACGCATTTTGTCAGCAGTATCCTTCATGAAGGATCCTTCAAGATACTCTGAATTTGCCCGTTTTGCATTGAAGTGGAGACCCGATTGAATCTGGGTGAGCTTTGTCACTTCCTCTGCTAGCTTGTCCTCGGCCATTTGCGATATCCAAGGGAATACTGAACTCCCTTCCATAGAACATAGGGCAGTGCATATGGCTTTTGCATTTGAGACAAGTGATTCGCGCTCATCTTTAATATACTGATTTTGTTGGGTAGCAAGCACATCTAGTGTGTACGAGGCAAGGGTATAGCCATTGGCTTGAAGGGCTGTGTGGATGTTGGCGAGACGTTGTACGAGCATTATGAGGAAGTCGTTTTATTACATAGATGCATAATATAATGTGTTATCTTATCCACAATCAGCAGATTATAAGTTGTGCCCCATTTGGAACGCGCACAGATCCCTAATTTGGGAGAGAGGCGGGACAGATGATGTAGCCACATAGGACCAAACTTACAAGTTTTGCCAGTCGCTTGTTCGTCTTAGAAAACCTTTGGGTTTCCTAATTTGGTCTACCAAATTATGTAAGACGACCATGTGACTGGTCTTAGGAGTCTGGAATGTTATGTACTTACTAGTGTAATTGTTTGCATAGCTATTCAGGTTCTCCTCCCATTCCCCCTCCGTACCGATATTCCCCCCCTCACCGTTTGGATCTTGTTTATCGCTCTTGGCTCTTCCGCGAATCTACCGTCTTTATTGAAGACATCGTTCGGAGTGTTTTCCTTTTGATCGTTCAGTCCACCGTATACCGCTTCGATCGCGTTTATCGCTCTTTTCTCTTCTGCAAATGTACCGTCTATATCGATGACACCGCCCCAATCGTATGTAGATGGTCTGGACGCTTCACGGATACGACATAAAGTGTGGGCCGTAGTCCATCCGATCCTCTCCGCCTCTTCTAAGGATATCATTTCGGTGCGTACCACTAAATCTCGGTAGCTTGACCGCAGCCAGTATCACACGCTATATTTCTTAGCCAATAGCACTCGATCAACCGGGTTCATCCTCTTCTCTGTGAGATGCTTGATTGCCATCTCACGGACTTTGTTAAAATGCCATCGAGTCGAAAGTTCCAAGATGGAAATCCACTCTTCCGTAGGCTTGACAAACGAAGGCTCGAAATCCCTTTAGGTGCATCATAAAACCCCATATGTCCCCAACTCAAAGGGTGCTCACAGTGGATAGAGGATTTTCAAAAAGCTTTGGAAATCAAATATTGAAGTGCCGCTTAATACCAAAGGTATATCAGCGCCCAAGTCGTCCGGATCGTTTTCCTTCATGAAATTATCAGAGCTTGCTACAAAATGATATTTTGGAACATTGAATAGGACACCCTCGACCTTTATTATTTTTAATGACATATCCTCTTTCCAAGTTATGAATCTCACCTGAAAACGAATTGGCTCGAGATAATAAATTTGATCTCTACGACGTTTAGTAGGTGAGAGTGCAGAGAGTTTTTTCGTTTCTTCGTTAGATTGTGTTAGAAGTGGAGAAGAAGACTGACTAGGAATCTGGAGGAGGGGAGGGCTCAGCGGAGGAGGTGGGGGAAACCACTCAGACATTTGTTAAAGCAGGTTCTCGGGTTCCCAAGACGTGTTATAGAATTCTCGACACATACTTTATAAGTGGCAGTTAACAAGCAATCGCAGATAAGATACCTGTCCTCGTGGGCCGCACAAGGTGTTTATCGATGGTAGAATCTGTTCTAATTAGGGCTCCAGGACTGTCAACTGCCAAGTTGTCCAAATTCTGTGCGGGCTGACACGCCTCAAGTATTCTCTAATTATATTCTGCATACGCTACTCGTGCATCCTTCACTTGTTCTGAAAATGCAAGATCGAAGTCAATACTGTATTGAAATCCCAAGTTTATATCCCTCCAATATGCCTTCCGTACTTGCCGTATTCGCATCGCAGCTGTCCGTCCGATTTTCTGTTGTTCCTCTTCTGTCACGTTTGGTACTCTCCTCACCATCTCCTCATAGCCCTCCCGTAACCATTGCGGTATTTGATACGCGTTCCCAAGCACAATTTTCTCAACACACTCTAAATCCGCTGCGGTGAGCCGTTCAATAGCTAGCTTTCGTATTTCAAGCAATCGCCACATTGTTGAGAGTTTTAAAGCCGAAACCCATTCTCCCGACGAGTATTTCTGCGGTGGGTAGATAGTACTAAGTATGGCCAGTGTCAGCGACTTGCCATCAAACTTCTACGATATCAAGGACATACAGAGGATACATCACCTTCAGCAATCTCTGAAAATCTACTTTACTGACCCCATTCAACAACAGTGGTTTTAGATCACTGTCCCCCTCTCGCTCGCTCCCGGAAGGCTGGGGTAACGAAATCATGTCGTTGAACACCTCGGAACCATGGATGAAATGATACCGGGGCACTTTGAATAGTGAGTCTTCGACCTAAGGAAAGTCTCAGTATTGCTGTTATTGGTTCTGTTTGTTTTTGTCTCGCTTGGAATATGATAGGCTCAAAGTAATATTGATTATCTCTCCCCGGGAGGTTGGAACCACCAGGTATGGTAGTAGAGTCCATTCTTCAGATAAACTAATAGTAACGGTAAATCGGATTATTGGTGGGAGTGGTCGGGAAAGAGGAAAGAACTAAAGACCCCAGACACCAGTGTTCTACCAGTTCATTTCCAACTACACACAAACTTTTCCCTCTGAATTTCCTCTACATTCTTGCGGTGCGTTCATGATCCCAAATAAACCAAAATCTATACTCTCCTAATGTCCAACTCACCGACACACCCGCGCTGGTCCCAGGGTCATGATTCACACATGGCCTTTAGATCGTCTCGTGTTGCCTCACGGCACTTGTGCATTCGTTCTCTACACTATGTCTGACCGAAACCCCAAGAAATACCTTTGGCCAAAAAGTTGTCAAGATTTTTAGGAAGTTCAGTCCAGCATCTTCAAAACACCCATCCCGACAACAGAATTTACAAAGATGGTTATGATACATGGTGTGAGACCTGGACACTACAGGTATTGAACGTATTTTCATGTCCAACTTTCTTGCTGACTATCGGGATCAGACTGTTGCCCTATCAGTTTACACATTTCATAAATGCGATCTGCCAGGATAAATGTAACACCTTTCAATTTCGACCCCATAACGGCACGCACTGCCGCACAAATTACGATTCAGTCAATGTTTTTTTTTTTTTTTTTTTTTTTTTTGGTTCAAGATTTTATATACCGCAATACAAGTGTACAGAAGCGGTCACGTGTGACTACGTAATTAACCAAAACCGACCGAAACTAAGAGACGACGCTTTTGCCGTCGAGTGTGGCTGTGGATTCAGTCAATGTTATCCCCGAGTTTTTTCGATTCTCGTGATCACCAAGCCGTCCGGACGATGACAACTTGTCCAAGTGTTTAATTTAGTGATATAAATATCTGATGTCGAACTATCAAATTTTGCTCCCCTATGACTGGGATATTATGGTTGTGAAGCGTTTGGACATTATACGTATGTCTGAACACTGGATTAACTCAATTGAACATTGAAATCTATTTCATATCGGGCGCGGAGCGATAAGATGGTGAACACGGGGGAGCTTCAGTCAAACACACCGACCAAAAATCATAAATGGCAAAATAGATTGGAACCGACCTGTTTCAGAAACGGACAGTAATTTCTTCAATCAAGACAAAGAAAGACCATGTATCCCCCCAAAAAAAATAATGAACTCGGATTTACAACGCTTGTTTCGGTCCCCTTCAATCGCCTCTTCGGTCCTTGTTTTCTGTGTATGAACGGATTCTCATGTCAAAAAGGCCTCCTTCCTGGATCACGGAAATTTTACTCCAAAGTAAACGCCACATCAGGGTGTTGTTCTCCACAGGGTCTTCGACGACGTTATTCGGGTCCTGACTTCGAGATGGATGGCTACAGAATGATGCTGTCAATACTGTGCTGA
This sequence comes from Collybia sordida, assembly GCA_037014335.1. NCBI lineage: Eukaryota > Fungi > Basidiomycota > Agaricomycetes > Agaricales > Clitocybaceae > Collybia > Collybia sordida. The sequence goes on along the minus strand of JAYKXK010000009.1, from coordinate 589,759 downwards.
GCGGGTTGCGTGAGAGGGCTTCACATAGAAATGATATACCAAGGACTGAGCCCCAATCGACTTAAACTTGGAAACGGTGAGGGCTTGTCTACTCTTTGAATCCTTCCTTTCCTCGCAAACAATAAATACGATCCCGTCCTGTTTGCCACTTCGCGCAAGAGATGTATTTCCCAAAAGGGTTGGCAGAAAACGTCCCCTGTTCCCTGTCGCAATCAAAATAGGATACTGGGCATAAATGAAGAAGTACAATGACACATAGTTCTTGCATAGGTCCGTTTAGATATTTGCATGATGGTCAGGGCGTGTATCATCTTGACATCCTCTATCCTACCGGGGACGGATTTGTGACATTTCTTGCCTTGGCACCTCTCAGTACGAATACCTCCCTGGAATACAACAGAAAGGATGGTGAGCGGGCTTGAAGTGCGGAGGCTCAAATCACAGTCAGGATACGTATAAAAAGCCTGGAAAGGTGCAGTAAGTTCTCCAGTTGAGCAGTTTAAACAGTTCTACTTATTCCAACCACTTTCTTCCAACAAATATGCGTTTCTCCGCCGCTCTTACCCTCGCTCTCCCCGTTCTGGCAGTCGCTAGTGCAGTCCCCCGTGGCGGCGAGAGCCAGTGCAACACCGGGCCCATCCAGTGCTGCAACTCTGTTCAGAATGTAAGAAATTCGAATTTAGATAAACCGAAATACAATACTAACATTGTGCATGTCCGAAAGGCCTCTGCTCTCAGTCAAAACGTCCTTTTCGGCCTTTTAACCGCCGTTATCGGCCCAATCACTGGTCTTGTTGGTTGTAAGTAGTGGCTCTTAAAGCTCGATGTATCACGACTCAGACCATATTGCAGTGACCTGTAGTCCCCTCACCGTTATTGGTGCTGGGGGCAACTCCTGGTAAGTGTTTAGGGTCGCGTGAAAAAATCTTTCCAGACGTTCATTTTTCTCCAAGCACCTCTCAACCCGTCTGCTGCACTGGCAACCATTTCGTAAGTATATAAATCTGTTTATGAAGAAAGGATCTTACTAACCTAAATTTCAGAATGGCCTGATTAACATCGGCTGCTCCCCTATTAATATCAATCTGTGAAGAGTAGTAGAACAATCACTCGAAATGTGATGAAAGCATTTATGGTGTATATGCCCCGACTTGTAAGATATATATCTTGTCAATAAACACAGATGATCGTTTTGGCGGAGAGAGTCGTAAGCCCTGGCTTATACCAACTGCGAACCACAATCAGAAAGAGTAATTCTACTCGCGTAAGTATCCAACCTAAGTTGAAGCCTCACAAACATAATCATCAATAAGAGTAAGGGTCAATTCTCCTCTTCGTGAGTTCATTGCTGTGGAACATCGCACCTAAAAGCTTTCCGTCAATCTGACTGTGTTCATGCCTTGTTCAAAATACAACGTCCGGAGTGGCATCAGGGAGGTTTAGAAAAAGGTATCGGGATGCTTTATTTGGAGGTAGATCAAGCATTAAAATGCACTGGTAAACCCTGTAGATTCGAAAACCAGCCTTAACAGAATTAACGCACATCTATACATGAGATATATTCCTTCACCCCGCCCCTCGTCCTCAAAGTACAGAGAATCGGACCACGACATCCACAACCCTACATAGAAGCTGTCACCTGAACGACGCAAAGGAAACGTTGACATAACAACTGTATAAGACGTTACCGATTTGAAAACTGGAAATAATACCTAGTTCCGATGTTCGTAGCTTTGTTTTAAGATTCCGAGTTCGAGGTAAGTATTGAGAACCGGTCTCGAAGCTTAAAGCTTAAGTACCCAGCCAGAAATTTTGTGGCCGCGCTGTTGTTGCGGTGATTCCCGCGCCTGTCAGTCAAGCCAAAAGTTCACACTCAACAAGACTCAACTGTACCTAATATATTTTCGATTTTCATATTTTCTCTCCCTCCTGTTGCTACCACAATTTTCATACCCGCAACGGTTCTGAGTCTCTTTTGCGCGAGTTTTCGGCGCATGTCCGCTTCCTACCAAAAAATGCCCAACTCAGATTTGCCGTGCCTGCATTGGCCACCTTCGATGGTTATAAAGTATAGGTGGTGGGGAACGCAGCAGTTTTATTTGGGTGGTGCGAGGGTGCTAGGTCGCTACTAACTGGGCCCAACGATTTAGAATTCATGTGAGTTATGTCAACTTATACAGATATAAATCCTAACAACAAGGACATCCAGTTTTGACTCTTGAGCGATTGTAGTTATCCACACAATGCTACTGTTTAAATCTCGTCGATCCCAATATCAACCCTACCACCAATAGGCTCTACACTGTTGATTTTTCGAGCATGTGCATAACTTCAAGATCCATTGCATCATAAACGCGGCATATTGATGCGGTCATGCTTCCACCCCAGATCGTTCGCCCTCCTAGCGGGCATAGGTGTATCGCCCCAGGAAGCCGGGGAGGTGTTTATGGTTAGGGACCAAGGGGCTCGTAGTGGCCCGGAGGGTGGTGGTGGCGGAGTAGCAGTGGGAGTAGAACAGGAAGGGAGGGGAATGACAGTGTGTACAGGCAGGCGCAGGCCGGATTTGTCTCCAAATGAAATGATAGAGGAACTACATTATCTTTCACTCCCTACAGGAATCTCCTGATGTTAGGTAGAGGATACCCTCTCTACACGCGATCTCCACCTTCTGGTGCCTCCACCCCAATCCTCTTTGCACTACCTTGCCCCACCCGCCCTCCCACCATTACCTCTCCAGAGTCTCCACCCACCTATATATATTTTTGGAGAAATCCTTGCTCCTGACACTGCACCCCGTTTCTTGCACCCACTTGCACTGTGTTGATTACCTTCACATATACGCGCATACATCAACTTCACATCATAAACGAACGATGTCCCTTGAACAGATCTTTTTTAGGACTAAGGTCTCCCTTAGATCACTTTTACATCCCTTCTTTCTTTCTTATTACCATATTATTTCTTGCCTTTCTTCTTCTTTTTCCCTGGGGAGCTACTAGGGACAGGACTCGTGGACCGATTCGCTTTTTCAGACTTGCCAAAATAATAAGTTTGATCCTTCAATCCACCGTGTGCCGCTTCGATCGTGTTTATCGCCTTCCTCTCTTCTGCAAATGTATCATCTATATTGATGACATCGCTTCGAGTGTCTTCATATGGTCGGGATGCTTCTTCACGCATTCGACATATAGCATGGGCCGTGGTCCATCCGATCCTCTCTGCCTCTTCTAAGGATATCATTTCGGTGCGTACCACTAAATCTCGGTAGCTTGACCACAACCAATTCCACACACTAAATCTCCTAGCCAATATCACTCGATCGATCGGGTCCATCTTTTTCTCCGTGAGATACCTGATTGCAATCTTACGAACCTTATTAAAATGCCACCGAGTCGAAAGTTTCAAGATAGAAATCCACTCTGCTGTGGACTTGATAAAAGAAGGCTCGAAATCCCTGTAGGTATGACTTTAAACTTTATGTACCCCCACTCGAAGGGTGCTCACAGTGGATATAGAATTTTCAAAAAACTTTGAAAATCAAATATTGAAATGTCGCTTAGTACCAATGGTACATCAGCACTCAGGCCATCCGGGTCGTTTTCTCTCATGAAACGATGAGAGCTTGCTACGAAATGATATTTTGGAACATTGAATAAGACATCTTCAACCTTTATCATTTTTAGTGAAGGAACCTTCTTTCTACATCGATATTTGTTTACGAATCTCACCTGAAAGCGGATTGGTTCAAGGTAGTAAATGTGATCTCTACGGCGTTTAGTAGGTGAGAACTCGGGGAGTTTTCTCGTGTTTTCTTCATTGAATTGTGTCAAATATGGAGAAGTCGGTTGACTGGGAATTTGCAGGGGAGGGGGAGTCAGAGGGGGAGCAGGTAGGGGGGAAGGCCACTCAGACATTTGTTACAAACGGGATCTAGCTTCTCGGGTTCCTAGGTGTGTATGGAATACTCGACACATACTTTAAAGGCAGTAATTGACAAGCAATCGCAAATAAGCTATGTGAACAAGAAGGTACCACTTGTCCTCGTGGCCACACAAGGCGTTTATCGATGGCAGAATCTGTTCTAATTATAGGACTCCAGGACCGCCAACCCTCAAGTATTCCACATTCCGTGTGGCCTGATATGCCTTAGGTATTCCCTAATTATATTCTGCATATGCTGCTCGTACGTCCTTCAGTTCTTCCGCGAACACACCCTCGAGGTTATTCACATCGAAGCCATATCCCGACTTCGCACGCCTCCAATATTCCTCTCTCACATGCCACACCCGCATCGCAGTCGGCCATCCAATTTTCTGTCCTTCCTCTTCCGTCATCATTTCTGCTCTCGTCGCCAGCTCCTGATAGCCTTCCTGTAACCATTGCGGTATTTGATACGTCTTCGCAAGTATAATTTTCTCAATAGACTCCAACCTCGCTGTTGTGAGCCGTTGAATAGCTAGCTTTCGTATTTCGAGAAATCGCCACATTGTTGAGAGTTTTAAAGCCGAAATCCATTCTTCTGATGAGTAATCCGGTGGTGGGCCAATAGTGCTACGTGTTAACAGTGTCAGCGATTTGCCACCCTGCCGACACGAAATCAAGGACATACAGTGGATACATCACCTTTAACAATCTCTGAAAATCTACTTTACCGACTCCATTCAATAATAGCGGCTTTGAATCATTGTCCCCCTCTCGCTCGTTCTCGGAAGGCTGAGGCAACGAAATCATGTCGTTGAACACCTCGGAACCACGGATGAAATGATACCGAGGCACTTTGAATAGCGCGTCTTCGACCTATGAAAAGTCTCAATATTGTTATCACTCGTTCTGATTGCTTTTATATCACCTGAAATGTGATAGGCTCAAGGTAATATTGATCATCTCTGCCTGGGAAACTGGAATTTTCGGGTATGGTAGTAGGCTCCATTCTTCGGGTAGACTGCTAGTAAATTGGAGTGGTCGGGAAAGAAATGATCAGTCGAAAGACCCTCCATCACCATCGTAAGTATTTTATCAATAATTGGGTCCTCGTGTAAGTTGGCACGCCCTTAAGAAGGATCTCAGTTAAGATTATCTTAAAAGCCGCTGAGCGTCTATCTGATTATGGTCAATTTAGCGCCAATAGTGATAGTCATCAGAAGGATATAGTTCCGCGGGGTGGTGTCCTTTTTACTTGGCCTTCGGGGTCAGATCGGCGTGTTACCGCATGAGAAGCCATATCCGGCAAAACACGAGGTCCCCGGGCTATTCTATAACGTACGATAATGAACATCCGTACTTCGTATGTACTTGTAGGAATCCTCAACCAGCTTTGGTAAGTCGAATAACCCATCGAGGTTCAAGTTACTCACGAAAATAACACCGTGAATTAGCATTCTGATGTTGGCTATGTTATTGTGCCCATTTTACCTCATCATGCAAGCAAAGCCACAAAACTCAGATCCAAGTTTTCTAACCTTCTTTCTTACCTCCAGTGACACCGGGTCCCTTGTTTATGATCCGCCCAATAACCACCTTGTCGGTGGAACCGAAGAAAGGCGGAACAGTCAAAATTCTATCCAAAACAACATGCCCCGACGGAAGCCGACAACCATGCCGAAGTTACTTGACACAACCATGATCCACACACCATATTTTCGTGTGTGATTTTCTCTATGCCGACCATGCCGCTGCCGCATTGAGGTGCTAGAATGGCGATCTATTCTGCAAAGCTGTCATTTTGGCCATCAGGCGTAATTGAAAGGTACAGCTCTATTGAATTGATTTCTTGTTTGAGGATATCAGCTGATGCGGATTGACGAATTTGAGGGGAGAGGGTCCTCGAAGACTAACATACCGGCTTGGAAGGGCCATTTTCTTAGACATATGTTCTTACGAAGTTGTTTTTTTCGTGCACCGTTCTCTGGGCAGAATGGCGAATGGGAATATTTTTTATAACATTCATTATCGCCTGACTTGGGTTGACACTACATTCCAGTGCCGCTGCGGTGGTGGCAATGTTGCATTTGCTTTCAAAAACCCTTGGGGTGAAAAGATTTGTTTGTCAGAGTCAGGTGTTAAACTTCATACCATGATTGAGCAACGATTACCTCCAAAAGGTTCAACGTTTTTGGTTGGGGTTCATTTCGACAGGTCTCGAGAGGGTAACATATGTCGTAATTTGATTAAGGCTTGAATATTTCTCCTCCTACCTGCGCTGTCGTCGGTCATTGAATACTACTGGTATTTGGCGGATTTCAGAGATGCTTATAAAATTTCCTGCATCCTAATCGTCGTGACCGTGCCCCTCTATTCGCCCCCGATTATCAAAATTTCAGAGGTAGGCTCGGGCTAGGATGACAGTTCTTTCCGTCGTAAACTGCTCGTGTGCTAAATTCCAGGTATATTCATTCAATCTTTAGGTCTCAATCGCCGTGATCATTTTTCTTGGTTCTATCCATCCCTACTGACACCAAATGCCCGGGGATAGGCTTGGAGTGGTGCGCCAACTCCTTCTGTCGAACGATCGTGAATTCCAAAATCTGTGGAAATAATAAAAGTGCCATCTTATTTGCGTACTTTTATCTCTTGCAGATCCAATTACAACGAATTCCTAGGAAGGTAGGACCTACAGACCTTGGCAGGTCAGGCGGAGCATATTTCACTCCGACGACAGGACTCAACACGCCTCTACTCCTTTCTGTAGAAACAGACGCATGGTGTTTTTTTTTTTTTTTGAGAAATTATTTTGTTTTTCTCGCCGTTTCTGCCCTGCCTGGAGACGTATAAAAAGGTTCGCGATCTGGGAGTACTAACCTCAGTTTTCTAACTCTGAAACCTACTCTCAAACTCCAACAGCTTCTCTTTAACACTCACCATGTTCGCAAAGCTCTTCTCGACGTACCTCGTCATTGCTGCCAGCACAATTGTCGTTGTAAGTCGCCTTCTTGCTAATACTACCTTATTTTATGCTAAGCATATCACGCAGTCCGCAGGAGGCCGTCTTACGTTGTGCACTGATGTCGACCTCACCGGCCATTGCGAGACGATTAGCTACCTCAACAACGAGTGCATCAACCTCGGGCCCGACCTTGTAAATGAAGTCAGCAGTGTCGATCCCGAGGGTGATGGCCACAAGTGTTTCCTTTTCGTGTAAGTCTCGCGAGTCACCGCACGCAGGACACTCAAGTCACTCAACTAATCCCTGGTTTAGGAATAACGCCTGTCAAGGAGATAATTTCGATTTCACGAAACGCCATAACGATATTGGCGGGTTTGAAGATAGGGTTAATTCTTTCTTCTGCAGAAACGCTTAATTGAAGGTGACCCTGGCTCCGGTGAGTTCGAAATTGCTGAAATTCATTTACTAAGATTCGAAGTTGGCTTACCGGAACTCGTTTTAGGTGTGGCCTGTATGATCGCTTTGGTCGGACTCGGAAAGGAGAAGCCTATTATGTTATGTTTTTCAACTTCTGACATGCCTTCTGTACTTCAATCTGTTGTAAATATAAGTCATTGAGGATCTTCCAACAGTTGCTGAATCAACGCTGAAGTTTTTGATGACCGTGACAAAGCCCGAGGCTTTGATTACCAACACGGATCAATAATCGGCCTCCAGGCTCCGGGCCTTACTTACAGCCGACTTATTGACAATTGAGGTATCGTCCTGCTGCCTGCATTGCACACCAGCCATCCTTCAACATGGTTCACCATATTTCGCCATCCATGAATTTTGTTTACACCTCGTGGGCTCGTTCATCATGATGTTTTAGAAGAATCTTGTGTACTCTGACTCAAAATCTAACCCTTTGTTTCATTAGCTGCTATCTTCGTACCTCGACCCTTTAGCTGACCATTTTAAACGTTGCAAGGAAGGGGCTGTGAATTAACCATCAAACGTCTTCCTAACCCATGATGGTATCCGTCTTTAGGAGGTAGCGACGTCCCTGAGAAGCCTTGAGGCCCGTCGTACCGGATGGTTGTCGAATTGTATCTGGGAACGAGACATGTGCCAATCAAATACGATGTTCTTGTGACCACTTCATGGAGAAATATAGGGATTTATCTTGTACCGGCGCTGTCGTTAATGCTCTTTAAATATATATCGTTGCGGAATGGGTGGTGACCTGCCGGTAGTATCCAGTCAGATTCACGTGTACATTGGCGCCTTCATCTTCCGACCTCCCTCCATCTTCTCAGATATCTCTCGCTGCGCCAAGGTATCGCAAAAGCGCTTTTAGTAAAAAATCTCAAGTTGTTTGATACAGTCTGTCCTTTCAATTTGATTACTGAAAGGGACAAGTTGCACAGCCACTTCATCCACGAGTGGGTTTTTTGATATTGGGCGCAGTTACTACCTACCAATTACGTTCTCAGTCCCTTTTCCTGAGCTATAATGGCTAGTGCCGTCTATATGTCGACGCCTATGGTGCGCAGGTCGCCTTCGCCAATATCAACTGGGGCTCAGCGGCTGTCAAGTCACAGCGCTGTCTCATCGTCAACCGCGTCGTTTCAGACTGCTCCCATGACTGCCTCTTCATCGGTGCAGCCATTGAATTCACCTCGAGACTCGAACCTTGCCAATCCGATGCACACAGCTCCTAAGCGAGGTTCCCAGGAGCAGGAGGTCCATATTTTGAAGGTGACGGACGACACCGTGAGACTCTCAACCGGGGCCGTACAAGAGACATTCATCACTCGAATCATGACCTCGCATACACATACGGGGGCGCTCCCGCCATCTCCACCTGCAAGTATTGAGAACGAGCTTTCCGCTCACGAGGAACGGGGTAATCATGTCGTGGAGGAACCAGAACCAATTCCACGGCTACATAGGGCGTCGACCGAGACGAAGGCGTCGATGAAGACGATCATGGCGCACGTTCCTCCAAGTCCTCCGCCTACAGCTTCCGTACATTCAAAGTCGATATCCAACATGTCTGCGGACGGTTACCTCCAGCCGCCAGCGCTTGCAACTCACCGACCGACTCGCCGTAACACAACCGGATCCGCTCCCAAGAGTATTCCACTAGAATCTGACGAACTTGAGTCCGATATCCAGCTTCATGCAGATAACATTCGTCGAGAACGCATGTCGAAGCGTGCAAAGCAACAACAAGAGGCTGAGGCAGCACTTACCCGGGAGAAAGAGAAAGATTCGACGCCGGACGTGGTCCTTGTGGGCAACCTCATTGGCGAAGACCATGTCAATTATGTGCTGATGTACAACATGCTGACCGGCATCAGAATTGGTGTATGTCCCCTTTTACCTCCTCATTGAACTCCCTTTCAACTGGTTTTACCTAGGTCTCGCGATGTCAAGCCAAGATTAAACGACCATTAACGGACGAAGACTTCACGGCCCGCCATAAATTTTCATTCGATATCGTTGGTAACGAGCTAACGCCCTCCGCCAAGTATGACTTCAAATTTAAAGACTATGCACCATGGGTTTTCCGCTCCCTGCGCGAAGACCATTTCCACTTAGACCCCGCCGACTACCTGCTTTCCCTAACATCGAAATACATCCTCTCTGAACTTGGCTCTCCCGGAAAATCTGGCTCATTCTTCTATTTCTCACGCGACTACCGCTTTATCATCAAGACGATTCACCATTCTGAACATGCTTTCCTTCTTAGAATTCTTAGACGATACTACGACCACGTCAAGGCGAATCCACATACTCTCCTCTCTCGTTTCTATGGCCTTCATCGAGTGAAACTTCCTCGTGGGCGCAAGATTCATTTCGTCATTATGAACAACATCTTCCCACCCCACCGGGATATCCACGAGACCTATGACCTCAAAGGAAGCACCATTGGACGTGAATATTCGGAAGAGAAAGCTGAAAAGAATCCTCGGGCCGTCTTGAAGGATCTAAATTGGATAAACCGGGAGAAAACATTAGAGTTGGGGCCTGAGAAACGTGCACTACTGACAGAGCAGTTGAGGCGAGATGCGGAGTTCCTGAAAGAGGTAAATGTTATGGATTACAGCCTGCTTGTTGGGATACACAATATGCAGCGAGGGAATCGGGATAACGTTAGACGGAATACACTCAAAGTATTCTCGGTACGTGATTATATTTAATGTGGTCTCTCCCTACTAATCAATGGTTTTCTTCCCTCTATAGCCGGACATCCCAGCTCCCACATCCCACCGGAAAAAAGTCTCCCACTCACATTCTCACAACCCTAACGCAAAGACCGGATCCACCTCCCCAGAAGCTATCGCAATGCGTCGAGCAATATATCGGACATCCGATCCTAAACGCTTGGACACTATCCAGTTACCTGATGACAGCGATCGACAACAACACCCATCTATATTCCGCGACCGTCAACATTTCATTTTTTACCAAGATGAAGGTGGTCTACGTGCGACGGATGAGGCTAATGATGATATGGATACGATATATTACCTTGGTGTCATTGACATCCTAACACCTTATGGGCCATTTAAGAAAGCAGAACACTTTTGGAAAGGTCTCAAAGCTGATCGAGTACGTTTTCCTCCGCTATATGCTAGTCCACCCGGGCTCAATCTCGTTTCAACAGCATAAGATCAGTCCTGTGCCACCACCAGAATATTCTGGGAGGTTCATGTCGTTCATGAAAGCGATTATGCGTGGAGGAGAGGGTGGTACACGGTTCAAAGGGGAATAGAACGGAAATTGAGAATCCTTCCCCCTTCTCCCTCTCATGCTTTCCCGCGCCGACGGCGGCCCTCCAACCCTGATCTTGACCCTGTCTGTCCTCACCGCAGCATCTCGTCCATTGCACGTGTAATTCATTACCACTTATCTCTAACTACCATCATAAAACCTATAATACCCCTTACTGCATTACAAACAGCACCTGCGACCCCCTCCCATCACCCTTCCTCCGGCTAATCGGCGCCCAAACGCGACCACTTTCGGAGCCCCATTTTTGACGCCAATGAACACACATCTGGCTACTTTGTTTTTATATATGGCCCCGGCCTTTGGGTACACTGTACCCCCGACACTCCTTTACTATGTATAAATCATTGTCGCGTCTGCCCCTATTGTTGGGCCCGCTCCACGCTCCTTAAACTCTCTCTCTTGTCTCTCTCGTGACGGATATTATCATTTTGGACTATAGTATCCCCGTCAATACTGCTGTCCTCTTTATCTTCTCATCTTTCGATATTTCATCTCATCATAATTTATCAATTCATCTGATTGCACCCCATTTGGGCAGAGATCTAGTCGAGTGAGATTGTGGGTGTATGTATAACGGAAAAGATGATGGTTTTTTTTTTCGGGAGCTTGAGTGTCCCTTCCCCTTTGGAAGTCAATATGCTAGTTGTCTCTTTGAGTTCCGAACTAGATCTAAATAGAAGCTTTATTTCCTTTTGTAGATGAATCAGGGACCCTACAAATAGGCACAGATTATTCGTCTGGATGGGGGCGCATTCAGTCCAAAAATGAATTTCACTACCGACCCACTACTCGCAGCCCCACCTGAAAAACGAGGCGAACTAATCTTTTTTAGACGAGGTGTAGCCTCGGGCGCGCAATTACATTCCAATGACGGATCAAGTCATCTCGTTCGAATATCTCATACAAATATCAACTGATGATAGATTGGTGTTTTTTTGGTGTCATCTTTTTTTCGGTCACACTCGTCAGTGTTGTCCAGTGCCCAGGTGTCAGTGAGGGAAGTATTTGAAAACGCATTTGTCCCGGCGGTGCAGTGTCTGCATGAAGGGGAAACAATTCTTCAACATCTTGTGCGATCTGCAGGTAGCCAAAATTGTTCAGCGGTTTGGGCTGCGTTACTGCGTAGGTAAAGGACAGATCACCTCAGGTGTGCCGATTATCAATCTATACAATTGCGCCCATTAAGACAAGACTACTAATATACATAGGAAAGCGTAGTAGGACAAATCATAATTTACATTCTTCCATATCTATCATCAGTCTCTTCCTCACTCCGAGTCGTTCTCGACAGGTGCTTGGGTTTTTGTCCGCGCTATATATTAGGGTCAGTGATGTACTATACTGGGGATGGGCGGAAAGATTTACCACTCCTCCGTGTAGCGCGTTTTTTGGCGGCGGCTTTCTTCTTCCCAACCCGCTTCTCTAGTGCGTTGTCTTCTTCCCCTTGTACCCTGTGTTCTTCTAGAATCTGGTGGCGAAGTGTGAGTATCATCATTGAACACAAGGTATTTTGATGTACCTTTTCAAATTCGTCAAGATCGGTATCTTGTTGCTTATCCTTGGATTTGTTCGCGCGGGCCTGGTCGTGGATCAGAGTCGAGTATAGAAGAATTAAAAAGTGCCCACCTTAGCGAGGATTTCAGAAAACCTTTCGAACACATTAGGCTCGTGCAACTTGTCCCGGTAGAACTGGAGGCCCTCGGTTAGCTTTTTAATTGAGCGATCTGACTTGAATGGGAGCAAAGATAAGCAGTAAGCAATATCTCGCCACTGCCGGGGATCTTCGGAAAGTCTGAATCGTTGACACAGTTTTTCCACAATGTTCTCTGCTTGCTTTTCCTGAAACGGTATAAAATGTAGGCACGACTAAGAAATAGTATATCACTAACCTTTTCGATATAAGTGAATATGTATTTCAGCACTTTCTGGAAGACGTCCTCTTCCACGGCGTGATCACCAGTTGACAAGTGACTGATAACTGAGGAACATGTACACGACTAGGATGAGAAAGACGAAGAAGTATGACATACCATCGGGAAGGTTATTGTAAATAGCGTTTTCCTTGGTCGAAAGCTCTTTGAAGAACATTTTTGCAAGGTCCGCAATTCTGGTCTCGGGGTCTTCAACACACTTCGCCATCTCGCCTAGTTGACCTTTAACCTTGATCATCCCGTTCAAAATCAAATGGGTAAGGACCATAAGCGTGTTTTTCTTGACGATCAAGTCTTTATCGGAAAGACCTTTGTACAACTCGTTGCTGTTTTCGTCGATGATGTTACTGAACGAAACAGCGACATCGCCGAGAGCAATAACGATATTGCTCCTGATGTTCGCGTCTTTGGATGTTTCGAGGATTTTGAACAGAAGCCGGTGGTGTTGGTCGCAGAAGTGTGAGCTGACGCACAGGAATTTGCTAAAAGAAAGGGTCGCGGCTGCTCGTAATGTCCGGTTCTGGAAATTCGAGTTGGTTCTTGTTTCCCTTGAGTGGATAAATGACCAACCTTAAATTTGTGTGGGCTGCCGCATATATGGACAATCATTGGTCCATAAAGTGCTAATAGGGAGTCGGGCCCGTATAGCAGTTCCGTTTCTCGGACTCCTGCGATTCGATCACCAATTTCATCCTCCGCATTCCCCGCGACCTGGTCAAGCTCCTCCGCGTCTTTTGACGTAGGATTTCCGGTCGCACTGGCTGCTTGTTTCTCAGCTACATAAAAACAAAGCCAAATAATCAGCGTAAGAAATGAAAGGAAGTAAATTATTTATTAGCACTTACCCATTTGCTTTTCATCTTTTTGCCTCTTCCATTCACGTTCTATCAACTCGAGATGGGCAATGTGCTTGATGGCAACGTGGCCAACGATGAAAAGCAGTTGACTTAATTCAAATGCATCACCAACATCTTTTTCTTGCGCTTCTTGTGTTGCTTCTGGGGGAGTGTTGGTGTCATCAGAACCTTTTGTAATAACCTCGTCAGGAGTGTCCTCGTTCATTGCGTCGGGGTCCTTCTCGACTGGGGGCTGGGTTTCTTCATTGGCTTTCGGGGCTCGACTAAAAGCTTTGATAGTAAACTTCTTGATAAGATCGTTACAGAGTGCATCCGGCTGTTCTCCCAAAGCATATATTGTGTTAATGGCTTGTTCAGCGAGTCCGAACCACTCCTTCGACCGACAGGGTTGTTCAACTGCTGCTTGAAGGTGATGAAATATTGGATCGTCCATTCTTATACGTAATGTTTTATCGAGGAGAGAACCTGCAAATAATAATTTCATTAATTATGAACATCTAAATCTAGAATTCCGTGTACCTTTAACCTTCTTCGCACTTCCATTCAGACGTTGAAGTGCAACACAGGTATATCGAGCTAATGTCAGATCAGTCTAGGCAGGCGTTAAGAATGTTGTAAGAAAGAGTGAGGGTCAAAATCTTACCCGGCCTAGACGTCCCAAGCCAATCTTGAGCATAACGTCAACATGATCTGTTAACACGCTTCGTTTGGCTAGTGCCAACATTCCGAGAAGGTTGATTGCCCCTCGTCGCTGTTTCTTTGGCAAAGTTTGGCTAAATTCTACGAAAAGTTAAGTTTTTATCAACCACCAGAAAAAAAGAGCTAACTATAGACATTCCAAAGCTGGTTTATGATATCTTGATGAACATGACCTTCGTCCATCAAGATACGCATCATTTCTTCCAGACTGGTTAACTCAGCCAGCGTCGCATCATATGTTAACCTAAGTACTAAGATCAATAAAATTCAACCACCATGAATCACACTCACTCAATCATGTTTTTAGTAATTCTATTTACCTGTTCCTTAGCGCTCATCTCGGGATCGGGTATAGGGTCGAAGTATAAATTTCGGTAGCACTCAAGAAGCCTTGACCGGATTCCTTTAATCTCCTTCCCATCTTCCGAGGTCGATGAGTTATTGTCTTTGGTCCAAATGAGGTGTATCATCCTCTTGATTCCCTCCTAAACAGATTCCATAAGTCTAAATTCTGTCCTATGCGCTGAACATTCTCACCTTTGCACTTTCAAACCGGTATTCATATGCCACCCTGAAAAATTCCATGGCTTCGAGTACTTCGGGCTTACTGGTGGAACCCAGCAATTCTTTCATTTGAGGCATAGCGCCTTCTATCTGCCGTATGAAGTTGAGCCCTTCAGTGAAATATTTCTTCTGCAAACGAAGACGAAGAATGAGATTAGTGTCTAATTCTGCGAGCGCTGTTTGCTCATCGGCGACAGCGGCAACGTTAATTTGAGACTTCCGTGGTCCAAGTTTCGAGCGTTTTTTACTCGACTTCTTTTTTCGAGGGGTCGCCTGATCACTATGTCCATCCACAGACATGTTGGGTTCGTCTTCCTCAGTGTCGCCGTCCTGATCATTTTTGTCTTCGTCGTCACCTTCATCCTCATCCACCTCCATTCCATCTTCCGTTTTAACTTTCGATCTATACCTCAATCGTTAACACTAATGATTATAAAGCATAATACATCAAACCTTTTCTTCTTCTTTTTGGGTCGCCGGCTTTTATCTTCTTCACTATCTTCCTCTTCCTCATCTTCGCTATCGTCATCGTCATCTTCGTCCTCATCCTGCTCATCTACGTCATTATCCCGTACTGCATTCCCAACCGTGCCCTCCGCCTTAGCAAGCTCGGCTTTGAGGTTTTGGTAATCTGCCTCCCAGACTTCTAATTCCAGAAACCCCCCATGCGTCTTTCCGTACGGATGCGTCAATAACAGCTTCACCAAAAGAGAAACCGCTGCCTTCCGAACTTGGGCTATTTTGTCTTCCAATGCGGCGACAGCAACTTGAGTGATAGAAAGCCGTTGTTTGGGGAATTTAAAGCTCAAGTCGCAGAGCTTTGATAATACTACGAGGACCTTAGTACGGACGTACGACGATATATCCATAGCACGCTCCATGAGGAGATCAAATAGTCCGTTGATTTGCTTGTTGAGCTGCGCGCGGTCCGAGACATCGTCAATTTGGGCTTGAGATGCTAGCTCGGCCGTAAGATATCCAATAACTTCGACGATTGCAATACGCATGGGGTAAGACTAGGTAAATAACCCTATTCAGTGATGGTGAAACTCGAAAGAGTGAGATGTTAACCTCAGAGTCTAACTGTCCCAATAGAAGACTGAGTTGCTTCATAATGGACCGTGGTGCGAGTTCCGCAAATTTCACAAGGAATTTAGCGAACGCACGGGGACCCTTAGGATCTTGAGAACTGAACACCTTTGCGCCAATCTCGCGAAGTATTTCGTCACCGAGCTGAGCGTGATCAAATTCTTTAGCCAATACCGACAAACACTCCGCCATCGGCTCCGAGAGATGTTCGTAAAACTGCAAGGACTGTATGATGGTAATTTGGACGGCGAGGGAGTGGCCGTGGTGCTTCACTGCCAAACAAATTATCTTATAGATACCCATTCGGATTTTCTCATTCTTCATGTATTGCTCGCTTTCGGTGATATGATATGCAGGTCGAGTCAAGCAGCTACAGGTTATTCGAAATTAGGACATCGAATTTCGGATCGTCGAAAAACGCACGTTATGAAAGCTTCTCTTTCTGCAGTAGTTGTCCAGATCCGCTGTGTTTGAAGGCGAAGGACCTTGCTGATTAGAGCCAAGGTTGGTGGAATCTGGGCGTCCCATGTCCAACTCTCATTCTTCTTACCCACAGCACGCCCGCCCGCCCTACCCCCAGCCTTCCCACCTCGGCCTCTACGTGCCTTTGGAGCAGGAGCTGCCTCTTCATCATCGTCCGACGCTTTGACCTTCTCTGCAGCAATTACGAACCAGTGCAAGAGAAATGCATACAGTTCAAGCGGTAGTTTGTGCTCCATATATCCCTGCTGGTCTCCCTGTTCAACATCCCGCATTGTGGCGTCCAACTCGATTTGGAAGCCAGACGAGATTGAATCGAGTAGTTTGCTCATAATGATACCAGGAACGTGTTTAGAATGCTTCAACAAGCTTCGATACACATCAAATACTTCAGGATCCTGTATAGCGTCGCTGGATTCCGCTACAGCCTCAACGGCAGCTAAACCCTTGTCAGTTTACGGTAAAAAAAATGGGTTTCAAAATCGCACCTTCCAAGAGGCGTTCTGGGTTTTCCGATTCTAGATCATGTTCATGTGGGATCTCATACGCCTCAATATCTTGAAGAGATTGTATCTCGTCCTGCAGCTCGAAGCTGATGGTCATAGTGGTGGTGGTTGTGTGCAGATTCAATGTGCGTGACTTTTGTCACACTCGGTTCAACGCGTATGTCACGTGTAGACGCGTCGACGCGACTTACCGCCGGTAACTACCAAAGCATAATCAGGCACATTGCTTATTGTTATTAGTATGTATACCTTTTCAAGCAAAATTGGGTTTACTATTTTAAAGCCCTAGCACGGCACCACAACTGTAATCGATAGACCGTAGAATTCTGTTCCTGAAGCAGAGAAAAACAGGTTCACCAACTCCACCAAGAGAGAATAAATAAGATTACATCAGATTCGAGATTCATTTATCTGCATACATTGTCGAAAAACTACCTAATATCAAAGCAATAACACCAGACATATAATTAGGTTTCAGACCGGGATAGCTTGAACACTATCAAGAGAACTTCCCTTCCTAATTACCTTCACGATCTTCCAACCACATCCATTCAAAAGCCGCTCGAACTGGGCAATCGTACGTTCCTGAGTACCCACCAGCAGGAGCATCTTAAAAAATACCATCACTCTTTTATCAACAAGAGTTAAGAAGCAGCAACACATACCGCCGTGTCGAGTAACCACACCACATCATTGACCGAGTTAAACCCCGTCGCCAGGAGGTCAGGAGCCACCAAACTTGGATCATTTACGATCGCATAGTCCCCTGTACCGCCCGTGCTCGGTTCAGGGCAAGAATAAGTCATAACAATATCACAAATGAGGAGCACCGTATCCGGTCGGGCTGCCTTTCGAATGTGGGTGAGTATCTTCGAGGCGTTCGCATCTGACCAGTTGTGTATGACACTCTTGATGAGGAATACAGACGCATTGTTGGGAGGTTGAGGAGCGAAAAAGTCATGGCCTGTGTTTATTCAAGCAAGTCAGTAACTGTGATCCTGAAAACACATGGATGGGTGACCTTGGAATGTTATTTGACCAGAAGCAAGTTACCTTCCGTCCATCCTCAACCACTCCGGGGAGATCTTGGACGACGTAATTAAGTTAAGGATGTGCCTTGATAAGGGTTTCGCAAGATGACCCAATACCCCCACCCACGTCAACAACGGTAGCTCCTTTCGGCAAACTGCTCCAGTCATATACTTTAACAGATAGTTAATGTAACGATTAATCGAAGTCGACGAAGATTCGATAACGTACATTCTAATAATAAATTCTTGGGGATGAGAGCGGCAGATCCCTTCATGGCGAGTCCAAATGTGTGCAATTCTTGGGCTTGTTCAGGCTCTAACATCCAATTGAAAAGATTCTTTTCTGTACGTAGGGCCCGTTGGAAAGGCGCTTGGGTGGACTCCTCTGAGAATGCAGTCACAGGATCTATCATATTTTCATAGAGATATGCGGACGCTTTATGTGACGTTGTCAAGCTTCAAGGAGAGAATATCAAGTCGTCATCAACAATGCCGGTATTTTAAATAAAAGACTGAAAGTACAAACTTAAGTTCTGCAATAGCAAGAAATCCGGAAGTTTCCTCATGTTTTGTCCCTGGACTGAATTAGTAGGGTAAGTTATAATTGGATCAACAGGAGAGACCGCCTTAACTTGCGAAGTATATCATCAACATTTTTCCCAGTATCCAAAGCCCCCGAAATTCGATTGTTGGTAAAGAAATCTGGTTTGACCTCCCGAAAGATGTGACGATTTGCGAGTGATCGAAGTAAACGCGCTTCACACAATATATAAAGACCGTGAGCTCGGAAGAGGCGAAGTACATACCAAGCTTAGTACCATCAACACCAGTTTTGCTTGCGATCTCGTCAACATGCATACCCTATTCGAGTGTCAGCTGAGATGCCCAACTCGGGTACATTTGCTAAAACCTCCGGACCACTGTCGCGTAGAATTTCGGCGACATGACACTGAATAGAAACTCGAAGTGCCGCTGACTTCATAAACTGGGATACAAATACATCAGCTAAAAGAACGACAAGCACCGCAAATAAAACACACCCCAGAGACTGTGTGCATAATGGATTCCTGGGGTGATAGAACGCACGCCGCGAGCTGTATTGCAGCAGCGGCAATAGTCCTAGCAGCTAAAGCTGCATCGACATCTTCTCGAAAGGCCTCCGATTCTGGGGTCAGCTTATCGTTCAATTCAGGAAGCTGTAAACCATTTTTTGAAGTTATCTGGATGAGATCAGCCACAGACTTGGAAATGAGGTCTGAGAGTTGCTGGATTGCGGACGCCATCTTCGTTTCCAGACGAAGCTCAAGAAATTTCGTGCTTTTTCTAGAGATTGAGATTCTTCTGAGGTTCTTTTGATCGATAATGGTCACATTGTTATTTACTCATTCAGAATATCCTGGTCGCTGTTTTGATGATTTAGCTAGAACCAAGATCATGTGTTGACCCGCTTATAGAGTACCCCATGTCTGCTCATCACACATCGGCTTTTAAAGCAAGGGGGAATAAGGGGGCATTACATATAGCACTAAAAACGTTTCTGAATCAGAATGATGTGTTGGAGATGGAGCTTAGAAGAGCTGCCCCCCCCAAAATGGAAGAACCGATTCTTACATACAGGTGTTAAGTAGCCACTTTCCCGGAAACAATAATCCGGTCGTGTGAATCTGTGACGACGTGCATGGCATGTGCACTCTGTCGCTCAGTGAAGATTTTATCAAAAACCCAACTAAACGCGTTGTTCCTCGTCAGCGAGACTCTCCGTGCGTGTTCGGCGGGGCTGTATGTAACACCAAGATGAAAACATCGGAGAACTCAAAACAAGGATGGCTATATCATGATTTTAACATGAATATCCTGGAGTTCTTCAAACAAGTCGCCGAGGAATATACTTGACACACTTGTGAGAGAAACTGAGAAACACCGATGGAAGATTCAAAGAAGTCTAGACTGGACTCGGAGGCTGGGTTTCAAGGTCTATTCAAACTCCGATGTGATCTTCCGCCTTGATTGCACCAGTGATTTCCAAACTTCTTTCAGCCTCTGCGGCAGCTGTGAGAGATCCCAAGTTGACAATCCATAAATCAAGTCCAAGATTCGACATGGAATTCATTCTGTGCCGTTATGCATATATACAACATCATCCATCTATCGACAACAGGAATTACCTCAAGGACATCGTGACTATACATAGAGATTGGTCAACTGTTCCGTCTTCGGATCCAAGTACCTCCAGGAGACCCCGCAAATCAGCATTACACGGGGTTAAAACATTGATCTCCTAAACTTAAACTGGTTCGATGGTTTGGCCATATAAAGTCTCATGTATTAGTCTGTCAGAGGGTAGGCGTCTAGTTCAAACCTTTTGGACTTCCCATCTTGATGAGTGGACTGCTAGCATTTCATGGGCGGGTGTTCCCGATCTCGAATATATTGGAAACCCGAGCTTGAAGATTGTAAGGATCATTCATCCCATAAGATTTCTACCAATTAAATCATACATCGCGGTCTAAGGTGAATATCAAAATGCGATTTCGGGGACTCGGAGGCGGGATTTTTTTATGCACTCGGAGGTGGTTCGCGCACGATTGTTCGGTGATGCTTATATGAGGGAAAGGGCCCTAAATCCATTTATACTGGTCTTTCGGGATGATCCAGATGCTAATTTTGTTTGTGGCTGGACAGGTAAGACGGCGTTCTCGAGGGGGCGGGGCAGGGCTTTGGAAACTGGGGTCAACACTTGTCATTGGCAGAAACGACATAGTGATCATTCTCAAGCCAAAGTAAATTTACCTTGTTTAGTCGATTGACCTCAATGGGCCCACGACTGTCACAACAAGTGATAGATAAGCCGACACTAGCAAGATTTCTTCGAACAGAGACGGCGCGTGAACGACAGGGTTTCCCATCTAATAAATGGCCATCAAAGGGGAGTGTTTCTGGGCCGAAACGGTTCGGTAATGCGTCTCGTGTGGTATCAAACTTTAGATATAATTGTCTTCAAACACCACGTCACTGTGTGATATCAGACTTCTTCGGTGTTGGAGAGCTGATTGCACCGAGGTAATGCTTAACTACCAATCATAATGTATGACATGCCATACACATACACATGTATAACTGGCCATCTTATCCATTCATCTTTGGCGGGTCACTCCCCACCGTTTTATCACTATCTGCCGTGCAGACCATTCTTACCTCGTTTTACGCTTATATCGACTGTGAGCCTCGTGTACCCAAAAAGAACTTTGATCATTGCAAGAAGTCAGGGTCACCCACCGTGTGAATCCGGAAAATAGAGAGAGGGGTGATCTATTTCTCATATTGCTTATTGGTTTTCCATCACCAAGTCTCCAAGGGGGGAGCCACCTGGAGCCACTTGTTCTTGAAAAAAAGATTTGTGCCCTGGACCAACGAAATTTTTCGTACGTGGTGAAATATTTGTATTTTTTTCCAACATCGCTAAAAACAGTTCTATCCTGTGCCATTTTACGCAACAAAAGGATCAACGGAGCACTGCGTAGACCTTGCTGAGCTGGCGTCGTCGTAGTCGTGTTGAAACCTTCGAAAAAAGGGTTTCGCAGCCGTTGCGGCCTTTCATCATGAGCTCCAAAACTCAAAATTCTACATCTTTTTCCCGTCTCTCCCGTATAGGCCTCAGCCTTGGAGCAAAGCCGAATTCAAGATCGCGGGAAGGTGTAGGGAACTCAGGAGCGGACGACGAGTGGTACATCCCGTATAATGGACCATACGAGGCTCCGCGTGAACCATTGCGGAAACTGAAGGAAAGGGACAGCTGGGGAGACCCCCTGTACGAAGAAGACGACGACGACACTGCTTTGGCGAGTCGTGAGCTGCAAAAATTATACGGCGCCGATTCAGTAGGTGGAGGTGACTTGGGTGGGTTCAGCGGTGATACATATGGGGACCAGGCACGCAATGGCAGGCCCCGGGATAGAACACAATCTGGCGTGTCCGGACGTACTGTGTCATCCGGGGCGGTTGATCCCAGCCGGGCGAGCTTCGGTACCCAACGTCGATCCACGGTTTCGTCCTCCCATCGACCTCCTGTGCCATCGTACGTCAATCTCGATGCTGCTGGAGGCGTCGGCGAGTCGCCTATGCCCCAAAGTCGCCTGTCTCGTGACCCCTCTGTCACGAACCGGGTAAGCATCGCCAGTATATTCACCTTCGGCGTTCCTACTCGGAAAGGTCTCTCTTCTCCAAAACGTGCCGACAGCAATGCGAGTAGGTTTTCACGAAAATTGTCGCGATCTGCAAGGCCAAACTCTAATGGCCCGGTGGAGACTCGAGGTCCTGTTTCATCATCTCACCGTCGAAGCTTGTCTTCGGATTCTTATTCTGACCAACGCCAGTCATCTCACTTTAGTAAGCCCACGAACGTATTGCCTGTCAATGGTCGTAGTTCAGGGGTTCCCACTAGCGTGGATTACTATAATTCTTATTATTCGACACTAATTTCACCTAAACGTGACCTTAACCCTGCGCAATCTCTTCAACCCCCCACTCCTAGTACGGCTTCCATGTCTTCTACATCTCAACATCCATACGCCTACGTCTTCCCTACGAGTCCGGTAGATGGACCGCAGACGGCTCCGATACCATCCTCAAATACTCAATCTCATAATGATCCCCCTCGTCTAACATTCACCGCGGCCCCAAAATCACGCAACCTTGACACTTCTCAGTTATACCTCCGTCGACCTCTAGCCAAGAACCTTAAAAATTCCGTGTCCACACCTGACCTCCGTATTACAGGTGGTTCGGGTAAAAAATCCCCATCCAAACCCTCGTTATTCCCCAAAGGAAAGGAACGATGGTTATCTGCGGAGACGTGGTGTGATGCCCTCCTGTTTCCACGCCCACGGTTGAAAGTCAAACAGGAAGGGGCATCAGGATATGCGGGGAGTGGGAGGATTGTTAGCCCCCCCGGGAGCCCCATATATCAAAGCTACTCGGACTCAGCAGCACAACCCGAAGTGAGCGTGGTTTCGCGAGTGTTGGCTCACTCAAGATCCCTCGTCGATCTTGCAAAAGCAGCCGAAACGTCGCCTGAAAAACCTGTACCAACAGGAAATCCTTTAGTGCGCACTGCTGGTCAAGTTGATTTACCTTCCAATGGAGTCTCAACTACTTTACGTCCTCCACGGCCGAAAAGCTTTGCCCAAGACGATCTCGCGTTACCCAGTCCTGTTCCCTCCCTGGCTCGGTAAATGTCCCTCGATACCATCATATTGATTTACAACTAACATCAGGGCCTTTGCAGGGTTCTTGAAGAAGGCCAGATCTTGAACGATCAACGGAAGGAATGGCAAACACAGGCAATACAGTCTTTCCAGAATAAACGGACGCGTAGCGTTTCGCGAGCCCGGTCGAAGTCGCTCACGCAGAAGGGAAAACATCCAGAAGATCCGCCTCCGAGTAATTTTGACTTCCTCGCTGCCCGATCATTGCTAGGAAATCAGGCGGTCATGCCCGTCATAGTGACCCCTGAGCAATCAGTGTCCCATGGTACGACCAGTGGCGGCACATTCAGCCGAACATCGCATTCGCACTCCAACTCGCTCGTAAAAACACTTTCCAAGTCGTCCAAGTCGCATTCCCGCGGCCATTCGCGGTCCGATTCGTGGAGTAGGTCTGCACTCAAGCTTGCAAAAACGGCCACTTGTGGGATGACTGGTGTGGATCCTTCCATCACAAGCGACTCTGATGAATTGGGATCGGGCTTGGAGAGTGCTCTGAGGCGAGACGGAACTAAGGTTATCCGGCTTACCGACCCTGCTCAGATTACAGTTGACAAGGGACTCTCTGCTCATGCCACTCCACTGACATCCACATCACCCACGCCGTCGGGGTCTGGTCTGAGCGATTCCAAAATAGGTATCGCGCTTTCCACACCTCCCTTAACCGACGAAGCAGCGGAAAATGACTCCATCTATTTGCCGTCCCATCCTTATGCTCAAGGTGGTCATTTCAATTATTCGTCCGTCGCAGAACCACGCCCCGAGAAAGGATCGGAGTATGCCGGCCCACACCCATCGTTGACCCCTATCAATCAAACCGCGCATAACCTTGACGTTTCTTCCCGCCATAAGCTTCCCCCACAAGCGGCTTCCCACCCGTATGCTCAGGCTTCGACATCCGACCTCTACGCCAGTTTTGAGAAGATTGTACAGGAAGGAGGTGATGTCCCGCCGCCTGCCAAGATGTGGGCGCAGCTCTCACCAGGCGTCCTCCGAGAGATCCTCCCCAACGATATCCAATATTCTCCGTTCATGTCTGAAAGCAGTGATTCAGCCAGGAACTCTCAAATTATATATGATACTGTCGGCGTTGGAGAAGCTCTTGCTTATGCTGTCCGCCCGAAGGCAAGTAAAGATAGTGGCTTGGGAATCAGTGAAGATCATACCGGGCGACTGGCGCAACAACAAGCCGCGGCATCAGTAGGTCTTTCGAAAAGAAGCTACCGGCAAGCTGTCCAATATGATGCTACGCGTCCCTCCTACTTGTTGCAAGCTCAAAAGGCTTCCGACCCTTCCACCGCCCACACCTTCGCGTCTTCCCCGCTTGTACCCCCACCAACACCGCCGCCGTTCTTGCGTAATGTATCCACTGGAACTGAAGACATGCGTGGTACAAGTGCGTCACCTGGGATGACCTCTGACAGCTCGTCACCGCCTCACTCCCCGCATTCGTTTGGGAACCCAGACGATCTGGAAGGGTACCATGATCTTTTCTTCAAGCCGAATACCCAGCAACAACGGGAACAGTCCTTCGATGTGAGCGCCATGGAAACGATTCCTAGTACTTCTTGGGACGCCAACTCCCGATCCCGTCGAACGGGAAGCGGCCTCACAAGCCTGGCGCGACAGCTTAGCGCAGAATTCGAGCAGATGGCTTTGGAGCGAGAACGCGATAGTAGTGTTTACTCCCGAGACAGTATACCGATGGCGCCTCGTGCCGCTTTTAGTCGCAGGCCAACAGATACAAGCCTTGAATTTGTCTTTGAGGAGACTTCACAATTTGGCGGTAGTGTATCTCCACCTGATCATTCCACACTGTCGGCTTTCCACCCCTCGATCAACATTCCCGAAGACGTCGAATCGTCGCGTGCCTCCTCGCCAATTGATCCACACGAAGACGTAACGGGTAAGCATCTCCGTACCCTCAGTTTGTAGCATATATTAATTCCCATCTAGAACGATATAGGGTTGGCGTGGTGGAATCCGTATCAACACCACCTGCCACTTCCAGTGATAGACGCGAGTCGCACACTGGACAGATGTTTACTGAAGACCAATTGCGACAGTCCCCCGAGCCCTCCGATTCTGTTCAACCTAGAGTAGACTCGGGCCTTCAGCCGCCATCGGCAGGCTTAACTCGAAGTAGCTATATGACGAACTCCACGGGCTCCCGCATGTCTGGCCTTTCCGATTTCCCCGTACCCCCCAGACAATATGCCACGCACATGTCTCTTCTCAGTTCTTATTTTGATGAGAGTTTATCGCAGAGCGAGGCTCGTGCTTCTAGAGGTTCTACACCCCCATTACCCACCGACGGTCATGTCCGTCGTATGACTTTCGGAGGAGACGATGAGATTGAAGAGCTCGTTGCTGCTCTCTCTCATCATTCCCATTCCTCCCATTCATAACCCAAGTTCGTGGATTTGTACTGATCCTTTATCTTACTGTATTTTTCCTTAGTTTGTGGAATTTTCATAGGATCTCATTGTGTATTTTCTTTCACGATAGCATCGTAATTTGTTCTATTAATCTGCCCCTAGTTATACAATAGGTCCTTGGCCTGTATTCCCATCGGTTGTTGTTTTATTTGGGCTTATAAAATCGAAATTACATATAGCTTCTACGGACTCGGGAAACAAATAGAATAAAAATAGTATACTGTTGGTACATGATCAAAAAAAGAGCAGGAAAGCATCGAGATACAGATATGAGCGACTAAAGACTGTCGGTAAACATTTCACTATTCATCATATTGCGTAAGCTAAAAATATACCGGCCGTCAGTAGGACTCTTAACGGAGATATGATGGTGATACTTACATCGAGAGTAAGTGTACGAGAGCTGTTGACGTCTTGGTCGCGGTAGATTCCAACCAATGAATTGCCCCGTTCATATAATGAACCCTTTAGACTGATGACAATGAACTGGAAGCTATCGGACGCCTGTGACCTGATATAGTTGGCCACTTTGGCAACATTGGTGTTGTCCAGTGCAGCATCAACTTCATCAAGAACGAAGAATGGAGCTGGTTGGTAACTAAATGGGATATCAACTCGGAAATGGCCCAGATGAGAACGATTGGGAGTCCACCAACCTATGGATTGCAAACAGAAGAGCGAGAGCAGCTACTGTCTTCTCTCCTCCCGAAAGTTGCTCCATATCTCGGAAACGTTTCATCGGCGGCATGGCATGGTATTTGATGCCTCCAATATATGGTTCCTAAAAATGATTAGACGGTAAGCATAAGTGATGAAACCACTACTCCTACTTACCTCACTATCTTCCAAACTCAAGTAAGCGACACCTCCAAGGGGTGACGCTTTCCCCTTTGTTAAATCCTTGTAAACCTGATCAATCCGATCGGAAATGTGATTGTATGCTTTATTAAAGAGGTCGCATCTTGATTGAGAAATTTGAATAAGATTCTTCAAAAGGGGGCTGTGGGTTTACACACCTTCGTCTTTTCACATCATTGAATTCATCTCGGGCTGTTTTTGAATCTTTACGGGCTTTATCGGCTTCTCTTTCAGTTTCCGCTAGTTTCGCTTCAACGTCATCAAGGCTGTGATAGAATGAATTGAGATGAACAAATAAGTGAGAAAAACCTTGCCGTTCAATAGCCTTCAGATTGGGCGCCATACGTTCAATCTCGGCGTTAAGCTTGACTATCTCCTTATCAAAGTCATCCATAGACCCGCTCTCGCGAGTCTCATCATCTAATCCTTCGAAATCGACTTCGATACCAAAATTGGGAACTTTTTTTGGGCGCTGTGTCCCGTCTTCATCCTCATCCACATCCATGGCGACCTCTTCACGGAGTTTCTGGTTCATCATCAGCGCCATCGATAACATATGAAACTTAATAATACAAACCTCTTCCATGGGAACATTTCTTAGATTTCCTTCTAACAAGGGAAGTTTGATCTCCTCCAACCGACACTTCCGGTAAACGGATGAACGTTCCAAGGCCAACTTTTCAATCTCGTCGTTCTAGAATAATACGTCAGCCTAGTTCTTGCAGCCATCAAACTACTTACACAAGTCGCGATTTCCTTCAAAGCTAGGTCGAGTACTTTACTGGCTTTTGAGGTAGTCTTCTTTACTTGCTCGACGATTTTCGTCTTCTCTTCCAGGGTTTCCTGCACTTGAGCGAGTTCTTCTCGAAGAGACGCGATAGCCTCCTCCGAACTAGTAATTTCCTCCTGGATTGCAACTTTCTGACTCTCCCATTTTGCGAGGTTACTTCGCTCCGCTGTTAGATGTGAATCGAGACTGGCTAATCGTTCACGGGCCGTCTTAAGTCCTTCTGCTTGGAATTCAGACCTAATTCTCGTGAATCGGAGATATCGATAAATAGGTATGATATACACACTGATGAGTCAATCTTGATATCTGCGTCTCATACTGCAGCCTAGCCCTACTCTCCTCCTGCGCAACTTTCAACTGTCTCTCCTCATATTCGCGAATGTCAGCGACTTTGATTTTGCGGCAGAAGGCTGCGAATATCTTATCCTCAGCGGCATTGATGACTGCTGCCAGCTCATTCACTTGCTCCGACAATCGAGCATGATTAGCTTGAGCCTATTTGTCCGCTGGTAAGGGCATGCAACCAGGCAATACGAGACGTAACATGCCTACTTTTTTCAGTTCCGGAGCATTCTTTTTTATCTCGCGCTCGAGATGTTTGAGTTCGTCCTTGAGTCCGGTAATACGTAACTTACACGCTGCCTGATGGAGTGGTGCGGTTGGTAAAAATTTAATTGATAGTATTGAAAACGTTACCAAATCGTCTTTCGCTACAGAAGCAGCGGTTTCTAGACGAGAGACTTCTGATATAAGGTTTTCATCCGATTGACCTCTAGGCTTTTGTTTGCTAAGGTCACGTAGCTGGCCCTTCAGCGAATCCCGAACTCGTATAAGTCCTTAACGGTGAAAAGGTTTAGCTACTCGCGAATCAAGTAGCGGATGGTGGGCCAACCTTGAACATCTTTTTCGTCCCACTTTTTACCAGTATTATGCGAACTTCGGCCACCAGTAATAAGACCACTCTTGTGGATCACCGTTCCTTCCAAAGTTACAGCTGCAAATAGGCTTAGATACAGAAACGAACACGACCATTAGTATATCTACCTTTAATCTCTTGACCTTTCTCGTAACATACATATCTTGCGACTTCCATAGTGTCACATACAAGGGCATTCCCGCACGCGTGATGAATGGCCCGCTCGACAGCCCCTTCACTGAGGATAACATCAACTGCAAGGCGCGCACCCTTCGCGAAGGATCGGAATTTATCATTAACAGGCTTGACTTGAATCGTATCTAGGGGTATAAATGTCGCTTGTCCAGCACGCTGATTGCGCATATACTAACGAACAGAGTCAGGAATAGGGCAGCAGGGGTAAACTATATAAATACCTCAATGCAGTCGATAGCAGTCTTTTCCTCGTCGACGACGATAGCATCGATATTACGACCAAGGACAACGGACATAGCTGTTTCATACTTTCTTGCTATAGGCTTGCAGAGGTCGACAACTCTGCCTCTAACACCTAAAAACTATTAGAAAAGCCTTGAAGAATCGATTATGCGTACCTGGGAAAATGCGTTGTAGGTTGGATAGGGTTTCTTTCAAACGGGTTTCCCTCTCGGATTCTCCCCTGTCGACGCCGGCCTGGAGTAACTGCTGGTAGACTCCTTGTAGCTTTTCGTCCGCTTCGGCTTCAAGTTTTCTAGTTTGAATTGAGATCAACTATGGGACATCTAGATGTAATGCAAACTCACGCAATCCTCGTTCTCTCTGATTGTTGATTCTCAAGTTCTTGTCTTGTCCTAGCTAAATCGGTCTGAAGCCCAGCAATCTTCTCCTCTAACTATTAAAAAATAGATTATTCCTAGGATGATTGTTATAGATGTTTCTAACTCACCTCCGCCTTTTTGGATGTCTGGGCTGCTAGTTCCTCCGACCGTGTGGTTCGCTTCTCCTCAAGCCCCTGTTGTCGTTCGATCAGTTGTGCGAGAGATCGACTGGTTGTCTTTTCATCTCGATTAAGGGTGTCCAATGATTGACGTTCATCAATAGCTAATACGTTTGCTGAAGCTTTTCTGGGAAGACAATATTAAACAAAGAGTTTACGAAAAACGTTTTTCAACGCTCACAGCTTGCGATACTCCTCTAAACTTTCTTCACTCAAAGCCATGTTGTGATGTGATGCTTTCCTTTGCTCCTCTGTACGAAATAATTAATGTGATATTTAGAAATCTTATGATCCGCTAAACCTGACCTTGAGCTGCATCAGCCGCTTTCCGTACTTGTGCAAGTTCTTTCTCTAAAGAGCCCACCAATTCTTGAAGCTTTTCTTCATTTTTCCCAACATCTTCTCTTGTTTTCAGCATATTGTTGATTTTTCGCGTAGTATGTGTGATTTGAGCTTCAGAGGATACAAGGTCGGGTCTCTACAGAAAGGGTCAATATTTGACAAGGAGAAATAGCGTCAGGGGTACCTTGTTGTCTAATGCTTTCTCTGCCTTCTTAATACTCTTCTCCTTCTGCATCACGGTTGTCCTAACTTTAGCTTGCTCAGCCCTTGCACTTTCAAGCGCCTTGTCATGCACGCGCTGTTCTTCGCGTAAACCATCGAGTTCTTTGTTTTTATTTACTACATTTCGCGAGTTCATTTCTATGGATTCTTCGATTTGGAATAGTTTAAAAAGAATTCGTTTGAGGATAAGTTCGTCCTAAAATTGAATGAGAAGGGGCAACTCCCGCGATAAGACGTAAACACACTTTTTCCGCGCAAAGATTTTCGAATCTTTCAGCCTCGCCTTTCTGTTCTTTGTATTGTTTTATTTCCCCAGCGATGCCTCTTCTTTTCGTAAAATTGAATGTTGCGTTTTCGGTAGCCCTATCCTGCGCTTCCTTCGCCTTTTCATATTCTCCAGCAAGTTCCAAAGAGCCACTAATCTGGTCAATAAGTCGAGAGAGCTCCCGGGGCGATTGCGATGCAACTGCTTCTACATCCCCTTGGAACACGAGAAAATTCTTTGCTTTAACGAGAATATTGTGGCTGACAAGGGCGGCATTGTATGCAGAATACGTGACTACTTTATTGTTGAGTCGGTATTCAGACGTTCCTGTCGTGGATATTCTATGTCCAATTTATGTAAGAACTGGAGCAGCTCGCATGAAGGAACTCACGTTCGTTGAAATTTCCATTCTTTATTATCTGCATCATGATAAACAGCTAAGACCCAAGCCTTTTTCGCAGTCCCTTCACCCTCCTGGCCATCATCATCTTCCTCGCCTTCACCTTCACCATCCAATTCGTCCTCGGCATTACTCTTAGCCAAACGCCGTCCACGATAAACGAGATCTTTAAGTTGTGAACTTCGCAGCTGTGCACTTTTTACCCCGAGCACAAAAGATATAGCATCCATAAGGTTGGACTTTCCTGCACCGTTTGGCCCAATTATCGATGTAAAATTCATAAACGGACCGATCGTCTGGTGACCCCTGGAACACAACTAAGTCAGGGCAATTGTGCACGAGAGTTGAAGTTACCGATAGGACTTGAAGTCGCATAGTTCAATGCGAGATAAGGGCATCTCTTATTGTTCTCTACCCGACAGTTAATTTTGCCGTCGACGTGAAGATTATATACAGTAATGTCGAAAACCAGCAAAGCTGCGCGCTCCTGCTGCCACAAGCGCGTTCTTTTCCACGAGAGACCACGTGATATGGTATTGTTCAACCCGAACAAGGCCACGGAACAACATCTATCCTGAGGCCTTAAGGCCTGAAGCTTTGAAGAACTGAGGACAACAGGACATCATTTGTACCATCCACATGCAAAGATCAACCCTTCAATTCGAGAAATGAGACAACTTCGAGCTTCTGCCGTTACCCCCAGCCTTGAAATTATTTCCAGTGTGCCCAACTCTCCTAAATCGTAATCCGGACCTCGAGGAGGAAACGCCTGAGAGAAGGTGCTATGATTAGGGAAACCTGATTCTGATCCTTGGCCGTTGTTCAACTTTACGGCCTGCATAAAAAGAGAAGAAGACACGGTCAACTATGTATGTATAAGCAATTTTGGTAAAGCGTCCATGCTCGGCGCCCGAAAAAAGGCCCGTTCTCTCCCCACGGAAGACTTTTCGGTCCAAATTTGACCTACGATCGACATGTGTTGACATCCAAATCACCTTCTTTCGATTTTCAGACTCTCATTATGGTAATTTATGCATCTCACCCTGCTAGCTCCACGCCCAACCGGGGCCCCTTTATCATATGCTGCTCCAATTATGGCCAGTCAACGTTCAACCTCGATCTAGTTTACATCGTTCCACCATAGATCTAAATTTTATCGTCGCCGACAACGCCGGCTCTAGAAGGCGGTTTTCCTCAAATACCATGGGTTAAGGACTGGGCATTAGTCAATACCCAATTATGGGGTCTCCTAATGGTACCACCCTCGACAATTTGATCTCTCTCCAATACTCTCCTCCGGCCCTCCCTGCGGTCGCGATTGTATTAGCGATCATCTGCTTCACCTACTTAACGTTCTTCCCTCAAACTAAATCCACTGACATCCCAAAACTGCGGGGCCTTTCCATTTTAACCGTCTGGCCTTTCTTCACTAAGCGCCATGATTTCCTCAAGACCAACTTTGCGAAAGTCGGAGAATATTTGTTCACTTTCAATGTCCTTCAAGTGAATAGAATTTTTTCCTCTCATGTCAAAGTCTCTTATCACCTCCAAAGCATTCTGTCACCGCGACTCGAGGTGAGGATGCAAGGAAGGCCTACTTTGACAACAAGAGTCTCGATTTCACAGAGGGTTACAAAATCCTCATGGGAGCCGTAAGAAAAACCCTAATTCCTTCCGAACAATGGTCAGCTCACTCTCAACAGGCACCACGCTTACAAGACATTGATATAACTACCAAGAGTCAAACTGATGTGTCCTGGTTCAACAAGAACCTCCTTACATTGCTCAACAGAGATCGTTTGTCCGACGGTGAGCATTACTCAGTAACGATGGTCACCAACCCCTCACCCAAATTCCAGTCATCCCTACTCTATTTGATGACATACAGAGGCGAATGGATAGTTGGGGAAAGGAAGGAAAGATTGACCCATTCAAAAACATTTATGATGTGCGTCCTGCGTCCGCCGCACTAAATTCGAGTACTAATGGTCTTTAAACACTTTATCAAACAGTTGGTCTTTCAAATGACTGTCCGGATGGCAACGTGCAGGGAACTTTCAACCGACCTTGACGCCGTCACCCGATTGCAACAACTATATTGGACCCTGGAAAAGAGTGCAACTCCTACATCGCTCCTTTTCCCTTGGTTCCCCAGCCCGGCTAAAAAGCAAAAAGAAACTGCGACAAAGGACCTGTATACCTTGCTGGATGGAATAGTAGAGAACCGTAGGGCAGCAGATGTCCCAACTTCCGATGCCATAGATATCCTACTTTCACAAGGCAACGATAATCAGACTATCATCGGAGTATAGCTCTTTTCTCTTCAGGCAAATCATGTGAATTGACATTCCTTTCCATAGTTCGTAATGGGTGTTATTTTCGCAGGTGTTATTAATACTGGGATCAACTGTAAGTATAGTTTTTCTCCATAACATTCGATCCTATAAATTATAAATTGTCGCATACCAGCCTGCTGGATTCTCCTGTTCCTCGCCCACAACCGGGAATGGAAGCAAAAACTCGAAATGGAAATAAAATCTCTAGTTTCAAAGCATACCAATACAACATCTTCCGAACCCCTGCACCAACGACTCGCAGCAATTCCAATCAGCGCGTGGGAAGATGACATGCCTGTCCTAGATCTCGTCATCCGCGAGACCATCCGATTGATCGTCAATGGCGCCACTCTCCGTCGAAACTTGCATGAGGATCTGCACATGGCAGGAAAGATTATCCCAAAGGGAAATTTCGTAACCTATCCCCTTTATGATGTCCACTTAAATCCCGACATCTACACTAATCCTGCCAAATTTGACCCGGACCGTTTTTCTCCAGACAGAGAAGAAGATAAGAAGGAGAAATTGGCCTATCTTGGCTGGGGAGCTGGTATGGTTTACTGGTTAGTCGCCTGAATGTCCTTAATTGGGTCAACAAATAGGTCGTCACCCCTGCACGGGGATGAAAGTGGCTAAGTTGGAGATCAAGATCATCGTCGCGCTCCTGGTTGCAGGCTATGAGTATGATCTCGTTGACTCTGCAGGAAACTTTCCCGAGTCACTACCGAAACCTGATTATAACGATATTCAACAAGTATGTTCAAATTTTGAATTACAGGATTATACTAATTCTTCGGTTGATCAACAGGTGCGTCCGCTTGGCGAACCTTGTTATTTGAAGTTCAAACGTGTCGTCGAGTGAAAGATTCCGTTTGTCTATATCACCATCTCTACCATTATGCGGCTTGCTGTAAAAGGTCTATACAACCTTCCATCAATCAGGACCAACAAGAACTAGCACAAACGACATATTGTTTTTTCCCGTTATGTAGTAATAATGTTCGAGTAAAGAAGAAGGAATGAAAGCTTAATCTTAAGCAATTATCAAGTCTGGTGTTTAGATGTGTAAAACGACTCTTACGCCCGCTACACAGTTCGAACTTAGAAACAGGACGTGTTTCTACACAGTGTTGCTATCGTCGCGTATCCTGATGCAAATGCAATATGCATAACTTTGATCTTCCTTGGGTCAATGGGTACCTAACAGATCAATCGCCTATTAATCCCCAGTAAGACTCGGACGTGATTGAGCCAAATTTGAACCAAAGTAAATAATATCTGTCGACGATGTAAAATAGGGGTGGTTTTTTAACGTGTAGACCTCATGTGTATGAGATTTAGGAAAAGCTGATCCACACAATTGCGGAAGCCTGAGGATGCCCTCGCGGAGTCTGGCCTCAGGCCGAGTCGGCGCGTCCCACGAACAACGTGACGTGAACTTCAGGTTCAGCCTTGAGTGCAACCCTCCCGCATACCATCAATGCCTCGAGAGCAACACACATACACAAATATAACGTGTTGGCCTGGTGTCAGAGCAGCCGAACATTCATTCATGCTTAGCAATTTGCAAGGGTAGAATCGCCGTGTTCGGCGCCCAGAGACTCATCACAATCTTGGCGTCCTTTTCTCCAACTAACACGCCAAACCTCCAATTGGCACGGACTAATAACCTAAATCCTCATCATTCTCTAAGGCCCAACTCGCCAGCAGGGTATCTACGCGTTTCAGATTCTTAGCGGCCCTTATATTATATCATAGGGTGTTCCAAATGCCCGACTTCTCCTGTCATAAAGCAGTGATTTTTTTGCCGAGAATGCCGTCTGGAGGGGTGATTTTCTTTATAATACACGGAATGATATTCACAAACAGAACATTCAGACGATCCAACAATAATGGCACTTTCAAACAGTACCATTTTGGATGGTTTCACCTCCCTCCAACACACTTCCTCTCTTACCTTTCCTGCCGTGGCTGTAACGGCGCTTGCGATTGTTGGCTTCACCTACCTTTCAGCTGTCCCTCAAACGAAGTCCACTGACATACCGAAGCTTTGGGGTTTCTCAATCTTCACTGCATGGCCGTTTTTCACTAAGCGCCATGATTTCTTGAAAAAGAATTTCGCAAAGGTTGGAGAGCGTCTCTTCACATTCAATATTCTTCAGGTGAATAGACTTAGTCTGCTCTGTGTGGAGATTTCTCATAAGTTTCCGTAGCATTCTGTTACAGCTACTAGAGGTGAAGAGGCAAGAAGGGGTTTCTTCGACAGCAAGAGTCTTGATTTCATTGAAGGCTATAAAATTCTTATGGGAGCTGTAAAAACCAATTTCGTTTATTGCTCAAGATTCTGGGTAGCTCACATGCAGTAGGTCCCTCGCCTGCAAGATATCGACATCAAGACAGAGACTCAAGATGACGTATCATGGTTTAACAAGAACCTCCTTACATTGCTCAACAGGGACCGATTATCAGATGGTAAACCTACTTGAACAACCGCAAATTGCCAATCTCTAACTTTTCCCTTAGTCATCCCCTCCCTGTTTGATGACATTCAGACACGGATGGTCAGCTGGGGGAAGGAAGGAAAGATTGATCCTTTCAAGAATGTTTATGATGTTAGTATTGGAAATATCATAAATCCTCTTTCTTGGTGTTGAACGCTTTCTTAACCAGCTGGTCTTCCAAATGACTGTTCGTATGACAACTTGCAGGGAACTTTCGACTGACCTCGAGGCTGTCACACGGCTGCAAAGATTATATTGGACCCTGGAAAAGAGTGCAACTCCGACGTCACTTCTTCTCCCTTGGTTCCCTGGCCCTGCTAAAAAGCAAAAAGAAATTGCCACAAGGGAAATTTATATCATGCTTAATCAGATCGTAACGAGCCGTAGGGAAGCAGGCGTCCCAACTTCTGATGCCATAGACGTTTTACTTTCGCAAGGCAATAATAATGAAACGATTATTGGAGTACGTATACTCTCCGTCTGACAAGTTGCCTGAATTGACTAACCATTGGCATAGTTCGTGATCGGTGTTATTTTCGCCGGGATTGTCAATACGGGGATCAATTGTAAGGACAAATCTCAGCACACTTGACAAGGATTAATCTTACTAAATGTCTCGTTCCTAGCATGCTGGATCCTTTTGTTCCTCGCGCACAATAAGAGATGGAAGCAAAAGGTGCAAACGGAAATACAATCGTTGATCTTGAAGCACACGAACACAACGTCTTCTGAACCCTTGCACCAACGACTCGCAGCAATTCCAATCAGTGCATGGGAAGATGAAATGCCTGTTCTAGATGTCGTCATCCGGGAGACCATTCGACTAGTCGTTAACGGCGCTGCTCTCCGTAGAAACTTGCTTGAGGACCTTCACATGGCAGGAAAGACTATTCCCAAAGGAAACTTCATCACATATCCCCTTTATGATGCTCACTTGAATCCCGACATCTACACCAACCCTACTGAATTCGATCCGGATCGTTTCTCCTTAGGCAGAGAAGAAGATAAGAAGGAGAAATTCGCTTATCTTGGTTGGGGAGCCGGTGAGTTGGTCTCGTAGTTTTTTGAAATGACCTTAATCGAATGGGATGCTTTAGGCCGCCACCCGTGCACAGGAATGAAAGTGGCCAAATTGGAGATGAAGATTATTGTTGCACTCTTCGTCGCGGGTTATGAGTATGATGTTGTCGACTCCGCCGGGAAATATCCCCAGTCGTTGCCGAAACCCGACTATAACGACATTCAACAGGCGCGTATACTTAATTCCTTAACCTGAATAACTATATTAACTACATTGTCACTAGGCACGTCCAGCTGGCGAACCGTGTTATCTGAAATTTAAGCGCGTCGTTGAGTAATGTACCTTAAGAGAGCTCCCTTATTATTGCTGTAATTTGAACCTGAGTTTCTTTGGGTGTATGAGGGTGTATGTAACATTGCGTCGCATGCTGCATGCGAGAAAATCCTGTGCGTGTAAACCCTAACGTCTTGCTCTCCTTGGAGATAGGCACGGGTCTTGCATCGCCTTGCATCTAAGGCTGCATCCAGGAACTGTTAATTACGTTTCGGGATGTAACTTCTTTGATCTCGCCCTAATCAGTACCCTCCTCCGACCGAGGGAGCCAAGGGGAGCCAATGAGTGCCATCACACTGAACCACGCTCCACAAATAGTAAATACCACGAACCGAGGAGAGGCATTCAGGGATCTTGCACGATATTCTTTGGTTTGACCGGCCTGTTGACTAACTTTGACAATTTGCATCCCCCTTTGACGACTACAAAATGCCTGAGACGTCTACACGATAGACCCGTATGGTGACATTATTAATAATTATGGCTACAACAGTAATAATTTTTTAAACACCACTGTGATTTCTTAACCGGCTAAATTCGAGGAGCTATAAATATCTGATCGGGGAACTTGTCGCCGTGGCCCAACTGGGCTAATACTGACCCCTTTGTGTTCTCCATTCAGGAAGTCACTGTCGGTTAACTTGAGAAGCTGCAATATGCTGAGTATGCATCCGGATGAACATATCATTCTTGAGCCGATTGGTACCACGGATGTGCGACAGTAATCAATTTACACGAGTTGATCTTTGCATAAGCCTCCATTTCCTCTGCTTTACTCTTACATCATTACTACATAGCAAAAAGCATATGCCATTTGTTGCGGTTCCTGTCCCGATTCTCGTTGGTGGAGGATTGCACAGACCTTTTACAGCAGGCTGTGTGATTGTAGATAGGGTGGTGTGGACAAATGGAATTTTTCACTCAACAACACGCTTGAACTTCAAATAACAAGGTTCACCAAGCGGACGCACCTGTTGGTCAACCAGAGAATTAGCATGATCCTGGAATTCAAAATTTGAACACACTTGTTGAATATCGTTATAATCAGGTTTCGGTAGTGACTCGGGAAATTTTCCTGCCGAGTCAACGAGATCGTACTCATAGCCTGCAACAAGGAGCGCGACAATAATCTTGATCTCCAATTTAGCCACTTTCATTCCCGTGCAGGGGTGACGACCTATTTGTTGACCCAATTAAGGACACTCAGGTGACTAACCAGAAAGCCATACCAGCTCCCCAGCCAAGATAGGCCCACTTCTCCTTCTTATCTTCTTCTCTGTCTGGAGAAAAACGGTCCGGGTCGAATTTAGTAGGGTTGGTGTAGATGTTGGGATTTAGGTGGACATCAAAAATGGGATAGGTTACGAAATTTCCCTTTGGGATAATCTTTCCTGCCATGTGCAGATCCTCATGCAAGTTTCGACGGAGAGTGGCACCATTGACGATCAATCGAATCGTTTCTCGGATGACGAGATCTAGGACAGGCATGTCATCTTCCCACGCGCTGATTGGAATTGCTGCGAGTCGTTGGTGCAGGGGTTCAGAAGATGTTGTATTGGTATGCTTTGAAACTAGAGATTTTATTTCCATTTCGAGTTTTTGCTTCCATTCCCGGTTGTGGGCGAGGAACAGAAGAATCCAGCAGGCTGGTATGCGACAATTTATAATTTGTAAAATCGAATGGTATGAAGAAAAAATATACTTACAGATAATCCCAGTATTGATGATACCCGCGAAAATAACACCCATCACGAACTATGAACGAAATGTCAATTTATATTATTTTTTTGAAGAGAAATGTGTTATACTGTGATGATAGTCTGATTATCGTTGCCTTGGGAGAGTAGAATATCTATGGCATCGGAAGTCAGAACATCTGCTGCCCTACGGTTTTCTACTATTCGATCCAACAAGGTATGTAGGTCCTTTGTCGCTGCTTCCTTTCGCTTTCTGGCTGGGCCGGGGAACCAAGGAAAAAGAAGAGATGTTGGAGTTGTACTCTTTTCCAGAGTCCAATATAGCTGTTGCAACCGGGCGACGGCGTCGAGATCGGTTGAAAGTTCCCTGCACGTTACCATTCGGACAGTCATTTGAAAGACCAACTGATTGAAAAAAGTGTTTAACACCACTAGTGCTCAGGTTTGGTGCTGTAGGCACAATACGCACATCATAAATGTTTCTGAATGGGTCAATCTTTCCTTCCTTTCCCCAACTATCCATCCGCCTCTGTATATCGTCAAAAAGAGTGGGTATGACTGGAGTACGGGTGAGAGATTGGTGACTATGGCTATTGGGTAGTGCTCACCATCGGATAAACGGTCTCTATTAAGTAGCGTAAGAATGTTCTTGTTAAACCAGAGCACATCGTCCTGAACCTTGACCGTTATGTCAATATCTCGTAAACGTGGTGCCTGTTGTAGGTGAGCCAGTCAATATTCACGAGGAATTAGGCTTTTTCTTACGGATCCGAACAGAATTTTATAACCCTCGGTAGGATTAAGGCTCTGGTTGTCAAAGTAGGCCTTCCTCGCATCTTCGCCTCGGGTAGCAATGACAGAATGCTTTGTAACTGGTGAAAAACTTTGACATCAGAGGAAAACAAACTGTATTTACTTGAAGAACATTGAATGTGAACACATAATCTCCGACTTTCTCGAAATTGGTCTTGAGGAAGTCATAGCGCTTAGTGAAGAAAGGCCGGACAGTTAAAATGGAAGGGCCCCGAAGTTTTGGTATGTCACTAGATTTGGGCTGAGAGAAGAACGTAAAGTAGGCAAAGCAGATGCCCGCTAGTGCGGCCGCAGCCACAGGAAAGGTTCGAGGAGAGTACTGGAGAGAGATCAAATTGTCGAGGATAGCACTATCAGGAGACCCCATAATTGGCTGATTGGCTGCGTCCAGTCCTTAACTCGTAGTATTTGAGCAAAATAGTTCCCCCGGCACGGCATTTCCGGAAAAGATAAACTCTAACTTGGAGTGAGATAATAGAAACTAGATCGGGGTAGTCAGTTCACATTTGAGAACTGGAATTACACTTACGATAAAAAGGTATCAGACGGGTGTGGAGAGGGGTAAAGCTAGCAGGACGAGACGCGTAGGTTACCATAATAAGAGTCCAAATTTTGAAAGAAGGTGATTTGGGTGTCGACCGGAGGTCAAAATTGGATCGAAGAACCTTCCGCGGACAGTGAACGGCATCGAGGATGAAGATTTTACCAAAGTTGCTTATACATAGTTGGATATATCCTCTTTTCATACTATGCGGGTCAGAAAGCCCAATTATGACCAGGGTTTTCTATCATTCCTTCCTGCGTCGTGGTGTGTAGTAATGCTCAGGCTTGCCCCCAAGTCTAGTTTTAGCCTCGGGATATCGGAGGAAGCAAAAGACGATTGGCAAATATCAGCGGATCAACCTCATTTAAAGGCTCAAAGGAATCCTGGCACCTTTTCAGGCTCCTAGAACCATCACCCTCGAACCACGTGCCACGAATGACAAATCAAGTTTGTCCATATTTGCTTTGTGGCAAACATGTTTCGTGAACGTGGTGGAGGGGCTGGCACAATATGTTTAAGCGAGGAATTCCGAGATCACCGACACGTCAGCTGGGGTTCAAAATATTGTTTTTCTGCGAATGTGCCAAAGTTATACAAATAACGAGAAAACCGATCGCTTGAGTTGTGCTGTCACGACAAGTGATGATGCCGACACAAGGGTTGTACATAGTGATTCTTTTGATAAGCTATGCCATCTAATGTACTGATTGTGGATTTTCAACTAAATTCTCCACTAACTTAAATTGACACACATGGCACAAGTCAATTGTCATTTATTTTATCTAGTCCATCTTCCAGTGCCATAAGCAATGAAATCTGGAACGATACTATCTTTCTGGCACTAATTTCTGCACAACTGAGCATATTCCTTTTGTTATAGTTCACTTCAAGTGCAATTTATGTTTGATATTAACATGAATGCTTTCTACATTTGAGCCCCATATATATTGTTTTGATACTCCATTCCTTGTATGAGTCATCGAGGAAATCAAACCTCGCGTCACTTCTCAAAATGAGGCTGTCACGACAAGTGACAACCCAACTCAAGCGATCGGTTTTCTCGTTATTTGTATAACTTTGGCACATTCGCAGAAAAACAATATTTTGAACCCCAGCTGACGTGTCGGTGATCTCGGAATTCCTCGCTTAAACATATTGTGCCAGCCCCTCCACCACGTTCACGAAACATGTTTGCCACAAAGCAAATATGGACAAACTTGATTTGTCATTCGTGGCACGTGGTTCGAGGGTGATGGTTCTAGGAGCCTGGCACCTTTTATGCAAATTTTTGGGCAGGGAGTGTGATGGCACCGTGTTCAATCAGATAATGCTAAGCCGTTGACCCGGATATTTATTGAATCCGGTTATGTCTTTAGTAACCGATCCTTGTTCACGTCCAATTACAACAAACCTCGCGGTCAAGCTTCAAAGCTTCACTGTTCAGTACTCCGCAACTGTAAGGCATTATATTGTGCTCCCGTTTTCATGGTGGCTCTACCAAGTGTCTGACTCTCGAATTTGACAAATCGATAGTGATTTTGACTATATGGATTGCTGTTCGTTCACAACGTTGCCGAAATACAAGGACGCCAAATTCGTGCCTATTTGATGCTCACGGCAACTACTTATACTGGAATAGACGACTCCTTTTCGAGTTTCTTTAGACGGATATGGTTTGCCTTGTAATAAAGTATGAACACTGAAAGCGTGCCTGGCAATTACCTGAGTGAACGGGTGATTGACCTGTGATGTTTATCCTAACAGCGACGCACATTGCACAGTCATTCCTCCTGACTTTCACAAAGTAGCCTACGACGATTTCACTGCGAACCCGCATGCCACACAGCTACATTCTTTCAAGCCCACAAGCATCATATCTTCGCTCAATGGCAACTCTAATGACATTGCACGATGCATCTAGGGCAACGCTTGACAGACTTGCGACCTTGTATTTTTGAAAGACTTCTTACGACGATCACCAGGGAACTCGACCTTCCTATGAGACCTTGTTTTTCTAAATGCTTTATTCCGCAAGTTTTATGCTGTCTCCTCTCTTTGACTCAGCCCTCTACGCGAGCCACCAACTCCCAACTCCACTTTTGAGATGGGGTATTTGCCACCTCGAGGACCCAAAGGCAGAAGGAGGGATATGGTCAAACCTTTCGATATTCATCAATTCATTTACGAGTTCATTGCAGGGTGTGTAGCCGCAACATTCGGAAATGGGCCATCTATCTTCGCCAAATCGCCACAAGAGCTCGACTGCGATGCTATGCGGGAAAAGAATAGGATGTCCTATACCATGAAATATTTTCCCAAGAGGGAACCAACACCACCTGGGTAAGGAAATATATCTCTTGCACTACCGGCCTTGCAGCTCATCACGTCCTTTTTCCCTTTCCAGATATGTTCGAGTACATTTTTTCACGTCGCTGGAAGTATTCCAGCAAACAGAATTCAAACCCAACCTGGTTGCCTTGCTTCCGTTAGAATCAGGAGGAGAGCTAAATTTGAAAAGAGTGCGAGATGTGTGGGGGCTTGACACTTGCGCGGTATGAAGTTATTGTTATTCTGGTTTCGACTGCTTTTGTGCTCAATCTCTATCCAAAAGCCCATTGATCCACTGAGATGGACAACCTTTACCCCAATTTCAGATCAC
Organism: Collybia sordida; assembly: GCA_037014335.1. NCBI lineage: Eukaryota > Fungi > Basidiomycota > Agaricomycetes > Agaricales > Clitocybaceae > Collybia > Collybia sordida. Next base: position 547,564 of record JAYKXK010000009.1, on the reverse strand, counting down.
TTATCCCCGCTCGCAGTGCATGTTCTGTCCGAGCGTCATGCAGCGATTAATTTCATAGGTAATTTTCTCTGCCTTATGTAGGCGAAAAGCTCATACAGGGCCAGAACCATCTGTTTCAGGTTCAACTCGGCGAAAACGAGCAATCCGAGCAGCGATTGTTCCTTGGTGGCGGTCGATACAGAACATCTATAAGACTCAGAGGTTCCACACCGAGGAGGTGGTCCGACGGCATACCAATCTCATCACATGGCACCAAGAATCTGTGCAATGGCGAAGGCATGTGGCGTGGCGAGCAGAAAGATGGGTGTCTGATCACGATGAACTACTTCGTTTGGTCTCTGCTTTGATTATTCTAGCAATTATCCTTTTTATCGTCTCTGTCGCTGGAGGTTTTATTAATTTGGACTTGAAGAGTTACGCGTTGGAGTGGCTGGGAATAGGACTGAGGAAAACGACAGAAATGGCCTTCTCCCAATGAGAGGAGAATATATGCTTTATGATTATGCGAAGCTTCCATTGCTCAACTTGAGCGAAATATGTTACCACATATGCTTTCCCACTTTTCTGTAATATTACACATTATGCACTTCATTTTATCATTAGAATTATCAAAATTTGTACTTGTAAAATCTACTTCGCTTCTTTGTTTTTTTCGGGGATTGATGAGGAGTAATCGTTTTTTATTCCCTCAAACAAATAATAAGTATGTTAAAAATACAAGATAATGAATTGTAATGTCGAATGTGCAACTTCACAGACCCTCAAATGCAGAGTCAATGACGGCTTTCTGTTGAACAGCGTAGAGCCGGCCGATTCCAGGTGCAGGGATTGCGCTTTCTTTGCGTCCCTTGTAAGAAATAGGGCCCTCATGGCCAATAGCCTCTAGAACGGTTCCAATCCTGCTCGCCACATGTGTATAAGCTCCTTGGTTCTTTGGTTCTTCCTGGAGATAGAAGTATTCGGTTGCGTTAGCATAGCGTTTCAAGATCTCCTCGAGTTGTTGGAAAGGGAAAGGCGATAGTTCCTCAATGCGGACGAATGCAACACAGTCATTCAATCCGAGAGTTTGCCGCTCTTTGATTAGGTCGTAGTAAATCTTTCCAGAAACAAGGATCACTCGCTTGACTTGTTGTTCATCTGCGATGGGGTCCGCCAAGACTGGTTGGAAGTGAGTTCCTGGTTCGATTTCAGCCAGAGATGATGAAGCCGGCTATGGTCGTAATTTAATATTTATCGTTGAGGAAACTAGCAGGATAACTGACCGAAAGTCTAAGCAGTCCCTTGGGGCCTGCGACGATAAGTGGTTTACGGAAATTTCTCTTCATTTGTCGCCTCAGAAGGTGGAAATATTGTGCGGGAGTGGTTGGGAATACGACGTGCATATTCACGTTAGGGGGAACGCCGTTGGCGCTAGGGGTATAAGGATCGTTCGATAGCTAGAAGATACGTTATTAGTACAAATATGCAACAGGTATAGTATTGACATTCACCTGAAGCATTCGTTCAATTCGAGAGGAGGAATGTTCAGGGCCAGCACCATCGAGTCCATGGGGTAGGAGGAGCACAATTCCACTTTGTTTCAACCACTTGGCTAGAGTATGTAATTAGTATTTATAGACGGATCAACTAAATGAATAGACATACTCTCGGATGAGGTGATGTAAGTGTCAATGATGACCTAGAATGATGACGGGATAAGATGAGTTAAAGGTTGGGAATATCAAATGTGAACTATTTTACCTGAGCTCCATTGAAGAAGTCTCCGAACTAACGGGGTAATTGCCGTTAGTTATTTAAAGGTAAAAAAAATAAAACGATGACATTACCTGAGCTTCCCAGATTGGGAGTAATTTAGGTGTTTCCCAACTCGCTCCATATTCAAACTAATAGGAGATGTTCATTTTCGAGGTCAAGTACGGTATTTATAACTCACTCCGAGGACTGCAAATTCACTCAACGAACCTTCAGCAAACACATTTAGCATATAATCGTAAGAATGAAATAGAGACGAACTGTTTGCCAACTCAAGCTTGCCTTGTGCCTTGAGCTCATCGTTGAGGGGGACAATAACGCCTTCGGTTTGTTGGTTGACGAGCATAGCATGTCGGTGACTGAATGTTCCTCTGCCAACGTCTTGACCCGAGATACGAACGTCACATCCTTCAAGCATCAAAGAGCCGAATGCGAGAGCCTAACATTATTCATCCGATTTAGCTGAGTAATTGAACAAATTTGAGGCAAAGGAATACCTCCGCGGTAGCCCAGTCTAATCCCTTTCCGGTTTCAAGGCTCTTGAGACGGTTTTTGACGTGTCGGTGCAACTTGGAATGAATTTCCTAGGAGTATGTCAAATTCTATTCTTAGTAATTTTTGTAAGCGCCAGTCTCTACTTACGAAACCATCCGGTACGGCAACGCTTGCTTTACCAACTTGAATGAGTGTATCATGGTCGACACCGGTCTCTGGATGGTGGTTAGCCTCTGCACTTCCGGGCCAGACCATTCCGTTCCATTGTTCTTCCAACATCGATGCGGTTGGGGCGTAGGTGGCAACTTTGGAAAGTTCGGACTCGAGGTGGGATTTGTAGGTACCGCGCACATTTGCAATCGCTTCTTTGTCAAGAATCTCTTCCGCCTGTAGCACCCATGAGACATCATGAATTTTCGGAGGAGAGTAATAAGTGTACCAGAAGTTTTTCCTCGTACAATTGGGGAACGGATTTCCTAGCATTGATCTTCTCATACATAAGAGGGCTAGTAATGCTTGGCAGATCCAGCTCATTATGGCTGCAGTCGCGCTGTTAGTTTCTCATAGTCATCAAAACCGAGTGGAATCATACCCCCTAATTCAAATGAATCAATGAAATGAATTGAGATAGGGATAAGTCACATACCATCTGCGGTACACGAGTAGATCAACAATAATATCCTGTCCTCAACGGTTAGAAAAATTAGATGCCAACTTGAAGAATTTCTCAACCTTTCGGAAATATTGTCGATATCGGAACGCGATATCCATAGCACGAACGACATCTATTTATAATCAGGGGGAGGCGTGGACAGGGGGAGGAATGAGATGATTACCTTCAGGATGGTCTCCATTCACATGAAGAACAGGAGCATTGATCATTTTCCCGATATCGGAACAGTAGAGAGAGGACCGTGCATTTGAGGCGGGTGTTGTATAACCAATACTATACGCATAGAGTCAGATGTCACAATCAAGTGAACTGTAACGAAGCAACAAACTTATTGCTGGAGACACGTCATTAGATATATCTTTAAATGGATAACGAGGAGAATAAGAACTGACTCAACCACAAGATGAACCGTTCCACCACTTGTGAAATGGGGTAAATTACCTATCGTTCATAAGGGACGGAGCGGTGATGATAATAAACTGAGAATCCATACTCAAGCCAAGACCTTCCATGACAACACCTTGACCAGTGAAACTAGCATCACCATGCAGCTGAACACACATGACCTTGTCACCGAGTTCGCAATCTTCGGAGTACGTTTTGAGAAGAGAATATTGTTTAGCACGAGTCTTCCCCATTGCAACAGGGTTGACAGCCTCTAAGGTAAGTTTAGCAACGGAAATAGAAAATATAGCATATGTACTCACCAAGGTGTGAAGGGTTCGGAAGCAGAGATACTTTCAGGTTTTGATTATCATATTGCAACGTAGGTGATGCGACTTGATTAATGTGATCAATATAGCCTACCCAACGCAAGAAAAAACACTTACCAAGGTGGCTCAGAACATCGCCTTCTACCCCTAACTCCTCCGGAATTTCTGCGCCTCCTTTGATCTTGTGGAACATGGCCGTTGGGGAAAATTGGAGCAAATCCGTAAGCAAATTGAGTCGACCACGATGGGGCATGCCTTTCATGAAAGAAAAAAAAAACAGAGAATTAGATTAGAATGGCATATAGCATGACTACAATATTCACCAAGGACAATATGTTGAATACCACCTGTAAAATAACTAAATCCAATGAAAGAGATAATTACTTTGCCACATACCATGAGAAGCCGACGAAAAGAGGGAGTCCAAAGCCGGGAGCATAGATTCTCCTCCTTCTAGACCATACTTAAAGGATGTTAATGTGTCAGCAAAGATCTAAATGGCAATACCACGCACGCGCTTGAGATTAGGGAATTTGAGTTGCAAAAAGTTATCAAAAACTTCGCTTCGTGCCAAGAGGCCATGAATGTGTTGCTTCATCTGCTTGTCAACCAGGGAAAGTGGTTTATCTTCGGGTGAAGGAAGGGTTTCCGATTCTAGGAGATGAGAAAACCAAAGTCGTTCGGTTTTGGACGGCGAGTGCATGTACTAATAAGAACGTCAAAATTAATGTCAAGACATTGGAGAGAAGAAAATACCTCATGAGCGATGCGTCCGACATAGATAGACCTAAGATGACGCGTAATTTCGTCTAATGTCCACCACTCATCTGACAAATTCCCACTGCTGACAGGTTTGGTCCAGATGATCCCATTGACATTGTACTTCTTCGTTCCATCCGTGAGACCGTAGCGTTTGGGGTCAAGCGCAGCAACTTCTTCACGTTGAATCAAATCCAAAGGGTCAATACGCGCTGCCCGGTGCCCATGAGTCCTCATAGAATCTACATAACGTAAAAGTGGCGCGTTAATATGGCGATTTTCGAGCTGGGCTTCGGTATCTGGGGAGATATTTAATTAACCAATAGCAATACCGACGAATGCTCACTGACAATCAGGAAATATGTATGCCCGGGGTTTACGATACCCAAACGACTGGTCATGATATGAACGGACCGATTTCACTCGTGACGAAAGCGGAGAACGTCGCAGAGGTAGTAAAGTCTGCATAGTGATGTATCACGACTGCCTAGTCCCTGCAGAACGAACTAGACGATGAGTACGTCTCTAATTGTGTTCCACTCCAGCAGCCTGTATGGTTATAATGGTTAGTTTAGACGTTTAAAGACGTAGTGAAGGTTCAATTACTGAGTACAGGATAGAAAGCGGCGTTAGATACCCCAGTCCAGCGTCTAGAATATGGTATCGGGGTTCATGTGAAGACGGCCCTTCTTATACGACGGACGGACCATACTGGTATGCGGGGGAGGGGTTAGGTCACATGATCCGGTTTGTGAGTTCGATCGTGCTTTGTCATCACCCCAAATTCACTAGCGAAATTTGTGAGCCCCGAAAAGACCATCTATGCCTTATTTTTGAATATAGGTTTCTACCCAAGTAACACGACATCCAGCAGAGCCATAAATTTTAGAATAAATTTTCAATCACTGAAGACAAGGAAAACGAGGCCGACGCGATCGAAACATCAGGACTTAGGACTCACGAATCGGAAATTCTTTACAGTCCCCACTCCATCGGCATACTCGAGTTCGTTGACAATTAAATACCGGACTTGAACTATTGCTGTAGTTATAAGGTACAAAAGAACGAATGCCGTTGGTATCGTTCTTGATCAGCCTGAAAATGCACAAGTACACCTACACTACCCTCCGATTCCTCTAACACAGTAACATCGCAGGCTTATGTCGAACAGTCTTGCCCCTTCTGTCGGACCAGATATTGGCCTTCGTGTTTACAAACTATAATAATACAGAACAGCCGGTGGGAAGGGCGCCCACCCCACGACAAAAAACCCAAATTCCAAAATTACACGTATCATATCAATATTACGGGATGGGTCGCCGAATGTCGCGGACGACTGATAGATGTGGAGCCTCGATGTTCTTGGCCACTGGAAACCTTGAAGTCCCCAAACATGGTCTTCACCTCTTAAAACTTGTAAATCTTTTCTAAATCCGTGGCCTTGACACCACGGAAATATCAGCCACACGTCTGTTTCTCATATCCAGCTTCCTGGTTCAACACGAGGAGACCAAACACACTCTTTTTAGCACCGTCAATGCAATTCATAGGCAAAGGCGCGCAGAAGAGGCAAAGACGGCCCGCCCCCACCGTGATATACCTCATTGCATCACCAGACTACACTCTTGACTGATCGGATCGAAATTCACCAACAAGCGAGAGTACATAGCACAGACGATCTTTTTATATACTGCTCCACACATGCAAAACACAAATGTACGAAGATAAAGGCTAGTAGATCATCCAGTGATTGATGGATCATCCAGGGTCTCAATAGCTGAAGACGTTTCGCTAGCCGAGTTTTTTCAAGCACGCATGAAAGGATTATATATTCCTACACATTTTCCGGAGTACGAAGCTGGTTTTGCTCATCAATATGAGGTGTCTCTCGATCTAGTCGAGGGATACTGCCAGATGTCGCATTCGGCATAGCACGAGCGGCTTCACACAGAATGACCTGCCCACAATGACAGTTATTTCACACGCCGAGTAAAGCATCATTCCTCTCCTTTTGGCTAGACATGCTCATGTCTCTTTTCAATTCCCCTTGATACAGTTGATTCGCCGATCGCTTCCTATTTGAGAGAGGTACTCGATTTGATATTTAAAGTAAGAGGTCAGGGCCAGGCTGGAGCTCACAAACTCCTCAACCCAATTTCTCCTCAGCCCTGGAAGAGAGTATGTCCAACTCGCTGAACGTCATTCTTTTGAATGGTTTCCAGTCAATGGCAGCCTCGCCACAAGAACAAGCCTATTAGAAAAGCATTACGGAATATGTTATTGTGGGGGGTTTAAGTGTTAGTACTGTACATAGCAATATCCCAACACTAACTCACTCATGGATTACAGGTTCTGATCTGGGACATTTTAACCCATCTGCACGCTGATTATAGGCTTTTTCTCCGTAACCGAACGAATTTTCCAATGTGGATATACTTACTGTCAAGGTAAGCCTGATTTTTATCGGATTTAATTTCTAATTAAGCTTACCCACTTAATTGACCCATATAGGTGGAGCACCCTGTTATATGGGATTGTTAGTGCGGTCTTCATAAGTATCTTATTTTCACAAATTATACTCGACCATGTCTGACAGGACTGGAGTATAGCTGCGCCTGTCGAAAATTGCGCCGCTCTTGCGAGGGTTAAGTGCGCGGTGTATCATGTGACAATATCATCTACTGCGCTTCTATTCTTCCTTCGCGTGCGCGCAATCTTCAATCGGAGTCGTCCAATCAGTGCCATATTCTTTGTGCTATGGCTAGCCGTTCTTGGTGGATCAATGACAGCTGTCATCAGTATTTCTGGAACACATATAGGCGACACCCCATACTGCGTCTTCTCTGACGTCCGATCCTACCTCACTGCCACTGCCAACATTTCACTTGCTCTCTTTGACACGTCTGTATTTATTGCAATTACCTGGCGTCTTTCTACTAGTCATCTCCCGGACAAGAAGGACGCTTTCAGAGGTGAAAAGGCAGACTTTTTTGGCACATATCTGCCAGCATTTTCGAAAGCCCTGTTACAAGATGGGCAAAAATACTACATGTAAGCACAAGCTCCCTGACTCTCTCAGATGTGCTGACCAAACATATCGTATTAGGGTCGCCATGGTCGCCAATTTGCTCGTGTTGATAATGGAGTTTGTCCCTGGGGTCCCCGCGTCTTACCGCGCGATATTTCTAGCTCCCGCCATTGAGCTCACAAATATCATGGCGTGTCGTGTGTTCCGCCACACCAAGAAAAGGCGTGATGAGGACGTTATTCATGAAGCCAGTACAATGAAATTCGAGAAGAACAACAATATGTCTGTATATATTCATACTCAAGTTGGCCAATCGACCACGAACTCTATCACGGAAAGTCGACATCATGGATCGAGTATCACAGAGACAGAGATAGGGTCAAAGAACTCGACCAAATATGGCCGTGTTCCCAAGGAGTTAAGTTCAGTCGTGTAATGCCTATCAACATAGACATAATCACATGAGGTTGTTTGTTTTGTTTTCATTATGGTGCGGGCACATCAAACTACCTTGCTTTTGTACAATAGGATTGCGTTCTCCTGGCAATTGTTCCACCCTTAGCGGACGATTCAATATATATATCGTTGCCTTGGCCCCAATGCTGGATAGGCAAACAACTGCCTATTTGACGTTTGGCAAGAGCGCTCAACTTGTCTTCGTGAGTCGCAAGTGTTGAGGACGAAGGTCTTATATGTTAAGAGCTACGAATCGACAATTGATGGTGTTGCTTTGGTTCTGTCCAATCGCAATTCATTAACTCGCAAAAAGTTTTTTTTATGTATTATCGGTGAGCCACAGAAAGGTATCCGGGGCAATGGAACAAATATACCCCACTTCTTGAAAGATTCATTTTATATCCACAGTTGCGTGGTTGCTAACACTTATAACCAAGCAGGGCCGGTGTTGCACCCTGTATCATCAAAAACTATCAAAAAGCGCACAAAAACACGATACCTGGTTGGACCCATCAAACGTCCGATATATAAAAGGATGGTGGGCGTTCATTGTTTCATTACTTGGTAATAGCTTCGACTGATGGACAGGTGAAAAATCCGACTGATGCAAAAATTTTCTTGAATCACGATTCACGAACCTTATACAGGCTGGAATTCAAAAGTGAATGACAGTTGTAACGAACTCATACTGAACAACAAGTTAGACGACGGTCGGTCGATTACCGGTCGATGGTTTAAAACTATATCTCGAGAAAACCTTCTGCTAAATTTTTGGTGTCCGATTTTACATTGAGTAAACGAGATCAATGAAAAAAGGATCCGCCAACTCGGTGTTCGAAACGGGGGTCGGAGTTTGAGCTGAAAAACTTCCTGAGATCAATGTTCTTGGGTCACGCGATACGACTCAACTATGGCTCACCTGTTCCGAGTTCGAAGTATTGAGAACCGGTCTTATCACCCCAGCTTGCGCCAAATTTTCGTGGTCGCGCTGTTGTTGCGGTGATTGCCGGGGCTGGGATTTAAATATACACAGCCTCCGAGTCGGGTCTGTATCCGGCCCGGAACTTTGAGCCGTTGCGCATCTGCATGTCAAAGCTGGCTTCAACTCATCCCTTCCTCCATCCCTTGCACCTGAGCACGTTTACATTGTCACTCCACCCCTTACACTACCCCCTGACATGCTGGACATTGGGCTCTATGAAGAGAACACAGATGTGTACTAAATTAAGCTTGTCTGATCCGAATACAAGCTTAAACCAGAGCCGGAACCCAATGTTGGCTAAGGTTGGAAGGTATTGATTATATTTTCCATGATGAATTGTCAATTCATTGGCTGAGAAACCATTTATACTTTGTAAACCAAAGAAGCCGAACTCGGATTTGCCGTGCTCGCATCGGCCCCCTGCGATTTGCAATTACTATAGGCTTACAGCAACTAAGATACTGAGTGAGTTACTTGCCATCTTGGATATTTGGACCACATCTAACGCATGGTCCAAAATTTCTACTACACGGTAGATGTTGATCTTACAGGCACTATTTTCATACATTCGAACACAACAATTCGGCTTACGGCACACGGTGTGTACCGCAAGTTCGCTATTAAATCTTGGTAAGAAATGTTATACCACCATTGTGATTTTTATAAAATTACATGCTACAGGAACTTTCTTGTGTTTTGACTTTGTACCCACACAAATCCAGGGCACCGATATATCTGCAAAACCCGCAATAGTCGGCTATCTGTTTCGTGTCATCAGATTCATCACCATCTATCATCACTCACAGGCTCCACATATAGATCCCGTGATTCAAGGGTTCATTTTTTTCTGTCCATCCTGCCTGGTGTGCTCGGCTGCTGGGTAGCCTTGTAACAACTACAACAACCGATTCTTAGATCGCTTAGGGGTTTCTGGGAGATCGCAGAATTTCGTTGTGATAGCACGTTCCTGCCTCTTTTTGACGAATGTCCTGAGAGGGACTAAAATTTCTCTTCGGGCAATCAAATATAACACACACTAAAGGCCCCTTGAACGTCGCCGTCCGCCTCACCCGCATGATAGCGATGGTATTTAGACCTATGGTTTCTATGCTTCTCTCAAGGTATGATAATTTGTTCCATGGTCTCGGAAAATTGCTTCGATCATTTACTTTGGCTTCTTTCGCCGCAATGGGCTAGCCATCACGCGATGCCGCGGCGATATAAAAACCAAAAGATGGGAGGGTCCATCTAGCCCACCTGCCTGTCTCTAGACTGCTAAATATCGAGAGATGGTCAATTCATCCGATATTTTTCTCCCGAACCCTTTCACTCCAATGGCGTTCCTACCGCCAGATTTGGCTTATCAAAAGACTATCACGGAATACGTCACAGTTGGAGGGTTGAGTGTAAGCGCTTGATACGATATGTCTAAATACTTAATTCAATGAAGTTCCAGGTTCTTATTTGGGATATTTTAAGTCACTTGCCCTCCGACTACAGGCTCCTAACTCAACATAGAGTGAAATTCCCCACGATCATCTATTTTCTATCGAGGTTGGCTTTCTTTCCTTCAGTTTTGTGCCTGAGTTTAATTGTTTATGGTAGATGGAGCACCTTGCTGTATGCGATTTCAACTGCAGTTTTTGAAAGTAAAGCACATCCCCGTGAATATTTCACCATTATCTATCTGACACCATCACAATATAGCTGCACCTATCGATAATTGTGTTACTTTATCCAAAGTTGTCTGCGCAGTTTATCATGTAACGATATCATCGACCGCGTTCTTATTCTTCCTCCGCGTGCGCGCCATATTCGAAAGGAAACGTTACATCACTATTCCATTCTTCATCTTGTGGATAACCGTCCTGGGTGGGTCACTGACGGCCGTATTAAGCCTTTCTGGAGAACATATTGGCACTACTAATTACTGCACATTCTCCAATTTCGAGGCATACCGTAGTGCGGCAAACATCACTCTTGTCGTCTTCGACACTTGTGTCCTCGTTGCGATTACTTGGCGCCTCTGTGACACCCAGCTTTCTGCCAAGAGCGACCCGGTCTCCTCAAGAATCAAAATAAATCTATTTGGCAAAACCCTTCCGGCGTTTTCAAAGGCCCTGCTACAGGATGGACAGAAATACTACATGTAGGGCGACACTCCTTATTTTCTTATCCATCGAACTGAACACCATAACTTCCAGGGTAGCCGTAGTCGTCAACTTACTTGTATTAATCATGGAGTTCGTTCCTGGGCTCCCTCTACCCTATCGAGCTATCTTTTTGGCTCCTGCCATCGAGCTCACAAATATTATGGGGTGTCGTGTATTTCGTCGCACTATGAAGGGAGGCGCTGCCAGCGAAATACATACCGTGAGCGCGATAATGTTCCACAAGAGTAATAATAATCCTGTCTTGACTCGCGCGGAAACGAATACCAGCGATGATAACAGGGACGACCGCCGGATATCGAGTGTCATTGATGAGATAGGTTCATCACACAACTTTCACACCACAGAGAAAATAGATGACCGGCCGAAGGAGGCATTTTTAGGAGACTCTACAGTGTAATGGTAGTTCTGTGTAATGTATCTATGATCATATTAACTATATTATTCGGATTCTAAAGTCCAGTGATTACTACTAGCTCTATTGATTACTATTCTCAGTAAGAAATTCAATTTGATAACACTGAGAGCTTGTGTGGCTGGATCGGGGGTGTACTTGAGGCAGTTGCTGATCCATGTCGGTAAAAGCAGATATTGTCCCTGTACGAATAAGGCTCGGGGCGGGATGTCTGAGGGTTCAAAGAGGTGAAAGTTACTAGCTCCGCGTGCGACGGATGATTAGATGTCTTCGAGAGCGCTTATGTTATTTAAGGGTAGAATGGGCAACGGAATGAATTCCTCTGAGCTTCCTTTTCCAAGACGTGTGTAAAACCAATCCAAAGGGTCCGATCTGGTATGGCCAATGATGTCTTGAATGAAGTCAATTAATGTTGTCAACTGCTCGACTTGACCTTGACTTTGAACTTGACCAACCTTGAAATCGGACAAGAGGAAGAAGACTTTTATGTAAGCCCACGTTGTCGGCCAAGTCACCGGATAAATCGATAACGGTTGAATGCTTGGAAGGTTTGAAAGGTATTCCCGTTCCAGATTAGGCGGCTTGGCGATCCGCGGTTTCAAAGCCCCTGGAACCGAACCGAGAGTCCTTGTATACATACAACTTCAGGGGATGGGAAGGCTGGTCAAAATTTGGAAGGTCCTCTGATTAATTTTTTCTATGGAATTTATGAAGACATATGTTTAATGCTGATGATGCCCATACCAGTGGTATTGAAGGAATGTAAAAATATTTGTTTGATGGTGCTAAACATTGATGGCGGAGCCGAAGGGTTCACAATTGTTAGTGAGATGATGATATTTTTGGTGAGATTCTCCTTTTTGTCAGTTGTCTTGTAATTGTACTGGATGCAGCGGGTGTGGTCGACATATCTTGATCCTAATACTCACATACGTTCCAGCTCACTTTTGAGTTCAGAGAAGGGTGAAGTTAATTCCATTCGATTGGTGAGAAATTTTTCAATTTTATTACGCAAACCCCCACAAACGCTGATCCGACGATCCCTCTTGCCGCGCTTTTTTCTTTTCAATCCAGATGGACAGTTCTCCGTAAGACCCCATTTTCGTTTTATACCTCGTAACTTACACCGCCTTCAGTCCGTCGAGACGGTCGTCCATCGCTAACTCCACTCTTTCACACACCGGTTCGACTCACCCCATGTTAGCTGGCATGAAGGGCCCTCTCGACCCTCCCAACGTTCCTTTCGCTTCTTCAGCCAACTCACAAGCGTCGTTCTCTCGTTCGGGGTCACCAGCTGGCAAGAATCCAATCGATGCAAGCAGTGTCTCACTTACGGTCAACTACCTGCCGTCCAAGTTTTCCAACTCGCTTTTATCCCCAGGCCCTCGAAGACGAAAAGGAGGAAAGGATGACCCCGTCATGCCTAAGCGGGGCGGCGGTGTCGAGGCTTTCAAAAGTGGTGAGGCCAGGATGCCTGGCCAGAACGATGAGGACTACGATGGTGTGTCTGGTGGCTTTTTCAACGGCGACGGCCACCGAAAGCTTCGCTGGAACAAGTTTAAATGGATGCTGTTCGTCGCTAATTGTTTCGTGAGTTGATTTTTATTGTCTTCCTATCATCTTTTGATTTAACAACTCTCAAAGCTCACGTTGTATTCACTCATCGCTCTTGTTTTCTGCCTCCTTACTTGGTTCGACATTTGGACAAATGCTGACGTCATCCGCGTTGGCAACCGCACCGAATTGATTATTTCGACCTTGGCTTCCTGCATTGGAATTTTTACCTCGCTCATCGGATGGGCGGGCATTCTCCTCAATAATCGATGTTTCCTCGCCGTATACTCTTTTCTTTTGTGGATTACCTTCATCTTCCTTGTCATGCCAGGCTATATGACTTACAAGCGTCGCACGTTCAATCTCGAGGGCAAAGTCAATGCTCAATGGTCACGCGATCTTGGTGCCTCAGGTCGATTACGTATCCAGAACCAGCTTAAATGTTGTGGTTATTTCAGTCCTTTCGTTGAGGCTACAGTCAGCCAAACATGTTATGCACGCAGCATCCTTCAAGGTTGCAAAGGGCCGTATATTGTTTACGAACGTCTTGTTTTGGCACGGTGGTACGCCGTCTCATTTGGCCTTGTTCCCTTGCACATTGCAATCATGGTCATCGGCTTGTTATGTTCGAACCACGTCACATACCGCTTCGGGAAGGGTATGATGCCCAAGGCCTACCGTCTCAGCATGAACAGTATGGCCGTTATCATGGATAATTACGCAAAGTAAGTATGAGTATAAAATGTGTATTCCTGTCTTAACCTTTCTCCTAGTCAATTGGCAGAACAATATGGCTCAGATGTTGCCTCGGAGATAATCGCTCGCTCCAGGTCTAATCTTCAACTCGATACGATGCCCACGATGCCATATCCCTCCAGCCAACCACCTCCTTCTCACAATAAGTATGACTCGGTCGGCGGCCGGGCCCCCGAAGGCGCTACATAAACGCTGATACAATTTTCTTGGACACTACACGGACATTCGTCATACATAGACTTTGCAAGCACGGACCAAGGACATACCACTCATGTTTCGTATCATGCCCTTCGTGGGTCTCATTGCCAGAACATTGAGAGCTTGACTCCTTCAGTACCTCACACTTACGACGCACGTTCCTGCTCTTTACCATGCTAACCTTACTGTAATTACATACACTATTCGCTTTTTATTCCTTATCAACCTAGGCTCATTGCGTAACAAAAATAGTCTTCCGGGTAATCAAATGAAGTTACCTAAACGTCGAAGGATCCTACATAAATGAAAGTAATGAGTTAGGTCCTCTATAACGGTCATACGCCAACCTTTTATTGAACACGTTACCCGGGGACACACTCCGTTATCAGTACGATCAAATTGGTAAATGTGGCAACCGTAAAGGTTGACACAGCTTCTCACGTATAATATTCTGGCCCATCTCGTAGCAAAGCCTTTAAAAAAGCGGGAAGATATTTACCCAATAGGTCGAGGCGTCTCTTGCCGTAAGTGTTCTCGAAGGAAAAATCGCTATGTGAGAAACGCCAGGTAATGGCGATAAAACCCCAACTATCAAACAAAGCAATTGTGATGTTGGCGATGGCGGTAAGGTAAGATTTGATGTTGACGAAGGTGCAGTATTTAGTAGTACAAATATGTCCGCCGAAATGTTCACGAGGGCTAAAAATGAGCCACCGAACACGGTTAGCCAAAGTGCGAAGAATCCAAGAGTAGTGAGGCGGCTCCGATCGAATATCGCGCGAACATGAAAGAAAATAAAAAGGGGGATGGGGAAACTAGGTGCCTTTCAACCGAGGATTTAAAGGTGAGTGAGTTAATAACCATTTAGCTTGGGCGTGTTCTCGGAAATCCCACACAGGAATTTGAAGAGAATTAGGGGGGCGAGTGATATGGCGGAAGAGGTAACGCGATAAGTCGGGGTGTATGTATCACAGATGATAAAGCCGGAAAGATATATCAAGTTCCCATCGGTTTCATAGTTTCGAATGAAGAGTACCCCATGACAAATCACCTTTCATAAAATTATCAGTAAATTATGATATACCAGCCAGTCGCGTTCGTTCTGCTCAGATAATAGTTACCTCTGAAAAAAAGACCTGGATATTAGTGTTTTTCTAATTTACATTTTTAGAGGTTGAACTTGCTGCCTTGGAAAAACGAAATGCGCTTCAAGTCGTCGATAAAGTATGAGATCTTAATTGCGGCCAGAAAGGTGTTCCCTATTTTACCGAGTTAAACCGTGTCTAACCAGTTTATGGTGCCCGTCGGTGCGGATACGAGTAAATCTTTCCTGAGGCTGTTTTGAATAATTCCGTATTTTTTTCATCGTCTTCGCGATTTCAACCGATATGGCTGGTCACCGATATAGGTTAGGTAGAGCATCATCGATGATCTTCTAGCTCTGTTGTAATCAAGTTGTTGACGTATTTACCTATGACGCGCAATGCTGTTTAGAGATGCCATTCTCAGCAAATACTGGCCTAAGATTGGAGAGAGGGGAGGAAAAATTAAGTACTTGCAAGCCTGAGAGCTACAACGAAAAAAGAAAAAAGGCCCTTGCGTGGACTACGGACAAAGAGGCGGAGAGTGAAACTTGACTTGAAAATGGGAGTTCGGAGTCCATGGAGTGTTATATTAGGCCATCTTTGCGAATTGACTCCATATGATACTTCCATACTCCATGGATCAATGCACGTAATTATTGACCCTGCATAGCGTGAAGAAGCGACGAACAGTGGCAGTGCGTTGTCCTTGAAGTTTTGACTTCTTCCATTTCGTCTTGGCACGTGGGTTAAATTCTCGAAATCCTCGGTGAATGCTCAGTTGTTGTTCAATTGGGGCCCATGTGCTGACCGTTCGAATACTTCAGTCTTAAAGCTTTAAGGTTCAGACACGGTGCTGCTATGACAGTTGTCACCTTCGCACCAATATCATGCACAACTTACAACCGCTTTCTGTGCGGCCATAGGAACATCAACATTGTTTGTTTGCTTGCTTCTCAGGCTCACGAGGATCACTCGCCCAAAATTTATAACGAACACATATGACCTCAGACAGGAGTAAAGTGGAGTTCAGGTGACAAATGTATGTGGTATAGATCTTGTACTCACTGTCTGGTCCTTATTGTTACTGTTTTGCAGCTGGCGCTGTGGGCCTCCGCAAAGATCGTTCACGACAAGAACTCCTCCGTCAATCACCATTCGAGGCGGTATTTTTACCGTTTACACGTACCATTATAGCCTTCCTTCCGTGGAATCAATTCGGTTTGGGGTTATACACTCCCATCCTGACCTCTCCCGGGTGTCATGTTCAAAGGATGTCTTTTGGATCGGGTCTACTCAAATCTTCTTTGTCCTACATTTGAATTTTGAGGTCGAGACTTATCGCCACTTAGTGTCTCCGCGGTAAGTGTCGTACGGAATACTTGATGCTTCCACATTTCAGCCAAGAAATAGGCGACAACATCAACAGATTACATTTTCTTTCAGTGCGGCTTGTCAGGCCCCTTTACATCTCATCTTCCTTCCGAATGCAGCGGGATCTTCTCTATCGAGTGGTAATTATATCGAGCGCTGAGCAGCCAGCGACCCGGTCCCAACTTGCCGAATCTCAATAGACCTACGCATGCACAACCCGATCCAGAACCTCGTTTTCCTCGGGTCGACTTGGCATATGTGTATATAATGATGGACCCCAGGAATGCCACTAATATCATTTCGATAAAACTCGTCTAGGTGACCTCACCCCTCGGAATTTCTCAGAGTGGTATCTTGGGACCTGTTACTCCACCTTGTTCTCAACCCTGACTCGGGGACTTGGTTATTTTCTACAACCGAATAGTCTCAGTAGGCTGATGCATCCGCCCACGCCGTCCAATAACCTTCATCTTCAGCTCCAGTCTTTCATATGCATCAAGATTCATGAAGCTTCTTTGGGGATCGATCTCTGAATCTGGGCTATGGGTCGAGAACTTACCAATGCTGGATCGTCGATCAGCCAAAACAATGAAGACCTCTACGCGGGGTACCCTACCAGCCACCTAAAAATACTTTCAGTTCATTGCTTACCCGTAAAACCTATTTGTCACCGTTCCACGACACTCGACAACGCACGGGATCTAGGGAACACGACAAGTGACGACATGGCACTGGCGCCGGATCTCAGACACTTGCCGAGCATCGAAGCTTTTTTCCATGTCGCCCACGGACACGTATACACGTATATATTCCCAGCTTTGGGAGGTTGTTATTTCAATCATTCAATCTCAAAGGATACCCCGGAAGAAGTGACCCTGATGGTTCAACATCTTCATTTTGACTGTTGATACACGCCGAAGGGAATTAACGGCCTCTTTTTTGACAAAGAAAGCCTCCACATATAACCCCCGCTACGAGGGAAAAAGATCAGGCACCTTTTACCCGGCGAGGCGCGATGGGGGTGTGAAACAAGGTTAATGGCTCGCTTCTTCCTCCCAGGAATATTTCTTCAAGAGAAGACCTCTGTTTCTAGATCGGTCTCCAGTGTTTTCGTCCAACTTACATCTGCCATATCTCACAAATATGACAGGCTATGCCTTGTGACGAGTGGCTTGTAATCAAAAATTGATCTGCTGTTACACTGACACGAGATACGTGGCAGGAGTCTTCAACATGGGAGTTAAAAAATAATCAAAGAAGCTCTCCATATCGTGAGTGGGGTCACACAAAGTCTGTTCCAGCGGGACCCATACCTCCTGTTTCAAAATATTCTTACTCCAGTTTCAATCTAGTAATAGACGGCCCTGTGGCTAGAGCCTTTGAACTCTCGAAACTACCAACGGTAGTAAGAGACGGGTTATTGAACCAGACCACGTGGATCCGCGACCATTCATCCGGCATGTTTCGAATATGTTCTCGCGGTGTCGATGGTCTCATGAAGGTCCGTGGGCCCAGGTGCAAACCCGCCGCATGACGTACGATACCCCGAGTAACTCAAAGACAGGCTTGAAAAATAAAGTAATGAAAGTTGGACAGGCTCCTTGGTGACTCGCCAAGTCACATCTACAATAGGTGCCGTCAGATGGTATTCAATGGTAACGCGAAGAAGCATCATCCTTCCTAAAACAAGAATCCATCTAAGTAATTCAAGCGGTGTCTGGAGTGACATCAAATGTCAAACGCATCAGGAACTACCCCGCCCTAGCTTGTGTACTCAGTATAGCCAGTCCAGATCAGCAGGACATGACACCATTCCGGTATATCTGCATTGGCTGACAGGGGGGGTCTCGCCTATAAAACCTCGCCGGTTGCTCCTGCTTGAAAGCTTTAGTTGAAACTGCTCGGACTCACCTCTACTTAGTGGTAAGCTTTTCCTTACATCTGTTTGGCGGAACGTACTCACGCATCCTTGAACTTCCAGAGCTGGTCGAATTGATATAACCCTTGTATTCGAAAACCCTGTACTCAAAAACACAAACAAAATGGCCTCAAAAATTGTGCGTGTTCTGTAATATTCCGAAAGTTTCGATTTTACCAACGTCTCTTCCAGCCTTGCCCATTGAACACTAAAATTGCGTCGAACATTTCCTCCCACAAAGCCCACTTCTCTGGCCTCAAGTATGCATACCACCAAAAGGCTGAAAAGAGCGAACAGTGGCTGGATGTTGTTGTATTCAGGTGCTCGAACCCTGATGGCACCGAACAATGGTTCGATGTTGGACCAAGAGCCGCCCTATTACCCAGGGCTCCACTCTTACCTAGGGCTGCACTATTTACCACACCGACTGATGGGAGATCTCGCCGAACAAGTGCCAAAGTTTTCTAATATGGTGTCCCGCTGGCGGGGTGTGAGTGTGAAGATTTAAGTACGACGAACTGTTGAACGACAGTAGTCCAAGTGTCCACGGTAAAACTGGAAATCAACTGTATTATTATGCCCTGTTCAACGACAGGAGTCCAGTAAGGTGCTGACCAAGGTAAGTAACTAATCCTATCAATACCTCCGACTCGGGAACGCTGCTCCAACCCTGCACACTGAACAGAAAGGCTAAAGACTAAGTGACAATAGCGAGCATACAGAACGTTATCATCTCATCCCTGAGTTTTCCAAAGAGCAAGCAGCCCGGAGATGTCCATCTAACAACGGAAGTAGATTTTTTTTCTCCACTTGGTGCGAGTGCGCATAATTATAATTCCTCAAGGAACAGGCAATCTTGATGAATTTTGGGAGTTTCCTTCAAAACTCGAAATTTTTTTGAATAAATTACAATATTTATCTTATCTTTACTAAAGAAAGGGCTTTGTCCTAAGCAATAGAGCCCATCGATAATTCTTTTTTATTATGTATACCGCTGGAGGTATCCATATTCTTTCCAAACATCACCACACCTGTGGCACTTACACTTACACTTTCATGATGCATTTTAGTATTGCGGAATACACGGCATGCCATGATATTTCCCAAGGACATGCTGGGCATTATGAGGATTGCCCGGTAAGCGATTGGGATTCCCGGAGCAAGGTCCAAGATCAGAGCAAGTACGTTGAGAACTGCAACTACCCTATAGGAATACTGATATTAGTTCCAACTCAGATATAATTAAGGAAAATGCTCTACATGTAGTACTTCTGTCCATCTCGCAATAAAGCCCTTGTGAATGATGGGAGGTGCCGACCAAAGAAATCAAATTTGGTTCCACTATCCTTCGTGTGATTTTGGGTGACCAAAAGGTGCCATGTAATGGCAAAGAAGACACTTGTATCATAAACTGCAATAGTTACATTTGCAGCACTGAAGTAAGGCCTATAGTTGATGAATGTGCAGTACTTTGTGGTGCCAATAGCCATTCCAGTAAGACTGAAGACAGCGGTTAATGACCCTCCAAGGACGGAAGCCCATAAAAGGAAGAATATGGCCACAATGTATTTGTTCTTGTTGAATACCGCACGTATGCGGAAGAAGAATAGTAAGGCAGTGGATGATACAGTGATGTGATATATCGAACATGTCGTCTTTGCCAACGCCACGCATTTTTTCGTAGGTGCGGCTATTTATGAGCCTTTATAAGGATGGCATAATAAGCAAAATTTATTGGTGACAAACTTTGGAAAATTGTGCTCGTAAGCATATATGCCAGGGTGCTTAATCTAGCGAAGATCAATATTAACGAAATAAGCTGGTATACACTATACTGACCTTGACAGAAAATAGACAAGTGTTGGCAAAGAAATGTGGTATTCAGTCAAGAGTTTCCAGTCCGCATACAAGTGGGACAAGATATCCCATAGCAGAACCTAGTATAAGAGTTGTCAAAATTGGAATGCGAATCTATGCCTTCATGCATTACTGACACTTAAAACCCCTATTATCACGTACGCTGTGATGGTCATTTCGTATGCCATGTCAGGTGGCAAGAACGCCATGGGTGTGAAAGGATTCGGAAGGTCGATTCCTGTTGAGTTTGCCATTGCGTTGAGAGGTCTCCCTGACCTACCTGTGGTATATATATATGTGTTGCCACAGGCACAATGATGGCCTAGGCAACTAAGCCGCAGCCTACATCTATGACAAACGATGTAATCATTATGGGACGATGGATCATCATATCTCATGATCGTTGGTACGGCCAGTGGTTTCCTGAATAATTAGTTGTCAACATAACACTTAAACACTGTGGTTCAATAATCCTTCCTCTGTATTTGAGTAACCTCGAGTCAATCTGTGAACCATGGAGGAGTATGTTAGTCACAGGTGGGTTCAAATCATTACCGCTGAGCATCGGCCTAAGCATTGCCCTTATGAAACATCGAAATATTTTGAAAGGGACCCGCAGGAGCAGGTCAGGTTTGATGATCATTTGGTCTTGATAATGAAGAATTTGGGCGAAATTGAACATCTCCTGCAAATCAACACGTGCATAACCGCATACACTTGGCCATTTTAGGTCGGCATCTTGATAACAATTTTATGAACAGGTTCTGATCGTGATAAACTAAAAGTCAGGCCTAGATAGAACACTGCATTTGCGGACATACCCTGGTCGGAGTCGCCTGCAACATTAGCCCAGCTATTGCACCAACGCTAATAACTTCAAGCAGTGATCTAACTCCGAAGTAGTTAGAGGGAAAATTTAATCATGATGTGAATGGAATACTGATGGGCCAAGTTACCATTAGCCCGTTCTACTTCATGGATGATTGATTAGATTGAATGCAACAATCTTACCTATCGTATGATGCCAGTGGCCATGAAGCCCAGATGCTAGTTGTGTTGATTTGTTTGGAAGGTGTTGGTCGTTCCTTCATCACAACAACTCTTGGGTAAAACTCGGTATTACCCAAAAGTATCCGAGATACGTTTGTTTCGCAGCAGAGCATTCATGCCTTCCATGAACTCGATCCCATGAATAGAGCTCAAACTTCAAAGGTGCTTTACATTAGTAGTCAAATAGTTCGATGCGCGGTGGCGCGGATTCAAACCAAACAAAAATATGTTTACATAACTCAGCTCTAGAGTCTATACCCAACCAATGTCAACATCTGACGTGATCTGTTGATAAGTACTAGATGGTAGGAGAGACCGCGCCTGATTGTTCTTCCCGACTAAATTCACTCCAAACTTGATACTTAGGATAATATTACCCTTAGGTCAATCAATGATCCCGTACTTTTACCATAAGCACCACTTGCTTCTCCCCTACTTCCATTAGAATTTAGCGTTAAGATACTTGCGCAGTTCGGCCTAAACTTGGTATCTACCCAAGGCATACCAGAGGTGGTGATGAACATGTGCGCTTTCGGGACTTGAGAAATTGGATGAAATCGTAGTCATATCATAGCAGCAGATGTAATCATTCTATGAGCGAGGCACACTTGCACTCATCAGCTCCAATGATTATCTCTCAACCGGAAGCAAGATCCAGTGCCTTCGTACGGAGGTGAGGTTTTTCCGGAGGGTGATAGATGTTTGATGGTGGTTTTGTGCTTTCGCTGCTCGGCACCACATCACTATTCTTGTGATTCGAATAAACGGTTACACTGTTCTGGGGGCTGGGTATAAATATCGGGACAGTATTGCTCTTTGTGAACACAATGGCGCTTATGGTGTGAGTATCTTCGTTACGGCCCATCCTCGTGTGCCGGAATACCCGACACCCCATTATGTTCGTGAGTACGACTGCCGTAGTTAGGAACATCGTTCGATAGGTCAACGGGATGCCGGGCGCGAATTCCATGATGACGACTAATAAATTTATCATCATGGCCACCCTATGATCATGTTGTTATCATTTTGAGCTTACAATAGAATATGAATAATCTTACATGTAGTACTGCTGCCCATCTTGTAACAAGGCTTTGGAGAATGTCGGGAGACGTCTGTGGGTCCGGCCTGAGTTTTCATCCCAGACGGGAATCAAATTTCGCAAAAGGCGCCATGTAATCGCAATATAAACGCAGGTGTCGAAAACGGCGAGCGTGATATTGGCCGCGCTGCGGTAAGCCTTGATGTTCGAAAAGGTGCAATATTTGGTATTGCCAATGCGTCCACCGGAGAGGGCCGTAATCGCCGTTAATGACCCACCAAGGACAGACAACCAGAGTATAAAGTATATAATAGTGATATATCTGTTCTTGTCGAAAATTGCACGGACACGAAAGAAAAAAAGCAAAGCTGTAGACGACGTTGTAACGTGATACACTGTACATGTGATCTTCAAGGCGACTGCGCAGTTCCCAACTGGTGCAGCTGAATTTCCAAGTCGTCAGGCAAGCTCACAATACGTACTTGAATGTAAAACACACTTTGGAATATTACGCTTGAAGTTGTGTAAAATAAAGTGCTCCATCTGTGCAATGTGGCATGAATGATCTCGATCGAAACCCACTGGTATTCATAATATTTGGAAGAACCGACCTTGAGAGGAAGTATATCGCGGTCGGCAATGTAATTTTATGTTGCTCAACGAGCCTGTAGTCTGCAGGAAGGTGGGTCAAGAGATCCCAAAGAAGAACCTAAGGCATGTAGGTAAGGCTGGGGAGGAGGACGACACATTCAGTTGTCACCAACACTATATCCTCCAACAGTGACATGACCAAGAATAGTGGTTCGATAAGCCACTTCTGGCGCCAGAAATGCCATCGGCGTGAGCGGATTGGGGAGGTCTGAGAGAAGGGCAACGTCGATGGGGCTGACCATGTTATTAGTGCTTAGGGACGTAAAACCAGAACCTAAGGAATTTTATGTTTTGATTCCCACTTCCCAGCCCGTTTATTAGGCCCACCAGGAGCGGGATGCGGACTACACAACATGAATCTGACGATAACAGAGAAGACCTAGAAGCAACTGTACTCCCATGTGGATAGTGTAGCAGTCAGCGGACAACATGGGCTTGAGAGAAGGAACGCAATCACCAGAAATGTACAAGCTTCCGGATTCTGCTCCATACTTATTGGAAGGTTGTTAGGTGGTCCTTGGCTCCCGCCGGCGCATTTGGATCTAAACTTAGAACTAAATCAGATACTTGACAACCGCAATCCGCAATCCTGTCATTACCTCAGGAGTCAGCCGATGAGTATCAACCCATCTACCAATGTGATACATCAAACATCCTCCAATCGTGGGTATCCCCTAAGTAGTTCCGTCATCATTCGGTTCAGTGATCTAACAGTCGGCTGGAGCAACAGCTGTATTGGGGCAATTAGGCCACAATATACCCATTTTTAACTTTTAATCCATACCAATTACTCACCTATTTCCAAAATATCGCGAAATGCCTTCGATATACCTAGTCATTCCAACGTTGTGACGTGGGGATGGGTTACCAGGCGACATATAATTAGGAACACTATTCCTGGACGAACACTTGCTACATCCGTGTGAAATGGTAACCTCAAAAAGGACTTTTTTCAAGATGAATGCTGGAGAGGAGTTATTATGTGGTTATAGCCAAAGCGAGGAGCAAAGGATAACGATGTGGCCGCGGCGGGTGGATCATCGGCTTCAAAATCCGTTCCGGAAATTCTGTGAGTTATGGGCGGGGAAGATTTCGTCTTGCGGAGCTCCTTGATGAGGATCACCATTGGGTGAACCTAAGAAGGAAAGTCAACGTTTCAGGATTTCAACTGTTACACGGAACTCTATCAGATGGTTCGACGAAAAAATTTCTGATGAGGTGTACTGACTCGTACCGAGTCCGCCGAGCACTGCTTTGAATGATTAATGTCAAAACTAAACAAGATGGCAGTTGTCCAATTTGTGTGGCTGTGTTTCAGTCTTTCTTCTTCCTTCTCTATGTTGTGTTCGAACAGGTTTCTTCTACCCGTAAGCTTCATTCCTAACTTGTTCAAGTGGCTACTAAATATTTCCTTTTTCAATAGGGTTCGCCTTCTACTTGTGTGCTGGACACCGTTGTTGTACCACTACCATCTTTTTTACTGTTGGCCGGATTTGCTATTCTCTTTCTCTCGAGGAAGGCTTCAAGTAACGACAACTTACGACTTGTGCAACCCCCAAAATGGATCCACATATCTTATATGGCTCTCGTTATGGCTGCTTTTGGCATGACTGTGTTGGAGATCGCGCGACTGGTGGCTGAACACTTGGGTGTTGGATTACTTCCCATCTCAAGCATCGCCTTGGGATCCGTATTTTTTGTTCTATGGAAAGAGAAAAGAGGCCGTTCCCTAGAAACCTCAATTGTAAGTTTGGATTTACCACTGTGTCAATTTGAAATTCTATCCCTTCGACATGGCGGTTTCAGCTTCTCGGGTTATATTGGCTCCTCCTCACCATATTTGAGGCTCTCAAATCTTCTAGACTCAACCTCTTGATGATAATGAACCCTAATACGACAAAGACCTCCCAATATCCCAGCTCTGATCAGTTCCTTGACAATGTTGTTCTGGTGCTCAAAATCCTCGCCTCAATCCTCTCTAATGCTCACTCGATTTGCAGCTTGGTCTCTTTTTCGTGTTTCTTTGCACAGAGTGCGCACTGATAGTATCTTTACGACGCATCAAGAATCCAGTTGTTGATCAAAAAGTTTGATACATACCATCCTTTGTAGATGTTATTGGTGGCCTCTCGATTTTACTGAATGACTTTTTACCACGTTTTATGGTATTCACTGAATCAACTATAAACTGACCACCAGTCAAAAATGGTATTTGGCTTTGGCGTTCTCTTGGTCAGCCTCCTCGAAAGTATCGTTGAATCAGGTCACCCGTCTCACCGTCATCCATCCAAACGGCCCATATTCTTTTGCTCGCGTTTTCATTATCAAACTCCCTTTTTATGCGTTAGAATTTCTGAGCTCGTATACACGATGGTACTAAGTGCAGTCGAAGAGAATTTCGACCCTACTGTGTTCCAGTCTACCGTGGTTCAAGGGAGACCTGTCAATGCAGCAACTAGTGAGTTTCATTTCTTTCGACCACGGATCCACAAAATGATTCCCTCTAGTCCTTGCCGTCGTAGTCCCAACGATTTTGATTATTGCTTTCTTTTGGTTCTATCTTAAACCCCTTGGCCGGAGAAAGAAAGGAACTCTAGCAAGGGATCTTCGCATTGTGGATACAGAAGCAAACAGGATTCCCCCGATGGAGCAGCATGACCCACACCTTTTAGTCGCCTGGATGCGTCGCGGTTCTCGTGGAAGGTTTATTGATACACAAGGAGGCCACGGACACAGACCTAGACCTCGTACTAACCACGGAAGGTTCTCTTTCTTTGCGCGGAGCTCAATCGTTCCGAGCCTCTCCCCAGTTTCTACCCCACCTCCGCCATACGTCACACGCCCAGGTACTCCCGCTATAGGTACCCCTACTCCTGACTATCAGTTTCCGGTGGCTGTTCCGCCCCCCCTTGCACCTCCTCGAGCAGACTCTGGCGCAGCCGTTCCAACAGTTCGATATTTTGGTCCGGGACAAAGTATATCCTTTCGCTCAGCCACTACAGGACCAATCTCACCTTCACCACTCGGGAAGACTTCTTCATCAGCGGCAGCACTCTGCCCGCCCGCGACAATTCGTTCCATTTCGGATTCAAATACTCTTCATCCAACAACAGCTGAGCTTC
Organism: Collybia sordida; assembly: GCA_037014335.1. NCBI lineage: Eukaryota > Fungi > Basidiomycota > Agaricomycetes > Agaricales > Clitocybaceae > Collybia > Collybia sordida. Next base: position 521,519 of record JAYKXK010000009.1, on the reverse strand, counting down.
CTGTTCCTTCAAAGGCTCTAGTGTACGATCGCGATACACCTAGTGCTCCTGGCCCGTCAACAATTGTTCGAGTGAAGAGCAGTCCTATCATTCCTGCGAGTGATATTATAAATGTCGAGATCGATAATAAAAAAGGATTATGTTGATGCTCTCTCTTGGTCAAACCCATATTCCGTTTTCACGTCATGTTTATTCTTCTAATATTATATTTATTATTCATTGGTAAAATACTACTTGTGGTATGCGTGTTGGTCCGACATTAATTGGCATGATTCCTGAACGTATGTCTAGGTATACGTAAGTATGGTGAGTGGTGGTAAGAAGTTGGTATTATATGCGTGAAGATATTTATGCCTTTCTAGTAGATCGTTTGAAAGAAGGGAGTAAGCTCCCTGTATGAATCCGGAATAAATACGTGAGGATAAAGACACAGACAGTCTAAACCCAGGGGAAGCAGTCAGTGAGGTTCCATTAATTGAAATCGGACTACTCACGTTGAAGACGATGTATGCGATAAGGAAACCAAAGTTGCGCCAGTGGTGGTCATAAGAAATATTGAAACTAGAAAGGAGGAATTGGTCGCTGGAGAGGACGCTGCAGAATTGACATGAAGTGGTGTCCCCGGGGTTCGCGAGATATCCCCCTGCGAACGAGATGAATGACTGCATATACTGCCCGCACGTTTGACCTAAGGGAGGATTGATGGGGACAAACTCTACGGGTGAGCAATTAATAACTTTTCGACCGATGGCTAGAAGGATATAGGTAAGTCATAACCATAGCAGTGGTTGCAAGGCAAACCTTGTCCGAGTAGTCCCTCGATAAGATATGTAAAAGGCGATAAACGGTACATCCACCGCCACCAACCCAACGCTCTAAAAGGCTGAAGGACACCATTACTATTAAAGTGTGGTTGAGTTGTTGAATGTATAGTTGGAATAAATGTTTACTGACAACATGATGACGAAGGAGAAGAGGAACGAGAATAGTAGGGCTGCAATTTCAGCATTGGGAGACATAGCTGCTACAGCCTTTTAATAATGGTGAGAACAGACAATATTAATATGCTCTAAGAAAACTCACTTGACCAAAGGTTGTGTAGTACACAGGGAAAATGATTCCTATCATAAGGTACGTATACCCCGCTCTCGAGGAATCGAAACCGACTGTCCAGTACCAGCAAAGGAAGAGGAGGGTGGAGCCAATGATATTCCATGGTAGCTCGATGAGAATCTGAGACGTGACGAGAGCTGTCCAGCTGTACATTCGGCTTGGTCGCTCACGGATCTCGTATATTGACCTCATGGCGATGAAAGGTACTTGAAGTTGGTTAGAGAGGGGAACACTGTATGGAGGCGTTAGTATGATGGCATGGCGGACGGAATGTAAATGTTTAGCTCACCTCAAGATAGTGGCCATGAATATTGACTGAAAGCAGATAAGTCGAGCCGAATAAACAATAAATTTTAAGTACGAACAAATAGTTTATTCTGGGTTCCCTGTTGCGTGTCTTTTGACTTGAAGAACGTGAACCCGATGAAAAGACCACCGACAATATTCAAGACGAGTTTTGCCATAAGATATGTGGGATCTCGCCAATGAGCCTCTGCATCGCGTTTTAGGAGTTGACCAGTTTGATACAACCACGATGTAGCAAATTCAGAATGGAGTGTTGCTCCGACTGCTGGACGACTGCGACCTTCGACGTGAATAGCCTCGATATCTTGTTGTACACGCTTCGATTCCGGAGAATTGCGCCAAATATCATGCCAATTCTGCTCACTTGTGGCGGTTGCTCCGGCGCCAATAACATCAAGCATGAATTCAGCACTAAAATAAATGTCAAGTGGTGTTTGGAACTAAGGGGTACAACATACGGATTTTCATCTGGAAGACATTTTCGGGAGCCATTTGACTCGAAGTAGTCAATCAAGGTGGTAGCATTTCGACCCAAGTCGCCGAAGTACACAGTTTGGCCCCCCTTTCGCAGAAGTAGCATCCTATCGAATACCTAGGGGAAAGGCGTTAGCCGTGAAAATAATACCTATGTTATTGACTAACCTGGAAAAGTTCGGCGGAAGGCTGTCGAGAACCAAGGATGTCAGTCTTTCTACGATACATTCACGCAAAAGAAGATATACCTGGTGGATACTAAATTAAAGGAATTAGTAGAGACTACAAGAAGTTGACAGTGGGTACGAACGTGCACAGAATCGCTTGACCATGATCGGCAAGATTCCTTAAAAAGGACATAATGCTCCATGCGCTCTGAGAGTCAAGGCCCGACGTTGGCTCATCCAAAAAGAGGAGGAGTTTGGGCTACATTATCAAGTTATAAGTCTAACGTTGGACAATGAGGATACCGGCTTGCCTTTGCCGCAAGTTCCACACCAATAGTTGTCCTTTTCTTGTGTTCAATCCCGAGAGAACCGACAGCAGCATCACCATATGCCTCAAGGCCACACATCTTAAGGCATTTCTCGACGCTAAAGGAAGTGAGAATTTAGGTAATTAATGGATGATTAAAGGCTTACTATGCTTCCTTCTCAGCCAACGGGACCGACGCTGGTTGACGGAGTTTGGCAGAGAATAATAATGCTTCTCGAAGCGTGGATGTTGGTTGATGTGTATCCATTTGCTGACAATAACCACTATGATGTTCTTGGGTAAGCATAGATCATACCTGAAAATTAAACGAACAAAACCAACGTTTGGGATTGGAAATCAGTAGGGAGGGCTTGCCCATTGACGAACTTATCACCCGTTACTACGCCGACACTGACTCGTTGAGCAAGGACATTGAGGAGTGTAGTCTTTCCGGCGCCAGATTCACCCATCAAGGCCGTAAGCTTTCCCGGAGCGACATAACCGGAGATGTCGGATAAGAGTGTCCGGTCGTCCTCCCCAGGAATGGGAACGGTATACTTGATGTGTTGCCAGGAGAAGACGTCCGTCATCGCTGGGTGATCGGCCAATTCTTTATCGGCTTCAGTCCTTGAGTTGCCATTCGTAGAACCGGTGACTTTCTCTTTATCATCTAAAGTCTCCTCATCCGGCGACGTTCTAGATGTATCGAGTCGCGATTTGGTGCCCCTTTTGAAAAGTACAATGGAAGTTTCGTTGGTGGCTGTTGTATTGAACTCGGTGAAAATCAACAGGCCGGAAATAAAGGCAGCTGCGAATGCGATTATAATGCCAAAGTTCTGGGTAGGGTAATCAGACGGTGATAAATTTGAGAATAAGTAATACGTACCATCCACGTATTAGAGTATGAAAATCCATATGATAACTTTGTGAACCGGTTGCCATCCACAAAGGCCTCACCAGGGAGAGACCCGACGGTTGTGCACACTTGATTGGTAAGTGAAACGTTCTCATAACCGGGACCTTGCGGTACAAGCGTAACACATTTTCCCTTCAGAGTGCGGAACTCGTTAGTCAAGAGAACCTCGAATCTAACACAGAGGTAAGCCTCGAAAGAAAAAACCAATGAATTATTTACCCGTATCGAAGGGGCTATAATATGGCGTTAAGATCGAATCTTCGTATGAGGTAGCTAAGCTTACATTGATATATGTGATCCATCGTAATGCACCAATCATCGAAGGTTTGGGGATAGTATATCCTACAAATTTAGCGTAAATAACGGATAAATATGAGCGCAATAGAGTTTACCTGTGTATATAGAGAGGGCAAGGATCGAAATCCCTGCGAACGTCTGAGCACTCGCTTCGGATTTGAAAGCAGCCGCGATTCCCCGGAACCAGGCCTTCATGGTGATTGACATCGCAAAGATGAAGAGGAAGAAAATACTACGAAAATGTAAGAAATGTATGAAAGCATGATTACCCCGTCACGTACAAGAATTGTCCCTGGTTTCGAGCTCGTGAATCAAAGGAAGTTACGAGAAAATCCAGACTTACTGCGGATTGTTGTAGCCCCACCATGAAGTAGAGGATGACACCAAATACAATGGATGTGAGGAAAGTAATAGGAACGTCTACTAGTGTAAGAGCTAGTGCTTCAATAAAAGGGTGGTAAAATGCAGCGTTTTTATGCCGAAGGACAATAGGACGTTGCGCATATAATGCCGGTATTTCGGCCATGGTGGTCAACGCAGCAAAAAGCAGTGCACTGAAGGGTTGAAATTGATTTTGAATTTTTCTGGGTGGGTAAAAGAATACTAACAAGAAGAGTACGCCCCCACGCGAAAAGAAAGCTGATGTTACCTCCGGGGATTTCAAGAACACGCTGCCCACAATAATAGCCTGGAAGACAAAGGAGCTGTAGGAGAGTATTCATAAACAACAATTTAAAAGTAAGAGATGTCTGACAATAAGTTCAGCCCCGTAGCGAGCATATTTCCTCTCAAAATTTGGACTCGTCGAAGCATAACAGCTCGCGCCTGCATCGGAATACTAATCATATATGGACTAGGAAATAGATTCTCAATAAGGATTCCCGCTTTAAGAAAATGTTCTTACCTTCTTTTGCGCACACCTTTTGCGTGCTCGGCACGCGCACTGGCCATATAATCCGAAACCTTCGCCTTCTTCCCTACAAATTCATTATAATAGGCCTCCATGTCTGCGTTATTCGCCGTTCCATGAGACGATCGCCGGAAATGTTGTGCAAATTCCAGGGCCGTCTTCGGAACGGACATGAAGCCTGCACGGGGAATTCGGCCGTTGGGATCAGTCACGGAGACTAGGAAATCCGCAGTAGTTTGCCTATTAGCGGGTTCGTATCTAAAGGAGGGTAGAGTAAATAACAAATTAAATTTTTGCCAATTCATTGTCTTACCCCATGTCCATAAAATATTGTTTCGCTTGATTTGCTGGTCCGAAGTAGGCCATCTTTCCTTCATAGAGTACGCAAACTTGGTCGAAGTGTTGGTAGAGGGATTCGCCAGCTTGGTACAATGAGACGATCGTAGTAAGGTTGAAGGTATCCGTCGCAATGCGTAGCGCACGCACAAACTCCAAAGCTGTGCTTGCGTCCAGTCCACGCGTCGAACTGCAAAACACAGTGAGCACATTGAAATAACCCCAAAACCCGACTTACTTGTCCCACACGCCGATACAGCTCCTTGTGGCCAGAGCTTCGGCAATAGATACACGTTTTTTCTCTCCACCGCTGACCCCACGAATTGCTGCGTCGCCAACCGGAGTCTTTTTGGCGTGTCGCAAGCCAAAAACAGTCGTCAAAATCTCGGTCATAATCCGTGTGTATTCTTTTCGGGTATTGTCCGCACGTTCGTGAGGAGCTCTTGTCTTCGCTGCAAATTGAAGGGTTTGATTGACTGTGAGAGTCGGAAAGTGAACGTCATCTTCAGGACAATATTGAACATCGCCGCGGAAGTATTTTTTGACATCACTTGGAGACAAAGAATCATAGTGTACCTCGCCTTCAACGGCATGATATTCTTCACGTAAGTTGGCTAGGGTTTTCAGAAGAGTTGTGCAACCAGATCCTGGTCGGCCCAATACCACTAGTATAGGTTCAGCTAGATCATCGATTCAAAGTTTTGGACATACAAAGCATTTTTCCGGGGCGAACGACGCCATCGAAATCACTGAGGATATTCTTAACAGGTGGGTGGCGAATTGTTTGAATGCTTTCAAGGACATTCGCGGGGTTGAATAGTGATCCTAGAGTGGGTTGATAAGATGTAGACGCTCCAAGACCAACAACGCGAAGATTGCGGAAATAAACACCGAGTGATCTGGGTTTGATCTGGGCCTCGTCACGCCTATATTTGGTAATGGATGTGAGGATTTAACGCCATATACACAAGCGAGTTACCCACTTTCTGACGACGTGGCGAAGGGTTTTTTCGAAATCAAAGGCCCCATCATCTACTGTGAAGCCTGTGAGAGTAATAGCAGAGCTTGAGAAGGAGGGCTTCTCATGGAGCCGACCAGTCTCTTGGGGAGAGTTATTTGATAAGGTCCGTCGCAGGTTTTGAACGCCAGTTGGATCAAAATAATCCACGTCGACGCGCGATACTACAGAACCACGACGAGGCTGCGCCGTCGTAGAATTAGTGGTGGGGGACTCATTGCTCTGATCGCCTCGGTCAAGTGTTGGCAAAGATGCCACACGGGAGATTGGCGCCGAAGCCTCGTCCTCAAGAGGGGGTCCAGACATTGGAAAATGTTGACACCTAAAATCCTCGAGTGACAACTCGGTCTTATATCCAGACTGTGGAAGGCTTAGCCTGATACTGAAATTTCGCCGATAACGACGCAAACTCCCCGGCAATACTGAAAAAGAAATCAAAGCTTAATTTCACGTCATCGCAATGACACAAAAAAGCTGACTCCGAGAGGCCCGACATCCGCACATCCGCACGTCCGGTGAGTCATGACCATGGTGAGGCTTGGCAGCAAATAAAAACATGATACTATTCACGATTTCAGAGTTTTTTGTGAAAAAATAAATAGAACATATAATCGTTAGAAATTATGACCTACAACTATTGGACCAGAAAAATACCCATATTTGAGTCAAGTCGATGACCAACGCTACACGATGATGAAATCGGCCGCCGAACTTTGAGGCGCAACCGTAACCACCCGATAATCGATCGTTCTACATATCATAATCGGTTAACAGCACACTGAGTGAACTCGAGATTAAGTCAGTCTTGCTTCAACCCTCCAAATTACGCCATCATTTCTTTTTGGTTAGAGTGAAGACAGTGGCAATGCATTCTGATATATGTATAATTAAAGTTTGAAAAGAGACCACTCACTGGATAAGCAAAAGATGGTATGATTGACGTCATAAACTGCAGAATTGTCAAGGATGCGAAAATCATCTGCATATTCAAGAAACCAGATCCTGGAACTTCCGTTTACACAGCCTCATGTTCACATCCCCACTGCGCTGAACTGCGCAGCAACTCTGACATAGCTCAAACTCTTCACCACGTTTGTTTAATCTCAGCCGTGAGACGAATATCAAGGGAAGCATGGTCCACTCACGGTGCAATGATGGATAGTTATCCGCCGTGGCGTTCCCCCCTGGGCATCTTTAACCGGACCTCCTTAACTCCCGTGTAACATGGCGTCTTGTTCAATATGGTGCCATTCCAGCCCACTCCTAACAGACCAGTCAGTTAAGCAATTACAAGGTCCGGGTATAATTAAGCGCACCAGAAGGAGGAATCCAAACATACATTTTCCTCGCGCATGTTTCATTGTGCGTACGAAACTAACATCCTATATCAGCTATCGGGAATTCTGCTAACGATAGGATAGAAAATAAGTTCCCTAACGCCAAGCGAACGTCGGTACTGGCACAAGCAAGATAATAACGTTGCCGAGCACCTCCACCCTATCCCTGTATAAAAGGAATCAGTTTATTCATGTAGAAGGAAGTGTATTGCACACGGTTTGAGAAATGAGACCGGCCCGCCCCCGAGAACTGTGAGTTAATCGGAGAACACCGACCAACGCGGACATACTCTTTGAAAGGAGCTAGTACATCATCAAGAGAAGATTGCAAACCCTTGTCTCAAACTGATACGTACCGTCAATTGGGTTCAGCCCTGGGGACCTGGACTTACGTTGGGCTGAACACAGTATGACTGCAAGCGTGGCGTTGTGGCACCATCCGCTAGAAGTTTGATTATGCGTCCAAAAGTGTTGTATGGTGTCAGACATCAAGACGTATATACCCAGGAATGATAAGTATAATCCAGATTCAAACCTTTCTCTTGATTTGAATCCATTATTCCTCATTCTGAGAGCTTGGATACTGAGGGGTCGTTTGGCCGGTACTAGCGAGGTAAATTTTCAGTATATAAAAGATCATTAGGGCGGGTAAAATATGAGAAGGATAATAATCTGAAAACTTTGGTTCAAGTTGCGTGGAGCGGTCGTTCTAATTTCTGGATTCGAATTTCGGACCCGATTTCGAAGCGAGAAGGTCATGTGATCCCAATAAATCATCTTATTTATACCTTGAACTGATACTCGAGGCTCAAAAAGACCTGATAGAAATAAATTATTCTCCCATATGTATCATGCAAGCAAGCCATTTCAGGGAATCCCCTACGAATGAACTTAAAAAAGGCCGTGAAAATTCGGCAAAAATTTAGATACGAGCTTTGATCGCCTTCTGTGGATAAACCTGGGCCTGTCTCGCTGTAATACTCGACCAATACTGAGTAGGGACTACTGATCGATAATCCATCGTTGACCAGCAAAAATTGGAGTCATTGGATGGGAGACGCGTGCGCGATATTATGGTGTATTTGGCATACACGTGCCTGACTGACACCAACTTTCGTTGTAAATGAGAGCACGCTCAATGCTGCAAGATACTTGCGTCGTTTCTTCCTCCACCCCATGGTTAGTTTGTCACCTAGTTGTCACCCCAAGGACTAGAACCCCTGTCACTAGCATTTCTCCGAATGACACTATAAGCCATAAACTCAGGTGACCAGTTGATCATCCTAGGCTTCCTTTAATCCGAAAATATGGTCGTTGCTGGGCGCCTCAAGAGGTACCACTCACCACTTAATTTATCAACTAATAAAGATATAGATTGACTGTTGAAACTATTATGATTACAGCTTATTGCGCAAAATGAGTTCCCCAGGTATACGCAGTCTATGCCAGGGTAATTCCAACACCTGGACAGTAAGCTAATCACAATGACGGATAGGACCGCGTTGTCTGTCGCGGTCCATGCCTCTTCAGCGGCCCGTTTGGCCCCCGCTCAGTCTATCACAAGACTCGATTACCATGCTTTGTTAAATACCAACCATTTAGGACACCACTTGGACGTTAAGCTAACAATGCCTTCCCATCTCGCGAAGCTGTTTTCATTCCTATTCCTTTCTGTGGTTTTTGCGCTGGCAACCCCCATATCAAACCTTACATCAACCACCCCAGAACTATCCCCAGAGCTCTTCAAACGAGCTGTCTCTGCTCCTTACGTCTTTACAGCGTTTACTTCGGCCTCGGAATCAAATTTATATGTTTATACTTCCAATGATGGAACAAACTTTTCCCTTCTGAAAGGACCAACATACACTCCTCCGTCTGGCCTCATCAGAGACCCGAGTGTGATTTTGCACACCGAGTACGTTTAGCAAATGTTCTCCACGAGATACGGGCTTATCGGTAAATAGTGGAAAGTATTACATTGCTTGTTCGTCCCTCATTACTGCAGTTTACCATTTCGATTGCTGATCCGGATGTCAGACACAACCAACTGGTCTGGACAGGACTTTGCGATTGCTGTAAGGATACACCACCTTCTCGCAAACATAGCGTGCTCACCGGAAATTAATATAGAGCAGCACCAACCTCCAGACATGGACTCGCATTGCTACGATCTCAACTTCATCTTCGGTAATTAATCCCGTCAATACCTGGGCACCCGTAAGCTTTCTGGATTGTCGTCACTATTCGCCTCCTTGACAGCCTGTGTTCCAGGAATTCTTCAAAGACCCGAAGACAGGAAAGATCAATATCATTGTCTCTCTCTCAACCGGCAGCTACGGTCCTTTCCTCCCATACGCATTCACCGCCACCGACTCGACTCTGACTAAATGGAGCGCCCCTACTGTTCTTTCAGGGATCTCTAACGCCGGTCTTGGATACATCGATACGTTCCCTGTCTACTTCAAGTCTGTGATCTTTACCCTATCACAACGCGTCTATCTGATCGACACTGTTTGTTTTTAGCAACCAATATCACATTTTCACCAAGGCCGAGAGCAACGGGAAGAAGAATGTCGAGCACGCTGTTGCATCCTTTCTCACCGGACCGTACAGTTTCGTACAAACTGGCGACTTTGCTGGTTGGGGACAAGCTGAGGGACCTTGTGTCACCGTACTTCCCAACGGGAAATTCCGGCTGTGAGCATTTGGAGTGCATACAATGATGTTTGAAACTCATAACATCTATTGACAGCTATGCCGATGGCTTTAGCAGCGGTAAGACCTTACGCTCTGGCCTGACAGCTCGGTGCTGATATGTTCGGCCAGGAAAATATATCTACTCAGACTCGAGTGATCTTTACAACTGGTCTGCTTACCAAACTATTCCTAGCCTTAGTGGTACTGTCAGGCATGGAACTGTCCTGAAACAGTGATACGATAAATGGCGTACATATTTATCAAAACGCGCACTGAATACACAGATCATAGTTTGTAAGATACTTCATAGAGACTCTCCACCCATCATCAAGCTGGAATGGCATGGACACCATCGAGAGAACTTCCTTTCTTCACAACCTTTATGATTCGCCAACCACATTTCATGAACAGTTGCCTCATCTGAGGAAGGGTGTGTTCCTGAGTATTGTGGAAAACGAGCATCTGAGCAATAACATTAACGGCCGGACGTTTGGGAGATACAAAAGACAACTCGCCGCAGCATCAAGGGTCCACACCATATCGTTGACAGAGTTGAAACCTGTTTTCAAGAGTTCGGGTGGTACCAATAATGGATCTTCCACCACAGTGATATCTCCCGACGTGTTGGGTGGTTCTCGACACGAGTACGTCATGACAACGTCACACACTACCAATATAGTATCCGGTTTAGCTGCAGCCCGCAAATGGGTCAAGATCTTCGTTATGTATGGCTCGGACCAATCATGGACAATGCTCTTCATGAAAAATACCGAGGCATCAGTTATAGGCTGAGGAGTGAAGAAATCGTGCGCTTATAAAACCAATATAAGACTTTTTATCACGATTTAGAAGTAGAAAGGTCACCTTGGAATACCATCCTCCCAGATGCGAGTGCTTCAGGCTGTTCTTGCTGCCAGTGCTAATTATGTGGTCAAATCTTAGTTGACCAAATAGATGAAAAGGTACGAAGACTAATTCTCACCTTAATACCATGTTCAATAACCTTAGGAATGTCTTGGACAACACATCGAAGTTGTGGATGTGCTTTGAGAATCGTCTGACAGGAGATACCAATTCCCCCTCCTACATCTACTACGAGGGCGTTAGCGGGGAGCGTACCCCAATCAAACACTTTTTTAATGGTAAGCTAAGGGAGCATTTCGATAATATAGGATAGCCCACGTTCTAGGATGAGGTTGGGCGGGGTCATGGCAGTGGTCCCCTTCATGGCATTACCAAAACGGTGTCGCTCGTAGTCTTGTTCCGGTTCCAAATACCAATCGAAGTAAGCCTTGTCAGTCCTTCGACCTCTTTGGAATGGTGCATGGTTGGGCTCTTTTGAGAAGCCCGTATTGGGATCCATCATATTTTCGATAACATATGACGATCCTTTATGACCGTCGGAAAGACTGTATGATCGACAGTAAAAATCGTTGTTCCCACATTGACCAAAATACGGGCACGAACATGTGTTGTGCGATAGATACAAAGCCAGTTGTTCCTTCGTGTTTTTCCTTGGGACTAAAGATATCGAGATTAATAGGCAAGACGTCCGACTCGGGCTAGGGATTTTACTTTTTCAAGATATCGTTTACCGACTTCCCGGTGTCCAATACTCCAGAAATCCGATTGTTCACAAAGTGATCTGGTGTGACCTCTCGAAAGATGTGGCGATTCGCAAGGAGGCGAAGTAGTCGCGCTAACGGTTTGTCAGAATTGAGCACATCAGCTATCATAGATCGGGAATTCCACCAAGTTGGCCACTATTAACGCCTGTTTTTCCAGCGATCACATCTATATGTAGTCCCTATAAATTGTGTTGAGCATGAGGCAAACCCCCCCAATGCCAAAATGGGAATAACCTCGGGGCCGGCGTCACGGAGGATTTCCGCCACATGGCAATCAATAGACGCGCGTAGAGCAGCTGATTTGAAGTGCTGGTTTACAATGTAGGCGGCCATGTCAATGAAAAGAATGACATATATACAAAAGGTGACAACCAACCCCAGATAAAGTGTGTATAACTGATTCTGTTGGTGGAAGTACACAGGCTACCAGCTGTAGCGCCGCAGCGGCGATGACTTTGGCGGACCTGGCAAGTTCAGGATCCTTTCTGAATGCTTCCGAGGTTGGATTGAATTGCTCGTCAAGGCTTGGAATCCGAAAATTCTTCGCGGTTGAAAGATCGATAAGGTTAGCAACAGAACTCGAGATGAGCTGTGAAAGCTGTAACAAGTCTGAAGCCATTGTGGGTCTGTGAAAGGAGGGAGGACCTCGAATCAATACCTTTTATCTATTTTCATTGATGATCAAAGATCATGCACCTTTATCTTCTGTGAGGGACGATACAGTCGGCGACTCTAATAGGCCATCATGTGGTGCGTAGGGGTCATAAACCGTGGAAATTGGAATAGTTCAGGGAGCGAAGAGTGATTGGCCTTGCGGCTAGTGGTTTGCGAACTGACATAACAATGATGACAGTGCGCTTTAAACAGCACCAATAGGCTCTGGGATATCATGCATCTTTCGGTGAGGATCCGAGAGAACAACAGGTCATATTCGCCGGATAAATGTTTAGAGATGGTGCTTGGCAGCCTGGGGTTTTCGAAGGAGAAAAAAGTCTCGGGGTTTTCATATTCAATGCCCGCGAAGCCTGTAGAACTGAATAGAGCGTGTGAAAGTTGCATGAAGCCGCGCTGTGGATCAACTTCAACTTCAATGACAACTCCATGCACTTCTCATGGGACACCTTTGACCATATATGCCTCTGCAAGCCAACAACAATCAGAAAATAACCGTTGGTCTTTGATAGCCAGGAAGCTCATTCCGAGGACCCAAAATGAACTCCCACCTGATATCCATGGTCTGGGCCTTGGGTTCACCGTTTTCCTGGCAGAACGAACTATGCCCACCACACGCGCTCCCTCAATAGAGTAGCCTGCTTTTCGAAACCGCCTTCTCGATGGTTTTCAACTTCTATTCTGCGGTCAACAACGTGATTACATATATTGGTATTTGTTGGATCTTGGTCCTTGAACTTGTTGGCACATGATCAAGTACATGTGGCCTGTGGGTATCACTTTTTTTTTTTTGAATAGACCATTGGCTTATAGTCTTACTGTAAAAATGAGTGTTTATTTGTTACATGAGTACAGCATGATCCGAAGAGGAATAAATGGGAAGGTTGACCTTTGGGGGTGATATTGATAGTTATCATTACCAAAGAATCACGGTTCATGTATGTACTAACCTTATTGTGGACTATCTACGAAAACTCATCCTCAATTTGGCGTGACTTGTCTTCCCTAAGGGTCCCAATGTACATCTCGAACAACTGTCTCGGATTACGCCTTCTGGAGCTCAGCATTGGCCTTTCCTCTAAGGAGCTTTTCGGGTCATTCCTAAGTTCTAGCCTCATTTTCAGCCTTGCGATTGATGTCTTTCCACATCTTCTCCTCCAGAGCGATATGTTCTCTCTCACACTCCTATGATCATGCTATGGCATAGCAGTGTCGACTGGATATTTGACATCATTAGAATATGTCCTAACACATACTCCTCAAGCCCAAGAAGGAAAAATTACTGACCCACTTTACTACGTGCATTTCTTGGAGACCTTTCCCTGAGTGGTTTTCTACTTACTTCACATTGAAACCTGACTCCAAGCTGTTATTCGACATCACCCCGAATACGCCATCGAAATATCCCGAGGGGCGTAGTTCGTGTTCATGCAAGTCCCCAACCGCAGAACGCGACACGAAATCAACCAAATCCTCTTGTAGGAAATTTCTTCCAGATAATTATATCGTTAACTTCCTAACCTGGTAGTCCGCCAACTTCGCGATCGACGACTGAAATACGAGCGACCGATGATTCAAATTTTTATACAATACACGAAAACGAAGATGTGATTCAAATACACCAAAATTCATTGTTTCTCCTCACTTCATTGGTCCATCACTCACTTGAACCCAACACTAACCTAACACCCCCCTCCACCCTCTCATTCAAAAACCCCACCTCTCCGACGCACTCCCCGTACTCATATGCATCCGACAACGTTCCCTTCGCTGCTTCCACACTCGTACGCGGCACCCCAAACCACCCCACTGTCTTCGGCAGGTCCTCACAATTATGCACACCGGTATTCCAAGGATAATACTCAATATACCCCGCCTGACCGCCTGTCACCCCACCCGTTCCTTCCGGCAAAACGAAAGAGCCCACCCTCACGCGCCAACTTCTGTTCAAATCCACCACCGCGCCCTCCCAGTTTGTGCCTCCCGTGTTATGGAGCTCGATCGCGTACGAGGCGTTGTACGGACCGGAGAAGTCGACTTCGCAACTGGTGCCCGCGCCGCCGTCGGGGTTACCATCGATGCAGTTTGGGTCGGCGGAGGTGCTCCCCGGGACGTAGCTGAAGAGCTTCGCATGGATGCGCGGGGCACCGTCGTCAGCGTCGGCGCGTGGTTGGAGCCCGGTATACCCGACGCCAGCGACGTTCTTGAAGTTGAAAGATTGGGCGAAGTAGTACCCTGGTGTGTGAGGGGCGTCGACGAGGGAAAGCGGAAAGGTGATGTCTGGGAGGCCGGTAGGGGGGACGCCGGTCATATTCCAGTTTATGCCGACGAGGGCTAGGGTTTGAGTGGGGAGGAAAGAGATTGTAAGTGCGAGGAGGAGAGAAACGGTCTTCATGTTGGAGGTAATTATGTTTGTACTTCGTCGTTGCTTGTTAATGACGGGATGGAAAGAAACTGCGCCTCATTTTATAGAAATTGTAGTTTAAGATGGCAAACAATTGTTATGGAAAATGACGAGGTGTACAGCAGTATGAATGACGCCAAGGACACTAAGAATGAAGGGTAGGCATTTCCAATTAAAATTAGGATTAGCATGAATGAGCCAGGACCGCAGGACTAGTATCGTACCACTACCAGAGCTCTTTTTTTTGTGAGGGATCCATCGTTCTGTCAAACTATCACAGCAACAGTACACCACCACCATCAGGAATTGTCTTGAAACCCCGGCTCCCTTGGTATTGATTATTATTTAGATGATCGGACAGCTCTAGCACATTTCTTGACATCTGTGTCTGACCACGCAACGATATGGAGATCATCTGGTCTTGTCTTGATTCAAAAAGTGATAGTTATTCTAATGGTGTACCCTCGATCCGGTAAGCTCGAAGCATTCCGACCGGGGATGTCGCAGATTCAGCTAGTGGTCATAAATTAATATCGTACCACAACTAGGAGCATCGTATTTTTTATGTGTGATAGTGGAAGGATAGACTGACTTGGCGTACTGACACGATAACGGCACGATTACAATTATCCATGATAATTCGGCCTTAGCGTAGTCGTTTAATTAGTTGGCCGAGCATCTCTACTCAGTGGTGGGGTGGCGCTGTACTACCGGATGACCCTCGGAAATCATTTGCTGTTCGATATTTGAAAAGGGATAGTCATTCCAATGGTGTGATTTGGACCCGGCAAGCCCGAGGCGCACCGACAGGAGGGGATACGAAATAAACGTAATTCGGGTTTTAACCCTCGGTGCAGGTGATGTATATATTCGTGTAGCCTTCCTCACGCGTCATACTCGGGCGTAAAACCAGCACCGTTGAACAACGGGGGAAGTTGGTCATCCATTAGTTGGTCAAGATTCAGCGAGCCAAACACAGGGAATTTATTTGATTGATGTGGTGGCAAGACATCATATCAGAAGATCATTGGCATCCGGATTTGGGCCTCTCTCGTCCAACAGGTAGCCGTTCAGCGCCAATCTCCCCACAACGTCATTCTCTCCGGACCCGAAAAACCATATTCCCAAATGATGATGATGCGCCACCACTTGAGTACCCCATAGGTAGTCTAAATAGCTCTGATAGGGGATAATGGAAGAATTAAGTAACCAAATCACAAAGCTATGCATTATGAGGTGATGGTCATTAGTCTCGTTCCGGAATTTACTATTGGCCTTGTGATTTTTGTATCCATTCTTGAGGAAAGATTATCCCAGAGTAGGATGGTGGGGTGGCGGGTCTACAAGACACAGTTTTCGGATCCCGGGGGTGGCTGAACATGAGAGCGGAAATGAGAGAGGTACGTAAAGCCGTAAGCACAACCACGTTGGCGGGGAACGAGGCAGGTAGCCCGGGGTTTGGCAAAGCCCGAAGAGTAGGCAGATACTTGTTGTTGCTGCGGGCCGAAGCGCTTTTGATTTTGCACTGGTGCTTGCATGTGCAAACACAACCGTCAATTCAAGTATGGATCTGGAGTATCTGTCGAGGGCCTGAACCTCTTGGAAAGCTCGTACCGCTAGCCCTTTCGTGGATTTCGGAGTGCATGTTGAATGTTTCACTTGTCTTCCGTAGGATTTCCCTTTGCAGAGATTTTTCCGGCTAAAGCTGCCTCAAAGGAGGTTGATTTTCAGCAATAGGTACAAAGTTTACAACATCCCCACCTATCAGATCTACTTACCAAGTCAAGAACTCAAAATCATCAATGGTGGCCTCATCTAGCCCTAGGGCTTAGCATTTTGTTAAAGGTGGTTTCGCAACGGCAACATCCCTAAAAAAAAGGAAAAGTAGTGCCAACTACATCTTTCGAGTTCAAGCAAGTTTCTGTTTTCTGTAGATGGTCGACGTTGATGTTGTTCGACTTTAAGAGCGCACGGACCTGAAAATCCGCCTGTCGCGGGGTATTGATCCGGATACATCGGTAACCAATCGGCCCGACACTGCTCAAGAGCCAGGGGCAATTGAGGGCGGCTTTTCTACTAGCGCCAACAGGAGTTTTGTGTCTTTCCCTTCCCCCACACTAAACCTAATGGCTCCCAGAATATACACCTCTCCTATACCCGATGTCCCTATCGTCGAAACATCTGTTTTTTCACATCTTTTCTCATCGCCAACCCCAGGTATAGTTGGCGGATACCCTAGTACGGCGCGTGCATTTGTAGATGCGGCGACGGGCACGACGATCACACGTGGGCAGCTTAAGCAGCTCGCGCTGACGATGGGCTTCGGGCTGCGTGACCACCCGACCACTGCTGTGCGGCGCGGGGAGGTTGTGTTGGTGTACTCACAAAATTCACTCAATTGGCCCGTCGCGCTCTTTGGTGCGGGTAAGTGCCCTAACCGGTTCTTTTCTTGTGAGGTTTGTTATAATAAACCCGTGATGTGCAGTCGCGGCGGGGTTGCGGTGCACTCTAGCAAATAGCGCGTATACGGCGAAGGAGCTAGCATTCCAGTATAACGATAGCGGGGCGCGACTGGTCATGACGAGTGAGGAAGGCCTGGCGACCGTAATGGAAATGTTCCGTGAACTGGGTGTGGCGAAACCTGATGCGGAGAAAAGGATCATCGTGCTGGGAAGCACTTTGGAATGGGCAGGCGGGCCTGTTGTTCCTAGGAAGCAAGAAGCCGCTGGACTTCTCGGGATGGAAGATCTATTGAAGCGGGGCGCGTTGAGAGAAGAAGAGAAGTTTGAGGGAAATTTGGCCCATGAGACTGTCTATCTGTGCTATAGCTCAGGGACGACTGGAAAACCCAAGGGCGTAGAGGTATGTCGTCACTTAACTCCACATTTATTCGAATCTATTTATTTTATACTGACATTTTTACAGTCGACGCACAAGAACATAACTTCAGTTTTAGAAATCGTCAAGCCCACGTTCCCAAAACTTAATGCCGACCTCGACAGTGTACTTGGTTTCCTCCCGTTCTACCACATCTACGGTTCGCCTTTTCCTTCCACACATTTATTCCAGATTATCTAAACCATATTTAGGTGCTGTTAAGCTACTCCATTTCCCCTTCGCCTGTGGATCAGCGGTGATCATCCAGTCGCGATTCGACCCGGACCAATTCTGCGCCAGCATTGAGCGATATAAGGTGACCGTCGCATTGATTGTCCCACCTGTTCTAGTTTTACTTTCACGCCATCCTGGTGAGTTTTCCTTGCCTTTATGTCGTATTTGTGCAAATCAAATGTTCTTCACAGCGGTCAAGACATACAATATATCCTCGTTACGCACACTTTTCTCTGGAGCTGCCCCCTTGGGCGCTGCACTCGTCAAACGCGTATGCTTTCCTTTTTTCACCTTTCCGTCTTAATCTTATCGTCTTCCCAGGTCACGGAACGTCTCAAAGTCGATGGCAACGCAACCGTCGATATCCTTCAAGGTAGCGTCCCTCCTCCTTCAAGTGAACCTCCTTACTCACCACTACACAGGCTACGGGCTCACTGAAACCTCTCCCACAACACACCTTCTGCCCGTACCCGACGCGTTCCGCAAGATCGGGAGTATTGGTATTCTAGTACCGAACCTCGAGGCACGGCTGCTCGTCGACGGGGATGGTGATGGGGACGTCGAGGCAGAAGAGGGTCAGCCTGGCGAGTTGTGGATCAAGGGTCCAACTGTCATGAAGGTACTCTACAATGTTCTATTACATCTATTTTGTTGATGTGAATTATCTCATTATTACATCAGGGATACCTCAATAACGCCGCGGCGACGAGGGACTCGATCACACGAGATGGGTGGTTCAAAACGGGGGACATCGCCATTAGAGATAAGGAAGGGTATTATTATATCGTAGATCGAAGAAAGGAGTTGATTAAATATAAGGTGCGTTTCCCTCCCCTCCCATTTTCCCCAACGCAATGCACTCATCTTTATATGCTAGGGATTCCAAGGTAATCGCTTCTCAGCATACTTTCCTCGTGATATTGATATCAGTTCAACCATGCGCATCCAGTCCCGCCAGCAGAACTCGAGAGTGTGCTTTTGACACACCCCGAGATCGCTGACGCAGCGGTGATCGGTGTGGAGAGCACCAAGGAAGCGACGGAGTTGCCTAGGTACACTCCCCACATTTTTTCCATGCCGTAATTGTAGTGTCCTAACTGTGCCTCAATCTTAGGGCATACGTAGTCCACGCCCAGAACGACCAAGTAAAGACTGACGCGGCGAAGCTTGCCTTCCAGATCTCTGTGCAAAAATGGATTCAAGACAAAGTTGCTCGGCATAAGTTCCTTCGTGGAGGTGCGACTTGCTCTCTTTCCATGAATTCCTAGATATTAACTATACATACTCTGTAGGCGTCGTGGCCATCGATATCATTCCCAAGAGGTGAGTTTTGATCAAAAATGATGTAGGATCTAATTACGACATCGACATAGTGCTGCCGGCAAGATCCTCCGACGCGAATTACGGGAGCGCGCAAAGACGGAGCTGAAAGGACGGGATCCGGCTGATGATATGATTTTGGCTAAGCTTTGATTGCGTTAGTGCGTGGGCTGAGTGATCAGGTCCAAGTTCGAGTCTGAAATCGAGTCCGTAGTGTGTGGGGGTATTTGGTCGGAACCAACAGAGCCTGATAGGGCACAGACTGAATTACTCGCTGCATGGCTTTTATTATGTCTGGTATTACGCGCTGTATTTATGAGCCGTTTATCGATACTTATTGTGTATTGTGATATTGCCCTTTGTGCAAGAAATGTATGGGTAGCAAGGCAAAGCTAAAACTTGAGAAACATTCTACAGAGGTTGCTTCGTGTATTGAATGGTACCATTGAGCGGTAACACATGCTCGGTGTGTAAAAACGAGTCCAGAGGAGGTATAAGTTATGATAGGTGTCTAGAGATGAGCAATAAAGAATGGAACGACAAGATTAGAGCATTTCATCATCGATTATAGCAGGAATATAGAATGTCAGTACGCCACCTGCATCCGCCACGTCTCCAATATAGACGTAAAGAATCATGCAGTGGTTCTGACATATGCCTATGCAAGGAAATCCATCAGAAATCTTCAGTGCTGAACGAATTATCTACGCACATGCGATCGTTGTCGTCGAAACGACGTGGCTATTCAGGAATTTAAGGAAACTCCTGATCGAAACTAGAACATTGAACATTTTTTCCGGGTCGGGGGCGTCATCAGTGTTCGCAGAGTCCTGTGCTTAATCCAAACAAGGAATTTTTAGTGCGAGTTGGAAGGGTAAAGAGTTAGCTCACTCTTAGGGTTGACGCAGTCCTTCCACTCGGTGTCAACCTTAACACTCTCTGTATTGATAGAGAGCCGCAAGCATCCACTGTTATTCGCGCTTACTGCGAGGATGTCCGACATGGGTCTGAGGCGCTCGACGATCGTTCGCAGTTTCTGCAGTGGCGGGAGAAGAATATGCAACTATATGCGCACACAAACGTTAAAAAATATATACTCCAAACACCAGGAGGCATGTGAAGACGTACGTCAGGTTCAGGACAAAGTGGCTCCCTCAGCTTCGCGACATCAATCGGGCGCATCACCTCAATCTTAACATCATGGGCCACCCGTACCTTCCTGCCCACGCGCGTTAGACCGTTAATCTCGCATGTCAGCACGGCTTGCCCGTTTTTCTTTGCAAGCTTTATGACGACCTCATCCGTTTCGTATGCTGACGACGTCGAAGGTGAAGCAGACCTAAGGGCTGCAAGAAGCGCTTCGGATGATAGTGCCATTGTGATCTCGTTTGCGGCGTTGGACTGGATGCGATAGTTTACGAAAAGGGAGTCTACTTTAATCTGTCTGTAGATATATGTGTATAAGTATTGTCAAAAGGGAGCTGGGCTCGGACGTACGACCAGACTTGGATCCCGCCCTCGTTCGCGTCATTGTTGCAGATAATGTGCATATTCGTCTCTGTGAACTTAATGATACATTTCTTCTGTGGTTTCTCGATGGACTGCACGATTTCTGCACGTCGTGTCAGAAAAAAAAGGTGTTAGAGAGAAGGATTTGGGTTTCACTGAAGAAAGTTGGCACATTTTCAATCGAGGCACGGAACCGCATCGTTTGCGCGTGGAATGCAGGTAAGATGTAGTATAGGATTCGGGCCTACTTCGTTCAGCTAGCTGAAATTTCGAGCATGTGTAGACTGGTATTGCTCTAAGAGCTGGAGGTGAAGTATTGTTGATGGAGTGTAGTGGCCAGACTCAGAAATCTCACGCGCGTCCCTGTTATCTCAACAACCACCGCGATGTCCAAACATATTCTACCTCATGCCCTGAACCTGCCAGCTATCAGAAAACTAAAGGGAAAGCGCGTAGTCCTTGCATCGAATAGCCCCAGGCGACAAGAAATCCTTCGCACATTTGTCTGTGTCACCTAAGAAATAACCATGTAATCGCAACCTGACCGGGAGTCATCAGGGCATTGCGCCTGACATCGTGCCATCTACTTTCGAGGAAGATCTTCCGATAAGCTCGTTTGAAGACATCCATGAGTACCCTTCGGCAACAGCGATGCATAAAGCAGTAGAGGTGTACGAGAGGCTAGTGGTGAGATATTCGGGACAACTGCCCACATTTTGAGACTCATGTTCAACTGTTCGACAGATGAAGGAGCCGGATAACGCACCAGATTTAGTCATTGCTGGTGAGTATTAGTATCTCATCTATTGACTACACCCTCTTACTATCGGACCAGCCGATACCGTTGTCCTAACCCATATTCAACCAGCCACCTCAGATATATCTTATTCTGTCTTACCTGGTGGAAACCAAGAACTCCTAGAGAAGCCTATATCGAAAGAAGATAACCTTCGTATGCTCCTCGATCTCAATGGTGGCGTTTGTGAAGTAGTTACGGGTGTCACTCTCGGCAAATCCTATCTCTTGGCTTAGATATACTGCATCTTAACATCTTTTGTAGTGTATCCCGTTCTGACTTCTCCCGGATATACCATAAAGTAAGTCGGAGAATGCGAGCATCATAAACCCATACTTATATTTTTAAAGGTCCATCGATGAACGTTCATTGGTATATTTCTCTGACAGCCCACGCCATGTTATCGAAGCCTACGTAGAAAGCGGAGAAGGTATTGATCGGGCTGGCGGGTTTGCCATACAGGTGCGGGCACAGCTGGAGTATAACTATCACATCCGTTGATCAACTAATCCCAGGGTCTTGGGGGTCTTTTAATCCGGAAGGTTGAAGGAGACTATAATAACGTCGTTGGATTCCCGGCTGCATCATTCTTCACGTTCCTCGATCTCTTGGTCGAGGAAGACCCCGATTTTTTGGATATATAGAGTGAAAATGCGTTCGATGATAAATAGGTCTGTTTACAAATATCCTAGAAGTCCCTATACATATTGCTGAACATAGAATTTCATGCTGAGGTGTCCCCTTATTTAATTCCTCTCTTACTTCCCCTCGATCTGTATGAGTTATCAGATGAATCAATACAGCCGAACAGGTATCTCTCGCGAAAGAATGTTCCTCACCTCAGACCCACCAACGACACCTTTCAGTTTCTGGTCGAGTTTGTTGCGTAACAATTTTTTGGCTGGTAGAAGCCAAGCCGGGCCAGCAGTTTCTAAACACTGTTTAGCTGACGTATTTATGTGTCAAGCACAATCGTTTTGAATACTCTTTGTGTTCTTTGCAGGCCTACTCTCCTCAATCACAACGATTTTGGGCTTCTCATTATTGGATGGTTCTGCGACAGGCCCTGATCGCTTATAGGAAGGGGGGACCTGGTATGGTATCATGTAGGTACACGTTGGGCCACACATTATTGCTGATCGAAGGCTGCAGAAGCTGGAATGGACGTAATCAAATGAAAACCAGTTCTTCGAGATGTTCACCCTGGTGGGAGTGAAAGGCAAGGATGGTGAGAATTCGGTATGCTAGTGGGTTACAGGCGCTGATAGCGGGGCTAACCAACTAGGCCATAGCGCCACACAATATATTCCCAAGGTTTCTCCGAGACGACATGGATTACATTGAGTCCACTTATAATAAACCACGATCAAGGTTGTAAATTTGGATGTAACGAAAGCCCTAACTGATGATCATAAATCACGCGGAGAACCATCAAATCCCGATACAACTTGATAGTGCTCAGGCTCTCAAGATTGTTGACTTATACACATGCTGCTGATTTGATGTACGCAGCAGTCGTATACGACCCTCTTCCTTTTCCAATCCCCCCTCTCCCATCCCCTAACCTCAAACCGTTGAAGCCTCCCTGGAGAGCCGTCGTGGCTTCTCCGCGGAATTCATACTCGACGCAATTTCGGTATCGCTAATATTGGAGGCATGCAAGTCCCTGTTACCAATGGAAATTATGGTCGACCTCGTGCGATCTCTCCTACCGAAGACGGGGAAAGTGTGCCCAGATCGCATGAACATACTTGTGAGGTCCCTGGTTTCGGTGTCTTCATGTTTTCCCAACTTGGTGTTGCGGAACACGCGGCAAGCCATGATATTCGTCAGGCCCACTGCGGGGACCAGAAATATCGTTCGGTACACAGTTGGGATCCCATGAACGTATGTCATGATAAGCACCAACAGGTTACACACCATCGCAACCCTTATGGAAATTCAACGTCATCTATAAATATATATGTGCGCGACATACAAATAATAGTTCTGACCATCTTGAAGAATGGCCTTCGAAAACTGCGGTAGATCCTTGCCAGATAGTCCGAACCTGCCTACACCGCCGGTAACAGGACCTGTCGAGAGGAGGCGCCAGGAGATTGCGATGAAGACGCATGTATCGAACGCCGCGATGGCGACATTTGACGAACTCCCGTAGGGTTGGAAACCTGCAAACGTGCAATACTTCGTGTTCCCGATGTGTGTACCGGTAAGGCTCACGACGACCGTCAGTGACGTCCCGAGCACGGCGAGCCACATAACGAGAAAAGCGATTGTTATGTATTTATTTCCATTGTAAAGAGCGCGGACTCGGAAGAAGAACAAGAGAGCAGTGGCAGAGACAGCCGGGTGGTACAGCGCGCATGTGGCCTTCGAAAACGCTCTACAGTCCTCAATGGGTGCAGCTGCCAAGGAAGCGTTAGTAAAAAATGCTAAAGACAATGGTCAGTGGGATGAATTTACTCTCAAAGATGACGCTTGTGACTGAATATAAAAGAGACGTCCACCTATACCGACGGTGAGGGGGAATAGTTAAGCGGGCTCAGAGTAAACTATCCAACCTTGACACAAAGTAAACGACCGTCGGTACGTTGACCCTGTAGTTCTTCAGGAGTCTATAATCGGCAACAAGGTGAATTAGAATATCCCATACGAGAATCTGCGCAAGAATTGGTCAGGTTTCAATTTCAACAGCCACTCTACTAGGATACGAAACTTCTTACACCGAGCATGCCAACATAAACGTACGTCGTCATAGACTTCTGGTACGCCAGTTCTGGAGGCAAGAATGCCAGCGGGGTGAAGGGATTAGGGAGTTGCGACGGACTAATTTCTGGGGAATCCGCCATGTTGGTAACAGTAAGTGAGGCAAAGTCTGGAGAAATCCATTCTTGCTTCTCGCGGTTATATGGTATCCGGCGTAAATGGGGTATGTATAAATAGTTTGCAGGTTGCCTCTAGTGATGGATCAATCTATAGTATCAATTATTAGTCTGACTCTTACGCCAGAGCTCCGGTGATCGGTGATAAAAGCGGCGAACTTAAGTCAACTTGTGCAGATGTTGGTTGGTCCAATAGGGTGTTACCCCTCGAGTTCAGAAAGGCGCAACAGACAATACTTTAGAATAATCCGAGGGGTATCGATCTTCTGACGGCAGTGTGTATTTTGGTGGTTCCAGCTTGCAGTTGTAATATACATCCCCTGTGATCCATATTTCCCCAAAGCTTTTTATTAGATATATGTTTTTTTTGAAATTCATTTTTCCTAATATAAAGGAAGTCGAGCTTATATGTATAATGTATCGTTTGAGGATTCATCCCGCAGGAAAAGGTAAAACAAGTTACGAAACGGGATCGTGAAACTGTTATAATGCCACCTATAATATATAAGCAGGGTGTGCCTTGG
Source organism: Collybia sordida (assembly GCA_037014335.1). Classification (NCBI taxonomy): domain Eukaryota; kingdom Fungi; phylum Basidiomycota; class Agaricomycetes; order Agaricales; family Clitocybaceae; genus Collybia; species Collybia sordida. The sequence continues at coordinate 496,795 of JAYKXK010000009.1, read as the reverse complement.
TCTTACATAAATCGTCCGGTGTTACGTGCAATCCACGCATATCCATACCTATACTCACGTCCAACCAAAGGCAGGACCAATTCCATTCCTATCACAGCCATTTGTGGAATCTAGGCACATAGTCGAAAAATAACATGCAATAAAATAACAACGCGCTAAGATTTGTCGAAATCACCGCCATCTGTTTCAAAATGATGGAAATGTATTGAATAGAGGATCGAGTAATGGGTCACTGATCACTGGAGATTGTAAGCTGTAGCCCGAGCCTGCACTACCGTCATCTATTCCAACTTTGAACAGTCATTTGTACATGATTGTTCCTTTTTCCTGAATCCTGATTAAGTTCGTCAGCCTCAATTGATGGCACTGTGTGATGAGTCGCCCTTTGTGATTCTTTGCAGTGACATATTGTTACCCCTTCGCGCTGCGCGGAAAGGTGTCACATGGCGTATTATTGTGAGATTGGTAGCGCGTACGTACGAGGAACCCATGAATATGGACCCAATTTCATGTTTTTCACAATAAAAATTTGCGGTTAGAAGTATCAAGATTAAACGGAATACGTACGGCCAGGCATAGAACCGTAGATCTAAGGGATGAATACAGATAGATGCTGGGGGAAAGGAGAGGAGTCCACATATCAAAGACGAGATGCCAGGTGTGGACCACGACACGTCACATTATCCTCAAATATGGGGAATTTGTGTGCCTTGAAATTTATAGGTGGATTCGTTTGATGGACTTATTTTTGGAGATATGATAACATGTGGAAACCAAGAGAGTTATATAGTATCAAGTAAGTATTGAAATTTTGCAAAGGCAAGGGTCAATATTATGACGCAGTTGCCAAAATCAACAATTGAAGATTTTTGCCAAATAATCGTAAACGTTGAATCAGGATCGACTGTCCCTCAACTTCAAGTATAGCACGCTTTCATGCCAAGGTGTCTCCCTATTCAATTCCTCCCTTACCCTGTATGGGTTATCGGACGAATTATCAATACGGCCAGAGGATTTTTAACATCGTTTAGTTGACGTATTTATGTGTCAAGCACAGTCGTTTTGATGCTCTTTGTATTTCGAGTCTTTTCAGGCCTAATCTCTTCAATCACAACGATTCTGGGGCTACTCGTTATTGGATGGTTTTGCGACAGGTCTATAGGAAGGGGGGACCTGGTATCGTGTCACGTAGGTACGCATTGCGCCACACATCATTACTGATTGAAGCTGGGATACATATAATCAGATGAACCAGTTCTTCAAGGTGTTTACTTTGATGGGAGTGAAAGAGAAAGATGGTGAGAATTCGGTATCCTGGTGTGTTGCAGGTGCTGATAACCAACCAGGCCATAGCATCACACAATATACCCCCAAGGACAACATGAATTGCATTAAATCCGCTTATAATAAACCATGATCAAGTATCATTTGCGCATTTGGATGTAACAAGTATCCTAACTATCGATAATAAATCACGCGAAGAAACTCCAAATCCTGATACAATTTGACAACCCCAGACTTTGAAGGTTCTCAACTTACACATACGGTGCTGATCTGATATATGCAGTAGGTGTATGCGCCCCTCTTTCTTTTCCAGGACCCCCCCCCCCTCCCATCGCATAACCTCAAACCGTTGAGTGTTCCCTCGAGAGCTGCCGCGGTTTCTCCGCGGAATTCATACTCGACGCAATTTCGGTATCGCTATTATTGGGGGCAGACAAGTCCCTGTTCCCGATGGAAATTACGGTCGATCCCGTGCGATCTCTCCCACTGAAGGCAGGGGTAGTGTGTCCAGATCGCATGAACATACTTGTGAGATCCCTGATTTCGGTGTCTTCGTGGTTTCCCAACTTTGTTTTGCGGAATACGCGGCAGGCCATGATGTTTGTCAGGCCCACCCCAGGGACGAGAAATATTGTGCGGTACACGGTTGGGATCCCATGAACGTATGTCATGATGAGCACCAACAAGTTACACACCATTGCAACCCTTATAGAAAATCAGCGTTATTTACAAGCATATGTGGGATCGACCTACAGATAATAATTCTGGCCATCCTGAAGAAGAGCCTTCGAGAACCGTGGTAGGTCCTTGCCAGATAGGCCGAACCTGCCCGCACCACCAGTAACCGGGGCATTTGAGAGGAGGCGCCAGGAGATTGCGATGAAAACGCATGTATCGAACGTTGCGATGACGACGTTGGCCGAGCTCCCGTAAGGTTGGAAACCTGCAAATGTGCAATATTTCGTATTCCCGATATGCGTACCAGTAAGGCTCACGACGACGGTTAGTGACGTCCCCAGCACGGCGAGCCACATAATGAGAAAAACGACTGTTATGTATCTATTTCCATTATAAAGAGCGCGGACTCGGAAGAAGAACAAGAGGGCGGTGGCAGAGACAGCTGGGTGGTATAATGCGCAGGTAGCCTTTGAAAACGCTCTACAGTCGTTGATTGGTGCAGCTGCCAAGGAAGCATTAGTGAAAAATGCTAAAGACAATGGTATGTGGAATTTCTTTACTCTCAAAGATGACGCTCGTAACGGAATACAAAAGAGACGTCCACCTATAATGACGGTGAGGGAAGCAGGCTCAGAGTAAACTATCCGACCTTGATATATAGTAAATGACCGTCGGTACGTTGACTCGGTAGTTCTTCAGGAGTCTATAATCGGCACCAAGGTGAATCAGAATATCCCATACGAGAATCTGCGGTCAAGTTTCAACAACCCCGCTCTACTAAGATACGAAACTTCCTACACCAAGCATGCCTACAAGAACGTACGTCGTCATAGACTTCTGGTATGCCAGTTCCGGAGGCAAGAATGCTAGCGGGGTGAAGGGATTAGGGAGTTGCGACGGACTAATTTCTGGGGAATCTGCCATGTTGGTAACAGTAAGTGAGGCGAAGTCTGGAGAAACCCATCCATGTTTCTTGTGATTATATGGTATCTGGCCTAAATAAGGTATGTATAAATAGTTTCTAGGCTGCCCCTAGTGATGGATCAATCGTGGTATCAATTATCAGTCTGATTCTTCTGTCAGAACTCTGGAGATAAAAGCAGAGATGTCAACTTGGGCGGATATTGGTCAGTCCAATGGGACGTTACCCCTCGAGTCTAAAAAGGCGCAATAGACACGACTTCAGATCAATTAGTGAGGTGCCAATTTTATGATGGTGATGGATATTTTAACGGACAAGCTTCCAGTTGTATTCTAAGATATAGTTTTTTTTGAGATCCTTTCTCCTTGAAGGAAGTCAGGCTTAAATGTATTATTGGGTGACTTCCCGCAGACATTTAGGATGCAAAACCTAACCTAAATGCCTGTAAGCGAGCGATGCCAGGATGCCGGTTGTCAGGTACGCGGATTTAAAACCCAGCCATCAACCAGAGTGTCGTTCTAAATTTTAATCTAGGCATAGGGTCGGACCCCCCTTTCTAAACCTAAACACCATTCCTAAACCCTTTTTCAAACTCCGCCTGTCCATATTGAGTAAGACTCGCCTCGGCTATTCTCCCAAGTCGCTTGGTTTCCCCTTCGCCCAGCTGCACCACCCTGTTGCACACCCATCATTTGATTTGTCTACGGTTTAGGATCTTAAATCCTAAATATTTCTCAACCCCGACTCCGACGTGTTTAGGTTTAATCTAGGATTATAAACGTCTGCGGGAAGTCACCCATTCAAATTTGAAAAAGATAAAACAAGTCACAAAACGGGATCGTGAAACCATTATAATACTACCTATAATTTCCAGGGAGCCAAGAAAACTGTTGAACCACCGGAAACCGAAATAACGTGCCTTGATGTTGAATCACCAGGTGTTACATGCAATCCATTCCCATGTTCATGTCTAACTGAAAATCAGGATCTGTCTCATACGGCCATGCTTATTGGGCAGACACTCGCGGAATTCAGGCACCGAGTCGATAAATAGCATCACAGCTGACTTTTCAACGCTGGACATAATATAACAACGCGCCTAAATTTATTGAAATCACCGCCATCTGTTTCGGAATGACGGAAACATGTTGACCAGAGGGTCAAATAATGGGCTCCTGATCAGTGGAGAATGGAAGCTGCAGCCCAAGCCCCCATTATGGTACTGTTGAATAGCCAATCAGGTATATTTGATCAACTCAAAATAGTCAATTCCCACAGCTGAAGTCTCTTACTTATACGTCATACTTTTATAGACATGATAGTTCCCCTACTTAGAACAATTCAATCGTAGAAGACATTTCCTTCGACAGACGTGGCAACTTCTTCACCGAGCTTTTTTGATCATCAAATACCTGCGTCACTACCGAGGCTGAAGAAGCGTAGGTTCCCTCCCCCATTGAGTGAATGCAAACTCGACACGTCGTGGGAGATTACTCGATATTCAAGGCCAAGAAGGGACAACTTTGTCAAACGCGGAAATTCTTTGTACGCTAGGTTGACCATAATTGTGTATGTGTGGTATGTGGTATGGAGTAGATTGGTTTTTTAGTGTCAGGAAAAGAGATTATAGAATTTAAATATTGCCGGTATGAATTTGAAGATATGCGTGCTAAGAATTGGTTCCTACAACTGCCGGGGACTAGTAGGACCACTATACAAATTCTCAACCGAGAGTTATATTGCTCAAAGAACATCAGATTTATATTTATAGAATATTTTCAAGTGACACAGTGATTGACGACACCTTGAAGAACCGCTTCACTGAATGACCAATCACCAAGCATGTAACCAAGGATGTAATTGGCACAGCTGTCAAGGCCTTGAAGTGGGGTGACAGCTTGAAACAATGATTGGCGTAATGGGTTTTGGGGTACGTAAATGAAGTTTCGGGCCCGGGATTCTTAGAGGGCCATGGACCTCAATACACGAGTGACGCCTTATAATGGGATTGTTTTATTGATTTGGAGTGAATTGGATTGTGATTTTTCGAACGACTATCGCAATTGCATTGTTGAGAATATCATTTGTAAATGGTATTGTGGGTATGAATGACGAAGGCCTCCTCTCCCGACGATCGTCCAACCTCAAACTGCCAATACTTCAATATGTGGAAGTTTCTCCGACGAATTTTTGGTCGAAGGAACCTCGGTATCGCTAGCACGAGAGACATGCATATTTCCTACACTGATTGTATGCACCGTAGACCTATCGCGAGTAGCGGCGGCAAAAACGGGAGGGGTATAATGAGATTGCGTGGTCATGGTGCCAAGAATACCAACAGTGTTCCCCCTTTCGTAGTGTCCCAGTTTGGTATGGCGGAATACTCGGCAAGCCATGATATTCGTCAACCCCACTGAAGGGACGAGGAAGAGCGGTCGGTATATGGTAGGAATACCATGGCCAAAAGTCATGACCAAAACCAACAAATTACAAATCATTGCCACCCTAAGGGATAGTCAGGTGCCGTTGATAGTCGACATAGACAAAGACAACATACATATAATATTTCTGACCATCCTGCAAGAATGCTCTTGAGAACCTAGGAAGATACTTCCCGAACAGAGTAAACCCTCCCATGCTTCCACTATCACCCACAGGCCGGATAGTTGCCAGGAGGCGCCAGGAGATTGCGCCAAAGACGCACGTATCAAACACGCCGATAGTGATGTTAGACAAACTGCGGTAAGGCTGAAACCCTACGAACATGCAATATTTCGTGTTGCCGATATGGGCACCACTCAGACTCGTGATAAATGTCAGCGATGTCCCGAGGATGGCAAGCCACATCGTGAAGAAGATGGCAGTTATCCATTTGTTTCCACCGTAAACGGCGCGGACTCGAAAGAAAAATAAAAGGGCAGTGAACGATATTGCGGGATGGTAGGCAGCGCATGCTACTTTGGATAACGCATGGCAATCTTCGATTTGAGCGGCTATCGAATGTCGAGTAAGCACATGGAGAAACAATAACAAGGCAAGGACTTACTATCGAAAATCACGCTGATAATGGTATACAACAAAGAGCTCAATCTATGTGAACGTACGTGGGTGAGTAATTGTAAATCTTCACAAGTAGTTGCTAATCAAACCTTGAGAGATAGTACATTAGAGTAGGAACACTCATTCGATGTCGTCTCAGAAGTTTGTAATCCGCACCGAGATGGGTCAAGATATCCCAGACAAGAATCTACAAAAACAATTAGTGAACGATGTTGCGACCATACCGAGATCACTTACCCCAAGCACGCCAACCAGTACATATACTCTCATTGTTTTCTGGTAAGCCAGTTCGGGCGACAGGAACGCCATGGGGGTGAATGGGTTAGGAAGTTGCGATGGGTCAAAGTCTGAGGATTCCGACATGTCGATAATACTGGGTAGCGTCCAAGAACCTCTGAGTGGGGTGGTTCCTTTCGATTCCTGGAGTTCTGTTCCACTCGATACATAAGTTATGCTACATGTATAAATAGCTTCAGGCGATATGGACATTGATAGATCCTCCACGGTCCCATAATCTTGGCGCATGTCAACTTCGGAGACGAGTGATCAGATAAACCAATTATGTGAGGCTGTGTAATGACAACTCCAGGAAGAGCGTCAATGGGTTTTCGATGTATATGAATTATGTCCTCAGCCCGCACAGACAGTTAGCCCTGCGAGATGAAAACTTAGTTCAGAGGTTAAAAAGAGGTTCAGATCCATGACCAAGTTTTTTCAAACACACCTTCAATGATAGGCACTCATGGCTTGCGTTGAACTCCACAACCGTAATAAGGGCACGAGACCACAATACCTCGGACAAGCCATCCACGTTGACAGAAGCAAACGATGTAAATGGCTCCATGATGCTATGATTCGCAGATGTGACTGATTGGCGAAGTGAGGGTCTTCCGAAGCTCGTATTGTTTTAAGTCCGACGTTCTGCTATGGTTAGCTTAAAATCGGTAAGTGAAGTTTGATGCTGAGAAGGTACCTGTCACTAACAAAGAAGAGTCGAGGAAAGGTAAGTAATTGCAACTGTCAAAATTTCAAGCTTGCAAACGCACCGTCGCATATGAGAAAGAGTCCGAGATCCAGCTTGTTCGGACCACTACGAAATAAACTCCGTCTACTTGATTCTCGGTTACCATCAGTGTGCTGTCATTATAACGGCAGTGTGGCTACTTGAGGATAGTCTGTTTTGATATAAATGGTCATGAATGTGCGTTATCTCGCTCATGATAGACGCTAGAGCTTTCCAAAGTGGCCAAGGCAAAAAAAAACTCTTGTCAACAACTCGGTCCCACGATCATCGTCGCCATCTTGCCCCTGTTACAACCCATCTTGTAAACGGTGGAGTTCGTCTTCACAAGTTCAGCCATTCGAATGTCGGAAAAATCAGAATTACAATATTTGTTTAAATATGTGCATGTCAGTGCAAATAAGCCCATCAGCTTTTCGGCCGAGTTACAAGGCTCAGGAATCAGCTAAGTTAAGTTACATAAGTCACAACGATGATACGAGTAATTTTCACCCATAATCTTGACCATGGTTCCCAGGAGTGGCCATTACATATGTCTAAAATTACCACTGACCATCGCTGACGGGGATGATCACTGCTGGTAACAGTAGTCAGGTCTTCATGTACTGGCATAGATAACCACATCTGATGACGTTTATCACTGCTTACAACCACGGCAGCAACTTTCGCACACTTACAAGGATAATTATCCCTGCTGGCACCAATATGGTTGATAAGCACTGATAATCTTGGTCATAGCTTTTATGATGTCATAATCGCAATCACTACTGGCCAGTGTTGAGAGAGCTGATTTATCCTCAGTTCCCATAAGTGGGTTGAAGAGTTTTGTGATTGCTTTTGAGAGTAACCATAGGCCATCAGGGAATCCACCATTTCATAATTATCACCAAATACTGATAATTGTTGATAAATACTAGAATATCCATTTTATTGATAATCCAAGTCGCCTCATATAATTATATGGCTTTATTAGATTATATGAAGCAATATAAATTACTGATAAAAGTTCACCAATTATCACAATATATACATCAATATCGGTGCGAAGAAATCAACCAGGTTTCTTATGATTTAATGATAATATATAGACAAAATATGCATATAACTATTCATCAGCCATCCTCGAAATATCAAATATGCTTGAGAACTCTTCGGATTCCTTAACGACACTATGTGCTTGACCATCACTAGTGGTATGTAGTGGGTAAGGCAGTTGTATACAATCAAAACTAAACATACCGAACGCGGAGATATATACGATGCATTAGCGCATGAAACTTTGTTGGAGCGCGTTTTGTGAGCTCCCCCAAAAAGTCAACGTGACGTCGGTAAGTTGCTTCAAATACGCTGCTGTCAAAATCGGCAGGGATGCGGGGGCCCGTCTCACGTTCTTTGAGAGATGCATATACCTAACATAGACTAAAATCAACGAAGCAGATCAACCCATTCAATAAAAACGTACGCATGTTGCGACAAGGGCCAACATAGGAATTGGAACCTCTTTTTCTTCAGGCTTGTTAGCTTGTGATGATTTGAATTTTGACGGGAGTCGAGAACCGATTGATGAAGGTCCTGAAAAGAAAGTTTGTTCCAAAACAGATAATATTGCAGGGTTTTCGTATGGCCGAGATCCATCTACTGTTCGGCCTATACCCTTAACAAGATTGATGGGTATAATGGACACTGAAGTATAAGAGAAGCTAACATTACACACCTTTGTAGAATCACCAACATCTCCGGGGTATATGTAACATTGGTCGCGAAGCCATGCGATGGTGCGCGCTTTGTTGTCGTTTGAGAGTCCATATGTATTGGTAATGGTAGAAACTGCATTAGTCTTGGGTTTTACACGCCAAGCGCTGATGCGGCCACTTAACTATGTCGAGAAGTTAGTTTTAATAATTGACAGAACCCTTTGGTACATACGAGAGGAGAGAGAGCCTGATTATAGGCTACATCAATAGAGAGTCGCCGCACCATCTCGTTGTCATTAACATGTTTGGCCGCCTTGAGTAAGGATTTCCGTATGTACTCTACGGTTGCTGTAACACCGGGATAAGCGTCTGTCCACAAGAAAAATGCCCAAAGAAAAATGAATGAATTTTTTACGACTTGCTTGACACGATCGTGCTGGGCATTGAGTGATAATTTCTGAGGATCAACCAAAGCGGTCCAGGTGGGATATATGAGCGAGGATCTTGTCGAGCTGGCTGCTTGATGGTTTTCCTCCGACTTGACGTGGACAGCAACAGATGTTGTGGCTAATGGTGTCAAATGTTCGTGGTCAATCTTTTCAGGCTTGATGTGGATGGATGCGCCGGTTGGCCCGGGTTTGGGCGGTGCTAGATTAGGTCCTGGTTCGGCCCATTGGGGGCGCTAGGTTATTACAGTATCAGTATGTTAAAAATCCGGACGGGGAAGCGTACTTCGTTTTCGTGATTTTTTTGGCGAGTGCCATTTGTTTTCGAGAGCTTGGGTGGACACGGGTGAGTGGGGGTCAAAAAGGTAGTGCTCGGGGTTGTATTCTTGAATTTCAAATCTTGAGCGGCACGAAATTCTTTCTAATAAAAAATGAGTAATCAGTTAAATGCAAATGGCCTTGACCACAGTGAAGACATACTCTGAATTTACGAAATGCTTTTTTGGCCTCTATATCGTCTGAAGAATCCGAACTACTCTCATTGTCTGGCATAGGTAGCGGCATGGGAGCTGAGCGTACACCGGACCAATTTCTGTCATTGGAGTGGCCATCTTGGTTTTTGGACTCAATAAGGACCGCTTTTAGAAGTGACTTGTTAGTAATTTGGATTTGTGTGGGGCAGGATACACTCACCGTCAGTTGAACTTGTCGAAGTGTAGCTTCCTTGTCGAGATAGAGGGGGTAGATGGATCTCAGCCCCATCTGGTGTCCAGTTGGCACGCTTAGCAATATTTGAGAATGTATATATACTTCAGTCATCTAGTTTAAAAACACACCTCAGATTGGAGTTGAGCGGCAAGTTCTATTTCACCAAGATTTGCAAAAGAGAGGTCGTCGGATTCTCCCTGCTCAGCCTCCAAATCATGTGCAATGTCGGCCAGTTCTTCAATATCATGAGGTTGAAAATCATCGAGGTCGGCACTAGTTTCATCGTCGAGAAGGCTTGGAGTAAATGCAGGAGTCTTGCTTCGTGGAGTTAGTGTGGTTGCATGGGCAGGGCCACGTGAAGTTGGTGCGTATTTGGTTTGATCCTCTGCGTCCAAAGCAGGAGCTTGATATTTCCGCCTTACTGCCCACATTCTGACTCAGTACTGCGTATCAATGGGCTCAACATCCACCCACCTGGGCCAGGTATGTTATTCCCTCTGTAAATCTCTGTCCCTGCTTAAGTGCATTATTTACAGTCAATCATAATGGTGACTGCTTCATTTGATGTTTGAAACTCACCAGGTAAAACCCGGGCTTTCTTCATTTCACTTGACACTGGTTTAGTAACAGTATGGGATCGTAAACGCTTTTTCTCCCATGCTAAATCAACATGAATGTCCTATTAGGTATGTGTTTGATGTGAGTCACGGTTGAAATACTCACTTGGTTTATTAAGGAGTTTTGTTTTTGCACTTCGAGGCGCTGGGTGGTGAGCAGTGAGACAATTTATGGGGTTAGTCATGCTTCCAAGTGAGATGGACCTGAACTGACGAAGAATATCACTAGATGTAACATCGAGAGATCCCGAAGTATTTGCTAAAGGAACATCGTCAACCTCCGAATCATCGTCGATGATAACTTCTGCCTTTTTTTTGGCCATATCTGACTCGGACTTGGGAATTTGTAATGGTGAGTCAGGGCAATATTTGAGGCTGATAAATCGTGGTCTGATTTATGTGGTGCTATACAGTACTACCTTTTTTGCTACAAATCCAATTTGCTTTTGCCATGCCAAGCCAAATTTTAGTATGATTATTTGTACGGGCTGTAATAGTGAATTTCCATCAAGTCTTGCGCATTCTAGTCATCTAAGACAGACTGACATTCCTGCTTGCCGCTCGCTCTTTCTTGATGCTCTGGCCTATCTACCCCAACTTGATGATTCGGATTCAGAAAACACTGGCAACCATGACCGTGATGTCTCAAATCCAACCCCTGATCATCTAGACGACTTGGATTTAATTCACAACTACTATAATGAGGACGACTTCGACATGGATGAGTTTGGTGATTTGCTGGGGGTCATTCCATCAGACTCTGAGACAGACGACGATTTCAACCAAGACATTGGTTGGGAGCCACCTCCACCTCTTCCTACAAGTACATCTCCTTTCAATGTTCAAGATATTCCCGACGACGACAACATCAACCAAAACATCCCGTCAACTCAAGCTCGCCTTATCACAGAGGGCCGTTTTATCAGACATCCAACTATCATCACTTTTTGTGATGTTTATCCTCAAAGTTTAGCGGGTAAGCGCACTGCAAATTGCACCAAGATACGAAATCAAATGAATCTTGTTATATTTTAGGCACGCCCATTCAATCGTCGTTTCAAGCATCAAGCTACTATGAAGCGTACAAGAGAAAAATAACTGGCGAGGCCACTGTAGAGAATTGCTGGGCACCCTTTAGGTCAAAACTAGATTGGGAGGTTGCGCGCTGGGCTAAGCTTCGCGGTCCTGGATCGACTGCATTTTCAGAGCTTCTGGATGTCGATGGTGTAAGTATTGTTAAATTGATTGACCTAATCATACAGATCTAACGAATAACATGTATCCGAAGTTTCAGGAACATTTAGACCTATCATATAAAAACACCACCGAACTTAACCATCTTATCGACAAACTCCTCCCCTCTCGTCCGTGCTTTGAACGTCATGAAATAGTCATCGCAGGTGAAGCGTATGACGTTTATTTTCGGGATATCATAGCCTGTGTGCAGGTTTTATATGGCGACCCTCAATTCACATCATTCCTCATATTCACTCCTGAACGTCATTATGCCGATCCGGAGATGACCATTCGTCTATTTCATGACATGCACACTGCTAATTGGTGGTGGGAAACGCAGGTATGTGTTACAGGAACCCCACCACATCGAAATCCAACCAACTTACCATAATGTTAGAAATCCATCGAGCAAAACACTCCCGGGGCCACACTTATCCCAGTGATCCTTTCATCTGACAAAACGGTTGTGACCTTGTTTGGAAATAAGACAGCATACCCCATTTATCTCACTATCGGAACGCTACCAAAAGAGATTCGACGTAAACCATCACGCCACGGACACATTCTCATTGGGTATCTTCCAACAACTCGCCTCGAACAAATCACAAATCTTGCGTCACGCCGTCGGGTTGTGGCAAACCTTTTCCATGCATGTTTAACACGAATTGTTCTGCCACTCAAGAACGCAGGAATCTATGGTGTCAACATGGCGAGCGGTGATGGAGTTGTCCGAAGATGTCACCCAATATTTGCCAACTATGTTGGGGACTATCCGGAACAACTCCTAGTTACTCTCATCAAGAATGGAGAATGTCCTATGTGCGAAGCACCACATGATGAACTCGGAGCAGATTGTCACACCATCCATCCATTCCGTAACGTTGAGAAAATTCTTGACGCTCTTGCTTCTGTTGACGAAGGATCAACTACGTTCACGCGGAACTGTCGTCAAGCCGGGATAAAGCCTGTTTACCACCCGTTCTGGGAAGAACTACCGTATGTCAACATCTACCGTGCAATTACACCTGATATCCTCCACGAACTCTATCAGGGTGTGATGAAACATATGATCGCATGGTTGCTTGAGGTATATGGCCCCACTGAAATCGATGCACGCTGCCGTCGCCTTCCACCAAATCACAATATCAGGCTTTTTATCAAGGGTATCAGCACATTATCACGGGTCACCGGTCGCGAGCACGACCAAATATGCCGATTCATTCTCGGAGTTGTCATTGACTTACCCCTTCCAAACAATCAATCCCCAGCCCCACTTATCCGAGCCGTTCGTGCCCTCCTCGACTTTCTCTACATATCACAATACCCTATTCACTCAACTGAAACACTGTCTCGCCTTGACGAGTCACTACAACAATTTCATGACAATAAACACATTTTCATTGAACTCGGAGCCCGGTCCAACTTCAATTTTCCAAAGCTCCATAAAGCAAAGCACTACAGGACTGCAATCGAAATATTAGGCACCACTGACAACTACAATACTGAATACACCGAACGACTCCATATAGACCTTGCAAAAGATGCATACCGGGCAACGAATCACAAGGACGAATTCACTCAGATGACAAAATGGCTCGAGCGCAAAGAAAAGATTCAATTTCACCACGACTTTATCCAATGGCGGCTTGCCGGCGAACCTCCCCCCGCCAATTTCACCTGGCGTCCCCCTTTATTTTTTCATCATCCTCGCATCCAAATGACGGCTTGGCCAAGTGCTCGAGGGGTCTCCATTTCAGCGTTAATTTCACAGTATGGAGCCACCTTTTTTAAACCTGCCCTTGCTCGCTATGCCGTCCGCATAAATGATCCATCTCTCACTACAGCTGCGCAAGTAGAACGCTGTGCCCAAGATATTAACCTGCCATTCAACTCAGTGTCAGTCTACCACAATATCAAGTTTTGGAATCGAGATCCACAAGGCCGTGAAAACGCGCCAGATCTGCTTGATGTAGTTCATGTGAAGCCGAGTCGTTTGAATAGTCGAGGGAAAGTCATCCCAGGGAGGTTTGACACGGTTTTGGTGAATGATTCGGGTGCTGATGACACCTTCGCCGGGGTATCAGGTAAGGTGCATTCTTCTTCACATTTATTTTGATTAACAAGTGTACCCGGGCCAAGGCTTCCGTGTTGCTCAAGTCCGACTAATCTTCACGCTGAGCGACGCTGCCGTATCGTCATTGTTTACGGGAACAATCCATCCGCCACAACATCTGGCCTATGTGGAATGGTTCACGCCATTCAGAAATACCCCGGAGTCTAACCATTGGATGTATCAAGTCTCACGAAGTTTGACGGGTGGAGTGCGCGTCGCAAGCATTATACCAGTATCTGACATACATCGAAGTGTCCACCTCATCCCGAAATTTGGTCCCGTTGTCCCTCGTGAATGGACAAGCGCGTTTGTATTAGACACATGTAAATTCTTCTTCGTTAATTCTTTTCTCGATAGACATACTTATTTAACTTTATTTTAACTGCTTCCCTTTCCCGAAATATACCATTGAGCGCCAACAGACTGAGTGTTCACAAATTATATTATTTATGTATAATATATCAACGGAGTGCATAGATTGAAGTTCGTCAATATCGGAAATATGAGTTTTACTCGATATTACATGTGAAATACTGACAATATCAGTTTTATCAATATTGTGTTGATAATTGTCTAATGACGATTTCCCTGATGAGCATGCACGCATTGCCACCCCTTGTGGTGGTGATTACTATTTTTAACTTCTGCAGGTAAATATCACTGGCAATATGGAAGAATACGCACTTCCGATACAGTTGTCCAGTAGTTTTGATGCTGTCAACTAATGATAGGTGTCGATTACTTTGGGATGTTCCTGGTCACTGCCAGCATAGCATTTTATGCCATGATCGTCCAGGCTGATTGGAATCGCGCAAATTGTAGCCAAAATGATCGTATTGATATACATTACATTACAATATGCATAGGAGATTAAGTAGCTTATGACTTTGTATGAACTTTGGTAAGTAACTGGTTCAATTTACGCTGAGTGGTAGTGTTGTTTTCCTTGACTTCATTCGCCAGTCCTGCAATGTCCTCCTTAATACCAATAATCTCATATCGCACCGAGTCCACATCACTATTGTTATTGGATGCGATGCGCCGCCTTTTCAGTGGTTTCTTGTTAAGGTCTTCACGAGATGGCGATATATTTTTACGAATGGCTGAGCACTGAGATCCATTAGCTTTAAAGAGCATCATCTATGATTTTACGACTTACTGGTGCTGCTGCCTGCATCGTGTTAAGAACACTCGTCCCTCCAAACTTTTTCTCCAGCTGTTGATGCCCTCATCAATGAGTAAACAACTATTATATTTACTATTTACTGATTGAGAAAATCGACGCACCGGTTTATTGGTTGCCTTTGGGCGATAGTACCGAGAGGGGGCAGTTGTGGAGGAAACTGGAGAAGGTGTTTTTCCGATTCTAATGGGTGGGAAATCGGAAGATTCAGCTTCTGATTCAGTGCGAGAATTGGAATCTAAAGTAGAAGGGGACTGATGAGTTGCATATTCTGATAGGAGGGAAATCATAAAACCGAGCTCGGGGGTCTTGTTACGGTTTCGAGAAGTTTGCGATGCTGCTCGAGAAGTTTTGCAGAAGAGTGGGATAGGGCGTTTGAGGGGGCGATCCATTTTGGTGGTGGGTTCCAGCCATCCTGGCTGCTTATATGCTCAACAGACAGCTCCGCACAGGGTTGGGATTGGGGCCTTGCGGAGCCACTGCGTCACTAGGAAATCAAGCAATCCATATATTATCACGCAAAAACTTGGCAATCACATGACCATTCCCATCTCGCTCTCTTGTCGCACCAATAAAATAGGTTTATGCCTATGTAGATTCTAACTACGCTTTGATTAGTTTTAGACAAGTATCAGGTATTCATTAGTACATTGCATTGATAATTTATTCTTCATAACAACTTGTTTATGCGCAAAAACATGTCACTATCAATTGTGTCTATAAGGTAATGCGATCTCCCAGTGGACTCAAAAACAGGACAAAGGAGAGCTCCTCGAATAATATAGTCCATTAGAACAAATGAGGAGTCCTTGGCTTCTGTATAGATCTGACAATTCTCCCACATTGTATTCGGTTTCCATTTGGTTTTAGAGAATTCATGAATCATTGCAATATCAACCACCTTTCCAGAAGGTAATTGACACCGCAATAATGAGCGAAGTCGAGCAACTGTAACTCCAGGACTATCCTTATTAATAAGCACACAGTCATATCGCTGGGACTGGTGAAAATTAGGATTGCAGCGCATAATGTCGCGAGCTTCTGTCCAGTCCTCTTTGGATTGATATACAAGGTTGACGCATTTAAATGATTGAATCTGCTAAACATGAATAAAATTTCTCCAGAATAAAAAGCATGTAATTACATACATAGACCATATCCACGCTGTATGGGACTTCCTCAGGAAAGCAATGTAGAAGAAAAGATCTTAGGCGGTTGGTAAAAGAATGGTAATCGCGATCACTCGTTGGTGCAAACATCTCTTCAAGGCAGCAAGCACTCAATCGAGATCCATTAGGGGAGCCAAAAGTCCAATGCTGTCCAGGACTGCCCTTTTGGACTTCTGGATCATCCTCAGTATCGCTTTGGGCTTGCATGTTGCAGGCTTTTTTGTTACTATCAATAGCCATGCGAATCTGGGCAATCGCTTCATGAACTTCATCGATTTGGGCCATCTGGATCCACAAAGCATAATGAATAAAAATCAAGTAACAAGACAAGCATCAAGCACGGCACCTGTTTCTCTGGTTCCTTCCCATTTGTCTGGTTGTATGCTTGGGCTGCCTCCTGCTGAAATCCCTCCCCTGGCCGAGTAGATGTGTTATCAGTAGTCCCTTTTTGGCATATATCTGCGACAATATGGGACACCCAGTGTTGCTTAAAAAAGTCAAAACTTTTGTTGTAATCCCTTGATACTTTCTAACACCTAGAGATAAGTAATTGAAAAGTAAACAAAGACTCTGGAGGATCGGCATACCAAACAATATTTTTGGTAGATCTTGATTAGATCTTCTAGATGTTTGAGGCGTCGATCTGTCATGCATCGCAGTCCAATCATTATACGATATGATTGATACACTCGAACACAGTGTATCAATGATGAATTTTTGGGGAGAAGCTGTACAATGCATGGAAGTATGCACTGAGAATTGAATGGGTTGTGAGATCGTAATCCTACCCCCGAATAAACTGCAACCTACCTTTAAAATGTCATAGAAACTCTGACCATCTGTGTACTGAATTGTCGATACATGATTGAAGTGCTTCAAATTCTTCCAGCGAGGAAATTTGCGCATACTAGATAAAATCTTAGCTTCGAGCATCAAAAAGTCGGTTTAGCACAATACAAAGGCATACTTTGAGGTCAATTCTCCTAATTGCTTGTTTTTCTTTAGAACCTTGAGAATAAGCTCCCAAAGATGCTTCCCCCACTTTCCTAGGTCATCGGAATGTAATGTATCATATGAACATGCTGCATAAGGGTCTGAGAACCGAAAGTCCCATAGAAAGTGCTAGATAATCTATTGAGTTACTATAAAAGGCATTTGATGGTCGCTTACTTTGATGTTGTGTAATCCATGGCTTTGAAGGATTTCTTCCTTAGCAGTTTTTGAGGTCGCAGTTGAAGCATACTCAATAACAGAGCACATGGACTCAGATGTTCGAGTCTCAAATGATTTAGTAATGCAATGAAGTTCTGATTTTGGCACTAGACACTTTGGACAAGGGTAATTGGCAGTTGCAGCTCGACATGCACAGAAATAGGAAGCTTCTTCGCCATCCTGCGACTCAATAAGGATCCCAGGATAGAGAATCCGCTTTTTGCCATCATTACAAAGGTGGGCTTCTCCAACTTGTGATCGATGTTTCAGAGATGCAAAGATGCGATTGAGAATTTTTTGGTATACTTCTCGCTTGAACTGGGCAAATTCTAAAGTTTCCGGTGCTGAACGACTACTTGGATCTGTTGGATCTTCAATCTTTTCATAATAGTAAGTTGCGACCATGATTTTAGCATTTTTTGGACAACTTACAATCGGCATGTAGCCTAATAGGATTCCACCTCCATTCCCTGATGCATTTCGAATGTTTCTTGGAAGCCAGGCTGCTCGTAAAACCATTGGATATTTTTTAACTCGTCGTGTAACTAGCCCTTTGTCGAGCCAAAAGTGGAGTGGGAGATAGCTGTGAGGATATGGCCCATTATCGGGGAGTGAAGACTCATTGGCACATTAGCTCCAATATTTTTGATTTTCACAATTAGAATCGTTACTTACATCAACTTTCCACCAAGTGTCAGCAGTATTTGGTTCATCAATAATGCGATCCTCAAAATTCCTTGAGCGATCACAATAGATCTTGCGAACAGAGTTCCAGCAACTGAACATTGCGAGAGACTCATCCTGGATCAAATTAAGGATATACTCCCAAGGATCATGATACTGAAACTTGAATTCCTGATACTTCCCATGATAGATTGCTGAAACCTTTTCCTGCTTGAACTGGAAAACAACTTGTAAGCATGCAAAAATATACCTGGATATAAACGATCTTGCCTGTACTACATATTCTCGAGCCTTGTTGAGTGTTTTCTGCATTTCCTTGTAGGTGTGGATCGTGAGATGGGTTCCACCAATTGACCATTCTTTGCTAAATCCAGCCAACTGCCGATCAACAAGATCTTTTGAGAGTAAGCCTTTGACAGCTGTTTCTGTGTATTCAAAATCAGCAAGGGTTCGGAATGGTGCCCAGGGCCGTTTTATGGGAGTTGGAATAGATACTGGTTGCTGAGAAGAAGGCGATGCACTCTCTGATGCAAGGGGTATAATTGTTGCGGTAGAATCAATGCTATGAGGGTGTGGAATAATTTTGATGTAGACATCGGGTAAGTAGGGCCCAAAAATCTTGTCGGTCAAGCACATCGATGAAATCGCAGCTAGGCAAGGGTTATAATGTAGAACAATAGATGAAATCAACCAATCCTCACATTCAGGAGCTGTGTCCACTGCCATTGCATTCACCACATTCGGTTGACTATTCTCGTCATCCAAAATCAAAGCTTGGCCATAAGAGGTAGGCTTTATATTCTGCCTTAAAAAAATTAGGATATTGAATGTATTTGGAAAACTTGAAAGGAATTACTTCAATAATCGATTTGCCTACGCCCAGTTTACCAGAATGTATTTCAGGCTCCTGCCAAGTTGCTACCTCCTTTGGGAGGTGAAGGTTTATATGGCCTTTTTGCGCTTCACTTCTTAACTTACAAGCAGCCAGATGCTTGTTAAAGCCCCGCTTGTCGCGATTTATCTTGCAATAGGGACAGTACTGGTATGTATTGGAAAACTGGTGCTTGAGCGATTTTTGTTGTCCTTCTGCTCGCGATGGGCGCGGCATGGTGTTGGTACTAAGTCTGACCAATTAGTGCACATTGATGCGTGCATACCCCAAAGTGGCAACTGCCTAGCAAGTTATGGTATGTCGTCATATAGTGGGGCACTTGTTCTATAAATACCAAAATGATTATGCAGGACGCATTTACATTCACACAACCTACAATTACTCTTTTTAGTCTGAAATGTCCTCTTCCTCTCAGGATACTCAACAAGATTCACAGCCTCAATCATACTCTCCTCCAATTCTGCTCAGTGTTACCACTACTCCGACAAAACTAATTGCAGTGCATGTTTTTGGAGTTCAGCGACCATTTTGATTGTATCACCATTGCAGGCTGCTCGTCAATTCCAACTTGATAAGAGTCAAGTCCAGTATGAGAATCAAATTCTGCGACGAAAACTTGCAGATATTCTTAATCAGAATGACGATAGCACCAACGATGAAGGCCCAGCCTCCAAAAGGCACCGAAAGAATTATCCTGACCACTCTGATGATAATGAAACAAGTGACGAAGATCTGGTTGTTGGTGCAGGCCGCAAATTTGTTATTCTTTACTCCCCTTGGCTTCAACTGGGAGAGAAGGTTTTCTCCGTCAAGTATGATCCAGAATGGGATGAACAAGAGCGCTTCGAGAACAATGATAACAAAATTCAGGGACAATTTCGCGAGGTGATAGAGGCACTAGGAGTGCAGCCAACTCAAGATATCTCTTCTGAAGCCTGGATTGCAAAGGCAGTGAGTCGGTCACCACCTACCAGTATTTGAAAAGTCTTATTAATTAAACACAATGATTTAGTTTCTAAAGGGGATGAAGGGACAGCGATCAAATACAGCAACTCGCCTTCGCCGCAGCTGCGCATCACTTTTTGGTGCATCCGAATCAGATATGCTTCGTGCTGAGACACGAAAGGATAAATTTCGTGGGTGCATTGGGTGGATTGATAATGGGTTCGGCTCTGGATCGTATTCAAGTATTGAGGCTGCAATTCTCTATAAGGACTATTCAGGTAGTTCTGATATCAAAACTATCTTTTTAAACCCAGTCCTCATGTGGGTGAGTCGCATTCTGGTTGTTTCAAACTCTTTGAGTAATATATTGACTTTTCAATGGTTCCTTAGGTTTTTGTTGCAATTATTCGGGGCCCAACTGCAGCGAAGGAAATGATGAATGGGATTTCAGGAAACCCAAAGACAGATACTATGGCTCAGCGGCATGGAATCCGAAATATTACACCAGGAGCTATAGCAGGGGCTGCAGTGATGGTATACTACCTTTTTGCTATCTCTTTTGGTCTTTCATAAGGCATAACCCCAGACTCGGTGGACACTTTCATCGGATGAACATTTGCAAAGCACTGGTGCAAATACTGGCATCAACTACATGAAAAATTACGAGGAATACCTTGAGATTCTCATTACTGGGCTACAGAGAAAGAAGAAAAGTGTTCTCAATATTTTTCGAGAATGGGACAAGCATGTTTTCCCCCATTCAGATTCAAGCCTAGTGGGGGAACCTGTCGTGCTGAAAGTCCCAAGTTCAGAGGGATGATGAACATGCTGGAAGATGACGAGTCAGAGGGGCCAAATTTTACTCAGTAGTTGCTTTTATTTTGGAATTATAAACCAAGTAGCATTAATATGAAACAATACAAAGAATTAGTTGCCATTGAAGTCGGTACTCATTATATTCAATGTGGGAGAGGCAGGGGGCGCGGGGAGGGTTTGACTAGCAAACGCCAAGCATAAAGCTCGTCGTTATACAAGGAGAGGGCGTCATTGGACAGGTAGAGGTTGGGGAAGGGCGAGGAGGGAGGCTGGGGAGTGGAGGGGGGGCTAGGACACCGCCGTTGAACGGGTGGGGGCCGGGACAGCGAGGAGGGAGGCAGGGGAGCGCGGAGAGGGTCTGGCCAACAAACGACGAGCTTCAAACTTGTCGTTATACACAGGGAGGGCGTCATTGAACAAGTAGTGGCTGGGGAAGGGCGAGGAGGGTTGGGCCAGCACAACAACGAGCTTTATGCTCGCCACTTTACAAGGGGAGGATGTCCTTGAGCGGGTAGAGGCTGGGGAAGGGCGAGGAGGGAGGCAGGAGAGTAGAAGGGGGGCTTGGACGCCGGCGTTGGACGGGTGGGGGCCGGGATAGCGAGGAGGGAGGCAGGTGAGCGCGGAGAGGGTCCAGCCAACAAACGACGAGCATAAAGCTCGTTGTTATGCACGGAGAGAGTGCCGTTGGACGAGTGGGGGCCGGGAAAGGGAGGAGGGAAGCAGGGGAGGGTTCGGCCAGCAAATGGCGAGCTGCAAGCTCGTTGTTATGCGCAGAGAGGGCGCCGCTGAGCGAGTAGAGGCTGGGGCAGGGCGGGGAGGGAGGCAGGGGAGTGGAAGGGGGGCTTGGACGCTGGCGTTGAACAGGTGGGGGCCGGGAAAGCGAGGAGGGAGACGGGGGAGGGTCCGGCCAGCAAACGACGAGCTTCACACTCGTCGGTATACGAAGGGAGGGCGTTGTTGGACGGGTGGGGGCCGGGAAAGCGAGGAGGGAAGCAGGGGAGGGTTCGGCCAGCAAACGGCGAGCTGCAAGCTCGTCGTTATACCCGGGGAGGGCGTCGTCGAACGGGTAGAGGCTGGAGAAGGACGAGGAGGTAGGCAGGGGAGTGGAGGGGGGGCTCGGACGCCGTCGTCGAACAGGTGGGGACCGGGATAGCGAGGAGGGAGGCAGGTGAGTGCGGAGAGGGTTCAGCCAACAAACGACGAGCTTAAAGCTCGTTGTTATGCGCAGGGAGAACGCCGTTGAACGAGTAGAGGCTGGGGCAGGGCGGGGAGGCAGGCAGGGGAGAGGGGGGCTCGGACGCCGTCGTTGGACGGGTGGGGGCTAGGTCAACGAGGAGGGAGGCAGGGGAGCGCGGAGAGGGCTCGGCCAACAAACGACGAACATAAAGCTCGTCGTTATGCGCAGGGAGGGCGTCGTTGGACGGGTGGGGGCCGGGAAAGCAAGGAGGAAGGCAAGGGAGCGCGGAGAAGGTCCGGCCAACAAACGACGAGCATAAAGCTCGTCATTATACACAGTGATCGGGTAGAGGCTGGGGCAGGGCGAGGAGGAAGACAGGGGAGTAGGGGGAGGCTCGGACGCCGCTATTGAGCGAGTGGTGGCTAAGACAGGCGCAACGGGAAGACAGGCGAGCGCGTAGGGTGTACGGGCAGCCAACGACGAGCAGCGGTGCGGGTTGTGGAACGCGTAGAAGACGTTGTTGGGCAGCAGAGGGTTCTCGTCCGCATCCTGCAAGAGATCCTATCAGCTCAACTAATGCATGAACTAAAATAATTGCTCACCCCATCGATTCCAAAACACCTATATCCCAATTGTCCAAACCATACTCGCAATGAATGATCTCTATTTCTTCCTGTAATGGTACAATAGCAAGGCACCGCACTGTACGCGTGCGACCACCAAATACATGCGCGCGACGACCCGTCGAAAGATCCCAGATTCAGATGGTGCGATATGTCGCGAGGCCGCAGCAGAGAAAGGAGGTGACAAAAGAGTAGGGGAGCGAAGGGGGGTCTGGTGGCACCTAGTAGAGGCTAAAACCTTAAGTTAGTGCGCAGGTTGCAGGCAATAGAATGTAACATACCAACCCAGTTCCCAAAACTCCAAAAAAACATGGAAAATTCTCTTCATTGAAAGTTTCAGCTCAGTGAGAAACAGATACCCTTGGTAGAGGGAAAGATAGCAACTAGCAGAACAGGGAGCAACAAGGTTGCAGACCAGAATTCCGAGCCAAAAAGCAAGTGCACAGCCGGCTCTTGCAGGAGCGCACCCGACCTGTCGAGACTAGGCCCAGCAAAAATCGCATCCCTACACAAGAGCCTTTGCCCAGAGTCACAAGCCTAATGGGCAAGGTGGTCTGCAAAGTCAAGTATGGTGGTGGTGTTTTGAAATTTGCGCAAGTGACACGCGCTTGCCTTAAATCCCGCATAGCCCTGGAAACGTGGGAACCTCCCACAAACAGTCCTATCTCGCATTCAACCACTAATCATGCCACTTCGGGGGTCCAGGGGAGCCAGCCTAGCTGTTATCACTATATTCCAGGGTCTAGAAAACTCTCCAGACCTCCTAGATCTCCTTTCATCAACTTCAATTGCTGAGATTAGGCAATTATTCACTGCAACTATATGCACACAATTCAATCAGCAATTTCTAGAGTCAATTGTTGACTTGAAATCACTCTCCTTGGAAGATATTTTTTCTACATTGTCTGGCTGGTGGGATTCTCTTGATCAAAGTTTGAAAAATTCACTACCAAATACCCAAGCTGCATTTGCCACCAAAATATCACTTAGAAAAACCATGCGGCGTGCAAAACAAACCCTTTTACACCAAATTGGGCTTGACTGGACCCCAGCCGATCGAGAAACCTATCTAAAAAATATTCCTAGTATATCTGCCGACAAACTAGATTGCCCAAACCCTCCCAAAGGTGTATGGGTTGTTGAAAACACTCAAATTCTTTCGCTATGGAAGGATTTTCTGGAGAATGGAAAGCAGCCAGACAAGCGCTTGCGCCGGAAACCTTTGGTTATGGTCAATTATAAGGCAGATTTCATTAATATTCCCAAGGATCAGAGCAGACTGGTCTTTGATCAAAAACAGGGTCATCTTGTTCTTGGAGTTTTCAGGGAATTTATTAGACATCCAGGCCTCTGTTGGGGCAACTTCGCCGAGTTACCGACCAAGGGGATTCCGAGTGAGGGAGGCCGAGTGAAGGAAACCCGAGTCGGGAATTCAAGTCGGAATACCTGGTGGAGGAGATCCTAAGTTAATCTATTCGTTGTATGGTACACATACTACATACCTGGTGGAGGAGATCCTAAGAGAATACTCTAAGGGTCCTCCAGCCAGCTCATACATGTTATATACGACGTTCCTACATTAACTACACGTTCCCGGAACGGTACGACGACACGCGTTGTCGGTAAGGGATCACGTGGGCGCGCCATCGTGGTCCCGACAAGTTGCGCGTACGTTCGGGAACGACGGGGTGGGGTCGGTAATGAGTGCGGTGGTAAACGAAGGTGGTTGTAACGAGTGTGTGAGTCGGGTTTGACTCGGGGTGGTGGTCGGTAATGACGAGTCGGTAATTAGGGAGTCGGGGAGTGAGGGGTCGGTGACGTGAGCGTTCGCGAACGTTCGTGTGGTCGGAAACCTTGTCGGGTTCGGGGAGGTGAGTCGGAAAAGTGAAAAGGAAGTCGGTAAGGGGGTTCCCCTTACATTACCCCCCCTCTAGGATTGTGCGGCCTCGCGCAATGGTCGAAACGGAATGGAGTTGAATTGGGCACGCGGGAGTCGTCGGGGTGCTCGAGGGTTTGCCTTGTGGAACTCGCTGACCAGTTCATCTGCATGAACATTCTCGGCGGGTTCCCAAGAGTTGTGTTCGTACCCGTATCCTTTCCAGGATACGAGGTAGTACAACTTCCCCCTGCTGACCCGACTATCCCGTATCTCTCCCACTTCGTACTCCACCTCGCCGTCTACCAGCACAGGCGGTGGGACTGTTGTCGGTTTTCTTCCCGGGATTGGGTCGGTAGGTGCGGGCAGTAATTTCACAACGTGGAATACCGGGTGGATGCGCGCCATAGACCTCGGTAATTTCAGTCAGTATGCGTGTGTGCCTATCCGTTCTGTGATCGGGTAAGGCCCTACATACCGATGAGCCAGTTTTCTTGTCGGCCGACTGATGGGAATGTCGGTGGAGTCCAAGTACATCAAATCACCGACCTTGTAATCAGGTGTAGGTCGGTGTCGGCGGTTGTAGTATCGCGCCATGTCGTCCTTAGACTTGGCCAATGCAGATCGGGCTTCCTCCAGCGTGGTCTTCATTCGGTCGGTAAATTCCCCGACCGTCTCAAGCCGGGTTTCTGCTGGTTGGGGTTCAAATCCCATCCGTGGGTGGCGTCCCGTGTCTAGGAAGAATGGCGTGTGTTGCGTCGCCGAGTGGATGTGATTGTTGTATTGGAATTCAGCGAGTGGTAGTAGTTCGGACCAGTCGTCCTGTCGTTCTCCGACGAATAACCTCAGGTATTGCTCGAGTTCTTGGTTTACCCGCTCGGTCTGTCCATCTGTTTGGGGGTGATAAGCGGTGGACGCGGTCAACTTGATACTGAGGAGTCGGTAAAGTTCTTGTGTGAATTCCGCTACAAACTGTGGTCCCCGGTCGGAGACGACCGCGTTCGGTAATCCGTGGTGCTTCCATACTTCCTTTAGATATAGTCGGGCTGCCCCAAGAGCGGTTATCGTGGTGTGGGTCGGGATGAAATGGGACCTTTTTGCTACCGATTCCACTACCACCATAACTGCGTCAAATCCCGACGATTCGGGAAGCGCACCGATGAAATCTACACTAATCGTTTCCCACCGACTGGTCGGGATCTCGAGTGGTTTGAGTTCTCCGATTGGAAGTTGGCGCTGTGCTTTGGTTCGAAGGCATAGATCGCATGTCCGACAATACTGACCAATGTAGCGGGACATCTGCGGCCACCAATAGTTTCGGGATACCAACTCCAGTGTTTTCCAGCGTCCAGCATGTCCCGCGATCCGAGTGTCATGGTGTTGTTGTACGATGCGTCGGCGGAGGTCTGCGAAGTTGGGAACGTAAACCCGACCTCTGAAATACAGTACCTCCTGTTCCTCTCGCCACTCGGCGCTGTGTACTGCCTTGCCCTTTCCTTGTCGGAGTTTCTTCGCCGCCTCTGCCACCGCGTCCTCCAAGTGTCCACCTCGATTTCCGCGTCGAATATCCTTCAGAATGTCCCTTTCCTCTCCTTCCGCTCTTATCCCTTCTAATGCGCGCACCGCAAACAGTTCGGGTTTCAGGAGGATGACGTCTTTGTTATCTTCCGCGCCATTCGAGTGGTCCGCTCGTCTCGAGAGCGCATCTGGCTTGCCCATACTTCGTCCCGGCTTATGGTGTAATGAAAAGTCGAATCGGGATAGGTATAGTGACCAGCGAGCTTGTCGGCGGTTGAGTTTCTGTGCCGACCGGAAATATTCCAGGTTCTTGTGGTCGGTCCAGATCTCAAACGGTTGTCGGGCGCCCTCCAAGAAGTGTCTCCATTCCTCCAATGCCCGAATGATGGCCAGCATCTCCTTGTCGTGGATTTCGTAGTTACGCTCCACCGAGTTGAGACTTTTCGACATGAAGGCCACTGGGTGCCATTTTTCATCCTCCCGACTGAGTTGGGACAGTACTGCTCCTGTTGCAAAATCCGACGAGTCGGCCTCTACTCGGTATGGGCGGTCGTCGTCGGGGAACATCAGTACGGGTCGGGAAGATACACGCGCCTTTAATTCGTCAAAGGCCAACTGTTCTGCTTCACCCCACTTCCATACCGCGTCCTTGCGCGTAAGGTCAAAGAGTGCGCGCGCATGGTGAGAGAATCCTTCGATAAACCGACGATAGAAGTTAGTGAATCCTAGGAAGGATTGTACTTCCTTCTTGTTAGTCGGAGTCAGCCATTCCACAATCCCACTAATTTTGACCGGGTCCATCTCCGTCTTACCCTCTGAGATGATAAGTCCCAAGTACTCGATTTGCTCCTGTTCAAACTCGCACTTGTCTAGTTTGAGGAAGAGTTTGTGTTCCCGACAACGTTTGAGTACTTCCCGAGTAACACTTTGATGTTCCGCTCGGGTTTTCGTGTAGATGAGTATATCGTCAATATACACGCATACTACTCCTGCTGCGATGAGGTCCTGAAAGATTTCGTTCATCATCGTTTGAAACGTCGCGGGTGAGTTCGTTAGTCCGAAGAACATTACTAGCGGCTCGAACAAGCCTCTATTCGTGCGGAATGCCGCCTTCCATTCGTCCCCTTCCTTTATCCGAACGTTGTTGTATCCCCACCGAACGTCTAACTTGGTGAAATACTTGGCTCCGCGTAGTTGGTTGATGAGTTCGGAAATCAAAGGTAGCGGGTACGCGTTCTTGATGGTCATGGCGTTGAGTACTCGGTAATCTTGGACTGGTCGGAGTGACCCGTCCTTCTTCTTAATGAAGAAGAAGGGGGCGGCCATTGGTGATTTCGAGGGGCGAATGCGTCCCGACGACAAGTTCTCCTCCAGAAACTTGTCTAACTCCTCTTGTTCTGTTACCGACAAGGGGTACACCTTGCATGAGCGGGCCTTCGCGTCGGGAATCAGTTCGATAGCGTGGTCCCATGGGCGTTTGTCGGGGAGCGCGTCAAACGATGTTTTGGAGAACACGTCTTCGAACTTGTGCAGGTAGGCGGGGGCCGACTCATGGAATGTCCGAACGGGTTTTGCATTGCGATGGAAGGCCTCGGCCAGTCGTTGGGAGATGTTCGGGATAGCTCTACACATTTCCTGTGGACCTTTTGTCGTGCTTCCCGACTGGTCGGGTGGGTGTAGTGTCACTGCAAAAATCCGATCGCCCTCCTCTAGTAACTCGGAGAGAGGGTTCGGGTTTTCTGAGTCGGTGTCGGATTCCTCTCCTTCGTCGGTACCCGCATTCGGGAAGAGTCCAGCTCGGCATGCATTCAGACGTTCTCCCGCTCTTCGCTTCTCCTTGGTTTCCGCTTTGATCTCTTCAGTGCAAACCCGACACTGGGCTGGGCACCGACTGAGTTTGACCTCGTTCGTGGCCCAGTCTATCTCCGGGTTGTGCTCCTTGAGCCAAGTGTAGCCAAGGATAAGGCTATGAGTTCCCAGGTGGGTGACAGCAAAGGTGGTGCGTTCCGAGTGGCCCTTGTACCGTAAGACCAACTCCGTTACTTCGCTGATAGATCCCGCCTCATTTGCCGTTCCATCGACGTTGTACACTGGAATGGCTCGTTGGAGTTTCCGTGTACTTAGTCGGTGTTTTTGGACGAAGTTCCGACTGATGAACAGCCCCGTGGCTCCTGAGTCTACTAGACCGACCGTACTGAAGGTTTCTCCGGTGTCGGTGGTTTGGAGTTCTACCTTGAGGTCTAGCGACCTGGGTCCCGGAATTGCTGCGACCTTATACTCCTTGGGGAGTTTGCGCTCCCAACGCGGGATTCGAGTTTTCCGACTTGTCGGGGATGGTGGTACGACTTCGGTAGTGGGTTTGAGAGTGTCTAACGGGTTATATATTTCATCCACAGTAAGACACTCGTATCTACTACCGCTCGTCAGCGGGGGCGTACTGTTCACCCGCTGCGAGTCGGAAAATCCTCCCCATTCTCCTCTATCCCTTCTCCTGCGCCTCCCGCCTCTTCCTCCACAACTCGGTTCTGCGCTATTTGCGCGTCAAGGTCCGCCAAGGCCTCTTGGATCCATTCCTGACGTTCGTCCGGCGTCATGTACCGTGTGTCGAATGCTCGGGGGCAGTCCCGTCTAAGATGCCCCTGTTCGTTGCAGCGGAAGCATAGGATCGTTCGACCCCGGGGTCGGTTGATGTCTATGTCCATTGGGATTCCCTGTGGGAGCGTCGTTACGGGGGCGGGGAAGGCGCGGGGTGGCGGAGGGTTTGCCTGCGGTGTGGGCCTGGGCAGCGTTCGAGTCGGTATTTTGGCGAAGGAAAATCCCGACTGGGTTGTTGTCGGGTTTCTTGTCGGTCGCGTGCTCATGAAGGCCTCGTTGTCGAGTCGGTTTTCGTCACACTTCATGGCGGTGGCGTACCAGCCTTCGGGATCGCTGTCTCCTGGTCGACCGAGTGCCATCATGGCGATCTGGGATTGGATGGCTGGGCTTAGTCCTTTCCGATACTTCACCACGATGGTGAGGCCTTCCCGGTAACCCGCTTTGTCGATTAAATCCCGAAATTCGTCGGTGTATTCATCTACCGACCGATTCCCCTGGTGGTAAAGCGCGGTTTCTAGTCGGGTCATGGCCTTTTGCGCTTCGCCTTGGACGTAGAAGTGGTCGGCGAAGTCGTACTTGAAATCGTCCCATGTGGTATACCGTGGTTCGCCGTTCTGCTCCTCATACCGTAGTGCCCTATCTGCGAACAGGTACGCGTGACCCGTCTGCATGAATGTGAATGCCCATCGGATGCCCGCCAGCTGGTCTTCGAATTGGTGAGGTACTAATTTAATGTAGAGCTCGCATGCTTGGATAAACGCACGCCCCTTGGTGCGGTTCCCGTCGAAGGTCGGGGGTGGTGCCGGGCGGAGTGAAGAGGGTTTGAGTCGGGTTTCTGTCTGGAACACTGGTATCGGGGTTGAGGGCGGTGGAGAAGGTAGCGCTTGAGACCGAACGCTCGGACTCGGGGGTGGTGGTGGTACAGCGCGCTGCGGAGCAGGCGCGGGTGCAGGTGCAGGTGCGGAAGCGGGTGCCATGCTGTCCATCAACATCTGAAGGTTGCGGGTGAGTTTTTCCAAGTCCTCCGACTGTTTGAGAACGTGGTCGCGCATTCGACCGAACTCGGTTTCTAGCTGTTGCATTCGGGCGACGGCTTCTTCCATTGTATCGTTCGAAATGTGGTCGGTGTTCTCGTGTGGTGAGGGGATGGATCGTGCGGAACGGGTGTGGAGTCTTTTCCGTGGTCTGTCTCGTCGGATTTCTCTGTACGTCGTTTGCGCGATCTATGGCCTCTCGTTGGGGAGAGTATTCTACTGTTGGGGCAACTTCGCCGAGTTACCGACCAAGGGGATTCCGAGTGAGGGAGGCCGAGTGAAGGAAACCCGAGTCGGGAATTCAAGTCGGAATACCTGGTGGAGGAGATCCTAAGAGAATACTCTAAGGGTCCTCCAGCCAGCTCATACATGTTATATACGACGTTCCTACATTAACTACACGTTCCCGGAACGGTACGACGACACGCGTTGTCGGTAAGGGATCACGTGGGCGCGCCATCGTGGTCCCGACAAGTTGCGCGTACGTTCGGGAACGACGGGGTGGGGTCGGTAATGAGTGCGGTGGTAAACGAAGGTGGTTGTAACGAGTGTGTGAGTCGGGTTTGACTCGGGGTGGTGGTCGGTAATGACGAGTCGGTAATTAGGGAGTCGGGGAGTGAGGGGTCGGTGACGTGAGCGTTCGCGAACGTTCGTGTGGTCGGAAACCTTGTCGGGTTCGGGGAGGTGAGTCGGAAAAGTGAAAAGGAAGTCGGTAAGGGGGTTCCCCTTACAGCCTCCTTCAGCACATAAATGGAGTCATTCTACGAGCAGTGGATGCCCGCCGAAGTATCAGAGTGAGTAGTCTATTATATCTAATTTAGTAGACTTGGTTAATAATTAAATAGTTGGAGGATTCTGGAAAGCTTGTGCAAATCGGATTCTCAGCTGGATCTCGCAGCCGGCCAAGCTTCCATTGGGTCAAGAACATTTTAAGCAGGCGGCATTCACAGGATGAACTTGACACTCTCAATCGAGAGTCAGCCCATGTCTTTTCTCTGGTGTGGATGCTTTTTGGAAAAAAGCTACCCTCATCTGCCATTGAAAGCATCACACACTGGCACAACAAGATTGGTATTCCTCCCATGAACAGGGATTTCCTGCAAAGCAAGGGTTTCACTGGTACCATTCCTCATATTCCAATTGACATAGATGGGGATATATTTGAGATTACCAATCCAGCAAATGCACCAACAACTGGTGTGATGGCTGCTAATTATGCAAGGTAATTCCAACCTGCAGATTCATTTTTGTGACTAACTTATTCATTTGCAGGATTATACACAAGGAACCATCACCACATGAATATGCAATTTCCTTAACTGTAAATCGCTCATACGAGTCTGACCAAGGTGGTCAATTTTATCTCGCCGACTATGGAATCCGGGTTGAAAATGATTCTAATACTGTAATTATTTGGAGGCCAACAAACCTACATGGCACTAGTCTCCCACAGCTCCCCCCTGAAAGCACTACTATCCTGTCAGAATCTAATCAGACAGGTCTGGCAATTGTATCATCCCCCCGCCTAGAATCAATTTGGGGAGATTACAAAAGGGGCATGATGACTTATGATAAGGCTCAAAGAGAATTGTACTCTGCTGGACATTCTGATAGTGAAGAAATACTAGAATCATAATTTTGTAATCCAAATTTCAGCAGAATATTTTAGATACTGTAGAAATCATTTATACTTGATCCACCCATATATAAGAATATTAGGACTTGAGAATATTGGTATAAATTCATAATGAGGTGAAATTCACCTTTGCTGAACCAAATAATTTTGATAACCCACATCGGGGATAATATTATCTCATTCTACTGAAATGAGAGATGAGCCAGAGACGAATTATCAGTACTTGTCATACTTGCCAAAGATTAGCAAAAGGTGATAGACATCAATAACTTGTGATGTGTTTGGCTGGAAAGTAAATCAGCACTTCTAGAGATTAATGCAGGATTGTAGAGCTTGATCATTACTTGATATTCTTACCAGTGGAGAGATATCAGGACTTTTAAGATGTATATGTGAATTTGATATGATTACTCGAATAGATATTCTGCTGATATGCTGAACTGCAAAACCTGATCAACCCATATAATCCCATCACCCCGGCAACCCTGCCGCAACCTGCCGCAACCTGCCACAACCTGCCGCAACCGCTGATATGCTACTTTGGATTTTTCCGACAAATGCATTGAAAAACAAAGAATTCCAAGGTCATCAAAAGGTACATGATAATTTCCGACTTCGATTTGTTGATCGTATCATCGGGTTATTTTCTGTGATCTTCAATAATTGGCAGATCCTGCGTTGTCTCAACGGAACGCTGGAAATATGCTATTTCCGAACACCATTTGTGTTCATGCGCGGAATTACAAGGAAAGCTTTACGGTAAGATAGAGTTTTACTATTTTCAAACTCTTTGAGGTTGGTTCCGTGGATATGGATTCGTCCATTGCGCCAGACTGGAATTGTCTCATGACCCAAAAATTGGTATCCTCAATCCTTCTACTCCTATAATGACCATAGCATCGCGTATGCTTGAACCCTTGACTTGGAAGCATAGCACGAGGCCTCATCCGTGACCATCTGTCAAGTAAAATGCCAGAGATCTAGGATTCTAGTTCATACGTAGTCCCGACAGTAAAGGATTATGTTTTCGGGCTAATCAACGATTGAGCTTGGGAGGGTCATGCTAATATACATTGTATTGATTTGGGTGTTAATGTGAGTAGACGAAATACATGGTATATATGCGTGATTATATGTAGCTAAAGTGGTGTAATAAGATATATGGTATTGTTTGAAAAATAATAATGATCATCGGGGTGTCATGAGTGCGTCGTAGACAGAAAGGGGGGGGGATAAATACAGTCGCAAAGAGTATACCCTACACAGCAACGGGGGTAGTGGTAAACCTCCTGCCGCGCCAAGTTGCTTCATTGACAATCTTTGTCACATTGCGCCTACGGTCGGGTGTGCGACCCGCAGGCCTATTCCGGCGGGGCTGGACACGTATGAAGGGGTGGTTCCGGCCCTGGACATAATGGTCCGGGGCCAGGCTGGGGCTTTGTGGCTGTACAGGTATTGATGCGGGTGCCTGTGCTTGTGCCCGTGCTTGAGTTTGTGAGTGGACATGGGCATGATACTCGATTGCTTTGCGCTGCCGGCGGTTGGTGATGAGTTCGGGGAAAGCAGTGGTGCGTAAGGACTCGCGTGTGTCGGGTGAGAGCCGTGCCAGAGGGGAGTGCATGAGCCCCAAGAGTGTGTCACGGGAGTAGATCAACAGATGTGCAGTATCTAGGGTGGGGACTGGAGCTGGGGGGGTGGAAGTAAGTATGAGCATGAATGGTGAATCCATTGAGTTGGGTACTTACAAATATCATGCTGAGATGGAATGGATGCCTCGGATCGAGCAAGAGAAGAGGAGCGCGAAGATGTGCTGCTGCCTGTCCGTTTATGCACAGGAATGTAAAGGCCGGAGGTGATAGGGAGTGCAGTGGGAGACATGGCGATGATATGGCAGGTAAAGCTTTGAAGAGTTGAGCAGAGGCGATTGCTCAAAGGGATTTTGCTTTGGGCTTGCTGAAATTGATTTTACAAAAATGAAGCATCATTTATAGAAAAGCAGTTCGAAGGTTGGTTAGAGCAATTCCCCAGAAATTGTGTCATCACGACGACACGTATGCTCAGCGGACATTTGCTCATCCACAGGAGACTCCCCGAGCCCCTCGTGGAATGTTCTAGCATATCCCCTATGACCAAAATTGGGGTTGTGAGCTGCTCCTTTTTTGGGAAGGACTGGGGCCTCGGCGCGGAAGTGCCGGCAAAAGGATCGCCGGTCTGACGTATTTACGCGTGTTCATTTCTCCCCTTTCCCCCAATGCGACATTTCTGGGGCAGATTGACGTGTACGCAGTTGGCTGCAAGTAAGCTGTGTCCTGATCAATGTCGTTTGGTGTGCGATGTAACTAACACGTATTGTTTATTAGAATACGTTTCCGGGTGCTGGCTCAATAAGGAGTAGCAAGGATCAAATTGTGAGCAATTACGATATTGACCAGCTGACTGTATAACATTTACACTTGCGGTATATGTGAGCACGATTTTTTGCGTTGGTCACAACAAGTTTTGACATTGAATATTTGGCTAGCATCCCCCAGCCCCACTATATGCGCATACCCACCTTGTGGCAGTGGAGCCTAAGACTACTGAGTGAGTGTCAGAATCGAATGCGTCTGAATGACAATCTTTGATATGTAATCAATTACTGATCACTGGAATCCATAAGTCATCAAGTTGACACCAAGATAACCATCTCTTCTCTAAGACGCCAATGACGCAATACGACATATTGTCAATCGGACAACTTCGCACACATCCGCGTCATTCCGCGAGAGTATGACGAAACTGGCTGCCCCTTCATTCTTCTCACATCACAGGCCCCAATATTTTAACGCCAGAGTTTGGGCGTATGGACAGTTTAGTTCAAGTTGGTCATTCACACGAAAATACTCCGTGTCTTCTATTTGTGCATATATCTACCTTTCACCAAACTCCGAAGGGGTAAGTGCCGTTCGCATACATTTTTGATGATATTCTCATTTATCCCGTCCAGGTTTACGACCTAGAAGCGCGCCCGGCCATGACACTATGTGGAAGGGAGGGGAAATGGGCCACGGAGCTTATTCTACAGGGTCTCTCAACCAGAATATCCGACATGGTATACAAATCACTATTGCCAACATCCTCCACCAACTCGACCTGGCTGTGGGGTTATGCCAGGTTTCTGTTGACTCCGAAATTCCGAATCTCAATAGACGCTTGCGCACAGAATATCACAATTTAAGGTTCACACACACGTTGCAAACATCAAATTACGCCGTTGGTCATGCACAAGGGTCCAACACGGCATATTGCTACCCGCGAACGTGGGGGTGTCACTTGAGTGACTGATATAGATGTGTTCAAGCGCTGGTTCAGGTTAGGCATGTATGCAACCCTTTGTAAGTTTCACCCCTTTAAACTTGGTCATATGAACATATAGGAATATTCTTTTTTGATAGATAGTTGGAATGTTGCATTGCTCCTCTCATTCTTACGGCTATGTAACTCGTTCAACGCGTGGATGTCACAGATAATAGTCGATGTCCTTGGCCTGGATACCCAGGGTGTCAACCCATTTGGTTCCGAAATCTTGGACCTCCGATCAGCAAGAATCATAGTGCGCCGACAGCTCAGCAGTCAACTATTCAATTAAAAGTCTTGGGTATGCAAGATCTACCAGCGTTAATTACCATTCGACTATCATTGGGAATACCTACACGAAATGATGAACCCTTGATGGACAGAGTGAGTAAGGTTTCTTCAAGTTTCCTGCGGCCCCAAGATTCCTTTCTACCCCCATTTTTTTTGGTGATTTTACTCAAGGGATGAATGCCCAATACGATCTTGACCTCAGAACAAGTCTCTCACTATATTCCTGCGACTGTGGCACTATATCTTACCATTCTCTGATGTTTTGCCTTCCCATCACGATCAGGGAAAATCTCTTTGTTTTTTCCTTTCCTAATAAATCTACAACAGCCTCACGTACATTCTACGAACACCTCCGTCACCTAGGCCCATCAATCACTTCTTTTACCGAATCCTTGGATCATAAGTGATCTACCGCTTTCCTTGATGTAACGTGAATATCCGGCTCCGAGTTTTCGCAAGATGGGTGTGAGATAAAACGTAAGCTTTACTAGTATGCATTGAGTGATAAAATATCGATTTTAGGATTGTATCGATGTTTGACTTCCAAGTCATCCAACCCGTAACCTTCGGCATAGGAATTCCCAAGCCCCCGCCATTAGCTTTCAGTAGAATTGGGTGTCCAGTCCGTCACCACAGCCCACTCACGTAGGAGCTCCACAAAATACAGAAACCTTGGATACCCCATCCCCTTGGCGCGCTATTCAGGATCCTTGTCAGTCGGCGTTGCACCATTTTCCCAATGATTGACATATGTCAAAATCGTAGGATCAAGAATTCCGGAACCCGTCAGTCTCTTCCACGCTTAAAGCTATTTATATATAGTTTGTTACACAACAAAAACGCGAGGATTAAAACAACCCACCCCTGTGTCGGAACTGCATCCAGTGTTATTACTATGACTGAGTCCTCCGAACCTTCCTTCTCGCAGCTGCCGAACCCGTTCACGCATATGGCGTTCCTACCACCGGAAATAGCGCATCAGATGGAGGTGAGGATATACATACTGGTTGGTGCACTTGGGGTGAGTTATTTTCTCGAAACTTTATCGCATTCTATCATATATATTTATCTTGGTATGATTTAGATCCTCGCCTGGGACATCTTGACCCACCTCAGTGAAGATTACAAGCTCCTGGTACGGTATCGATCCTCGACGTCAAACATTGTGTATCACCTCTCAAGGTCTGATAGCAATCACTTAGGGTATATTTCATTGTTAACCCTCGCGACTCCGTTGTAGGTGGAGCGCTTTGGCGTATTTAGCCCTATGTACCATGTTCGATAGTATGTTTCTAATCTGGGGTAATCCTTCTCTGTTTTATTCAATATTTATTTGCATAGCGGCACAGTTTACAAACTGTGACAAAATAGGAACGGCCCTGTGTGCGATTTACCACCCTGCTGTTGCCCTCACCTCCCTTCTGTTCTTCTTCCGCGTCCGTGTTATCTACGACAAAAACAAGTGGATTACCCTCATCTTCCTCGTAATGTGGCTTGTCATTGCTGGGATGACGGCAACATTCATTACCAGACCTCGCGGTGCTCACATTGGCAACACAAAGTACTGCATGTACACGGGGTTTCAGCCTTACTTGGGCCTATCGAACATCACGATTGCTGTATTCGATACATGCGTATTTGTCGCGATCTCCTGGTACATCCTAATAACAGGCGTTCGACCAACGGACGACGACGAAAGCCCGAGAAGGTTCCGTACGACATTCGGAAGGTACTTACCTAAATTCTCGAGAGCCATTTTCCGGGATGGTCAGAAATATTATATGTACGTTGGAGTTACCGTCATTCATCACACACTCACCACTCTGTAGGGTTGCCATGATATGTAACCTGCTGGTACTGATCATGTCCTACGCTCACGGTATCCCCGACGTGTACCGGCCGCTATTTCCTGTTGTAGCCGTGGGGTTGACAAACATTGTTGCCTGTCGTGTATTTCGCCACACCAAGCTGGGGCATTACGACAGACCGGGCACGACTAGCATCCTTGGTGCTATGTCCACACCATCTAAATACAACTCAATGGTGTTTGCTAGTGTTCACGACCAATCCATGGTTCATACAATCAATATCCATACCTCCAGCGGTGGGAATACGGAGGTTCCCTCGACAGGGAGTTCAGTAGAAAAACTTACACCCACGGGGAAGGAGGTACGCGTGTTGGCGGTCTGATTTTTCGTAGGTTGGGTACTTATAAAGTTATATTTGCATCCATAAACATGTTTGTATAAGTATCTAAGCAATGTAATCTAATGAATGCATTCCGTTTGCCGCATGAGCACATCAGCTGTTTCAGTCTACAAGTCTCTGCATTCCAACCACATGTCATTCATCAACTGTGCAATCTGCGAGGTCAGTTCTAGACTTTTAGTAAGATGTTGGCGCCTGAGAAGCTGTCTCTGGGACTCATCAAATGTACTGATGAATGAGTTGACCTGTTTCCACATGCCATTCTCGAACGATTTGATGGCCCAATTCAGCAGCGATAGCCGACGATGGAGTTGTTGGATGAAATGCACCGGCTCAATTTGGGGCTCCCAAGTACATAAAGTGCGAATAGGATTGTATGTGTAAATGAGCAGGTTTGCTGTCCTTTCGAATTCACGTTGGGGGACAAATTTGTATAACCTAAAGGGCATCATGGAGATGGTGCTTCTTCGCCGCTGACACGGCCCCAACGGAGAAAGTTAACGCTATCATGGCAGTTCCTTGGCCTTTTTCTCCTATTTTTCGCTATGAGGTCAAATTTGAATGCGATGGAAGGGGTGTATCGATTCACGTATGGGATGGACGGGGTTATAGACGGTGTATCATGGTCAGCGTGGACATGAATTCAAAGAGAGCCGACAAACGCCATCTAGAATTGGTCTCTTCGCAGGACGGTATTTAGATGGCGTAGGCCTCTAGGTTAAGGCACGGGCGTAGATGTGGGTGATAGATTTCACGAACAGACACTCAATATCTTGCGGTGAAGTTGGTGGTTGCCACTAGTTTGTGATAAGGTCAGGAGATGTTATGCAGGAATTTGCGTTTGTCAAGCAGAAGGTGTGCTAGGCGGGAAAACATCAAATAAGTAGGTGTGTAAGTATCTGTATGCATGCCTAACGGCTGAATAAGGTTGAGTACACCACCAACACAGAACCAGGATGACCCGAAACCCAAGCATCTACTTTCATTGGTAAAAATGGTGTCGACACCTCCATAATTGCGGGAATTTGTGAGCGTCATACTTGGTGTTGCTCAATGCAGTACGATTGTGTCCAAGTTGGTGTATTAATTACATTTATGGCCGCTTTGAGGTTGTTCAGTGCAAAAGAAATGTTTGGGAAATAGTGAGTTCAGCAGGGACGTGCCGGGGGATTGCCGGTCTGACGTGTTGAAGCGTGTTTGTTCAGTTCGTTCCCTCTCCCCCACGACGTGACATTTCTGGGGCACCAGGCTAGACCAGGCTATAGGTGAGCTGTGTTTTGGTCATTAGGGGTGTGGTGTGATGGATTTTGGCTAGCATCCCCACTATATACACATCTTGTGATAGGGAAGCCGAAGACTAAAGAGTGAATGTCAGAATCACACATTTCTGGACCGTGGACGACGATCTTTGATATGCAATCAATATCAACCTAGTGCTGGGACTCGTACGCATGGGAAGTCAAAATAACGAATTGACGACCATCCCTTCTCTACGACCTCATGATATGGCCGGCGCCCAACATCAAGATATGCTGTCACTTTAAACTTACTACATTCACGTCATCGGACAAATATGGTGAAAAACCTATCACCCCTCGCTCTTCTCACACTACAAACCTCAATATTTCGATGCCAGAACGATTATATGTTCAAAATGCTCATTTACATGTAGATCTTTTTGCGCATATATGCACCTTTTACCAAAACCAGAAGGGGTAAGAGTTTGTGCAGATCCTTGATCATATTTCTGATTACCCCGCCCAGGATTACAACCTAGAAGTCACTCGGTTACGATACTTTGCTAAAGGAAGGGGAAAAAGAGCCACGGGGCCATCTCTACCAACCAGAAAATCAGACCTGAAATGCGAATCACTATTGCCAATATCCTTCACCAACTCGACCCATATGTGCCCTTATACCAAGGTCCAGCCAGCTCTGACGAAACTCTAAACTTAACAAACGCGAGCGCATAGAACATCACAATTTAAGGTTTACACACACGTTGCAAACATCAAATCTTTGATCACGGACACGCGTCTAATATTTCATATCTCCTGTCACAAAGATGGAGGTGTTGCCTTCGAAGTTGGAGCAACTAGTATCAATATGTTCAAGCCCCAATTCACGTTATGCATATATATTCAATCAGATGTAGGTCCACCCTTTAAAACCTAGTCATATTAATATATAGGAATATTACCCCTTTGATAGACAGCCGGAGTAATACATATACTCTTACAGCTAACTCGTTCAACACGTGGATGTCACGTAGACGATAATCGATGTTCTTGGCCCGACTACCCAGGATGTGGCCCCATTCTAGATCAGCAAGAACCATAGTGCGCCGACAGCTCAATCCAATACTCCATTCTAAGTCCTGGGTACGCAGGATCTACCAGCGTCATCTTCCTGTCAGAGCTGTCACTCATCAATTATGAAAGTGATTCATCACTCTCATCAATATCCAGCTCCGAGTTATTGTAAGATAGTTATGAGACACGACGTAAGTCTTACCAGTATGGATTCAGTTATAGAATATTGATTCAGCAATCTATCGATGTTTGACTCCCAAGTCATGACCTTCAGGATAGTAATTTCCATGCTCTTCGTCAGCTTTAGATGAAACTGGATGCCCACTCCACCACAACTTACTTATAAATTCCACAAAATACAGAAAATTTGGACACCCATTGCCATGCTTTTCGGGATCCTTGTCAGACGGCGTTGCACCATTTCCCCAATGATTGACATGTGCCAAAATTATAGGGTCAATGATCTCGGATTCCATCAGCTTCTTCCATGCCTGGAGCTATTTATACGTAATTCGCGCTTCGGGCACCACAAAAACACGACGTTTAATACAACTCACCCCCCGTGTCGAGCACCATAGCCAGTGGTATAAATGACCGAGTCTCCCGACATTTCCCTCTCGCAGCTGCCGAACCCATTCACGCATATGGCGTTCCTGCCACCCGAAGTAGCGCACCAGATGGAGGTGAAGATTTACATACTAGTTAGCATGCTCGGGGTGAGTTACCTTCTTGTAAATTGATAACGTTCTGTTATATTGGCATGACACAGATTCTCGCTTGGGACATCTTGACCCACCTCAGTGAAGACTACAAGCTCTTGGTACGCGGCCGATTCTTAACATCGAACATAGTGTACCACCTCTCAAGGTCTGATAGCAATCACTCCAGAGATCCTTAATTATTAACCTTCACGACTTTGTTATAGGTGGAGCACTTTGGCATATCTAGTCCTATGTACCATGTTCGACAGTGCGTTTCTTTTTTGGTGACAATCCTCCTCAGCTTTTATTCATGATATATTTCTATAGCGGCGCAGGCCACAAATTGTGATAAATTAGGAATGGCCGTGTGTGCGATCTACCACCTTGCTGTTGCCCTCACCTCCCTTCTGTTCTTCCTCCGCGTCCGTGCTGTATACCTCGGCAACAAGTGGGTTATTTCCGTCTTCCTCGTAATGTGGCTTGTCATTACTGGGACAACGGCGACGTTCATTTCCAGACCCCATGGGGCTCACATCGGCAACACAAAATATTGCACATACGTAAAATTTCAACTTGTCTTGGGCCTACCGAACGTTACGACCGCTGTATTCGATACATGTGTATTTGTCGCGATCTCTTGGTACCTCTTAAAAACAGGCGTTCGACCAACGGACGACGATGAAAGCCCGAGAAGGTTCCGTATGTCATTTTGTAGGCACTTACCTAGGTTCTCGAGAGCCATTTTTCGGGACGGTCAGAAATATTACATGTACGTTGATGTTGCGATTAGATTCATTCATATTCATCAAGCACTCACCGTTCTTTAGGGTTGTCATGATATGTAACCTGTTGGTCTGGACCATGTCCTACGCTCGCGGTATTCCCGACGTGTATCGACCCCTATTTCCTATTGCCTCTGTGGGGCTGACAAACATTGTTGCCTGTCGTGTATTCCGCCATACCAAGCTCGGGTATTATGACAGGCCTGGCACGACCGGCATTCTCGGTGTCGGTTCCACACCATCTAAATATGACCCAATAGTTTTTGCTAGTGTTCGCGACCGGTCCACGGTTCACACAATTAATATCCATACTCTTAATAGCGGGAATACGGAGGTTTCCTCGACAGGGAATTCAGTCGAGAAAACTACACCTTTAGGGAAGGAGATGGCCGCGTTGGCGGTTTGATTTTTTGTAGGTTGGGTACTAGGGGTTAATTTTTTCATCTGTAAAAATGTCTGTTTAATCATCTAAAAGATGGTGATTCAATAGACCCACTCCGTTCTCTACATGAGCGCATCATTTCTATACAATCTCACGCCCCTACTAGCACCAGATCATACAACAGTAATGAGTCCAATCCAGAATAGAATTCTACATTAATTTGGTCGTGAATATATCTTTGAATACATGTCTAATTTTGTAAGGATCTATCTCCAACCTATGCACCGTTCAACACCGAATCGGTGATACTCCCATGGGCAGCAAGAACCTCTCTACTGAGCCGCAGCCCTGTTGAAGGAACTTCCACGGAGGTATGCATGTCAGCTTTGTACACCGTCGACCCAACATGGACACTAGCAAATACAATAGGACCGTACTTGGATGGGGTGGAAATAGGGTTAAGCATGCAAGTCATGCCCGGCCTATCATAATATCCCAACTTGGTATGGCGGAACACACGACAGGCAACGATATTCGTCAGTCCTACTGCCGCAGCAGGGAAGAGTGGGCGGTACACATCGGGAACCCCGTGAACGTAGGATGTGATCAGGACTAGTAGGTTACACACCATCGCCACCCTAACGGAGGATTAGTTCATGATTTGTGAAAAAGGATCAGCATATACTGCACACGTACATGTAATATTTCTGGCCATCTTGCAGTAGAGCTCTTGAGAATCTTGGCAAGTATTTACCAAGCAGCCTATTGAACCTTTTCGAAGTTCCGTCATCGCCTAATGATGGTTGGATATCCACGAGGAGGCGCCAAGTGATCGCTACGAAGACACAGGTATCGAACACACCAATAGTGATGCTCGACCAGCCCAGGTAAGACTGATATCCCAAGTACGTGCAGTATTTCAAATTACCAACACGGGTGCCGTACGCTCTTGTGACGATCGTTGCTGTCATTCCGACAATGACGAGCCACATTATGAAGAAGATGATGGTGATCCATTTGTTCTTGGCGTAGACGGCGCGGACGCGAAAGAAGAATAGGAGAGAGGTGAGGGATACCGAGGGGTGGTAAATCGCACACACTGCACTTCCTAGCCTTTTGCAGTCTTGAATTTGTGCGGCTACAGAAGTGTGTGTTGAACGACAAGGATATGACAGCCGGATGGGAGGCTTACTATCAAAGACAACAGACAAAACGCAATATGCAAGTGCACTCCACCTAAAGTAAACGTGCACAAGTTACAAAATTATGAATCCTGAGCGGTCTTAGTCAGACCTTGAGAGGAAGTACACCGCGGTTGGTATGTTGGGCCGGTACCGCGTCAAGAGCGTGTAATCTTCACCGAGGTGAACCAGGATGTCCCAAGCCAGAATCTGCGTGAGGCCAGTGCATGTAAGTACGAATAATATTTATGATAAAAATTTAGACTGGCGACTCACTCCAAGCATACCAACCAATACATAAATCCTCATCTGCATCTGATACGCGATTTCTGGTGGCAAGAATGCCATAGGCGTAAATGGGTTTGGGAGTTGTAAGGGGGCGAGCTCTGGAGGCCCAACCATTATTGAAAAACGGGATGGATTTTGACTTGTTTGAAATAAAGTTGTGTATAAATGGTTTCTAGCAGCGGAAAGGGTAACCGATTTAGTTATGCGCGGTCTTGGGGACAGTGGCGCATGTCAATTAATTGTGCGACGTCTACTGATAAAGATCCTGCAGGGCGCGCTAAATGGTTGCGCTGATGTGTATCTGGTATATCTCGTTTATAACCACCCCATTCTGGTGGCGCGATTGCAGAGGTTTTGGGACTCGGGGATTTGGTATCGGCCACTAATAAACATAAGCAATAACTTGGACCTTGATGCCCATATCGCGTCGATGGAAGTGAGTCGCCAGTTTGATAC
The DNA here is from genome assembly GCA_037014335.1 of Collybia sordida. Lineage (NCBI taxonomy): Eukaryota > Fungi > Basidiomycota > Agaricomycetes > Agaricales > Clitocybaceae > Collybia > Collybia sordida. Next base: position 453,719 of record JAYKXK010000009.1, on the reverse strand, counting down.
ATTGGTTGGTTAGGCTTCAGAGTAGATTTGACTTGAAAGTAAACAAAGTATGACCTTCAATCTTTGGATTTGGAGTGAGACCACGAAGGACAGGAATGTACCCGGGGTAGGGTACGAAATAATGTTTATTCAGGACTGGCCGTTTGTGTTGCGTTGGTGGGGTAAAATCAAAGTGCCAACCGGTAGATGATCTATGATCTTGGAGGTATATCCCGTTTTGGATGCGGCCACAGACACATTTATAGAGTGGACGTTATGTCGTAACCAGCTTGAGAATGGAAAGGATTCGACATAATTTCGATCTTCGTCCTTTGAGAGGGTCTCGCAACCGTTGATAAACGCGTATGAACACAAGCAAATCGACACTGCTGCGAGCCACTCCTGTACACTCCATTATTAGCTGCGGGGCTTAAGAGGACCGAGAACAAACCTGAGATCGCGAATGGCTATGCCCTCTACGCCTCAATACTCCCAAAAAATCACCTCTCGCTTCATCCACTGGCCGGAACTCCCGGTCCCCAGGGATGATTCATCACAGGATATATGAATATATCTTGCCTCGTCTCAGGCAGAACGTTGGAGAGTAACCGTCTAGGGTTTTATTATATAATCAGATGTAAGTAAACACCTTTGAGTTTGATGATCTTACCCTTTGTGTGACTTGAGAAAACATAAGTATATGCGCAAAAATATGGAGAGAGGGTCATATTACGGTTGCGTGAACGAGCTGCGTAGGCTCATTTCGTGGTGTGCGATGTGGAAAGGACTTCGATCGCCCCCTGTTGCGCGTAAGTGATGTATAATCTCGTCTGTGACATGTCGTAGGAATACGTAGGAGCTAGTAGGGCCCCCTCAGGTGTTTAGCTGGGAATATAGGATGATTGCCGATTCGTTATGATCCCAATGCTGCCTCTCTAGTTCCTAAACGGTCTTCCCTGCATATGATGGTAATGATACTCATGCTACGATCTTCGGCGCAAGTCCAGGAATGGGTGTATATATTTGATGAGGGAGGCCACAACTCAAGTGTTTAGCTCCCAATTCGACGTCGGAACATATCATGCTCATCATGGCGATTGAATCAGACGCAGTGAGAATGTCTGTAAACGGTAATCACCACAATACTACCCGCTGTTCGCTGCTGTGCAAAAGGGGTCACTGCGTAGCGCTCTGCGAGTAATCAATAAACGCCGAGTAATTCTGAGTGGGATACAGCTCACCCGCAGTTTACAGCCAACCACGTCAAAGCGGACAAACGCATTGCCAAGTTCTTACTTCAAAGAGACGCAGCTTGATATGGCCGAGAACCTCGATTGAGCGTAATTGAGATAAAAGCCTTGGGACACGTGGTTGATTTAGCAGCATGCTGGAATATTCCGCGAGGGAGTCCCCTGCGGACAAGCACAGACAAGCACACATCCGCTCAAATTACACGTTGTCGGAATGACTCAAATCTTAGGGAACAGCTCAATTGATTCTTCACGCTGTTTTTGTATAAATGTCGCTTGGTTTTCGTGAAATGGATCTCAACAAGTTCAAACCTTTTTGAACAGTCACCCCCACCTCTCATCAACATCGACCATCCTTCACCTCATCATCGCCATGTCTTCTTCACCCATTGATGCCTCTACCACCACTGGTCTCTATGTTCCCGTACACAAGCGAACAGGCAGTAGCGTGTCTTCGCGTTCCTCTTCTCTCACCCGATCCGAGGCGTCCGTTTCGTCTCAGTGTGATACTTGTAAGCAGCATATCCAATCTCTCACCTACTCATACTTACACCTGTCTTATGATAGCCCTTGTTGACACTCCGAATACTGAACACTCACTCGTTTATTCACGCGATGCTCTGTTAGGACTGATGCACTCTCCCTTGTCGCGTCTTCCTCTCGACACACGCAAGTCTCTTCGCACCGCATTCCCTGAGCTTGTCACCAACCGCCGACAACGCAAGGCTCTTGAGTACCATACCCACACATACTCCTGGACTCAGGCACAAGCACGAGCACCTATAGCTGCCACACCACTTCCGCCCACACCCATGCCACCACAAACCGCGAGCCTGGAGCAATCCAATTACATCCAGAGCAGAAACCATCCATTTGTACGCATAAACTCCCGCCGGAATAGGCCTGTGGGCCGTGGACAGGAACGTAGGCGGCACGCAACTAAGATTATTGATGAGGCCAGCTGGCGTGGTAGGAGGGCGACGGCAGTCCCTATTGTCGTATAGGAGACAGCTCTGCAATTCTTGGACCATCCTCTCTTGGCTCTCATACAAGCTTTCATGACACCTCATTAACCATTGACGACCATTACTGAAGCCCCAAACATGACATTTTGATTATTGTACCACTTATCAACATACAAATGTACATATACACATCATATTATTTTATTCGTAGAAACATACTAAATCAATTACAGGTGTATATCATTGTAATTCTTCTAGGCTATCCTAAGTTAGTCTCAAGTTGTGTTCCTCCGCTTTCAGAGGTTGGGACGACCCCCAATCCTAGGACCCGATGGCCTTACAGTAACAAGCTTCAAGTCAAGGCCCATATAAGCAGTCGCTTCCTTACTTGCTTTCGAGCATGGTCATATCCTTTTCAGGCTCGCCTCCCCATCCCAGCCCAGGGCAACATCGCACATTCAATTCATTGTACTCACATTTATTCTCGTCTTTTACCAGCCATACCTCCATCTCTACCTTTCGTTTAGCTAGGTATACCTGTACACCCACTCGCCTAATCGTACGTTCCGATTGTCTGATGTACGCCGACCCTTTTACATTACACCCTACAGTTTCATCAATAAATGTTGAGAGTACAAGACGCCAACTACCTGGCCCGGACTGCTACACACAGTGAACCCGCCCCTTCCTGCACATGGACCCCGGAATAAGCCTGTGAGTCACGGATGAAAATCAAGCGTTCAGGCCGCATGCTAAGTTGTTCCTTCGTCGGATCATTACCATTCTTACAACCTTGTAATAATTTCCATTTTTTTACTTTGACTCCTAATAACCAATGTGCTCTTTGTCTCAACACGATGCACCCGTGACCTTCCCTTCTTAGCAACTCGGGGCCGCCGACTTTCGCTCATCCTTCACTGGAACTACCAATGCTCGTTGCATAGTTGGCCCTTATCGTCAGACACTCGAGAAAGGTCAACTACATACCCCTCTGTTCACTCTCCCCTAGTCACCACTGGCTCCTCGTTTTCCTGCTCTTCCTCTATCCCGTCTTGCGTGTCCTCAAGATAAGGAGACGAGGGGGGAGTTAGGGAAACATCTTATGGTTGAGCGGGAGCAGGATGGATACGGATAGAGAATTTACGTTAGGTCAGAAGTGGGTCTTCAAATTGAACTGTGGATTTAATGGGTTCGGCTGGACACAAAAATGGTCTACTGGTGTAACCACGAAGCTGGAGGAGTGTCGACAGCCCACTCCCCATCGACATAATAACGCACTTGGACGAGATCTGACGGAGGTTTATTCGTGACACCGACACGTATTGATGGGCAGTCGTTATCCATTTAACCCAGCGGTGTGAATATTTAGATGGTATGGCCTTGAAATTGTGGAGAAGCAGCTTAATCTTCGAGTCCGGACATGCTTTCGGCGCTTGGTGCTTCTTTTTTCATTCCATAACCACATTCGGGAAGCCTAGAAAACCTTTTAGATATAAACCACGATAGACCAGAGATATATGTTCGCATTGCGTTGATGGAATGGATGATGTTGCTACGGTGGATGCCTTTTGGAGTCTTGAAGGTAGATTTCATTCGAGCTATAGCAGGTGCACCTACGGAATGGGATAGTATCACCGTCTTGATATTTGAAAGAGGAACCTGGCGTGGTCCAGGCCAATAAGGCAGTGGGTTCAGTTTCCTGGTCTGGGTTATAGGGTCAGTCGAATATCGAATGTTCGAAAAGAGCATTACGGACAGGCTGGTCCTTCAGTAGGGATACTCAGCGGGAGGTGGACCATGGCTGTGCATAACTCGAGTGTCCTGTAATCATTGCCAGACGCGACGAGGTTGTCCTGCTGAAAGTCTGCTATACGCATCCTATCACTGGATGAGAGACTTGAGAAGATCCGAATGGAAAAGGAAATCGTAAAGAAAGATGTCCTAGATGGGCCCGAACTATTGCTTCCCAGCTCATTCATTAAATCTTAGCCTCAACAGATGTGCCTGTCCTGATATTGAATAATCGATGAACGACAAGTCTAACCTTGTTTTCGAGTTAGGTGGAATACTGGGGGGGCGATCTGTGGATATACTTGAGTGATATATAACGCTACTGGAAGACTGGATATAAATAAACTTTTTTGATATAATCGATCATATATAAACCTTACCTATTCGGGGCCCCGTAGAACGTAGGTATATGCGCGGATAACTTGGGACGTAGTCGCTATATTTGAGGTACATTCGTCTGAATCAACAGTTTGGGCTTACCCAGCCGTCCTAGGCGTGAAGAAGGGAGAGCGGGTATTTCATTTTATTAGCTCCGTATACCGTATAAGTGATATGATATTGGACGACGTATGTTGCGGGGATTCCTACTAGCTTGGTAATATCTTCTGCTGGGGGGCGAAGCTTTGCCGCAGAAGATTGTAGAATTGTTGATATCTTGACGCCGATCCGCTGACTTATGGAATCGTCGTGCTGATCGAACGTATTATTAAATATCAGTCTTCCGGGAGTGAACAATAGTGTCGCTTACTCTATCATTCGGACACATAACCATAGGGGCGGGCGTACGTACGTATTTAGTGGACCTGGGGGATCGGTGTTCGGCTGCCAATATGGTATCGAAACGTATTATCGTGCACGCACAAATCGTGTGCTCATGATGGCGATTGGATCATACACGTTGAGTAATTTATGGATGTATGCCGGGCCAAAAAGTCATCATTAGTGCTGCCTGTTACTTATCGTTGTTGTAAATGTAAATAGTATCGCCTGACTGTGTGGCGTTTTGAACCTGTGGGGTGATCAATACGTGTCAGAGAATATTGCCTAACGAGCAAGCTGGGAGATACAGCCTACCTAAATACGACTTGCTGCGTATTGCATCAACTTGCCCCAGGAAAGTTAAAACGTCTCGGGCTCGGACGTTGGGGGAAGGAACACCCATGACCACGTCAGACCGGCAACCCTCATTGCCGGCTTAATCGCGCCTCGGCAAGGTCTGTGCGGCAGTCCCCAGTTGATGGCGAGGCAGTTCGAGGCAAGCACGTGTTCAAAACGATTTTACTGGAAGATTCCACGAAGGACTCGGAGGGACTGCTTTGAACGGGCAAACGTCTATTCAAGTTACACGTTGCCGTGATGACTCAAATCCTGGGGAACAGCTCAATTCAATCTTCGCACTGCTTTTGTATAAATCTAGCTTGGGTTTCGTAAAATGGATCTCAGCAAGTTCAAACCCCCTTTGAACAACAGCTTATCTTACACTCACCTCTCGTCTTTCGCCTCGCCATCACAATGTCTTCTGCACCAACTACCACTTCCAGTACCACCACTACCACTGGTTTATATGTCCCAGTGCATAAACGGACAGGCAGTAGCGCATCTTCGCGTTCCTCTTCTCTAGCCCGATCCGAGGCATCTGTCTCATCTCAACGTGACATTTGTAAGTACCATATCAACTCCTTCACTTACATTCATACTCATTCTGGTCTCATTGCAGCCCCAGCTCCCATTTCACCTGCTGCCCACCCACTCATCTATTCGCGTGATACCCTCTTGGGACTCATGCAGTCCCCCTTGTCTCGTCTCCCACTCGACACACGCGAATCTCTTCGTGCCGCGTTCCCAGTGCTTGTCACGAACCGGAGACAACGCAAATCTCTCGAGTACCACACCCACCACTACTCGCAAACTCAGGCACGGGCACAAGTACAGGCGCCCACACCTACATCTCTGCCTGCACAACCAGATCATTACGTTCAGAGTAAGAGCCACCCCTTCGTTCGGGTGCAACCTCGCAGGACTAGACCTATAGGCCGTGGACAGGAACGTAGGCGCAATGCAACGAAGATTGTTGATGAGGCCAGTTGGCGCGGCAGGAGAGTCGTCGTCGTCCCCATTGCCGTATAGGAAACTTTTCCACAAATTTTGGACAATCCTCTCCCCTTGGCTCACATATGACTTTCATGACATGACACGTTGACCATTGACGACCAATACTGAAACCCCAAACATCTCATCAACTATTGTATCATTTATCATTATACCATCAACATACAATCGTACATACACATCATATTTTTTACTCATAGAAACACCCCAAATCAATACAATTGTATATCAGTGTAATTCTCCTAGCTTATCCTAAGTTTGCAAGTTCTCGGGAGTCGAGACAAGTCCGAATCCCGGGATCCGCTTTCCGAATTGCCTTTGCTCACTTTCGTGACGTTGTCATATGGAATTATACTTAGAGCAGTCTCTGGCACCTGGAAACCTCGATTCCCTCGTCTATTATAATCCCCACCTGAATACGGTTATGGCTTGTCAAGTCCCCGTTCTGCATCCAGTGCCGGGTTTCGGCTTAGACCGGTGGCACGCGCACCCCCGCTCATTGGCACTCAGTCCTCTCCAGGACAAAATGGTAGGGGAATTATTATCATTTCGGCACACAGGTGGGGCTTAGTAGGGTGGATCAAAATGGCAACTTTGGTAATAACAGGCAAAGGTACGTTGACCATCGGTTTTCCGCAATATATATCTCAAAAATTTCCAAGGCCTGAAACACGGCTATATTGTAGTTGAGGGATGCTGGGCAAGCATTGTTCGTTTGGGTACCTGATCACAGTAACAAGCAATCTTACGACATGTTGCATCAACGGTCTAGTGTCTGCAGCATTATCCCACAGTATCTGCAACTCCAACTCGACTTACTTAACAAACCTTCTCCCCCGGTTCATTAGGATCCTTATCTACACTGCTACAAGTTGTTCCTAGCTTCTACCCCAGGCAACTATGGTTTTGTATTGCCAGATGCGAGATTCGACATGAATCCTGGGCGTTCAGGCGTAGGAAGTCCGTTTGGGAGCACCCGCAAATACCAAGCTCAAAGGCACTTAGCAAGTCTGACGAGAAAAATATCCCGCTCGCCCACATAGCATACCCAGTACTATCGATTGCAACATCATCCGTACTTACGGCCCCTCTTACGCTGAACATGCCACCCTCAGTGCTTACACTCATCGAAAACTAGGGTGTCGTTTAATTCGGGCTCTCAGTGATCCCTCTATTATCAACCTCTCCAACCTCCACCCTATTGACAGGCGTCCAAGCTTACTCCCTCAATGATTTCGGATAGTTGGGATTTAGTTGAGGGGTTTGTACTCGCGGTTATATCTCATTGGATCTATCTGTATGAGTTTTCGTCCTTCTATCCTCCTAGCTATATGCTTATTGTCCGCCAGCCACAGGACCACTTCCCTGGGTTGCCTTGTTCGAAGACAACCCCACGTATCTCTTAAAACTTTCTTCGTCGAGGTCGAACTCCATTTAGCTATCTACCTACAAGTCACCGTCGCTTACTCACACATTTTCCTCCATATCGAATGTTCCGCCGCCACCCTTTGCCACCGCCTACTTGATCCCACCCCCCCGAGGCCATCACAACCTCTGCTTCCTCACCCGCGTCTTTGTCCCCAATCATGGCCACCTCCCTAGTTTCCTCGTGCAATACACTTGTGTCTGCTAGGAGTGTGAACGGCCTGAGATAGAGGCATGGCTACATTAACGGCATCAACCTATGTTGTGTTTGCGATGCAGATATATTGAGGCTCTACCCACGCCCAAGAGATTGATGGTGCAGCAGCCATTGGTGGCGGGGCTGAAATTGGGATTGATGAAAATTGGATGGTGGTAATGTATATATGACTACAATGGCTCCAAACCGGATGTTTGTGGGGTTTACATTTGTATAAGTTGACATAGTTCACATGGACTTGGAGGAGCTTGAAAGATGACAACATCCAGAGCAACGTGCTGAGCACCACCTTAGTGCTACACCAGCCGCACTCAGTCAACCACTGCATGGGACATTAGAATCTTGTGTTCCGGCCCATGCCTGCCACCACAAAATTATATTTACTCAACAAAGATTATGATTTATTATTGTGTAATTATTGGGTCTGGCACCTTGCCGCCGATGATGTTCTTATGGCGTCTTGAGCCCTTTTACATTATAACCCTTGCCATGCACCACTTAAAACAGACATCCCACTCCCCACAAAAATCATATACATTTCATAACATGTTTTCTGTTTACTGTTACCACTTTTTGCAATATCTCAATCCTACTCCTTTGTGCCCTAACTGCTTTTATAAGTAATGCAAAATAATTGCTGAAATAAAAGTGAGTCTGACTTACTCCTAATAAGCACTCTGTACACAAGGTGGTCAGACCAAGTTGACTCCAGATGTGCCAGCATCAATGTTGGTTTCTGGATGGTACTCATTCCATACTTCAAGAAGATCTTGCCAGAAAATGCTTGAATAGGGCTTTAATTACCAAAGAAACTGGTTAATATCAGTGTAAGAGAATGAAAGTTATAATACTTACAACCTATATGATAAACAATGTGTTGTTTGGATGAATAGGAAGGTACAGAAGAACAGAAGGAAGGGTACAAACATCCTAAGAATGATGAGATGAATTCAGGTCAGCCAAGAGGGACCACCAGGGATTACACAAGGAAGAGTACACACATCCTGGAAATCAGGAGAAAGGTACAGGTCAACTGATCATCAATAGGGAACATAGGAAGACAAAAGTACATACTTTCTGAATACAAGGAGGCACACATAGCCTATAGTTAGCAAGAACTCCAAATGTGGGAAAGGAAATGTACACACTTCCTGGAGATGAGACCCACATGTGACACAGGTCAGCAAGGGCTCTGTAAGGGGAACACCTTTACCAACCTCCTTGTCTCATTTTCCGACAACATTCCCGACCAAACTAACGCTCAGTGACGCTCAGCAAAATCCCGACTCCCGTTACCGACTACGTCTACCGACCTGTCATTACCGACAACCACCCCGAGTCAAACCCGACTCACACATTCTCTCACACTACATTCGTTACCATCCCCGCTCCCTTTCACGACACTCGTTGGACGTTCCCGAACGCGGACGCGGGCGCAACTTGTCGGGATCACTGGGGCATGCCCACGTGATCCTTTACCGACAACGCGTGCCCTCGTACCGTTCCGGGAACGTGTAGTTAATGTAGGAACCTCGTATATAGTCTGTACACCTGGTTGGAGGACCCTTAGAGAATTCTCTAAGGATCCCCTCCGCCAGGTGAGTAGTACATCTGTAGTTACAAGTGAATACATTTACTAAGGATCCCCTCCGCCAGCCCGACCTAAGAACCCGACTCTCGAACTCAGCTAACACCCGACTTCCTCCAGTCAGTTTCCGCTCGGTCGCAAGCACGCGGGGTTGCCCTTACAGTAGAATTCTCTCCCCCCACGAGGTTACCGACTGCGCCAAACGAAACATAGACCGCCCCCAAGCGATTCCACGACCGTATCCACGCAATCCCACCTCAACCACAGTAGCAACATGTCACACACCCCGAACGACAGGATACCAGACGCGGTAAGGATAACGCAACTGGAAACCGAGCTCGGAAGGGTGTTGGAACAACTACACCAACAGTCGGAGGACTTCCAAACACTCAATCAGAACTTCCAGGAATTGCTCGACCGACTGGCACCCGCACCCACAACCGCACCTGCAACCGCCGCCGCCGCGCCACCTGCTGTACCACCACCGAGTCCGAACAATCGGTCTCAAATCCTACCCTCTCCGCCCCCATCCACGCCATCCCCCATATTCCTGAACACCACCCGACTCAGACCCTCCCCACTCCGACCATCCCCACCGCCCACATTTGATGGAGATCGAGAGAAAGGTCGGGCTTTCATCCAAGCCTGCGAACTATACATCAAACTGGTCCCGCACCAGTTCGAGGACGAGATAGCGGGGATCCGATGGGCATACACGTTCATGCAGACAAAGCGGGCGTACCAGTTTGTGGACCGAGCACTCCGCTTCGAGGACCAAGTCGGCGCGCCCAAGTACGGAACCTGGGAGGAATTCAAGACCGACTTCGCACAAAACTTCTATGTGCAAGGAGAGGCTCAACGCGCCATGACCTGACTTGAAACGGCGGGCTACCACCAGGGAAGTCGATCGGTAGACGAGTACACGGACGAATTCCGGGACTTAATCGAGAAGGCGGGATATAAGGAGGGACTCACCATCGTGGTCAAATATCGCAAGGGACTGAACCCGACAATTCAGTCGATGATCGCCATGATGGCAGCGGGAAGACCGGCGGATAACGACCCTCGCGCCTGGTACGCAGCAGCAATGAGGTGCGACGACAATCGGCGGGACAATGAAGCGTTCCTCAGCACCCGACAGGTACGCAACCCGACCACGCCCACGTCGGGCTCGTCATTCGCAAAACTCCCATCCCGCATTCCCGCACTCTGATTTCCGACACCAGCTGCAACGCCCAGCTTCCCGACTCAACCTCTGCCAGCGCCAGCCCCCCTCCCACAAGGCGTTCCAATGGACATAGACGCGAAACGCACCCGCATGCAACCCGTGCAGTGCTACCGGTGCAATGAGTCGGGACACATGCGCAAGGACTGCCCCCGGGCCTTCGACGTTCGCTACATGACCGCCGACGAACAGGAATCGTATATCCAAGGGGCCCTCGCCAACCTAGACGCGGAATTGGCTCAAAACCGACAAGCAGAGAGGGAAGCGGAAGAAGAGCGAGAGGAGGAAGTTCGAGCGGAAGAGGATTTTGTAGCGCACAGCGGGTGAACAGTACGCCCCCGCTGAGTAGTGGTAATAGGTTCGAATGTTTAGCCGTGGAGGAAATACATGTCGTTCCCGATTCTACCACTGAAGTCGTGCAACAAACTCCGACTAGTCGGAAAACCCGCGTTCCCCGATGGGAACGCCGACTCCCCAAGGATTACAAGGTCAACGCAATCCCTGGGGCACGGTTGCTAGATCTGAAGGTGGAGCTCCAGACTACCGACACGGGAGAATCATTCGGGCTCAAGGCACTTGTGGATTCGGGAGCTACAGGAATGTTCATCAGTCGGGATTTTGTCCACCGACACAAGATCGCAACCCGCCCCCTACAGCGGGTCATCCCAGTCTACAACGTAGACGGCACCCCGAACGAGGCGGGCTCAATTAACGAGATTACCGAGTTGGTTCTCCGTTATCAGGGGCATTCGGAGCGGACAATCTTTGCAGTCACTCAAATCGGTAAACAGGACCTCATCCTAGGCTACACCTGGCTCAAGGAACACAACCCGGAGATAGACTGGACAACGAACGAGGTAAAACTCAGTCGGTGTCCAGCCCAGTGTCGGGTTTGTACAAATGAGATCAAGGCCGAGGCCAAGGAGAAACGGAAAATGGACGCGCAAATCAATTCATGTCGAGCGGGACTCTTCCCGAATGCGGGTACCGACGAAGAGGAAGATACCGACTCGGAAAATCCAAACCCGCTCTCCGAGCTCCTAGAAGAGGGCGACTGTATCTTCGCAGTGAGTCTGAAGGACCCAAACCACGCGGAAAAACAGGCAAAAGGACCGGTAGAGATGTGCCGAGCCATCCCGAACATATCCCAGAGGTTAGCGGAGGCCTTTCATCGGAATTCCCAACCCGCAAAGCCCTTCCACGACGCGGCACCCACTTATCTGCACGAATTTGAGGACGTGTTCTCGAAAACTTCGTTTGACGCGCTTCCCGACAAACGGTCCTGGGACCACGCCATTGAACTCATCCCCGAAGCCAAATCCCGCTCGTGCAAGGTCTACCCCTTGTCGGTTACGGAACAGGAGGAACTGGACAAGTTCCTGGAGGAGAACCTGTCGTCGGGACGTATTCGCCCGTCGAAATCACCCATGGCCGCGCCATTCTTCTTCATCAAGAAGAAGGACGGCTCACTCCGACCAGTCCAAGATTACTGAGTACTGAACGGAATGACAATCAAGAATGCGTACCCCCTCCCGCTGATTTCCGAACTCATCAACCAGCTGCGCGGGGCCAAGTACTTCACCAAACTGGACGTCCGCTGGGGTTACAACAATGTGCGGATAAAAGAAGGTGATGAGTGGAAGGCGGCGTTCCGAACAAATCGAGGATTGTTCGAACCATTGGTAATGTTCTTCGGACTCACGAACTCACCCGCTACGTTCCAAATGATGATGAATGAAATCTTTCAGGACCTCATCACCGCCGGCGTGGTTTGCGTGTACATTGACGATATCCTCATTTACACAAAAACCCGAGCGGAACACCAACGGGTCACTCGGGAAGTCCTCAAACGCTGTCGGGAAAACAAGCTATTCCTCAAACTCGACAAGTGCGAGTTTGAACAAGAGCGGATTGAGTATCTAGGCCTCATCATCTCGGAGGGTAAGACAGAAATGGATCCCGTCAAGGTCAGCGGTATTGTGGAGTGGCCAACCCCGACTAACAAGAAGGAGGTACAATCCTTCTTGGGATTCACTAACTTCTATCGGCGCTTCATAGAGGGCTTCTCCCACCACGCCCGACCACTCTTCGATCTGACGCGGAAGGACGCGGTGTGGAAGTGGGGCGAAGCAGAGCAGGCGGCATTTGAGGAGTTGAAGGCGCGGGTGGCCTCCCGACCGGTATTGATGTTCCCCGACGACGACTGCCCTTACCGTATCGAGGCCGACTCGTCGGATTTTGCAACTGGCGCGGTGTTGTCCCAACTTAGTCGGGAAGACGAGAAGTGGCACCCAGTAGCCTTCATGTCCAAGAGCCTCAATGCAGTCAAGCGGAACTACGAAATCCACGACAAAGAGATGCTGGCAATCATCCGGGCATTGGAGGAATGGAGACACTTCCTTGAGGGAGCCCGACATCCGTTCGAGGTATGGACTGACCACAAGAATCTAGAATACTTCAGGTCAGCCCAGAAGCTCAATCGCCGACAAGCCCGCTGGTCCCTATACCTCTCCCGCTTTGACTTCTCCCTGCATCACCAACCCGGAAGGAGTATGGGTAAACCCGACGCCCTTTCTCGACGCGCCGATCACGTGGATGGAGCGGAAGACAACAAAGACATTGTACTCCTCAAGCCCGAACTGTTCACCATACGCGCGTTGGAAGGAATCAAGGCGGAAGGCGAGGAGAAGGAGGTGATGAGGGACATTAGGCGCGGAAATCGAGGCGGACACTTGGAGGACTCAGTAGCAGAGGCGGCGAAGAAACTCCGACAAGGAAAAGGGAAGTCGGTACACAGCGCCGAGTGGCGGGAGGAACAAGAAGTACTGTATTTCCGTGGTCGGATTTACGTCCCTAACTTCGCAGACCTCCGCCGACGCATTGTAGAGCAACACCACGACACCCGAGTTGCGGGACACGCAGGGAGATGGAAAACACTGGAGTTAGTATCCCGCAACTACTGGTGGCCCCAAATGTCGCGGTACATTGGCCAATACTGTCGTACATGCGACCTATGCCTTCATACTAAGATACAGCGCCAACTGCCGATCGGGGAGCTACACCCGCTAGAAATCCCGAACACCCGCTGGGAGACCATCAGTGTGGATTTCATCGGCGCACTTCCCGAGTTGGAGGGATTTGACGCGGTCATGGTAGTAGTCGAATCGGTGGCAAAGCGGTCTCACTTCATAGCCACCCACACCACCGTCACCGCATTAGGAGCCGCACGCCTATATCTGAAGGAAGTATGGAAACACCACGGGTTGCCGAACGCGGTGGTATCTGATAGGGGACCGCAGTTCGTGGCGGAATTCACCCAGGAGCTTTACCAACTACTGGGGATCAAGCTGACGTCGTCCACCGCCTATCACCCGCAGACAGATGGACAGACCGAGCGCGTGAACCAGGAACTGGAACAGTACCTGCGACTATTCGTGAGTGAGAGGCAGAATAACTGGAACGAACTACTACCGCTCGCCAAGTTCCAATACAACAACCACGTTCACGCTTCCACACAGCACACCCCCTTCTTCCTAGACACCGGCCGACACCCGCGCATGGGATTCGAACCTCAAGCGGAACCCACCCGACTAGAGACAGTCGGGGAGTTCACACAACGAATGAAATCAACACTGGAGGAGGCACGATCCGCGCTGGCCAAGGCAAAGGATGATATGGCGCGATACTACGACCGCCGACACCGACCAACACCCGAATATCAAGTCGGTGATCTGATGTACCTGGACTCGACAGACATTCCCATCAGTCGGCCAACGCGGAAACTAGCCCACCGCTATGTGGGACCTTACCCGATCACAGAGCGGATAGGCACACACGCTTACCGACTGAAACTTCCAAGGTCCATGTCGCGCATCCACCCGGTGTTTCATGTGGTGAAACTACTCCCAGCGCCCGCCGACCCCATTCCGGGAAGACGCCCGACCACAGTTCCGCCGCCCGTGCTAGTGGACAGAGAGGAGGAGTACGAAGTGGGAGATATACGGGATAGTCGGTTTAGCAGAGGAAAGTTGTACTACCTTGTATCCTGGAAGGGGTACGGGTATGAACACAACTCCTGGGAACCCGCCGAGAACGTTCATGCAGATGAACTGGTCAGCGAGTTCCACAGGGCAAATCCTCAAGCGCCCCGACGACTCCCGCGTGCCCAATTCAATTCCATCCCTTTTCGACCATTACGCGAGGTTGCACAATCCTAGAGGGGGGGTAATGTAAGGGGAACACCTTTACCGACCTCCTTGTCTCATTTTCCGACAACATTCCCGACCAAACTAACGCTCAGTGACGCTCAGCGAAATCCCGACTCCCGTTACCGACTACGTCTACCGACCTGTCATTACCGACAACCACCCCGAGTCAAACCCGACTCACACATTCTCTCACACTACATTCGTTACCATCCCCGCTCCCTTTCACGACACTCGTTGGACGTTCCCGAACGCGGACGCGGGCGCAACTTGTCGGGATCACTGGGGCATGCCCACGTGATCCTTTACCGACAACGCGTGCCCTCGTACCGTTCCGGGAACGTGTAGTTAATGTAGGAACCTCGTATATAGTCTGTACACCTGGTTGGAGGACCCTTAGAGAATTCTCTAAGGATCCCCTCCGCCAGGTGAGTAGTACATCTGTAGTTACAAGTGAATACATTTACTAAGGATCCCCTCCGCCAGCCCGACCTAAGAACCCGACTCTCAAACTCAGCTAACACCCGACTTCCTCCAGTCGGTTTCCGCTCGGTCGCAAGCACGCGGGGTTGCCCTTACAGGCTCCAGGCATAGGAAAAGATCATTACACACCTCCTGGAGACAACAAAACACATACAGGTTGGCAGAGGCTCCACACACAGAAATGGAAAAATACACACTCTCTAGAAACAATGAGATGCAGATGGGTCAGAAAGGACTCCACACATGGGGGGGAGAGGTACACACTTCCTAGAGACAGGTAGACACACTTAAGTCATTAAATACTCCAGACCCAAAGGATAATGCTACACACACTCTGGATATGGAGTAACAACTAGGTCAGCAAAAAACCCTAGATGTAGGAAGAGAAAGGTACACACAAACTAGAGACAAAGGAGTGCACATAAGTCAACAAAGATCCAATCAGAGAAAAGGAAAGGACACACTTCCTAGAGATAAGCAAACAGGCATAAGTCAGCAAGGCTCCAGAATTGAAAAAAAAATGTACACACATCCTAGATAAGATACACATAGGTTAGTAAAGACCTCAGACATAGGAAGGGAAAAGTACATACTTCCTAGAGACAAGCAGATACACACAGGTCAGAAAGGACTCCACACATGGGAAAATGAAAGTAAACACCAGCTAGAGGCAGGGAGGCACATCTAGGTCAGCAGAGATACTAGACATGAGAAGGGAAAGGGACACACATCCTAAAAATAAGTGGGCACACACAGGTTAGCAAAGACCCCATACATGGGAAAGACAGGTACAGACCATCTAGATATGAGAAGACACATGTTGATCAGCAGAAACTGCAGACATAGAAGGGAAAGGTACACACCAGCTAGGGAAATAGAGACACACAGATCAGCAAAGACTGTAGACA
Organism: Collybia sordida; assembly: GCA_037014335.1. NCBI lineage: Eukaryota > Fungi > Basidiomycota > Agaricomycetes > Agaricales > Clitocybaceae > Collybia > Collybia sordida. The sequence goes on along the minus strand of JAYKXK010000009.1, from coordinate 437,574 downwards.
TGGAAGAGAAACGTACACACTGCCTGGAGATAAGGAGACATGCAGGTCAGTCAGTAGTTATGTATGGGATGGGAAATGTACTCACTCCCTAGTAACAACAAGACACATGGGTCAGAAAAGACTCCAGTTATGGGGGAAAAAAGGTGCACACCATCTAAAGATGAGGCATGGCCAGGTCAGCAGAGACTCCAGACATGAAAAGAGAATGCTACACACAGACTGGACACAAAGAGACACAGGTTAGCAGAATTTTCAGAAATGGGAAGGGAAAGGTACACACAGGCTAGAGGAAGGAGACACACATGTCAGCAGTAACCCCAAATATGGGAAAAGAAAGATACAGACCCACTAGACACAAGAAGATACAAAGATGTCAACAAAGACTATAGATATGGGAAGGGAAAGGTACACACTTCCTAGAGACCATGAAACATACACAGATTAGTAGAACCTCCAAGATATGGGAAGGAAAAGCTACACACTCCCTAAAGACAAGACAATGAGACACCTAGGTCAGAAAAGGCTCCAGATATGGGAAAAGGATGGTACACACCATCTAGATGTAGGGGGGCACACCCAGGTCAGCAAGGGCCTCAGACATAGGCAAAGAAAGGTACACACTCCCTACAGACAAAGAGACACACCCAGGTTGGCAGAGACTCCACACAGAAGAAGAAAAAATACACACTTTCTAGAGGCAACAAGAAACACAAGTCACAGAGGACCCCACACATGGAGAAAAAAGTTACATACATGCTACAGACAAGATGACACATAAGTTAGTATTAAAATAATCAGTCCAATTCAATACCCACTTTTATTATTGTTATTAAATTTGCAATTACCTCCATCTTGCCTTTTGAGATGTTCCTCTACCACAAATTGAATTGCATATTTATCTCCTTGAAAATTTTGCCTCACCTTGAGCATCCCCCATCCAACATTGGCCAAATCCATGAATGTATTTTCCCCATCCACATATCCTATCCACACCTCAATAGTTATGCTGGTCCCCATTTCAGCTAACAGTCCCCACATTTCCTCATCATAATATCCATCCCCTTCCATTGCTAACCGCAAGTGTTTATACCAATTTCCAAAAGCATATCTGTGATTAATATTAGGCTGACTCCCTGTTTTGACAATGACCTTGAGGCAACTCTTTGCAGTGACCATGTGTGCATCTGTGGCCACAATCCAAAAATCAGTAGGAGAACGATTACTGGTGATAAAATCATAGAAGGATTTGTGCAATTGAGGAATGGCATCTGTAAATGGTGAAGCGGTTCCTGGAACTAAAATGCTACGCGTCTGCTGCAAGAAATTTTCAATATCAAACTTGGCCGGAACACTACCCGTAAGCAACGCAATAATCTCGCCAACGCGTAGTGGTCTTGTCAGAACAACAATGCAGCCAATAATGTGTCGGAAGCATTCCAGGCGTATCGACTGTTTTCCTGTATTTCCCCCCATATCCCTCCATTTTGTCAAAATGACATTATACAGTGCGTCGAGACTGCCAACGCCACAACTATTAACTTCTTCAAGGACAGTTTCCTTTACTGCTGACCCATCAGCATCGATCTGCAATTTAATCCACGCGACGGCAGTCGCAGCATAATGGAAGAGGCCGCTCGCATTCTCTACAAGCCCATCCAGTTGCTTTTCAGATGGCCAATCCTCCCATCCCGATTTACTCAATGTGATTTCCGCAATACTGGACCGTATAAAGGTCCTGACCTCATCGCCTGAATCTGCTGTATCGAGGTTACGCTGTCTGAATACCATATATTTCGCATTGGTGATGTCCGACCAACTCTCAGGACGCGAAGTAATGATGAATTTGACGTTGTCAGGAAGCCTTGAGCCAATGTTTGCTAGGAGGGATATAATCTTATCTGCATCAAAGCGTAGCTCGTCCAAAGCGTCGATGACAATGACCACATCACATAATTTTGAGATTTCGTGGATGGGCCGTAAGAGGAGAGAATCAGCTTGCTCATCTCGACCGGAAGGAAACCCATTCTTCAGTACAGAGTGTATGACACGCGCCGCAGATGGAGAACGTTCGGCAAGCTGTTTCACAATGGTAGGAAGAAGTCGATCAGGATCGGTGGTATCGGCAAAATTGCGAGAGATAAAGTACTGAGCTGCAACTGGAGTGCCCAGCTTGCGAAGCTTTTCAGCAACTGTTGCTGAAATTGTTGACTTTCCGCTACCTGGAATACCCGTAACCCAGTAGATGTGCTCATTATTCAACGGTTCAGATAGCCATTGCATAATACTTGCAAGAATTCCCTCACGGGTACCTGCAGCACAAATGCTCTTATGCTGGTCCGTATGTTCATAATAACTGGCGATATGCGTAGCGAGTTTCTCTTTAATGAAGGACTGATATGAAGTGTTATCCTCCCGACTGTTGAGTAGACCAAACGAATCTGCGTACCTGACGATCCGAAGCAGCCTTCATTGCCTGAATCCTGATAAGACTAGTCGCCTAGAGGAGAGCGATTAGAATGGTGGATGCCACACAATAACGGCAGTTAGTCGCACCACAAATGTTTCCTTGGCCCTTGCAAGCTTTTCCTTCCATTCGCCGAGCTCTTCCTCTGACAAGGATATCTTTGACTATCCAAGTCGAATACTGTAAGATATAGGTAGGGAAACAACATTATACAAACTCACAAGTTGTTTGCTAGCCCATTGACAGACATTATTCACCGCCTCACTATAATTTGTTAGTAGAGTATTGTTAGGGGGAAAATTAAGACCACCGACCATATATTTTTAAGGCTATCCTTCAACGAATCTTCTTCCCCGACAACTTCTACAATCTCGCGGATGTAATCAATAGCTTCCTGAGCAAAATCGTACACTTTCTTTTGTATCATTGGTATGTTCTAACCAAACATGTAAGCATTGAGCTGTGTAATTGGTCCTAGTCATCGACGCACGATACCCAATTGAACAAGATTTAGCAGTGCTCCGACAAGTGTCTTTGCTGGGAAAGGACTGTCGGGTACAAACGCGATGAGTGCTTCCAGGGTCTTTGATTTCAATGCCCCGTCAATCTTCTCCAAAAGCTGGGTCCATTTGGAGTCCTCACGAGATGCGCCCCATTCTCGAAGCTGAGATACGGAAGAGGCGTCGATGTTCCAGTCTGTTAAATTTGGAGCATACGGAACACTGGCACGAGGTTCATTGCTCGATGATTTTGATGGATCTGGTAACAGAAGTGACTCCGATGGCTGTTGGAGTGAACGTTTTGAAGTCGCTGAGCCGAACTTCCCAAAAAATTTGACGACCTTTTGGCCAAAATCTTTCTTGGACTTTCGGTCAGGCATGGTAAAAGAGAAAGAACGCACGGAGAATAAAGCGCTGTGTTCCGCGGTCTCATCGGAGATATGCCAAGATGATTGATTTTCAGGTAACATTGTGGTGGTTTGGCTATGATCATGTGCGTATGAACCTCAAGGTCCCATATGTGGAGATATACCTTAATGAGCCTCCATTTGTAGATGGTTGATTCATTGACCCCTGCTAACCCACTATAGCTAATCTTTGTCTTCATGTTGCCAGATATGTCCACTCAAGAAAGGTCGACCATTTTACTTTTGTTCACTCCACCCAGTCACCGTTGCCTCTTCCTCGCGGTTTTCTTGCCGCTCTTCTCTCTCCGCATTTACTCTATCATACTCGCCTCTCGACTACATCGCCACTCAGCAAGCTCTAAAAAATTTCCTCTACCTGAGGCGCGACCGTTTTTCTAGTCTAAACATTACCCACTTTCGGCAAGAAAAATCGAAGTGGCAGCAGTCATAACAGCCTAAGTGGAAAAATAATTTGAACCTATTCGTCGCCAGTGAGGATAGATAGTAAGTAAAGAAGTTTTGAAATAAGATTCATTCAATAATAAGGCTTTGTTATTGTGCATGTCTTGTCTTATTGCAAGGAACCGATTAGTTGGTAGATTAGTTTGAGTTTTGTTTTTAGATCAACTTGGCTGGGTACAACGCCTGCAATAATTCTGACGATAGTGTCTAAACCAACAGCTATATACCCATAGGTCATGATAACAGGAAATTTCCGAATCCATGCCTTTACATAAATACATTTTGGCTAGTGTGGTTAGGGAATGGTATTCGCTGAGTCATGGAATATCGATGTAAAAATTGTATATCAATTTTGGCCTTTTTATGCAAAAGCTTACAAGAGGCAGCTTTGAACGGAAGGAATTCTGAAATGGCTGATTCTCCAAATCTCCACGGGCAAAGGCTGGGCCGGGGTATTTTGTTGTGTTGTTTTTCTTGAATAACGTGGGCCTTACGAAAATCCTAAGAGAGCCTTGCTACGGATGCGTAATAAAAAAAAGGAGAGGTATCTTGAAAATTCATTGACAGTACACAGGTGTGGTAAAGATTACAGATGGTTGGAGATGACAATGCTAAGTGTAAGAGACGAATCTAGTGTGATTCTTCAGCACTTGAACGGGGAGCAAGCATGGAGGATGATGGCTCACCAAAGAAAAATGCAATATGTATTTTCGCATAGCGAATAGTAGGCCTACTGGCTCTCACTTTCCTCTGCAGATCCATCACCAATACTCGCCTTCTCCTCAGGATCCAACCAGCTCTCCTCCACCGTAGCTTTGACTCGTCGAACGTATTCTTTCATGTTCTCCCGGTACAGCTGCGCGGCCTCGGCGTTAGCGGGGCTGTTTGGATTTGGATCGTGTAGAAGGCTTTGAATTGATGTGAGGATGGCTGCGACATCGTATGTGGGTGACCAGCGATTTTGCAGGATATCGAGGCATAACTCTCCGTTGGCATACACATTGGGGTGGAACATACGCGAAAGGAACTTGACAGACGGGGGCTTGTTAGGGTATGACTCGTCGAATGTCAGCAACAGCTTGAATGTTCCATCTTCGAATGGCGTTTCCGCTACGCGGTTATAGGGTTTCAGAATACGATTATCGAGTTGATTAGGCACGGATCTGCGCACCTGGACCAAAAATGACTGCATTCCAGAGCATGATGTTATCGGGGCATGGGCTGCCAGAGATGCCACCAGGTGGGTCGCTGGAAAGTCGTTTAAAATCGCGGATAAGACGCCTTCTGCAGTTGGTAGACTAGAGGAGCATATTAGTCGTGAAACATGTTGTGATCCCTGTGTAAGCTGACCATTATGAAAAAGAAGATGACTGTCGATGAATAAGGATGGGGTGACAAGTGGTAAGGGTGAGGCGTTGGATTTGTTTTTATTTCTCAGATCTCTGTCGGGGCAACAACAGCAAGCAAACCGGAACGGTGACTGTATCCCGAATCCCGATCGCTACTGCACAGCTCTATTAACTCACTCAAGCCGGACGATTCGGACACCCGATGCAACGTCCAAATAAAATTACGAAAAAATTACAAGACGTCATGTAAATCTTTATGCATCGCTTAGGGGCTGAACACCGATCTACATTTACGATAATGTCGATATTTATAACTCATCGTGAGGGTTGTCCGGCGATGCAATATCCGGCTCGACCATTTCTTCGGTACTGGGAGCTTCAGCAGCTTCGGGTGCAGAAGCTGCGTCCGTCCCAGCGTTAGCAAGGATATTGGCATCAGCTGCCGCCATGTTGGAATGTATAACTCCCTGATCTGCAAGCTTTCGTGCGAACCGCGCAATCTCCGCATCATACTCCTCCCACTCTGGGATCTGGCGGGCTCGAGAGAGTTTCGGTTCTTTCTGTAGTTTTTGTGAGTATGTAAAGATGTGACATGGGGGATATATACGAACAGTCAAAGGATTTTGGCACAGATCGATCGTTTTAGCCCTGTGAAGTCTGTCCTTGCTGCCTATAATCAATCATGCGTAAGAAATATAGTTCGACAACTCATCCATTCGGACATACACCATGTTTCGCACTGGATTTAACCATTAGTAATTTCTTTGGACTTAACAAGAACGAACGCTTACCCAAAGCCAATCCTCATGCAGCGAGAACTAGATTAAATCATGAATAAAAATCCTCTGGTCGTTAAAAATAAAGCTCGTACGATCGGAACCTCTCGCTGCAAGTTATTAGGAAGATCTACATCCGACGTTAGCCTCACTTTGCCCCTGACATATATATCTTGTCGTACCTTGGTCTAAGTTCGCTAATGAATTGGGATCAGCTGACAGTGCTTGGTATTGACCACGTAAAATATCCTATTACTGATAGTAAGTATTATTAGAATTGAGGATAGGTTTGGGATGTACTCCGGCAGCAAGCTAAGGGAATTTGTTAGTAACAATTAATGTTGGTTTATATTATTACTTACTTGGCGGAATCGCACAAGATCGATAACGTATAGCGCACTTACAGAAAAATTAGACAGATTATGGATCGATAGGTATAAGTATAAGCCTACCTGATATGATACGGTTTTCCCTGAAGGAATTCTTTCCAATAACCAGTCTTCCAGAACCGGAAGCCCTCCATATCGGTGTTGTCGTCACCCATAGGTGTATAACCATAGGGTGCCCCTTGTAAATCAAGATCAACCAATTCCTTCAAATCTGCCCGCACGATCTGATCAGCATCAACAAAGATCACTTTTTTCAAATCCATGGGGAAGAGGACATCGAGGAACAGAATCTTGTAAGCCCAAATTATCCTCTGCTTTTCGGTCTGTTGCCGGAGCCAGGATGGCCACTTGTATGTCACGAGTTCATATTTGAACCCGTACTCCTGAGCAAGATGGGGTATAAATTCCTGCGAGGGGCATCAATTTACTTTTCTATGACACTGTTAGCATTACTCACCAAGAAAGATGGTGAGAGGAAGTTTTCAATAAACCAGAATTTGACGGTGCTCTTTGTGTTTTTCAGGACACTTAGAATCATGATGGATACAAATCGCTAAAGAACCATAAGTTTCTGCCCATATTAAGTTGTGATATTGCACTAACCTCATATAATAAACCGGAGGCGACAGTAAAGATATTGATTTCGGCCTGCTCTTCTTTGACTACAATTGCGTTATCCTTCGGTTTGAAAAGAGATGACACGCTGAATGGAACTTGTGAGCTCATGGCTTTTATAGTTATAGTTCCAAGGACATACCGAGAAGCAATATCACCAAATAAACCACCAAAAGCACCTTCGCCCTTCGGTTCCTCAAGAACGTCCGTTTTCTCCATGCCAGGCTTTCTCGACAGACGAGGGAAGAGGGTTAAACCCTCGAAGCTTGTGACGGTGATATCGGTTCCGACTTCTTCTACGGTCGGACTATCCCAGCCCTCGTTTCCGACACTATCCATTTTGAACACCTCTCTACCTCTCCCTTCACGAATCTCTAATCGGAAAACGCCTGGCTTAGCTTTGAATTGAAGATAGCCCAAGTTGGCCACAACATGCGTATCAGCAATCGGAGTGGAATCGCCACGAATTAATTGAAGCTGCACACCGCGCGGAGCGTTGCTGCTTACAGGTTCTCTAGCATGGCCATCAACTACGATATAGTCAAGGTCGAAGACTGCATCAACGCTTTGGTCCCCAGGCGAAAGATGTCCTAACTGGATGTTATCCAAGTCATACTGAGCTTCGCGCGGGCGAACAAGCCATGAAGGAGGTACGTCCATTGCCAGGGTGTATATGGGTTCAGTTGGAAGGTCATCGAAAATTGCTTGGGAGGGAACTTCGAAGCTGTGAAGTGTGTATTTTGAGGTAAGGCTTTCGGGGGACAAAGTTATAGACTTACCCAGCTTCGTCGAAGACCAGCGAGGGCAAGAGGTTGTATCGGTAGAATCGCTTGAGAGGAATCTATAGGGTAGGGGTGAGCTGAGGTATATCTGAGGGCGGGAGCGAGACCCACCTCTTTATGACGAGCCGGGTTGAGGTAGACTTTAATGAATGTACTAGGAACATTCAATAACCACTACAAGGGGTTAGACTCATGTACATCGTGAATTGAAATGATGACCATACCTCGAGTATACTGGACCATCTCTGGGTGGTCTCGCTTAACGGGTCAATTAGAACTGCAATGTGGTACAGTGCTGTCGAATTGTCTCCGATCTCAAATGATCTGTAGAGAGAGAAAAAAAATGAGAAAAGTCGAGAATGGGAGAACCCCACTTACGTGTATTCGGAGCTCAAGAGCTGATATTGTCGATGGCGAGGTCGCTGGGGTGCATCGAGGAGGCTAAATTCGCTTGGGTCAGGGAGTAGAAGAGATGAGATGACAGAAGAAGCGGTCCAGATGAGGTCTGCATATGTCGTCCTGAGGCGGAACGTCAGCGACTGAAAGTCAGTGGGATATTAACACCAACCTATCTTGTTCAACAACAGAGGGAGCCACCGCTTCAAGGGCGCTCATAACTGGTTCAACTCTCTTGCGCAGCTCATAGAGTTCCAAAGCCTTGAAATCAGCAGAGAGGAAGTCTCCATTCCCAACAGGCCCGACAAGCTGTCATGAAAAAAGGATAAGCGAATTTTAAGCTATGTAATCTCTGACTCACCCTTCCATTGACCAAAATAACAGGTTGTTTTGACGTTATACCCATTTCTCGAGCGAGTAATCGGCATCGTCTCACATAATTTACATACTCCTCCTCGTTGAAGTCTGAGCTTGGAACGCCATCTGTTAGTTCGAGCACGGCATCATGCTGAGATAGAGGGGTTTGTTTTTCATCGCTTCCAGCCGAGGTCGACGCCTCTAGTCCTCTCAGGAGTTGAGAGGCAGACACTCTCAAAAGACGGCCGGATGAAAACAAGTGCGATATTAACCAAGAGGTTGCGCCCCGTGTAGCAGTCTCTGATGGGTCATCAGCCGGATTGTGGATAAACGAAATGCGGGTTGGTGAATCAACCGTCTACGATGATATGAGAAACGAATAAAACGAGCGAGAACGAGGGAACATACAACGGAGTTTAATGCTTCTTTTACAAGCCTGGTCCCAGCTTCACTATCAAGATCAGCCAAGATAAACATGGTCAAGGGGACAGATTTGCTTTCCGCTTGAAGAAAGTCATCGTCAAGATAGGCTCAATGATATTTCTAAAGCACACGTACAAGGATAGATAAACGATGATGGATTGACGCGGAAGCCTGTTTTATCGAAAACTTCGTGGAGGTTGAAGATGCGAAGACTCCCTGGACTGGAGGTGGGATATAGGTATGGGTTCCGTCGCTGGCTTGTCGCGGGTTGGTCATAGAAGAAGGTTGACATTGTTTCGTTATGTTCATCAGTAATTTCACCCGAATACACCTAACAAAATTAAATCCGACCGGATTCAGAGCACTCAAAAAACCCACCTGTTCTTGTAAAAATTGCATTTGTCTACCTATTTCCATCTGCATGTTTTGGAAAAAATCCTATAACAAAGAGTTAGTCATTCTTGATACTTAAGGGACCTAAAGCGCATTACATCGTCAAGCTTGAAATGTTTTCCGTTGACGAAAACATGACCTGTCGGAGAAGCGGAAAGCGTAGTGCTAAGTCGCTCGGTATACTTCTCCACCTTATCAAATGGCGCGAAAGGAGTGAGCTTCCCATCGAGGATAGCATCTAGATCCGCGACAACAGAATCGGTAGGAGCTTCAGTCTCGGTGAATTGCTTGTACTCAGCCCGAACTACGTTCCATTGTACGGTGATGGCTTCAGACGAGTCAATGGGAGTTATCTGCAGTCACAGGTAAGTGAGAATGCGAAAAGTGTAAGAAATTGAAACCTTTCGAATGAATTCTATTGTCTTTTTGCGGCCATAATTCTGTACGAGGTAGTAGAAAAGTCTAGCCATGCGCTTTCCTACATAATCATGATTGAAATAAATGAGGAAATAATGATCAGAAGGAAAAGTACCTTCTTCGGTTTCTATGATGGGGACCACTCCAAATCGAAGAGGGAAATTTCTGTTGATAATGTTGGCGACAGGACCGCCAATGAAGGTAAGACTGCTCGTTTGGGATAAATCTACAACAAGAACAATGTTATAAAGGTTGAGCTTGACATTGGGGAATTGCCCAGGATACACGGGCCGCAAGAGCTATATTATGACCCGGTGAGACCTTGTACGGGGGAACAAATTTGATGAACTGACTGTCAAAAGGGACGCGCTCCATTTCGAGTATCTAAAATTGGGAATGTCAACATCAGAACCTTTCAGAAACGAAACGAAACAAAACATACCGACTGTCGGTTTCTATATCGTTCCACCATGTAATGGCTTCACCTTTCTCGGGTCGATCACTAGCATCGAACAGACCATCCAGTACGTTTTTACCAGATTGAGCGGCGCTGATATTAGGGTGGGTTATCAACTCTAACACCTGAGGCCGTGGAATTCCCAGTGCTGCTAGTGAGAGCATTACAGCCCTCTCCTTTTTCAAAAGTCTCAACAATCCCAATGGATTCACATCACTGTCCGGGATTGAAGCGCCATTTAACCAAAACATGTGGGTGCCACCTTGTACTTTCAAGGAATTTTCGTGGATTTCGCCTTCAACGCTGGAGTTGACTACGACACGTCTTGCCAAGGCAGTCGCATATCTCGGGAAGTTTTGCGAAAGCTGCTTCAGAGTGGCTAAAGGCTCAGAGGAATCGACGACGAGTTGAATGGCTTGTGACCCAATTTCTATCAGAACGGCATTAGACAATGGTTTACGACAGGACGAATTGAACAACCTGCTAGCTCCCCCTCGGTCAATGGTGTTTTCGCACTGGGTGCAGTCACATTCTCTGGGTGCAAGTGTATAAGATCGGAAACTGGGTCTACAGTCATTTCTATAGCCTCGGCTTCATTCGCATCAGCCCCTTTAGTTACTAAACTTCATAATCAACAAACACCCGTGTAATAATACGTGATATGAACACACCTTTATGGTTATTCCTGTCATCTATTGCAAGATAGTCCGTCTTCTTCAAATCTAATGAGACACCATATCCCGATAGGTAATTCCGAATAGTATTATCCAGAGTCGGAGGTAGAATATACCGGAAAACGTATTCAATCTCAGGATTTGGCTTTTTGGCGAGGGACAACAAGTAGGAATGCAATTCTCGGAAATTTGGAGATGATAAAGAAGCATAAAATATGGCCGTCCGCGGGGGTAATTTCAGGGCACGAGCGCGTGGTGGATATACGTGATCAAAAGTCAAAAGCTGAGGCCGAGGGTACGATCTGTTATTTTTTAGTACGAGCAGAACTTGCGATGATCTTCATAACTCACGGTGTAATGAAGGATGAGTTCGAAGGATCAATTGTTTCTGTTCCTGCCAAGTGCACCAATGTTTCGATGTCGCACACTACCTCCCCATACCATTCCACCCATGACCCGCACTTTGTCCCACGACTCTCGCTATGATGGTCGACATAATGGTAATAGAACGCCTCAATTTTGGGGGTAGCTGCATGAAGAGCCAAATTCATTTGCACCGCTTTGTAGGATCCCGGCTGTCTGAGGAGGCCGTTGGTGACCGCAATTTGCAAAGATGCTTCATATGTGGCTTCAGGTGACAGTTTATGAGGATTAGGTAGCAAGTCGGGGTTGGTAATTCGTTCTAAGAGAGGGAAGAAGGCATTTGGATTCTCCAAAGCCACTGTCTCTCTGGTCACGATTCCCCACTGTCAGCGAAATGCAAAAGCTTGCAGATATGTAACACATACAGAGCTTCAACAAGAGGTGGGGGTGCGGCCCACGAGGACCTGAGCGATACTTTTACTGGAGGACTCTCTGCATTTCCTCCTAATATGGCCAAGGATAATCCTAGAGCTGTCAGGCCACGCTTCATTCTGCGTTTCAAACGACGCGAAATATCGGTATCGCCTTCAGAATAGCTGATAACGAGTGATATTCAGAGCATATACACGAAGCCTAAGAAAAATGAAGAAATTATTCGAGTAGAGACGAGGTCGCTTAAACGTGTCGAGAACGACACTCGACACGTCAACCAAAAACTCTGGATCTTATCTGATAATATATTTGGGAAGTCACGTGTAGATAACTTTTTTGCGGATCCGGGCTTACGATCTGAGTGACTAACTATCCAAACGGCCATCTACTCAAGTGAAACGCGCGGAACCACAGGAAACCCACTCTTTTTCAACGGGAAAGACCTGATCTTTGAAAGATGGAGTTCAAACCACCTCCACCAGTGCACCGTGTCTTGTGTGCCGACTGCGGTGCGAAACCTAAACTTCCCTGAAGAATACTGAATTTGCTAATCCAAACTACAGGTACACCCATCGTACCTAATTCAGCAAACATGTGTGTTGCCTGCTTGAGAAATACGTGCGTAACTCGCCCGATTCGTCCTTTCATAAACTCTAAACCTCGATCACTGTAGGGTCGATATCACCGAAGGGATTCCTAAGCAAGGTTGGTATCGCCACTTTCACCCAGTACCGTTCACAAGCTAAAGATCGTGTTAGCTTCGGTATCATACTGCAGAAACTGTGAACGGTTTTTATCTCCACCAGCGTCATGGATGCTCGCCAAGCCCGAGTCTGCCGAGCTTCTATCTCTCTGTTTGAAAAAACTGAAGGGGCTGAACAAAATCCGACTGACCGAAGCACACTTCATTTGGACGGAACCACATTCTAAAAGACTTCGAGTATCAATGACAATTCAAAAGGAGGTATGTGCGTCACATATATTCCACCCGCATTTGTCGACGATTCATAGGTCTTGGTTAACACTATCCTGGAACAAACTTTCGAGATCGAATACCTTGTTCAACATGGACAATGTCCAGACTGTGCTAAACTAGCTGCGAAGAATACATGGTCTGCCTTGGTGCAAGTTCGCCAAAAGGTTCCCCACAAACGGACTTTCCTATACCTAGAACAGCTCATCCTAAAACATGGAGCACAGAAGGATACCATCTCGGTAAAGGAAGTTAAAGATGGTCTCGACTTTTTCTACAGCTCACGGAGCCATGCCCTCAAGATGGTGGAGTTCCTGGGTAACGTTGTCCCAATCAAGCAAGTTTGCCATCCAACCTAAATTCCAGCGAGATCTAACTTTTATCCTATCCCAGATTAAAGTCATCGGAGCAGATCATCTCGTCGGATGTCCACACTAGTACCGCCACCTTCAAATACACATACTCTGTGGAGATCATTCCCATATGCAAAGACGATCTTGTATGCATACCACCCAAACAAGCACGACAGCTTAGCAATATTAGCCCCCTGACAATTTGCACGCGTGTTGGTAATTCCGTCCACCTTCTTGATCCCTCGACGCTCCAATCGTGTGACATCACATCGACGATGTATTGGCGAACCCCGTTCCACACCCTTGCTACCGTCACCGACCTCGTCGAGTTTACCGTTCTTGATATTGAGCCCGATGGCCGCACGAAAGGCCGTTATGTGATGGCGGACGCGCAAGTTGCGCTCGCCGGCGCCTTTCGATCGCACAAAGGAATTCAAGAAGACGAGGAGATGATGGATTTCGACAATCGGGGACTCACAAGTCAAATCTATCATACCCGCACTCATCTTGGGGGGATCCTTCAGCCTGGTGATACAGTGATGGGGTATCATCTGACCAATAGCAATTATAATTCCGACGATTTCGCTCTCTTGACGCCAGACCATATACCCGATATTATATTGGTTAAGAAGGCATATCCCAACCGGAGGAAGAAGAGTAAGTCCAGAGGCTGGAAGCTTAGAAGTATCGCAAAGGAAGCAGGCGAAGAGGGAGACACCGGGAATGCTCGAGGCATTGTGGGGAGACTTGGGGGCAGAGATCAGAAGAAGGTGGAGGAGGATTACGAGCTCTTCTTACGTGACCTTGAGGAAGACCCGGAAATGCGAGGCGCAGTGAACTTGTACAAAGCACCCGAAGTTGACATGGCTCCTCAGGAGAAGAAAGGAGGCAAGAAGAAACCTCAATTCGCAATGGATGTGGACGACGCACCCCCAGAGGATATTGTCAAAACCACAATCGAATTTACCGACGATGAGGAAGAGGAGGCAGACTTCCCCGAGATACAACTTGATGAGCTATTGGAAGGTTTCGACGAGATGACGCTTGGGGCAGCTGAGGATGGCCCCAAACCAACGACTGACTAGATCTATTGTGTATACATTATACGTTTATCATGTCGCAGACTTTTAGATTGAGAATCTGAGAGATGATTGGAGGGCAGGTGATGGGCTCTCCTACGGCCCACCTTTCATATCCCTCTTAGCTCAGTTGGTAGAGCGCGTCACTAGTATGTAATGACGAGGTCAGTCGTTCAAGTCGGCTAGAGGGAAATTTTCTCTCAATAACTCCTAATATTTTTGTGAAATCCTTTCCTTTCAATCTTTAAATAATTTTTCAAAAAAGTTAAAAATACCCGCTAGGCCATTCAAACAACCAACCTCATCAAATTTCAGGAAACCTTACACACGGGTTATGATTGTCGCCCATTGTTGAACATCATTCGAGGATAAGCTGGGTAAAAAAGCTGGCTCAATTTTCACTGCCCACAGCCTCTATCCCATGTGTAGAGTTACCCGAAGGGTTTCAGACTGAAGTTCTAGATTTCTTTTACATAATAAAACAAAAGGACTTCCCTCTAGCCGACTTGAACGACTGACCTCGTCATCGCATACTAGTGACGCGCTCTACCAACTGAGCTAAGAGGGATATGAAAGGTGGGCCGTAGGAGAGTTTCCTGTCAGTCTTTAAATAATTTTTCAAAAAAGTTAAAAATACCCCCTATGTAGGCCATTCAAACGACCAACCTCATCAAATTTTCGGGAAAGCTTACACACGGGTTATGACTGTCGCCCATTGTTGAATTAGTTATGCATCGATTTGAACAGGAAACATCATTCGAGGATAATCTGGGTAAAAAAGCTAGCCCAATTTTCACTGCCCCCAGCCACTATCCATGCCGGGGGTTTTCAGACGAAGTTCTAGATTTCTTTTAAAAAAAAGAAGGATTTCCCTCTAGCCGACTTGAACGACTGACCTCGTCATTACATACTAGTGACGCGCTCTACCAACTGAGCTAAGAGGGATTACATTGAGCAAGTAGCATAAATGAGTTCTGTTCCTTTGAGCGTCTAGATCTGTATGTCGCTTACCATCTTCCTTTGACAACCAAGTCCAGCTATTAAATGAGCTTTCATTCTTGGTGAGGCGCGCGCTTACATCTGTGAGGTAACCTTTTTCGCCATCGTACGTTGATTACTTTGTGTATGGTGCGTCCATTTTGGGATGGGTGTCAGGCCATGTGAGCGAAAACGTGTCACTTGAATTGAGATCAACCGTATCAACCTTGTTTCGTAAACTGATGCTTGCTCACCGATTGTGCCAAACGCGATTAATCGTTCGAGCTCATGTGGGGCCTTCACCATGGATGCTACTTATTCATCATTCCCCTTGGTTCTATAGCTTATCGTAAGGCCCAATCAGTTTTGATCGCAGCAACTACTATTACGGTAGTATTACCTCACCCCACTTTCACAAAGCGGAGGCGACATTCTCGAAGCCTACAACTCAAGATGGACGAACGATGACGAGATATCACAAGGAATGGGCTTCATCCTTATCAAGTAAAGATATATCGAGAACGAATGGTCAATAGTGCTTGTCATCTCTTTTCCGCGGTCAATAACCTCCCACATACCACAACGTTTTCACTCAGCAGGTGTCAAAAATTCAAAGTACCCAGCTGTTATGTACTCCACCATCGACTTGCATATAACGCACGCCGGGACATGGCTGTAAACCTGTTCGCCCCTCCTTGTATACCCGATTGTTTGTCAAATTTAAATTCTGATAGCGTTTCGCCCCGTGGAACTATTTCACACAGGTGCCTGCGACACGATATGTTCATTGCCATTCCCACTCCTGTTTTCACCTGTCACATTAATCAACAAGGCCCGCCTAGCTCAATCGGCCAGAGCGTCAGACTTTTACGATGTCTGCACCGTTCTCGGATACAGACGCAAGGCGGAATCTGAAGGCTGCGAGTTCGACCCTCGCGGTGGGCTAATGTACTTTTTTTTTTCTAACCGTCAGCTAGTATATCATCAATCTTTAATTGAACGAGATAACAGAGGATTGGAATTTATGTTGGTTCATTCAAGTTTTTTTGTCAGCATAGATGATTCCGAATGGTGAGTTCAATATCAATGCATTTCTGTTTTCACTGTACTGATACAATTATTAGTCGATATGTATTGAATGATATATAGACTAGTGATCGGTTCCGCTAAATCTCGTGCATTGCCTTTGAAAAATTTACCCGTTGATATTTTGCTGAGCTTCACCCTTGTCACGCCGCATGTTGCCTGACGGAAAGAAAGTTAGAAGGATAGAAACCTCACCCGTTTTGATGAATCGTCAAAGCTCACCCTGCGCTTCTTGAGACTTGTCACCAGTCACCGCACCAACGACGGAATCTTTCTTGCCGCCAATACGATCGGCAGTACCCTCAGCATAGCCCTTAGCTTGGGCTGCTTTATATTCTGCCTCTCCCTGGGTGTGTTCTTCTTTTCCAGATTGCTGCCATGAAGTAGCGCCGGTCATATTTCCGACGGTTTCGACGGCTGTGCCCTTAGCAGAATGGAATTGACCAGTGGTCTTCCTGCCATTGAAATAAAGTCAGTCCTAAAATGCCGACTCCCCAGAAGAATTATCACATACTTGGGCTCGCCGGAGGTCATGTTGTTGGAAGACATCGTCGTATAAAAAATAAGCTTCTCAGTTGGATTTTAGTAAGTTGTAGAAAATTCTATAAGATTATCCCTGTTCTTCCTAACTGCTTATATTCTCTGCCACCGAACTGAGACTCCAATTTTCGGTACTTCCATGACGAAAGGGTGCGTCACTGTGATGTCATTGTAATCATGCTATGTTTCACTTACGTCTTGTCACATGGGAACCCAAGTGCTCACAACGTGCCGATCTGCCAAACAGTTGGACTCGTGACCAGTCCCCTGACGTACTTACAGAAAGTAGAGGTCTGCGTGGGAGGGAAGGGGAGGGATCGGTAACCGTTCTGCTGAACTGTCACTTCCTGTTACTTCACCGTAGTCGTAATGGTGATTGCGTCATGACACGCTCGCTATGAAAAGCGAAAACTATAAAGAGCCTCAAAACTTCAGGAAAGAAATCATACAAATTCATCATCAGCACAGTTACATTCATCTAACAATCTACACGATTTATATTTGAGCGCGCAAACTTTGCAACATGTCTTCCAATAACTCTTCCACTAACAACATGGCCACCGGTGAACCCAAGTAAGTTTTCCTGATAATTCAACCGCTATATTTTTCTTACTCCTTTCTTATCCTATAGTAAGACCTCGGGCCAGTTACACTCAGTAAAGGGTACTGTTGTCGAGACAATCGGTAACTTGACTGGCGCCACATCGTGGCAACAATCCGGGAAAGAAGAGCACGCCGAAGGCGAGGCAGAATACCATGCAGCGCAAGCAAAGGGCTACGCCGAAGGCACTATCGACCGTGTTGCTGGAAAGAAAGATGCAGTTGTCGGTGCGATCACTGGGGATCGTTCTCAGGAAATCGAAGGTTTGTTCAAGATTCATATAAGCCGCATACCATATCTAAACAATCACGGTAAGAAATATCCGACATGATAAGGGTGAAGCCCAGCAAGATGTTAATCGAAATGTTTAACCGGTCATCTTTGGGTCACTATCTTGCGGTCGATACCACGAATTACATATCCACATCCAATTGTATGAATTGAATCTTCGCCAAATTTGTTTATATCAGGGAATTTTGGAATTTGATATATATGGAGAGGAATTAAATGATTATTTGTAATAGTGTGATTAAGATAAAGCTATAAAGGTGTACGATAATATGGAAGTATTCGAGTCTAGCTCGTTTATCTATCCACGCCAAACGGGGGGACCAGCAACCTGGAACGAGCTTGGAATGGGGTCATAGATGTTCATATTGACTCCAGGGCCTGTAACGATTATGAGAAATGCTATACGACTCCTTCAACAAGAAACTCACCCGATGGGTTGATATATCCAGGGATGGCCACCTTTGGCGGGTTTCCGGATCCATCACCAGTGATCCTGATCTGCGCACAGGAAATGAAAGATTCCGAAGGAATAACGTGAAGTCCGATCTGTTCGATACGGACCAGGTACTATATTCGAGCGGGTAATGAGTTATAATCGCAGGCAGGCACGGAGACTGAGGCATACCTCGCCAGGAGGAACGTTGTGGGGAATTGT
Organism: Collybia sordida; assembly: GCA_037014335.1. Taxonomy (NCBI): domain Eukaryota; kingdom Fungi; phylum Basidiomycota; class Agaricomycetes; order Agaricales; family Clitocybaceae; genus Collybia; species Collybia sordida. Next base: position 419,362 of record JAYKXK010000009.1, on the reverse strand, counting down.
AGTTGTCAGCCGGGATTGCCCCAAGGTGACAAACGAGAAAGGGCTGAAGCTTGCACCCCATTCGGCGATCTAAAAAGTTGAACGTCAGCCAAATTTATGAGAGTAGAGCAAGAAAAGTAAGTACCTTGAACCAATTGGCACCGCTGCCGTCCCAGCTAGCTGCAGAGCCGGGGGCCTTACCGAGATAGATCGCGGCAGGACCAGGGTGGTAAATCGAGCCGTCAAGTTGGAAACCAATAGTGCTTCCGGCTGCGACGCTGACGGTCTCGGACGCGGCGGAGGGGTTGGTGTTGCACCGCATGTCAGGCGACGTAACGGGAATGACAGGGCTGTTGTTCTGAGGCCGGCGGACCGCCGCGGTGGACGACCTATCGCCTGCAATAAGAGTAGTCCAAATGTCTGAACAAATAATAAGCTGAGTGGTCAGGGAGATACGGATGAAGGGGAAAAACTTACAATGAGCAGACACGCTCTGGGCGATGAGTGCGAGGCCAAGGATGGTGCTGGCAAACTTCATTATGAATGTGAGTTGGTAGAGCAAGTAAGTGTGTGGATGCAATCCGCGAATACGGACGAAACTGAGGACTTGGAGGCATTTGTGCCCATCATTTTATACCACAATTTACCAGCTGTGAAATTATTTTTCTTTGGAAAATTTTAGGATTTTTTCAAGTGTCCAAAAGATGGATTGAAAAAAGAGGCGCGTGACTATTTTTAATTCGTCCCGGTTTGGAAGTCGGAGGGGCGGGAGGCGCGATCACTGACCGAATTAGATGTTCCCCTCCTGACCATGTGTTATCGAAAGCAGAAAACGAGGGTACATATGTGAAAACGAGGGTCCTAAGTCTCTGCCGTCCGAGTTGTACACGGTCTTTCCCTTGTTAGTTGCAGTCCCATCGTAATGTCGTGTCCCCAGGCTTACATCGGGCCGCGGGTTCAAATGCGATGGGCTTAGCATGCGTCCTTCCAAGGCAGTCATATCTTCCGAAACGGCAGACTCACAGAAGACTAGACTGGAGACAGCTCATTGGTGGGATTTCGGGGAAGAAAAATAATCGGATCGTATCATGTGACTTGAATGTTTCCGCTCCCGCGCGGGTCTGCCCAATGCGTTCTGCGCCTCTGGACTATGTAGAGATTTAAGATGGATTCGGCCGCAAATGCTTCGTAGTTCTTGACCGATCCTCAGTGGGGTCTAGACAAAAATTTTTTGCCAACCAGTTTTTTTCTTTTTCTTGTCATAGGAAGAGAATAAATAGAAAACAGAGCCGCAGTTGAATTGGGCAGGTGGATATACTGGGCATATGTTTATGGCATGTCCAAGGATAGGTAGAGGTGACTTGCAGAAGACTGGAGTTTGACGTGATTTTTGAATGTCTTTGCCAAGTTTTAGGGAATACGTTCGAGTGGTCCTATTTTGTTCGCCAAGTCACATCGGGAAACCGTGCCTTTAGACCGAGGGGATAGACCCCTTTGATAGAGAAGAAAGGCCTGAGAAAACACTGGAGTGACCGAATTTGATGTAATTTTGACTTGAATGAGGTCAGACTGTCGGCAGTGAGTGGTTTTTAGAGCCCTAATAATTCAGCCCCCATAAAGCCGCCGCCAATAGAATCGGAAAGAGAGGTGTATTAATGAGATTCTGATTTGACTGTACCTGTTCCAGATGGGCTGTTAATTGGCAGATTTCTGTATTTCACTACGCTGCATTGTCCGCCCGTTTTCTAGTCCATCGTACACTCATCCTTCATCTGAGGGACAGACAAAAGCAGTAGCGTCCAAAGGCACATTAGGTAGTGGTCAAAACGAAAATTTATGCCGTATAGAGTGTCGTATTTTGTTTTTCGGGGGCCTCGCGACTGTATGGCGGTCGTTCTGAGGTCGTAGCTCTGCTCTGATTGTTCACCATACAACTGTCTACCACAACCTGATGAGATATCAACAAATGATGACCTATGTCGGAATCCAATTTTGTATCAGGATGACCATGGGTAATTCCACAGGATTTTCTTTATTTTATCCAACGTAGCCTGCCTCCGGAATACGCGTATGATAACTTTGTAGTTTGTGCTTAGATATTAGTTGGATGAACTACATGGTTGGAGCTTGAACTCACGATGTATATTATATGTTGAGATTTTTCATACTTAATCGCACGCATACAATAGTGCCTTTATTACGGAGTTGAGTAGAACGTTGAAATAAGTTGACAGTATGTATTGATCAAAGGAACTTCCGTCCGGACTGGTTCGTGGATTTGGTGGTGTTTGGTGGAGATTACATAATCGAGGAGGGAACAGCGAAATTGAATCGAGTTGAGCATCAGACCCAGGCTCTAAACACTCTGATTCGGCCAACATGCAGGACGGACGGGCACCCAGGTATGGAAATTTAGGCCAGAAGCATTATCTTGCTAATCGTGTTTGAATTAGGATAAAAAATCGCGCGCCTGCTGCAATCCAGGTATGTTTATCGTTGTGAAACTTTGGGTGATGAACTAATAAACAAACTCGGGCAGATTACAGCAGAGCAGCTCCTAAGAGAGGTTCGAATTATATTAAGATATATTTGATTGCGACTAAATGGGAGATAGGCTCAAGAACGACAAGAGACTGCTTTTCGAGCACCAAAACAACGAGTTGAGGATTTCGAGGAACTTCATGAGTATCGAGGACGCAAGCGAAAGGAGTTCGAAGAACGTATTCGAAGGACGCGAGGAAGCATGTACGCTAACAGGTTTCAAATTATGCCACTTGAGTTTGACTTGAAATTACAGAAAAGAATGGTTACAATACGCCAACTGGGAAGCCAGTCAAAATGAATTCGCTCGTTCGCGGTCGATCTTTGAGCGTGCTTTGGACGTCGATCCACGTAGTGTGCAGTTATGGCTGAGCTACACCGAAATGGAACTAAAATCACGGAACGTGCAACATGCACGCAACCTCTTCGACCGTGCTGTCACCTTGCTTCCGCGGGTCGACCAACTCTGGTACAAATACGTTTATCTTGAGGAACTTCTCCAAAATGTGCCCGGCGCGCGCCAGGTGTTCGAACGCTGGATGAAATGGGAGCCAGATGACAAGGCGTGGCAGGCATATATCAAATTAGAGGAACGATACCAGGAGTTGGACAGAGCGAGTGCCATATATGAACGATGGATAGCAGTTCGCCCTGAGCCTAGGGTGTGGGTGAAATGGGGAAAATTCGAGGAAGAGAGAGCTAGGCTTGATAAAGCGCGGGAGGTGTTCCAGACGGCGTTGGAGTTTTATGGGGATGATGAAGAGCAAGTGGAGAAGGCACAGGCCGTTTTTAGTGCCTTCGCGAAGATGGAAACGCGGTTGAAGGAGTACGAGCGTGCGAGGGTAATCTATAAGGCGAGTGTTATAACACTGCTTCTCTTACCTTCTATTCACCCGATGGATTAGTTTGCTCTATCAAGGATACCTAGATCAAAATCTGCTTCACTCTACGCGTCGTATACGAAATTCGAAAAACAGCATGGCACGCGTAATACCCTCGAGAGCACGGTACTCGGCAAACGGCGGATACAATATGAAGAAGAACTCGCGCATGATGGACGCAATTATGATGTTTGGTTTGACTATGCCAGATTGGAGGAAGGAGCTTGGCGTGACCTCAAAGATGAGGGTGCTACTCGGGAGGAAGAAGAGGCAGCAATAGGTCGAGTGCGGGAGGTATATGAACGTGCTGTAGCTCAAGTTCCTCCGGGTGGAGAAAAGCGGCATTGGAGACGATATATCTTCCTATGGTTGGATTATGCCCTATTCGAAGAGATTGAGGCAAAGGTATAAACCTCATAATCCTACTTACCGACCACACACGCTAACTGTCGGACAGGATTACCCCCGTACAAGACAAATATACCAGACTGCTATGACACTGGTCCCGCACAAACAATTCACCTTTGCCAAGCTTTGGCTAATGTTCGCGAAATTCGAAGTGAGACGGTTGGACCTTCCTGCAGCACGGAAAATTCTGGGAACAAGTATTGGGATGTGTCCAAAAGAGGCATTGTTCAAAGGCTACATTGATCTCGAGATCGAAGTGAGTAAAAGGCCCTCTGCCCCTTGTTCGTTCGAAGCTGAAGACGATACCAGCTCCGCGAATTTGATCGGGCTCGACAATTGTACGAGAAATACTTGGAGGTACATATATATATTAGTTGATAAAAAATATGATCTGACAGTCCCTTAGTATGATCCAGCGAATTCGCCTGCCTGGATCAAATATGCCGAACTCGAATCCCAACTCCAAGATTTTGCCCGGACGCGAGCCATCTTCGAGCTGGGAGTCTCACAATCACCTTTATCCATGCCTGAGCTTCTGTGGAAGGCATACATCGATTTCGAGATCGAGGAGGGCGAGCGAGAAATTGCTCGTGCGTTGTACGAAAGGCTTGTGGCCCTTAGTGGTCACGTGAAGGTGTGGATTTCGTATGCACTCTTTGAGGCGGAGCCCATTCCCGTTTTGCGTTCTATTCGGGAGGAGGAGGAACAGGAAGATGATGACGATGAGGAGAAGGAGGCGAAGACTGTTCCTGGTGATCCTGTGCTTGCACGACAGGTGTTTGAGCGAGGGTATAAGGATATGAAGAGTAAGGGTTTGAAAGACGAGGTATCTTTTATTTTACTTTTTACGAGTAATAGTTGACACCTTGTTTAGCGTGTCGCCCTACTTGCTGTTTGGAAAACGTTCGAGGAGAACCATGGTACCTCTAGTGATGTGGCTCGCGTGGAGGGTATGATGCCTATTGTGGGCAAGAGGAGAGTTGTGGATAAAGAGACAGGTCAAACAGTCGAAGGTCTGTGCGATTTTCATTTTCTATGAATATGTTTTTTATAAGCCCTGAAAATAGACTGGGACATGGTGTTCGCCGACGACGAACGAGAGTCAAACCCTACTTCATTCAAATTCCTGCAGATGGCGCACGCTTGGAAGAAGAAGCAGGCTGCTGGAGGTACTGGTACTGCCGAAAAGCCTGCGGCGTTGTCGGGCTTTACGGCTGCAAAAGAAACAGCTCAAACGAGTCAAATCGCGAATGACGAAACGAAGGGAAATGAAGAGGAGAGTTCAGGTGGGGAGGACTGACACATGTATTGTTATTTTAGATGTTGTCCATGTATAAGCATTGGTACCCTAATTTCATGCTCTGATCACAAAGTTTACAGATATTCTGAGTAATCTGGCACACCTTTTCTCAAGATCCAACCCTAGAGTTTGAAGAAACGTCTGAAACACCTTATACAAGTTACCAAGATATCATCCCATGAAGAACATGTATCTTCCATTGGTTACTCCATTTCTAAATTTCTCGATTACGATTTTGAATTTCCAGAAAGCTGTACACCAATGTTATAACATACTCTTCAAAAAATATAAGAGTTAGTGTGACGGCCAGGGGCCTGTGTAAAAATATTGTGGATGGAAAAGATGAGCCAAGGACGTTGGGCACGTGATGGTCGCGTCGAATGTGACATCGCGTGATGAGTTTGGATAACAGTGTTGTAAAGGTCCATCCGCTCTCCAAGTCGTGTTGCCCACTACGCATACCTTCACGATGCCAGCCAGGACATTGAACGTAGATGCGGTATCGGTGAGGGCAAAAGTAAATGCGGCCATTCCACGAATTTTCGATCAAGCACAAACGTCAGCTGCAAATCATCAAAAGAACTTGGTCGCGCTCTACAAGGTCCAAACTGAAGCCGCAGAATACACAGAATCTATCAGAAGAGGGAAGGAGATTCGGCTAGTTGGAGAGCGTATCTTTGAAGAAGCAATCCTAAACATGCTCATGCTTGTGTTGCAAGTGAAGAAAGGTGTAGCACCCGCGGATCGAACAATCAAATTCGTTAGCGGTTATATCAAATTTGTACATATGAAAGGTGCGTGTATATCTGTTTTAAAGTATTTGTGAATCGATTGCTCCTTACAGCGGCGGAGGAAAAGGCTGCTGATGAAGAGCCAACCGAGGACGATGATGAGACCACGGCATCACGGTTCACTGCTCGCCTACTCAAACACCTTCTCAAAGGTTTTCTTGCTAAAGATAAATCTGTCCGATATCGAGTGGTGCAGACCGTTGCCGAGATGGTGTCCCATCTGGGAGAAATCGAGTAAGCACAACCTCCATGTATACTGTCTCAAGCTTTTAAACCGTTGCAGTGAGGAAATCTACAACGAGCTTCGATCTAGTCTTCTAGAGCGGGTAAACGATAGAGAAACCCCAGTTCGCGTGCAAGCCGTGATCGCTCTGTCGAAACTAGCTGGCTCGGAAGATCCTACAGAAGTTGGAGACGGAGAGCAGTCGGTCTTGGAGGTCCTCGTAGATATGTTAGCCCATGATCAGTCTGCGTAAGCTTCAAGTTTCTTCGACCTTGATTCCTTCTTCACAGTATTGCAGCGAAGTTCGTCGTGCCGCTCTACTCAATATCCCTTTGACGCCTACTACACTCCCGCACGTACTTGAACGCACACGAGACACCGACACTTCTTTACGCAAGCTCCTGTATGCCAATGTCCTTCTGGACAACGTCACTGTTAACAAATCGATTGGCCATACTCACCCACGGAGCCTGAGTATCGCCCAGCGTGAGCTAATCGTACAAAACGGACTCGGGGATCGTGAACCCGGAGTACGGGCTGCTGCTGCAAACCTTCTGGGAACGTGGGTGGATGTTATGAAGGGAGAGGAGGATTCGATGGAGAACAGCGTGGTCAGCTTATTATACCTATTTGATCTACAAGAAAATACCGTCGCGGCTGAAGCTTTAACGAGCATTTTTGTCACACGACCCGACATATTCGAAAATTTGGAATTTGGAGGTAAGTCGTCTTCGCGATAAGTGTCGTGCGACCTCGTTAACAACATTTTTTTAGATAAATATTGGACAAATCTCACACCTGAGACTGCGTTCCTAGCCCGGGTATTTGTCGATTATGGTAAAAGCACTAAGGACGAAGTACGGTTAGAGGCCGCCCTCCCTGTCGTGACCGCTTTAGCATTCCGCCTCCAAGAATCTTATAATCAGCTTATTGAAGACATGCGCACGGAAGCGGAGGAACAAATCGTTCGTGATCTAAGTGATGAGGAAAAGAATAAACTCGAGGATGCTCGAATGGACAAAGAGTTCATCATTGGGGAGATACTGCGAATGGCCGTTAATTTGGATTACTCCGATGAAATAGGAAGGAGAAAAATGTTCCAACTTATTCGTGCGTATATGAAGCTCTTCAGTATACCATGACTGGTGTTGATTGTTTAATATTTTGGTAGGAGACATGCTTTCACAAGAGGAACTACCCGAAAGTCTTCTCCCGAAGTGTCTAGACGTACTAAGGGAGTTATCTAGTGGCGAACGAGACCTCATTCGTATCGTCGTCGAAATCATCAACGATATTAGAGATTTCCTGGACGAGGGAGAGGACGACCCTGATGTAAGTAACCTTCTTCACGTTTTTTCACTCTTATGGAATCTTTGTAGGGAGGTTTGGATGCCGAAACAACCGTGGGTGAAACTCCTGCAACCGTGAGGCCACCCCGAGCCCAGAAGCCTGTCCATGAGAAGACCCCGGAGGAAAAGGCACGCGCCGATCAGATAGATTTCAGGTGTCTAATCTTGTGTATTGGAATGCTGGAGCGAATCAATGGGGTAGGTTCCCTTATTCGAATTCAGTGATGAGCACTAACTTGCATTCTGCTAGACCTTCGAAGAAAATTCAACACTAACTGGTGTCCTGCGGGATCTTATTATTCCCGCCGTCCAGCGTAAAGAGCTTCCCTTTAGAGAGAAAGGAATTATCTCCTTGGGTCTTTGTAGTTTAATTGCCAAGGTTCGCATTTATATATTACCTGTGGAGATCCAAAATAATAGTCCTTGTATCCCGCAGAAGTTCGTCCCCCGGACTATTGACCTTTTTCTCGGACAAATCCCAAGCTCGCCCGAAAATTTGAAGTTGACCATGCTCCAGGGAGTATTTGACATGCTCATGGTGTACGACCATGATTTCCTCCGAAACAATGGCGATGATGTATGCTTACTATCCATTTTTATCGGTCGTTACTAACCCCACCGTTGCACATAGCCAAATGACACAATGAAAAAGCTAGCTAGTCTGATTGGTTCCGAACAATCAGAAAAAGTACAAGCCCTTGTTTGCGTAGGCATGTCTAAATTGGTACTCTCAGGCATGATTAATGGCGCGAAGGTACGTCAGAACGATCCCCCCAATACCTAGGATGAGCTCTCAACTAGACGCAAAGGCTCTGGGTGATCTTGTTATGGCGTATCTCTCTCCACATACAGCTGGCAATCAAGAATTACGACAGTGTTTGACGTTCTTCTTTCCCGTGTATTGTTATTCTTCACCCCGAAACCAACGGCAAATGCGCGAGGTACGTTAGCCCTCATCAGGATATCCTATAATTTTAACTTGTGTGTGGGGCAGATATTCCTCGACGTATACCAACAACTCAAGGAAGTAAGGAACGATCTTGAGGAAGAGGATGAAATGGTCAGCGCTGCACAAATCGGAGCACTGTTTGTTGATTGGACAGACCCTCTCAAGTTATCCATATCGTCAGTACTATCATATTTAAAAACGATGTGACACTCACCTCCGTTCGGGTTTAATATTTTAGTCCCAAATTAAAGGTTGATGAGGAAAATCAGGCCAATGAATTCATTCACCTCGACATGGCCGGAGATATATTCAGAGCTTTGCTCAAAGAAAATGAATTTGATAGTAGGTTGCCGATTTTTTTCCATTGAGTCTAAGTAGTAACACCTTTTGATATAGAGGACGATAAGAAAGTACTTTACCAAATCCTCAATAAACTTCATATTCCCGATTCTGTGGATGATGACAAAATTAAAGAGCTTAAACTTCTTATGCATAATTTGCGCCTGGTACGATTGTTTTGTGTCTCCCCCGATCACATTATGATAGACTCTTCAAATAGCGACGCCCTCCTCGTGACGCCGTGACCAGAAACGCTTTCACGAAGTTTGAGACGACCATTTGCAAGAAGTTTGAGAAACAACTGGAAGGCTTCGACGAAGAGGAATACAGAAAGCTGGAACAGTTGCACGAACTGTTTGCATTTTTGGACGATATTATTCCTGATGACGACGACGAAATCATCGAGATTGATGTAAAGAAAAAAGGACGGAAAAGGTACTAAATCATTCTAACTCTCACCGCTTGGTCCTTAAATATTTCACTTCAGGAGATCGGAGAGTATCATCAGTACCAGCACCGAAGGGGACCGTGATGATTCAACGTCTGTGGATTCCCGGCGTAAATCAAAGACAAGAAACAAGTAAGCAAACTATAATTTTATACATCCCCAACAAATCTCAATGGATAAATGTAGGAAACGTCGAACTTCAAACTCAGATGATGATTCGGAAAACGAAATTGAGTATGCAACACCCCCTGTACCATCCGCCCCCACAAGGACACTGCCCAGGAGATCAGCGTAAGCAATCACAATTAAATTCGACAATAGTCTCATATATTCCGTTTGACAGTGCCACCAAGAAGCCTCCACAAATCATTGAAATTAGCTCCGATAGTGATGAAGACCGCACGCCCAACCCGCGAAAGTCGCGCGCTAAGACACGGTGCGTTATTCCATTACTCATGTCAGTGGTTAAGAATTGAGTTCGGTCTCTCCAGGGAAATCAAAGAGGAGGCACCGAATGAAGCAGATATAACTAGGATATCCGACGAAGAAGACACGACAGAGATACCTTTTGACTCTATCATGGACAGCGATTCAGAAGATGAAGAGGATGAAGTAAACGATCTGCTGGCAGAGGAATGAGGGTTGACTGTGTTGTATTGAATTCGTGCTTATTTTTCTGTATATGTACCTCCATGATATCTACCTATCTGTATTGTACATTTAGTCGTGTTCCCCGTCATTCAAGTAATATACGCCGAAGATAATTTGAATCTGGCTGGAAAAGCCAATGACATACGAATTGATAACCACCAATAAGATCAATTCACTTATCATTCCTGGCGCTTAACAGCAAGAACATTTGTATTCGTCACTGTATCACGAAGCTTGATGGTGAACTAATAGTTGTGGCAGGAACTGAAATACTTGTTACGTAGAAAATCTACACAATAACTAAAAGTAGATATAGCAAAATATTGGTGGATGAGATGATGGATTTTTTGTTACGATTCCATATAGAAGTCTCATGCTAACCCTACATTAACCTGGGTCCCGAATTCCGTCTTCTGGCCCTTGAACCCAGCGATACCCGCACAATCACCATAATCATATGCGATACCCATTTTCCCCACACCGGCACCGTGTGTCAATGTCTTAGGCACACCAAATACAACCGTCGTCTTCGGCAGATCTGCGCAAGTCATCCCATCAATCCACTTGAAATACTCGATAAACCCGTCGCGTGCGCCGACGATACCGCCTGTGCCTGCAGGGAGCGTAAACGATCCAACGTGAATACGTTGCCCAGAGACTGCGTCGACGAGTGTCTCGTTCCACGTCGTGCCCTTGGTGTTGCGGATCTCGAGGTTGTACGCGTGCTCGTACGGACCTGAGAAGTCGACGTTGCAGCGCACACCGGGGCGGGCGTCGGTGGAAGGGCTGCAGTTGGGGTCGTTGGTCGTCGTGCCGGGAACGAAGCTGGCTAGTGCTGCGTGAATGACGGGGTTGCCGTTAGCGTCGTTGGGGCGGGGCTGTAGGCCGGTGTAAGCAGGCTCGGCACGCCCGTTGAATGCGAACTGTTGGCGGAAGTAGAAACCCTCTTTACGAGGAGCGTCGGCGATGGAGAAAGGGAAGATGATGTCTTTGAGCCCGTTGGGGGGTATGTTAGGAATGGTCCATGGTGCTGAGACGAACCCCAAAGTGAGGGTGGGCATGAGAGACGCCACGACGGCGAAGAAGGAAGTAGAGGTCTTCATGTTTCTAGTGGCGTTTGATCACTTGAAGATCCAACAGCCTAAATTCCAATCCCTTTATATGATCCAACATCGGTGTTCTAAGAAACAAATACAGATATTCAAATTATTGTCGTGGCGGAATGGTCAGATTTGGAAGAGATATTCATGAAACTGTGATCAGAAAGATGAGCGGCTTACCTCGTTCCATGAATGCTGCCAGACTGGCTCGCAAGTCGATTTTGGTCCCGCCCGACGGCTGTCGAACTCTGTGTTTGTATCCATGCCTTGCGGAGCTATGGATGTGCAGTGTGGTATCAATTGAGGCCCATGACGACCCTGCGAACGGAAGGAATATGGGGGCAGTGACTTAATATGCTGATTTTTGATTGATTATGGATGGATTGGCATGACTAGAAATGAACCAAAAATTGCCGCAGATACAGATATAGGGAACGAGCTAACCATAATCGATCGAACTAAACAAATTCTAGAGTGGAAACCGTAATTAGAGAGATTGAGGATAAAACAAGTTGAGTATTTTCTAAGCTCAAACTCAAAATAGGACCGAGAGCGCCATCTATTTCGTACAGCCGATAACGTCTACCTTGGTCTTCAGAGCTGTAAAAAGCCTCTCCTGATTTCAAAATGTCTTGGAACATCGTTCAGTAAGCAAAAATAACAAAACGGGGCGTGTGTCTTCACCTGCTGCAACGTTTGAGATCTCTGACTGACAACGCTCCTCAACCCGGGTCTGTGAAAATGCTGAATGGCCAACGCGTCACCGGTATTCAGTATGATTGAAACTCGACGTGTTTTTTGCTCTATGGAGTGCCTGAATTGGTGAACCGAGTAAGCAGGATCAATTCGCTTCAACCACGATCAGCGTTGATATTGAGGCTTGAAGGGCAGAGTGGTTGCATTTCAAATTTCCCTAAACTTCATTCCAGATCATGTCACGGACATAGCGTTGGCAGTTGAGGGAAATAAGGATCCTATTCAATGCCCGTCAGACCTTAACACTATTAGCCGTTCGACGGGAACATGTGGAGATTTTTGATGTCGACCTCGTCATCCCCGGATGCCGCTAAGTGAAAATGTGCTATGGATAGAATGTATACTGGAAGTTGAAGAAATATTGTAAAGTGCACGAAAAAAGCACACCACGCTCATGTGGATGCAAAAATTTACAAAGGCAATGAATGAGAGATGTGTCAGCATAGCTGCAGGAATGAACGTGATCAGGGTCGTTCCAGGTCATTCCCCACTTTCTCCCCTTGACTTCCTCATCCTCGAATGTATTTCCGTCATTTCTGAACTTGAATTTAGATTATATTTCTCTGGAGAATCCTCTCAGGCTTCATGACAACTTCAACCGAACAAACCGGGAGAAATCATATTATTATTTCATTCATGTAATTGGCATATCTACTTACAATCTGGTCGAGTCTGGTCGACTTGGCAAGACTCGAGGCGTTCTTGGCCCTACCCCGCACCATTTCACCATCAATACTTCGTTAGGGTTGGATAGGATTGGATTTCACAATACTCGATATCCCTGCACAATGTGTATATATCATTGAAACTTCGCAAAGACCCGATTGCCCCGGACAGAACTTTCCCTGGATTGTCACTCGGTGACCAAAATAGGATTTCGAGGCTCGACAACACCACTCGAGTTTGACACTTGTGTCGGTCTTGATGGTATGCGGTATTACTCGGTTCACTGATTTAGCCGCCCCCTAACAGCCAACAACCACACCAAAATCCCTGGCGCGTTGCCAACCAAAATTAGGCTAGGACCCAGGTAGACAAGGAGCCTGGGATTTTGAGGCGTTTTGGCGGACAAAGGACGGCGCTTTTGTCGAAGATGCTACGCACGAATTTTCGTTTTGGTCATTTAAACCGGAGGAAACATTTTCTTTCCAGTTACACAAAAGACCAAGGTAGACATCACCGCCTCAAGGTATGTAGCAACATAATATCGATGTATGCCTTCGGTCTTTTTTGGATCTCAGGAACTGACGAATTTGTTCTATTCTCGATCTTTCGAACTAGGATTTTGGTTCTGGATTTGTCATTGTTAGCTTATCCCTCGCATCGGTACTCGTGGACGGTTAGCAGTAGTTCATTTCCAGTCATGGTAATGGCAATCAATCAAAAAATACCTTATGAAGTCACTGCCCCCGTATTCATTCCTTTCGCAGGGCCGTCATGGGCCTCGATTGATACCACACTGCACACCCATAGCTCCGCAAGGCGTGGATACAAACACAGAGTTCGACAGCCGTCGGGCGGGACCAAAATCGACTTGCGAGCCAGTCTGGCAGCGTTCATGGAACGAGGTAAGCCGCTCATCTTTCTGATCACAGTTTCATGAATATCTCTTCCAAATCTGACCATTCCGCCACGACAATAATTTGAATATCTGTATTTGTTTCTTAGAACACCGATGTTGGATCATATAAAGGGATTGGAGTTTAGGCTGTTGGATCTTCAAGTGATCAAACGCCACTAGAAACATGAAGACCTCTACTTCCTTCTTCGCCGTCGTGGCGTCTCTCATGCCCACCCTCACTTTGGGATTCATCGCTGCACCATGGTCTATCTCCAATGTCCCCAGCACCGGACTCAACGACATCACCTTCCCCTTCTCCCTCGCCAACACTCCTCGTAGAACCGGCTACTTCATCCGCCAACAGTTCAACTTCAACGGCCAACCCGACGCCGGCTATACCGGCTTCCAGCCGCGCCCCGATGCTAAGGGCAAACCCGTCGTACACATCGACTTCGCCACCTACATTCCCGGTGCGCGCTCCAATGACAAAAATTGCAGCCCCGGCGCGGATGGTCGTCCAGGTGTGAGTTGCAGTGTGGAGTTCTCGGGCTCATACAACACCACGTATGACCTTGAGATTCGCAACACTGGGGGCACCACATGGGTCGAGACCGCCATAGACACAGCTACCAAGAAGAAGACACATGTCGGCTCGTACACACTGCCCAAGGGTACAGGTGGCGTTCTCGCAGCACGAGACAGCTACATTGAGTTCCGCCCATGGACCGTCGGGGCCTCGTGCGCAGATTTGCAAAAGACAGCGATCGTGTTCGGGATGCCCAAGACCTCAACCCGTGGCTCGGTAGGACATGTAGGAGATGCTTGGGAGTTTGGTGACTGCTTTGGCACTGAGAACCTCAAGAGTCAAGTAAGTGCAGATGGAGTGGCCGTCAGCTTTGGAAATGCGTGAGTTGGAAAGGAAGGGTATCGTAATACATAAAACTCCTCGTGTTTCGTCATTTTTTATTACTGTCCTCGTTTTCAACACAGTTTCACTATTACTTAGTCATCCAACGCACAGTCGTCTACTATACTTTACACGTGTGTTAGGTTCCTACATCTCGAAAAATTGAAATTGTTATTTTGAATTGAACACCTCGTTAGTTGGGAGAAGTCAAATTAACTTAATTAATATGATAAGTAGGCTCGATTTATTGCAAAAGCGCCTTCCTGCAATGTTGTGTAGGCAGGTGATCATCAACGAACGGACATACCATTTCTCAAAGCGATTCAGGATCGCAATGATCCGCAACTCAAATAGTGGCCGTTTTATAGATTGATGTACATATGTAGATGACTACATACGCCGGCAGCTCTTCTTCGTCCCCTTCGCCGAACTAATGAAAATCTTAGTCCTACACGTGGGCACAGGATATAAAAATATATCAAATTAATGCATTACGACAATTGAGGCCGACACAGCTCTAAGCTGACAGCGTTCTTGATGTCACTTTCGTACAACCCGAACAGATCTCTACTCATCGCAACCTGCACACTCGGTCGACCGTATATTCATTCAATTAGTGAAATATAGATGCATATCTAGGTTCGGCTATATGGGAAATTCTATCGATGGTGAATTACGCGATGAACTTCTAATCGATTGAGGTTTGAGGAAGAAGTCCATGGTAAGACTGTAACCTGAGTGGAACCGGCAATCTTAGATCGGCACCCGAGCTCAGAAGTTGACGATAGTTTCTAATCTTAGTTTCCATTCCGTGCATCGTTGAGTTCTGTAAGCGATATCATTCCGAGACGGAGACTTAAGCGCTGACAGGCCGAAAGAACCAATTTTTAGTCTTCGGGAGAGTTTCAGGGCAGCAACGTAAACGTTTGTGAAGGGCACAAAGAATTAGCATCACGGCCTAATTGTGAATATATCATCTCAAGGTTCAAGGTTCAAGATTCAAATACATGAGTTATATTAGGATTATTTGAGGTTGAGATAGAAGATACGAATGCAAATATAATGAATGGCAGAATATTTATATCTATGTCGATTAACATCTAAAAATAAATCAGCATTACCACTATATATCGTCCGTAGTCGAAAAAGTATGTCGAATAGAAGTAGCACAGGGTGGTTATCGAAACAGTCATGTTCAAGTAGCCTTCCTCTTCGTAAAGAGGCTTTTTATAGACCCGAAGATGCTACCGGTGCGGATACGGAAGAACCAGGTGAAAAAGAATAGTGCAGCAATCTACAAAGTCGTCAATATTCAACATCTTTGATCCTTTGAATAACGAAACTCACATTGAATAGGATATAACCAAACAAAATTCCCGCGTTCCGCCAGTGATGCGAGTAAAATATGTTGAAACTTGCTCCAAGGAACTGGTCTGTGGTGGCATAGGCGCAGAATTCACAAGCTGAGGTTGCATCAGGATTTGCGACATATCCACCAGCGTTGTTGATGTAGGTTTGTAGAAATGCGCCGCATGTTTGTCCAGAGGGAGGATTCAATTTGACTAGCTCGACGGGGGCACAAGTAATAGATTGCCGGCCGAGCGCTGAAACTAATTGAGATCGGGTTCAAAGTGAAGGAAACTATATAACGCACCTTGGCCTAGTGTACCCTCGATGAAGTAGGTGTATGGAGATACATAATACCTTGTATTATGAATTAGGAATATAGAGGGGCGCATAAACGGATTACTTACATCCATTTCCACCAATTCAATTCTCGGAATGGCTGCAAAACACCATTGCTAAAAAGAAATTAGAGATGATCGCAATATGGATTAAATATAGAGCTCACAAAGTAAGAATGAATGAGAAAAGCACGGAGAATAACAAAGCTGCGAGCTCAGCAGTGGGCACCATCGCAGCGACGGCCTGCGCGAGCGAGGTGTAGAAAAGAGGGAAAATAACGCCAAAGAGTAAATACGTATAGCCTGCTCGAGAGCCGGGGAATCCGACGGTCCAGTACCAACAGAGGAAGAATATCCCCGATCCGAGAAAATTCCATGGTAGTTCAGCCAAGAATTGAGAGGCGACCAAGGCCGTCCAACTATACATGCGACTCGGTCGTTCACGGATTTCATAAATATTCCGCGTATTTAAAAACGGGACTTGAAGCTGATTAGATAGGGGGGCAGAAAGAATGGAGGCCATGTAGACCGACTGTGGGAGCGATGGTGAGTCAAAGATAAGCTAAATAAGAAACTGGGGTATACGGACAAATAATTTATTCTGTGTTCCTTGTTGAGTGTTGTTAGCTTTGAAGAAAGTGAACTAGGCAAAGGAGGATTAGAGGAAATTCAAAATCGAAAAAGTGGAGCAACGAACTCCAATGAATAGACCGCCGAAAATGTTGAGGACAAGTTTTGCGAATAGGTAGGTAGGGTCTCTCCAATGAGCTCGTGAGCCACGATTGAAGAGTTGGATAAACTGGTTAGCCCAAGATGTTGCAAATTCGTGGTGGAGGGTTGCTTCGACTGCAGGGCGATTTCTTCCGTTGACATGAATGACTTCGATCTCTTGTTGAAGATTTGTAGCCTCGGGTGAATTCTTCCACAAAGCATGCCTGTACGTGAAATACAATGTTTTAATTATAAGATGAGGCGCGGTCGCCATCGCGACTCACCAATCCTGTTCGCTGGTAGCTGTTGCCCCAGCACCGATGATATCGAGCATGTACTCGGCCCTAAAATTCGACATGTGTCATTATGGGTCTGATAGCAATATTTTCTGGCTACGCACGGGTTCTCAGTTGGGGTGCAAGGGCGGGCTCCGTTGGTCTCAAAGTAATGGATCAACTTGGTCGCATTCCGACCAATGTCACCGAAATAGACAGTTTGACCCCCTTTGCGAAGTAGGAGGAGCCGGTCGAAGACCTAAAAAATAATTGATCAGGACAACGCAAATGTTCATGGGACAATTAGACATACCTGGAAAAGCTCTGCGGAAGGCTTTTCGGGGTATAAATTAGTAATTGACTAAAATCCAATGACGTGCGATAATACCTGATGGATCCTAACGGGGGTGGGGCATGATTAGACAACGAACGAATATTGTACTCTCCTACTTACGTGCACAGTATGGCTTGACCATTATCAGCGAGATTTCTAAGGAAAGACATGATTGCCCATGCGCTTTGAGAATCGAGGCCTGATGTCGGCTCATCCAAGAACAACAAAAGTTTCGGCTGGGGGTTGTCAGCCCACTGTGCTTGTGCAAAAACGTAGAAATTGACGTACCTTGGCTGCAAGTTCCACAGCAATTGTCGTACGCTTGCGGTGCTCAATACCCAAGGATCCAATCGCGGCATCTGCAAAGTCCTCGAGTCCGCACATCTTCAAACAAGTTTCAACGCTGCGGTAACATGTAAGACATTGAACCAGAATATGATTAAAGACGTACTAAGCTTCTTTCTCCGCAGTCGAAATGGACGTGGGTTGTCGTAGCTTGGCCGAAAAAAGGAGGGCTTCTCGGACGGTGTCAGTTGGTACATGTGTGTCCATTTGTTGGACGTAGCCACTATAAAGGGGGATGTATGTAAGCCTCAATTATTATCAGAGTAAAAAAAATTGCTCGAACGTTTGGGATTGGAAGTCCGCAGGGAGGGCATGTCCATTGACGAACCGATCACCTCTTACAACTCCGGTATCAACGCGCTGCGCAAGAACATTCAAAAGCGTAGTCTTCGAATTTCGGCTGGTTAGTATATGTTTATTAGTATCATAATGAAAACCCTACCTTTCCAGCGCCGGATTCACCCATGAGAGCAGTTAACTTGCCGGGCGCGACATATCCAGAGACGTCGTTCAGCAGGACACGATCGCTCCCAGAAACATGAACAGTATATTGAATATGCTGCCATGAAAATACGTCTGTCATCGCTGGTTGCGCCGCCAAAGCCTTCTCAGTATCCTTCTGGACTTCGGTGCGTGATGATTGTTGAGTGCTCGAGAGTGACTTCTCCTCATCTACATTGGCAGCAGCTTCTTGAAGGACGGGTGACTTCGACCCCCGTTTGAACAGGACAACGAATGTGTCAGAAGCGGTGGCTGTATTAAATTCCGAAAAGACAAGGAGAGCGGCAATGAAAGCACCACCAAAAGCTACGACAATGCCGAAATTCTGAAGAAGGCTAATAAGTGAATCGGAACGCCAATTAGCGTTGGGAACACATACCCTCCAGACATTTGAATATGCATAACCATAAGAGAGTTGAATGAACCTGTTACCGTCGACGAAATTTTGTCCTTCGATGGCGCCAACTGTGGGACAAACTTGATTGTCAAGGCTGATCCCTTCGTATCCAGGACCCGATGGGACGAGTGAAGCACAGGCGCCATTGAGAGTATGGAACTCGTTTGCTACGACACCCTCGAAACCGTACCGCAGAGGCTGGTGGTTAATAGCGAAACATGTGAGTTGCAAGCCAAAATAGTGGGTGATGAAATAACTCACGTTGATATAAGAGATCCATTTTAATGCTCCGATCATGGATGCCTTCGGTATAGTATACCCCCTATTGAACAAAAGGATTTAGCGACCCAAATTCCAACATACTGCGATTGACATACGTGTAGATAACCAAAGCCAGTAGGATGATACCTGACCACAGCGTTAACAAAGATAGCAAAAGGTCGGTTCTCGGTGTTAAACATACCTGACACCGCCTGAGCTGTCGCTTCTGACTTGAAAGCTGCGGCGATCGCCCGGAACCATGCTTTCATCGTTACCGACATGGTAAATAAGAAGAGGTAAAATATGCTAAGAATATATAAGCGAAAGGGGGAGGATAATACACAGATAGAGTTTGACTTACAAGAATTGGCTGGCAGACAACTGTAATCCAACTAAGAAATAGATTAAAATACCGAAAATCGTGGAAGTGGCAAATGTGATTGGGAGATCGACAAGGGTTAGTGCGAGACTGGTATAAAGATGAGCAATTATTTCGAATGTTTAAAAGAAATAAGACAAACCCTTCAATAAAGGGGTGATACATCGCTGCTTTCTGGTGCCTATGGACAATCGGACGCTGACCGAATAAAGCCGGAATCTCAGCCATACTAGACAGTGCGGAGAATAGGAGGGCGCTAAATTATTGTACAGGTCAGAGGATTCTCTCAATCCTTCATGCAATATAACTTACAAGAAGAGGACACCACCACGAGAGAAGTACGCCGCTGTCGTTTTCGGGACCTGGAGAAATACTGTGCCAATGATGATACCTTGGAAAATGAAAGAGCTGGTAGAAACCAAGGGTCACCGGTGAGTCGAGCCGTATAGATAGATGGTGTGGGAGTACATACGCAAGGCTGAATATCGTCGCCAACTTATTTCCCATGAGAATTTGAGCACGTCGCTTCATAACAGCTCTCGCTTGCATGGGTATCGATATGGTGTATGGGCTACAGGGAGCGCAAATGATTAAGAACTCTATAGGATGCGGAGACGAGAAGCAGAAGCGTACGATTTTTTCCTGGTATTTTTCGCGTGCTCTGCCAGAGCGCTTTGTTTATAGGCCTGTGCGCGGTCCGGAACTCCTACATAAGCATCTTTAAATGATGCCATATCTTCCCTATTCATTTCTGAGATCGGGGATTTGAGATAGTAATCTGCAAACTCGGAAGCGGTACGCGGTGCGTTCATGATGTCTTGACGAGGAATGCGACCGTGAGGGTCCGTCACCTAAAGAACGGGATGGCTAAGCATGGGTGATAGGTCGAAGACATTAGTAGCTAAACGCACCGCAACGAGGAAATCAGGAGTTGTCTGTCTATTGGCGGGCTCATATCCCATGTCTATGAAGTACTGCCGTGCTTGGTCTGCGGGTCCGAAATATACCATCCTCCCTTCGTAGATGACGCACACCTTATCGAATAGCTCATAAAGGGTCTCTCCTGCTTGATATATAGAGACGATAGTGGACATTCTGTCCATATCCGTAGCGATCCGCAAAGCTCGACCAAACCTAAAAAATAATTCATCAGTATGCAAGTAAGGCGGGTAGGGGAAGAGACTAAAGCGTACTCGAGAGCGGTCGAGGCGTCTAAACCACGTGTCGAGCTGTCCAAAAAAACATTAGCGCGAGGACGATAACGGAGGTGGCGCACTCACTTGTCCCAAGAAGTGACACGACTTCTGGTAGCCAACGCCTCCGAAATCGACACACGTTTCTTCTCTCCGCCCGAAACACCTCGAATGGCGGCATCACCCACTGGCGTATTTTTTGCGTGTTTCAATCCGAAGATCGTTGTCAAAATTTCTGTAAATTTATTGACGAACTCCGATCTAGATGGGTTGACTCGTGCTTGGGGCACGCGCGTTTTTGCGGCGAAATCAATAGTTTGTTTGACAGTGAGAGTTGGGAAATGAATATCGTCTTCTGGGCAGTATTGGACGTCTCCGCGGTAATGACGAGCAATCTCGGCCGGGGTAAGAGAGTCATAATGAACGGTTCCCTCGACTGAGTGAAACTCTTCACGATGATTGGCGAGGGTCTTAAGGAAGGTACTGCATCCGGAACCTGGACGACCGAGGACGACTAGACGGAAATGGTTAGCGCGGAACCGAGTAATCAGCGGACCACAACTCACGGAGCATTTCACCTGGCCTGACAACCCCCTCGAAACCACTAATAATATCCCGAAGCGGTGGGTGACGTAGAGTATGTAACTGTTCAAGTGCAACCATCGGGTTGAGCATTGATCCTAATGTAGGCTGGTATGACGCTGTAGCACCCAACCCGACTACACGCAGATCCTGGAAAAGAACTCCAAGCTCTCGCGTCTTGATATCGGCTTCTTCACGTCTGAATCCATAATTAGTCCCTATACATGAAACGAATAGGGAACAAGACTGACTTTCTCATGATAATGCGGAGGGTGCGTTCAAAATCGAAAGGTCCTTCTGTGGTCAAAGTGGCATCTGAATATACCGAGCCGGACTCCACGTCTCCCTCATTCCGCGCTGACATACGGGAGAGTGTGCGGTTGAGGTGCCTCACACCAGAGGGGTCAAAAAAGTCGACATCCACATGCGAAGCGACCGAACTTCTCCTCTTGCCCTTCGGTCGTTCGGTATCCTTGCATGTTGGAGAGAAACTAACAGGATTATAAGTATTAGGTGTATTCAGAGCTTGACTTGTGGGAAGTTCGGCAATGGCGGAAGAGGACCCATTATCCTCAGGAAGCTGGAATTGTGCGTTGTCGGACATAGCGTGTTTCCAATATCCTAACGCTGAGCGGTGGGGAGGGGGAGGGGGGAGAGTGGGGAGACAAAGAGGTAAAGTCTCAAACTGATCCCGATTTCATTATAAAGGATTCGCAAAATTTAGAGTTGGCGTCAGCCTCATAGGACATCCTTACACTGACATAAGCGGGCCGTGTATATTCGCAGTTGATCGATGTACGATTTCGCTTTGTCTGCACAGAAAGGACACGCAACTCTGATGACACAACCGGAGCGAGGGACGCATCACTCAGGCTCAGAGTAGTGTGTAACCATGATAATTCCGAGACACGGTGGGTCGCCAATGCAATGTCTGAGATGACGTACTAGCGGATTTGATGATTTGATATACATCGTGCTATAATCAAGCAGTGACTTTGTAAACAGGTTGGAGTTCAAGTGCCTTACAAATACGCACCTTATTTTCGACCTTTCAAATGCAGTTGAAACGTTTGTCGTATACTTCACTGCTCGCGGCCCAGTGATTGCAAACTTCGATGTTGCTGTTTCCTGTTATCTCTAAAGGCTATAGGCTTCTTAACCTGATGACCTAGTGTACAATTGTAAGGATAATAATATTGATGGTGAGGCTTTCCGGCGTGACTCCAACATCGGTCTCATAGTCATCATCCAGTCCTAGTTATAGGGGGTATAGGAAGTGTTCTGCTCTGTGGAACCTGAAATTATGGCCAGGGCGCGTGCCAGCGAGTCCTCGTCCGCCTTCATGCCAAGCTAGAGATCGTTTTCCAAATTAAATTTACGTCGATGCCGAAACAAATCGTCATACCGGGACTAAAACTCGAACGACCTCCTAAAATATCTCCAAGCGATGACAACAACAAACCCTAATCGTGAAAAATCATATGGCGTTTTGGGTGCCCTGCCACGTTGCTACCCGAAAACCTCTCAGTCAACGTAAGTATAGGTGAGTGCGGATGAGAACTGGAGGAACGTGCGTTCCCACCAATCGGAATCCAAGTAAGGTCAAACTCAGCTCGGCTCAGCTTCGGCATGACCAAGACAAAAACTCATATCTATACACTCAGCAGATTCATTTATGTATGTATCGTAACTGCTCCCCCAGGTATCTCACCCTTCACATATTAAACGAACGCCCACTCTATGTCCTCTTGTCCTGCCGATGGGCCATTTTTTTCGTTTAGGAGGGACTTTTGACACATCAAGACTTAATGTTTAGTTTCGACGACTCGACGTCTCACAAACCCTAGGAGTCAAGAGCGTTGGATTCTTGATGCCTCGGGCTGCAAGCTTTAAGCTCAAACGTTTTAGATGATAAATAACCCTACAAGTTTAGGCTGTGCTGTCTCTTCCACCACCCACCCAGCCAGCAGACCTGTGTTGCACCAAGATGAATGCGCCTTTACCGGGGTTGGTGGACCCTGGTCCTTGAAATGCGGGCTTTAAGGGGATGGTTGTAAAGTGGATATATGCGGGCCCCGAGACGAATGCTGGAGGTGTGCCTGGTAGCAAAATACCTGATTTACAAAGCTGAACACTTTCACGACAGCTAGGTCTTTTGGATAGGTCTTCACCTTGGTGTAGACGTACTTCCCGAGACCCTGGGCACGACAGGGCCTATGGATGCACCCCCGAGGGTGTCTCATACAAGAAACCTCCAAACCTATACACCAGCCTAACGGGCAGCAACTTTGAACGAACCTCCCGCTCCTGGATTGAAGTGAGGTTATAGCCGAACGCCATTGCTTGTAGTATCTCTGGCCTCCCGGGAGTCAAACACATTATCATGGGAATAGAGGTATCGGCGTTTTGTAGTCCAAGGGGATTTCTGACTCCGATGTTTTGGGGGTCCGTTTGGGCAATTTTTGCGCATATCCAAGCTCTAGTCTCGTTGGTACCATGGCTAGAACACCACTCCAAATCTCTACTAGCTCGTCTCGGGTGTTCTACGACAACCTTAAAGCCCACAATCCACGTAGCACCTGACATGCCCGCTCAGATTGGCACACACGCATCATTTTGTTCCGCTGAGGGTTATTCGTTCCATCAATATCGTCGTCCACATAGCCCTACTTTTACCACTGGATTGCCAACAATCCCCCACCACTGCCCCCCCGAGGAAACCTTCATGGCAACCCGTTGTGACTTTACGGGGACTGTATGAGATCTCAGTCTAGATTGACAATGGACACGAGGTGGACGCTAGGAAAAATTTCGATTATACTTAGACGAGAACGACGGATTTAAGACTTCTGGATGTCGGTGCTTCACTGTTCGAGAATAACAAATATATTGTTGGACAAGGACAGCTTGAATAATCACTAGGATCCAAACGGTATGCTTCAGGAATTTGTTGTAAATATATTGCTGGCATGAAACAAGGGTGCGATATAATGTGCATGTATATACAGGGTATACAATGCGCAAAAAATTGGTGGTATACCTGAATTCCGAAATGTCGATACTGGTCGTTGACCGCCGATGAAAAACGAAGTGAATATCACAGATGGATTGGGAAAGAGGTGAGGACGAATAGGATACCATCACTGCGTCTATTGCCAGCCAAGAAGGGGGGTTGTACAATAATTGAGAAAAGCACAACCCTCCCTTCCGCCACGCCACATTTGTTTGTTGAGTCGTCGACAATCTCGGTTGACGTGTAAGCAGATCAGCTACGATGGGCGCCACGGGTGAAACTAGAAAGAAAAGAGTGAGTGAATGGGTGAAGGGCGGTGTTGACTACTTACAGGTACTATATCGGGGTGGGGCCCCAAACCGGGCGAAGGAAGGGTGTGAACCTGTCCTCTGCCCGTTTGTGGCCGCTGCAAGGAAAAATAGAGACCAGTGGTGATGGAAGTACAAAAGGTATAGTGCCCAAGCTGTGTAGTGAGGACCGGTACAATCTCATCTTTAGGAAAATGGTTAGTACGAAACGTCGTGGTCATCCGTTCAAATATTCATGAGCGTGTCCGGACCAGCAGACCCACATAAAAAATTCTTTCACGTTTAGCCTACTACCAGCGGCCCTTATCGGTGTCCAGGTTATTTAGAGGCGCTGAAGTGTGCATTTAGATTCTAGCGATTCGAATTGGTTTATGTGCGCCATCGCAAGCACGGCAGGTTCGAGTTCGGATGTGGACAACACGTTTGTGTGAGCCGTTGCAAGCACGGCAGACCCGAGTTCGGATCTTTTTTTTTATTTTACACGCCATTGCCAAAAGCTTTCCTTGGATTTTTATGTTGAAATATCAAAATTCTCAGTTACATTATACCCGTAGTGAACAATTAATAAAAAGTGTACCTTGTTGTTAAAGGATGGGAAATGAATTATGACACGGAACGGAAGCATAACTGGACGGATCGGTATTCGGTAATGTTTCAGGGTCCGACCGGCTATCACCGCAACGTTGGCGGTCAACCCATCCCCAGTCAGGATCTTGGATATACCGAGTTCTCAAATTCGAACTCGGAATTGGTACTGTATAACTGAGTTCTCAACTTCTCATTATATAAGTAACTTCGAACTCGAAATCATCAAAAAGGATTCACGGGATGAAACCTTTCAAGCCATCACCGTTCTCATGCCAAATGATTAAATTTACAATCCAATCATCTCGAAGTATCTCTGGGGACATCAAGAATCCAGAATCACCGTCTCGTACTGCCTCGCGACGTTTGTGCGTGTTCCTTCCTTTCCATCATGCCAGACAGAAAATTACTGAAAAAAATCGAGGACAAATTCAAAACATTAGTACCCAAGACTTCTGAGTTTTTCAGAGACTTTGGATCTATAAAACAGTCATCTCGAGTGCCAATTCCACACCCATTACCCGACTCCACGACTTCAGCGACCGATGAAACCACCGCCAGCATTTCTTCTGCACCGAACATACTCGAAGCACAATTACTCAACATCTCTCATGAACTCAACTCAGCACCCTTGGAACAGCCATCTAGACAGCCATCGCCCATATCCGCGACCGACAAACCAAATACCATCAATCCTTCCGTATCCCAATTTACGGAGTGGAATATTGACATCTCTTCCATCTCTCGGCTCCGGGAGTGGGGAGCGGCTCGGGAGGGCCCCAAATGGACCCAGCTCCTAGAGAGGATTGACGAGGCATTGAAATCAAAGTCCTTACACGCACTCATTGCCTTTGTACCCAACAGCCCTCTCCCAGCAAAGACGCTCGTTGAAGCCCTTCTTAATTTGGTTCGACTGGGTATCGTATGTCGACAAAAACTCAGTACTCTATGCATCGCTTACACATTCAGTTAGAACATACCAGTGATACAAAAGAAAGTGTACGATTTCGCGCAGGAAGCTATCGAACACATCAACAGTCTTGTGACGGCTGTCGGTGAAGATCGAGATTTACTTAAGGGTGATCTTGAGAAGATTTGGTAAGTGATTATGATAGCTTTCTCAATGATCACGACTAAGAAAAAACAGTGGGGTGGTAAATGATGTCTGTCGTTGGGCAAGCAAGCAAGTTGTGAGTTTGTTGCAATCTTATCCCTTCGCTCATTTAACAATATTCAATCCAACCAGTCTAAGGTTTCTTTATCGGAAATGGAACTCGACGAATGGAAAGAAAAACTCACAAGGGAGAAAGAAATGTTCTTGGTGCGATTACCCGTGTCATACTCATCAGTCTGATAATTTGATATCTTTCTAGGCAACTAGCGTTACTCGAGTTCTAGTAAATCAAGCCACTTCGAATCGCCAGGCAAGTATAGTTATTTGTTATACTGGATTGTTGGATTGATGACGCTTCATTCAGTCCTTCATCAAAGAGAAACTCGCCACTCATATTTCCAGCTATTACGAACATACAGATCAGCGCAAGAACACTTGTGCCCCCGGTACTCGCGTGAAGATCCTTGAAGATATCTATCGATGGCTATCGCAGCCGTCAGGTGACGAGCGCATCTACTGGCTTACGGGTATTCCGGGTAGTGGAAAATCAACGATTTCAGCAACCATTGCCGACAGACTTCGTGAGTTGGGCGCTCCCATCGCAGCTCAGTACTTCGTCTCCCGCAACTTTGCCGACACCACCGATCTTTATCGGCTCATCCCTACCATTGCCAAACAGCTTGCCGAGAATTTTCCTGCCGCTGCGCGTATTATTCATGATGGGTTGAAAAACGGTTTTCCTTCCGCCCGAGATGAACAAGTTAAATCTCTCTTGTTACGGCCCATATATGAAATTTCGAAATCGCGTGATTCAGTTGTCGTCATCGTCGATGCTTTGGATGAGCTACGGAGCGATGCAGATAAAATGGTCTCCCTTCTAGCTGATATTGGGTCAAAAATTCCGGACAATGTTAGATTTATCATCACTTCACGTCCTGAAAGTTGGTCAGATATCACCAACGCAAAGAACGGAGTGTTTAGACAACACAGCCTTAGTACAACGGATTCAGGCGATGACGTAGGAAGGTTTATACGTTCTAATATTGCGGAAATTAGGCCGGATAAACCAGGATGGGAGGAGTGGCCATCTGGCGAGCAACTGAGTAGACTCATAGCGAATGCGAGTGGTCTCTTCCATTACGCTGCAACCGCTGTTGCATGGATTAAATTGCAGATTGAAACTGATGGGGCAGCCGCAAAGGAAACCGTTCTTGAAGAGGTTAACAGTTGTGGTGTCGGCGGCCTCGACGAACTGTATAATATCATTTTGACAAAATGGAGGGATATGGGGGGGAATCCCGGGAAACACCCCACACGCCTGAAATGCTTCCGACATATTGTTGGCTGCATTGTTGTGCTGAAAAAGCCACTATGTGTTAGCGAGATTATTGCATTACTCGAGGATAGCCTTCCGGCTAAGTTTGATGTCGAAAATTTCTTGCAGCAGCTGCGCAGCATTCTAATTCTAGGAACTGCTTTGTCATTTACGGATGCCATTCCTCAAATGCACAAATCATTCTATGATTTTATCACCAGCAATCGCTCTCACACTGATTTTCGGGTTGTGGCCGAGGATGCACACTTTGCAACTGCAAAGAGTTGCCTAAAGGTCATTAACATGGTAGGGAGCTCACTTGGAATTAAGCATCCATATGCCATCACAGGTTGGCATAATCATCTAAAACAGGCAGTGGTGGGAGGTTTGTTATATGCACATTGTGATGAGGAAATGTGGGAACTGTTGGCTGGAATAGGGACTGAAGCAAATGTGGGAGCATGGGCAAGAAGTGTTCATTGGGATAATGTGTTTACAGATGTAGCCAATATTGGATGGATAATGCTGAAGGTAAGACCAAAAATTCAGAGAGATAGCTATTAAAATGCATGTGTTAGGGAGATGTGGGAGAAGACAAGATACAGCCAATCACAAATTTATTGACAATAGTAAAAGTAGGTATTATATTAAACTCATTTGAATGAGGCTGATTTGTATTTGGTTTCTTTTCCTTCAAGAAAGTATGTGCTTTTCATTTCCAATGTCTAGAGAGTCTTTACCAACCTGTGTTTGTCTTCTTGCCTCTAGAAAGTGTGTACTTGTCCCTTCCTATGTTTAGTCTTTGTTGACTGTTGTTCATGTCTTTACCTTTATAGGGAGTGTGTACTTTTCCTTCCTATGTTTGTAGTTTTTGCTAACTCCTGTTTGTCTCCTTGCCCCTAGGGAGTGTGTACCTTTCCCTTCCCATATCTGAAGTCTTTCCTGACCTGTGCTTGTCTTCTCAGTGTGTTCAAGAAGTGTGTATCTTTCCTATCTCATGCTTGTGGCCTTTGCTAATCTGTGTGTATTTCTTTGTTATTAGGAGGTGTGCATTTTTTATGTTTGTAAATTTTTGTTGATCAGTATTGATTTCCTTATCTCTAGCTTGTATGTATCTTCCCTTCTCTATGTCTGCAATTTTTAATGACCTGTGTTTGTTGTGTGTCCAGAGAGTGTGTATCTTTCCTATCCCATGTTTACAGCCTTTGCTGACCAGTATTTGTTTCCTCATCTCTAGTTTGTATGTTCTTTCCCTTCCATGTCTGCAGTCTTTACTGACTAGTATTTGTCTCTTTGGTTCTAGTTTGTGTGTACCTCTTCTTTCTCATGTCCATGGCCTTTGCTGATCTGTGTTTGCCCCCTTGTGTCTAGGAAGTGTGTACTTTTCCTTTTATACTTGTTTATAATGTTTGCTGATCATTATTGGCCTCCTTGTCTCCAGGGAGTGTGTATCTTTCCTTTTTTGTATCTGCAATCTTTGCTGATTTATATTTGTCTCCTTGCCTTTAGTTTGTGTGTATCCTTTCT
The DNA here is from genome assembly GCA_037014335.1 of Collybia sordida. Taxonomy (NCBI): domain Eukaryota; kingdom Fungi; phylum Basidiomycota; class Agaricomycetes; order Agaricales; family Clitocybaceae; genus Collybia; species Collybia sordida. The sequence continues at coordinate 390,654 of JAYKXK010000009.1, read as the reverse complement.
TTGCCATATCTAAAATCTTTGCTGACTGAGATTGTCTCCTTGTCTCTAGGGAGTGTGTATCTTTCAATGTCCATGCCTGGAATCTTTGCTGATCTATGTGTTTCCTTGTTGCTAGGAAGTGTGTGCTTTTCCTCCCCCATGTCAATAGTCTTTTTGCTGACCTGTGTTTTTATTTTTGTGTCTAGTCTGTACATATCTTTCCTTTCTTATGTCTGGAATCTTTGCTAACCTGTATCTGTCTCTTTGTCTCTAGTTTGTGTGTACCTTTCATTTTTGTGCCTGCAATCTTTATTAACTTGTGTTTATCTCCTTGTCTCTAGAGAGTGTGTACTCTTTATACCTTTACTTTCCCATATCTACAGTCTTTGCTGATTAATGTTTGTCTCTTTGGGTTTAGGTTGTGTGTAACTTCCCCTTCTCATTTGAAGTCATTTCTACAATTTTTACTGACTTGTGTTTGTCTCATTCTTTCTAGAAAGCAGGTACCTTTACTTTTCCAGGTCTGCAGTTTTTGCTGACTTGTGTTTGTTTTATTTTATTTTTTCTAGGGAGTTTGTATCCTTCCATCTTGTTTTTTCATCCTCTCTCTCATCTGATCAACACATTGCATATCATCATTTAGATTGTATGTACTTCAACTTCCATCTTGCTTCATTAATATTTGTTCATTTCCCTTGATTGTTAAAGCCCTATTGCCAAATTTATGACCAAGGTCTCCTCAAAACATGGAGGGAGCTCCATTCTGAGTCTGATGTGCAGACTAGTACATCCCAAATCAGCTTGGCCAGGCCATTCCACTTACAGAGTGCTGGATCAAAGTTAGCCAAAATCTTTATCTTAGTGGTTGTGTTGTATTGTTTGTGGGGTAGTTAGTTATTGCCAGGAACTAGTGTTGATAGGAGGCACCATGACACAACCATATTTCACTTAGTGGGATGAACTTCTTATAAACACCTTGCTTTTGACTTGAAAGTTGGAATAGGAAAAAGTGAGCCCCGGCATTTTCAGCACTGTATTTGGTTAGGTATGTATATGTACATCAATATGCGTGTCCAGCTTGCACAATAAACTCAATAAACGGATCAATGTAAAACTATAAGCAAGCTCGAGTTTGTGAAAGTTTATTACTCACATTATCCCATCGCGGTTCCAAAACTGACAACGATCTCCCCACTATTTCGTTTTTTGGGGAGCTGGGGATGCATGTGGATTCTTGATCCGGTTTGGCAGACACTAGACATGGGACATGGGACATGGGACAAGTACTAGACAAGTCCCGACCCCAACTCGACGAAGATGACGGAACTAAAGTTTTCCGGATGCCGGTTACCCCATATTTACGTGAACGTACAGTCTCGATCGAGGCAATAGAAGGCAAATACTTGGAAAGTGAAAGTTAGCTCCGAGTCCGCTCGGAGAGCAAGAATCAGCCCGAGCCCGAGAACGAGGATCAAGCTCGGAACAAATACGATGGTATACAATTGAATTGATTTGGGGTGTTTCTGGGATCTAGACAAAATGCGGTATGGTATGTATATATGGTTGTATGGTGGTAGTATAATTTAAGTAGTACAAATACGTTGATTTTGTTATTTGGTTTTTGATATTCGTCGTTGAGAGTCAATAATGAGGATGTGTCGTGAGGATGTTATGAGTTGCGAAAAGAAAGCAAAGATGGGAGAGGATGATATGGTACAATGATCTGGAAAGAGAATTCCTATACGGCGATGGGAACGACGACGACTCTCCTGCCACGCCAACTTGCTTCATCAACGATCTTCGTTGCATTGCGCCTACGTTCAGGTACACGACCTATAGGTCTAGTCCTACGAGGTTGCACCCGGACGAAGGGGTGGCTCTTACTCTGAACGTAGTGACCCGGTTGGGCAGGCGTAGGTGTGGGTGTGGGTGCCTGAATTTGCGAGTAGTTATGGGTGTGGTACTCGAGAGATTTGCGCTGTCTCCGGTTTGTGACAAGTACCGGGAACGCAGCGCGAAGAGATTCGCGTGTGTCAAGTGGGAGACGCGACAAGGGAGACTGCATAAGTCCCAAGAGGGTGTCACGCGAATAGATAAGTGGGTGAGCAGCAGGTGAGATGGGAGCTGGGGCTACAATGAGACCAGAATGAGTATAGATGAGTTGATGACTTTGATATGGTACTTACAAGTGTCATGTTGAGACGAGACAGATGCCTCGGATCGGGCTAGAGAAGAGGAGCGCGAAGATGCGCTACTGCCTGTTCGTTTATGCACTGGGACATATAAACCAGTGGTGGTGGTGGTCGTGGAAGTGGTAGTGGGTGCAGAAGACATGGTGATGATGAGGCGAAGGACGAGAGGCAAATACAAGATAAGCTGTTGTTCAAAGGGGGTTTGAACTTGCTGAGATCCGTTTCACGAAACCCAAGCTAGATTTATACAAAAGCAGTGCGAAGATTGAATTGAGCTGTTCCCCAGGATTTGAGTCATCACGGCAACGTGTAACTTGAATAGACGTTTGCCCGTTCAAAGGAGTCCCTCCGAGTCCTTCGTGGAATCTTCCAGTAAAGTCGTTTTGAACACGTGCTTGCCTCGAACCGTTCGCCATCAATTGGAGGACTGCCGTGCCGGCCTTGCCGAGGCGCGATTAAGCCGGCAATGGGGTTGCCGGTCTGACGTGGTCATGCGTGTTCGTTCCCCCCAACGTTGAACGCGAAGTCCGAGCCCGAGACGTTTTAACTTTCCTGGGGCAAGTTGATGCAATACGCAGCAAGTCGTATTTAGGTAGGCTGTATCTCGCAGCTCGCTCATTAGGCAATATTCTCTGACACGTATTGATCACCCCACAGGTTCAAAATGCCACACAGCCAGGCGATACCATTGACATTTACAACAACGATAAGCAACGGGCAGCACTAATGATGACTCTTTGACTCGGCATACAGCCATAAATTACTCAACGTGTATGATCCAATCGCCATCATGAGCACACCATTTGTGCATGCACGATAACACGTTTCGATACCATATTGGCGGCCGAACACCGATCCCCAGGTCTACTAAATACGTACGCCCGCACCTATGATTATGTGTCCGAAGGATAGAGTAAGCGACACTATTGTACATTCCCGGAAGACTGTTATTTAAAAATATCTTTAATTAGTACGAGGATTCCATCCATAAATAAGCGGATCGGCGTGAAGATGCTAACAACTCGACGACCTTCTGCGGCAAAGCTTTGCTCCCAGCCGAAGATATTACCAAGCTGATAGGTATCTCCGCTCCACATTCTGGCCAGTATCATATCACTTATACGGTCTACGAAGCGAATAAAATGAAAACTCACCCACTCTCCTTTTTCACGCTTGGTGGGACCTGATAAGCCCAAACTGCTTATCCAAACGAATATACCTCAAATAACAATTACACTTCAAATCATCAGCGCATATACCCATGTTCCACGGAGCCCCGAGCAGGTAAGTTTTGTATACGATCTATATCTGAAAAATTTATTCACGTCTAGTCATAGAAACAACATATATCGCTCGAGTATATCCACCGACCGCCTTTCAGTGTTTCACTCAGTTGAAGACAGGGTTGAACTTGTCGTTCATCTTTCTGTCAATGATGATTCAATATCAGGACATGTACATCTAATAACGGACAAGCTGGGGAGCGATAGTTTGGGCCCACCGAGGACATCTTTTTTCACGATTTCCCGTTTCCATTAGGACCCTCTCAAGTATCTCATCCAATGATAGGACGCATATAGCCGATTTCCAGCAGGACAACATCGTCACGTCATGCGGTGATTGCAGGATACTCGAACTTTTCACAGCAATGGTCCACCTCCCATTGAGTATCTTTGCTAGAGGACCAGCCTATCCGTAGTGTTCCTTTCGAACGTCTGGTATACAACTGGCCCTATAGCCGAAACCAAGAAACTGAATCCCCTCCATTCATACGACTTCATTGACCCAGGCCACGCCAGGTTCCCCCCTCAAATATCGGGATGGTGATACTATCCTATTCCGTAGGTGCACTTGCGATAGCCCGAATGAAATCTACCTTCGAGACCCCAAAAGGCATTCACTTTGGCATTATCGTTCATTCCATCAATGCAATGCGAACATATATCTCTGGTCTCGTGGTTTATATCCAAATGGTTGTCCAGGCTTCCCAAATGTGGTTATGGAATGAAAAGCAAGCGCTAAGCACCGAAAACACGCCCGGATTTGAAGACCAAGCCACCTTTACACAATTTCAAGCTCTCTCTAAGCATACCATCCAAATATTCACACTGCTGAGTTAAATGGATAACGACTACCCATCAATACGTGTCGGTGTCACGGATAAACCCCTATCAATGGCCACCATCGTCCAGTTGGACTATTGATAACAGTTTCTCTCGTTATCCGCCTTTGCTTGTCAACGGTGCCGTTTAATTGGAGGGACAATTTATGCACAATATCAGAATAAAAACCGCCCTGAGCTATGCCATCACGTCATTTTGGTGGCACAACATCGCGGTGAATGTCCAAGAACAAGATCAATAGAATAAACCATACTACAACACGACCTTCGCTTCTCAACCTACCTCCAGGATTCAAGGTCATTGTCAATCGTAGTTTACCAAGGGAACAACCCTCCAAGCAACCCTTCTCGCATTCAGGATTCTATGTAGGACTAGGGACTCACGTTAAAAGTACGTCCATGTACCAAAAGACCTAACTATGAAGTTGAACATGCTCATGACAGCTAGACGGTCTTATAAGCTCGCTATTTACAAGATGTAGGGGCCCACAATTACATCCGGGTCCAACAAGTAAACCAACACACCCACGAAGATATCTCGCGAAACAGAGTCATGAATATCTATAACGGCCGTACCCTAGTATTGGGATCAGACGAGCTTACCGTGTCAACAAAAAACGAAAATCAAATAAGATCAAGGATTGAGATTCAAGAGAGATCCTAGTAAAATGCTGTTGGGCGTCTCAGCTGGCAAGTACCACTATAGGTACTAGGGATCATGATTCATTCTTCAAAACTTTGTCATCTATGGGGAGAAGGGGAATGGGGGTGTGCATGAGTAGGTGGAAGGTCCGAAACAAAGCGAACCAGGCAAACTAAGATCGGAAGCGGCGGCACGATGGTATGGTGCAGGAGGACGGTCGTCAGTGAAGGTAAGGCTGTCGGAATGTCTTTATAGAGTGGGCAGGGGTTCATAGTCGCATAGAAGACATGTAAAAGTAGTCCATCAACAAAATTCTTGGCGTTTGTCGTCGAGCCACCCAAGGTTTTTCAAAATCGTCAAGTAGCCAACCGAATGTCAGAGTCAGCTATAGGTATGCAATAGAAGTCTTTTGTATAATCGATGTGGCTCGTTCAACGAGTTCAAAGTTGGGGAGTGACCGTTAATATTGTGTTAACTCTTCTTGGATACCGGTAGGACAGTAATGGAAGCGAGGAAAGAATGAACATAATCAGATGAAACTTGATAGATTATTCAATACTCCTGTGGCTCACCCAAGCTTCCCTTCCGTCTCTCCAACGTAGTGCTTCTTACTCTTCCACTCCTCCGCGGCGTTGAAGCACTCCTTGTACTCTTTCGCGCCTACCTCCCACTGGGAATTCATGGTTATGTTCTTATAGTATGTCGCCACGAACAGCTGCTTGTGCGTATCGCTTATCCACTCCGTATAATATTATTGTGCCTCCATTTCTTTGTGGCGGTTGTCGAGGTCGAGCTAGACCTAGCTCGGTGCCTTCAGTCGCTTCATCAGGTTATTGTGGGAGGATCCCGATGTTGGTGAGAGGGTTTGTTTCCAGGGACCCACTCCTTTTCTACCCAAAGATGTAGATATGTAGTATGGGAGAGGAGAGTGAGCCGGCACCTACGAGTCCCGTCCATTAAAATTTCATCCATATCTATGGATTTAGTATTTCGGTATTCCAAGAGCGAAGCCAACCAAATTTTATTCCCAGGTGTTGAGGTGTTCTCCATCCGTGTTCATCCTCTCGCTCAATCATAAGATGCTTCCCTAGCTCTCCTGTCATCTCCTGATCTTGAGGACACGTAAGGCCGGATAGACGAAGAGCGAGAAAACAAGGAGCCAGTGGTGACTAGGGGAGAGTGAACAAAGGGGTATGAAGTTGACCTTCTCGAGTGTCTGACGATAAGGGCCAACTATGCAAGGAGCATTGGTAGTTCCGGTGAAGGATGAGCGAAAGTCGGCGGCCCCGAGTTGCTAAGAAGGGAAGGTCGCGGGGGCATCATGTCGAGACAAAGAGAATGAAGACAGCAAATTGGTTATTAGGAGTCAAAGCTTAAAAAAATGGAAATTATTACAAGGTTATAGGAATGATAATGATCCGACGAACCAGCAACTTAGCATGCGGCCTGAACGCTGAATTCTCATCCGTGACTCACAGGCTTATTCGGGGTCCATGTGCAGGAAGGGGCGGGTTCATTGTATGTAACAGTCCGGGACCAGGTAGTTGGCGTCTTGCACTCTCAACATTTATTGACGAAACTGTAGGGTGTAATGTGGATTAGACGATCGGAACGTACGATTAGGCGAGTGGGTGTACAGGTGTACCTAGCTAAACGAAAGTTAGAAATGGAGGTGTGGCTGGTAAAAGATGGGAATAAACGTGAGTACAATGAATTGAATGTGTGATGTTGTCCTGGGCTGGGGTGGGGATACGAGCCTGAAAAGGACATGACCATGCGCGAAAGCAAGTGAGGAAGCGACTGCTTAAATGGGCCTTGGCTTGAAGCTTGTTACTGTAAGTAAGGCCATGTCAGTGTGTAAACGATCGCACTACGCAGTAGGCTTAAATCAGCAAACCTCCCACGTGTAACATGTAACTTGTGGAACCTCATGCTGCCTCGTGGTGTTTGTGTGTACTCCTTTCTTTCCATCATGTCCAAACGAAATATACCGCAAAGAATTAAAGACAAATTTAGTGCATTATTCCCCAGAGCCGTAGAACATTTCAGAAGACTTAAATCTTCAAATCAGTCATCTCGAGTGTCATCGCCACATCCATTACTAGATCCCACGATCTTAGCGACCAACGAAGACACTCCTACTATTTCTTCTGCACCGAACATCATCGAGGCACAATCACCCGACATCTCTCATGGACCTGGTTTAGCACCCCCGGAACAGCCATCCAGACAACCATCACCCATCTCTGCGACGAACGAACCCAACACCAGTCATCCTCCTGTGCCACAATTTACGGAGTGGAATATTGACGCCTCTTCCATCTCCCAGCTTCGGGAGTGGGGCGCGGCTCGTCAGGGCTCCAAATGGACCCAGCTCTTAGATAAGATTGATGGGGCGTTGAAATCGAAGACGCTCGACACGCTCGTTGCCTTTGTACCCAACAGTCCTCTCCCAGCAAAGACACTGGTCCAAGCACTCCTTAATCTGGTTCAACTGGGTATCGTATGTCGACAAAAATTCATTACTCTATGCAATGCTTACACATTTGGTTAGAACATACCACTGATACAAAAGAAAGTATACGATTTTGCACAAGAAGCTATCGAGTACATCGGCTGTCTTGTAACGGCTATCGGTGAAGATCGGGGTTCGCTCAAGAATGATCTTGAGAAGATCTGGTAAGTGACCATGATCGCCTTCTCAATGACCATGACTAAAAAATAACAGTGGGGTAGTCAACGATGTCTGTCGTTGGGCAAGCGAACAAGTTGTGAGTTTGTTGTAACTTTATCCTTTCGCTTATTTTACAATGTTTAATCCAAACAGTCTAAGGTTTCCTTATCGGAGGGGGAGCTCGACGAATGGAAGGGAAGGCTTACGAGAGAGAAAGAAAAATTCTTGGTGCGATTAACCGCGCCATCCTCGTCGGTCTAATAACTTGATGTCTTTTCAGGCAACTAGCATTACCCGAGTTCTGGTGAATCAAGCCGCTTCAGAACGCCAGGCATGTATTGTTATTTATATTATATTTGGCAGCCGGGAAGATGACACTTCACCTAGTCTTTCATCGAAAAGAAGCTCGCCACTCATGTCTCCAGTTATTACCAACATACGGATCAGCGCAGGAACACTTGTGCCCCCGGTACTCGCATGAAAATCCTCGAAGATATCAACCGATGGTTATCGCAGCCGTCAGGTAATGAGCGCATCTACTGGCTTACGGGCATTCCGGGTAGTGGAAAATCAACGGTTTCAGCAACCGTTGCCAAAAAGCTTCGTGAGTCGGGCGCTCCCATCACAGCTCAGTACTTCGTCTCCCGCAACTATGTTGACACCACCGATCCCCATCGACTCATCCCTACCATTGCCCAACAGCTTGCTGAAAAATTTCCCGCTGCTGCGCGTATTATTCATGATGGGTTAAAAAACGGTTTCCCTTCCGCCCAAGATGAACAAGTCAAGTCTCTGGTTTTACGGCCCCTTAACGAAGTCTCAAAATCACATGATGTCGTCGTCGTCATCATTGACGCTTTGGATGAGCTACGGAGCGATGCAGATACAATGGTCTCCCTTCTAGCTGATATCGGCTCGAAACTTCCGGAGAATGTTAGATTTATCATCACTTCACGTCCTGAAAGTTGGTCCGACATCACTAATGCAGAGCATGCGGTGTTCAAACAACTTAACCTGGGCACGACGGATTCAGGCGATGACATACGGCGTTTTATAAGCTCTAGTTTGGAGGATATTAAGCGGGGTAAACTGGGATGGGAAAATTGGCCATCTGAGAAGCAGCTAAATGGGCTTGTGGATAATGCAAGTGGTCTCTTCCACTATGCTGCGACTGCCGTCGCGTGGATTAAATCGCAGATTAAGATTTATGGGACCGCTGAAAGAGAAACGATCCTTGAGAAAGTCAGCAGTAGTGGCATCGATGGCCTTCACAAACTGTACCGTGTCATATTAACGGAATGGAAGGAGATGGAGACTGATCCAGAGAAGCAGCATGTACGCCTGGAACGCTTCCGAGATATTGTTGGCTGTATCGTTGTGCTAAGAACGCCACTAAGTGTAGGCGACATTGTTGCATTACTTGCAGGCAGCTTTCCGGCCGAGTTTGATGTCGAGAATTTCTTGCAGCAGATGCGCAGCCTTTTAGTCCCAAGGACTGCTTCATCATTCACAGATGTTATTCCTCAAATGCATAAATCCTTCTATGATTTTATCACCAGCAGACCCTCTGGCGCTGATTTCCAAGTTGTGGCTGGGAATGCACACTTGGCTGCTACGAGGGGTTGCTTGAGGGTCATTATCAATGCAGTGGAGGGGCCTAATAGTTATGCAATTAAAAACTGGCACAGACACTTGCGGGAGACAACGAAAGGGGGTATATATGATGATGAGGAAATGTGGAGACTACTAACTCATATGGGAACTGAGGCAAGATTCTTGATAAATGCATGGAATATATCTTTGGGGTATACATTTTTCAATGTGGCCTATGTTGGATGGGTAATACTCAAGGTGAGGGAAATTTTTCGAGGAGATAACAATTTGATAAAGTAGCTTGTAGAGAAACATGCCAGACATATCAGAAAGCAAGCTGGAGCCAGTCACAAATATACTAACATTGATAAAAGTGGGTATTGGGTTAGACTGATATCTACAATGCTAACAAGTGTTGTCTATAGGAAGTGTGTACCTTTCTTTTTGCATGTCTGGAGTCTTTGCTGACCTGTGTGTGTCCTTGTCTGTAGGAAGTGTGTACCTTTCCCTTTCCATGTCTGGAGTCCTTGCTGACCTGTGTGTGTCCTTGTCTCTAGAGAGTGTGTACCTTTCCCTTTCCATGTCTGGAGTCTTTGCTGACCTGTGTGTGTCCTTGTCTGTAGGAAGTGTGTACTTTTCTGTTTGCATGTCTGGAGTCTTTGCTGACCTGTGGGTGTCCTTGTCTGTAGGAAGTGTGTACCTTTCTTTTTGGATGTCTGGAGTCTTTGCTGACCTGTGTGTGCCCTTGTCTGTAGCTTGTGTGTACCCTTCTCTTTCCATGTCTGGAGTCTTTGCTGACCTGTGTGTGTCCTTGTCTGTAGGAAGTGTGTACCTTTCTTTTTGGATGTCTGGAGTCTTTGCTGACCTGTGTGTGTCCTTGTCTCTAGAGAGTGTGTACCTTTCCCTTTCCATGTCTGGAGTCCTTGCTGACCTGTGTGTGTCCTTGTCTGTAGGAAGTGTGTACCTTTCCCTTTCCATGTCTGGAGTCTTTGCTGACCTGTGTGTGTCCTTGTCTGTAGGAAGTGTGTACCTTTCTTTTTGGATGTCTGGAGTCTTTGCTGACCTGTGTGTGTCCTTGTCTCTAGAGAGTGTGTACCTTTCCCTTTCCATGTCTGGAGTCTTTGCTGACCTGTGTGTGCCCTTGTCTCTAGAGAGTGTGTACCTTTCTGTTTGCATGTCTGGAGTCCTTTCTGACCTGTGTGTGTCCTTGTCTGTAGCTTGTGTGTACCCTTCTTTTTGGATGTCTGGAGTCTTTGCTGACCTGTGTGTGCCCTTGTCTCTAGAGAGTGTGTACCTTTCTGTTTGCATGTCTGGAGTCCTTTCTGACCTGTGTGTGTCCTTGTCTGTAGGAAGTGTGTACCTTTCTTTTTGGATGTCTGGAGTCTTTGCTGACCTGTGTGTGCCCTTGTCTCTAGAGAGTGTGTACCTTTCTGTTTGCATGTCTGGAGTCCTTTCTGACCTGTGTGTGTCCTTGTCTGTAGGAAGTGTGTACCTTTCTTTTTGGATGTCTGGAGTCTTTGCTGACCTGTGTGTGTCCTTGTCTGTAGGAAGTGTGTACTTTTCTGTTTGCATGTCTGGAGTCCTTTCTGACCTGTGGGTGTCCTTGTCTGTAGGAAGTGTGTACCTTTCTTTTTGGATGTCTGGAGTCTTTGCTGACCTGTGTGTGTCCTTGTCTGTAGGAAGTGTGTACTTTTCTGTTTGCATGTCTGGAGTCCTTTCTGACCTGTGGGTGTCCTTGTCTGTAGGAAGTGTGTACCTTTCTTTTTGGATGTCTGGAGTCTTTGCTGACCTGTGTGTGTCCTTGTCTCTAGAGAGTGTGTACCTTTCCCTTTCCATGTCTGGAGTCTTTGCTGACCTGTGTGTGTCCTTGTCTCTAGAGAGTGTGTACCTTTCCCTTTCCATGTCTGGAGTCTTTGCTGACCTGTGTGTGTCCTTGTCTGTAGGAAGTGTGTACCCTTCTCTTTCCATGTCTGGAGTCTTTGCTGACCTGTGTGTGTCCTTGTCTGTAGGAAGTGTGTACTTTTCTGTTTGCATGTCTGGAGTCCTTTCTGACCTGTGGGTGTCCTTGTCTGTAGCTTGTGTGTACCCTTCTCTTTCCATGTCTGGAGTCTTTGCTGACCTGTGTGTGTCCTTGTCTGTAGGAAGTGTGTACCTTTCTTTTTGGATGTCTGGAGTCTTTGCTGACCTGTGTGTGCCCTTGTCTCTAGAGAGTGTGTACCTTTCTGTTTGCATGTCTGGAGTCCTTTCTGACCTGTGTGTGTCCTTGTCTGTAGCTTGTGTGTACCCTTCTCTTTCCATGTCTGGAGTCTTTGCTGACCTGTGTGTGTCCTTGTCTGTAGTTTGTGTGTACCCTTCTCTTTCCATGTCTGGAGTCTTTGCTGACCTGTGTGTGTCCTTGTCTCTAGAGAGTGTGTACCTTTCTTTTTGGATGTCTGGAGTCTTTGCTGACCTGTGTGTGCCCTTGTCTGTAGTTTGTGTGTACCCTTCTCTTTCCATGTCTGGAGTCTTTGCTGACCTGTGTGTGTCCTTGTCTGTAGCTTGTGTGTACCCTTCTCTTTCCATGTCTGGAGTCTTTGCTGACCTGTGTGTGTCCTTGTCTCTAGAGAGTGTGTACCTTTCTTTTTGAATGTCTGGAGTCTTTGCTGACCTGTGTGTGTCCTTGTCTGTAGGAAGTGTGTACCTTTCCCTTTCCATGTCTGGAGTCTTTGCTGACCTGTGTGTGTCCTTGTCTGTAGTTTGTGTGTACCTTTCTTTTTGGATGTCTGGAGTCTTTGCTGACCTGTGTGTGTCCTTGTCTCTAGAGAGTGTGTACCTTTCCCTTTCCATGTCTGGAGTCCTTGCTGACCTGTGTGTGTCCTTGTCTGTAGGAAGTGTGTACCTTTCCCTTTCCATGTCTGGAGTCTTTGCTGACCTGTGTGTGTCCTTGTCTGTAGCTTGTGTGTACCCTTCTCTTTCCATGTCTGGAGTCTTTGCTGACCTGTGTGTGTCCTTGTCTCTAGAGAGTGTGTACCTTTCCCTTTCCATGTCTGGAGTCCTTGCTGACCTGTGTGTGTCCTTGTCTGTAGGAAGTGTGTACCTTTCCCTTTCCATGTCTGGAGTCTTTGCTGACCTGTGTGTGTCCTTGTCTGTAGTTTGTGTGTACCTTTCTTTTTGGATGTCTGGAGTCTTTGCTGACCTGTGTGTGTCCTTGTCTCTAGAGAGTGTGTACCTTTCTTTTTGGATGTCTGGAGTCTTTGCTGACCTGTGTGTGTCCTTGTCTCTAGAGAGTGTGTACCTTTCCCTTTCCATGTCTGGAGTCTTTGCTGACCTGTGTGTGTCCTTGTCTGTAGGAAGTGTGTACCTTTCTTTTTGGATGTCTGGAGTCTTTCCTGACCTGTGTGTGTCCTTGTCTCTAGGATGTGTGTACCTTTCTGTTTCCATGTCTAGAGTCTTTGCTGACCTGTGTGTGTCCTTGTATCTAGTTTGTGTGTACCTTTCTTTTTCTGTGTCTGGAGTCTTTGCTGACCTGTGTGTGTCCTTGTCTCTAGGAAGTGTGTACCTTTCTGTTTCCATGTCTGGAGTCTTTGCTGACCTGTGTGTATTTTTGTCTCTAGAGAGTGTGTACCTTTCCTTTCTCATGTCTGGCGTCTTTGCTCATTTGTGCTTTTACCCTGATTTCTAGGACGTGTGTACATCTTTCATGTAATCTCTGCTTGTAGTCTTTCACTGATTCTGTCTTTGTCCCATCTCCAGGGAGTATGTATCATTTCATCTGTTTTTCCCCACCCTCTTATTCATCTGACCAATGCACTGTTCATATTGTCCTCTAGGTTGTATGTATTTCAACTTCCATCTTCTTACACCTACACTCAATTCTTCTTTTGGTGATTAAAGCCTTATATAAAGATTTATGAGCAGGGTCTTTTCGAAGCATGGAGGGAACTCCATCCGGAACCCGACGTCCATGCCACCACATCTGGAATCAGCTTAGCCTGACCCCCTTGCTTACACGGTGCGGAGTAGGGTTAGTCAGGAATCACATTTATTTTGGAAGTCATTTCTGTTACTTACGGAGGGTTAGGCCACACAGGAACGGGAAGGAGAGATTGCAAAGAGTGGCAACCGTAAGTAGAAGAATCTAGTATGAGATGTACATGATACTCGTGAAGAATGGAATGTTTGTCTTAAGTGGTACGAAGCAAGGATAGTACATAGGCCTTGAGACATCATAACAAAAATATGGGTGCGAAGGTGCTAGGGTCAATAATTCTACAACAGTCCTATGGAGCGAGAAGGATTTTGTCGTTGGTGGAAGGGGCTTGGAATACCGGATGTCAATAAGTTCTGATACTTCTATGCGGTGGTCAACTGGGTACGGCTGGTGATACGGATTAGGATAATTTCTCAACGTTAAGGATGGCGCGAATGACGCTGGATGGGGGAAATGACGGGAGGTTGATGGGCTCGCTCAATAAAGAAGAATCCCTTGATGGGGGAGGGGGTGCAGACGTGGATGATGTTGAAGCTGGTAGGGATGAGTAGGGAGTTTGTCGGTGGTCGTGGTCGAAGACCGCACCAGCCACCTTAGAAAAACATTTGGTGATACCGGTGGACAGCCAGTTCTTTGTGATTCAAAGGTGGTGATGTAGGCAATAACGACCTTGTGCTTGGCAAGCTGCTGGGAACAATGATAAAAAGTTTATGAGGGATTCAAAAAGTCCATCGGCTTCATGGTTGAGGACTGACATACGAGCGACTAATGAGTCAAGTTTTTATACGCTACACAAAATGAGTGCGGTCGAAAGAGCCCATCGCCGTGTGCCAGCTTGTGCCGAGATCCCACATCGCGCCCTCCCAGTTCGTGTCTCTTGTGTTACGGAGCTTGATCGCATATAAAGTGTTGTCATTACGGACTAGAGAGATCGATTTCGCAACTAGTGCCTGCGCCGCCGTCGGGGTTACCACCAATGCCGTTTGGGTCTGGGGACGTGCTCCTGGGAACGTAGCTGAAGAGCTTCGTATGGATATGTGGTGCACCATCGTCGGCGTCGGCGTGTGGTTGGAGTTTGCTTTTGGAATTGAAAGATTGGGCAAAGTAATACCCTGGTGTATGAGAGGTGTCGAGGGCCGAAGGAAAGCGGAAAGGTGATGCGTGGGAGGGTAGTATACGCCGGTCATATTCTAGTTGATATCGATGAGGGCTAGAGTTTGGGTAAGGAGGAAAGATCCTGTGATTGCGAGGAGACAAGAAGAGGTTTGGAGGTATTCCTATTCATAATTCGTCGTTGTTCACTGGTGGGAGGATGGAGAGATATCGGGCTTCATTTGATAAAAATTGTAATTTAGGCTGAGAGGTGATCAATGTGATTATTATGGAAGATGATGAGATGTAATTTGTAAAGTAGTATGGACGACACCAAGGACAATAAGAATGAGGGGTAAACATCACTGATCGAAATTGGGATTAGGATGGATGGGTCAGGGCTAATATTGTGCCACGACCAGAGCCGAGTTTTTTGGGTGCGTAATTGAGAGTTTATTATTTTGTCCAACTATCTCAGCAAGCTGTGAGTAACGGTACGCCAGGATCATCGGGGATCGCCTCAGACCCCCGGCTTGGTATTGTAACTATTACTATGTTACTATGATTTAGGTGAGGATTACAATAGACGAGAATTAAGCCAATTCATAATTTCAAATGACAGATCTTGTGTCACGAAAGTGAGCAAAAGCCATTCGGAAAGCGGGTCCTAGGATTGGGGCTTGTCCCGAATTCCGAGAGCGGAGGAACACAACTTAAGGGGTAGCCTAGGAGAATTACACTGATATACACTGATATACACCTGTAATTGATTGATTTGGTATGTTTCTATGAGTAAAATAATGTGATATGTATATGTACAGTTGTATGTTGATAAGTGGTACAATAATCAAAATGTCATGTTTGGGACTTCAGTAATGGTCGTCAACGGTTAGATGTCACAAAGGCTCGTATGAGAGCCAAGGAGAGAGAATGGTCCAAGAATCGCGAAATGGTTTCCTATATGATGATAGGGACGGCCGTCACCCTTCTACCACGCCAGCTGGCCTCATCAATAATTTTAGTTGCGTACCGCCTACGCTCCTGTCCACGGCCCACAGGCCTATTCCGGCGAAATTTTATGCGTACAAATGGATAATTTCTGCTCTGGATGTAATTGGGTTGATCCAGGCTCGCGGTTTGTGGTGGCATGGGTATGGGTGGAAGTGGTGTGGCAGCTATGGGTGCTCGTGCTTGTCCTTGTGCCTGAGTCCGAGAGTATGTGTGGGTATGGTACTCAAGAGCCTTGCGTTGTCGGCGGTTGGTGGCAAGCTCAGGGAATGCGGTGCGAAGAGACTTGCGTGTGTCGAGAGGAAGACGCGACAAGGGAGAGTGCATCAGTCCTAACAGAGCATCGCGTGAATAGAAAAATAAGTGTTCAGTATTCGGAGTGTTAACCAGGGCTATGGTAATACCGGTGTAAGTATGAGTAGGTGAGAGATTAGATATGCTGCTTACAATTATCATACTGAGACGAAACGGACGCCTCGGATCGGGTGAGAGAAGAGGAACGCGAAGACGCACTACTGCCTGTTCGCTTGTGTACGGGAACATAGAGGCCAGTGGTAGTAGAGGCATCAATGGGCGAAGAAGACATGGCGATGATGAGGCGAAGGATGAGGCGGGGGTGACCGGTGACTAGGACTGTTCAAAAGGGTTTGAACTTGCTGAGATCCATTTCACGAGAACCAAGCGACATTTATACGAAAACAGCGTGAAGAATCAATTGAGTTGTTTCCTAGGATTGGAGTCATTACAACAATGTGTAAGTGTAACTTGAGCGGATGTGTGCTTGTCTGTGCTTGTCCGCAATATTCCAGCGTGCTGCTAAATCAACCACGTGTCCCAAGGCTTTTATCTCAATTACGCTCAATTGAGGTTCTCGGCCATATCAACCTGCGTCTCTTTTGAAGTAAGAACTTGGCAATGCGTTTGTCCGCTTTGACCTGGTCGACTGTAAACTGCGGGTGAGCTGTATCCCACCCAGAATTACTCAGCGTCTATTGATTATTCGCAGAGCACTACACAGTGACCCCGTTTGCACAGCAGTGAACGGCGGATAGTATTGTGGTGATTACCGTTGACAGGCATTCTCACTGCGTCTGATTCAATCACCATTATGAGCACGATATGTGCATTCATATCACCTGATATGCTCCGATGTCGATTTGGGAATCAGACACTTGAGTTTTGGCCTCCCTCATCAAATATACACCATTCTGTGCCCTTTTGTCCTACCGATGGGCCACCCTTTTATTTAGGAGGGACTTCTGACACATCAATATTCAATGTTTAGTATCGACGAATCGACGCCTCTCAAATCTTAGGGCGTTGGATTCTTAATGCCCTGAGCTTCAAGCTTCAAGCTCGAACGTTTCAACCCAATGACGACGATAAAGCACCTTAAGAATCTAGGCTGTATTGTCTCCCAACACCTGCCCAGCCGGCAGACGTGTGTTGCACCAAGATGAATGCGCCTTTACCAGGGTTGGTGGACGCTGGTCCTTGGAATATGTGTCATCACAATAACGTATTCACGCAATTCGTTTGGTTTTGAAGCAGTGTGGTTATGGATTTATGAGGATGGTTGTAAAGTGGATATATGCGGGTCCCAAGACGAGTACCGGAGGTGTGCCGTAGCAAAATACCTGATCTACAAAGCTGAACACTTTTATGACAGCTAGGTCTTTTGGATAGGTCTTCACCTTAGTGTAGACGTACTCCACTCGACCCTGGGCACGATAGGGTCTACGGATGCACCCCCTAGGGTGTCGCATACAAGAGACCTCCAAACCTATACACCAGCCTACCGAGCAGCAACTTTGAATAAACCTCCCGCTCCTGGATTGAAGTGAGGTTATAGCCGAACGCCGTTGCTTGTAGGATCTCTGGCCTCCCGGGAGCCAAACACATTATCATGGGAATAGAGATATCGGCGAATTGTAGTCCAAGGGGATTTCTGACTTCGATGTTTTGGGGGTCCGTTTAGGCAATTTTTGCGCACGTCCAAGCTCTAGCCTCGTTGATATCATGGCTAGATTACCACCTCAAATCTCTTCCAACTACGTCTCGCGTCCTCTACGATAATTTTAAAGCCCACAATCCACATAGCACCTGCCATGCCCGCTTAGATTGGTGCACTCACATCATTTTGTTCCCCCGAGAGTTATTCGTCGTCCACATAGCCCCACTTATACCACTGGATTGCCAACAATTCCCTACCACTACCCCCTGAGGAACCCTCCGTGGCACCTCGTTGTGACTCTATGGGGACTATTGAGATCTCCGCAGTTGTCAGTCTAGGTTGACAATGAACACGAGGTGGATACTATGGGAAATTTCGATTACACTTAGACGAGAACGACGGATTTCAGTTCTCAGGATGTCGGTGCCTCACGGTTCGAGAACAAATATATACTTGGACCTGAAGTCAAGCTGGACAGGAAGACAGCCTGGATAATCACTAGGATCTGAACGTGTGTGTATGTAATACACGACAAATGGTGCAGCCGAGGCTGGTCGTCGACTGTCGGTGATAAACGAAGTGGATATCGTAGATGGATTACGAAATAGATGAAGGTGAATAAGGGCGGTATAATCGCGTTTTCAGGAGGGCTGTACTAAGTCCGGAACGACCATTCACGGCTAGCCCGGCTTGGGTAAACAATCCTTCCACTTTTTGAGCTACAAAGTGGCAGTGGACCAGGTGGTCTTCAATTTCCAGAGGATACACCGCATAAAACCCTCCGAGCCATCGCCATTCTCATTAAATTTACAATCCGGTCGTCTATAAGTACGATCTCGATCGAGACTATACGGTAACATAAATATGGGGTAATCGGCATCCGGAAAACTTTAGTTCCGTCATCTTCGTCGAGTTGGGGTCGGGGCTTGTCTAGTGCTTGTCCCATGCCCCACGTCCTTGTGTCTTGTATCTGACAGTCTGAATCAACAACCCACATGCATCCCCCAGCTCCCAAAAAAACGAAATAATGGGGAGATTGTTGTCAGTTTGGAATCAGGATGGGACAAAGTACACGAGTAACCAACTTCTCAGACTCGAGCTCACTCATAGTTTTATGTTGGCAATCTATTGCAGCTATTGATCCTGGATCCCTAATGTCCCCGGAGGCAATAGAAGGCAAATCAGTACTTACTTGGAAAGCCAAAAGTTACTCGGGCTTCATCGAGATCTTGACACCGAAACCGACCTTGTAGGGGGAACGCTTGATGAACGACACACGATTAGAGTAGAGCGATTCATGGATCGAGGCGGCGCGGGATTGGGTGCGAGTGATGGGTATATCGGTGCTGGCGGCCTTCCCTGTAGCCTTGGCCTCATGTATTGAATGTGGCTCGCTGACCATATTGGTACTCCCCGTCGTTGTTGATGCAAAACTCATAGAGCTATGCCTAGGGTCGGGCCTTTCTTGCGACTCCCAAGGAAGGCCATCCGAGGGACCCTCATCCTCGATGACGACCTCGTATTCCTCACGATGCAAGACTGAAGTGGGAAACCATTCCCGAAATTCGCTCGCGGAAACTTGACGCCCAGAGAGTGGTAAAAGACCGTCTACCTTTGGGCTAAAATAAGGTACTTTGTTTCGTTAGTCGCTTTATGGTATAAATGTAAACGCTCGCCTTCGAAGGAGCTTGATAAGAGTGAAAAGACCTTCCCACCAGGAGGGCCAGTGGTCTTCTGAACCAATGTGTGTTGACCATATTAAAATTCCTGTGAGGGTTGCCTCCACCAAGTAATCTACACCTTGCAAGTCCAAGACCGAATTTAAAGTATTCCTCCCAATACCGTCCTGAGACTCCGTATCGACACCAACATCTTTCAAAATCCTTTCAAGACTCCGAAATAATTTCATTGCCACCGATTTGTGACTTGAATATTTGGGTTTAAGCCACAATGTGGGTAGTCGTAGTATACCCCCCAAATAGCGGATCGCTAGAGTGCCAGACTGTTTCGTTACCCCGCTTGTTCATAGTTTTGGCAAAGACAAAAAGGTCTCTAGGTGTGGCGAAACATACTCACAATTGATAATGGTGAGCAGCGTTTCTATAACACTGTCGCCCCTATCACTATCCATATACCCTAAATAACCCGGCTGTGCAGCTTCTACTAACCTTCCGGTTTCAGTGTCACAAAGGAAGGCAGCAGCAAGGGATCTTTTGTAATCCCGCTGAGTGGAACCTGGTTCGTGTCCTTCCCAGAGCGTTTGTATCATTTCACTTTCACTAGTTTCCCGAGGGGTATCAGGACAAGCCAACCGGTACGTACTTCGCACCCAATACAAAGAAGAATGAAACATCTTTTAATTGCCAAGCCACGCACTAGTCTGCCTCCGAGAGCCATGCCACCGCTCACTGTCGACCAAGCAATTGGGTCAAAAGGATATCATGTTCCCTGATTGTTTGAAACCGAAGAACGATACGAGTAGCCAAGTCCCTCGAGGTAGCACAGCTCATGGAACTGAACTCGCCAAGCCCGTACTAACCAAAGCCAACTTAACTTGGTCTTCTAGTCCAATCAGTCACAATTCATAATAATCATTTACCTTTTGATAAGTAATACCAACTTAGGAGACACACGCATATGATATGTACACCAATACAGCCGTTTCTATTTAGTCGTCATTTTGGGTTACTCGCGGAGATAATTAAGCTACTAAAGTCATGCGTGCAACAAGGGGAGGGAGGAGGGTTGGTCGTAAAAAATGGTAATGGTACGTGGTAGAACGTAGAACAGAATATATATATAATACTCGTGGTAGTGGAACGTGTGCGGGCAGGGGGAAGGGGGACAATGGGCGTCAACCAGGCCAACGATTCCAGGTTGCAATCCGTATGGGGTAGTGTGGATGAGAGTGGGCATAAGAGGGGCGGAGATTGAGGATTGACCGACTGGAAAGGGTGGGAAGGCGGGCGTACGATGCATGCATGAGGTGGATAGAATAATGTAGCGTAAGAAGCGAAGAGAAAAAAAGAAAAAAGAAAAAAAAAGGAACGAGCCAACAACCGAACAGCTCCAACGACTCACGAACAAACCTTCCTCCAACTCACATCAAAAACTGTCCCACCCAAGCGCACCAACCAAAAAAGTGTGAACAATATATTACCAGACCAGAGCCGACCCAGTCGAACCGATCCCACGTGGAGCCCCGCTACCAATGCCAATGTCAAAGTTTACAACCAATTATGATGACGACGAAAAAAATCAGGACGTAATGGATGACGAAGGTTGTATGATGATGGTGGGGGGATAGGGGAAAATGTGGGCGAAGGAGAGGATGGCACCAAAAGTCAGGCACCGGGTCTAGTAATTACACGATAATAGTTGTTGTTAGGTAGGCAGTATCTTGTGGTCGAAGGAAGGTGTCGAGAACGTTGGACGTTGATGGGTTCCAATAGTTCTATGCGGCAGCCGATCCAGTACGGCTGGGGTTGCGGGCCAGGGTAGCGCCGACGCGCTGAGCCTGGATACTGCTGAAGCGCTGGAGTTCCTCGGGCTTCATCGAGATCTTGCCACCGAAACCGACCTTGCGGGCGGCACGCTTGATGAACGACACACGGTTAGAGTAGAGAGATTCGTGAATCGAGGCGGCACGGGATTGGGTGCGAGTGATGGGTACACCGGTGCTGGCGATCTTCTCTGCGGCCTTGGCCTCACGGCGGGCACGCATCTTCTTGATAATGGTGGCCTTCATGGCGAATTTGATCCAGTCAAGGGGTATGAACCAGACAATGTTCTGTTGGGGTGAAGTCAGTGACTGATCACATTGAAGTTAGAACATAAGTGTACATACCCAGACCCAGACGATACCGATCCATCCACCTGAGATTGCCCGGATGTCGGTGAAGCCCCAGTCACCGTAGGCGGCAATGATGGAAGCAACGAGCTGGGCGACGGCAAAGGCGCCGAGGAGAGCAGTCGAGGGACGTTCCATGAAGAAGAAACCGTGCGAACGGGTGACGAAGATCAAAGCCTGAGAAATAATAGCGACTTGGAGGTAGACAACCATGTGGAGTTGTCGATCGTTGGGTTTGACGGGGAACGACTCGAGCTCGACGCCGAATTTGTCCTGGAAGAATGAGGTCTCTAAAATAGTGCACACTAAAGCGATACTGTAGATAAAACTTTGTCAGTATAATCATTGAAATGGCGATGAGTGGAAACGCACGTCGATCCAGTAAGGTATAATCCATAGGCAATAGCGAAAGCGAAGATCTCAGCCAAATCCCAACTATCCGGGGTCATTGAAGGCAAGACACGATCGACAGAGAGGGTCATGATGGTACCGTCATTAAGGAGGGCGATAATTAGAACCATGAAGGGGGGGAAATCAAACTTGTAGGCAAAGGCAAGGATGGCGAAGCAAACGACAATACGGATAGTGACGGCGCAAGCGTAGATAGAGTAGTTCCTCATACGTTGGAAAATGACACGAGATCCGCGGATGGCATGGACAATGGTCGACAAACCGGGTTCAGTCAAAACGATATCGGCAGCACCACGAGCAGCGTCAGTGGCACCTTCGACAGCGATACCGACGTTAGCACGGGAAAGGGCGGGAGCGTCGTTGGCACCGTCACCAGTCATGGCGCACAAGTGTCCGAGACCCTGGAGACGTTTGACGATCTCATACTTGTGTTCAGGGAAGACACCTGCGAAGCCGTCTGCGTCCATGATCATCTCGTCGAGGGAAGCGTGCTTGCCGCCAGGGGCGGGTCCGTCCTTGAGAACCTTGGCAGGGTACATGTGGTCGCCGAGACCAAGGCGACGCCCAGTCTCCTTGGCAATAGCAAGCTGATCTCCAGTAACCATCTTAACTTTCACGCCGAGGGCAATAGCATCGTCGATTGTCTGTTTGGTATCATCACGAGGGGGGTCGAAGATGGCGAGGAGACCAATGAGTTCGAAACCGTTACCCTCTGCCTCAGGATCCTGACCATCAACTTCTTCATATGCAACAGCGAGGGCACGGAGACCACGGGCGGCGTATTCCTCAACATCAGCCTCAAGCTTGTTCTCGAGCTCTTCGGTCTTGTTGCGGGTGCAAAGTTCAATGATGATACCGGTCATACCCTTGGTGACACGCTTGAGTTTGCCGGAAGACTCCTCACGGTAAGTGATCTCGGTACGCTTGTCGACGGGGTTGAAAGGTTTGAAGTCGAGAAGTTTGATACCGGCACGAGCCCTGGAGGGGTCACCGATAGCCTGGACGACTGAAGTATCGATGGCATCCTGATTCTCGGTACGGGAAGCGTACGCAGCGAGGAGGATGACATCCTCAGCGGAGAAGGGGCCGTAGGTCTTGATGGTGTTGCGATCAATGGTAAGCTTGTTGGTGGTCAAAGTGCCGGTCTTGTCAGAGCACAAGATTGTGACACCAGCCAACTCTTCAATGGCGGTGATACGAGTGACAATGGCCTTGTGCTTAGCGAGCTGTTGGGCACCGACGGCGAGAGTGACTGATAGGACAGTAGGCATGGCAATGGGAATACCACCGATCAAGAGGACAAGGATGTTATCGAGACCGCGACGGTAATGATAACGGAAACCGGCGTAGAGGACGAGAATTTCTGCCAAGACGAAGATACCAATAGAGACAAGGCAGAAAGATCCAATCTGAGCGAGAATCTTCTGCAAGTGACCGGTTGTGTCGTCATCCTGACCAACAAGAGAAGCAGCACGACCGAAGAAGGTGTTGGCACCAGTGGAGATGACGACACCCTCGGCCTCACCCTGTTTACAGGTGGAACCACTAATCGTTATATTTAGCGATGACGTGAGAAAGAACAGATGTGTTGAAAACGTACGAGAAACATTGGTCACCCAATTTTTTGGACTGGGGGAGCGATTCACCAGTAAGAGCGGCCTGGTCAATGGAGACGTTGATAGCCTCCGTTAGACGACAATCCGCAGGGACAATATCGCCGATTTTGAATGAGATCATGTCACCAGGGACGAGAATGGCTGATTCGATTTCCGACCATGACCCTTCACGCTTGACTTTTGCCTTAGGGGCAAGTGAATCCATAAGAGCCTTGACGGCATTTCCGGCGTTACGTTCTTCATAGAAACCGATAGTGGAGTTGACGAAAAGGAGGAGGACAATACCAACGAAATCTTGCCAATCGGGTGCGCGGTGTTCACCGTTAGAGAGGGCGATAGCGACGAGAGCCGCACCCTCCATGACCCAGGACAGGGGATTCCACATGAAACTAAGGAACTAAACGTAAAGTCCGCGACGTATGAGCTATGGAGCTAGTGGTACGGGGATAAAGAAACACATGCCTGGAGGAAAGCATTCTGTTCTTCCTGTTCGAGTTTATTGGGGCCGAAAAGTTCTAGACGGCGAGCAGCCTCTGCTTGAGTGAGGCCATTGTCGTCACATTGTAGAAGAGTGAAGACATCGTCGATGACTATTGTTTCTAGGTCGACCTTTTCCTTATCATAGAGATCCTCCGCTTTCAACTCAATCTAAACAGATAATTAGCGCGAAAGATAAGAAACCGCCTAAGGGGGTACGCACAGTCGACATATCGACGTTAGCGTCTGTACGCGGACTTTAGTTGTGGGGAGCGGGGTAACAAGAGGTAAAACATACGAGTTGCCTTTTCCTCTTCATGACCAAAATCCTTATACTCTCTCTTCTTCTTTTCTGGCTCAGGGGGAGTTGACGGAGCGTCATGCTGGTCTGGAGAATCGCCCAATGGGCCTGGTTCCTTTTCAACGTTTGAACTCATAGTTTCTAGTGGGCGATATGCCGGGGGGTATTGAAAGAAGAGAGGCTGAAAGCCCTAAAGGACAGGTAACGACGCTGAGACTAGCAGAGAGGGAGCAGAGCTAGCACGACGATGATGGTGGAGGGAAAGAAGGATTGTTGACGCCGGACAATATGTTGCCTTTTATTTCAACCCCCATTTTTAAAAAAAACGATCAATCGACAAAAACAGGGACAAACATATTCCAAGCCGTTCCGATAATCCATCCCAGTTCGTCCCGTTGATTAGATCCTCCCTCCCAAGCATCCCAAGCCCTCCGAATCACTCGGCAATTTTCTTAAATCTCATTAATATCAACCCACATCCTCTTAGGATCCGGTTTTTACCAAATATCTTCACCAAAAATCAGTTCAACTTTTCTCCACGTGCCGAATCACCGGCAGTGCGGAGGTTCAAATTTTAAATTTTTTGACCCAAATTTCCCGATGATATATCAATACCAGTCCGACCCTTACGCAGAATCTACTCCATCACACGCGGCTCACCTCCCGAATTCTCCCTCACGCCGACAGTCCACCATCTGATGACAGCGGTAACCCAATCTTCCCTATTCGCGAGTTCTTCCAAGTCCGTGGTCGCTTTTCCACTCCTTGGCATGCGGAGCTATCCTTATTGGCAACACCTCCCCAATTTCCAACCTCCCCAAGCCTCGCTTCTCTCAATCTACCCTCATGACCTCGCTAACGGCCCAATGGCCTAATTCGCCATATCATTTTTTTTGGTACTCCATAACGCCCAACGTCGATAGCATGCTTCGAGTTTCAAGTTGAACAGCGAGCAACCATCTACACAAATCCCCTGTGTATGTATTTTTGACGTGCGTGCGTGCGATCTCCCCTCCTTTCAACGTCGTTACATGCCTCCATGGAAACAAGTATACCCCTCGGTGGTATTCACACCGAGGACTATCTGTATCAGGATGGATTTGAATTTCGACTGATGCGCGTATGGTATGTGTACGTAATTGGATCCATCAATGGAGGTTATCTTTTCCCCGCATTCCTCCCTAGCTTGCAGCGAGCGCCCAATCCACGCCCAATCTAAGTCTTGGAGCCACGTTGAACAGAACAAGACAATACCAAGAAATAAGAGTAGAGCTAGTAGGACGGAGTAGACCAATACAATACGTAAATCAGTCGAAACTAGTGCACTTTCTTGTGTATACTATTCCCTCGATCCGACCAGCAAGATAAAAATAACAGTGCGTTTCAAGGTCAACATCTCACGACGGGTCTATCAGTAAAAGTGACATTTCCAACAATCATCTCAGCATCATCACATCCACCCACTGGCTGGCATTGGCACTAACACTGACAGTAAGAAAGTCTATAACTTCACGTATAGTCAGGAGTGCATCGGCTTGGCAGGGTTAATGCTGAGAGCAGAAACCCAGGTGGTAGAGATTAGGCAGAGTAAATAGAACTCTTAATGAAAACTTCATTTCAAGTTGATGTAACACGAAACTCCTTAGGTCCCGAGATGGCTATGCCTAACAGTTAGGCTGATGCAGGATCTATCAAGATGAATTCGATCGAAGAACACTTTGATGCTCAAATGAATGAATTACTTTGCTAACCTCCTTTCTGACCCCCATCATCGAACGCCAAGACAAAGAGCTCACTTTCTTTAGTGCGCCCAGGAAAGAACCCGAACTCATCAAACCAAACGCCGACCTCCTTTCAAGTTCACTACCTACGTTTGATGGCAAGAAGTTAAAGTAGATAAAAATAGATCGCCCTCCCAAACCCAAGATAACCAACTATAACCACCCAACGAACCTGATCAGGTTCGACTCTCCAGTCCACCAACGACCGCCGGCATGGTATCTATCCTGACACACCCCGTCCTCCCCAGGTTCCGTACGCACACGAACCTAGGCGTGACCGGACCGTAGATTGCGGGGTGGCCGGACACCACGCTCCACAGGCACTAGCCAAAATCCCGCCACGCGCAGATTTGATCCTAATGACCAAAGCGCGACAAGACGTGCACGGGTTCACACCCGACTCGGGGGTCTCGCCGATGTAGGCTTTTACGCCAGTGGTCGTGTGCTATGACCTGCGAACCCCACGCACCGGGGTGAGATGCGGTGATGACAAGAATACAATTGGCATATGTCGCGCTGCTCTCGGCATGGCTTGTTTGGTATGGTATGATATGATATGATATGACATATGAACACAACAAAAAAATTCGACTGCCGCCAACTCCGAACTCGGCGTATTGGACCAAAAAATTTTAATCCGTCATAACTTTGGTGCGAAAACATCTTCCGGAGTGGGAAAACATGTGGGAGTATGCTATTGGGTGGGTTTTGGGGCCGTTCTATTTTTGACGCTGTTATTTTTGACATCGGGTTTCAAGATGATCGTTGGTTTGGACGCCGATAGCACTGACCATGCAAAACCCATGAGACAAAGTTATCAGACCACCCGGCTATCTTCGCCTGAATAAACATGTTTTTCACTAAAAACATTATCCATGCGCTCGCGATAACCGATAAGCGGGGAGACGAGATTTCTACGTCGAGTATAAACATGGCGAGGTATCACGTCGACGGGGCACCGCTGGCAGTCACGTTATAGGTGAAAATGGAGTAGTGGCATGGGGCGTCGACGATATCGTTCTCTAACACCGGAGGGTGGGAGTTTGGTACGCCGACGGATAGCCGAGTGTCAGAAATGATGTCAACAAAAGAACTCCCTTTCAATCCGAAGTGGGCCCTCGAGGGCGTTTTTACGCAGGGATGACCTATACTCGCTCTCAGGGGCTCCAGAATCCCCGAAAAGGCTTCTGCGTCCGCATTCATGTGTATACAACGGTCACTTCATTACTCGTATATTCATACGTCAGAACATGCACTCCATTTGAACCCTATAAGCCACCGAAAGTCCTCACACCTTGCCACGATCAGTCCGGCACGCGCCCGTTCATAGACTGAATAAACTGCTCCTTATGTTTCCGATAGTCAAGGGCCAGGGGACTCAGCGACGGACGCCAATATTTTCAACAACTGCGAGAATAGGCGAGAATACACGAAGGAGGATGCGGGATATATTATCCTACAAGTGCATGTGCATTTCGCGAATTCATACTCGGTGTTAGTAGCAGGTGAAGTCTGGCTAAGCAACCGAGATATCAGGTTCATCAACCACCGAGCACGACTCAGGGGAGATAGCCTATAGTACTTAGTGAATTATCCGCCCGGCGGGCTACACATGGAACACAACGGTGTAAAGTCGCTTTCATTCCATTCATGACTTGCATCGAATATTCTTGTAATGTGCCTCTGACTCCTAGAAGATTTGCTAGAATCGCCGCATCCGTATCCGAGTCGCAATTCATGTCGTCATCCGGATCCTGTAACACCCGATGCACTCCTTCCTGCCCTGGCCGAACCTTCCTCTGTCAACAGGCGCATTATAGGAAGCAAAGAAAGCCAATTGAGCAAGATTGTACACACACATGCCCCCCTCAATCCCCAAAGCTCGGTTTTCTCATCCACAGCATCACCTATGCACACACACATCCGTGTCCTGAATTGCTTCTAATCATAGCACCTCCCTCCCCCCGAGCCGGACTCGGAATGCTTGTGGAATTATATGTCGGTCCGAGCGTCAATTACAGCATGGCAATCCCTACGTACGGACGAAATCGAAGTTGGAGGGGCCCAGCATGCGATCATTAGCGGATGAGTTCAAGATGCCTCCGCTTCCACGAGTGCCTACCCCATCGCCCACGAAGAAGTCGAAGTCGCTCACAGACTGCGGACGCCTGGGGACGGACTTGGAGAACCCTCAATGGATATGCGCGGCCGCGGGCGGTGCCGCGGCACACATGTCTCCACTCTTACCAATTGAACACTTGCTGTTTGAACTTTGGACCCCCTGCGTAACTGCGGTCGGTATATACGTGCGGGAATTTTGCACCAAGTTGGCCGGTTGGGTTTTGGGTCTCGCCGAGATTTGCATTCTTGCGCGATTTTCGCTGGGAAAATGCTGAGCGGAACTGATAAGAAGTTGCACAAGGGCATAGCCTGGTTTGGACATCAGCAGGATTTGACAACCTAGCTGCTGCCCGGTCAATCTATCTATCTATCTCGGATTTCGCATCTTGTTTGGAGTGGGTTGGGTTGTTGACTCACTGGGGGAAGGTTCATCAAGCCTCAAGCCCGACCAGAACCACCTCAGAAGCCCCTGAAGCCACTGTACAGCCCTTATCTCGTCGGACTTTTGACAATTTGTTGGTCATCAACAAGAGAGGGGGAGTCGGTTGTTAGCTCAGACGTCGGGGTTGCGGACTTGTCGAGTTCGGAAGGAGTATGATTAACGTTTTAGTGAATCAAAGCTGCCTGTCAGTCGTCCGTGAGGTTCTGTGCATTTGTTCAGCATGTCATTTCGGCGCTGAGAGTGGGTGGATTACTTGAAGCTTTGAAGACTTGAATGATGCCAACAAATTTTGAACTCTACCCCATTGCCAAATCGAACTGAGAGTCGAGACCACCGATCTTAGACGACGCGTGTGAAAATCACGTGACGCGTGATCAGTTGCGTGAGGACCTGAAGTTTGAACATGTGGCCACGTCAAGACTCAACGACCTAATTTCGATGCAGCGATGTCAGGAACCTGCATCGCCGAAAAATCCAGAACAGACTGTGGACATGTCAAATTGGAGGGGTAATGCTCAATGATGAGAGAGCTATATAATCCTCTCGCTCGCATGAAAACGTGAATTGGATCGTTCTTGTGAAGATCTAGCAGTTGGCTAATCCCGGACGCAATCTTAGTTTTTTCACTTTGTTTCAAAAAGGACTGTAGGTTTGACAGTACCAACGACAACCTAGAATAGGTGGGTTAGGACATTCAGATTTGTATAACATCATACTGATATCAATGAATCCTAGGTCTCAGAGACCAGTCAAATCAACCTGATTTGTTCTTGCTGTTGGGGTCGATGCTATGTTATTATTAGCGCTTTAATGGGTTCCACTACATGTCTGAGGGATTTTTCCAACTCTCGCTGATTTTGATCTTCAGACGATGGGTTACCACAAAATTCACGTGGTATAAGAGAATCAGAACGTGGCATTATAGCTGACGCATCTAATCAATCTGCAAAAGACATCATCGCCGAAAACACGATGTCTACCATTCCTTTACTAACAGATCGGATAACTCTTATCTTGGACCATCATGTTGGATTGGAAAGATGTCTGTTCTAATCGTAAAGATGCTCAGCTTGCCTCGATTCCTCCAGAATGGCTCATCCAACTTCCCCCGGAAACTCAAGCTAACGTTATGGATGTCCCTCGCAACTGTGGTTTATTGAATGCGCGAGAGTTGGACATAACAGAGACTACAGATGTCGGTATATTACTCGATAAGCTTCATTCGTCAGAATGGTCTTCGGAGGAAGTTACTACCGCGTTTTATAAGCGCAGTATCGTTGCACAGCAGTTGGTACGTGAACTTTTGTTGATCTAGCTTGATACTATTAATACTCCTGACGTCAAGACTAACTGCCTCACCGAAATATTCGTTGAACGTGCCCTCCAACGGGCTCGAGAACTAGACCAGATATTGAAACAGACAGGAAAGATAGTGGGCCCTTTACATGGTTTACCAATCTCCTTGAAAGGTAGGATCACCCTCCTTCGCGTCTTTTTTTGCCCACAGCGAAATTATCTAGATCAATTTGCGATGAAAGGCTTGGAGACCATAATGGGTATGCCAGCCGGGCACCATCGCCTGCAGAGTGCACCCTGATCGCATTTTCATAGCATATGTCGCATGGGTTGGGAAGTACGCGGAATCAGACTCCGTTCTCGTGGAAATACTGTATGAATGCGGGGCTGTCCCGTTCGTGCGGACCAACGTTCCTCAGGCACTTATGGTAAATGTTGCTCTGAACAACTCGTAACACTTACTCTATTCAAACACATGAATTTAGTGGTGGGAGACTTATAATCACGTTTTCGGTCGCACGACGAACCCATACAATCGAAATCTGACGCCTGGAGGGTCATCTGGTGGTGAAGGGGCCTTGCTGGCGATGAGGGGGAGTCCATTGGGTGTCGGGACCGACACCGGCGGGTACGTTACTTGAATTAGTCGAATCGACCTCATGTTTAGCCCACCATCAGGTCTGTACGTGTCCCGGGTGCTTTCTGCAACTTGTATACGTTACGTCCATCCTACAACCGTCTTCCATATTGTGGTGCTGTCACCCCCCTGGAGGGCCTAGAAACCGTTTCTCCTGTCGCAGGACCGATGTCGAATTCAATGTCAGGAGTCAAAATCTTCACTAAAGCGATTATTGATGCAAAGCCCTGGAAAAAAGACCCCTTGGCTGTGAGGAAAGCGTGGTCAGAGGAGGAGTACAATTTGTCGGAGCATGGAGGTGGGAAGGCATTATGCTTCGGAATGTTGTGGGACAATGGGATCGCTCGTCCACATCCTCCAGTACAACGCGCATTGAAGATGACCAAAGCGGCATTGGAAGCGGCGGGTCATAAAGGTCAATTCCAGTGCATCGCGTCGGAAAATTTAATACTGAATATTGATGTCCAGTTATTGACTGGGAACCTCATCGGCTCGTTGATATTTACCGAAATTCGGTGAGTTTCTTTATTATTCGCGTTTTCAGACCCGGAACTCATAAATGGCGTTAGGAAAATATTTTCTGTGCTGATGACGACTATGATCGCCGCTCCCATTGTGCATTATCAGGAGAGCCAATGATTGAGACGATGAGTCCTACTGGGAAAAAGCAGTATGGTATAGATGAGAGTTTCTCCAGGTCTTTGGTGGAAAACATTGGACGGCAGCGCGACGCCTCTGAGGTAGGGTCTGGTGTATCTTGTTGGGACACCAAATCCTAACAATCTTTGTAGCTCTGGCAGCTTCACAAAGAAAAGGGTGACTTGAGAAAATCCCATTTAGAACACTGGGAAAAAACCGAAGAACGGACTGGCACGGGCCGTCCTATAGACGCGATTATTTCTCCCGTAGTCTCATATACTGCTGCACCTCATGGCACAAATACGTCGTTAGTCTTTCTAAGCTATTCAATGTCGAGCAAATTGCTCATCGTGTCAAAGTGCTTCATTCTATTCAGCTCTCGCGAACACGCTGGATTTCGCTACTTGTGGTTTTCCTGTGACTTTTGTAGATCCCGAGCTCGACAAGGTTCAACCACCACCACACGCTTTTCATAACGCCGAGGATGAGATGATTTATAAACTATGTACGTTCGATGTCACTCATTGAAGCCTTCGGCTTACCGAATTGTCCGATAGATTCCCCTGAAGTATTCGCGGGTGGTCCAGTGGGCCTGCAGCTAATGGGTATGCCGCAAGAGGAAGAAGCCGTTATTGCTATGACGGAAATTGTCGATGCTGCATTAAAAGCATTAGATACAAAGACATATGTCGGGTAGGACCGCTAACTTGCGGCCAGAACCAAAATTAATTCGCATCGACAGCATAGTCCAACAGAATATCAAGCAGATGAGAATATTCGAATATGAATAACGTCATTGGGCATACTTTATCTTGATATGCCGTTTTCGAGAGGGGCTGTTGAGCTAACAAAAGGTGCTCCCTGTAGGTATTATTAACTTCGGTTCCTCACCTGATTGCCGACTAGACTATGCGTGGCAACCTGGTGACAACAATTGGGAGACGGGCGGAGTATAATCCGGCTCAACTCCATTCGAGGAGGGAAAAAACGCTCTAATACCCAGAGCTAATGGGTATATGTCAAAATGAGGTGACGTTTCGCTGTCTCGTCCCGGAGTTATCATAGGTATGGCTGCCTCAAGATTGTGCTTTACTCCTCCCTGAGTCCTACATGATTCCTGAAAAAAAGTGGGCGTTATCCTCCTGAAGTCGGGCCCAGTCTTCAAACGATAATCGTGCTAAATTTGGTTAGAAAAAATTTAGTGTTTGATGGAAGTAATTTCGGGCTGGATCAAACACATGGTTGCGCTTCTTAACTTTGTGACAAATTTTTGGATTCTTATTCTTAATGTTATCTAGACTTTCCAGCTTTCCTGTAGGTAATCAACGTTCACCTTGTTACCACGATACAGCATAGTCATGGATGCTCCAATTTCCTCCCAAATTCCTCAAGCTATTACTGACTCGCCGGCACCCCCAGTACCGACCCGCTTCCAAAGGTTCACGACTTTTCTCTCGCGATGGGGAATCGAAACCCATGGGTTAGTGATTATAGGATTTTCTCACAGACTTATTTCATGCTCTTGCAGGATCTCCCCGGTCCCGCCAGAAGGCAGAGTCGACAATCGCCTTTACCAAATGTTCTTTGTTTGGTTCTCAGCCAATTTCAATATCCTTGCATTTGGGACCGGTTCCGCTGGGCCTGCATTTTTTGGTTTGGGACTTCGTGATACTTTAATAATTTTAGTCATCGTTGATGCCTTGTATGTTTCACAACTCTATGCATTGTTTGCGAAAAACTTACCATAACCAATCCGTTCATTTTTGTGGCGCAAAAATAGTTCATGCGTCATTCCGGCCATGTTGTGAGTGGATCTGAGTTGCAGCACCAGCAATACTTATGCTCATGCATATGGGGCTTTAGTGGGGTTTTTGGACCAAAGCTAGGAACACGTGGAATGGTCCAGGCACGCTTCTCGTGGGGGTAGGATTCCATTTTGATGCCTGTAAGACTTCCTAACCTAATCTAATTATGTCATCTTTTTTAGGTACTTTGGGGCGTTGATACCAAGTGTCTTAAACGTGTTTTCCATGCAAGGGTTCTTGATTCTCAATTGTATTATTGGTGGTCAAACACTTGCAGGAGTTTCAGATAATCTGAACGCTACCTTGGGGATTGTTATAATTAGCGTTATATCTATGGTTGTGAGTAGTGCCATGATCTATACCGTTTACTGGCTCGATTGTTTTTAGGTATGTTTCTTTGGATACAGGGTTGTGCATTGGTGAGGTTATTTGTTTAAATTTTAAGCCATCCCTTTTATTCATGGATTATTATTTACTGATATGTAGGTACGAGAGTGTGATGTGGATCCCTAATGTTGTGTCTTTTATTACAATCCTTGCTGTAGGAGGGAAACATCTGCAGCCCTCCAAGATCCCTACTCCGCCAACACCTTCGGCGTCCACGGTTATCTCATTTGTAACATTCATCGCTTCCAGCGTAATCAGCTGGTGCACCATGGTCCCTGATTATGGCATCTATCATAACACTAAGGCTTCCAGGTAGGAACCCCTCCTTAGCTATGGATGAACTCATAATCTCTCATACACGGAAACTGGTTGTAGTTTTCGAATTTTTGCCTACACCTACTTGGGATTTTTTATGGCCAGCGTGCGTATGATGAAGATGGTTCACAGCTCAAAAATTGATATATCGTTTCAGATCACAGGTCATATGCTCGGCGCCGCATTCGCAGCAGCATCCCCCGCTGTTCCGGCATGGAGCGACGGTTTCGGTAACGGTAACGATGTTGGCGGTCTTTTTGCCGCCATCCTGTCACCTGTAGGGGGCTTTGGGAAATTTCTCCTTGTCTTGGTTGCCCTGACCGTACCTGCGGCCTGTGCCCCTACGATGTATACGTTTGGTAAGAACAAAGTGGTGATTACAGGAAAAGCCTTCCAGTCTTACTCTTGCGACGTATCTCCAGGTACAAGCTTTATGGCCATTGCGCCGATTTTTGCCAAAGTGCCACGATATCTATTTGTGATCGTCTCAGAGGCTATGTATGTGTCAATGGATATATACTATCGTGTACTTACCAATCCGTCAAGATTAATCCCCGTCGCTGTCATTGGCGCGACCCGGTTTTACACAGTATTAGTCAACATCCTTAGTACAAATCTTTGTCGTGTCAACAATGACCCTACGGGCTGACAATTATTATAGGTGTCATCGGTTATTGGTCGACAGCATTCTCCGGAATCGTACTGGCTGAACATTTTATCTTTCGACGCCACAAATTTTCCAATTACAACACGGAACACTGGGACAATATCAGATTACTCCCCACTGGTATACCAGCGGTGATTGCATTTTTGGCGGCTTTTGGGATCATCGTACCATCAATGTCTCAGACTTGGTATACTGGACCGATAGCCAATGCAGGAACTGGCGATATAGGTATTATAGTGGGTTTTTTGGTTGCAGTGGGACTTTATACATTGCTGAGGACAATTGAACTCCGGATCATACGGTTGATGGGTGAAAAGAGGGCGGCGAACGGATTCCACGACATCAAGGAGCGGCACAATGGACAGTATGAGGTAGACTCGGAGGCTAAAATTCAGGACTTCTAAAATGGATTTTTCGGTGGGCGAGTTAACCTGTTTCGAATCGGCTCATCGTGTGAGAATTGGCTTTGGGGAAATGGGCTAACAGTAGCTCAGAACGGTAGCCTAAATCTTTGTTTGTTGTGACTGTATTGATAACTTCTCTGGTAATTCTACCTCAGCGATGTATATCATATTTATTCTAACGGTCCATCCAACTTTAAAATGAACAGTCATTTGTTATTTTCCGTTATTACATGATTAACTTGAGGATGTAATCGAGATCATGGATCTCCTCGTTTGTCACTTTGATCAAGCACAGTGCTTCGGCCAAACCAGAATATTAGACAACCAAACGGCCAAATATTATATATAAGGTGAAGGATTAAGTGTTTTTTTGAAGAGTATTACGGCCACGAGGGAAATGTCGGCTGATTACTAAATACTGACGAAGGTAATGATAGAGTGGTGAAGATTTTGAGGTTCACCAAAATAAATAATCTTCTTCGGAAATGGCGCGGACATCCAAGTCAAAGTGTCAAGTGCATGTTACTGTTAATAGAACGGAGGTTCGGGTGATAAGATGTGTGCGCGTGATATAGAGGCTAATACTGATATTTCTATTACTTTCGTAGGTCGGAAACTACAGACTAGGAGCCAAGGATTGACTAGAGAGGATACAATAAAAAATTATTTGGTCCTACGGACTCACTCGTTTATATCGTGTTCAATTGCGTGTGTCCTTGTCGGAGATAAAGAGAAAGGTGGAGCCTTGGTGAGGCTTATAAGTAGAAAACTTATGCCGTCGATCAGTTTAGGACAGTTGGCCAATTGAACGATCACTCACTTGTTAATATTATTGAGGTGTTTGAGCGGACATTAACAATAATCACGCTTTCGTAAATATGTCATGAACGTCACAAAATTCCGCATGGAGGATTCCTTTGCTTGAAAGCAACGGAAACTGCGTCGAAAGGAAATCCTCGAACTCCTTCGGGTTTCCAACTCTCTCATAAGGATCCACGATTATGGTAACCTTGCGTAGTTTAGGGAACCTCTTGTTATCTTGAAAAATCGCGTCTAACCCAAGGTTGTTGAGAGAACGGTATATCTGTCGGATGCGGGCACCATTGGCACGAGACACGACCCCGAAGAGGGTAGAGACAGTGACAATCGTCACTTCTTCAATTCCAAGGGGCAAGGAACTGTCTGAAAGAGCGCGCAATAGCCACCAAAATTGGCCAGAGCATTGTAACTCGCCCTTCTCGGAAGTAATACCCAGCAGGAGGCGTCGTAGGTTCTTGAGACTTTTGATATCCAATGGCCCGAAGGGGCTTATCGCAGTAGGCCTGTGGGGAGCTATATGAAGTAGGTGAGGTAGAAGCTTAGAATAAAATCAATCATTAACTAACGTGTTACTTTCTCGGTTACCAAGTTGGGGAAAATCCATAGAAGGGACTCAATCGTTTTGGACGCAGCCTTAATAATTGCACACGCCGCTTCCATAGTTTGCGCAGTACCCCCCTGGATTGAGAGCTGTCGTAATCGTGATAACGTCATACTCGATTGTTGGTGTGTTAACGCCGCCAGGATGTGTGTGGAAATTGACCCACCAATTTCCAATGATTCCAAATAGGTTTGGTTCAGATGGGTCATCTGAGGTATCAATGGAGGGTAATTGGCGTGCACAAGGTGTTCACAAGATACAATTCCTAGCTTTCTTACATGGTTTGACAACCCCAGAGATACGATTGACGGGTCGTCGAAGCATAGATTGCCTAGGTTGAGTGCCCTAAGAGTGTTAGACTGGAATAGATGAACAAGGGCGGATCGCAATGCCGGGTTCAAAGACGTCCACGCCACATGGTTCATATGCCTAAACACTAAAGAAAATGAATGCAAGTTACTGAGCTTCTGCAAGAGTCGAGGGAGGATGTTAGTCTTCGTTGCCCATCCGGTGTCCTCGTCATTGTCGACAATATGAAGTTCCCGCACATAGCCTGCAACCTTGGGATTATCGGCCAACAAGCGGAGAAGCTGCTTCAACCGTTCCATTCCCTTCCGTGGGTGGAGAAAAGGGATGGACACAGAATAGAACAGCTGTTTATGGCAAGGGATTCGGAAGCTGCGCGAGACAAGAGAGGATTGGATGAGGGAATTGCGGTCATGTTGGAGACTATCGATAATATCGAGAATAATATCGTGAGGAATGGGTGGTGGCGGCATGACGTTGTCTGGATGGTCTTTAGGTGGTTAGTCGAAGTGTTACGCGGGGCTGATATCCATATATAAAGGCGAGGCGCTAAGTGTCATAGCTCCGGAGCTCAAGTCCGCCTCGTGCCCGCGGGGTTCTTCACATGACCAAAATAGTGTTTATGAGTTGCCTGTAAGCCTGAGTGAATTAGGACCAGCCGCAACACGATTGTTCAACAGGGTTCAAACGTTTCAAGCCACAAATATCAAATGAACCAACAATGAACCAATATTAATCCATCACCGGGTCCGTCGGTGTATTTTTAGACTGTTCCCAACAGATAGCGGAGGCATTGTCTCACCACTAATAACTCACATATGCTCCGTATCGGCACGGTTCTTGTAAGTTACAAAATAGACGTAGTATGTGAGAGACAGAATCAGGTTCGGTCTTTTCCGGATTTTCGTATCTTTCAATAGCCATATCCCCGCATCGTTCCGCGTGATCTCAATGACCCATGGCACAAAATTATGAAGTTCCAGGTGTTACATCGGTCAAATAATTCATACCAATCATAAATTGCACGTTGCCCTGGTACGTGTGCGGCACCAAAATGCGGTCGAATCGTCCCGAGACAACCACATTAGCACCAGCCTCAATTTGCTTTACAGGCTATACCTTTCACCAAAAACGCCCACTTCCATAGCTTTGATTTCTATAATAGGTATTTATTAAGTCCTTGTACGTTTAGAGAGGGCTTGGGGAGGTACGTACGCAAAGCGACGTGTTTTGAATGAAATCGAGAGAGTGCAAGGTTGCCTGGAATCTGAAGTGAGGCCATGATCCAGCCCGAGGTTTCGAAACGACATACCTAACATGGGCCAAAGTCCTTTCACTTTCAATTCTCTCCAGACTCCGATAATTTCACCCTCTCGATTGAGGCCCCAGATCGGCCCGCATTCATCTGCTACAGCATCGCCACAGATGTCACGGATGTGTTGGGCGGGATCTCCGTATCTACCGAAGCACGGTTAATTTTGAAAGGGTCGAGGTTTAAAAATAAGCAAGGGGATTTCACCCGGTTGCGAATAGGACAACATCAGCATTAATTTCCGTTCCATCCGCGAAGCGCAACCCTTCCTTTGTAAAAGATTCAATATTGCTTCCACTCTTCAATTTGATTTTTCCGTCTACAATAAGCTGGCTTCCACCAGTATCTTTTACATATAATTTAGGATTAATTATCCAGTAGCATACATATAAAGAAAGGTACAGTACCAAGATAATACCCTCCCCGTTTGCTCCAAGCGAGTAACCGTGATCCGGTATCAAGATACCCATAATTAAGTTGGAAGCCACGTTTCTGTAAGCCATCCAAAAGGTCTCTAAAAGATGTACATCAATTACTTTGTAATTTCACCATATCATAATGAAAATTGGACTCGCTTATCAAGCTCTGCTATTGCTTTCACGCGGCGTTGAGCCAGCCCTATGCCAATGAAGTTGGAGAAAGATGCAGTGTGCCGATCGACGATGTCAGTAGGGGGACCACCCTCACAATAGGAGCCTCGTGAAACAACATGTTTAGGTAGAACACGCAAATGATCGTCAAATTACTCACCTGCCATAATTAATTTCCAACCATTTTTGGTCGTCATCACATACGTCGAACTCCTTTGATACATAGTAACGTCTAAAGGACACGTAAGGCAATTTCTTGACGAAGAATGTTATTGACGGAGTAAACCTATCCCATGCTCGTAATAGTCTACGGCGATATCATGTGCTGCCAATTTTCATCAATAAGGAACATGTGCAAGTTGGCACGTCAGACCTTACCAGATGTACAAGCACCAACGACAACAACCTTCTTTCCGATGTGATCCTTCGCCGATTTATGCTGGCAAGAGTGAAGGACTATCCCAGCGTAGTTCTCCTACATGTGGGTTTGGTATTACCTTTATCACAGTAGAAATATTGGTTATTCACCTTTCCTGGAATTTCGGGGACCCTTGGAACATCACTTCCAATTCCGGTAGCAAAAATGATATGTTTTACGAGGAGGGTACGTTTTTTACCCCCACGATCAACAGTAACATGCCATTTAAATGTGTTTGGATCCTGTATGGCATTCATTACAGTCGTCGACGTCCAAACATTCAATTCAAGAGCTTCAGCAAAGTATTCGAGCCAGTTGGCCATCTATCACCAGATTTGAAACAAGAATACACGAAACTGCTGTATAAGGTACCTTGACTGCGGGAGTATAAACTGGCCAGGTAGGAGGAAAGCTATCAGATACCAATTAGCAACTCCAAACATAACGTGTTATCCACATACGGAAGATATGGCATATGATCGTACCCTTAAAATACGGGGTGTTAGAAGTGTATTATTTTAATTTTAATGAGATGCTCACAAACTGGATCGTGGAGGCACAGGGCCTCGTATCTGGTACGCCAGTTATCCCCAACTCGTGGTAATTTTTCGGCCACCAAAGTCGGAACCTGCAAAGTTTTCAAACTGGCGGCCACAGCCAAACCACTCTGTCCTGCTCCAACCACCAGTACGACAGGATCCGCATCAATGAATTCGAGTTCCTTCCTCCTTTCAGCCTCCCATTTTCCGTGATTTGGCGCTTGATTTCTCATCGATCCTAACATCTCAGGATACCCCTTCAGATTTTCCAAATTCGTAAACATACAATGAGCCTTCCATTCACCGCTGGGAGTAGGGACTATCCGAGCAATACCAGAGGCCAGACCGACGTCGGTTTCAAAATCGAACATGA
Source organism: Collybia sordida (assembly GCA_037014335.1). NCBI lineage: Eukaryota > Fungi > Basidiomycota > Agaricomycetes > Agaricales > Clitocybaceae > Collybia > Collybia sordida. The sequence continues at coordinate 351,320 of JAYKXK010000009.1, read as the reverse complement.
AGCTTATCCAGGCAAGGTCAGGGTATGGTCGTTGTAGAACAAGATATTCGTCATCGCGTATTGCGAAGGCCGTGGCATTTGTTAATCGAAGTCGATCGGTGAGGAATTGGATAAGTTCAGGACCCAAAAACGTCCGGACATCCCAAGTGAAGGCAAGAATATCACGCCAGAACGAATCCTTTAAGAACATGTCTGATACTCGTTGGGCATTACTCGCACATATCGATGCCGAGAACTCTTCAAACCAGTCAAAAGCTATCCGCCTCGTGTCAAGATCTGGCTCAATAGTGACACCAAGTCTATCGAGTGTCGGAAGGGGGACATTTGGTATGTCTGAAATTTCGACTTGCATAGTAGCACGGTTCGGTTAGTGGGAACGCCGGTTGACGAAAGAAATACCCATCAGCCCCACAAAGACGGATAAATATAGTCGTTGTGTCATAGTCTGATTACATAGAGGATGGATTTTGGTCTTGCCCTACCCTCCAGGATTCAATTGTGCAATCTCGGGGTTTTGGCCATTCGTGCCTTGGGAAATATGCATCCGTGTCAGTTGGAGAGAAAGGAAGAGAATTCATCGGGCACCTTTTATGATACCCCGAAGAAAACCATGCCCGAATTCCAGCTTCCGATCAACGCTGAAACCCATCATTCATTCACAAACGGGTTTAGCAAAAGCTATCCCAATGTTAAACTGAGTCACATAAGAATGATTGAGATTGAGATGGGAGTTGGAAGTCTCTGAGATGACTAATCTCAAGGGGAATAAATAATGTCGCCAAACAACGCGTAAACAATTATCAATAAAAAGCCATCACCATCAGTGTCCCTTAACGCAACAATCGCATAGTCACTCAGAGAATAAAGGCCTGGATAAATGCCAACAAAGGGGCCATATATGTTAGTTTCTCTCTGTTATCCGACAAGTTCTCGAGCTGATACAGAGACAAGCAGGTATTTCATATGAACATATGAACATTTGCGACGCGTCGGACGCGAGCAGCAAGTCCATCATCACATGAGTGATGATAAGCTACTCAACGCCAACGCGGGCCAGTATTGACCGGTATTTACCGTTTATACTCGTAGTTTCAATAAACGCCCACTCGATAACATTAAACACTCCTAGATTGTAATTCCTTTGTGTTTCTCGAATTCAAAAACGACACTACGAGCTTTGGGACCACTTGCAAAGTTCCCGAATGGTTAAAATGGTGAGATAGCAAGTTTAGCACCAATACAACACACCGATTTTTTCACTCACGAGTGTAAAAGCGATTTACCCAAGGAAAGTAAGAGTCGTCCCGCCGTTTGGGTTTTGTTGGTCGTCAAGCCGATGCTGTCGGAGACTGCCAATGATGACAAGATAGGATCCTCGTTCCCAATCACTTCATCGACATCGTACATGATTCAAGGCACTAATTGTTTATCTGGTCACTTATTGGATGCGGGGATGGCAGGGTACGATGTGATCAAGGTGATATGATCTAACAAAATACTCCCCCGAGCGGGCACGTGGTTCGGCTTACTGTTAACGTCGGGTGAGTAATGGCACTGAACGCGCATTGCCCGCCTGCAATGACTGCGAAAACGTGACTACAGTCAATGCTCAGTAAGCACATCTAATAACGGGGTGACTTGCTTACTTATAATAGTACTGCATAGAACCCTCTTTGGTAACATTTGAATCTATTGATGTAGTTGACAAGTAGTGGAAACTCCGTTCGCAAGACGTGAGCGCACAGTTTCCATGTCAAAAAGCCCCTTAATTACCCGCGATAGAAGGTGGCGCGTAAAATCTCGCATCCGAAGCCCATATAATCCACACCGAAGTCCAAGAAGGCTTCAATGTATTTCTTTCACGAAACCTATGAAGTGAACAGCGTTGGAAAGGATGCCTCTTAATTCTGGTTGTCAGTTCCGTTGGCCGACAGAAACCGTGTCAAGAATAGCCTCGCTTAGACGCGTGATGATATGGTTCGTCGTCGGTGATCATGACTGTTGACACCGAGGGAGGTTCGGGTCTGCGAGTGGATGGCAGATGAATATGGGGCACTGAAGGATATACGTCGTCAAAAAGCTGATCTAGCAAGATCTTTTAATAAGGAACTTGTACTGGGGTCACATGCAAGGTTTTCGAGATCGAACTATCTGAAATCGATTTTGCAAATCAATACTTTTGTGTGATTTTGAAATTCGTGACACTCCTATGACCACCTGTGTATGTGCACACTGCAAGAGCTTAAAAGCAAGTTATTATTTTGAATTGCTTCCCGAGGAACTCCGTTGATGATCGCTGATAATAGACATTAGATCAACGCTCAGGGACCTCCCAATCGCCATCCCCCTATTGACAACTCCCGGTAAGCGGTTCGCAGGGGAGATCAAATGGATATCAGATCAAGTTGTTTGATCTCAGGCTCTGGACTTCGACAAAAGAAATGGAGTAACCGGAATTACTCATGGGGTACGTGACCACAAGGTTCCAGACTTCCCCTGCGATTTCGTATAAGAGGTAGATATCGCAGGTGGGTTTTCCCAACACACAATCCTTCTACATCTTCAAACCACTTCACAGACCCAACCCATAAACCAAGAATCATGACTATCAAAGGCGCTTGCTTGTGTGGACAGGTCACCATCACCATCGAATCGGAGCACAAGGAGCAGGTACGCTCTCAGTCCCAGCCAATCAATTATCACATCTAATCTATCATCAGGTCGCTTGCCATTGCCTGGATTGCAAACAGACGAGCGGAAGTGCTTTCAGCACCAACATCCTCCCTCTCCAGAAGGATGTGAAGATCGAGGGGCCCGTCAAGGTCTACGATTCCAAGGGCGCTAGTGGCAACACTGGTATGATAGGTTCAACGCATTGTTGACAGATCCATTACTGATCCGTCACATAGTCTCCCGCCTCTTCTGCAGCAACTGTGGAAGCGCAATCTCCCACAAGTCTGTAGCATTCGGAGAGGCTCAGGCCATCCAAACTGGCAACTTCGCTCACTTCGCCAATGTGCCCTTCAACGCTGAACGTAAGCTTTCTCGTTTATCTTCTAGTATTCCTTATTTTAATCGCGTGTGATAGTCTTCGTCAAGGATCGGTGGTCAGGACTTGGCCCCATCCCCAACGCTGGAGGCCAATTCCAGATCATGCCCGACCACTAGAAGAGTTTCGAAGTGTCGCGGCGCTATCTTATTGTAGATATGTATGCCAATGCTATGTAAATATGGGAAAATTTAGTGAATATAAGCATGTATATACCTTTCTTTATGTCGCAGATTGCAAGGCCCTTCCAGGGAAACTGGCAGATCATGCTGCCATCAGTTTCAGCTAATCTTCTGATATCGGTCTGATATCAAGGAATCCAACGCTGGCGTTGCAACAGATCACTAATTACATTATCAATCAATACTCCGTAGGTATATAGAGTGCAAAATGCTTACAGATACTCGCCAGGGCTGATTTGATCAGAAGAGTTGAGCGCTGTTGAGCATCAGCTTTGAAGATTAAAATACCCAAGATAAGAGGTTGTCGTACAAGCGGTCTGGTGCCTGGGCGGCTGCGGAGCTGGAAGTTGCTAGCCATTTGGAGGTTATTGATGTGGTGAGCGTTTCCCCATCAAAATTCCAACTGCGGCACAGGCGTCGAGAAAAACAGGGGCAAATTCGAACGCTTTCACCTGTAGTTCTTTCTGTAAATTCTGAATTCGATAAGGGGGAATCTTCGCAAGGAAGGAGACACGAACATTTTCTCCCACCCCACCCACGTCAAATCCAATTTTGAATTGCAGTTGATGGAGTCGTAGCGAATGACATCCAATTCAACGAGTACATAAGTCCGATGCGCAGCAGGAAAATTAGTATATCACACTAATCATTCCCTTTTGACCTGGGACTATAATAAAACCTTGGTTTGTACTGCGCTTTAACAGACTTTCACTGTCTTTATACCACCTTTCATTCAAGATGACTGTTGCCACCAATGATTACAGTATTCTTGAGAGCGTCCAACAATTCGCGGTCGAGGTTCAACAGCTGCGTTATTGTAAGCACTCATTCACTCGTCTCGGAAAATTAATATACTCACCTGTATTTAGGTCATGTTTTTAGGGCCGCGAGAACATTCACTGAGGCCAGCGCAGAAGACCCGCTCGTGTTGTATTTTAGGAATGTAAGAATATCCGAATAGTTTCTTATTATATTGTTAGTCAATTCGTGTTGGCACTGACAATTATTTTTATTAGAATCGAAGGCGCACACCTATAGAGCGATTTGTGGGGCGTATCCGAGTCGCCGCCACGCTCGCTTTATGGATACGAACCAAAGTAGCCTTGACAGTGCAAGGTGGAACATCGACTCTGATAGCGTAGGTGACAATGATTCCACCAATATCATATTACTCACCAACTACACCGCAGAACGCCACCCCATCGTCAGCCAGGCGGGCGAAAAGACCCACTAGCACGATTGGTTGATCGTATTGCAAAGATCTCGGATAAGGTGACGCGAAAGGTGATCCACAAAGATCCTGAAGAAGAAAAAGTAAGTTTTGAGGCAACAGAAGATCGAGCCCAACTTACGTTACCTTCAGCGCTTGGAAGAGTTCAACAGGCTTATGGATGAGGCTGTGTCACGAACAATAGGTGATCGTGTAGGCCAAATGTGGTACATTGATAGCATCGCAACGGATCCTGAGAGTCAAGGCCAGGGTTTCGGCAGCGCTCTTCTCGAGTCAATAGCAACATTCGTTCGTCTTATGCTCATCCCTAGAGAGCCTAAAACTTTGTTGATATTATTACTTTGCAGGCTGATATCCTATCGGAAACCACATGGCTGCAGTCCTCCAATATCAATAATACGGGGTTTTACAACTCGCATGGATACTTCACGGTTGCCGAAATCGTCCTTGGGGAAAATAACCCGACATGGCATGGGCAGCCTGTAATAGTTAGCCTTGTATGTCCATTCAAAAACTAGTTCTGAAATGTGCTGACTTGGATTTGGCGGTGTAGATGGTTCGGGAACCGAAAGCGAACTGCGATAATTTCTCAATGGTGGACGAAAAATTACATTGTTGATTGTGTATGAGCTATATACCTGTACTTTTATGTGTATTAGTGTGACGGAAAGCTATTTATACCCTGTAGCGGATGTAACGCGGTTGAAGTGTAAGGCTCACTTGAAGGTTTAAATGGACGTATTGTCGCCTACTCGATAACCTTACAGGTCAAGATGTTTGGGCGCATATATGTACTGTGAGAGTTGCATGATAGAAAGTGCCTTGATGTCTTGGGTGGTTGAGGGTGGAGTTCGAGTTTAGTAAACAGTGTCCTCCGATAATAGAGGTTGTAAAATCAAGTTCAACTGTGAGTAATACATGCACAATATCATCCAAAAATATAGGTTCATAGAGTAAGGTTATACTCATATTCACTGCTTCCACTCTGTGCGAACCAGAGAACGATTACAGATAGCATCAAGGCTACACTTTGAGAAACGTTCGCATAGCCGTAATATGTGAACTGTTCAGGGTATCCGTTCAAAATGTATTTTAGGATGAGGACGGTCTAATGAGGTGTCAGCTCGCTAAGGATGGGGGGAGTTGAGAATAATGATGACGCACCACGCTGCCGGCTAAGCCACCAGCCATCAAGGCAAAACCTATGAACAAGAAGAGCCTGGCTCTCCACACCGCACGAGAGTCTCCGAATCCCTCATCCCCTCGAACCCTATCCTTGTCGATGAAATTGATCACCAAATATCCTATGAGTGAGCAGATACCAGGAATCCAGTCCACGAATGATACATGTACAGGAGGGTCTTGGTCTGGTTGGCCCCACGGCGAGTGGGCATGAGCAGACAAGACGGCAGCGTCCAGAAAGATCCAATTTGCTAGCGCAAACTTTTTTTCGTCAATTTTTCATTCGGTACCGATGTGTGTTGGCTACATACCAAAGCGCCGGCAAGATAGACTCCAGCTGTCCGTCGATGTCTTCCCAAAGAGATTTCTGGGAAAGGGTTCAAACAGACACGACGTGGGTCATAGTTCGACCTTGGAATGGACATATTATGAAAATAAGAGTGCGAAGGCGTCGCTAACAGCGGCTGCGGCAAAGGGGAGCGAGGTGACGAGATTGTGGTCGTGGTTCGGGGGCCGTGGGAATAATCCTGATCAGGTTCGACTTGCACTTCAGTCTCCACCTGAATTTCAATCTGAAGCGGTGTCGGCGATGGGGACGATGAGGACGAACGGCTGAAGAATGACATTCTAGGAGAACTCATATGGGAACAGGGTATGCAGTATCTGCATTGCATGACTCGTTAAAACGGTAAGTACTTGTTTCCGTTCTGCGGCGGCAATCACCACTGTAACTAAAAATTGAATATGTAGAACTTCAGTCAATCAATTTCTGTCCGTTGGTGATACAGTCACGGAAGTGTTGTTGTACCATGTCCGAAACCTAAAACCCCTCGCAGGGGAGACGTGCTATCATTTGGGTGTGTCATTATTTGATTCGGTCTCTGATGAATTTCTTATGTCTGTGCCGAAACTCAGTTCAATATGACCTTTGTTCATTGTACTAACAGTTATAGAAGGTCAAAAGAATGTTTAGAAATGCCTCGATGGATGCTTCTCCTTGAATTATTCACCTCTGACACACGCTACTACCTAAAAATACTCTGAATTCACGGGTTCACGGGGTTCGTGTTCCTTTTCTGCCAAAAAGGTCACCGAACGTTCTGATCTCATGTCTCCTCGTTTGAAGAAAGGTCAAGGGATAGAATGTGAGAACGCAAGGTCAGTGCCTATATGTTCCTCAGGGTCCGCTGCCATTATGTTGAAAACTGGAATGACATTTTGTTTCTGATCCAGACGGATCATCATCCCTCAGCGATAAGCCATCACAAACTTTTGTTGTTCGGGGCGGAAAAGTCCTGACAGATATCGGGCCTTGTCTGATTATTCGATTTACCTATAAACATTCAGGTCAGAACGAATAATATCAATATCATTCGCAATCCATACCTTTTGTGAGTCTCGTCATATGCAGGAGCACTGATTTGTGTTTCAAAGTATCATTCGACACATTTTTATCATAGGCACTGTTATCATCTTAGGTTGGTTCCAAAATATCCGAGGTACACTTGGGCAGAAACCGGGGGGGGGGGGGAATGGAATTCCACGTCGGTTCCATTCACAGGCAAATGCAATTGTTATCCAAATCGAATTGCGGGTCTCCTCCAGCACGTTCAGTTCGTGGGTGCTGCTATTAACATGTTGGTGTTGCTACAATGCTGTGAATTACAATAGGAAATTTAGCAACTCAGTTTTAGTTCGTGGCGGGGGCTAACTTGCACAGACCCCTTTGCGGCGTGGACGTCAACAGTTGAATTAATCCGAAATAGACAGTGTGATGCCCAGTACAGCTGGCAGCCATGGTATTTTTACCATATTTTATTCCCGCTGGCGCACATTTTCCTGAAAAAAATACAAGGTGAACCTTTACCAAAGTATCAGGTGCATGTTCACGTCCATGTAAAACATTGCTTGTCGGTGCTTGTTCCGTTCCGGCCTTGATCGGGGCGGGCCGCGGTCAGCCAAACATAGCCTCCGGATCTCGGCCCTTTTTTTCTTTCCGTTCCATCTCAACAAGCAATCATTCAAGGCCAGCCAACCCCAAAGCCTCGTATAAAAGTTTCAAATAGAATATGTAGGGCACATAACATTTCCGGATTTATTGCTCCACATATTTGCTACTCGACTCATCTGCACTGCTTTCTACATAGGGTCTGCACAGGTCTTTGACTCCCGCTGGCACGTGTTACGTCGAGGAATTTCAACCAAAGCGGGACCTGCAGGGTGGTGACATAAATTTACCCTTAAGAAATGGTATACGGGATCAACATTTTTTCTCTTTACCTTCTCTGTACTTTACGACACTCGCGCCTCCCCGACTGCGAATTATGTGGATTCCATTCATCTCGTCTAGGCTGAGCGAATCTTCCAAACGGCTGGAACGACGAAAAGGGGGTGGAGGTAAAGGAGGCGGTGGACGAAGTTCTGGCGGTAGTAGGGGCGGAAGTGGGAGGAGCTCTGGTTCCAGTGGTTCCAGCAGCGGCAGGAAGTCGACCCCTATATCAACCGGGGGCAGCTCGAGGAGCTCTAAGCCGAACAAAGTCTCCACGACTTACGGACGTGGAGGTGGTTCTCCCGCTGCAATCCCAGCTGGGCAGTTGTTTGCTGGCCGCATCGCCGGCGGAGGAACGAGGAGCCAGATATTCGGGAATAAGTGAGCTCTCAATTCATGGTGATACACTTGATCCTTAGACTTACCTGATCTCGCAGAATGTACGGTAGTGGATATCCCGGTGTTGCGGGACGCGGTGTCGCCGGCCGTGGTTTTCCATTCTATTTCTGGCCCCTTGCTTGGGGTACAGCGACCGTGGGCACCGCAACATATCTTTATACAGATGAGGTCCGTTTTCTCTCTCGCAAATCTTCGCCAGGCGTATTTATATAATTTTAGTACGGTCTCCCGAGTAATACTAGCCGTCCAGGGGGGGTAATGGCAACAGCAACATTCCAATCTTCGACATCCACCAACTCCACCTTCCGAATCCTAGCCGACACTTCAACAATAACAGACCTCATCTCAGACCTCAAAGCCAATTGTTCTTCCAGCACATCCTCCATCTCCACGTCCCCTTCACCATTCACCGACTCGCCAAAACCTGAACAAGTGATCCAATATTATCGCGCCAGCAGCATTGCCCTCTCACTAGACGGGTATAACAACACCGCAGTGCATGCGCCAGAAGGCACCCCCGACGCGCCCCTCCCGGCAGGCGTCGACATGAAACTCATGGAATGCCTAAACCAAACGATCGGGCTTGCGGCGCCCCTCATTGATGGTGCGAGTGTGCGGTGGGCCGCTCCACAGATGAGCCTGCTCGGGCTTGCATGGGTCCTGTGGAATATCATGTCGGTCTTTTAATCATTTGATTTGATGCCTTGATGCCCTTGCAATGCCGCCATTCCCTGCCAGGGTGCGTGGTCGATACCCCATGCTATACCCGATTTACGAAGCATTTATGATACACGTCCCGAGCTAGCCTCGTTAGTCCAACCAGTGATCTGGACACTGTTATTACCTGCTGTTATTGGTACTCGTATCACTTTCGAAGTTTCTCGACATGCTTTATTGGTAACCGCTCTATGTAATAACTTATCGAGTACATATGACCTTGGCACTCTCCGTCTGGAAAAAGTATAATATCCCGTCTTGAATGTTACCTTACTGCAAACTCCGAGGGTTTCTCTTTTTTGGGTTGTATGCGAAGTGAGCTCTATCTAATTGTTATGTAGACCAAGTTCTCAAAACCCCGCAGGCGAACCCGAATAGAAATTGCTCCGAACCCCGATCACGGAACCTTGCAGTCCCTTGAATTCATGTAAAATTCCATTCATGTTACAAACTAAAAAGTAATTCATTTCTTCAGACTTCGGAACCAAGGGAACTGTGTTAGGAAAAAACAATACCACGGCCTGACATAACTAATAAAAGAAACATCATTCACGAAAGAAAAAAATCACTGCTTTACAATGAGTACCTCTGGTAAAAGTCTAGAACTTCAGTCGGTCACGTAGGAGTTACCTGAACGACTAACATCAGTGGAAATTTTGTAGCAGTCTGCAATATCCTTACATTGACTTGGTCCAACGACCTGGTTGAAGGACAGTCAATGGCTGTAGCGAACTTTCTTTCTTCATAACCACTCACCAGACGAATACGCCTCCAAAACAAGTCGTTCCTGCAAATTTCTCCTTTGCTCTGAAAGACATTCAAGCTAAGTTGAGAGCACGGGGTCGTCATACTCACTGCCAAGTGTCTTCGAGATCAAACGTAACCAATGAACCGCGCTGAAAAAGAGTAAAAATAAATATATTGAAGGAAGAATCGCCGCGAAAACATAACGCACGGGGTCGTTGAACCAATGAGTTTGGCTTGGGGAATCCAGATGCGGTACGGATCCTTGCTTTATGAGACTTTCAATCTCAAACTGTGCTAGAATTCCAGAAGTGGCAGTACATGGTCCGGGAAAACCGCCACCAGTCATCTATTGGGAAAAATCTTAAATATACAACGGACCCGGGATGATAATAAAGTTACTTACTGTGCAATTATACCCACTACATGAAGGATTGACAAGCTTGTATGTGCGACCGTATTTCGCAAGTCCTACTTCAAAATAAATCTCCCTGAACCTGGCAACTATGAATTGGTTCACTTACCCAAGTTAACTAAAGCAAATGGTCAGAATAAGACAAGGCTTACGAGGACGGCAAAAATACCTTTCGATAGGTTAATACCAGCCCGTGTGTATAGCAAAGTACTATCACGAATATCGAGTATAGACGTATGCGGACTTGCAAGAGGAGCCTGGTTGGTGACGTTTGTATCCCAAGGGCCATGATAGTCATAGGCTGTATAGATTCAGTGAGCTCACTAACGTGGGGCTATTTGGAGAGTTTCAACGAACACATCATGTTCAAATACGTCACTTGACTAGCAATTTTATCAATCTCGAAGCCCTTCAAAAACCAGTATCCTCCAGGAGTGGCTAATACACAGTTGAATACGGCGCTCAAAAGTAAGGTCAAGTATAATTTACCGCATGAGATAATTTGTGTTGGTAATGCAGATCTCAATTCTTTGAAGAACGATGTGAGGTTGGAGGTATCTAAATAAACGGTCAACGTTACGACATCATTGATACATTGGGTAAATGTAAAAAAACCACCTGTCGCTGGAGCATTGCGCTCAATAGCAGCAGGGTACTCTTAATATATTTAATGAGTATGAGTCATTTAATTTTACCGGAAAACTGAAATCGTACCGAAGTCGATGTCTGCAAATCATAATTAAGATAAGTTCGAGAACGTTATACCTAGGCTATAGTACGTACCTATACCATCCACATTATTCTGAGCAAGGAACGTTTTCACGGAAGCAATAAAGACGGCTCTATTGGCAGCAGTGGAGATCATCACTGAGAAGAGATCTTTTGTCGGTGTTTCTTCCCTGTGCAGGCATTCAAGTTCACGACCACTGGTGAATACCTGGACCGATCGCACTCACGAGAAGGCCCAACCTCCAAGCGCAATCACGACCTTTAGCGCAGGTACACGCTTTTTGGCGTCGACGAGTTGTTGAAGAAGTGGTGCATCAACAACGTCGAGCTCTAGATAGTACTATTTATGAATAGGAATAGACTAGAAAATATCCAACGACTTACGAATCTTGAACGACTGGGATATCGTCGCGAATGCGAAGTGGGCATGAGTGTACGGGGACCAGTCAATCTGGTTGGGAGCGATGTTTGTAGCGCAGTTGCGTCTATTTCCAAACCCTCCGTAATAAGCTACGTTTCTCTTGGACGAAAATCCACCACAGCTAGGGAGTGATGGCATCGCGCAATTTGATATGCTAAAATTTACGCCTTTGTATGAGATTACATTATCCCATAAGGAAAAAGAAGTACCAAGGATTCGGACCCTGAAAAATTTCAGTTTATGGCTGAGGTCGTGAGGGTGGCAGGGCGTAAGTTACTCACAGAAGTAGAACAGAAATCTTCGGTGATACCGCAGAAACCGAATGCGCTGCAACATGCTTTCAATGGGCACGTCGCATTCCCTGGACTTTCTGGTCCACATTGTAGAAGAGGATTTACGCTGTGGCACATATAGTAACCGGCCAATATTATAAAAATGGTTACATACGGGATGGGAGGTGGATTCCCAGTAGATACACACACGACTTGACCAATTTGCAAGTTAGCACATCCTACAATGGTATAAGTTTAATTTTGAACGATTCATGAGAGCAGTCAATGCACCTTTCCATTTGTAGGTACGTGTATTGAAAGATTCTATCTGAGCAACCGTAATGTGGAACTTGGTCCCAATTGCTGTACGGAGTATAGCATTAAGTATCAGGAAATGATTCTGCAAGTTGGCTAACCAGAACAAGTGTCTTGAGGGACTACAACGTATTCAGCGCAGGTACCATTGGGAGATGGACCTGGGCTATCCGATGGAAGGGTCCCAGGAGATATGCAGACTTTCTGGCCTAAAATAATGAATATGGTCATCAGCGCTTCCAGAGTTGACGTCAATTCGAATTTACCAATTTGCAGTGAAGAACAGCTGAGGCCGGGATTGTAAGCTGAGAATTGGGCAGCCGTAAGTCCGGCGTTGGTGTATATGTCAAAACTAGAATGGTGTTAGGCGTGGCAATGTCTGAAAAAATAAATTCATACCATGTCTTGAATGGGGATCCAACGGTCGCAGTACTACAGTCTAGGTTTGACCCAGGTCAGTCTGAGCTACTACAAAGTATGCCCGGAATTACCTGCAGCTGACACAAGAGTTGAAAACCAAGCGAGGAGGCTGATACCAAGCCAGGGGGTGGGGGAAAGGAATACCATCGCACTTAGCCAAAGGAAATTGTGGTTTATTGGGTGTGGAAGACTTGAATCGACCGATTTATATAGGCTGCATCGATGTTCTGTTCGGGACGCGCGAAGGAGCGTCCGACCACCTAATAATAGGCTGCAACACTGAGAAGCTGGTCGTAGTCGAATGATACGACTGGAATATCCGTTCATCAGAGGGGACGCCAAAATAACGTACCCGAGGGGATAAGGACGTCCAATAAGCACCAGAGAAATGTAATTTGAGAGATCGGCTAGCGGATGGGATAGTCCATTAAACCTATTGTTGCCATACCGGTTGCAGAGGGGAAATAATGATTCCCATACGGCACGCAGAAATCACCGAGTTTTGGGAACAGGATATAAAGAAAATATACTCTAATCCTAAATCAATGTAAATTCATCAGAACTGGAATCACGGAAGAGGAAGTAGCGGCATAATATTGGATAGTATATCATCACCTACTACCTTTTTTTCATTAGCTTGGGCGGCTTTGCAAAATTGGAGGGTTGAATCCCAATTCGGTGTTGATTCGGTGTTGTTCAGGTGGACGGCAATAGTTACGAACGACAAATTCCGCCACTTTTGGTCATCAAACTGCTGTTCTGGCCACGCGAACGCTTTTACGTCCATGGTTAATTGACAACAATGTTCGGCTCCATCTAGCTTCCAATGGACAACTAGTTCGAAGACGCAAACCTAGCCCACATAAGAATAACACTTGCTTTATGTGAATCGCCTGACACCGCAAAGGACGGAGGGCCTCAATTTGGCCAAAGTCGAGAAAAAGGTATAGGCGTGAATTCGGAAGTGCTTCTCGTCTCCTTACATCCCAACGTTCAACGCGTCTTTGATTTTTGAAAAATCGCGATTGTAGATAGCTCGGGAAACAGCTTGAGGATCACGAAATAGCGACAACAACTTTAAACACAACATTGCTGGGAATTCCATCTCGTGCATCGCCGCATTCTCGGTTCCTTGAGCGTTCACTGGAACGTTTTCTCAGGTTGATAACAAGTATTTGAATTCTTCTGCGAGGTGAATTACAACTCGGAACCTAGGAAAAGAGGCATAACCTACATCGTTTTCGTGGTTGACGGTGGGTCATAAAGGTATGCTCGTCTGAAATGCCGTGGACACACCTGCTGAAAACAAAAACAAATACTGGTAACACTGCGGGCATGAGCTTCTCACACTCTGGAAAAAACTGAGAATATATTGATATAAATAACTAAAATATTTACTGTTTTAATCGAAGCAATAGATCTGGAATCAAATAGAAATGATTTCTTCTGTCATTTCTGGCTCTTCTCCTGGTAAGAGTTCAAAATCTGATCCTTCTGACATCAGGAAAAATAGGATCCGAAAATCTTTGGAAATGTTTGAACATATTAGAAATTTTAACTCATTTCAAAAATGCCCATCAAATCCCAACATTGCTCGGAATGCTTAAAGTTTTTCTTGGAATGTTTGAACATTCCCAAACATTGCTGGGACTTACTGCTATTATGGCTGGAGATTTCGTATAACATATAACATGGTTCAATATATTAGACGATATGTATACATATCCGTAAATGTGTTTACAAAAAATGTTTTACAATCATCAAGGACCGTGCTACTAGCCCAGCTAGATGGGGCTCTTTTCCCAAATTTTGGAAGTAAATGTATACTACGGTAGATACTATCCAGGGGTTCGATACTGACGAGACGATCACCATTTGTGCTACTTCGAGAGACCTGGTACATCAGATGGCCGGCAACTGGTGATTCTGGGAATGGCGTGAACCACTCTATGTAGACGAGATGAGTGGGGACCTTTGATACGTCGGAGAAGAGGTCTTTGATGACCTTGGGTGGTAGACTGAACACAACGCGCACTTGGCCAACTCGGTATCCTGTGATCGCTGCAGTCAGTATTAGGTCCGCGAGTAATGCCATTAAATTTACCATGAATACTCGTGGGGTTGGGGGCAATCCCACCCAACTTCACAAGGGCAGTATCAAAGCGTCTGGGGACGGGCCTGCCTCGGGTGTCTGTCCTCGCCGGCTGGATATGGATTGAGTCTACAGTACTGTGGATTTTTGTAACGGGATCTTCTTGAATGTATTTGATTCGATGCCAGACTGAGATTGACCTCATTGGGAGGTGTATGTCGCCCACAAGTCTCTCAATCCGGTGGCGAGAATAGGTCAGGTTATTTGTCATAAGGACAAAACGTGCAAGTGCAGCCCTAAAATGAGTTGCACCATAGTCGGTTTCGATGCGCTCGAGGGGGACTGAATATGCTGAGGGGTTTTTTGTCATTTGACAGTAACGACTTAGGTCTAGGCCGGGAGGTGTCCAGTCAGCGCGTTCAGGTGTGGGACATCCAAGTTGACGCCATTCAATATATTTCTGATGTCGAGCTATTTTCTCTTGACGCTCTAACCACGCTGTCATTTGTGGAAACTCGTCCTTTTGGTTGGTGGCATGGTAAGCATCTTTTGCGAGGTCAATGTGGAGGCGTTCGGTATATTGGGTGTCGAAGTTATCAAGTGAGCCGAATAATTTAATTAAGCGGACATAATGTCGTATGAAGTGTAACTTTGGAATCTGGTTGAATCCGTCACAGATACCAAGACTAACAAAGACTTCTTTGTTCTCATGAAAACGTTCGAGAGCATTGTTGAGAGCCTGGAGGGTGTCGTCCGTGTGAATTGGATATCGTGCGAGAAAGAGAAAATCAAGAATTGCACGCAGTGCAGAAATCAGTTGCACATCGTTTGCTGGATCATCACTCAATCGGATACCAGCAACTAGGCCGAGAATTATCTGGCACATTTGACTGTGCTCCCGTCCAGTTACGCGCGAGAGAGAGGTGATACCTTTCATGAAAAGGTGAATGTTGTGATTGGGGGGTAAACGACGACACCGCGCTGAAATGGTAGAACTGGGTTTGTATAGAGATGTAATAGTACACTTAATAGTATACCAACAAAACCACACTCTCCGAGAGACTACACAGGTTAAGTTCGAGGGCCTTGATACTTAGAAGTATCTCCAATCAAGTTAGAAGAAGTCGAGAATCGAATTCTTATCTCAAAACCAACTCTTTCAGTGCTCGAGAACGGTGTTAACCGAATTTTATAATTTTATGGGGTGGTGTCTAGTTCGTATAATACGCTCTCGACGGGTATCTCGAAAGTCAAATGACTTCACTAAGGTTCTTCAAGCGTCTCGACAAGGTCTTAACACTTTCAGACTAAAGGTAACAAGTATCCTTGGGTTGTAACCAAGCAATACAAGCTCTACGACGATCTCGCACTTCTCGAGAGGTAGCTCTCAGACTCGAAAGATCCAGCAATAAAACAATATATCAAGTCCCTCCAAAGTCAAGATGACCTCAAGGCTAAAGTGATATGTGCTAAAAATCTCGCACTTCTCGAGAGGTAGCTCCCAGACTCAAAAGACTAACAATTTCAATATACCAAGTCCCTTCAAAGTCGAGACGACCTTAAGGCTCAAATGATATGTGTGCAATCAAATATATTCTCTCTCGAAGTCACCAACTATGTTAAACGCGCTACGTCACTCGTCTCGAAAGCCTGTTTGGCTCTGTTGTCAAGTGGGCGATATACAGGGAACTGGTTTCTTGCTCTACAAAACGGAATCTAGTACGGTTAAATAAGGAATGTGTGTCTCGATAATCATATGATAAAATAGAATCAGTCCTTGGCAAATGAGTAAGAAAGAACGTGATAGGAATAGGGTATAGGGTATGTTTGGTCAGCCTATGTCGTGATTGGCCTTTCTAATGTTTTGGGGTCCTTTCGAGAGGATGCCCATTGCCCTGGTCAAGATCCAGACTTTTAGAGAAAGTTCTCTTTTTACTTCTCGCTAAGCGTGATCGTCATCCAAATCGGGTCTCGATCATTAGGAGTACCTCTCTACTCGATCGTTAACGAACGTTCGTCTCGAAAAGGTAACTCCGCTCTCCGAAGAACCGATTCCGTTCCGAGAGGGTTGTACCTCCGTTCCGAACATCGGGCTCGTGTCTCGAGAGTTTCTAACTCATGTCTCGACAAGCGTTACTCGTGTTGTTTGCCATCTCCTCGTGTCTGAACGCGTTCCCTAACGTACACATAATGGGGACGAGTCTTGCTAAGCTCGCCTCTTTCTTAATACACCGTATGTAGTTCTCTCGAGACTTAGTAGTATAGTTGATACTCCGTCTCGAGACGTGTTTTTAATATCAATCACTTATTACGTCGCGCGCATGTAAAACCACTCGGTCCTTCAGGTAGATTCATACTGATAATCAGCCCTGAGGTACTCTGATCTTCTGGCTGTGACAACTAAGTCTCTCGATACGATTATCGGACAGGTGTCTCGTCCATAATCCCCAATTATCCTCTCTATACGCTTTCGTATCGAGACGTTTATGCGTCTCGAAAGCAAAATTCGAGCGTAAACGGCTCTCGGCCGTATCATCTCCCCCAAGGCAAAATTAATGACCGTCCACGGTCTATTACGCCCGAGTCGAGATCTCTACTCATTCTATTTTTAGCAAGCTTTTTCCATCATACTTCTACGTCATCCAGAATAGGATTAGTGCGCTCTCCCTTCAGAAATGTCAAACATATCATTGGTTAACGCGTGGTCTTCCTTCTTGTCCAACGCGTGCAATGAGGACGGCGACTTGTTAATTCCTCGATCTGCCCCCTCGCTGACGCGTCTGGCTTATTTAAGATGGGCGCGCCTGAAATTTTTCTAAGTCCATCCCCTCTTTTCTCCCTCACTCTCTTTATCTCACTATGCCTCAAAAAGCGAAAGCTTCGTCTACAAAAACTCCGGCTGCTAACAAGGCCGCATCCACCAGCAAGGTTGCACCTCGCCCTGTCATCGTGCCTCGAGCTAGCAAAACTTCGCTGTCCATTACTTTGCCGTTATCTCGCCCTGCACAGCCCCCGTCTTCCATTAGCGACAAGGGCTCTTTCAAGGAGCTCTTGTTATCTTCGAAAACTCCGGTGGCTGTCAGTGAGGACAACCTCGACAAGTCCGATGATCTCTTGTACGAGGGTTATCGGCTGCTCGCGCCGTTCCTTCCATTGTTAAAGGATCCTAAATTCGAGTGCCCCGAGATCTCTTCTTTGCCGGTTATTATGGACAAAGTTCACTCCTCTTATGTGAGTGAGCCCTCGTCTTCTTTCTCCTATTTGATATCTTTATTCTTTTCTTTAGCAATCCGCCCTTAAACTTCGAGGTGACACTCCTTGGTCAGAGTTCCAACTCGTTTATCTTCGACAATCCTTTTTCCTTACCCGGTTCGTCTCTCGTGAGATCCGAGTGCCAGAATGGGCGGATTGGCGTCCCGATTATACCAGGGAGGACCGTACTTTTTCTCAAGTACGTTTCTCCTTTCCTATTCTTTTCGCTTTCTTTTCTGGTCCTTATTCTTGGTAGGACGAGTTGACACTTCCCAAAGACCGGGCACCCGTTCAACCGTCCATCACCACTGCTTTTGATTTGGACGAGGGTGCCGCCTCTTTTGCCATTCGAACTTCTTCTATCGCTCCAACGCCTGCTCGCGCTTCTGAACGGCTCTCTTCTCGGTCTAACCCTCATCCCCCAATCGAGACGCTCGACAACTCCGAACCCGGTAATGAAACTGGTCCTGAGGAGCCTGACGATGAAGAGGTCGAGGTTCCTTTGGCTAAGGTATTCATTTTTATCTCCCTTTCATTTATATACTCTAAACCTTCTTAGGGTAAACGGCGAGCCTCCACAAAACCGAGCGGTCCCCGGAAGAACGCCCGTCGCCTCAAGAAGCCGCCCTTCGGTTCGGTCGACGTTATTGATCATGAGGTTTCTGTGACAGAAGATCTCGTTATCAAGAAGGAACCGTCTCCCGAGTTCTTCGAGGGTTCAGCCCAGACACTCGTGAGCTTTTCCTTTTTGTTCTGTCTTCTCATCCTGCTCATTATTCCTTTTTCCTGTAGCCCATTTTTAGGTGTTCCAGCTGTCAGAGTGCTGAGACGCCCTGCGCCTATCATGGCTGGGGTCGTCCTTGCGCTCTGTGTTCAAAACACCACCGTTCCCGGTGCTCCTTTCTTATAGATCCCGAGTACCGTCTCGTTAATAAGGAACGCGCTTTGGTCATGGGTCGTACCACTCCCTCTGGTGCGTATTTTTACATTTCTTTCCTTTCTTTTCTTTTCATTCATTCTTATTTTAGAGATCGTCCGCCTCTATAATGAATTCAACGAAGCCGATTCCACGGCTGTCTCATTGATGAAGCTACTCCAGAAGAGTCTTCGTCGTCGCGACGAGGTTCTGGACGTTCTCGACACAATTCTTACTGGCACCATCGCGGCTGAAGGCCTTGGCGCGCTTGTTGGTCCCGTCTTCCAGAACCAGGAGATCCTCGACTTAGTCCAGACCCGTGTTTCGATTCTTAGGAATCGATCCACACCTGTGGCTCCTTGGATTCTCCAGGTTCTCGACGCTTCCTCCGAAGTCCCCGTCGCGTCTCCTAAGGTTCCTGTCGCGTCTGCGGACAGTTCTATGGAGGTTGAAGAGGACGCGCCCGCTGATCCCGGAGCAGACGAGATCGAAGGCGTCGAGGTCCCTGAGGAAACTGACGACTTCGATCCTATCTCGGACCTTATGGAGGATTAGCGTCTCGTCGTTCGGTGGACGGCCTGGGGCCTCAAAATTAAAATTTTTCTTTGTAGTCATTTCCCCCCCCCCCCAACATTTAAATAGCAATCTGTACTTGTGGGTGGCTTGCAGCCCCCAAAATATACTTCGTTTGTCTGTGCTCCATCTGTGTGATCTTAAGTTTTTATCTTTTTATCTCGAGGCGAAGGTAACTCTGTTATTTTATAAATAACTGGTGTGCCTCTCCCCCAAGACAAAATTAGACGGCTCCCGCCGCCGGACATGGTCCCGATCAAAAGTTTAGCGGGAGTTCGCTGGGTTTCAACTCATCAATACGCGTCTGTCTGAATACACGCTCGAGATCGCTTAAGTACAGGGAGCTCGCTAATCGAGGTAGGGAAATCTCGGGCTCCCTCCCAAGATCTGAGGCTCTAAGGACTCAGCATTTCAATTTCTAGTCCTTATCTGATGACTCCTTTTCTTATCTGATTTTTCTGAGGAGGATAAAGAGTGCTCTCGAGAGGGGAACCCGTCTCGAAAAAAAAATTCTCTCCTCCCATCTACTGCATCATGGTCTCGAAACTTTCTGTTGATGAAGTTATTCAGAAGGCTAGCTCGCTTCTCGAGCAGCACCTTGGAATCAGTAAGATCCCTGGGATGACCCCTTCTGAAATCCACCCAAAACTTCTCGAGGCCGCACAATGTGCAGTATGTATCCTTGTCTTTTTCTTGTCTCGAAATTACTTATTCTTTTTCTTTCTTCTTAGCTCGAGTTGGAGGCCGTTCGAGACGTGTGGACTATGAATCATTCGGTTCAAGACCTCCTGTTTCGCATCCGTTCACAAATCGAGGCCCGCTCCAATCGAGAGAAGACTCCTGATGTACAAGGGGTGGTCATGGCTGACTCCTCCTTGACCAGTACTTCTGTCTATAAGCGACTTCGGGCCTTCACCAAGCTCATTCATGAGTTCAGGGACTCGTCAAAAGGTCCTGAGGTCGTCTCGAGCAATGGTCCCTTCGATACCATTCCCCTGCTTCCTCCTGCACCTATCAACGGTTCCTCTCGTAGTCGAGGGAGCAAACGAAAGGCTCCTGTCAGATCTTCTGTACGTCTCGACTATCATTTGTCTCTTAACTGATTCACTAATAACTGTCTCGAACGTCGCAGCGGAGTTCTCGCATCGTCTCGAACGCAACTATTGCTGAAGAGACTGAAGTAGAAGGTGAGGCTGAGGTCCTTGATGAGGATATCGAGATGAGTGGCCCTAACGAGGTACCCCCATAGCTGTCTTGAGTAAAGTCATTGCTGAGACTATTCAACAAATTACACAGCTTTCAATCGAGTCCGGCATCAAGATAGCTCAAGGCATTACACCCCCAGCTGATGACACTATGTCTGAGGCTGGTCGAGGCCGATTCCGCAAGTTTCGAGAGTCAAAGAAGACTAAAACTTCTCGAAGTATCAGCCCATCTCGAAAGGTACATTTCTTTCGATATCTTTCTCTTTCGAATTCTATACTCATGGTCTATCTTTAGGAAAGGTTGAGGACCAAAAGGGCCGAAGCTATTCGTCGAGAGCCTCAAGCCATTCCAGACATCGAGGATCTGCCTGATAGATCCAAGCCTTGTGGCTATCTTCCAACTCCTGATCCTTCTCCTGGAGTCGAGAGCATGTCTAAACGCGCTCACCCCGGATTTGCTTTCCCTGATAGTCACAAACTCATCGAGAGTACGTTTCTCTCGATATAGTGTTTACATTTATCCCTAATTCTCATTTTCTAGGTGGTGAAGCAGCTGTGCACTCCAAATATTCTCGAGAGATCGTCACTGAAGCTCATAAGGCTGTGGGTGATGGATTTATAGACAATCCCTCTGAGTTGTCTCTTAGGAAGCAAGAAGCCTCGCTTCGAGCTGATATAGTCACTCAGACTCACTCTCTCGATTATATTCTTCAACACCGCAAGCTCCTCATCATTGAATGGCAGAAGATCAACAAGCTTCTCGATCGCAACGACAGCCCCTGGGACATCATGATGACCATGCCTCCATCCGTCGAGAACGATTCCTCCGTCACCATGGGGGATATCGAGTCTGAAGGGAGTGTCGAGATTACAACCTCTGTTCCGGATGCTGGTACTTCCAATTCCACTTAGTAGGCACTTCATCACTTTCGAGATAGCTTTTTACAACTTTTTATTCTCTGCTTTCTCGACTCCTTTGTCTAATTTTTCTTGTACTAGCTACCTTCTCTCGATAGGCTAATCATAGTACGACTCTTTCATGGGTCTTTTACTTTCTCTTGCTTGACCTAAGTCTTCTCTCGAGTTCAGGTTCACTATCATCAGACTCATACTCTTCTGATGAACTACCTTCACTCTCAGTTTCGTCTTCCATTCCCTCTCGATTAATGCTCTTCAGACGAACTTTATCAAAGTTCCAGTCTTTGAACTTCTCGAGATCTTCATCACTCATTTCTTCTGACATGGCTAATTTATCCAAAGTGCTTCTCGAAATGTCTATGAGCTCTTGTAGGTTGTCTGGAAGTTCTATCTTCGATCTAGCATAATAGGGGACTAGCCTAAAGGCCGCTACCTTACTCTGCCAGACAGATCCATCCAATTCACACAAGATGTAAGCTCCACCTCGATTTCTCCTTAAGACAATCATAGGGCCATAATATCTCGGTTTCATTTTACTGTTTAGAGACATCTCGACTTCGGAATTTCTCACTAGGACTAAGTCACCAGGTTTGAAATCGAAATCTTTGATAGTTGCTCTATGTTCTTCCTCAAATTTCCATAATCTTTGTCTTTTCTGAAGATCAACTCTTTTCCTCATCTCGGCGACATGTTGAGTGTGCTTCGCGAGAGCTTGCGCTCTATAGCCAATTAATTCCCAAGTCGAGAGAGTCCGGTCTGGTAATTGTACCAGCCAAGTCGCTTCTACAATGTCGAGAGGAAGCGTAGGGTGTGCCCCAGTTACCAAGAAATAGGGTGAACACCCAAGACGCTTTCTAATAGTCATTCTGTCTGCCCACATAACATGATGGAAGAAATAGTACCATTTCGAGATATCACCACCAGTAGCTTTATAGAGTGATTGTCTAACATCCCAATGGGGTCTCTCGATAGTACCATTACTGATCTTGTTGTATGCACTAATCTTTATAACATGGTAACCCCATTTCTGTTTGAGCCATTCAGCTGCTGAGACCCAAGGGCCACCATTATCTGTCACTATTTCGAGAAGAGCTCCCCAACGGCAGATGACATCTTCAAATAACCATTTCGCAAGAGCTTTCCCATTTTCTTTTCTCAGAGGTATTCCTTCCATCCAACTCGAGAGTGCGCATCTCCCATGTGCTATAAACTCATGTTTATTTGATGGAGGAGTCATCTTAGCAGAGTCTACATGGATTACTTGGAATATAGATGGGGTATGCGTTACAGTTGGGGGTATTTTAATCAAATTCCTCTGTCTTTCTTGACATGGGTGACATGTCTTGACATACCAACTAATATCTCGATCCATTTCCGGCCACCAGAAACGTTTCTCGATAAGTGACTTTGTTGCAAAGTACCCTCTATGCCCAACTGTATCATGTGTAGCTCGCATCATATACATCCTATACTCCTTATCAATTACTAGCTGATGTGCTGAATCGATATTTCTTCTATACATTCTGCCTTCTTTATCGAGAAAGAAATGTCTAGCTTGTCTCACAAATTTAAAGTAAGTAGCATCGTCCATTTCTTCAGGTCTTCTCGAAGGATCTCTTAACCATTCCTTTATCAGAGGTAACTTTCTGTCTTGTTCGAGAGCAGTTTTCGATCGATGATCCTCCACATAAGGTTCTCGTCTCGAAGGATCATACTTCAACTCGAGATCAGGTATTACAGGAGTCAAGACGAATTGTGTTAAGAAATTCGCTCGCTCTTGATTTACTGTAAGGGCAACCCTAGGTCGGCGAAGTCGAAAGGGTCGAACTGAGCGAGGTCGAAGTCGAACGTCGAACTTACGATCTGCGAAGGTCGAACTTCGAAGTGCGAACTAGAGGGGATCCAAAGTAAATATATTAATAACTTAGGATACAAGTCCGATCTCCTTACCTAGAGGGGATCCAAAGAGAATAGTCTAAGGATCCCCATCTAGCCTCGGAGTCTATATACTCTATACTACAATGGGAGTGGTACGCTATTGTTACTACGTGGCACAGGGTGTACAAATGGTGGTATACATCGCTTAGAGGTCGCGTGTCAAGTCCGCGCGCGCGTCGAAGTGCGCGTGTCGAAGTTCGAAGCGCGCGTGTCGAAGTTCGACGTCGAAGTCGAAGTTCGAAGTTCGACGTTGGCCTTCGAAATGGGGTTCCCCTTACATTACCCCCCCTCTAGGTGTGCGCGCCCTCGCGCATCGGCTGGAACGGAATCTGGGCGAACTGAACACTGCGAATCTGTCGTGGCGCGCCTGGATTCAAGCGGTGGAAGTCGGCGATGCATTCGTCGGCCTGGATCTGGTCTGCGGGTTCCCAGGAGTTGTGTTCGTAACTGTAGCCTTTCCATGACACTAGATACTGCAGTTTGCGACGATGTATTCGACTGTCCATGATTTCTTCGACTTCGTAGTGTTCTTCGCCGTCGATCAGTTCGGGCTCTGGCACGGCGGTGGGTCGACGTCCTTCGATCGGGTCGCGAGGCGCAGGGAGCAGTTTCACGATGTGGAATACCGGGTGGATCCTCGACAGTGAACTTGGTAGCTTCAGGCGATAGGCATGCGAACCCACTTTTGCTTCGATCTTGTATGGTCCCAGGTACCGGTGGGCCAGTTTGTGCGAAGGTCGAGTGATGTGGATGTCGTGAGAGTCGAGGAACATCATGTCGCCCACTTGGTACTCCGGTGTCGGCCTTCGACGTCGATTGTAGTACTGCGCCATGTCTTCCTTCGACTTCGCCAGTGCCGATCGAGCTTCGGACAATGCGTTCTCCATTCGATCACGGAATTCGTTCACTGTTTCGAGCCTCGAAGGTGCCGTCTGAGGTTCGAAGCCCATGCGTGGGTGTCGACCGGTGTCGAGGTAGAACGGTGACTGCTGTGTCGAAGCGTGGACATGGTTGTTGTACTGGAACTCCGCCAGTGGAAGGAGGTCCGCCCAGTTGTTCTGCCGTTCGTTGACGAAGAGTCGAAGGTACTGTTCCAATTCCTGATTGACTCGCTCCGTTTGTCCGTCGGTCTGGGGGTGGTACGCGGTCGAAGCAGTTAGCTTGATGTCGAGAAGTCGATAGAGCTCGCGCGTGAACTCTGCGACGAACTGTACGCCTCGATCCGATACCATTGCCTTCGGTAGACCATGTAACTTCCACACATGTTGTAAATACAATCGTGCGGATCCCAGAGCCGTGACCGTCGTAGTCGTCGGTATGAAGTGCGCTCGTTTTCCTACCGAGTCGACAACAACCATGATTGCATCGAAACCCTCAGACTGCGGGAGTTCGACAATGAAGTCCACGCTGGCGACGTCCCATCGACCTTCTGGAATGGGGAGTGGCTTGAGTTCGCCCATTGGCATTTGTCGTTGCGCTTTGGTTCGAAGGCAGAGATCGCAGGTCTTGCAGTACTCTCCGATGTAGCGCGACATCTGTGGCCACCAATAGTTTCGCGAAACCAGCTCGAGGGTCTTCCATCGTCCAGCATGCCCGGCAATGCGTGTGTCGTGGTGCTGCGCAACAATCCGACGTCGAAGATCCGCGTTTCGAGGGACGTAGATTCGATCCCGGAAGTGAAGGAGGTCCTGGGACTCTCGCCATTCTGCACTTCGAACTGACTTCCCTTTCGACCTTTTGAGTTCCCTCGCAGCGAGGGCGACAGCGTCCTCCTGGTGTCCCTCACGATTACCCCGTCGAATGTCTCGTAGGATGTCGCGTTCTTCCCCTTCCGCAACTACCCCTTCAAGTGCGCGGATGGCGAACAGTTCGGGTTTGAGGAGCACCACATCGCGATTGTCTTCGCCGCCGTTGTCGTGGTCCGCACGTCGAGATAGTGCGTCGGGCTTTCCCATGCTTCGACCTGGTTTGTGGTGCAGTGTGAAGTCGAACCTCGACAAGTAGAGGGACCATCGAGCTTGTCGACGATTCAGTTTCTGGGCCGTTCGAAAGTACTCGAGGTTTTTGTGATCCGTCCAGATTTCGAACTCGTGTCGAGCCCCTTCGAGGAAGTGCCTCCACTCTTCCAACGCGCGTACAATGGCGAGCATCTCCTTGTCGTGGATCTCGTAATTGCGTTTGACCGGGCTTAGGCTCTTCGACATGAATGCGACTGGGTGCCATTTGTCGTCCTCGGGGTTCAGTTGTGAAAGCACCGCACCTGTGGCGAAGTCCGAACTGTCTGCTTCAACTCGGAAGGGTTGACTGTCGTCCGCGAACATGAGTACCGGCTTCGAGACTACTGCGCGCTTGAGGTCGTCGAAGGCTGTCTGCTCCGCTTCGCCCCATTTCCAGGTGGCGTCTTTTCCCGTGAGGTCGAAGAGAGGCCGAGCGAAGTGCGAGAAGTCTCGAATGAACCGCCTGTAGAAGTTCGTAAAGCCCAAGAATGACTGTACTTGCTTCTTGTTCGTAGGTACGGGCCAGTCCGCTACTCCAGTGACCTTGACGGGGTCCATTTCGACCTTGCCTTCCGAGATGATGAGACCAAGGTACTCGATCTGTGTCTGTTCGAACTCGCATTTGTCGAGGCGAAGGTACAGCTTGTGTTCTCGAAGTCGTTGTAGCACCAGGCGCGTGATTCGACGATGCTCCGCGATGGTCTTGGTGTAGATGAGGATGTCGTCAATGTACACGCAGACCACGCCTTCCATGATGAGGTCGTGGAAGATGTCGTTCATCATCGTCTGAAAGGTCGCTGGGGAGTTCGTAAGGCCGAAGAACATGACCAGTGGTTCGAAAAGCCCGCGGTTTGTTCGAAATGCTGCCTTCCACTCGTCGCCTTCCTTGATGCGTACATTGTTGTAGCCCCATCGAACGTCGAGCTTCGTAAAGTACTTCGCTCCGCGCAGTTGGTTGATGAGGTCCGAAATGAGTGGCAAGGGGTACTTGTTCTTCACAGTGAACGAATTGAGCACTCGATAGTCTTGCACTGGTCGAAGCGAACCATCCTTCTTTTTGATGAAGAAGAAGGGCGAAGCCATGGGTGATTTCGAAGGTCGGATTCGTCCTGAGCTGAGGTTCTCCTCCAAGAACTTGTCGAGTTCGGCCTGTTCAGTGACTGAGAGCGGGTACACCTTGCACGACTTGCTTTCGGCATCCTTAACCAGTTCGATTGCGTGGTCCCAAGGTCGTCGATCGGGGAGGGCGTCGAAAGACGTCTTCGAAAATACATCTTCGAAGTCGTGGATGTGCTGAGGGGCCAGATCTCGGAAGGGTTTGACTTGCGAATTTTTGTGGAACGCTTCGGCAAGTCGTTGCGAGATATTCTGTGTGGCTCGAATGTCCTCCGTTTCACGAAACTGGACAACAAAGATGCGATCGCCTTCTTCGAACTCGTCTGTCGCTTCGTCGTCACCTTCGACATCGTCGTCGATCTCCGGCATGGGCCCTGTTCGACAGGCGTTGATGTGCGCCTCCTTCTTTCGCCGTTCGACCGTCTCTGCTTTGATTTCTGCGACACAGGTGTTGCACTTGGCCGGGCAGCGACTCATTTTTACTTCGTTTGTCTGCCAATCAATTTCGGGGTTGTGTTCGCGAAGCCATGTGTAGCCTAGAATGACTTCCTGCTTGCCCAAGTTCGTGACGGCGAACTGGGTGCGTTCCGAATGACCCTTGTATCGAAGGATGAGGTCGACAACTTGCGTAATTGACCCGTGTCCATTGAGTGTGCCATCGACATTGTACACGGGGATGGGGCGAACCAGCGCGCGCGTCGTAAGTCGTCGTCGCGCTACGAAATCGGTGTCGATGAAGAGCCCTGTAGCTCCGCAGTCGACAAGGCAGTCGGTCGAAAGGTTCTCACCCGTGTCCGTTGTTTGGAGGTCGACTCGTAGTTTGAGGGATTGTGCACTTGGCGTAGCGGCGACAATGTAACGCTTGGGCAAGTTGCGTTCCCATTTGGGCACCCTCCTTCGCGTCGAAGTAGTTGGAGAGGGGGCAGGGATAGTGGGTACGACTTCTGTAGTGGGTTCGATAGTGGTCGAAGTTTCGTTTATTGTTTCTACCTCTAAGTGTTCGAACCTATTTACAGATCGCAGCGGGGGCGTACTGTTCACCCGCTGCTGGTCGCAAAATCCTCCTCTTTCTCTTCTACTGCTTCGTCCTCCGGTTCCTGGCCAGGTTGCGCGTCAAGCATGGCGAAGATGTCTTGTGCGAACTCTGCGCGTTCCTCCGTCGTCATGAACCTCGTGTCGTAACGTTGAGGACACTCTCTTCGCAGGTGGCCTGTCTTACCACACCTGTAGCAGGTCGTGATGTTCGTCCGAGGTCTTCGAACTGCGTCGACGTCCATGGGAACCGGTGGGGGTAAGGCGGGGACCACGGGGGCTGGGATTGGAGCCGTCCTTTGCATGGTTGGGGCGGTGAACGTGGTCGAAGTACGAAACATCAAATTGTTAGTTCGAACCGGTGCGGGGTTCGAACGGGTCGAAGGCTTCGTACTGAGAAACGCTTCATTTGTGAGACGGTTCTCATCGCACTTGATGGCGGCCCTGTACCATTCTTCGGGTTGGTCATCTCCCGGTCGACCTGTCGTCATCGTCGCAATGGCGGACTGAATGTCGGGGTTCAGCCCCTTTCGATATTTGACGACAAGGGTGAGTCCCTCCTTGTATCCCGACTTGTCGACGAGGTCGCGGAATTCGTCCGTGTAGTCGTCGACCGTTCTCGACCCTTGGTGATACGCACTGGTTTCGAGGCGTGTGATGGCGGCCTGTGCTTCGCTTTGGACGAAGAAGTTGGTGGCGAAGTCCTCCCGGAACTCGACCCATGTTAGGTACTTCGGACGACCTTCGCGTGTCTCAAATCGAAGTGCGCGATCGGTGAATAAGTAGGCGTGTCCCTTCTTCATGAACGTGTACGCCCATCGTACTTGCGTAACCTCGTTTGCGAATTGATGTGGTACAAGGTTTATGTACAGTTCGCATGCATTGATAAATGCACGCCCTCGCTCGCGGTTGCCGTCGAAATCGTCGGGGAGTGATGGTCGAAGTGACGAGGGTCGCGGCGGAGGCGCAGCGGGTGCGGGGCGTGCTACTGCTGCGGGTGGTGGTGTTACAGGGGCGGGGGCCATTTGTGGTACAATTATTTCCAGCAGTCGATCGAACTTCTCGGCCAGGAGGCGTAGTTGTTCGGACTGGGTGTCGAACCTCTGTTGAAGGTTCGCAAGGTCGTTTTCGATTTGGTCCGATCGATTCGTATCCATCTCGGGGCGTACCAGTGCTTCGACTTCGAGTAGGCTCGACGTGGAGGAAGGGGATTCGCGTGCTGTGTTAGTGGATTCGGAGTCAGAGCCTTCCGTCAAGGGTGCTATGAATCCCGCTATTTTGGGCGAAGTGAATCCCGGTCCTGTGGGGGAGACTATTCTACTGTAAGGGCAACCCTAGGTCGGCGAAGTCGAAAGGGTCGAACTGAGCGAGGTCGAAGTCGAACGTCGAACTTACGATCTGCGAAGGTCGAACTTCGAAGTGCGAACTAGAGGGGATCCAAAGTAAATATATTAATAACTTAGGATACAAGTCCGATCTCCTTACCTAGAGGGGATCCAAAGAGAATAGTCTAAGGATCCCCATCTAGCCTCGGAGTCTATATACTCTATACTACAATGGGAGTGGTACGCTATTGTTACTACGTGGCACAGGGTGTACAAATGGTGGTATACATCGCTTAGAGGTCGCGTGTCAAGTCCGCGCGCGCGTCGAAGTGCGCGTGTCGAAGTTCGAAGCGCGCGTGTCGAAGTTCGACGTCGAAGTCGAAGTTCGAAGTTCGACGTCGAAGTCGAAGTTCGAAGTTCGACGTTGGCCTTCGAAATGGGGTTCCCCTTACATTTACATTCTCAAGTTTTATCTGTTCTCTAACTTGTAACTTTATCATTTCCTCTTGATCTCTTGCCTCTCGAAGCTCTTGTTCAAAGCATTCGATACCCTTAGCTAGTGTGTGTAGATATCCACCCCTTGTATCTATTTCATGTTTGAAATCTTCGAAGTCGAGAGGATCGTCTATACCAGAGTATGGGTTCTCGAATCCTTCGAGACCTTGCGGTTCCATCACATCATCTTCAGGATTATGGTATACTTCGTCTCCCTCTTGAAAATCTCGTCTCGAAAGTCCGTCTGGTCCAAAGGTTTTACCAGGGACATGTTTCAAGGTGAAATGGTACATCAGGATATCATCTATCCATCTATTAATCGTTGCATTGGGCCCGAGACTGGGGTTACTCAACATCCCCTTGATATATTTAGCATCTGTCTCGACCACTAATTTTCTACATCCGAGAAGCCACCATTTACAGGCGTCGAGAACCCTCATTAATCCGAAGAGTTCTCTCTTGGGTTGTGAAAACCTAGCCTCTCTCTCATTCAAGATGATGGATCCGAATCTCGCGAAGCGTTTAAGTGGAGGTGAACCCACTCCCTCTTGATATATATAGAATCCTATAGCTTTCCAAGATGTATCTACAGCTAAAACCACCGGAGTAGGTAGTGAATAGTCTATAGGCATCAAAGCAGGACTCGCTTTTAATAATCTCAAGAGTTCCTTCTGAGAATCTTCTTGTTCTTGACCCCACTCCCAAGGTACACCGTCTCGAGTCAACTTTTGTAAAGGTTGTGCAACCTTCGCGAAATCTTTAATAAAACTTCGGCAGACTCCAACAGTACCAAGGTAAGCTCGGACATTACTCTTGTCCTTGCAAGGTCCCCATCTCTCGATAACTCCTACTCTATCTGGGTCAGGTATACGACCTTCATAAGTACATATATGTCCCACAACTGTAATTTGAGGAGCACACAACACGGATTTGTATCCCGAGAAAGTGCCTCCTGCATATTTCATTCTCTGTAATACTCTATTCACATTCTGGAGATGTTCCCATACAAATCTACGAACTCCAGGGTTCTCAGGGAGTGTTTCATAAGTCCCATCTGGTAATTCATATCTTGTGGGAGGTCCTCGAACACCTACATCGTCGATATAAGGTATAGTTACATGAGGAATCTCTTCTTGAAGGAT
The DNA here is from genome assembly GCA_037014335.1 of Collybia sordida. Lineage (NCBI taxonomy): Eukaryota > Fungi > Basidiomycota > Agaricomycetes > Agaricales > Clitocybaceae > Collybia > Collybia sordida. The sequence goes on along the minus strand of JAYKXK010000009.1, from coordinate 320,974 downwards.
ATAAGTAACATCATCATGGAATATTGGGACTGAATTCGTCCATCCCATAGGTAATGTCACTAATCTCAATGCGCCAAAAGGACTCTGGAAGGTTGTATAGTCTCTCGACGACTCGGCAAGGGGCCTTTCATCATAACCCACATATAGATCAAACATTCCCCCACAGGCTCGGCCTGCAAAGTGCTCTGCAATTTCTTCAGTAGCTGGAGGAAGTCCTGAATGTGCGATTGTCACTCTGTTCAATGGCTCGAGACTATGTACAATCCTTAATTTCTTGCCATCTTTCTTAACTACACAAAACCATCTCGAGCGATAAGACGAGTTGGATCGTTCATAAACTCCGGCCTCGATCTTTGTCTTGATGATTTTACACACCTCCTCGAATATTCCTGGAGGAATTTTCATGTTTTTCTCGGTCCATGGTGTATGTGGTACAACAGGCATCTCAACAGGAGGGAAGTATTCTGGTTTGAAAGTTCCTCTCTCACTGTCATCCCATGCGAATGCCTCATTCTGTAAGCACATTAAATGATGTCCTATATCCATCTCTTCTCGAGTCAAGAAGTCCGGACCATGTACTTCTTCAAATGCTTTCTTCCTTTCGAGAGAGTACCTTCCAGTTGGCACGAACTCTGGTGGGTTCGGCGTTAGTTCTGGCAAAGTCTCGAGAGGGTCCCCAGTAATGTTTCTTATAATCCGAAACTTCTCAGGGAGCTCAGTAAACGTTGGTTTCACTTTCAGATGCACTGGCTTGTACTTCTTTCCTGCAAAGACTTCTCGAGTGTTTTCTTTTTCTTGAGAGACATTCTTCATTTCTGTCTGAAGCTGTCTTAGAATCATCTTTGCATCAGGTAACTCCTGTACTTTCTTTCTATGCATTTTGTTCGAGAGACTCGATCTTTCCTCAGAGTTATTTATAGTTTCTCTCGAGATCCCTTGAAAGGTCTGTCGGAGATATATCTCTAAGGAAGTCTTCTCCCTTTCGGTAATCTTGTCTATATCGTTCTCGAGAGATCCTTGTAGATACAAGTCTCTTATTTCATCTCTCTCGAACTCGTTCTCACTCTTTGGTAGACTATATTTCTCTATAAATAGCTCACCATCTTTCTCGACTACTTGTAGTGCGATTTCTCCTTGATCTGGGATCAAATCCTCGAATCGCGAAAACCCTTAGCAAGTTTCTTCAAGATCTTAAGGACTGACCCTCGAGCAAAAGTAGGCATTGTACACCTCCTTCCTGAGCTCGGATCTGTGATAGTAATGGTCTGTCCACCGTCTCGATCATTCTTTATTAGACTCTCTGTGATGGCATCAAAGGGTCTGCCGAGAAGCACTTTGTATGCAGGGGCCGTCATAATATGGACTTGTAGATAGACAGTAATCTCGTCAAATAAGAATGGTACATTCCTCGCGAGACCGAGAGTCTTCTCTACTTGTTTATTAGCACTTTGCATATGGACCTTTATGTCAGGGTCCCAAGGTACTCCAAGTTCTTCAGCTACATCCTTCGCCATCGAGACAATTTGAGAACCGCCATCGAGAACACATTCTTCTTGTCCTTCCCCATTTATCAAGGGATAGATCGTTCTCAAGGATTGTGACTCTCGAGCCGCAATAACCACCGGTTTAGGATCCTCTCCAGGTGCTAGTCCATCGTAATACTGGACTACAGGGTCTTGACAAATTATAGAACCCTTTGGAATGGTCCCAGCTTTCCGTTCCGAGATGAAAAATGAAGCTGAGGGTAAGTCAGAGGCATATAATACCTCGAGATCCTCATTTTCTTCTCCCAATTCAGAGGTAATCGCTAAATCACTCAAATTCACTTTTCTCGACGGTGTGCCATCATTGGCAACTTTCTTTCTAGTTACGAGATTCTTAAGTCCTTCTCGAAAATCTTTCGAGACTATCATCAAATCTTCAGTCGAGAGACTTAACGGTGTTTTCAGTGCCTTAGCTACAATGTCCTGAACCTTGTCTTGATCCTCGATCGGGGCTTTATTTTTATAAGCTGGCCCTGACTTCCGTTCCGTGATGGGAATCATCTCAGTTCGAGAGGGTCGGGACGTCATAGGTCTCGAGACCGTAGCAAGTGGCCTTACTTCACTGAAAGGTAAGTCCTCCATCTCGTTTTCTTCTTCAGGAGTAACTATAGCTACTCTTTTCTTTGCTTTGGGTGGAGGAGGAGTTTCTTCCTCATCTCCATCACTCTCGATATCATATTCCGTATCTAATCTATTTTTAGGTGTTTTCTTCGAGTTCTCCGGCTGCTTATTTACTAGGGTCCTGGAAGAGGGACCACTAGAACTCAGTCCTGCCTTCCTCGAACTTCGTGAAAATCCTTCTCGACATGTTGTTGTCCACTCCTTGTTGCAGCATATTGCTCTCGGTTTGCTAACCTTGCTACAAGTGCGTCCAATAACTTGTCTTCACTATTCTCGTTCTCTCGAGACCTATCATCACGTTGGGGTTGATTCCAACTGGGCTCGTGATAATATTGTTGCCTTCGAGAAGGCTCTCGAGGCGTCTCTATATATTTCTCATGTTGTAACTGTTCCACTTGTCTTCTGAGTCTATCAATAATAGTGTCTCGAGAGTCTTGAACAGCGTTAGAATAGGTGGAGTACATCCTCTGATCTCTCGGAGGTAAAGTATACATCCCACCCTCGTCTTCTTCCTCTGGTCCAAGGTACATCTGTGCAGCACTATTTTTCTTATTCCATTGAGCCTCGACTCGATCCATTATAGGTGCTTCTCGAGGAGACGATGGAATCCATGACCCATCAAACATTCTCAACTTTCCATCATGTTCCATTATCTTTCCTTGGTCGAGATGCAGCTTCCTCTGAGGACATCTCGGAACTATGTGTCCTGACTCATGACAATAGAAACACCTATCGTCTCTCGTGTCTCGAATGCGTCCAAACGATCCAGAAGGCTCTTGACCCATAGGTAAGCCTGTCTGCATAGGCATAGCATTCTGTGTAAAGCTAACACCTTGTTGCATCGCACTCTTGAACATCATAGTATTCTGATGTAGAGCTTGCTTTATCTCAGACATTCCTTCATTCATACTCTTGTGGGTGACTTCAACTCGATCCTGAAGTCCGGCCACTACTTGTTTAATCTCATCCACTTCTTCTTTAATTTTTCTAGTCTCTCTACTAATTGAGGAAGGTTGTGATGATCCAAAACTTGGGACCGAGAAGAAGGTACTTCCTGCACTCTCGGCGAGAAGCTCTGCAGCTTCCATCACATCCTTGAGTTTATAAGGATCCTCAGCTCTGTAGTCCGGATCGGCAACCCTTCCAGCTTGAATACTACTGAGTCTCGTTGAGATTTCCATTTGGTATCGTTCGTCGAGACAGTTCATAAACATGTTCACTAACTCTCGATTGGATATAATCGATGATTTCTCGACAAGTTTCTTACTCTCGGCGTTGAATTTCCTCTTGAGCGACTTAACTTCCGCGACGTCGTTCATAGTGAGTCCTCTATGCATAGCACAGACTTCTTTCAACGCTCTGAGTGATCCACTTATAAGGCTGGAAGCAGCAGGGTAACTCGAGATGATCTCTTTCTTCCACTCTTCCCAAGTTCCTTTCTCGAAATGCTCCATTCCTTGCCATTCTCTCTCGGTCTGGGAGTCTGTATATCTCCCAGCATAATCTTTCTTTTCCTTTACGTCTTGTATCTGACAAGTTTTAAACAGATCCTCGACCAACTTAAAGAATCTGATTAATTCTTCAGGTTTCTCGGGATCGAACTTAGGCGCGTCTCTCGACGAGTTCGCCGGCATTCTAGGGGTAGCCATCTGTGTAGTTGGCTGGTTCTGAGTTGCTGCTGAGTTCGACGACAGTGTTGCAACTAAACGGGGTATTCTCGAAACAATAGCAGAAGACGAAGATCTCGTCGAGGGCTCTCCAAGACTAGGAGGTGGATTAAATACTGTTGTAGTTCGGTCCTCTGAAGTTCCAAAGGCTACTGTATTGGTTCTCTTTCGTCTAGTAGGCTCAAGTGGAGGTATAAGTCCAGCTGCTTGAGAGTTTCTCGAAGTTCTCGGAATCGTTCCTTTGTCTCTACTGCTTGTCCCTTGAGAAGGAACTGTCTTAGACAGATTGACTTAGAAACTTTCTTTTGTTTTTGGTGTTCTCGAAGATCCAAACGAATCGTCTCGAGAGTAGAAATCAATAAAGTTGATCTCCTTTTAATCAGTTGGAAGACCCTCGCGGTGGGCTCCAGATGAAATGGTAGAACTGGGTTTGTATAGAGATGTAATAGTACACTTAATAGTATACCAACAAAACCACACTCTCCGAGAGACTACACAGGTTAAGTTCGAGGGCCTTGATACTTAGAAGTATCTCCAATCAAGTTAGAAGAAGTCGAGAATCGAATTCTTATCTCAAAACCAACTCTTTCAGTGCTCGAGAACGGTGTTAACCGAATTTTATAATTTTATGGGGTGGTGTCTAGTTCGTATAATACGCTCTCGACGGGTATCTCGAAAGTCAAATGACTTCACTAAGGTTCTTCAAGCGTCTCGACAAGGTCTTAACACTTTCAGACTAAAGGTAACAAGTATCCTTGGGTTGTAACCAAGCAATACAAGCTCTACGACGATCTCGCACTTCTCGAGAGGTAGCTCTCAGACTCGAAAGATCCAGCAATAAAACAATATATCAAGTCCCTCCAAAGTCAAGATGACCTCAAGGCTAAAGTGATATGTGCTAAAAATCTCGCACTTCTCGAGAGGTAGCTCCCAGACTCAAAAGACTAACAATTTCAATATACCAAGTCCCTTCAAAGTCGAGACGACCTTAAGGCTCAAATGATATGTGTGCAATCAAATATATTCTCTCTCGAAGTCACCAACTATGTTAAACGCGCTACGTCACTCGTCTCGAAAGCCTGTTTGGCTCTGTTGTCAAGTGGGCGATATACAGGGAACTGGTTTCTTGCTCTACAAAACGGAATCTAGTACGGTTAAATAAGGAATGTGTGTCTCGATAATCATATGATAAAATAGAATCAGTCCTTGGCAAATGAGTAAGAAAGAACGTGATAGGAATAGGGTATAGGGTATGTTTGGTCAGCCTATGTCGTGATTGGCCTTTCTAATGTTTTGGGGTCCTTTCGAGAGGATGCCCATTGCCCTGGTCAAGATCCAGACTTTTAGAGAAAGTTCTCTTTTTACTTCTCGCTAAGCGTGATCGTCATCCAAATCGGGTCTCGATCATTAGGAGTACCTCTCTACTCGATCGTTAACGAACGTTCGTCTCGAAAAGGTAACTCCGCTCTCCGAAGAACCGATTCCGTTCCGAGAGGGTTGTACCTCCGTTCCGAACATCGGGCTCGTGTCTCGAGAGTTTCTAACTCATGTCTCGACAAGCGTTACTCGTGTTGTTTGCCATCTCCTCGTGTCTGAACGCGTTCCCTAACGTACACATAATGGGGACGAGTCTTGCTAAGCTCGCCTCTTTCTTAATACACCGTATGTAGTTCTCTCGAGACTTAGTAGTATAGTTGATACTCCGTCTCGAGACGTGTTTTTAATATCAATCACTTATTACGTCGCGCGCATGTAAAACCACTCGGTCCTTCAGGTAGATTCATACTGATAATCAGCCCTGAGGTACTCTGATCTTCTGGCTGTGACAACTAAGTCTCTCGATACGATTATCGGACAGGTGTCTCGTCCATAATCCCCAATTATCCTCTCTATATGCTTTCGTATCGAGACGTTTATGCGTCTCGAAAGCAAAATTCGAGCGTAAACGGCTCTCGGCCGTATCAGCGCGTCAATTTCGGCTGCGCCACAGGCAGTGGTTACCCACTTAATGATATGCTTAAGAACCCCTTGGTATAGCTGGTGGAGGATGTCGGGTGTGATTGAGCGATAGGGGTGGGCATAGGGCAGGTTTTTCCAAAAGGGATTGACGATCGACTTGACATTTAAATCTTTACATGTCTGGCGATAGGCGAGATCATCGATATCGTTGTCCATGGCATGAAGGGCCTCCATGATTGGACGTAGGGGCCGAAAGTTTTTCTCGGATGTGCTAAGATCCCCCATCTCACGGAATTTTGCAGGGCAGCTAGGGCATCGACCACGAAAACAACATGTTACTAGGCACTGCTCGGGATAATCTCCAATAAAGGAGGCGTATAATGGATGACAATGTCGCACAGCGCCATCTCCGCTTGCCAATGGGATCCCTACCCGGCCGGGAATCTGGAGGGGGGCAAGGATTTTTGTCATGCACGCATGGTAGAGGTTGATAATGCACCGCCGTCGTGAGGCAATACATGAAATGTGCTCGAGGCGTGATGTTGGTAGATAGCCAAGAAGAACATACGCTCGCTTTGATGGTTTACGACGTATCTCTTTAGGTATATTTCCAATTGTCATATATAACGGATAGGCACCTTTGTTTCGGAACGAGGTGAGATGCGTTTTGTCGGAGGAAAGGATTATTGGGATTACTGTTGCTCCTCTTTGGCCATCACGATCAAGACATTCCTAGAAGAATTGAGTACGCGATTAAATTTTGTTATTGGTTAAACATACCTGAGTAGCCCACCACCATTCACCGGTATGCATGTCATGGTACATGCGTACATCTTCGCTATTGTCCACATAATGCCGCTCGGGTGCGTATACGAGATATGGGGCAAACTCTGGCTCGCTATAAAGAGCCTCGATACAGTCCATGATGTTGTGTAGGTAGAGTTCGAAGATTTCGCCACCCAATTCGAGACTATGCCGTTGGAAGGAAGGGCGTCCAGGAAGTTTATTGATAATCTTATTTAATTCGGCTGAATTTTTGTACGAGATTCCCAATGCATCGACAACCTGTGTAATGGTATTAGATTAGTTGGTGTAAGGGTTCCAACAATGAAATGCAACATACCCCGTCAATACTGAGTAATTCTGAAAATGCAGTCGATCCTGGCCCTCGGAGTTTTGCCCAGCGCGCAATCTCCCAGTCCATCCGAGTAAGGAACGGCGCATAAGGATTTTCTTCACTGTTAAACAGTTGTCCATAATCAATGTGCTTGGATCCAAGGGGAGCCGTCGAGGGAAGACATGCACCAGCAGGATATTTGCCGGCCTCTGGTCCATAGTTAACTACAAAAGGGCGTTGGCGTAGACGATGCTCAGCATCGCAGCGGCTATCTTGCATGCTTTGGTCTGTATGAGCAACAGTTTCTTCCTCTTCGTCGTCATCGTCGTCGGGGGTGTCGGGACGTTCCAATTCTTGTATGGTTTCCAACCATGCATTTTCAACATCCTCATCATAGTCACATTCCTCTTCCCACTCGTGCACCGACTCCGAAGTATCGTCATGTTCAGAGCGTGGAGTGTCCATGTTGAAGTCGAAATTGGCATCGCCAAGGTTCGCATAGTCACCAAAAAAATCACCGTTTGAATCAATGGTAAGTGAAGTGGGTCCAGCGCTGAAGTCGGTTGGGGTTGGGGAGGTATCTCTATGTGTATCTGAAAAGATTTCGGATTCCATTCTATCCAAGTAGTCTTTACATTTGGGGTTCCCACTCTTTTGGAGATGTAATCCATGAAACCGAAGGGAAGTGGCTTTTCCGCATGCTTCGCAAGTAAAATTCATAGTAAATTGTGTATGGAATAACATAAGTCTTCGGAACATCATTAGGATGTGAATTTGTGAAAGGTTTGATGGAGTGGCCGGACCTTCATTTTACCACAGCCCCTTGCCGCACACCATCACATTATACAAATTAATTAATCCACCCCAACTTCTTTCCTCACCCTGCACACAACCGCTAATGTCCCAACGACAACAAGGTAACCGGACTCCGGCCCAAAAGGCGGCTGACACGCGAGCATTTAATAAACTTCAAGATTCATTGAAAGAAAAACGAATACAAGACGAGGTTGGGGCGACGGGTAAATATCAACAATAAAAAGTTTGGGAGCGAAAGTACTTACCCTTCAATCTTCAATAGGTGGGCGTGCTACGAAGATATTGGCTTTGAAGAAAGCAGGTATTCAGCATCAATAAACATAAGTATAACATAGCATTAGGACTTACCAGAAATGGCTCAGTCTGGCTTGAAGGCCAAAAGAGACAAGCAAGTGGAGGCTCCACCTCGACAAAAACAAAACGGACTAGGGATACTGCCAGTGATGGTGAAGAAAACCAAGGAAAGGTGCAAACGAACAAGAAGCAGCGTAACACAGTGGCAGAAGATCTTCACAATGACTTCATGGATGCCAATGATCCCATGGGTGACGATGGTCCCATGGGCGACGATGATCCAATGGGCAGTGATGATCCAATGGGCGGCGATGAACCCCTGGCCGATGGTGATCCCGTGGGTAATGGTGATCCTGTGGGTGACAGTGACCCCATGGGCGACGACGTTATGACTGAGGAGTTAGAATATGCTCCGTTGAGAGCCAAAAAGACAACTGCTCCAGAACAAGGTCAGTGTCACAATATTCAAGAAGCACCATATATACTTACAGTTATCCAGAATCATATCGGTTTGCTCCCGAAACAATTCCCTTGGATAAGGTCGTCCACCGTGATTTAAAAGCCATGCAGCTTGCAAAGAAACCGCCAGCAATCAACGGGTCGCAGAAGAGCAGACAAGACCGTAATGGGACCCCCGCGGGAATGCCAGGCTTAGGATCAAGGCAGAAGAAAGGCACCACCCAGCAGAAAACATTGGTGGGGCCACAGCCGCAGCCCACTGTAAAAGCCAGGTCAGCTAAACATCATAATGAATATAACAAACCGGTAGCCCAGGTTGAGCAAAACAACTTTGAGGACCAGGATAGTGAGGGGGTCGTTGAACAGCTCTCTGAGGATGGAGAAGAAATGATGGGTGGTGGAGGGGGACGAGACGAAAGCGAATACGACGAAGAGGACGAAGACGATAATATAGAAACCGATATTACCGTGAGTGATTCTAAATGATGCACGCTGCCACCACGCGCTGACGAGTCATATCATCAAAGCGTCCCAAATGGGGTGATGTTGTCCCACGTGTTTCCAAAGGCAGTGCCAGTTCAGGATCCCGGTATCCAAACAAAGGCTTATCTTCTCATGACTCCCGTTGTAGTCCGGTCTCACGCGAGCCTGATTTCGATTTGGACCTTTCCACCACAGAGTTCCTCGAGACTGGATGTGGTTCAGAGGTGAGCTTTCACCCTTCCCAAACAGGTGGCCCGACGTCTTCCGGTTCAGAGGACGAAGTTGAGGAATCTCGTTCCACCCAACCCCACAAGAGCAGAGGTAGGGACAATAAACAATCCAAAGGGCAGGGAGTTGCCATCAAGAATAATGCCGGCACTCAGGCAGCCTGGGATGGCGGCGCCCAAACGCCACCCTTATCACAGCCCCGGACCTGGGGGAAGAACAAGGCCCCTGCGATAGTCGGCACCCACAAGCGCAATCTTTCAGAACCCAACATCCCAATCCCTCCCTTCACCCAACCACAACGGGAGACTACGGTATGTAACACCTGGTTTTTCAAAATTCGTACTAATTTAGGATATGACGCCAAGGTCAAGAAGTCCAAGCCACCCGGGAAATATCAACTTGCACGCGGACGCGAGGTGAGAATCCTTAATTTTATCTTGTTTTATCTTTGACGACTACTCATAAATTTTCTGTTAGATCCCAACATGGTCAGAAACTAACGAGGACACAAAGGTACGCTATTATATTAGTTTCAACAATTTTGGAATTGACATTGTTCAGATTGCACCAATGAAACCGGCTCGACACAGCGTTGAGACATCCAGGGCCTCATTGCCAATCGGACCCCGCGAGGAGAACCATTGGGACCCTGTCACACACCTCGTTTACGAAACAGGCTCGACGAATGCACTCGCCATCAAGCCCCAATCCATCATTATCCAAAGTATCATCCACGACGGCATCAAAGCCATCCAGGGCCTCGCACTGTGGTCAAACATGCTCCCTAACGCCGGAGAGCTCCACAAAATGATTGTGGCTTGCCTTCGCCAGGTTACCGAAAACGCAAACCAGCCGGAAATCCTGGACCGCCTCTTAAATGATAAAACATATCGAAAAGACCTTGGATCAGTGGTACGTACCCCCCTAATTAATTTGATCTTTTTGCACACTCATACTCGCGGCCCTACAGCTACAAAAGCGTCTTGGTGGAACCCGAACTCACATCCACAACTTCACGCTCAGCAAAATCGAAGGTTTCTACAACCTCAAGGCAAAACACAACTGTGAACAGAGGGTGAATGACCTTCTCCGGGACAACGCATTCATATATGCCCTCAAGGTAAGTTGTATTAGTTGCTATTCAGTTTATATTAAGATTTTCGACCCAGGCCAACGGATCTCCAAACGGGGCGTCCCCTTATTTCCATCCGGCCATTATCGCGACCATTCGCGAAATACATACAATGTTTGGCATTCCACATATGAGAAAATATAAGAGTAGTATCATCGACGGATCGGATCGTTTCAGAGAGCCTGAAATTCCCATCCCAATGCTCGCTTTCACAACTACAATGGTATATTCCCTTCCTAGTTTAATTATTCAGATCCCTTATATTTTTCAGCTTCGAGCCGCGCTACTTCATTGGAAGAACAGCAAATTCACAAAATCCAAATTCAACATCGACGAACACGTCAGCTCATATAACTGGCATGTCAAGTTTCTCTCCGAATTCAAAGAAGCACCAGGAACACTCCTCAAGTTTCACCGAATGATGACGAATTTGCATGCCGCTGCAGTGTAAGTACTCTTAAGTTGTCTTCCTGGTTCTTTAAACTGAATATTTCTCGTCACGAAGTACTGATTTAGAAGGTTCAAATACCACATTGTTAAACAGTATACAAATCCTTGACCTCGCGGCGATGGAGGAATAATTTTAATATCCTTACAAATATTTACTTTGATACTAGCCCCCTTGAAGCATTCTACCTACATTACTTTTTGTTAGCTTTAGATCCTAAAATATTAATGTGATTTTTCATTATTCCACAAAAAATGCTTGTGATATTAAATATTCTCGTTGACCATGGTGATTTTTCACAAGACTTGGTGTGATATAGTTGGAAATTCTTGTCAGATTCTTTGATTTATTATTACATATTGCAACATTCCAGAAGAAATTCTGATATGGAGAAAAGGGAGGTAGCTATAGCCAATATATTCAACATTACCAACATATCCAACATTCCTCAACAAACTGTAACGTTTACTGACAAAGTCGAACATTTCCCACAAATCTCAAACATAGTTTAAAAAGGTTGAATATTTTGCAACATTCCCACACCCTATTTTTCCTGATGCCTTGGGCTAGTAAGATAATTGGAAAAATACTCTAAATTTTATCCACACATCCACCCAGGAAAATGCGGGAATATATTGGAGATGGAATTTTGAATTATATCATCAAGTATATTTAGCATCTCTGTCACCCTCAAGGCCAAGAATAAACACCAAAGTGATTTAAAATCTCTTTCACATTTTGTTCTGGCTCCTTCCAGCGAACTATGATTAATTCTTTTAGCCGAATAAAAATCAAATTTTTTCACGGATTAAATTTAAGATCTATTCCCCACGTGGAATTTAAATTTATGCAACGAGAAAAGTATCATCCCACTCAAATGGCAACCAATCAATTTGAGTCCCAGACAAGCAAGAGCGAACAAACTACAGTCACCGCCCAATCGTTAAAATTTAGTGATCGAGAGGAACAAACTTTTTAGTATATTTTTTGGCTTCCATATCGCCATAATACTTCGGAGAGGGTAATCTTAATAATAGGTATAGCCAAGGAAAGACTACTCCTACGATTTCTGGAGGTGCTTGAAGTTCTGGTCTCGACATGATCGATGTGAATGAGCGCAAGTAGACAGAAATTGCTTAGTGTAATGCCAGTGTTATTTGATTAGATTTACCCAAGATCGTTATGAAAGTCTTTTCGTAGTAGATAGGTGGGAGCTCGGGTGCGCTTGTATTGGATGATATCCATGGGCTGCTTGGGGAGATTTTGCAACATTGACATTGATGTCGTTACCTAAATTTGACTAAGCTGCTCATTCCCGCGATCCATAACGTCCAACGCGTCGTTAATCGAGCACTCATTTGCATTTTCTCTGGCCTTTCCCACAAAACCCCAGAAAATGTCTTCGTCCACGACCACACAAAGCCCGAAGTTAATGTACTTGGATTTAGGACATGGAAAGTTAGGATTGGATGAAAATGATATTGTGGTGGATGGATTTCGGAACGTTCGAAATGGGTGGGTGGATAATCAAGCCCATCTTAGGTCGTTCAATCTTCTATGGGTCGTATGGTGAGTTACTCATTTCTGGACTTACTCGGCCTGATGTATAGGTATAGCGATGGGCCACACTCGTCACCTTCAGACAGCGAAATACACTTTTGTATACGAGGTCTTGACGGGTCGCACATTGGCGTTGAAACGATTCATGTGAAGTTGAATGGTGAAACGGCTTGGTGGCCAACCGGAAGGGGAAGCTCGAAACCGTATAATTTGGCAGGGGCGACGGTCTTGGATTACTGAATATGGTGTGTAAGATAATTGTTCCCCATCGACATGATTGAATGTAACTGCCTTGCCTAGGACCTTCCTGGCGTTTAATGTACGGGTATATAGAACTTTGGGATGTATCTTGTTTGTATTGTGATTTTGGAGATGCCGGTGGAATATGCAGTGGGATAGATCATATTTGTATTATATTCTCGGTAACGAGTGTTTCTTTTAGGCGAAACGTCCATACTACCTTCGTATATAAAATCGTTAATTATACCCACACTTCTGCTGTAATTGCTCATGATATTTTCTTTTGCTATGATGAACAAACTGTATCAAGGAAACATATAGTCTCGCCATGTGCGTATCCGGGCCGGGTCAAGGTATAGGCCCTTGCCCATGGGCTATGGGGAGAGAATTCAGGGCCCCATGGTTTTGTCCCATCTTAAGAACAGTCCTGCATTGTAAGGGCAACTCCGGCGGAGTGCGCGCGAACTAAGTAGAGCGAGACGACGCTGAGGAGGGGATCCTAAGCACAATTGTATTAAGTGTACAGTATGTAACTACGTACCTGAGGAGGGGATCCTAAGAGAATACTCTGAGGAGCCTCCATCAGGGGGGGTGTGCTATATACCTAGTACTACATTAAATACACGTTCCCGGTGCGGTACGACGACACGCGTTGGGCTCGCGAAGGTCACGTGACCGTGCCCTTGATAGCCCGAACAAGTGCGAAGTCCGGCGGCGAACTGCGCGCGAAGTAGGGAGTGGGGGCGCGTGCGGGCGTAGGTAATGAGCGTGCGATGTAGCGAATGTAATTGAGCGGGCGCGAAGTAAGCAAGGGGACTGTATCGTAAGTCGGCGGGATGGCTGAGTCGTAGGTCGGCGAGGTAAGAGTCGCGAAGTAAGAATCGCGAAGTAAGGAGCGGCGAAGTAAGGGAGAAATGGAGTTCCCCTTACATGCATGCCGTCAATTGAAAAGTTAGTAGTCCATGAACTATACAAATTGGTTGGTTGAGTGCACGATATATATCAGCTGCTTGAAGCTATTCCTTTCGTCTTTTACCCTCGAGTTATCTGTTGTCCCCTGCATCTCTCCCAATTTGGCCGCTAACCGGGTAACCGGGTAAGGAAGACTAATGACTGTTTGAACATTGCGAGATCTATTATTGTAAAAAAGTAAGGATAAGGTCTCGGCGATGATTATAACCCTCTCACAATCTTATCACTAGAAAAATGACTAATGCCAATGGTTCGACTAATATACAAAGGTTGTCAACTAAACACTTCGGTAAATGATTCGATTTGCCTGGTGGCGTCGCAGGGAGAGATCAAGGTTGGGGCCCATGGGTGTGATTTCCACCCGGGGTACGCGGGTGCCTGAAGCCAGCAGGCGAGTTGTGTATGTCCGGATGTGGATTTTGGGGAGGGAGAAAAAATCTTCGGGGGCGGAGGGCTGTTGGTTTGGGTACATGTTGGGTGTGTTGCTGGTGAGGGATGCAGGTGTGGGGGCACAAGAGACACTAATGACATGCTCGAGCCCAGGTAAGCATATAGAGTCGACGACTTCGCCGTTGAAGAAATCCATCAGCATGGATTTGACTTGGATGTAACGTGGGTGGGTGTCAAAGAGGTCAGACGCGAAATGCATCATTGGTTTGTGTCCGGGTGTGGATTTGGGTGTCTTTTCGGACGGATAGTAAGAGCTAGGGTGGTTTAAATACAATCGAGAGACATACTTTGAAATCGTCCATCCCTTTCCAGCTATCTACACCGACTTCCATCATATCCAACACCTGGCCATCGAACATCCGCACGAAAGTCAAACCGTGAGGTCGTTTTTTTGTTGTCTGTTCTATAACGAACAGAGATGCATCATTTTTTGCCGCCCAAAATTCCAGAGACGCTATCGATGTCGACGCTGAATCAAACGGATGGATTGGATTCTTCTTCGAGAATGATATCGCATTAGGTCGTTCAAGAGCCATCTAAAAATTCTCAGTATTATTTCTAGATTAAGGTATACCAACTAGCATACCAGTTCGCGCATGACAGCATTGAGGGTTTCCCCTGTGTGGGTTCACTTGATGATATGAACGAGAAAACGTGCCCATCTGCTGAGCCACCTAAAAAGGTCCCTAAACCTGATGCAGCAGTCGCCGTAATTGATTTTTGGGCTGCCTGGTGACACCCTCCGACGCCGGAGCCGAGTGTCCAAGTTGTGGTGGCTTTATGAGTTTCGACATTCCCTGCTCTGTATTAAATAGCTTCCTGAGATTAAATCATTTGGACGCACAATGTTTTACTGTGCAATCCGCAGAAGACGTGACTAATAATTCACTATCCGGACTCCAAGTGCACGCCATCTAAAATATACGGTAAAATAAATGTTCTGAAGGAGAATAAACGGGAATGCACTATGCTTCCTTTGTGTCCATCCTCGGTGAATTCTCCTAGGGTATCGCCTGTCTTTCCGTCATATAAAGCAATCTTTCTATCTGAACCAACACTGGAGAAATGATCTCCGGTCGGGGCATATCGTACATCCTAAACGAACTTTGTGTGCGTTTTGATCGACTTAAACTACGGGGTACCGTTAAATCTTGCCATGAATATCACTCATTTAATGTCCGTACTCGATCGTATTTGAACGGTACGCCTATATAATACATCATGAGAATAATCCCAATTTGAAATGACTGGGCACACGAACCCTGGTGAAATACGATAGAACCATCATAAGAAGCCGTTGCGGCCCTGTATGGACGTTGGTGACGGATGGAGACCGAGTTGATAGCCTGCAAATTAATTGCTACACAGATGAGACGAATGGAAAGATACTGAGTATTACCTTCGAGTGCCCGCTAATCTCGCCAGTAGAGGAACCGCTATCCATCATGAAAGCATGGCCGAACCTATGGGACACGTAAACATGCGAACAGCCCGAATCAAGGTAAGGAAATACAAATTTCTCGCGACCATCTCCAACAGCGACGATCCGTTTACTCTCCTCATCCCAGTCAAGGTCGTTGCTAAACAAAGAAAGGTTTAGTATGTTTTATGCTACAATAGGGCAAAACGGATCGCACATTCATCCTGCTATAATTTTGTATTCTCCCTTGAGAGTCTGATTTTCCCCAGTGTCCCAGACCATGACTGTTGGAGCTGCATAACTTGAACTTGTTCAATTGGACAGGATCGAAGCCATACCCGTTCCGCCGACGTCAGCGGATGCACAGTAGCAGCCCGACAGAGATATGCGAGCAACAGTTGTGTTTTGCACATGCCCAGAGTATGAAGTTGTGAGTAAGGGGTTCTATGATAGGCGGAAATCTGTGAGGACAGTGGCCAATATAGAATAAACTACACTCACATTCAAATCTCGAATCTTGGAGTGTTAGTTACTACTCTCGAAATGTTCTCGTAATCGAAGGGGGAAGATCCGTGGAGGGTTCCGCAGCTTCTGTTGCTTGGGCTTAGAATGCTTGACTATAAATGTAATGGTTTAATGTGATGGTTTATGATATTTATGTCTTCCCTAGTTTACACACTTCAGTGGCCCGTTAAACGATCCTACACACAATAATCTAGAATGGTGTCAGGAACAGATGAATTATCTTGGATACCAAGGGAGCAATAAAGGCTAGGATCGCACCAATATATCTATTTGCATTATTGAGCGTTGTGCAGAAAACCGTTGTCATTCTTTGCGTTTGATATGTTGACACCGACGACCGGCCGTGTGGAAAAGATCTGGAATAAATAAGATTGTTGAGGTGATACGTATGTGGGACAAAATAACACACCTAATCGCTTGCACTCATTTATCAACACTCCATACCCTAACATATCAAACAACCTGAGGGGCAGAACGGGCGGGGACATTTGAGGAGCCCACAATAGGAAATTTTGATCATGAGCAGGATTTCAAGGTGTACAACAATAACGCGGGCTGAACGGTGGGTATCTTTCAAAACCGAGAGTGCGCGAACACTGCCGAGTTGGTGATAAATGCACCAGACTTGTTAGATGGCATGGCGGCTCGAGGAAAACAAAAAGGTGATGACATCAAGTCATTCCCAAGAGTGAAAGCGACTCCAAGTCGGATTTCAACTCTCATTATTCATAGTGGCTAACCCAAGTCAACCATCCAGAGATAGACCTACTAAAGGGGCGGAAAGGTGTTCCCGTCGTTCATGTGCACAATCGGAGCGGAGTCACAATCTCACGTGAGCTTCACAAATTTTTCGGAATCACAAATTTATCTAAATTTATATTATATATTTAATATTTATCCTTAGCACGTAGTTTAGAGATTTGGTGATGAATATATGAATATGTAGATGTGATTATAGCCATTGGCATGTAGCCTTATTTGGCGCGTATATAGTGGTTGTTACACCAGAAAGTATTGCCTAGTTTCACGCCTGGAGGCATCATCTAACCAACTCCTTGACACCCATGTGGGGACCCCATCCAATCAATAAGTGAGCCACTTCTTCGGGTTTTTTGGGTGCACTATTGTGGTGTCGTCATCTAAATAAGATTTGGTGATATCGACCCATCCCGACTGGCCGTCTTTGAGTGTAGATCTCAGCCAGGCCTTATGAAAGATTTTGTTTTCCTCGTCGCCAGACTTTTCCTCGTTCATCTCGGCTTCGGCAGCCCCATCCAGATTCATTTGAGCTTCGTGAGTCTCATCCACGTCCATCTTAACCTCCTCACCAGTCCCAACTTTCTTTTTGTCAACCTTAATCTTGAAATTATGGATATAAATGTCCCCAATTGCAACCTTCGGGATGAGGAGTGCCGATTCCGAGCGCTTTGAGTGAGTTG
This sequence comes from Collybia sordida, assembly GCA_037014335.1. Taxonomy (NCBI): domain Eukaryota; kingdom Fungi; phylum Basidiomycota; class Agaricomycetes; order Agaricales; family Clitocybaceae; genus Collybia; species Collybia sordida. Next base: position 303,600 of record JAYKXK010000009.1, on the reverse strand, counting down.
CTGTAGTCTGTATGATATGATCACTGGGAGGTTCAAGAAGTTCGTGGACAGAAGTCGAAAGATAGTAGTTGCAATTGGTGGAAGTCATCCCCTTAATTGCGTGAGTGTATCTGACGATCCTGAGTTTGTCAGGGTGTTTTCTGGATGTGAGATACTAATCAGTTTTGCTCCCATGACCGGAGCTTTCACTGACTCATCGCCAACCTCTCTCACTGGCGCACTGGCAGCCCTGCTTACTGGACTTGTAGCGACAGTCTTACCCACTGGAATCGGCGCACTAACAGTATCTCCCGCTGGACATGAAGAGCTTGTGCGCGGGGGCGTATACCTAGCTTTTGTTTTCGGACCATTATATCTCATTAATGACAAATAACACACTCAGCTATGGGGGTTGTTGGTATTTGAAGGCTTTGGTAGTTCCCGCTGTAAAATGCAGTACATTGTTAAAGGGGCCAATTTCGTGCATCTAGACGAACTCTTACGGGGAAGGGGTGGCAAACACCTGGCCTTGAGGCCCCGGGTAGATGTGGGGAGATGCTGCGTGACTGTAATTGTAACATGAGAGTGTGACGAGGGCTATAGATAGGAGTATATTACGAGTGGAATCCCCAAAGAGGAGGTTGGTGTTGAATCATAGTGGGAGCTGAGATGGGGTAGTGTACCGGTGGAGAATGATGTAGGTGAGGAGTCTGAAAGTTTGCACTATCCCCTGTATATATATTTCTGACTGGAGCTTGTGATATCGAACTAATATATCCTGTATTATTATCGAAGCTACGGCCCTCTTCCTGGGGAATAGGATCTCTATTTTATAATTTATTGCACGCAACTCAGGATATCTGAGCATGAAAACTCACACTGGTGCCATAGGATGATATAGGCGGCAAAGCGCTTCAATATGCTCTGTAATGGTATCACCCGAAAGACCTGGCTTTAATGTCAGGTGGAGAGTGATGAGGCCAAGAATTTTCTTGTGTGTCATATATTTGGGGGGTAAGCTACATATCAGCATCGAAACAGTTGCAATAGTCTCTTTGTCATTATCTGGCGCAGACATGACGAGATAACGGACTAGTTTTTCCTCCAACTTGGCCGAAATGATGGCTTCTTTCGAGTCACTACTTGATTCCAGAGCCTCTCTCGGTGAGGGAGAGCCAAACGAAACACCTTTAGGGACAGGTTTCTCCCTAACGGGTGTCCCACCGCTACGAACACTATTAGTACTAGTCAAATACATAGGACAATTGATTAATTGCCGTATAGCTTCTCGAAAAGCGCGTCCTGACCCTATACTCTCAGATGGGAGTTGCGTGGGCATGCGATCGTTTTGACCAATTACACTTGAGGTCGGTGCGGCTTTCCTAAATCGAAGATGAGGTTACAATGATCCCAAACATCGACATTGTTGCTTACTTCGACTTATCGGTTAAAAATGGCCGTTTTACTGTTACATCAAGATGGCCAGGAAACTTAGGAGTTCGACTCGGAGTGATTGGAGGCTGTGAATCACTGGAGAAACTACCATCCGAGGCGCCGGTATCACTGGTGGAACTATCCAAAACTAATGGTTGCTTTAAGTTCACGCGCGCAAGTTTTTCTTGAAGAAACTATATCCACATTGATTGTTTAATCTGAAGACACTTCACATTCACAAAGAGAAATAGTCTTACATCAATGTCCTTCGACAAAATTGTGTGAGGATAGGCTGCTCGGTTGCTTGAAGGAAGATGGGATGTTTCTATAGCTGCATCAGATCCCGGAATTTTACCCACATGATCTCCCTCTTTTTTAGCCATCTACAAAGTGGTGGAAATATAATTTGAGATCTTGGAGGATGGAGTCGATCGGAGGTAGCTACGGTTGAGAAAACGTATATCAGCCTGTGGATCGAGATAGTGGATGATGTCTTTTATTATGGATCCAGATCCGATTTTGAACCAGGCAGTATACATATGGATATATGCGGAGGCGGGGTCGGAATTTTTTGCTGGTATGCGTACTTGTATATATATATATGTATATATACAAAACTATGCAAGATTGAGGTTATTGGCTCGCCTAGACCTCTTCGTTGGTCCTGTACGTATACAACTAACCTGTTAATTTTATAAGTCAACATGTGGCACTGTCCAACATGACACGGTAAGACTTTCCAATAAAAGTGGATTTGTATATGGGATCTGGAGGTGCTTTAGGTTGAATGAAAGCGACACCACTCCAAGGCTCCTTACAAGCTATAGACTGCCCTCGATTAGGATTAAAGACGGGAGTCTCCCCATTGCTCGATGGTTGGCCCAGGTAGGCTATAAGCTCTCACCCTATATCTCTCAATCTCACTTGAATAGGCTCTAATTCGCGAAGTTATATGCTTCCTGCATTATTCAGTCTGGTGCCATCCAATAATCATATCCTATACCGAATCTCCCACTATCATGAAGGCGTGCTCATGACCTCTTCCAAGAGCATTAGTCGAAAAACATCCATGTCTGACATACCTTCCCAAATTCGATCCTTCTCATTAGTTTCAGGATGATTGATTGTCTGCCCAGTTTGGAGATGGCGAGCAAACAAGATTGTATAGATACCACAATCATAATCATTATTCTGGAATGGAACCTAGCAAGGGTGTTGAGAAAAAAGCCGATGGATTCTGAACATTTACCTTTAGATGTGGAACACAGGTGAATAAATCTATATTTTCAAGGTCCCCACGGAACCTCAAGCACATATTCTTTAAAAAATCGCGCACAACCTATATATAAATGAATACAACATGTTGTAAAATAGCCAAAACGCTGCGTACAGTAATTTCTTTTGCATGGATACTTTTTCCCCAGTTGTGCGTTTTGATTGTGGGATTGTAGTTTCTTCGATAACTATCAAGCACTTGAATTTCTTGTGCGACTAAGTCTGCGCAAACAAGCACCCAGTGCATGTCCTTGTTGATGGGAATCAGAAAGCGTTTGGCATTCTCTGCCGCCTGTCTGAGCTAGGAATACATAATAAAAATGGCAGTAATAGCGAGGACCAAGAACAGACCGACATACTCTTCCTTGTTGATGATTCCACAAATTATTCCAAGCCTCGTGACCTTGGCTTTTCCCGGAAGCAATGATCATGCATTTTGTATAAAAAAGAGGTGATAAGCAGATAGCAAGGGATTTAGCTTTTGATGTATGCGTATGTAGAAAGTAGTCGATTAATGTATCATTGAGAAACTGCTTCGGCGATAAACGCTGGAGGGCTGACGCTGGAAGACCATAAGTTGCGCAATTTGACGTGGCGTGTCCAACGGCCTCAATATTGGAAATGAGTGATTTTTTGGGAGTATTTTAGTGAAGGAATTTTCACCTCTAGTAATAATGATGACAGAGCTGGCGATGGTGTGGAGCGCCAAACTGAAGTCAATGTTTCTATAATTTGAATTTTTCCGGTTAGGGCTGTCAGGATGATAAATAGGTTTTTCTGTTCAACCATAAGTTCTTTGTAGAGTGGACCACACGCCAAGGTTTCCAAAATATCATCAAATCGACCATAAAGATCTTGACCGGTCTTCAACGCTGCAGAAGTATGGGCCTTGAGGGATATTGATTCTCGGTACCCTGAAATTGTCCCTGATCCTAGTAAGGCGCGGGTCTGGATCGCAACCGTATCGAGGAATTGTGTAGGTACAAATGGGTGACCTGGGAAGCTAGAAAGATTGAATATTTTATGCCATTCCTCAAGAGAAGTTCGCAACCGCAAAATCTGTTGTTGGACATTCCAGCCATGTGTTCGAACTTGATCTTCAATCTGACTGGCTCTATCTTCGGTCGTCCTAAGCTCGATTGAGTTCCCTACAATACTAGGCGTAAGAGAACGTAGGTTATTAGGCGATATTTCCAGGGGCGAAGTACAAATCGAGCCAGGCAGGTGGGCTGGGGGTGCGAGTTTTTTCTTGCGACTGTGAAATCATTACTCCGTATTATCACACTTCTATAACAGATTGGACGACTCACCTTTCGGTCCTAGAACTGTTCTGTTTCCTGTAAAATGCCTTCCTCTCCTCTTCACTTAAATCGGAAAGTTGATCGTTTTTTGGTATGTATGCCAGTGATGGACAATCATGACATACCTCATCTTTTCCATCTTCCGCCGGGTGCGCCTCGTGCTGGGCGGTGTAGAATTGCGAATAGAGGAACTGGAATTTCGACTCCTGGTTTTATCTGGCATCTATATGTATTTTTCGAAACGTCGGCGGTCAGAATTTGGAGCAGATCGACACCTTACTTGATAGTCTTTGTCCGTGGCCACGTGGGGCCGGATAATTAAGTCGGATACGTGATCATATGGAAGGGGTAAGTGTAGAATTCCCTGGAGAGCTATAAAAGAATGCGGGATTCGTAAACGATGCTTAAATCACTGTGATGTCCAATCCATGGGATAGGGACTAGAGCCCTATACATGTATCAATACATCATATCATAGGTTGCACATGTACATGTGTGTATGACAGGCCAGGTTTCACGAAAGATGTTATGCCATATGTGTCATGTGCATGTGTATTCATAGATTCTAGATGTAATAGAATGGTGTGTGAAAGTAAAATGGCATAGGTATAAATACTGTAGCTGATAAGCCCCGTCGACTTGATCCCAGATTAACCACATAACACGTAGCTAGGTTCAGTTTTGTTACAATAATGTTGGACTAGGCCGAGACGCTGGGGTTACCATGGCCGCCAACATCGCCTATGTTCAAGATACACTCCCTCGTAAAGCCGGTAACGCTCAGGTTCAAGTCCTTCTCCAATGGGTTCCAGGTTATTGAAGCTATTCCAAACTCGTCGATCGTAAAAGGTTGGACCACCTAGGGGGGTACGTGCCATCTCGATATACAGAACAACGGCCCAAAGGAGGATATTGAACATAATGGTGGTGCCGACGATGACAACGATGGATTTTATGTTTATATATTTGGAATACCAAGGCTTGCTTGTAAGGGGAGTTTTCCGTCTCTGGTTCATCTTGGGGTCTTCAAAGCGGGATTCATCGGCATAATCAGATACGTATTTGGTTGTCGCAGGCCACCTGGCGTTGTCACAAGTGGCACCAAACCTCGCCTCAAGTTGTACTCCATCACCTGGACTTTTCTCTTTTGACCTGCTGTCGTCGCCTGGCCCTGTGAAGTTCACTTGTTGTACTCCTGAATCATCATGATCATATGCCGGAGGTTGCTCAGGTCGGTCAACGGGGGGTTGAATGGATTCTTGGAGGGGTACAGACGAAGTAGAAAGAGTAGTCAATTCCAGAGCATTGTCGTTTTGATATCCTCCTTCTGGTATTAACTCCTTCTCCAATTCCGGGTGCGTTTCGAGTGTGGGGGTAACAGGCGTCTTCTCAGACTCTGATGCTATTGTAAGACGCTTGTTCTCCTCGCGTAAAATTTGAACTTCCTCTCGCAGCTGAATAATTTCCGCGTATTGACGAGAGGAGAGTGGGTCCAAGAAATCAATTAGAATCGACGGCGTGATCCGTAATTCAGGATTTAATGTTAAGATAATCTTCAGTCGATCTTTTTCCCGTAGCTGGAATTCGGGATCGCAAGTATGTTTAACGGCAGTTATCAGCGGCTCGAGTATATCGGTGAGTGTCACAGCCGGAATGGAAGGTTCTCCTTGAGCACTTAGTACAGCATTGGGATGTTGAAGGAACAATTTGTAAAGGGTATCTTCGAGCGCAGTAGATGATAGTTCTCCAAAATCCTAGAAATTGGTGAACTAGAGAACAAGATGACGAGAGAAAATGAGAATAAAAACTAACCATATCATTGCATAAATTTTGTCGAGATGTTTACGAACACTCGTGGCGAGACCTATGTATGTACTAACTGTGTGCCACCGACACGGCCACGAGCACAAACTGATGTGGCACGGGCGCACATAGTCAATCAAGTCCTTTTTGCATGGAGCATTGATGGGTCGCAAAGCCATTCTGCATAGATGGAGTTTGTTATTCATTAGGTACAAAGGGCCAAAAAAAAAAGGGAACCGGTACCTTGGAAACTACGAGACTTGTACTTAAAGGAGGTGATGGTCACCTCTTGACCCAAGTCATGTGGATAAAACAATGGGGCACTGGTGACAACAAGTCAGCGCAGTGCTAATTTGGAGACCACAAGTCATCCATATCACCAAAGATAGTCGGTCGGTCCTGGTCTTGAAGTGGTGTTCAAACACAAGTTGAGTCTATCAACAGACATTCATACATTACTCATGATTGATCATGTGGCCAAGAAATACTAAGAATGGGGGTCGCCGGCGAAGTGCAAGTAAATATTAATACACACATGTATACATGCTTGGCTTTGCCATCCAAGTTAAACAAAGTTATACTAAACCTAAATTTGGATCTATGCTGTTAACGTTTGCATATGCATTTGCTAGTCAGTGCTGCACGAAGATCCTTATACCGCGAACACAGGCTGGGTGGAAGGGTCCAAATTGTCCGTATGCCAGACTTGCCAGTGGATCCCTTTAAATTTATCACAGTCCAGTGATCTCACACGTAAAATCAGAACTACTCTTCTGGAAATAGAATAGTTTCGAGAAATTGACCTACTAGCTATTACTAGAGCTAGAGAGTAATAATTACAAATGAAATTGAGAAGTGTATTGGAAATCAAGCTTTGTGCAGTGAGTCATGATCAGCAACTTATCCTCTTAACTTCCGCCGGCAAATAAGTAACGGCTAAGCCAGAATATTAGGGGCAATAGTGTATGGAGTATGTAAAGACGTACTTGATGAGATTAGGATTATGAACAAAATTATAGGGGTCTGGGGATGGCCGCACTGAATATTGCACATTGGTTTGGGTACGTAGCCATTCGCCATCGTATGCTGAGATAGGCAAACCCCAAACAAATTTAGATTTGTTACTGTATTTCGGCTGGGCAGGATCTTCTGTGCGTTGACGAGGCCAAGCGCCTCTTGACGAGCCTTTTGACCGGCGGTTGGCATGGTAAACGACGTCGAAGACGCGAAGCCAGGCTGTGACTTCATTGGATCGCCATCTAGGGCGGAGAATTGTGGTGGTAAACCTCTGCAGTCGCCGGTGGCTAGGGACACCAAGGAATTCCGCATCTGATTCATCACTCGACATACCATCCGGGCCTAACTGCTCGAGGAGGCCAATGTGAATATGTAGGTTTTCATCCTCATGCGCAATTTCAAGCCTGGAATTGAACAACTGGGAATATGATCGTAAACGTTCTCATTAAATTCAATCATAAAGAATATTTATACCTGTTTCTTTCGAGAAGTGCGATGCCATTTACAAAACTTCTCATCTTTCTCCCTAGTCGTTAAAAGTAAAAATCCAGCCTTGGATTTAAGTGCCTTGATTCGTGTGTGAAAACGGCTGATAATCCTTTCATACTGTTCTTCGGGGTTATTGATGTGATGAACGTTGATAAAGCCATGGAAGAAGACTTCAGCGGCAGATTTATTCCATGGGCTAGTAGGGTGGCCTGTTAGGTCTATTCTGAAATCTTCAAGCGTGCAGCAGGGTCTGTAATTCCTCCCTTGGTCATGCGACCACGTTGCAGCATATGCGGTCGACTCCTCTAGGCTGACGGTTCTTATTCCTAGCTCTGAACCTGTTAGTCGTGCTAAATATTGACGAATGAGTTTCTATGAGTTTTGATCGTCAGAATCAGTGGTTGCAAAAAAGGAAAAGTCACTCACAGCCTCATCGTTTGACTGAGCTGATCGACGATGTGGAAAGGAGGTTGTTTTGGGCTGCTTTGCTCTCCTTCCATGCGGCTGTCGAGTGTGATCCGTTTGATCAGTTAGCGGCAGTCTATTTTCTAATAATTCGCCAATCCTCTGAAACCCAGAGGCCACATTTTTAGACAGCTCGCCAAGATTATTGGCGACATAGTCTACGTGACAATTTAGGTGACCCCAATGAATTTCAAATTCACGATGCCGAATGAAATCCTTGTAACAAAATGGGTCAATTCTAGCCAATAGGTTCAAAAACTAGCGCCTCACATCGGCATGATTAGTATGCACGCCCGCGCCGCCACCTCCACCGTTCCCACCACCAGCAGTAGGATCTTCGTCCTCAGACATGGCGTTGGGGTCACCCCCATCGTCTCCATTTCCACCGCCTCCACCTCTGCCTCCACCACCTCCTCCACCACCTCCTCCACCTCCTCCTCCACCACCTCCGCCTCCACCTCCTCCACCTCCACCATCTCCATTACCACTATTTCCATTACCACTATTTCCATTACCACTATTTCCATGACTTCCACCTGGTTCATCCCCACCCCCAGCCTCTTGCCACCTGGCGTCCTCTCCTCCCGCTCCGCCACCATCTCCTCCCCACCCATTGCCATCAGTCCTCTCCCCTTCCCCTCCCCCTCCAAGTCCACCATTACCACCATCCTCGTCTTTACTGGAGTCTCCGCCGCCACTTCCCTTACTCGAGTCATGGCCTGTCGCAGGATTTCCGTCACTAGGGGTCACACCGCGACCACCAACACCGGCCCCGCCATTATTCCCTGGCAGTTCTGTGTTTCCAAAAATGGTACTGTCGTAATCATTGTATCTCCTGTCCTCACCGGCGCCGCCAACCACAGGATCTGGGTGTCCAGCGATGCCACTGCTTCTGGATCCACTTCCACCTCCTATATTGTTGGCGCGGTCTTCATCATGGAATATGGTGCTGCGGTCACCAGACTCACCTTCGTAATTGGAATCTGTACCATGACCACCGATATCAGCATTGTTGCTTCCGCCAGGATGCTGCACATCTTCAAAAATAGTATCAGCACCATGGCCATTGTCTCGCTCTCGGCGACCTTTGGAATTGCCGGGTACAAATCCTTCGTTTCCAACCAGGTTAGAGTTCGTACTCCTAGCACCACTTCCGCTTGCCATAAGCCCTTCATAGATGAAGCCGGTGCTATGGCCACCAACACCAGCGCCAGGTCCACCTGCCGACCGTCCACCCCATTCAGACCCGGATTCATTTTCATGGCCTCCTGGTATTCCAGGGGGATCGCTCGCATCGTACCCCCGTAATCCACTGTCCCGAGATGCCTTCCGCCTTAGTTGAGGTGGGTTGGGACTGGGAAATCGCTCGGACCCCGTAAATGGAGTATGGATGGGGGTAGGGGAATTTTTGGGCGAACGAAGGGGTGTTCGGGGTTGGGCAGCCAAGGCTTGAAAGTGAGCGAAGGACTGAGGGAGATTATCAAAATTATATGAAGCAAATGGCGCAGCCCATGGGGGCACTTCATCCGCCTTTTGTTTTCCTTTGTTTTTCTTTTTCTCGGGACTCGTTGATTCGCCTTGGGTTTTAGAAATAGATGAGTTAGTTTTATGAATGTCTTGTCATCGCCCGACATACCAGGCACAGTAATTGTTGCTTTGAAGAATAAAGTTGAGTGAGATAGACGAATAACGGGTAACAAGGGAGACACACGTGTTGGTTTTATTGTTGTCGCTCCAGAGGAAGAAGTTGCTGAAGAAACGGGTTGATTCCAGAATGTCCTATAATCTGATCCTCGTGCAGGCATACCTGCGCGATTTATACGGAAAGCGCGCGAAGGAGCAACTGGTACTAGGTGGGTAAAGTTGTAGTAACTTGTACAAAATTGTTGGACGTTATATACATAAATGTGCTCACGCCCACGAGGCAACAGAGGCAACAGGCCGCATTTTTCGCAATCATTCATTGGCTAGATCTGGGCCCTGATGATCTATCAACAATGATTAGGAATCTAGCCAAGCGAGATAGTGGCCATATAATCTTGAGCTAAAGTCTCCACTTAGATCTGTCCGTCTTGTGCGTGTACCCCCCTGTGATTCATATTCATCATTATCATCCCTCTCCCCTTCATCCTCCCCATAGGTGTTATAGTAGTTGCTGTGATAATCAATGATAGTGTCGAAATAGTCCTCTAGACCTTCATCGTCGAGTGCCCCCAGATCATCTTCTTGTTCTTCGCCATCAACTTGGATTCCCAAAATTTCAACATGAATTTTGAGGACTAGATATACCCATATGCTCTTTCGGTATGATTCATATGCCAGTCTATATCCTCTACCAGTGTGACAGAGAACGAAAGCACGTCGTATGCTCCCCGTGTAGTGACATTGAGCAGATAGGTCGAAATGAGACTCCATAAATTCATTAAAAGCCATAAGTCCATCGGGATGAACGCGAAAGGTCACAGATGATAATTTAGGGAGGCGGATATGTCCATTTCGTAACACAACAAAAATGGATGGCTGTATGAGTAACGTCCCCTTGAGAACTTTGAGGTCAGGGCATGCTCGTAGCAGAGTGTCGAGATCTTGAAAGGTAACTGGAATTACATCGCAACCTCGATCAGGTCTACCTATTGAGAGGGTTTCGAGTAGACAGCCTGAGCGAAGCACTAAGGCCGTGATAGCATCGGGAGATAATATGGAGCGAGTCGGCAGTCTATGATAGTTGGGAATAGAGGCATGATCGATCCCTAACGTCCGTAATAATGGAAGCCTGAACGGTTGCAGGAATTTGTCCCATTCAACATTGCCTAGTTGTTTGAATTGTAAATCGCGCAGATCTTGAAGGAGAATAGAGGATGGACTAGGATTTGCACCAACATTTGAAACATGTCGGATGGTTAAATGGCAGGATAAAAGTGTTCTACAGTGAGGAAGGAATTTATGTGTGGATGTCCAGGGTATATCGAAAGATGCCAGGGTAAGATGAGTCAACTGTGACCAGGGAAGAGATGGCAAGTACAGCTCTGGATCGGTACTATCTATGAAATCTATTGCTGGTTCAGTAGTGATTTTCAGCGTAAGATCTACATGCGTAAGGTTTGGGGCTGCCCGGAAGGGAGTTAAGCCTATGCCCAGAATAGAGTATACGGGTGTGTGGAGGATTGATAGTTGAAGATATTTGAGAGATGGCAGTGATTGTGCAGGTAATTCCAAGAGAGATGTAAATGTCGCGTAAGAAATTGCAAATAAAGTGAGACTTCTAAATCGATGGATATAGGGAAGTGCAAGGTCAAGTACTGGGGTGGATATATGGTTTTTGACCATCAGCGAGAGTTTTGTCTGGCTATGACGAAGGATGTCGTCAAAGAAATATCGGGTAGTGAGGGGTGGTTGATTATCCTGACGTGTTTCTATTTTGACGTCTCTCCAGATCTCCGACGTCAACCACATTACCTCCCTCCAATGAGGCAAAACCTGTCCCAGCTTCCAAGGACTTGACGATGAATTTGGTGGTAATAGGACCCTTCCTCCAATATAGTGGCGAAAGATGTTCCCAAGAACTTCATTTGGGATCCTTTCAAACGGGGAGCCATCTGCAAATGGCACCTCCGGGCGTCTGCTGGTCGCGGGCAATGTCTGCCTTTCCATGTGGGGTGTCGATTATTCAGGAGTTTGGGAATATGTATATCGAATTGTTGGCCATGGCCATTCAATTTGTAAAAAAATGGGCAGGCCTAGGCTTTGCTCCTTGATATCAGATCTATTCCATCGATTTGAAGACCGTGTGCGCATGTATGTAGATTATTTGTCCATATAATTATCTAAAACTAGGACAAGAGTGTACTGATTTAGGGACAATAGGTTTTTGGTGTCTACTCTATTGGTCTTCCTTGAACGACAGCATCCGCTTGTATTCTTGTCAACTTTTATGAACATATACAACAATTAATTTACTTACCCGGTCAAGAGGCATGACATGAATATAATCTGTCCACTCAGCTTGCATTCTTGTGAGCGCAAAATGGGAGACAATTTGAGACAGCTGAATAACGTGTAACTGAGAAGGTTTGGCTTTACAAAGAAATCCGCCCGAGAGCGGAAATTCGCGGTAGGGGTCCGACGGTGTTGGGCATCCTGGAGGGTACTCCTGGATGGTCGCATAAAAACTTCGTGTGGGAAGGCCGCCTTCTCCATTATAAGTATATTCGAAAATGTTTTTGATTACTCCAGCTCTAAGTGTTTGAGAAGTATGTGAATGGAATAAAGCCGAACTATCACGAAATTTGGAGGATGGAGAGACTCCAAAACACACGCCGTGCAGCGATATCTCTCTTGTAGAGAAGGCTTGAGTGGGGAAACTAAAATTGGGGCTAGCGCCGATGTGGTGTTCAATCAGGCCACATAACAGTTGATAGGTTTCCGGCGACAGTTGGCATGCCTCGAGCTTCGAATTCGTAAAGTACTCAGGAAGGGTTGGGTTCAGCAAGTTTGCTCTGCGAAAGCCTCGGATATCTTCCTTATCGATGGCGTCCATGGTTTCCACCATTTCCTGTACTCCTTTTCGAATACCTTCATCATCGGCAAGGGCAGCACGAAGATTGGCACATCGACTCGATGCGAGCATCATTGTTGATTCCAACTCACCTGAAGTCAACAAATCAGTCTCGTGTTGCGCGTTGAAAAAAAGGGTTGCACGAACCCAGCTTTTGATTCGCATTCACGCGGTGAAGAAAGTTAATATACCTTTCAAAGAAAGGCGCGCTACGAGCATGCACTGGACCAAAAAGCTCTAGCCCATCGCCGATGTGGAGACTAGCGTGATGAGTAGGAACCAGATGCGCATCCTGGTAAAGTAGTTTGATGCGCGAAACATAACGAAAGATATGGAAGTTGTAAGCTTCAATCTGAGCCTTCGAAGAAATGCGCAAATTGGCAATTCGGACAGCAGTGACCAAATCCATGAAGTGTATCAATAATTCTTTTTTGCGACCGGTTTCGCTCCCCCAAAGTCGGATGAGTGTGATAGGTAAGTGAATTGTGCAGATGACTCGCCATTGGTCAGCGCTTAGCTTCCCCCGCTTGGCTGTACCCCAATTAAAAGGGGCTGGGGAAACCCACGAAGGAAGCTGTGTGCGTGTCATATCATCCCAAACTGCTGTCATAATATCTTTCCCTAAAATTGCACGGCCTGGTATTTTGGTTTTGGTTTGTTGGTTGATAAATAATAGCAATTTGTCAACCTGAGTTGGTTCTTTGAGCTGATTATCAGCCAGATAGGGGTGGTTAGCCACAGTAACAGCAAGCGGGCATCCTCCTCACCGATTGTTCAATTGTTGTCCGAAGTTCCTTCCTATTCCTTATATTGGCATGGGGGATTCCCAGAAGATCACAAATATAACGGTAGACTGGAGCAGTAGCCTGATTGTCTACCTTTGCAGTATCCAGTGGGTTGTCACTTATGAGGTTACGAATGAGGCGCTTTACTGTAGTGATATTCACACTCTTTTTCTTTGACTGTAAAAATTCCTCTGTGGCGGGTGAGTCATCATCTGAAGCAGTCTCACTCTCACTAGGGTTTGTGGCAGTATGCGAGGAGCTGTCTGAAGTTGGCTCCGGCATTTGTTCATTTGGGGTTTCTACCGGAGCGATGTGTATATCTGAGTAGTTTGGATCGCAACGCTATAGACCCGCTTTTAGCTAATGAATGTGATTAGGAGGGTCAATCGTACCCAGCGGAGTATGTTTTGGGCTAATACCCAACGAGTCCCCACCACTAATTTGTTATGAATACCAGTGATGTTGTTATCAATACAGAAGGTGTACAGCACTTGACGGGGGAGTTGTAGAAGATGGAACAAAGTCCCAGGGGCGTTATCGCGAACCAATGTTGTGTAGTGTTTGAGGTGTCTCATGTCGGCTTCCGATGTGATCCTTCTGTTTCGTGGAGCAGTTGTTGTTTCCACAAATCCATCGCCGCTGGGACGTTCCACGTCAATTCGGAAGAGTTCGCGACAATGATGTTGTATTAAGCCCAAATCAAGTGCATGCATAGAGTCGATAATTGTGAATAGTACAGGGTTCCAGTAAGGGAGATCATAGAGGACAGACCATCGTACACCAAATGCCTGGAAAATTTTGATACGATCCGCTTCGCTGACCGCATCTTTCCACGCTTTGGCTGCACGGCGGATGTATTCTGGGTCCTTGGCTGGCCATTCTTCCCGGTCCAAAACATCAATATCATGAGAATCAAGATCGCATAAAGTACAGAAGTAATGAGCGGTAACTGCGGGAAATCCTATAACTTGGCGGGCCGCAGGCATATCGGAGACGAGGGGCACGAGCATAGCCCGGAAAGCCCTCCCGAAACGATGCTGATATGTTCGACTGAAGAAAACCCCAGGATCCCAAAATTCTAGGAACTCATTAACCACAAGCTGCAAGACGTGATTCATTTCTGCCTTTGATGGTTTATCTGGGAGAACCCCCACAAGACACATGTTTTCCGGGAGGTATCGTAGATGTGGTGGCAAATTGAGCAAAACGAGCCAGATCCTGGTTGACGAGACGCTCTGTTTCGCTGTTTTCATGTGGAAGGGGTTGAAGCCGTCGACAGCTAAGCTAAAGATCAATTGTCCCTCACCATCGGGAGGCGGGAAAAACAGTTTCCCTGACGCATCATTGAGGGATAGCAACACTCTTGAGAACCAAATATCTTCAAGCACTGCTTCTGGGTCTGGCGGGGAAATATTTGGATATTGATCTATATATCCCTCCATTCCCTTTCTCAATAAAAGGCGCCCGGTCCACGCCTTTATATCTTGGTGTAGGTACTTGATAATCGGAGTTGAGATAATGCGATCACCGTCAATATTACGATGTTTCCACAAGGGTGCATTGCATGCCTTGCTGGTGGGAGTACTCTTGTAGGTACAATTAGATAGGGATGTTTGACCTAAATTAAACGGGTCGTATGGATGGTATGGGTAAAGACAATAGCATTTTGGACAGAGGATAAATTGATGAGTAACAGGATCAAGATTAAAATGTGAGTGAATCGAGCGTGGATCGACGGGAATGGCCTTATATTCCTCACTATTAGACGAGCGGAGAAGATCCCGCAACCCAGCTAAATGCGCACGAAGGGCTCTCCGGGTGGTAAAATAGATGTTTTCCATCACCAATGTAACGAGCGACGCCGTTCTTGTGACAACATTCCGTTGCCCGCGTAGGTGAAAATGAGCTTCTAATTGGAGCTAAGTCTCGACACCATCTGATAATGAATGCAAGTCACCAGTATTGACAATCACGCCACCAAATTCATGAGTAGCGGGTCTTTGTTGAACCCATTGCAATCCTTTCTCGTGAGTTAAACGATTTAAGCACGCGTAAATGTCATCCAATAGGTCCATTAGTTCCTGTGTTTCTCCTAATGTTGGAATCCAAGATGCTAGATAACACAAACGAGCTTCGGTGGCCAGAAAAGTACCATTGGAGTGCGACCCCGTTTTTAAACTGTATAGTCCATTGTTTGGAATCACGATTTCAGCCAACGTAGGCCAAGCGAAAGGACCGTTCGTTGCAGGATCATTAACAAAATTGAGGGGAGCAGTGGGACTGGTGATGGGGTTCTCCGAATGTAGATAAACTTCCCCCCTAATGATTGTGATCCAACGGGTGATATCATTCTCGGAGCGAATGGGTTGGGGTAAGACGACAGGTGCACCCCTTTTTGGCAAATGAGGGCCACGGAATCTAGCCGAAAAACCTTTCACCTTGTCTCGAAAACCGAGCATTTTATCATCTTTAATGTGCCGGGTTCGGGTGGTGCGCGATACGTCATGTCCTTTGCCTTCATAGACCCCTGTTGATGGGTTGAATACGGTACAGTGAGATCGACAGGTGCATCTAAAGGTTTTTCCTCCCAACATCCTATTCTACATTGATTCGTTCCCGATCCTTCCTCCAAAAAAAAATTGAATCACCTTATCTACTGAACAAGTCGGATCAGAAACAGTAGGTATGATAATCCATTGAATCAACTCACCCAAAATTGAGCGCTGAAATAGCTGTGGTAACGGGTGATGGCCATGGACGAGTAAGAGGACTGATTTCAAGACGGAGACTGCTGGACAAATTGAACAACACCAGGTATAGATCTCCATGGGGCAATTATGAGTCACTCATGTGGCCCGAATTTTCTGCGCATGTATATATCGGTGGTTGTACAAACCGACACCAAATTTTCCGTTGGGCCCGAAATTTTAGCATATGCTGGAATGCTATGCATATATGTTTCAATGACGTTCAGATATGACACCAAGTCAAATCTCAAAGGTATGACAACAAGTCAAACAAAAATAGGTGACCCAAGTCAGCCTATAGCGCCATTGGAAATCCGTAAGCTCCCAACAAGTACTGATACGCACTTACATAGTATACCAGCCTCGTGATATTGTGGCCGTGGTGCACAGCATCGAGTTTGTATGTATTTGGGTGTGGTTGACGTTAGGGTTAGGGCTAGATTAACCCGGCCATATATTCTCACGGTTCACATGAACACACCAGCCCGTGCACATTCATGATTGATCATGATCATGATCAATTTGTGACGAGTCGACGATTCCGAATATAACAAACGGACTTGTGTCTGTATTCATCGGACGGCTTTGAATAGCAAACAGACTTGGGTCTGTATTTATTGGTTGACTTGTAGTCATCTTCAACCCTGGTAGAAAATTGTGTATCTGTCTATACGTCCCACGGCCAACTCGTCCATAATGCCCAGCTCATGGAGGACCATATTCATATTCTCTAGAGTCAAGAACATATATACATTTGGACAATTGCTCGTGAAATTAGGTCAAAATCCTCTTATTCCCCACGCCCGTTCCCCGCCCTATAAAGTTAAATTTTCTGGGCGTCATATACCTCCATCACTTGAGCAGTCCCGACGTCACCAGGAGCTGTGGTGACGCTTGGTGTTTCTTCCGGGACAGCACTCTCGTTCCTGGGACCACCACTTTCTTGCGTCGATGACCTTTCCCTCTTCACTCCGTCGTTGTTTTCAATGTCGGCGATAGGAGCTGGTGCGGCTAATGATGGAGATGTCGCAATATGAATATCCGGCGTCCCTGCAGTGACTGCTGCGACCAGCTGATCCTTCCATTCTGATAGCTCAAATCCTGGATTGGCAGAATTTTGAATATGGGCCCGTACCCCCAACCATGTGGCTGCCAGAGCGAGAAACGATAATACCAAGAAATACCATATAGGAAAGGCACGACCTGATGACTCGGGGATAATTGGAATTTCTACCGGGGGGGGAACTTTTTTCGTCGAAATTTCCTCCACTAGACGACGAGCCATTGGACCTACCCCCAAACCCCCGTCCTGGAACAAGACATACGCGAGCCCCATGGCCACAAATAGGACCAATACTGGCGCCCATCCTTGTGTTCCCAAGCTTGATCCCTTGGAGAAAAATGATTATAGTTAGGCTACACATAAATTCAGGCGCACGAACCCGATATGAGTTTCCCTGCAAGTTGTGAGGCTCCCCTGGGTTTCTCGGTCCCTCAGGCGCTTCAATGTTGATAGGCACATCCGCAATTGAAGGTATTCTGGGGGTAGCTGCTGCTTCGATCGGGGCGGTCGAAACTTGGACACCCTCTGACAGGTCTCTGCTCACGTTTCCTCTGGAATATTGCGTATTCTGGTGGACTTCATCTACGAGAGTCGGCGCCGGAATTGGGCTTGTCTGAGAAACACCCGGCCCTTGAGGTACCTTGATCTTGGTCAGTAAGATACCTACGCGATGGTAAACGACTTACGAGATCCACATGGAAGCTAGGTCCTGCACTGGCGTTGTCATTCGAAATTCCCTATTATTACGAACTTAGAAGGCGAGGTATAAGGTATAGGTTATTCAAGCCATACTTGCGATCTTTGGTTGACGATCAAAATACCTCTTTCCTCCCTGGACTCTCTCTGTAGTAGCTGCTGTGTCGCTACTATTACGAGACGATCTTGAATATATCCTGTTGACTAAAGAATTTTAAATCTCCGAATAGGTTCAAAACAGACATGACTCACGACGAGTTGAAGGCTTTCTATATCCCAACGTACTCCTTTCACTACATTTCGTATTTGGGGGGTTTCTCCGAGTGTTGCAAAAACCAATGCCCCCTGATTCGTGGCAACTACACTTGTTTCATCAAGGAAAGCAACTCCGTGGATTCGCCTATCGGGGTGGATGTCGTATCTTACGGTCCCTGAATGGCGCATCCTTCTAAGGGAGTAGAAATCGAGACCATCTACGGTGTTCGTGACCACGAGCGTATGTCGCGATGGAGAAATTGCGGAACATCCACTCCATATCCACATCAGGACTATTGCGACTATTATATCAGTTGGGGAATTACTCACATATAAGTTCCATCTCGTAAAGGGATCCTCCAGAGTTTGTCATATGGTGGGGTGGTTGATATACCTCTAACCAATATATCAGCAAACGGAACATCTTAATTTGAAATAATCCATTTACCTAATACCAAAGGCTGCCTCAAAATGTGAAACCACGATACACCCTTCTAACAAATGCAGGTTTCGGATGAGAGGTATCTCCCCCTTCAGTGTCACGGACAATGGTGGGATATATTCAATATCTGACCAGGGCCTCTCTGCAATTTATCAATTAGAAAGGGTCCTTGACAGTAGCAATGACCTACCAAGTTCCTGCGGGTCCTGCCTGGCGAGAACAATACCATCTCCCTCAACCATAGCCACTAGGGAACCACTGTTACTTGTAGTTATTGACGATACAGACCCATGAAGATTCTCAAGGCGCTTATAATCCTAACACGGAAATTTGAACGTCAAGACGTGTGACATACTGCTGGCACATACTGTGGTTTCTTTGACAATAATAAAATGGACATCGCCGTTTCCGCACCCAACAATCAGCGCGGATGGTACGGCGTCCATCCAAGCCATTGATCTGATGGATGCGGATGCTTTGTAGTATCTAATCCTCGCGAATGACCCGCCACATTCCCGAATCTAATTATAAAGGACACGCAATTACGAGGCATGTCACTAGATAAATCTAGCTTATATATACAGTTACTTACGACAAGAACCCCTTGTTGGTCACAGCTGGAAAGAAATTTCCCATCAGGAGATAGAGATGCATTTGTGAGGTGAGCGCGGTGTGACCCAACAGTCCCTCTTATGCTGAAGCTTTGTGCAAGGTGTTCCATGATATGTGTGGTTGTGATGTTGGTGTTATGGGTGTTGCGGGGGATAAAGTCAGATATTCGTAGGTGATTCGGATGTGTTCACGAGGTGGGGGTTTAAATGTATAAGACCGGTGCCCTCGCCATTTCCGATCCTGAACTCAGCCGCGGATGCTACCTGACACGATTCTATCTGCGTTCATGTACATGCGTTTCAATCAACCCATATCCATCAATATCAGGATATAATGATCATGACCCTAGGCCCGCAAGTTTACATGCAGGCCGCCTCACGTAAAGGGTATGTCCTTTGTGTTCCCATCGTTACCATATGCATAAATCCAAAGAAATTCAAAATTCAAATCATTATAAGTATATCATTTAATTTGAATATATATCTCCCACCAAAATTCTAGTTATATAATTAAATTATGTTGATTCAAGTCTAACATTAGCGCAAGATCTAGAAGGTCAAAATTGAGTTGGTGTTTGTATATCCTGGGGGGAAATACGAGATCATAAAATTGTTTGAGCATATTCATAGGTTTCTTCCGGATCGTACATGTACAACTAGCGTTTAACCAGTCGTATTGTGCTGGGATGTGAAGATGTATTTTATGCGTATGCGTTGGTACACTCTGTTCTTCAAATGACCATCATTCAATAGGTATCAAGATGTTCTCTATAATTAATTCGGCGCCAGGTCGCCCTGGGCGCTTGTCGAGTTTTATAATCGGTGAATGGTAAATCATGACGTCAGTATTATTGGACCCACATGGACCTACATCACTGTCAATGGCCCGCCAATGTAACATGTCTAAACATGTCTATACTTACAGCCCCTCGTAAGCCACAGTCAAAACTGGAGCCGAAATATTGAAAAGAGAAATATAATCCTCGCCTTTATATTACCTGGTGTCGGCCATGGTCTGGAGCCATATCGCACCAGCACATATCTACAAAAAGTATTTATAATTAATATTCTATTTTTCTGGGTGGTTTTGATAAGTACTTAAACGGGGAACGGAAGTAATTATAATTTTGACGGGTTGGCGCGTGGCCATCACTGCATGTAGATCGGACTCAAAAAAATTAATACTAAGCGGGCAGGTTGTAGAATAGATCATATGAGCCCGCGGATGAGCAAAGAGCCGGATATTTTTCTACATACCGCTATTTTTAATATGGTCCCGACTGGCCTATTATATATTTTGTGAGTTTTGGACAAGAACTCGACTAGATGTATCATCTTTAGACGTTTTGGGACACCATCAGACCACCGACATTACAATAGTTAGAAACAGATGTAAATCTATGTTTTCCACTACTGACATATATATGTTGATTCGAAATACGGGGTTGTGCGCAATCTTGAACCAGCTGTACGCCATGACATGTAGTCGGCAAAATATATCGCCTTGCGGCGAATGCGTGTAGATGTCCTTTGATTTTATCCATGCGTTCACATGCCCGTGTTCGCGCTCGACATGTATACACGCACCCACGAGTTGAATCCTGGTATATATCTGGTCGATCAGTTTCAAGGATGTATATGTATATGTTATTATATTGGGTCCTATAAATTATTATAATTAGCATATATATATATAGCTAGAGCCCGCTCGTGGAAATGTCTGGTCTTTGACTATCTATCTAATACATGTACAAAAACAGATGGGACGCGCGACTACGACTGTAAGGGGAACCCCATTTCGAAGGCCAACGTCGAGCTTCGAACTTCGACTTCGACGTCGAACGTCGATGTCAAACTTCGACACGCGCGCTTCGAACTTCGACACGCGCACAGCGGCACTTCGACGCGCAACCTCCAAGCGATGTATATCACTGTTTGTACACTCTGTGCCACGTAGCGACAATAGTGTACCACTCCCATTGTAGTATAGAGTATATAGACTCCAAGGCTAGATGGGGATCCTTAGACTATTCTCTTTGGATCCCCTCTAGGTAAGGAGACCGGACTTGTACCTTAAGTTATTAATATATTTACTTTGGATCCCCTCTAGTTCGCACTTCGAAGTTCGACCTTCGCAGATCGTAAGTTCGACGTTCGACTTCGACCTCGCTCAGTTCGAACCTTTCGACTTCGCCAACCTAGGGTTGCCCTTACAGTAGAATAGTCTCCCCCCCCACAGGACCGGGATTCACTTCGCCCAAAATAGCGGGATTCATAGCACCCTTGACAGAAGGCTCTGACTCCGAATCCGCTAACACAGCACGCGAATCCCCTTCCTCCACGTCGAGCCTACTCGAAGTCGAAGCACTGGTATGCCCCGAGATGGATACGAATCGATCGGACCAAATCGAAAACGACCTTGCGAACCTTCAGCAGAAGTTCGACACACAGTCCGAACAACTACGCCTCCTGGCCGAGAAGTTCGATCGACTCCTGGAAATAGTTGTACCACAAGCGACCCCCGCCCCTGTAACACCACCACCCGCAGCAGCAGCACGCCCCGCACCCGCTGCGCCTCCGCCGCGACCTTCATCGCTTCGACCATCGCTCCCCGACGATTTCGACGGCAACCGCGAGCGAGGGCGTGCATTCATCAATGCATGCGAACTGTACATAAATCTTGTACCACATCAATTCGCAAACGAGGTTACGCAAGTGCGATGGGCGTACACGTTCATGAAGAAGGGACGCGCCTACCTATTCACTGATCGCGCACTTCGATTCGAGACGCGCGAAGGTCGTCCGAAGTACCTAACATGGGTCGAGTTCCGGGAGGACTTCGCCATCAACTTCTTCGTCCAGAGCGAAGCGCAGGCCGCCATCACACGCCTCGAAACCAGTGCGTACCACCAAGGGTCGAGAACGGTCGATGACTACACAGACGAATTCCGCGACCTCGTCGACAAATCGGGATACAAGGAGGGACTCACCCTCGTCGTCAAGTATCGAAAGGGACTGAACCCCGACATCCAGTCCGCCATTGCGACAATGACGACAGGTCGACCAGGAGATGACCAACCCGAGGAATGGTACAGGGCTGCCATCAAGTGCGACGAGAACCGCCTCACGAACGAAGCGTTTCTCAGTACGAAACCTTCGACCCGTTCGAACCCTGCACCAGTTCGAACTAACAATTCGATGTTTCGTACTTCGACCACGTTCGCCGCCCCAACCATGCAAAGGACGACTCCGATCCCAGCCCCCGTGGTCCCCGCCTTACCCCCACCGGTTCCCATGGACGTCGACGCGGTTCGAAGACCTCGAGCGAACATCACGACCTGCTACAGGTGTGGTAAGACAGGCCACCTGCGAAGAGAATGCCCCCAACGTTACGACACGAGGTTCATGATGACAGAGGAACGCACGGAGTTCGCACAAGACATCTTCGTCATGCTCGACGCCCAGCCAGGCCAGGAACCAGAGGTCGAAGTAGTAGAAGATAAGGAGGAGGATTTTGCGACCAGCAGCGGGTGAACAGTACGCCCCCGCTGCGATCTGTAAATAGGTTCGAACACTTAGAGGTAGAAACAATAAACGAAACTTCGACCACTATCGAACCCATTACAGAAGTCGTACCCACTATCCCGACTCCCCCCTCAACAACTTTGACGCGCAAAAGGGTGCCCAAATGGGAACGCAACTTGCCCAAGCGCTACATCGTCGCCGCTACACCAAGCGCACGATCCCTCAAGTTGCGAGTCGAACTCCAAACAACGGACACGGGTGAAAACATTTCGACCGACTGCCTCGTCGACTGCGGAGCTACAGGACTCTTCATCGACACTGATTTCGTAGCGCGACGACGACTTACGACGCGCGCGCTGGTTCACCCCATCCCCGTGTACAATGTCGATGGCACGCTCAATGAACACGGGTCGATCACGCAAGTTGTCGACCTCATCCTTCGGTACAAAGGTCATTCGGAACGCACCCAGTTCGCCGTCACAAACCTGGGCAAGCAGGAAGTCATTCTAGGCTACACATGGCTTCGCGAACACAACCCCGAAATCGATTGGCAGACGAACGAAGTGAAAATGAGTCGATGCCCGGCCAAGTGCAACACCTGTGTCGCAGAAATCAAGGCAGAGACGGTCGAACGGCGAAAGAAGGAGGCGCGCATCAACGCCTGTCGAACAGGACCAATGCCGGAGGTCGACGACGACGTCGAAGGTGACGACGAAGTGACAGACGAGTTCGAAGAAGGCGATCGCATCTTCGTCGTCCAGTTTCGTGAAACAGAGGACATTCGAGCCACACAGAATATCTCGCAACGACTTGCCGAAGCATTCCACAAAAACTCGCAAGTCAAACCCTTTCGAGATCTGGCCCCTCAGCACATTCACGACTTCGAAGATGTATTTTCGAAGACGTCCTTCGACGCCCTCCCCGATCGACGACCTTGGGACCACGCGATCGAACTGGTAAAGGACGCCGAAAGCAAGTCATGCAAGGTGTACCCACTCTCAGTCACTGAACAGGCCGAACTCGACAAGTTCTTGGAGGAGAACCTCAGCTCAGGACGAATTCGACCTTCGAAATCGCCCATGGCTTCGCCCTTCTTCTTCATCAAAAAGAAGGATGGTTCGCTTCGACCAGTGCAAGACTATCGAGTGCTCAATTCGTTCACAGTGAAGAACAAGTACCCCTTGCCACTCATTTCGGACCTCGTCAACCAACTGCGCGGAGCGAAGTACTTTACGAAGCTCGACGTTCGATGGGGCTACAACAATGTACGCATCAAGGAAGGCGACGAGTGGAAGGCAGCGTTTCGAACCAACCGCGGACTCTTCGAACCACTAGTCATGTTCTTCGGCCTTACGAACTCTCCAGCGACCTTCCAGACGATGATGAACGACATCTTCCACGACCTCATCATGGAAGGCGTGGTCTGCGTGTACATCGACGACATCCTCATCTACACCAAGACCATTGCGGAGCATCGTCGAATCACACGCCTGGTGCTACAACGGCTTCGAGAACACAAGCTGTACCTCCGCCTCGACAAATGCGAGTTCGAACAGACACAGATCGAGTACCTTGGTCTCATCATCTCGGAAGGCAAGGTCGAAATGGACCCCGTCAAGGTCGCCGGAGTTGCGGACTGGCCCGTACCTACGAACAAGAAGCAAGTACAGTCGTTCTTAGGCTTTACGAACTTCTACAGGCGGTTCATTCGAGACTTCTCGCACTTCGCTCGGCCTCTCTTCGACCTCACGGGAAAGGACGCCACCTGGAAATGGGGCGAAGCAGAGCAGACAGCCTTCGACGACCTCAAGCACGCAGTAGTCTCGAAGCCGGTACTCATGTTCGCGGACGACAGTTGACCCTTCCGAGTCGAAGCAGACAGTTCGGACTTCGCCACAGGTGCAGTGCTTTCGCAACTAAGCCCTGAGGACGACAAATGGCACCCCGTTGCATTCATGTCGAAGAGCCTAAGCCCGGTCGAACGCAATTACGAGATCCATGACAAGGAAATGCTCGCCATTGTACGTGCATTGGAAGAGTGGAGGCACTTCCTCGAAGGGGCTCGACACGAATTCGAAATCTGGACGGATCACAAAAACCTCGAGTACTTTCGAACGGCCCAGAAACTGAATCGTCGACAAGCTCGATGGTCCCTCTACTTGTCGAGGTTCGACTTCACACTGCACCACAAACCAGGTCGAAGCATGGGAAAGCCCGACGCACTATCTCGACGTGCGGACCACGACAACGGCGGCGAAGACAATCGCGATGTGGTACTCCTCAAACCCGAACTGTTCGCCATCCGCGCGCTTGAAGGGGTAGTGGCGGAAGGCGAAGAACGCGACATCCTACGAGACATTCGACGGGGTAATCGTGAGGGACACCAGGAGGACGCCGTCGCCCTTGCTGCAAAGGAACTCAAAAGGTCGAAAGGGAAGTCAGTTCGAAGTGCGGAATGGCGAGAGTCCCAGGACCTCCTTCACTTCCGGGATCGAATCTACGTCCCTCGAAACGCAGACCTTCGACGTCGGATTGTTGCGCAGCACCACGACACACGCATTGCGGGGCATGCTGGACGATGGAAGACCCTCGAACTGGTTTCGCGAAACTACTGGTGGCCACAGATGTCGCGTTACATCGGAGAGTACTGCAAGACCTGCGATCTCTGCCTTCGAACCAAAGCGCAACGACAAATGCCAATGGGCGAACTCAAACCGCTCCCCATTCCAGAAGGTCGATGGGACGTCGCCAGCGTGGACTTCATTGTCGAACTCCCGCAGTCCGAAGGCTTCGACGCAATCATGGTCGTCGTCGACTCGGTAGGAAAGCGAGCACACTTCATACCGACGACTACGACGGTCACGGCTTTGGGATCCGCACGATTGTATTTACAACATGTGTGGAAGTTACATGGTCTACCGAAGGCAATGGTATTGGATCGAGGCGTACAGTTCGTCGCAGAGTTCACCCGCGAACTCTATCGACTCCTGGACATCAAACTAACGGCTTCGACTGCGTACCACCCCCAGACCGACGGACAAACAGAGCGAGTCAATCAGGAGTTGGAACAGTACCTTCGACTCTTCGTCAACGAACGGCAGAACAACTGGGCGGACCTCCTTCCACTGGCGGAGTTCCAGTACAACAACCATGTCCACGCTTCGACACAGCAGTCACCGTTCTACCTCGACACCGGCCGACACCCGCGCATGGGCTTCGAACCTCAGGCGGCACCTTCGAGGCTCGAAACAGTGAACGAGTTCCGTGATCGAATGGAGAACGCATTGTCCGAAGCTCGATCAGCACTGGCGAAGTCGAAGGAGGACATGGCGCAGTACTACAATCGACGTCGAAGGCCGACACCGGAGTACCAAGTAGGCGACATGATGTTCCTTGACTCTCGCGACATCCACATCACTCGACCTTCGCACAAACTGGCCCACCGATACCTGGGACCATACAAGATCGAAGCAAAAGTGGGTTCGCACGCCTACCGCCTGAAACTACCGAGTTCGTTGTCGAAGATCCACCCGGTATTCCACATCGTGAAACTACTCCCTGCACCTCACGACCCAATCGAAGGACGTCGACCCACCGCCGTGCCAGAACCCGAACTGATCGACGGCGAAGAACACTACGAAGTCGAAGAAATCATGGACAGTCGAATACATCGTCGCAAACTGCAGTATCTAGTGTCATGGAAAGGCTACAGTTACGAACACAACTCCTGGGAACCCGCAGACCAGATCCAGGCCGACGAATGTATCGCCGACTTCCACCGCTTGAATCCAGGCGCACCACGACAGATTCGCAGTGTTCAGTTCGCCCAGATCCCGTTCCAGCCGATGCGCGAGGGCGCGCACACCTAGAGGGGGGGTAATGTAAGGGGAACCCCATTTCGAAGGCCAACGTCGAACTTCGAACTTCGACTTCGACGTCGAACGTCGATGTCAAACTTCGACACGCGCGCTTCGAACTTCGACACGCGCACAGCGGCACTTCGACGCGCAACCTCCAAGCGATGTATATCACTGTTTGTACACTCTGTGCCACGTAGCGACAATAGTGTACCACTCCCATTGTAGTATAGAGTATATAGACTCCAAGGCTAGATGGGGATCCTTAGACTATTCTCTTTGGATCCCCTCTAGGTAAGGAGACCGGACTTGTACCTTAAGTTATTAATATATTTACTTTGGATCCCCTCTAGTTCGCACTTCGAAGTTCGACCTTCGCAGATCGTAAGTTCGACGTTCGACTTCGACCTCGCTCAGTTCGAACCTTTCGACTTCGCCGACCTAGGGTTGCCCTTACAACGACGGTCTTCTCCTGCTGCTAGACTACCACACGAGATGCTTTGGGAGATATTCCAACACTACTGTGCAGGAGCCCCTGTACGTATTCCATTCAGAAGAAAGCGTCCAGACAGTCCTTTCATCTTTAGCCACGTTTGCCAAGAATGGAGAAATGTAGCTTTCAATGCAAGCGATGTATGGGGATTGCTTCATATCGAGATCGCACAAGATCTCACCACCATAATGGCTCTTGGTATATGTCATCTCCTCGACGGTTGCGTGCAGCGCTCTTCATCCCGCTCTCTCGACCTACACTTGTCCATTTACGCACGTATTATACATGGTGGCAATGGGATTGACCGAGAAGCGATTAGCCCTATTCCTATCTATATCGTGTTTTCAGAACTACTCCGGCATACGCAACGCTGGAGAAAATTTCACCTAGTAGCGACATATGCTGCTCTTGACGAGATATTATCCTACAATCACTTCTCACCCGAGCTACTTACCCCACTACTCGAAGAGTTTAACCTTCAAGCTGTAAACTCGGATGCCAGTCAATCCCCCTTCCCCGAAGAACCATACTTCAATTATGACTCCGCGCCCTCTTTACGCATTGTATCCCTATACGACGGTGCTCTATTCTGGGCAGACAGGCACACTTTCCCCTGGCGCCAGCTGGAAGAACTAAATTTAGGAGGAGTAAGTGTGGGCCTTACAATTTCAGAATATAGAGAAATACTCCGGGGCTGCGTATCCCTCCGACGATGTCAATTATCAGTCAGGGACCACATCGGAGAAGTAGCTACACAACCTGAGCGTGTAGCCCCTATTGTCCTTGACGCAATGGAATCACTTGTGATAACAGATCACTACCAACCTGTTCAACATGGGGACATTTATCACAGCATTACCTGTCCAAATCTCAAAGACCTTGTGATCAGATATACTAGGGGAGACGGGTGTAGCAGCATGGCGCAGATATGGGCTGGAGAGGCTTTAGCTGCTATTTTATCTCGGTCAAAATTTATCAAACGTCTCCACCTTTCGAATGTGCCATTGACAGAACGCGGCCTGATCCAAGCCATTAAAGATCATCACACAATTTCCCACCTCACCCTTGTCAATGGCGGCCGGCTCGGTATGCTGTTTGGGGATCGAGCCTTATTTGAGTTGACTATATCCCCACAACGCGTGTTATTACCGATGCTTGAGGAAATCTCGATTGTGTCACGATACTGCTCCGGGCACTATATCGAGGAGTTTGTCGAGTCCCGTCGGAGGATATGTTCTTCAATCAGTCTCCTTCGACATATAAATTTTAATTCGCTTGATACGGCAATGAAGCCAAGTTTACGATCCCGCCTGAAGAGAGCTTGCAACGAAGGGTTGATACTGGAGTCCACGAGCAGTGTTAGCGGCGCCAATGATTGAACGAAATTTACATACATGTACATGTATGATATAGGTATATATAGCTGTATAAGAGTGACAACAAGTCAAACTCTGTAATGAAGTGACCCAAGTCACTCCATTTCCGTTACACTTGTAGATCTAATAGTAGAAAGATAAAATGATACTGGACCCTGGTTGTGTTTCTGCATGTATGATCATGATCACAAGGGAGCGTTCAACATACACGTGACGGGAACCAGCTCACGATCACATGCTTCCATATATAGACAACTCTTCAACTTGATAATTAGTGCCACTACTATCTCATGCCAACTCAGTCGTAGTGTGTATATCTCGCAAGTCACATCTGGATCATTCTGAGGTAGACTTGGGTCTCCTCACCAACTTTGAGCTTGACTTGTTGTCACTCCTCCAACCTCGACTTGACGTCAGGAATTTGCAGCAGTAAAAGCCCAATTATTCCCCCGACACGGCTAAGTCCTTTACATCAACAAGACCTGGTTATATCATTTGGAATGATGGCTTTGTGCATCGATAAAAAATCCTTGGTTCGAAACAAAAATAGTACCAGTAAGTTTACTAATCGCTAGCCCCTGTCCCATCAAATATTGAGCTCTCAATGTTCCATTCCAGCAAAAATTGGACCGTTCGATGGCCTTGTAGGTTGTATTGTTGAATCAGGAAATTTCTTCATTACGACTCCGAATCAAACCTTCATTCCATTACCACCCCTTGGTCCTGATCGTCCCCTGCGCCTACGGGTGGACTGCTTGTATGGTGATGACGACCCAATTCAATGGCCTCAACCATTCAACCCCAACTTCCCACATTACTCCTGTATTCCTCGACGTGCCGGACGTTCGAACGAACAGATCATGTGGCAGCAGTTAACTCGCCGTGAATTCATTCCTGCCGAATCCTTACTGATTCCAGTAGCTGGGTTGGGTAAACTTTCATCTTCAATGGCCTCGGAAATCGAAGAGCATGTAAAAAGGTTGGTTCTATGGGTAGAAACATATCTTAGCAGAACACCCCCGTCGCGCGTGCCTCCTCCTTTAGGTCCACTAGTCCAAATGATGAAACACAGTCTCACCAGGCTGAAATCCATCGCGATGATGTTCAGTCATATGGAAATTCAGGTTCGAGACGTACAACGATCGTGGATTGAAGTGGTTGCGATGATGGACTACATGGAAATCTATCGCCCGTTAATGGATGCCACTCGAGGTACCGTTTTGGACACCCACCCCGAAGTTGCGAATACAATAGGAACATTTACCTCTGACCTTCGTGTGGCCCAGGATCATTTTCAGGCGGGTCTGCCTTATTGGATTATTCGACCAGCATCCACTTTTACCGACCAGAATATACTCCAAGCCGTTGACCCTGAGTACCCCGACAGTGTCGATCTGGCTCCACACATATTCAAACAAAATGCTATCGCCGTAGGACGTGCAGGGACCGATGAGAAGTACAATGCAATTCACCGCCAAGCGAGAAATTCCATGCGATATCCCGACCCTTTTAATCATGGTACCACGGAGAACATTAACACCTCCTCAAATTCGAGCTTAACATCGCCCTCTACCTCCGCAGAAGCATCATCTTCTTCTATTAGCGCAACAAAACAACAGCCTCAGGTTTCATCGGGTCAGATAGGGCCAATGCGGCAAAGACCTGGAAACAAAAGAAAAGGTGAAGGTTCCCGTAAGAATAACCCAAAACAAATAAAAAGTAAGTGTATGTTCGTTAGTCCTCTAAAGATTAACTCTTATGGTTTCTGTCAGCGGCATCTAACACCCCGAATACACATGGCGCAGGGCGCAACAAATTCGAGCCCATAAATAGTCCTCTCATGCCACTTCCGATTTTGAGTTGGCAGAATGCCCTACAGGCTGTGGACACTCATCCCTCACGACTAGATCCATCATACATATGTAACCCTCATAATCGTGGATACTTGTTCCCAGAACCTGGAATCTTCGCCGGTGTAAAAAATGACGTGCGCCAGGCCCGCTATTTTCATACCTGGAAAAATACAAGAGTAATTTGTATATATCGCGCATACAAGGCTTCATCAACCGCTGTGCCACTCTCGGGTCAAGATTGGCGCGATTTCCTGGTAGGAAATTTGAATGGTACATTCAAAGGGAAAGCAAACCAGGCCACTCAGCAGAGGTTTCGCGAACTTCTTTCGAATTGTCTTGATGATTTAGAACTTGACTTTGATACAATTTTTCCACCTACTGATATACCTCCCCCTCCCATCATATTGTCAGAGGCCCAAGAAATCCTATGGGAACTATCAGAACTGAATTTCCGTTTTGAGTTGCTGGCGCTCGACAGGAGAGCATCCGGAGTCACGGCCGATGAAGCAATCCAAGACCGTCAAGATATGGTTGGCCGATGTTTCTACGATGCTCCTTCCCTGATTGTCGCAGACGCCGCCCATGCTACACGAGGGTTGGCATCTTTGGATTGGCAGGAACGGCTTCCCTGCCTTCTTCGTTTACGTTCATTGATGAGGGATTGGAAAGGTCACAAACCAACTCCTATCCTTTTAATGGATCTTGCGGCGTTGGAGATGTACAGGGAGAACGATGTGCGTATTATTGAGGATGCAGTGGCCCGGTTCTATGCCCAAACGTTTTTCAATTTTTTTGGCCGCGCTGCCGTAATACCTACCAGACTTCCTTGTAATCAATCATCCGATTAGACAGCCATTGGGACTAATTAACAAATAGCAACGTATGTACAATGTTCTATGTATCAGAGATCATTCAATTTTCATTATCTATTGTGGCTACACGTATCACATCCAAATTGAACAGAAATCTACCCAAGATGACTGAGAATTTCAATATATCTATAGACAAAATCTCCTTTTCCTTGGTCTATTAGCCTTCCATTTTGAAATTTAAATTCGAGAATTAGTTTGAAAAATTAGATAATGATGAGCGGTTGCGAACATGACACTCATTCCATTCCACTTTCATCAGGCGTGACGGGAGGGGGGAGGACTAAGCAAGGGAGATTATCTTTGGGTAGAATTTCTTTCAACCACACGAAATCATCATATGTTTTCCCATGGGTAGGTCTATCTAAAAATTTGACCACCACCATTAGATGGGTGAGTCGACAGATCAAAGACCCATACTCACATTTCAAAGGATGCCCAGGGGAGATTTGGCGTTTCCTGACTGTCCATACAGGCCCAGCCCATGCGAAAGAACTGTATGATTGACATTGATTGAATATCTCTACCAATTGTGCATTACCGACGCAATAACGACGGAACGCGTGAACAAGAGCGTCATATGTGAAACCACCATTACCGAACGCTGCGGCCAGGGGGGTGATTTCGGATTTATAGGCAATGAGGCATTTGACCTGTTGTGCAAGGTAAGGAAGCACAAGGCTGGAATCGGGGTCCATCACCACCCCGTCATTATCGACTAGTTCGTATTTTGAGAAAAGGATGTTAATGATGGCCCTGGCAATTTCTCGGCCGTAGATCATAGCGTGACGTTCGCGGGCGACATTGGTATCCGTATACATTTTTGGATCGATTA
Source organism: Collybia sordida (assembly GCA_037014335.1). Taxonomy (NCBI): domain Eukaryota; kingdom Fungi; phylum Basidiomycota; class Agaricomycetes; order Agaricales; family Clitocybaceae; genus Collybia; species Collybia sordida. The sequence continues at coordinate 271,875 of JAYKXK010000009.1, read as the reverse complement.
TGTTCGCCATTTCCATGATGTTGCAAAGCGACAATACATCGATGATACCCTTGAACGAACCAAATTCTGGAATATGATCGTGGTGGACTTCTGGAGAGAGGGTATCAAATTCAATACAGAAAGGCTAATATAACACCGCATGAACACACCATAGACCAGAGTATCTTTCTTGCAGGCTTCATAAAACAGCAACAGCTGTCGTCGTAACAGGCGCCTAGAATCGCGGATGTGTTCGGTGTTTGTGACAATATTCCGGAAAACGAAGGTGTGGAGAACTCCAAAACATGAGTCCTGGATTGTCGATGTCGCATAGTAATGGCCTCCATGACAAACCGCATGATCTGGGGTGTAGACGGCATGTGGCGTATTTGGCCGCATGATTCTAAGAAAGTCTCATGTGAGTTGTCGATTAAATAAAATTCTTGGTACATACAGACGTGTTCCCGGTTCTAGAAGAACTGCCTCAATATCCCAAAGGTGTGAGTTAGGTCTTTCGACATCGTAATCCCCCTGAAAAATGCTCCGGGCAGCAAATTGTCCAAAATAATTACCTTTTGGCTTCGCCACAAACCAGAGCTTGCTACCAGTTTTACAATCGATATAGGTGCCAAACCCGTCTGTATCGACATGCCATTTATGATGGGCCCCTGACGTTGCGGCAAGACCCCACCTAGTACTTGTTGTTGGGTATTGTTCTGATCTATTACTGATATTGAGCGCGAGAGACCAGGCTTTTGTGTCCGTAGCAAATGACTGGGGAGGATGCTCGGCGCATAGCATTGGGAAATCAAGAGAATTGAGCGATTTCCCTGTTGACGAACACGCAGCATCATACATATTGATCAGGGTTCCGGACCTGTGTCGTACATTATAGTTATTCTTCACAGGTATTGAATGATCTGATAGGGGAATGGGCCTCAGTAAATATCACTGACTATAAAATACAATTGACTTTCCGTGAATAAGAATGGATTTATTCAAAGTAGTCAATGTTCCCAAGCCCCTGAGATCAAATTTGTATTTGGGCTTTTCCATTCCTGTAATAACGAGATGATGAAGAAGGATGGCGTTTTGTACCTCTTTGTCCGACATTTCTTCAAACTCGGTTTTTGTAAGGATCCTAAAAACGGAAGAGCTTGGTGCCGAAAAGTATTGGGGCCTCCCGTCTATATATGAAGATTCGACCGCATCCATCATACTGTCAAACCAGGAAGCGTCGCCCGAGAACTAAGCAGATTAAAATTTATCATAAGGTATGAAATAAAATACTCACATGAAAAGAAGCAGTATGTATCACTGGTTCTTCATCACAAAGCGAAAACAAGTGATGTGGACGAGATAATTGGAGCTAAAAATCTACAATAACCATAGGTCCTTGGAGTAGAAAGATATAATAGATACCTTATCGCTACTGACGCTATCCAAAGCTATTGTACCAGGCTATCACCAAAGTTAGGTTGTAAAGAAAAAGAAAAAGTATTGACTGACTGCCAGGCTCCCCACGAGCTTAAGAGTTTCTTGGGCCGTGAGATCAATGATCTCGTGGTTCAGTGGTATGGCCTCCAAGGATACTGCACTAACTTGTCCCGTTCTATTCTTTCTTTTTATTTTTCTACGATTTGATATATTAGAGGCACGGGGTACTGGGGGGGCGAGTCTTGGGGCGAGTCGCAAAGATTTGCGTAGCCGTCCTGGGGTTATGTCAAGAGTGAAGGTTGACTTTTTGCGTCTCTTTGCAGGGACTCTAGAGCGCAAAAGGCTTTCATTTTCATCGGAGGAGGATTCTTGCAAGGTGGGTTCTGGATATAAACCGTGAATCACATCTGTAGATGTGGTTTAAAGTGTATAAACGACTAACCTCCATCGAAAATGTTCTTTCTGCCGCTGACATCGCCATTGTCTGATACAGCGGCGGCTGCGGTAGCGCCGAGATCGTGGCTACGCACCGTAAGATGTTCAGTCGTTACAGAGAGGGGTTGACTACGTGGAAGGATGATCGAGGTTGAGTCTATATCCATAGGAGTTCCACAGACGGTGCCATTCTCGAGATGGTGAGAGGCTCGTTGCCCCGTATTGGACTGGATTGTAGCTCCTAGATGATCCTGGTCAGTCGCTGTCCTAGAGGCCGCTGGACGAGGTTTTCCCTCTGAATTCATGTCTTCTTCATCGCTCTCTTCCTCCTCCTCGAACCGTACTGCTTGTGTCTCTTGCCCTATTGCCCCACTTGTGGCAACCGATCGTCCTGTGACGCCTTCTATGTATTCATTATCTGAAAATTAACATCTCATTAATATAAGCACCAAATTTATTCTAAAAACTTCGAACCTTCATCAAACCACGTAAAATCTTGGGCCGTTCCCAATCGGGATGTTACCTTGATGAGAAACGTAAGGGCTTCCTGGAGACGCGCTTGAAGATCAATCGTCTGAGTCGCGTGATCCCAAACGATCCTCCATATTTGTAGCTCTACTTCTAGCAAGAGTGAGGGGCGGTCACCACCTAAACACAACCAGACCTTTCTCAATTATTTTCAATTATGGTTACTATAATTGAGTTCGTGTAAGGTCTACTTGCCTCGATTAACTTATCTTCGGAGACTGAGTAAGCTTTGAGTTCCATATTGGTAAGTAAACAAAGGGGTGATATCACAATTGCAATGTGAAGTGGTAGCCGGAGACGCCTCATGGAAAATTGGTCCATCATTTTCACGATCGTGTCATGGGACATGACCGTACGATCAACATCAGAACTAAAGATATCCGATATCATGATCATCAATGATTAAATTGGCATCAAGATTTGCCTACTTACGCCCTTAAAAGATATTCAGTAAATGCAAATTTTGATTTCGGGAGTTCCAAATTCCCCTGATGTTTTGTGTTAGCCAAGGAGATACAGATTGGCCTGTCACGCCCCTACCTGAAGTAAATATCTTAAATGTAAGGCCACGGCCTCAAAATTAGATAGTATTTTCAATGAGTGTACGTTGCATGTATTCTGGTATAGATTGTGTAAATGTCGCAAAGTACCAGGAAGATTGTTGTTGGGATTGTTGGTGAGGATATTCGTTGGAATAGTGTCGAGGGCTACCTTGGCGGTATTTAGCAAGGTAAACCATTGTCGCAAGGGTTTATATGGCTGAAGATAAATTGGTTTTATATGCACAAGTAAAGGAGTAGTGTTACTGAAGGCTTACGAGGTGACGCATGGGAGGAAGGCGCCTTCTGGCGAGGTTTGGACAGTTCTTGTTCTGGAATCCTTGACACTGCCATGAAAATATGTCAATGAGGCGGTATGAGAGCAATGCTGAACATAATTCTGCCCGCTCTGCCTTTGTATACTTCGATTCGTCAGGGAACAACTCTGTGGATCCCGGTCCGGGGGGTCCTTTGCGGGCACCAAAGCCTGTGCAAAAATCTGCTAAATTATTTCGCATCCCATCGTTTTCCTGCGATATTATTTCTTTCACGAATTCCTGCGTTCAAGATGAAAGGTTGGAATCCGCTATTGCTGCAAGACACAAACTTACAGAAGTTTCATCTGGTAACTGTGTCGAGTCGAGAGACATTGGAGCGTCTGTTCGCCATGGAAATTGATTGAAAAGCGTAGAAGTCCGGATAAGAGAGGACATGATATAGTTGCAAGGATAGGACACGTCCACGATCGAGGCGTTGACTTTGGGATCAACTATATATATATAATATATATTCTAGGATTTAGTATACGTGTTTTAGGGTTAGGGGTAGATTGGCCTAGGCGGAAAGTCCCGAGCTTCTCGGCGATTAGGGATCCCTTTAATACCGACACCATTGCATTTCACGTGAGTGAGGTCATGTGATCATTTACATTGTGTATACGCTACGTATACGTAGAACCTAGAAATTATTGATTAATTAGTGCCCAACGGCAAGTGGAACAAGGAACGTTCCTGGGAGCTTTTCCGTAGATGTACATGGGCAACAGAAGGAACAATAATAAATACTTACAACTTGAGTCTAATTAATTGACATGAATTTTCATGAGCTCACCCGTCCTCAAATACAGAAGCGGAATCAGTTGGCCCGCAAATCTTCATTCCGCTATATATTTACACCTTTCCCCGAACCTGGCCACACACGTTTATCGGATCTATGATGATACAGTCATCGAAGGCAGATTTTGTTTTTTACTTTACCCACCCCACCGATATTTCCCCTAGCATGGGTACAACCTGAATACATTCCTGGTAGATCCCAAACATAAATGCTTATCTTGCACAACTTCCATACCATACGATCCTGGGTCCTGGGGGATCGGGAGTGTACAATTTGGGGGATCCGTCGCCGACATATTGCTACCCAACGTAGACTGATAGTCTCAACAACGAGTGACACCAAGTCAAGCTCTGATACGAGCGACACCAAGTCAAGCTCTGATATGATGGACCCAAGTCCATCCATGAACATATACCCTAGCGGTATATGATACAAAATAAAGGTGGTTCCCACCACGACCAGGATTCAGTATATACACAGGAGCAAGTTACGGATGTCGGGGGGCAAGAACAAGCTCAATTGGGTAAGCTTGCAACCTATAGCTAACACTATTTAAATTTGTATTTCTTATATAATACACTTTCCTGATTAGATCGTGAGAAAAGCTTGATCAACAACCAAAAAAAGTGCACACCCCCTCCGGATCCAGATCCTCTCGTTTGATATAAGTATATGCAATCCCCGAGTCCCTTTATATATACAAAACGTTCAAGTCTTACCAAGTTACATGTGTAAAATCAAGGCAGACTTGGGTCACCTCGCAAATTTCGACTTGATGTCGCCCTCAACCTCTGAGATTTCGCCGACTTGACGTCGGCCACTGACCCAACATGCTGTAAACCGCACTCTGATATATATATATGCAGAATCAACCTTTTACATTCAGAACGGAACTAGCATCCCATCTCCGGTAGTTCTTCGGTAGTTATGGCTAATAATCTTGAGGATCTAGGACCTGGACCGGACCAACTTCACCAATATATAGTATATTTATGGCAATATTTCGTTGGGGTATAATTATATGACCATACAACGTCGACGATGATCATCCCGGATACCAATAATCTCCTAACTATAGCACATCCATGGCTATGATTGCGACTACATGTATACGGGGACTTGATCACTGTTTGTTTTCAGCACTCCCATCATGATTGATCAATCATGAAGTGCGATACGGCGGTGATCCAATTTTGATTATCGATCATTCAGGTTGGCCATGGTCTATATATATAGCCCTCATAATAACCCCCGCAACTGGTATCCCTCAAATAAGCCCTTACAGGTACTGGAGAGAAGGATGTCAAGTGGTGGCGATACCATTCTATACCTTGGAACGACCGGGAAGCCTGTTTACCCTCAGATGCATCTGGAGGTAGACATCGATGTAAGTATTCCAAGTATTCTATGTTACTCGAACTATCCCCTATGATATATAAATCCGCCATGGTGTAGCTATTATCCTCCAAGCTTTCAGACGTTTCCCTTAGGATTCAGCACAATACCAAAAGGCACAATAGTTTATTCATGACGGGTGACCCGAACCACACCTACGACGCCGACCAAAGCAGCGACGAGAACGATTCCCGTAAGCGAGACAAAATAACCCGAAATGACTAAAATTATAATATCATCAACCTACCTAGCTCCTCCAAAATCTCCCAGATTTCCGGGCCATCTTTCTGTGTACGCTGAGAATGAGGAGCCAACAAACGAGTGCGCTTGTCCTTACTTATGTATCTCTTCTAGAAACGTCTCATCTTTCAAAGTAGGGATCGGGATGTTGAGAATCTGCGCACAAACCTGCAGGTTTGGCGGGAAGGTCTACCCACCGGAGACTTTAGATCTGAGGTGTAAGTTAGGTTGATCCAAATGACATCCACTGATATCCACCTAGAACCTGGGATGCAGAATATTCTAAATCAACAAAGGATAGTGAAGAAGAAGAGTTACCACCTACTCGACAAGGCCCTAATCTAGAAGAAAGATTATATCTCATCATCAAGATATTCGCTCCTTCTCTCTCAGAGGAAACTGCAAAAACCACAGCCTTGCTTCTCAACACCGTCACACCGGATCCCCACATGTTTCGTTTAGTTTCAAGCACTGTTGCGAATTTTGTTCGCCCGCTCGTGGAAGGGATTGATATCAGATATGCTTCGGATGTATTGATAAACCAAATCAAAGCTGATTGGCAGTCACGGTAAGCAGTATGAACTTTAAAGAATACTTGACCACTTTACGGTCGAGGATCATAGGAGTACAATACCCGCCTGGGTAAATTTAACTACCACCACCTGTGTATGTAACATCGTTGGGCGAATCCCTTCGTCACACACCAACCACGGGAGAGAGGGCTCCCCGCTACCCACAGGAGCCGGTCCATTGACGCCCTGTTGTTGCCATCATACAGACCCCCACGCTGTTCTTATTTTACACCATAAGGATGTTTGCTGTCGCTCGACAGAAAGACATCCCCGCGCCACGACTTTGAGCCATCTCACAATGCGTCATGATAGCTTACCCATACCATGTACCTGTCCCCGTGAGGACACAAATCTAGTTCCCGACACTATATCTTGCGAGTGCGGCACCCAACCCACCAACATAGTAGAAAACGCAGTGTTTCCCATTCATAGCACCCCGGGTTCACCCCAACCTCGCGATCCAGAACTCCCTCCTACCACTTCAGTTGCCGAAAACAATGTTGTAGCGGGTTATAGCAGTGGATTAGATTTAGGTATGAGCCCAGTAGAAATTCCCTCCCCCGCTCCGGGCGCCCAAGTAATCATGCCTGATGGGAATCCGCCCACTCGTCAGCCCCCTCACACCCAACCAAAGCCTATTGTGTACGCTATGCCCAAATCTTACCTTTGTGCGTATACTGACGCATCTACAGGGAAAAAACATCTCAAGTTTCATCGCCAACTGAAAGGTGCACTTATAATCGTTCATTGCGCGAGTAGCCTGTGTTTCAATAAGATTGGTGTTCTAGAAGTACGGAAATCCCTAAAATACACGTTACCATCCAGAGGTCGTCTCGCAATATTCGGAATGTGGAACATGTCCAAACTATCTGGTACACCTCCAACGTCAATGAGCATATGGCACATCCGCCGAAAGATTTCGAAGTTGTAGATCACGAAATTTCCTCCCCAAATCCTGGGGATATATATATCAATCAACCAACCATCGAAGGGATAGCCAAGCAAATATGGTTGTGTATGATTGACCATACTGAAAATAATAACAAGGTTTACTGGGAAGAGATTACAACGACATACGGACCGAATTTGATTCACCATCCTTCGCTTCCGGGTTATATGCTACATTTCCGAGGGAATAATACGCCATCATGGATCAAAGATAAAGATACAACACAAGCTACACGAAAAAATAAGAAAGGGAAGAAGTCGAAGAGGAGATGACCCCCGGTTATGAGGGTAGAGCTACATCTGCGATACTTCCATTTGAATACTGCCACATAGTACAACACAGGAAAATACATCCGATGCATATGCCTAGAATCTAGATGGGGCCACAAGTACTATATCTGCCTTCACGAGGCTCCTGCGCATGCAGTGTATTTTATTTCGTCAAGCCCGTGTCGAGTCCGTCGAGTCCATCGAGTCCACGTCAAGTCCGCGTCAAGTCCGTCGAGTTCCCACGTGAAATATAATCTAAACATGGCCAAATAATTGGCATTGACCTGCTCCCAGATTACCTAAGCCCATGACAAATATACTTACGTGATTTTGTGGCCCAGTTGAATATTTGAACCCAACCCCCATGTACATCAAGTCGGGTGTTGGTCTTTCTCACATTCAATGAATCTACTTGCCTCTGGATGGTTAACTTGGGTTAGCCACTAATAATAATGAGAGTTGAAGTCTGACTTGGCGTCACCTTCAGCTGAAGCCATGACTTGATGTCACTGCCTTCTCATTCTTTAACCTGGCATAATGTCATTTAACTGAAGAAAACTCGGATGTAGTCTCAAGACTGTTTAAATTGGCTTGCGAAGGGAGAATTTATAGTCTATGAATATGGATATACCACCGAACCTTGTGGGTACAGCTACGTCTTTTGAATCTAATTCCGATCAGGAAACTGATTTAGTAGAGCCCGAACAGCCTACAACCAACGAATCAAAGCGAGCGCCTTAAAAAGCGAAAACAGAGGCGCTAGCAGCTCTTAAAAGTCATGCAAGATCGTCATCACCAAATCCAAACGACGAGGGCTATCAGAATGGCACTAATGGAAAAGTTTGGAATACGACCCCCATTTCAATTTCTCCATCCCTGAACTTATCATCTATGAAAACCTCAAGCCCACACCACAGGATCATAGAAAAGACGCCAAGGCCATTTGGGCTTGAAGATTGTCCCGAATTTTATCCCACAATGGAAGAGTTCAAGGACCCTAAGGTGTATATTCGAACAATTTCGAGTGAAGCAATGGATTATGGAATCTTCAAAGTTGTGCCACCAGCAGGCTGGGAGATGTCTTTTGTTACAGATATGTACAGAGGTTCGTAGAGTACCAGTTTTTTTTTCAACTCCGTTTCAAATGATTCGTCACATTCTACCAGACTTTTCGATTTAGGACTCGGCTTCAACGTCTCAACTCTATCGAAGCTTCATCTCGGGCCAAACCGAATTTTAGAGCAACTTTACCGTTTTCACAAGTAACAAGGAAATCCCCCAAGACAAAGCTAGGGTATCCTGGGACTCGCCCGGTCACACCTGTATATTTACAAAACTAATTCATCTACCCCGGGTTGCATACCCACTCAACGCTCGGAAGAGTGGTCTGTCTCAATCTAATCGAACAACACTGTTCTTGATAATTGTCAGGGCAACTCCGGCGGAGTGCGCGCGAACTTAGAGGAAGCGGACGACGCTGAGGAGGGGATCCTAAGCACAGTCTATTAATGTACAGTATGTAACTACGTACCTGAGGAGGGGATCCTAAGAGAATACTCTAAGGAGCCTCCATCAGGGGGAGTGGGCTATATACCTAAGACTACATTAAAGACACGTTCCCGGTGCGGTACGACGACATGCGTTGGACTGGCGAAGGTCACGTGACCGTACCCTTGACAGTCCGAACGAGTGCGAAGTCCGTCGGCGAACTGCGCGCGAAGTAGCGAGTGGGATGCCTGCGGGCGTATGTAACGAGTGTGCGATCTAACGAATGTGAGTACGGCGAATGAGCGGTAAGTAAGAGGGTCGTAATCGTAGTTCGGCGGAGTAGAGAGCGTGAGCGCTAGTGCGCGCGAAGTAAGCCTAGATCGGAGCGAAGTAAGGAGGAAACGGAGTTCCCCTTACATTACCCCCCTTCTAGGTTCGCGTGTCTTCACGCCGGCGTTGGAATGGGATCTGCGCGAATTGGACACGTTGTACGAGTCGCGGCGCGCCGGGGTTGCGTCTGTAGAACTCGGCGACCAGTTCGTCCGCGTTCACCTTGTCGGCGGGTTCCCAGGAGTTCTGCTCGTAACTGTAGCCCTTCCAGGCAATCAGGTACTGCAGCTTGTTCCTGTAAATCCGACTGTCCATGATCTCCTGTACCTCGTAATGTACCTCGCCGTCGACCAGGGTGGGTTCTGGAACTTCGGTGACTCTCCGTCCGGGTATTGGGTCGTGCGGCGCGGGTAGGAGTTTGACGACATGGAAGACGGGGTGGATGCGCGACAGCGACGGCGGGAGCTTGAGACGATAGGCGTGCGATCCAACCTTGGCTTCGATCGGGTAGGGTCTGATGTAACGGTGGGCCAGTTTCTGCGAAGGTCGCGTAATACGAATGTCGCGCGAGTCCAGGTACATCCGATCTCCCACTTGGTAGTCGGGTGTTGGCTTCCTCTTGCGATTGTAATACTGCGCCATCTCGTCTTTCGCCTTGGCTAGCGCGGAGCGAGCTTCCTCGAGGGTGTCCTTCATTCGATCGCGGAATTCATTCGCGGTTTCCAACCGGGATGGTGTGGTCTGTGGTTCGAAGCCCATGCGCGGGTGTCGGCCAGTGTCCAGGAAGAACGGTGAGTGTTGCGTCAAGGAGTGGACATGGTTATTGTATTGGAATTCGGCGAGCGGTAGGAGGTCGACCCAGTTGTCCTGTCGCTCGCTGACGAATAACCGAAGATACTGTTCCAGCTCTTGGTTCACTCGCTCGGTCTGTCCGTCTGTCTGTGGGTGGTACGCCGTAGACGCTGTGAGTTTAATATCCAGCATGCGATATAACTCCCTTGTGAATTCCGCCACGAACTGTACCCCTCGATCCGAGACCATAGCCTTTGGTAAACCGTGCAACTTCCACACATGTTGGAGGTAGAGCCTCGCCGATCCAAGCGCGGTGATTGTCGTAGTGGTTGGGATGAAGTGCGCGCGTTTACCCACCGTATCCACCACTACCATGATCGCATCATGCCCTTGCGACTCAGGTAGCTCTACGATGAAGTCCACGCTCGCGACATCCCATCGACCTTCCGGAATCGGGAGCGGTTTGAGTTCGCCGATTGGTAGCTGACGTTGCGCCTTCGTTCGGAGACATAGATCGCAGGTCTTGCAGTATTCTCCGATGTAACGCGACATTTGAGGCCACCAGTAGTTGCGCGATACCAGCTCTAGTGTCTTCCAACGTCCGGCGTGTCCCGCAATTCGCGAGTCGTGATGTTGCGCAACTATGCGTCTGCGGAGGTCAGCGTGTTTCGGGACATAGATGCGATCGCGGAAATACAGCAACTCCTGCGCCTCTCTCCATTCTGCGCTGCGAACCGATTTCCCCGCTGTCTTCTTCAACTCCTGCGCCGCCTTCACCACTGCTTCCTCCTGATGTCCCTCGCGATTGCCTCTCCGAATGTCCCGCAGAATGTCCCTTTCCTCTCCTTCCACAACCATTCCTTCCAATGCGCGAATCGTGAACAGCTCCGGTTTGAGCAGTACTAAGTCACGGTTGTCCTCGCTCCCGTCGCTGTGGTCCGCTCTGCGAGATAGCACGTCTGGCTTACCCATAGTTTGTCCGGGCTTGTGATGCAGCGAGAAGTTGAATCGGGAGAGGTACAGTGACCACCTGGCCTGTCTCCGATTCAGCTTCTGGGACGTCCGGAAGTATTCCAGGTTCTTGTGGTCCGTCCAGATCTCAAAGTCGTGTCGCGCGCCTTCAAGGAAGTGTCGCCATTCTTCGAGTGCGCGAATGATGGCCAGCATTTCCTTGTCGTGTATCTCGTAGTTTCGCTCGACCGCGTTGAGACTCTTTGACGAAAACGCGATCGGGTGCCACTTGTCGTCCTCCGGGCTGAGTTGCGACAGTACAGCGCCGGTCGCAAAATCCGAACTGTCTGCCTCCACTCTAAACGGCCAGTTGTCGTCTGCGAACATCAGTACCGGTTTGGACGACACCGCTTCCTTCAGCCCTTCGAACGCCTGCTGTTCCGACTCACCCCACTTCCAAGGCACGTCTTTACCGGTGAGATCGAACAAGGGCCGCGCGATATGGGAGAAGTCGCGAATGAACCGCCGATAGAAGTTCGTGAAGCCCAAGAAGGACTGCACTTGCTTCTTGTTCGTGGGCGTTGGCCATTCCGCAACTCCTGCGACCTTGACCGGGTCCATTTCTGCCTTACCCTCCGAGATAATGAGGCCCAAGTACTCGATTCGCGTTTGCTCAAATTCGCACTTGTCGAGTCGCAGGTACAGTTTATGTTCGCGAAGTCGCTGGAGCACTAACCTCGTAATTCGGCGATGTTCGGCGAGTGTCTTTGTGTAGACTAGAATATCGTCAATGTAGACACATACCACTCCTTCCATGATGAGATCGTGGAATATCTTGTTCATCATGGTTTGGAACGTTGCCGGTGAGTTAGTGAGACCAAAGAACATTACCAAAGGCTCGAACATTCCACGGTTTGTGCGGAATGCGGCCTTCCACTCGTCGCCTTCCTTAATTCGGACGTTGTTGTAACCCCAGCGAACGTCGAATTTAGAGAAGTACTTGGCTCCTCGAAGATTGTTGACGAGGTCGGAGATGAGGGGAAGTGGGTATTTGTTCTTGATCGTCAGCGAGTTGAGAACGCGGTGACAAGTTCTTGGTGGTTCTGACTGTGTCAGGCAGTCAGACCAGGGGTTCACTTCCATGAAAGGTAGTGAGTGGGGATTCCAAGTATGGATGAGGCGATGGGAAACGATCCAGTAGACCACAGAACAAGTGTAGGATGAGTAGGAAGAAGTAAGGAGTGTGTGTGATTAAAGAATCATAATGTAAATGAGCAGAAACTTAAGAGTAGACTGTGAAGGTGAAAGGAAAGGTGTAATTATTGTTGTAAAGCGAAATTGGTACAGTTTAAATACCCCTACATAACCCCTGATGTACCCTAAGTGTACCATAAGAGGATACAGAAGTCCGATGTAGGTAATCTAAATATAGATGAGACCCGGATATCTAATCAGTAAGTCGTAATCCTATCTAATCTAATCAAAAGAGCGTATAACATGCTCAGCCCAAGGCTGGGCTTGTCAGCGGTAGTCCTGTACCGGGCGAAGCGAACCATCTTTCTTCTTAATGAAGAAGAATGGGGAGGCCATGGGTGACTTGGAGGGGCGAATTCGACCTGAAGCGAGGTTCTCCTCGAGGAACTTGTCCAATTCTGCTTGTTCGGCGACTGAGAGCGGGTAGACCTTGCACGATTTCCCTTCCGCATCGCGAACTAGTTCGATCGCGTGGTCCCAAGGTCGGCGGTCCGGGAGAGCGTCGAAGGAGGTCTTGGAGAACACATCCTCAAATTCGTGGATGTGAGTCGGTGCCAGGTCGAAGAACGTCTTGGGTTGCGCATTACGATCGAAGGAGTCTGCGATCTGCTGGGACGCGTTCTTGCGAGCCTCTGTCTGGATCTTCTCCGCTAGTCGCTGCGAGATGGTCTGGGTCGTCCGAATCTCCTCAGGTGCCTTCTGAAATTGTCCTGGTTCGCCGATGTTGACTACAAAGATACGGTCGCCCTCTTCGATGCAATCTTCAAGGGCGATATCTCCTTCGTACTCAGAATCGGGAACCTCTCCAATTTCTGTTTCGGGTTCGGGCATGGGTCCTGCGCGACAAGCGTTGATGCGGGCCTCCGATTTGCGCTTCTCAATCTTCTCCGATTTAACCTCGTTCGCGCAAGTGCGGCATTTGTCGGGGCAGCGACTCATCTTCACCTCGTTGGTCTGCCAGTTGATCTCCGGGTTGTGCTCCTGCAGCCAAGTGTAGCCCAGTATAAGGTCCTGCTTTCCTAGACTGGTGACCGCGAAGTGGGTGCGTTCTGAATGACCGTTGTACCGTAAGACGAGGTCTACGATCTCCGAAATAGACCCATTCTCGTTCGGAGTACCGTCGACGTTGAACACCGGGATAGCGCGAACCAATTTGCGCGAACCAATTTGCGCGAAGTGAGCCTGTTCTTCCGCACGAACTCCGAGTCAATGAACAGTCCTGTGGCGCCCGAGTCGACCAGACTGTTGGTCGCGAACTTCTCGCCAGTGTCAGTCGTTTGGAGTTCGATCTTAAGCCTCAGTGACCGAACGCTCGGGGTGGCTGCGACTACAAATTGTTTGGGTAAGGTTCGCTCCCATCGAGGAACTCGAGTGCGCGTTGACTTAGGGGTCGGGGAGGTGTTTTGTACGACTTCTGTAGTAACTTCGGGTGTTTCGGAAATGTCAATTGTATTCTCCACTTCTAAACACGCGAATTTATTTACAGATGACAGCGAGGGCGTACTGTTCACTCGCTGTCCGCTACAAAATCCTCCTGCGTCGTCGCGAACGGCTCCTCTACCGCTGCGGGCTCGACTCTCGCATCCATCGTCGCAAAGATGTGTTGCGCGAACTCCTGTTGTTCTTCCGTCGACATGAATCGCGTATCGTAGCGGAGGGGACAGTCTTTCCGGAAGTGGCCTGGTTGTTTGCACCGGTGACAGGTCTCGATGTTCCCTCGTGCTCTCCGCATTGCGTCTACGTCCATAGGAACAGGTGGGGGGAGAGCGGGGGGTGGCGGAGGTGGTGGCGCCATTCGTTGGAGAGTCGGCGCTGAGAAGTGCGGCGGTGCGCGAAACACCGAGGTGACGCGAGCAGGGGGCGCGCGAGTCGCCGGTTTAGTGCTCAGAAACGCCTCGTTGGTGAGGCGATTTTCGTCACATTTCATCGCTGCTGCATACCACTGTTCGGGCTGGTCGTCCGCCGGTCGTCCTACTGCCATTGTCGCGATCTGCGACTGAATCTCTCCGCTCAGTCCCTTCCGGTACTTTACCACGATCGTCAAACCCTCCTTGTATCCCGACTTGTCGATGAGATCCCTGAACTCATCCGTGTAGTCATCCACCGATCGCGATCCCTGGTGGTAGCTACTCGTTTCCAGCCTCGTGATTGCCCGCTGTGCTTCGCTCTGTACAAAGAAATTGACCGCGAAGTCCGCGCGAAACAAAGCCCATGTTGCGTACTTCGGACTCCCTGTGGCGGTTTCGTGTCGTAGTGCGCGGTCCGCAAACAGGTACGCTCGGCCTTTCTTCATGAAGGTGTACGCCCATCGCACTTGCGTTACTTCGTCCGCGAACTGGTGTGGTACAAGATTTATATACAGTTCGCACGCGTTGATAAACGCGCGCCCTCGTTCGTGCGATCCATCGAAGTCGTCGGGGAGCGATGGCCGAAGTGCGGACGGTCGTCCCGAGTTGACGTGGGTCGCGGGGGGAGGTGTTGGTACATTATTTACAGAGGGGCTGGGTGCGGGGGTATTGACCGGGGGATTGAGAGCCGCGGTTTGGAGCGCGATCAGCGCCTGGAGGTTGTCTGAGAGCTTCTTAAGCAGCTCGGCTTGTTCCTCGATCTTCCTATTAAGTTCTCCTACATCTCGCTCGACGTTGTCCACCCGCTGTTCGGCGTCCATCGATCGGAGTAAGAGTTCTACTTCTAGTTCGGATGAGGGTGGAGAGGGCGATTCTCGCGCGGTCTTGACGGATTCTGAGTCGGAGCTGGTCGTTTCTGCCGATCGGAATTTGGCAATGGCTGCGGTGAGATCACGGTCTCTGCTGGTGAGAGTATTCTACTGTCAGGGCAACTCCGGCGGAGTGCGCGCGAACTTAGAGGAAGCGGACGACGCTGAGGAGGGGATCCTAAGCACAGTCTATTAATGTACAGTATGTAACTACGTACCTGAGGAGGGGATCCTAAGAGAATACTCTAAGGAGCCTCCATCAGGGGGAGTGGGCTATATACCTAAGACTACATTAAAGACACGTTCCCGGTGCGGTACGACGACATGCGTTGGACTGGCGAAGGTCACGTGACCGTACCCTTGACAGTCCGAACGAGTGCGAAGTCCGTCGGCGAACTGCGCGCGAAGTAGCGAGTGGGATGCCTGCGGGCGTATGTAACGAGTGTGCGATCTAACGAATGTGAGTACGGCGAATGAGCGGTAAGTAAGAGGGTCGTAATCGTAGTTCGGCGGAGTAGAGAGCGTGAGCGCTAGTGCGCGCGAAGTAAGCCTAGATCGGAGCGAAGTAAGGAGGAAACGGAGTTCCCCTTACAATAATGGCGATGTTATGAGATGTTGTTCATGTCCCTAGCACGCCCCAATCATCGCAACTGCCTCATTCCCAGGCGACCTACCATCTTTATTGGATTGTTCTAGATCAGATATTTATCGCATACTCTGTACTTTTATACAGTCTTCTAATTCATAGTGTATGTACCAACCCCACTATTCGTTGGATATCGTCTGAATCTTTCCGCAGGCTTATATCGGGACTATAGTCAAAGTGTTTGAGTTTTGTCTTCGCTCTGCCGTGTCTTTCTTTAACATGGGTAATACAGCTGTTTTACTATGCGTGTCTGGTGATGTAGGTTCGTTCCTCTTCGGGATGAAAGCTATTCTAATCATTATAAAGTCAGCGACCGCAATATTTAGGTAACAGGGTTTATCATGCGACTTCGCTGTCTCATAGTGAATTCGCATTTAGCTCAAGTTCGGTGTCTCCTTTTCGCGACTCAGTTCGGACTCGCTATTTGTAATTTGTTAGGTTTGTGTCATGTTGACTTTACTAATCACCATGTGAGCGGACGCAGGCTTCTCCAGGACGCCCAACCATAACCGGGCATAATATGATACTGCGTATTCCTAATGTATGAATCGAGGATCCAAATTCCAACATACTAGTATTCACACCACTCGATAAATGTACGGTACAAGTTATTAATGCTTACCTTCTCTAATTCTCTCTGTCAGACGGCCCCAGTGGCGAAAACACAAGACACCCTCCAATTTGAAACACTGGAAGAAGCAAGACGATGTAGTTACCAAGGGAGGGCGTTATGACAGATCAACTCTCACAGAGACAGTGATTCACACATCTTGACACTATAGTCCCCCCCTTCCCAAAGTTTCGCCTTTCCTTTACTTCCCCCATGGACAGTTTTTTTCTTCCATCGAATCCTGACAATCCTGGTATCGGGGTGCGTGCCGCCACCCATGCACAGAATTTTCTCCGTGTGAGCTAGATGAATAATACGAACCTATCCATTTACTTCTTACTCTATCTTCATACTACGGCAATCTGGCGATTCTACATTTAAGTGGCAATTTTGGTGGAAGGTGATGTGGGAATTGGTTGGGCGCGTCCACAATATGCCGAAAGGTGGGACTCCTCGGTTACAGATTTCCCTTACCGAGTCGATCACCGTTTTTGAATCTTTCTTTCGTATCCCAGCTCCCAGATTAGTTGGGCAAATTCAAACATAAGGATTCGGTAGAAACGAAAAGACTGTACGTTAACATTTCCTTTATTGTTTCCGAATTCGGCTCAGGGACTTGCTAGGACCGTTCCTAGGATAGGCCGAAACCATGGGGCTTTGGATTCCTTTTCCCATAGTCCCTGGGCAAGGGCCCATACTTCAATTTGGCCTGGATATGTACATTGTGAGATGATATGTTCCATTGATTCAGTTTGTCCACCATAGCAAAAGAAAAATACAATAAGCAATTACATTACATTATGAGTGTGAGTGTCATTAATGATCCTATATACGAAGGCAGTGTGTACGTATCGCCTATAACAAACACTCGTTTTCGGGTATAAAATACAAGGTACGATCTATATCACTGCCTATTCCACCGATATCCCCAAAATCATGATACGAACAAGATCATACATTCTAAAATTCTACACATCCGTACATCAAACGCAAGAAAGTTCCTAGGCAAGGCAGGTTACAACCAATCATGTCAACGGGATAATTATCTCACATACCTCACTCAGTAATCCAAAACCGTCGCCCCTGCCAAATTATACGGTTTTGAGCTTCTCCTTCCGGTTGGCCACCAAGCCGTTTCACCATTCAACTTCACATGAATCGTTTCAACGCCAACGTGCGACCCGTCAAGACCTCGTATACAGAAGTGCATTTCGCTGTCTGAAGGTGACGAGTGTGGCCCATCACTATACCTACACATCAGGCCGAGAAAGTCCACAAATGAGTAACTCACCATACGACCCATAGAAGGTTGAATGACCTAAGATGGGCTTGATTATCCACCCACCCATTTCGAACGTTCCTAAATCCATCCACCACAATATCATTTTCATCCAATCCTAACTTTCCATGTCCTAAATCCAAGTACATTAACTTCGGGCTTTGTGTGGTCGTGGACGAAGACATTTTCTGGAGTTTTGTGGGTAAGATTAGAGAGAATGTAGTTGAGTGCTCAACGACGCGTTGGACAATACGGATCGCGGGAGGGAATAGCTTAATCAACTTAAGGTAACGAGATCGTTCAAAATCACAGGTAAATTTTCAGCATTGGGGCATTACAAAATCGAACTTATCAATCTTCTTTCGACCATACTTGTAGCTTCACCATTGCAATCGACAATGTCCCTACCTAGGGTTCTCTCTTGTCCGCCCGTCCACCACCACTATCCATGGCCTCTCCAATCAGCATTGTTTGTTCTCAGCCCAACTCATTCAACACTTTCCGCCCATCCAACTCAACCAACTCAAACCAACCCGACACTTACCAACGTCCGCCCTGAACCAAACCAGATGTCGCAACTCCCCCTCTCGAACCTCTTCAGCAATTCTCTCTTTGAAGACAACCCAACCGCCGCTCCTCCAACACCAACGAATGCCCTACGCGCTTAAATGCACCACTTTGTCCCGCGTCATACTTTTTTTCCACGCACGTATACATTGTAAATGGAAATTCAAGCATGTACATACGCCTTCAGGCAACAAGCAAGGTGGAATTTTAGGCAGTGTGAAGCGGGAGGCAAGCAAAAGGCTATCAAAGGTAAGTGGAAGGAAAAGATAAGGGTGAAGGCAAGGGAAAGGAAGGAGATGAAGACGAAGACGAAATCGAAGCAGAAGGGTACACGAGCGGTGATCACAACCTCCCTCCAGCCCAACTCCTCTCAGCAGAATGGTGTCCTTCGACCGCCTCCTCTCGGACAACCGCCTCTTCCACGTACGCATCTTCCTCCCACTCTTCCTCTTCCCCCGCACCTCTCCCTCCCCAAATCTCATCCACCGCTTTCTCTGCATCCACCAGCACCTCCTACCAGTAGGACTGGAATGAGGCCATCTAGCACCCTTACCGGTTCCGGTATGGGAATAGGCAGCTCAGGCACCCCGGCGCATGGGCAGACCCCATTCCTCCCGCTCAAAGACCATGGCGTCTCCTAGTCCTATACACTCGGCGTCCTCCTCTGCATGGACGTGGAACGTTCCCTCGACGTCCTCTCCTTCCCACTCACCCTAACTGTCCTCCAAGCCGGCCTCAAACAGAGTTTCTCCAAACACAAATTTAGATCCAATTTCCCCTCCTCGGCAGCGGGTGAGGGAGGTGATGATGGGGCAGGGGGCGAATCGTCTCGTTTTGGGGTCATAGTTCTTGATTTGGCGCAGTATGGTGGCAAGGGCAAGGTTGGGAGGCGATACTTCGGAATAACAAAACTAACGCCACGCTCTGAGTAAGTCCCCATCCCACACTTTAATGACCTAAAAACTTAAATTGACCCTCACCCCATAGCTAACTATCCTGGTAACCCACGCCACCGGCTCGTCCGAATTCCATACACCCTCTTTCCAACAAACAAAATTTCAAATGGAATAGCAGAAATCCTCGAAGAGTTAAAGGAAAAGCCAAGGAATCCAGTCCTAATACACCCACCTACCCCGGGATGGGTCCCCCAAACGTACACGGCGCAAAGCACGGACACAGGCGTACCACGACCTCTCTTACTCAGACCTTCGACCCCGAGCGCCTCCCTCCCGAAGTTCGGAGCTGGTGGTACTAGGATGAACGGGTTAAGTGGGGTGGCCGAGTATGCCCCAGGGGCCCGAGGGGATGACGACGACCAATATGACCCCGCACGGGAATACGAGTACGAATGGAGCTGGGGTATCCGGTGCAGCAGCACCGACGAGGCCAAGACCGACACCTACCCGTTCGGGCTCGGGCATAGGCGCCGGTCTCGGGATAATGGGACCTGGGATGGATATGGGTATCGGGATAGGCGTCGAAGTGGGTGTTGCAAGGGGTGAGGAGAGTGTTGATTCGAGGACATTAAGTTAGGATGGTATTGGGGTTGGAGGGGCTGGGAGGATTAGTCTCAAGCGGAGGGGCACAGGTGGGGGTAATGAAGGTAGGATGAGGATGAGGAGGAGACAGGCGAGCCAAGGGGTTGCGTCCGTCTGGAGTGCAAGTGCGGACACCAGCGCTGGTGGGGTCAGCACTAACACCACCGGTACCACCAACACCTACACCACGGACGGAAGCGGCGAAGGAGAGTCCACCCTCAGCCACGGCCGAGGCGTGAGCTTCGACGGAGCGCAGGGCTGAGTCCGAGGAAAGGAGGGGTAAAGGGTTGGTTTAAGAGGAAGATGAGCGCGAGGCTGGGAACGCCGGGAAAGAATCAGGAAGGGATTTGATAAGTTGGCACAGGATTTTTACATTGGTCCGCAGCCGAAAGCTCAGTACATCCAGAACGTTTTTGGAGTCTAGGAACACAGACTGCTGAAATTAAAGGAAATACATGAAATTTAGCAACAAAACTTCCTGAAAGAATCTATCTGTCAGAGTACTGCTCCAAACTACTAAAGTATACTCTTTGGTGAGTTATAATTAGCAGTTGGTTTAAACCAACTGCAACACTCTAACCTGACTGAGAAGCACTGAAGCACCCGAAATAAAGATAAATTTTGTATTTTCTTGTGGCATAAATTTAAACTCCACGTGAGGAATAAATCTTGAATTTAATCCGTGCAAAAATTTGATTTTTATTCGGCAGAAAGAATTGATCACTGTTCGCTGGAAGGAGCCAGAACAAATTGTGAAAGAGATTTTAAATCACTTCAGCGTTTCTTCTTGGCCTTGAGGGTGAATGAGATACTAAATATACTTGATGATATAATTCAAAATTCCATCTCCAATATATTCCCGCATTTTCCTGGGTGGATGTGTGGATAAAATTTAGAGTATTTTTCCAATTATCTTACTAGCCCAAGAAGGATCAGATTTTGAACTCTTACCAGGGGAAGAGCCAAAAATGAGACAAGAAATCATTTCTATTTGATTCTAGATCTATTGCTTCGATTAAAACAGTAGATATTTTTGTTTTTTATATCAATATATTCTCGGTTCTTTCCAGAGTGTGAGAAGCTAATGCCCGCAGTGTAAACAATGGAATCCAAAAACCGTTTGATTTTCTGTCTCCAAATTTGTTACATCAAAAACTCCAATTCGCATTTTATGAACGCTGTAACTATTTTATTCTAACTTTGAAAATTGTGTCAATACTCAACCACAGCTTTGTTACCGCACCTTCAACCTCACACCTTTACATCAAAGACCCTCTGAAAGGTGTGTTATAAATAGTCATATGGAGAGGCATTGTATATTTGGGGTGTAAGTTTAACCATAAACCCAGCCCTCTTGCGTGCTTGTTTCTCAACCCGTGGATCATCGAAACATCCGTCTGCAGGTATATGAAACAATTTTAAATCAGAAAACTGGGAAACGATAAGGTGTCTTTCAAGGCAGACAATGATGCATCTTTCGGGCATCCTCACCCTGGAAGGGGTATGCCCTTCCCTAACCCATAGTGCGTTTTCCCCGCAAAGACCACCTGATCCATCACACCTTCATTCCCTCTAAATAGTGACCATGAGTTCGTGTCGGGCCCATGCCATCTGGTTAGCCTTGACTATTTACATCTTTGCATCCTCCTTCCACCTCAACCACCGTCTATCTACATAGCCAAGCGACAGCACCTTACAAATTTGTGCAACGGTGTATAAAATTTTGATCCAAAAAAAGAACAATGATGCGTCTGAGAATGGGGTGGATCATTATTGCAGGAGAACGCCCAGGCTCTATTTTAGGTTAGAAAAGAAATTTACGGCATTAATCAATATACAGCAAATTCGGCTAGTGTTGGAGTTTTCATATTTTCGACACGAGAGAAGTGACATGTAGTGGAAACAATTGATTCGTTATAGCATAATCCAATACCTTCTGTGAGGCTGGAGGAGGCTGGTGTCAAACATCCATACCATCTGAATGACTATAAGTAGCCGAACCAAGTAGCAGAACCAGAGATATGTATACAAAACACAATTGACAAAAGGCCGTTGGCGCGTGGCCAGGAGGATTTTCATTTACATTTGAGTCTAATCAACCCTTCAAATTCAAATTCAAAGCCCGAGCCGAGGCTCGATTACGTTTTGGCTAGGCAAATTGAACACACGTGACAACCAAACCTTCGACAAACGTACCAATTTTTTTGCAATAAGTTGAATAACTAATGTATTATTCATGCTTGAATAGGTACAACCATATTACCCTGCTACGATTGGAAAGCGAGACGATGCATTGACAAAACCAGACAAGTTCCTTTTCAATGAAAATGAAAATACAACCTAACTTTTACGTCACATGTCGTGGCGTCAATACAAATCCGCACTAAGGATGGAGCCGAATGCTACGCGAGGTCTTCACTCTATCCAATATCTGCCTAAAGACAAACGTTGTGCGTGACCGTCCCTGATCTAACAAAGATTTCCGAACTCCACACCTGAAGGATCGACATTCTCTCTGTCACCGCTGACAACTCAGACAAGGAGGAGTTTAGCCAATTGGAAGCGTTTCTCTACAACTTTTTGGTATAAAAGCGCGTCGATGTGCCACTCAATCCTTCAGTCGAGTCATCGTCTTCACTCTTTCATTAATATCTAATTCTATCTCACCCACCCCACCCACTTTCTTCCAACAAAATGTTCTCTAAAGTCGCCATCCTTGCCACCGTCTCCCTCGCTCTCTCCGCTGCTGCTGCTCCTCGCGGTGGCGATGAGTACACGTGCAACACTGGCTCCGTTCAGTGCTGCAACCAGACTTTCGATTCCGCCACTACCCAATATGCGGCATTAGCCTCCATTGTTGGTGTTGCTGTCCAAGGTGTAAACCTCATCGCTGGGGCCAACTGCTCTCCTGCCACCGTTATTGGTGTCGGAAGTGGCGCATCCTGGTTAGCATTTTTTTTTTCCTGGATCATACAATTCACTGATTTGATCTAATTCATACAGCACTGCGCAACCCGTCTGCTGTGAGGACAACCATATCAGTGAGATTTTTTTGTCTACTCGTTATCCGTTACTGATATTATTTTGTAGACGGCGCTATCGTTGCTGGATGCTCTCCCGTCAACGTCGGCCTTTGAGATGTTATTTTGGATTGGGGTTCATTTGCTGATGGGAGTATCTGGTCGAGCTTAGTCTAGTGATATCCCGGAAATATACCCTTTTCTTTCAAATCTGGTCCAAGATGAGTTATAAGACACTATCAGTTTCAGTCAAGTTGTGGAAATATTTTAATCTTGTGCATTCCTTTATTTTAATCGATAAAACCTAGTCTAGTGTTTTCCGCTTGATCTATGGTCATTCAGAAACGAGTAGATAGAGATTTAGTTGTCGACAAGTATGTACATAGTCGAGAAGTTCCAATCTTCAAGCCGTGTGACCGTGTTTGTTGTTGTGCCGCGATGATTATTCCTGTCGCCGTCGTTGCCTTTGATACGCTCACTTCTAAACTTGACGAAAATGTGGAATTGTCAATATGTACTTTTCAAGTTCGCAGACGAAAATATAAAACTCCACAGGTCGGCGGTTCCAAATTGTGGCCGTTCGAAAATGAATTGCCTGAACATGTGACTTCGGGGGTTTAGAAATGTCGGGCTCTGCCGTGAAACCTCTCACTCTTCCGACTCGATGATCAGTGCTTCAGTCCCTCTGAGTTAACTCTCTGACAATCTTTCTTATGAAATATGGCCTGATTTGAGTCTGGAAAAATAGCTGTTTCAAACCAAAAAAATCCAAGTTTAAAGAATTAACACTCTCAGTTAGCCACCTCAAATTGAACAATGGCCACCCCTGTTGACATTCTAATCCTCGGTGCTGGATGGACTTCAAACTTTCTTATTCCACTTTGTGAAGCCCGCTCTATCACATATGCAACCACTACGCGTTCAGGGAACACTTCCACGATCCCATTCACATTTGACCCCTTATCAGATGATACTACTCCATATTATTTGCTCCCCGATGCCCACACAGTCCTTATCACTTTCCCTATCGAGTTTCCAGGCGCATCAGAACGTCTCGTACGATTATATCGGGAAAGTCGTGAATCGGGAACATGGGCAGGGGAGAGAGGTGCGACGGCTTTCATACAGCTCGGGACAAGTGGGATTTGGGATGTGCGTTTCTATTTGTCTGGCTACCATTATATTGGGCTAATCACGAAATCCAGGGAACGCGCAAGAAGACTGGAGCGACGTCAACCCCTATTGTCCACAAGTGGTACGACCGCCATACACCACACTCTGGGACAACACGAGCCATTGCGGAGGACGAGTTGCTCGCGCTCTCGCCAGAGACACCAACAACGGTCCTTAACCTTGGAGGATTATGGGGCGGGACGCGGAATATGCGAAATTGGGTCGGACGCGTGGCACCGAGTAAGGATGTGCTGCGGAATAAAGTGCGTATAGCGCTCATGTCCTCTTCCATTCTATTAACTCCTCTCCCCCCCAACACAGGGCAGCCTCCATATGCTTCACGGCACGGACCTCGCACGTGCCATCCTCGCCGTCCACAGTGATTTCCCCAAGGCGTCCGGGGAACGATGGCTTGTTACCGATGGGCGCATATATGATTGGTGGGATCTTGCTTCTGCTTGGGGGACTCCAAATATTTCCGGTCTCTCCGACGGTGAAGAGGAGGACGTAGTACGAGGGCCACATGCGAGATGGGTGCGGGAGTTGATGGAGGAGAACGATGTGCGTGCGTTACCGCGTAACGTTGAAACTTTGGGTCGGGCGTTGGACTCGCGCGAATTTTGGGAGGTATTTGAGCTTAGTCCTATCAATGCGCGGTTAGAGCGTGAGTGACTTTTTTGGGGACCTTAAGACCAATATATGTAAATATAGGAGCTCCCAATGCTGAATATATGCGCATCGATGTAACCATCACATGCATTATTCATGTTACAGCAATGCTGGGCACGGAACTGCGTTCCGACGCACCACTCTTCAATCCACCGCCGTCAAATGATTATATAGGGCCCAGCATTGAATTTCAAATCCATCCAACTATGCATTGGAATCATACACGCTCTGTCGAGTGGGGTTTCTAGTGATCATACTAATATTCCTTTATGAATTTGTAGAGGCTGCACTTCAATTTTGCGCCCAGGAATACTTCGAAACACATGCCTACTTTATGATGCTCCCCCCCAGCGGGCTCTTTATTTTCTAGGTTTTGGTATATCATCACTCGTTAACCTTACTACTTACATTCTGACCAATTTCCTTTCATCAACAAGCCTTACCACAAAGCATCAGCCAATCTATGTAAATGTATAGGAGCTTGCGGCACTGGGTGTATGCGCATCGGCGCAGCCGTTGCACATGCATTATTCGTGTTGCACAAGATCAAACCCAGAATTTCATTCCAACAAACTACTCTCCAACCTCGCCACTGCAAAATGGTTATATAAGGCCTATTATCGAGCTTCAAATCCATGCAACTCTGTATGCGTTAGAAACATAGATGTTCTGTCGAACAGGGCGTTCTGGTGGTCATACTGATGTTCCTACATAAAGTCGTAGGGACTCTTCTTATTTTGCACCTAGGAATACATACTCTGAACCACATGCTAACTTTTGGTATATCGTCACTCATCAACCTTATTGCTATTTACTTGCGTTCTGATCACCTCCGTTCACCAACAGGCCTTACGACGAAGCACTCACAAATTTCGTTCATTCTATTACGTCATAAATCGTTCCGAACTTGCATATCCTGTGCAGACGAGAGGCCGGGGTCGCCGGGTAAACCATATGGAACTGTGGAGATGGACGCATTTCAATGGGGCCTGTGGCACACCAATACCTACGCAAAGAAACGCAGACTATGCCAGATGACCCCAGACTGTTGGCGATGGGACAGATCAAGGGGCGTCTCCATGATTGTTGTCCCTTTCGTAATCCTTAATCCTTCAGAAGCGGTTTTTTCGGATGCCCTGCCCGCATTTTTCTCAGCTTGTAAGTCTTCGATGGTCTCGCGTTCCCTTGGTATTTTGTATAGACGGGGCCTGTGATTTTCTCTTTCGCTGACAGAACCTGAAGATTCTGTAGGAATGCTGCTGAAATAAACCGGAACCGGTCCGTAAGAAAGAATCCCAAAACCATCAAGTGTCAAGTTACTTCTAAAGTACCTGAGAAGTAATAGAAAGAAGAATTATACCAATACTTGTATTCAACGGACCAACGATCAGGTGAGGTGAAAAATGATGGTGATTAAATGGAATCCACCGTTCGTGATAGGTCCGCTGTCGCTCGTCTCTGGATACACGAGCTTTCAGGGCTTCTGTGTGCGCTTTTAACGGGGTTGAATGGACATTCGCCAAGTTTGGTATGAGAATCGCGGGCATTAAAATGCCCATGGTGAATATTTGGACAAAATCGACGCGTTTTCGGTATTGTTAGAGCGAGTGCCATCAACATGTGACTCGGAGTACTCGTCGGTCTTCGGGTCACCAGCTGCCACAAACGATGAGCGTAACAAGGTGGGGTGGTTTCTCTCGCGATTACGCTTGTGTAACCAATCCTTCTTAAGCAAACAAGTGGAGCCGGGATGGAGCTACCCCCTTTTTCGCTTATTTGACCTTTTACCAAGTTCCCCGCGACTTTGACCCTGAAATCACATCCGCGAGACAGCAATGCATGTAATTGAACCCACCTTTGAAGATGTCTCGGACAACATTGACAAAGGTATGGTTACTTTGGCTTCTCGAGAACGCATCGCTTGTTCACCCTTCTATCTGCAGTCAATATAATAAAGGGAAAGCTTTGGGATGACCAAGCGGAATTCGATGCTGGAAAAGACAAGACTAAATTTCGTCAGTATGAAGCAGCTTGTGAAAGGGTAAAGAACTTCTATAAGGAACAACACGGTCTGTAATTCATCCTACAATATCGTGAAAGATAACCTCAATTTACTATTTTTATAGAGAAACAAACCGTAGAGTTCAATATTAACGCACGGGTCAAATTCAGAAAGAATATCCGCGCACGAATGGGTAGGTTTATAAAAACCATCCCGTGAATTCCTCAAAACCTTGCTTCTACAGGAATCTGGGAAGCAATGGAGAAGCTTAACACCTTAGTCGATGATTCGGACCCTGACGTCAGTGTTTACCGGTCATCGTAGCTTTTGGAAGACTATTAAACTATTCCGTTCAGACGGATGTATCTCAGATTGAGCACCTATTACAAACGGCCGAAGCCATTCGCCGGGACGGGAAACCCGAGTGGATGCAAGTCGTGGGGCTTGTGCATGACCTCGGTAAGCTGCTATATATATTCGGTTCGGAGTAAGTATATATATTGCTGTGCCCTCTTGTTTTTAAGCTATGGCTAACAATTTACAGGGGCCAGTGGGACGTTGTTGGGGTAAGCGAGTTTTTAACAATTCTCCATGAGTTAAATAACATTTTGTTTCCCATAGGACACCTTCGGTAAGCTATGATGAGTTTAATTGTACTCTTTGTCAACATGCTTCAGTGGTCGGATGTCAATTTTCTGACAAGATAATATATCCCGAAACTATGGCCAGTAATCCGGACTTCAAGGACCCAATATACTCGACCGAGTACGGTGTTTACAAGCCCCACTGTGGTCTAGAAAACGTTATGCTATCATGGGGTCACGACGAGGTGGAATACCCCCGTATCCCTCATGTCGATCTTACTCATACGAACGGCTTTAAATAGTATCTCTATCACGTACTGAAAAATCAGTCCAGTCTTCCGGAGGAGGGGCTTGCGATGATCCGATACCACAGTTTTTACCCGTAAGCATAATTGTCAGTTCCAATATTGACTGTTCGATAATATTAAAAAAAAATAGGTGGCACAGGGAAGGTGCATATAGGCACCTGACCAACGCTAATGACGAGAAATTTCTCAAAGCAGTTCGTGCATTTAACCCTTACGATCTGTACAGCAAGAGCGACGATACGCTCGACCCGGAAGCATTGAAACCTTATTACACGGGCTTAATTGAGAAGTTTTTCCCTGAGGTTATTGAATGGTGAATGTATACCGATTGTATTATTGGTAATATTTTCAAGTCAATCATATGTATCATTACATACACCAACCACAACCATATAAATGCATGTACTCGCCATAAGAATCCTACTTCTAATCATGTCATCTGAATTACAGGTAGAAGAGCTAATTCATAAATCGAATATACATCGACCAAACTCCAAAAAAGTCCCAGTGAAATAGCAATAGAACGCCATAATAGCTCAACGTAATTTTAGTAATTCTACATACATTATACCCGTGATTCATGTCCACCGTACGTTCCGTCAGAGCTCAAACGCGAACCACGTTCGTCTACAGTGAGGTCTTTATGATTGGAAATTGCGGAACCATTGAAGGTTACAGTCAACCCCTGTGTATTCGTATTCGGTATTGTGGCGTGGAATGTGCTTAGGTTGACAGAATCAGTATATTTAGTGCTTGTTCCGTCGTTTGCAAGGCCAAGTCCGACGCGAATGACGATCAAGATAGGGGCGATCGCCTATGAACTAATTAAGTTGGCTTGGTAGAGGAGAGGGATATGTGACGTACACTCAATTGGGCAAGCATAAATTCCAGGATAACACCGGCATTCATTTTTAGCAGGTATGTGATCAGTTGAATGAGGGCAGCGGAAGTGTACAGGGCGCCAGATTCGACCACCAACCAGAGGAGGGACATGTAACGTGAACGATGAACACTTCCTGCGGTCGAAACTCGTGAGGCATAGTAAATTCTGGAAGCGATCAGACCAGTGGCCGTGATTTGAGTGACGATGGTGAGTACAAATGTAGACGTGATCCACGATAGGATATCTGATGTGAACACAGAATCAGCAGACGACGTCGCATTTGCAACGATCGTTTTGATGCCGCAAACTGAAAATAAGACAAAAGATTGGGTGAGTGCCTGCGTGGAGTTGAATGGAGTTTGGGGACCGGAGACTTACTGATCGTCCCAATGAGAAGGAGTGCCTGGCCCGCTGATGGTGAGACTCAGAAAATGATGATAGTGGTGATCTTACCGAGGGTACACATACTTTCCAGTTTCGTCCCCATATAACATAGACCCTCCAGATCTAAAGCCGAAAAATAAGATGATAAACGCGGATACCGCGGGAATCATTAGCTGACCAGGAGGCCATCGCCTAAGAATGTCTGAACATGACTTGTCAGGGCTGCATGGAAATTTACGGACTGGCTTGAACGCACGTTGAATATATATAGCGCCTTTCGTTGAGGGAATACATTGAAGCGGAAGAAGGCGGAAGGGCCACCTTCGAACGAGTCTCGTTCGAAAACGAATCCTTGGAGCAGTTCGTGGACCGCGAGAGCAACATGGACTGTTGAGATGATGAACATAGCAGTACTGAATGATAACAGAATGCTGTAGAGGAGAGTGAGCCAGGGACGCCTGCTGTAATATATAGAAAGCGCCTACGCAGATGAAGCCTCGCGCCCTCTAATGTAGGATTTATTCAAAAATATCTTGTAGACTGTGGCGAATAATATGAAGCTGGTTGCCATTAGACTGGTTTAATCAAATATGCGAAACAACTCTACCCACTGGATTCCTGAGTGAATAATTAGCGTTTTTCCTGACAACTGTGATTCGACTGACCATATAATACACCCTCACACCACACGCCTCCAATATAGGCTACATCGGCGGAGATGTCGGAAGGCATCTTGGATTCGTGACTGGAGTTCGTAAAGGTGGTAGAGTTGAGAGCTTGAAAGAAAGTCAAAAGGAGAAACTTTAATCCCCCACTGGACTCTTGACGCTCGTCAAACCGCCGGAGTCGTCAGGTGGATCCGCAACGGACTATGGTGGTGATGGTTAGCACTTTGGGTGGGTAGAGCGTTTCACGAACAACACTCACTCCTTTCTTCCAGGATCCACGACAACAAAACTTTCAAGAAAAACTCAATGTTTCTGGAATCTGGAAAGATGTGGAGTCTCATAAGCGCAGGCCGCGACTTTCCGTTCCACATGAGATGCTGCGTGTACACGGCCTTCGGTTTATCCGAGTCGGGACCCTGATATATATAATTTTAGAGTCGGATTTAGGCCACGTTCAGCGAGTGAATGAATGGGTGCCTTGGGGTCGG
Source organism: Collybia sordida (assembly GCA_037014335.1). Lineage (NCBI taxonomy): Eukaryota > Fungi > Basidiomycota > Agaricomycetes > Agaricales > Clitocybaceae > Collybia > Collybia sordida. The sequence continues at coordinate 242,066 of JAYKXK010000009.1, read as the reverse complement.
CGGGGGTTGAAGATATAGATAATAAACTTAAGCAATGCAAATGACATGCATTGATCAGGGATGTTAGGACTAGAGAATAGATAACCTATTAACCAATTAGAACTCATCACTTGAGTGGGAACTTTGAGCTGCAAATTTAGAACCCCTTTGAATTCGGTGTTGCCTCATATCTTTTTCTTCTTGCAAGCGAATCCAGGAGAATCTGCGGATTGTATTCTAAGTTGAGAAAGACGCGACACCGCGGGACCGAATCACGAAGTCCCCACATGTTACCGCCTCATGTTGAGTTTGGAACCCGTGGGAACACAGGTGGCGGTCCATGAGGTTCAGTGGGGTAAGCATTGATGATCATGCCTCGACACGTTTCCAATGTTTACGTCCCCTTCATCGCCGCCATCCAACTTATGCTGTAGCAGTCGATAAAAGTGAGGCAGGGACGCCTGAAGACTAGCTGCGGAATGAAGGGTGGGATGCAATCCAAAGAACCAAATGAACGCTCGTAAAGGCAGCGGAAGTGTACAAAACACCAGATTTTATCCCACGTTCGGGGCCAATCGAGAAATATATAGCAAGGCTGGGAGGAGTTTCCTGCAGTCGAAGTTCTGAAAGCAGTGAGACAAGTGGCCATGATTAGGAGAGAGCGAGGGACGGTTAGAAGTGGTCTATACTGATGAGGCTTTGCGCTCTTTGGCATAAGATTGATTTAGATATATTTTGAAAACGAGGGCGATTAATAAAGCTTGGTCATTTTATTTTGCGCCCACTTAATGCCTGAGAGGACGATTAGCCATTGACCAACACTGTTAGAGATTGTAGGGTGATTTTATTAACCGTCTAATGCTTCTTTATATCGTATACTTCTAATATATGCTACATCTGCAGAAAAGCTAAAAGACATTCTAAAGGCGGCGGAAATTCTAAGAGCCTCAGAAAGGACTTGGATCTATTGGTAATACTTTGAGAATATCCACTCGTAAGGCTTGCGGAACAACAAGTGTGACCACAGAATGATATATCAACGGTCTCTGCCCGGAAAAATTACCCAGACTGGAACATATTTGAAGTTTTTGTAGCCATATGACGACGCAAATAACTCCTAGTTTTATTTTCGGTTTCATATTTTAACATTGTCCCCTACCAGGGTTGCCAGGCTAGGTATAGTTAAGCGTCGCACTAGGTTGTTCGATTATAATGGCTTGGAGTGGGTCCAGGTCCCGGAAACTCTTCAAATAATGGAAATATAGAGGAATCACCGAAGTGTCTATAGTGGAAGTTTTGAATAAGCAGTGTTATATAGAACTCGATTGATTTACTTTTTGCCAAAATGTTAATTGCCAGGTTATTGTCTCAAATTATGAACCGAGAGCGATATGTCAGAGTGAACAAATGGACGGACCAGGGATCGAAGGAGGTTTTGGTCGTATTGCTGCTTGAAATAATTACAGAAGTAGCACCTAGATTCCAGGGTCCTGGGCCCTGGCGGTAAGAAGGAAGCGATTGAAAACCTACCGAGTCGAGACTCGAAAACCGTGAGAATAATTTTGGACAACAGCCACGCCGTTCTTCAAAGCTTTAAACCCGTTTTTCTCATCTCATCATGCCATCTAACATCTACGGCCCATCGAAGAGGAGAATTTAGGAAGAGGCGATGCTTACAGGAAGATCTTTCTAAACAAAAGTGCGCGATCAAGTATAAATAGTGTGAATTAATCATAACTTACCTTATTTTTCAACCACCACGTTCTCGAAAGATGTCTATAGATCTAAGTCTAGACAGACTTCGCCGTCTCGTGGGCCATTTACCCACATATACACGCCCTACGTGTCACATCGCAGGTACAAATGGGAAAGGAAGTGTCTCATCCATACTGTCATCGATCATACACAACTCGTCACTCTCCTTCGGACGATACAATAGTCCACACCTCGTTTCTATCTACGATTGTATTGTCATCAACAACGAACCCGTTCTTCCCGAAGTTTATGCTAAAGCAAAGGCCGAGGTAGAACTCGCCGACAAGGAACATGACACACAGCTCAGCAGCTTTGAATTGTTGACTTTAACTGCTCTTCTCATCTTTGAGCAAGCCAAGCTAGACATCGTTGTGATCGAAGTTGGGATGGGAGGACGCCTTGATGCTACAAATATTATTCCTGACGAAGCGATTCTCGTGTCTGCATTGACAGCCGTCGACCTAGACCACCAGGCGTTCTTGGGGAACACGGTGGCAGATATTACTAAAGAGAAGGCCGCAATTGCAAGGAAGGGTCGCCCATTTGTTTTGGGCGCTCAGAAACACGGGGAAGTTGCTGATGTTGTTAAAAACGTGGTAGAAGCGGCTGGCGGACAAGTTGTGGAGGCAGTCCAGGTGGAGAAAAGGTCATGGATTGAGGAGGTGGATGGCGTGGAAGAGAACACATTCTCTTTTGACCCCACCTCTTTCAAAGAACCCTCACCCCAACCTGTTACAGTATCCCTTCCATGTTTTCCCGACAATATTCACACCCTTCTTCCCCTTTATGGAGAGCACCAACTCGACAATCTTGGCGTTGCAGTCTCTATAATTTCGGAACTAATTACTCACCCTTCCGCTGCACACCTTAATCTTGGGTCACGAATAACTCCAGAAACAGTCTCTCAGGGGATCAAATCTGCTCGTTGGCCCGGTCGTCTCTCCTTTCATCAACTCCCCACATCTGTTGTATTGGCCGATGGTGCACACAACCCTGCATCATCTGCCACCCTCGGAGCATATATCACCCACCTTCTTTCGCTGAGTGGAAAAGATAAAACAGTCAACATCACTTATATTTTTTCTTTGTCTCACTCTCCACCCAAAACACCCCTTCAAACTCTTGCACCTATTCTTCCGCCAACAATTCCCGCGAATTCTAGTATTGAAGTCAAAGTTAATGTTGCAGTGCTTCGATTCACTCCGCCGGAAGGGATGCCCTGGGTAAAATCGGTCCCACCTTCTGTCCTTCGTGATGTAGTCACCGAGTTGATACCTAAAGCAGAGCTGTGGGTGGCAGAGGAAGAGTCCGTTGATCAATTAGAAGACTCCTTGAAGTGGGCCTCGGAAGTGGGGAGAGGGGGTCTAGTTGTCCTGGCTGGAAGCCTGTACCTCGTTGCGGACTTTTATCGCCTCTCTGGGAAACGCGCCTTTGTATAAGCAGTCTCTTGGTCTTTTACATGAAGGCCACGATATTTTAAAAACCTATTGTGCGCGCCATTTTTGTGAAGTTACGGTATCAGTGACCCGATTAACACACGTGGTTCTGAACTTTAATTGTTGAGTCTGGCTACATAGCGTCCGACAAGTTTATTTCTTAGTCAAACCCACTATCCTTATCATGCCCCCACTTGTCGACAAGGTGGCTAGCATTCTTGCCACCTTTGGCGCCCCGACAGAGTATTGTCAAGTCGCCGTATGGACAACTCGACAATGACTCAATGTGTGACTATCAGTAATCATCGCAGCCCTTGTGTCATGAGAATCCTTCGACTTCCCCCTTTGGAATTCCCTTGCAGCTGATTTGAACAACTGAGGAAACCACCCGAGTAACAGTGACAAACGTATTATTAGGCACACGATTGACTAGACAGGTATGTGATCCCTTCAGATCTCCCATTGATCCCTCTGACGTATCGTGTCATAAGACTACCGCGGACTAGGCCCGGTGTAAAACGGCCCCATCCAATCCTTCTAGGCTACGTTTCGAGCTTTTTCTCATGCAATTGTTCTGGTCAGTCGAAACAGATGATCATGACATGAGAAAAAACATCCTTTTGGTACTACGACTGTCGCCCACTCTAGATGATACGGATCATTTCTGACGCTTTGTCGGGCTTTTTGTGGCCTCATCCGAAACCTGACGAGAGAGAGATTTGAATATACCAAGAGGATGGGGTATTTGATCTACACATCTGGAGGGGTGAGAGGAACGTTCAGTCATTAGTAAGTTTATCTTCTCCCTCTGCCGTAAGGGTGATTATAATAGGGTTCTTTCAGGAGCGTATCGTAATTATAAGAATTGCTTTTTAGATTGACGTCGATGACTCGTGACTCCAATGCACTATTTGCAGCCGCGGTCTGGTCGAGCCCGGCTTCACTCAACTAATGACTAACGCAGGTCTACCGGGGTAACTTATTCTTGAATGGTACCCCTCTTCAAGATTTCACCTCACTCCTTGTATAGCCTAAGACATGTGGTTTGTACTCCGGTCGGTCCGTGGGTGCTTGTATTCTCAACATAATTAGGGTCAATTCTGGTCAAACGAATAAATAATTACAGCACTCCTTCCCATAAGACACAATTCCTTGCGCATATATGGAAATTCATCGAGTACCTACGACTGCGCCACCTTCATGTTCGCCTTTCCGATCCTTCATTGCGGTTTAGTGGAATCATCGATGTTCATCTGTTTCTTTCGAGGTTTCAGGAGTTGATGGCTGAATCACCATACGATTCATTGACGCTCGGCATCGGCCATGCCCATACAATCGTATCATGATTAACATTGAATGCTTATTTATACATCGTGGCCAAACGGAGGTCGGAGTAGGCTCCACAATCTTATGATGTTCCTGGGCATTTCTAGGCAGGCGATAAACTTGGGTTCAGGAACCTTGTTGAGATATGCTATTGGGAACGTCAGCGTCCACAATTACCCCTCTTGCCGTGATACCGTCCCCAGATATGCCGAGTTAAAACCAACTTTACCCACAGTCTGTGGTCCTCGGAATAGAGGGATGATTTGGTGATCAGGAGTTCTTGAAGTGTTGATGCACTAAAACTCGGAAGATACACTAAACTCTATGTCGTCATTAGGCGCCAAAAACACAAATTATATCCCCCTGGTGTACGATTTATTTCCTTAAACTGTAACGTATCAACTATGTAACATTCACAGCCGCCGGAAGACAATGACAGATTGTATGAAGTTATATATTCATTTCGGACTTGACCGCACATCGCTTGCGCAATATTTTTTAAATTGGGGGCCGAGCCTTGAGAGTTTTTCTCCTGAACAGCAGGCACACGGTACAATAATAGTTGATACATAGAATCTATTGTCCAGACTTGGGCTCGACTGTCAAAGTTAGATATTTCCAGACCCGGGTTCAAGTTCACACTATCTATTTCAGAAACTAAAGCAATACCCATAGAAATTCAGAAGGCGATAGTATACAACGAGGCGAGAATTCCAGATTATTACATAGCGTAAGAAGTATCTGTCAGATAGAATTTTCATCAATGAGATCCGGCATCTAAAGTGAAGTATCCCTCCAGCTTGAACACGAAACCTCCGATTTTTCTTGTGTGCTGCTGTCACATCACGTAGGTGGCGTTGCGATAGCTCAGGAGTCTCTCTTCCAGGGGGGAGCGGCCACCTCGTCAGACTCCCGCTTCCACGGAGGAGCGGCAGTTTCGTCAACCTCCCGCCACCCCGGGGCACCACGTTTCCAGCCAGGAGCACCACGTTTCCAACCAGGAGCACCGTCCTGTCAAACTAAGTTGAGGCACAGTGTGAAAAGATTAGCGTGGAACTGAGTTTACCGTTGAGTCGGACTCGCGCTTCCAAGGTGGGGCTGCTGATTCGTCAACCTCGCGCCAACCTGGTGCACCACGCTTCCACCCGGGAGCACCATCCTGATAACGACTCCGTTAGTCCTTGGTATTTGTTATGCACAAGAAAGAACTCACTGTTTCGTCAAGCTCGCGCCAACCGGGAGCACCACGTTTCCAGCCGGGGGCACCGCGCTTCCATCCAGGTGCACCGTCCTGTACGGATATAATCAGTACTTCATCATATTATAGTAAATAACCATACTGTGGAGTCTTCCTCGCGCTTCCACGGTGGAGCAGCCGACTCGTCTACTTCGCGCCAGCCGGGGGCGCCGCGCTTCCAGCCAGGAGCACCGTCCTACGGGGGAAGTAAAATATGAGATTAAGGATATTTAACGTTGTCTGGTTTCGCTTACGTCGACTGAAGCTAACTGCAAATTGACTATTAGTGACAAGGTTATGACCTCATGACAGGGGTTATACTTACTGCGGGTGCGGCGTAGACAGAGGCACCGATGAGAGAAAATATGCAGAGGAAAGTTTGAATACGCATGTTGTTTTTGGAGTGCGAGTCAGGGTTGTGCGGGTCAGGGTTGTGATGAATTCGAGGAGGTATACGCTGGCACATTATATAGCAATGGAACACAATCTAATGAGCTCCTCCGGAATTTTGTGTGCCTATCACGAACCACATAAGGAGCATCACAGTGGTGCTGTATCCCCATCCGGATGGAAGCACTATAAAAAATCTGATTTGAGGACCTGAGGTTGCGATGTCGGATGAACGTGGGTGTTGGTACTTATTTTCGCAGATCAGGTTACATATCACTTGATATGTTAGGTTATCCATATTGGACATCCCAATAATTGGTTTAAACACCTAACGAGGTTTCAAGTCGTATAAGCTCAAACCCAACCGTATAGCGGGGTATGAGCGTCTGATAACAAAAAATTCGACACGTGATGGGCTCGAGATCCCGCTGATTAGAACAACTGAAAACTCACACACCGTACTCGTTCAAAGTTGAATTTCAATGCCAAGAAATGGAATTAGGATAGGTTATCTGAGCTGGAAATCGAGACCTGGGTTATTATTCGCCGGCAAGTGACATGTCATGATAACCCAAATGAGTTCGAGATAGCATTGGTCGATCCGTTGAGCCGGTGAAATAAAAATTTGTTTAAAGGGGATGGACAGAAGGCCACTTTATGCCAGCACTACAATCACACCTTGTCCGGTTTGACCAATCAGCGTGCAGCTTTGGCACTCCACTGCGCCCTGTGTACATAAAATGTGCCTCAAGGAAGTTGCAAGCCAATTAATATTTGGACATAGGAAAATTCCGCATGGTGACCGGTATCCAAGCTGGGCACCAATTAGGTCCTATATTCTGCCGAGAAAAAGGCGTATCGGTGGAGTCTAAATTTGCGCATTCGCAAAACTCGCACCGGACGGCGGAAACATGACGTCGAACATTCTCTCGATGACTACCGGTGGCGTTTTGGAATAGCATTCAAGAAAGGTGTTGCACCCGGAGGTTCACTAAAGAGCGGTAAAGCACCCCCTTGAATTTGTGTCCGCGGGTTTCTTCGTCGGTGCAGGTGGACGTGTGTGGGTTTCTAACGCGCGGATGTATATGGCACGCTACCTGCGAAGCCTTGTGAGCAGGACAAAAGAGGGAGGCATGTCAATGGGTTTGACCCGGTATAGCGATCGCTGCACATGGTCAGCGTCCGCCTGAGGGACCGAAATCCTCGGAAGTATTAGTGTCGGCCTTGGCTTGCCGACCGTCGCAAATACCGACAGCTGTTGCGTCGTGATATATCTTAGATCTCGATATGTCTTGCGCTGGTTGATATGTACAGCAAATGGCAACTTCACGGGGGCAGAGCTCTCTGCTGTATGACGATCAGGGCAAGTGCGCTACTAATGCGCTCAGGTATCTCCCAATATGTGAGTAAAGGCTAAAAATGCCATAACTATGGCGAATAGCCTCGGTGGCGGACATCCCGAGTCGCAAAGAGTCTGGACACCACAAGACGAGGTATGTGTTTGACTCAGGAACATGAAGGTCGCGTGATCCTGGCCCGGGCTCGAAGTTATGGTCGAGAAGAACCATCATTCTTTGATTTAGACGTCGTCAATGACCGTCGTCTTTGATCAGGGCTGACTTGGAAAAGAGGCAAGTCAGTTGAGGGAATTGGCTTGTAGGAATTGGACATACAGGCACCTACCGGGGTCTTCGAATGCTGGTGAAAGCGTTACGATATTAAGGACAAATTTGGGTATGAATTGATGGTTCGCTGTCCGGACCTGCGTGCCTACCCCGCGGGACATAGAATTTGCAAGTGCCAACTGACACACCACAATATGCGTTCCAAACTTTGAATTTTCTCAACCCGATACATGATTGGTCTCTGGCCTGCTCGTATATAGACACACTGCCAAGGGAGAAATATGAAATCGTCAAATCAGCCTATCAGACATATCAGGTGCTCAACGAAAAAACAAGCTCCATCCGCAGATCGTGACATACATGTCCCAACTGAGCTTCCTCACGATATTTTACGAACTGAACTCGCTATCTCCTCCCTCCGACTCCGGCCGAAGACCAGCTGCGTTTTCTTCTAGGCTTCGTTGTTGACACATTTTGAGGCAGTCGTCGTTTCCGGTGGACTCCGTTGCTCGTTATCCGGGTGTTCGGTAGACCGCACCCCGTATCCTGTCGCTTGACCAACTTTCAGCTGGGCTCGAAGAAGAAGGGGGAAAGGCACTAAAAATGTGCCAAGGGGCCATAAGAGGTGGGGAGACTGACTGACACGCGACTGTGGGAGGACGTTCGATTTTCACATCAGAATATGCCCACGGACGACACGGACCCGCTAAATCCGACGTCTGATCCCAGGTCGCACTATTCTTCTCTTCAAGTGTTCGAATTCTTATCTGATTGACCATCAATAGTAGGGTTACTTTCGTTCATCATGAACATGGGCAGTGGGGACGATGAGTTGCCAGTACCTAACTAAAGTCAAGAAAAGTGTTGGAAAAAGATTACATTCAGTCACACTATCCGAACAGCATTCAAAGAAGACGCGAACCAGTATACAACGACAGCACGACAACAGATACAATGGAAAGGTTTGAATATAATATCCTTACCATAATAGCTACTGAAGAGTATTTTACAGCTGATAGAACTCAACATAACTCAAAATCTGTCCGGTTCTCCCTACCATGGCGCTATCTTTCCCGTTCTAGTTAGCTATCCGCCCAAGATGATTACAAAACGTGCTTGAACTCCTTCCAAGCAGTTCCTGGTTCCTTATCCTCTTCGACGTAATAGGCATTGACGTTGTCAGAAACATCAATACAGATGCCATGCGGACCACGACAACTACTTTCTGTGATGCATGTTTTTCGGATGCCCATAGTAAACCCTTGTGGGTTCCTATTCGTGAACTCGATCATTTCTTTGGAAGGGAGCGGTGGGGGTGCCCATGGCCACATAGAACGCATGGGATCGGGAAGGAACGTAAAAGCAGGCTCCTGGAGGAGACTACTGTTATAAAGTAAACTAAGGTGGTCGGCGAAAGTTTCGAGGGGGTGAGGCATAAAATAGAGCCGGGAAGGGACAAGAGCGAGAAACGTCAAAGACAACAATGCCATAGTGACCACAGCTAGATTGTACACAGGCTGGTAAAGGAGGAGCATTTCCTCGTTCGCCTCGCCTGGGTACCCAAGATAAAACATACTAGTCGCAAATATCGGTAAGAGGGAGGATGTGAAGGATAGGAATGACGATAGCGCAACTCTCCAATGCCTATTCTTTAGGGCTTTTATTGTGATGACCGGAAACAGGTCTGCGCCATAGTTCAATTCTAAAGCCTGAACTCCGGCATTCCCATAATGAAGATCAGCGTAAGGCTGGACAGCTCGATAAAACCTATCGATGTTCCCAAGAATGTGGCGATAAAAGACTGCGACGACGGCCGGGAAAAAACTCCAGAGTAGCTCCGCGCAAGATAATCCGAGGTAGGGGATGGGATCAGTGGAGACGAGAGGATCGAAGCCTTGAGAGGTGCCACCATTTCTGAGGCCCAGAGAAACTGCGGCAACGAACCCTCCAAACAAAGCTGCCGACCAGACCGAAACGAAAGGCGATCGAAGAAACCAAGGAACATAATCGAAGCGGGCCGGGCGCACATTGGCGCATGGTGGGCCTACAATAGAGGGCGTGTCTTCATCGTCAGAAACCACTTTCTCGGCCACTTCTGAAAGAGGTGTCAATGGTCCCGCTTGGAAAAAATGGGAGCAAGACACGTACTTTCGACCTCTTTATCCAGAACATACTTGGAGAGATTATGATCCGGGAATATGTGATAGTTCATATTTCGAAGCCTCCTTCGGATTCTCCAAGGGTAGCGTTCAATATCTAATCCATGAAAGTCTTCCCACACATGCTTCGCACCCCGCACCATCCCCAACAGCGTAGCTATCGAACCAGGCTCTTCAGCTAAGCCAGTACTTCGCCCGTTCAGATATATAGCGATGGTCAATGCTATTCCGTCAAGGATGATAAGGCAGACTATGACGCCGACGCACATGCCAACGTTCAATTCCCATCCTTCAAGAACGAAGCTGTCTCCGTTTTTAGTGTACTGTCTTCTGAAAAGATTTCCAGCAAGGATATCGATAATACCCGCAGTCGGGGAACTCAAAAGTTCGAGCAAATGTTCAATTTGCTTGGGGGACCCGACGGCCGGTAAAATGGGTTCAAATGGAAAATGAATAGTGAGGATAGTGCGTGAGGCATGGCGAATGGGTTTCGTTTCGGAAGCCATGGCACAGAATGGCATAACTTGGATAAAGGCTTCGATTTGCTTGATCGCCACAAACCTGAGAACGGTCGCCATATAACCTGGTATTGTTCCATCGAAGAAGGCCGATGGACCCGTAAAAGGGCCACGATCAAGTCGGTTCAGCCACAAAATGAGAGGGATAACGCATAGGATGTTGACGATGACATAGGAGAATAAAGCAAGATTCGTCACGAAAATGGGGCGATACTTGAGGGGCGGAAGAGCCATGAAGGTTCTTGCTATCAGGTGGCTGGTTTTTTATGGAAGGGAGGGTAGTTAAGCATGCTACTTTTGGAGCTGCAGAGCAGGGCCACAGATTTTTTCAACACCGCCGTGCTTCAGGTGTGGTATGTGACTTTCCATGAGGGGGCGTGTTTCCTGCGTTATGAAAGGGCCGTGTCCCTCATCCCTGCAAGGGAATAGATTCTTAAAGGATGGGCGATGTCCCAATAGACGCCATAGAAGCGCCAATACACTATTGGTCTACAGAATAATCAACCGAGCGTGGTTTGAACGAGGCGACTTTGATGAAAGATGATATCGTCAGGGCTGGAGTGATATTGAACAGAAGTGCCAAAGGTTCACCCCATATCATCAGACATACCAAACCGATCAGGGGAGATTTCACAAAAAATAGCGTCCAGTGTCAATCCTGAATGGATAGCAGCTCAATTAGCCCGTCCATTTCGGGGGGGATGGCCTGCCTCTTTGCATGGGCGCTTCTTCTCCCACTGCAAGTTCCAATTCAGATATCCCGACAATGGTAAGAAATCACCAGAACCCCATCTCCCCACTTTGAATATATATACTTTTCACTTAAGTTCGAACGGTGAAATTTGATAAACAACAATAATATTGCAACAAAGAATCAAATTGGTAGGTTGGAGGCTTATCTGCACATCTTCCCATTATTATCGGGGTTCTGAAACAAGATCCAATGATAAGAGAATGACTGGCATGTCAACGTCTTAATGTGACGAGGATTATAGGATGTCATTTCCCTTTATCACAATGAACCCTGCAGACACCCTTCACGAGGGTGATTCTTCGATTTCAAGTACCAGAGCGTTCAGCATTATCCCACCACCATAGTACGCCCACATCCCCCCTTAGCTTCACCACTACTAGTATCATCGCAAGCACGATCGAGTTTACACTCGACTTTAGACGTAAGAAATAGCCAAAATTGAGTTTGGGACGGAATGTACGTGTGATTATCCATTTTCATAGAAAGGCACGTCAAGGACCCTAAAAATCAATCAAGCTCAAATGGTTTGTCCAAAATTCATGCACGAGGCGCACGGTAACGAAGCGACTATTATGAGCCACTTGCCCTATATTTATTACTTACAATAACGGACATGGTGTATATCAGGACGCGGCGGTTACTCTAGAGAAAATTATTTCGCACTGTTGGTTTACGTTTATCAAAATGGAGATGTATAGGTGGATTTACACGAGGTCTAGCCGTGTTTGTTCACTAGGCCTATTCGTTTATGTGGTTGGGGAAAGCAAACATCGTGCGGGGGCTTCGGATACGGTGTAGTAGGGTGATTTGCCGCTGGGCTCAATAAAAGCGCGCGGAGTATAAATCCTCGATCTAATTCTGTAAAGACCAAGGGAACAGGAAAGAACCGAAAGTCACCAATTGTCGCGTGGTAACCTCAACATGATAAGCAAAATGGTAGGAACGAGTCGAAATAATAAACATTAGATTTGGTTTAAGCCGAAAGCGAAAGCCTTGTTTTAAATGGCAAGCTCGTACGCAAACGCTACTGCAATCTTCGTGTATTCGAGAGTGTGTGACCAGGAGAAGCCGCTGACGCTGGTCGTGTCAGATGCGGAATGAATCAAGGGGTTATCGTCGCCGTAGCGGGTCTCGAATGGAAGACAAGAGGGGTAACCCTGTTGATACCAGCTCGCGTGATCGGAGCATGCATAGCCACACTATAGGCTCAGGTTAAGCAAGGAAGGGTTGTTTGAGCTGGGTTTCTCACTTTAGGGCTCGTCGTCCAGTTCAGCAATGAGTAGGTATCGATTAAAGACCCAAGGAAAACGTTCAGGCCGGCATCAATATAGTCCTACGCATAAAGTGGATCAGAATAATTCTTTCCTCGAGGAGCAATAAGTACTTACTGGCATCAGACCAATAACTTCTGTGGTTCCCGGTTTAACACTGAAGATCGGGTCAAAATTATGATCCAGGATATCAGCAATAGGCATACTAAGCGGTCATATCGAGTTGCATCATAGCTTTGACTTGTGTTCCAGCCGACTTGTAACTCTTCGCGATAGCCTGTGATCCAAGCAAACCTGCCTCCTCACCGGAGTACCTAAGAACCATATGAATATACCAAATACAACGAGCGTTGATCACGAACCATTGGAATTCAACAGGGGTCCTAGGTTTGAATCCTGACGCAAGCAATGCACGGAAAGCTTCCATTAGATTAACCGAACCGCTACCGTCATCATCGGCACCGGGGGCACGGCCATTCGTAGGGTTACTCAAATTGATTGAATCCATATGAGCGCCAATGATCGTGACCGGGCCTGAGGTGGTTCCCGGAATGCGGGCGATAATGGAACTCTGAACCCATGAGTGCTTGAAGGCAGTAACGGTCGCTCCACTAGAAGGGTAGCGTGCGGCAATCTAATAAAGCAACAGTTGTCATGAGTTCTCATGAACGGTCGGTCGCTGCGTTAGATGCCATCTTACATCTCCAGCAGTCTTAACAATCCAAGCAGTGGCGTCGGCACCAGTGGTGGATTTGTAATAACGGTTATTGAACGCCGTCAGGTTACCGAGATAGCTTTGCATATTTGATAGACTGATCGTTTGGATAATTGGATTGACTGCACTCTGGTGCGATGGTGAGGGATCTGTGGTATCAAGTTCTACTGTGCACATGGACCAAATTGGTATGTACGGTTACATACATGTCACGAGTGGAGCAAATGATTTTGGGCTAGCCAATGCAGCATTAGGTTCATAAACCTCAGTCATGTCAAACTAAAACAATTTTATATTTGAAAAATTTCCGGAATGATGTATGGATAACTTACGAAGTTGACGTGGGCACGCATGAGCTCTAATTTTTCATCTTCCGTCTTCCAGACAGGATCAACACCATCTTCAAGACTGATTAGACGCAATCCTTTGGCTGCGTTTGTGTTAAGCTCGACTTCTGAGATAGCTGCCTGGACGGACACAGCTACGAGAACGAGGCCAAGAAGAGAAGAGAATAACTTCATTGGTGCGATTTTGAGCTGAGAGATGGTGAGGGAGCGAGGATGACCGGTTGGCTTTTTGAAGGAAACTAGTCGGTAGGAATTCCTATTCGTGATCTAATGCACGAAGCACTTACAAAGACCCAGTGACCGCGTGTAACCATATGGCAATGCTATGATAATGCTGTTACATGGAGATTTGTTGATCGATATCGTCGTGGGGTGATAGCGAGAAGCAGAATTTCAGGGGCGATGTCGTAGGTAGTGCATTGCTAATGTTTTAGTTCCGCGAGAAGTGATAATCGCCGCATCCAATGCAACGACATGTGGTTCCAGGAAACCTTTGACCGCTGATGTTGAGGACGTTAACCACATGATATTTGGATTGTAATGGTGCTGGGCCCCGGACAAAATCAAAAGCGAATAGAACTTGTTGGCATTTGTTGATCATTCGGTAGACTTTTGCCCGAATAACTAGCGCCAGTGGCATGGATCTAATCATGTTTCAAGCTAGTTCGAGATAGCCAGGGCTGCCATGGTTGAATACCGCATGGCCGAATAGGCCTAATGAGGTCTAAGAAGAGGATTTATGGGCCGCTAGTGGTCCGCCAGGATCCTAGCGGAACGCCCGGAACGACTACCTCACAAAATGGAAAGTGATCACTTCGAAATCACAGAAAGATACTTATCCATCCGTTCCTGTTGGTGGAACTGCCAAAAGCTTGGCGTTGTTGTGTCACAAGTTGAAGTCCGTCACAGTCACGAGCTTTGTTGTCTTTGGCGGATCCGTAAGTAGTACGTAGTCCCCAACCGGATTGAGCCCTTCAACATCTTATAAACGTCTATGGTACGTTGTTGATTTTTGGGGTTAAATTTTTACTCAAGGAGTTTCTGACGGTGTCGGCATTGACCTTGCTTGCCACATGAGCACCTATGTAGCACATTTGTAGAATGAGATGTCTTTTTGGCCCACCCCGGTTGATTCTGCGTTCACTGGTTTCTTTCTTCATTCCGAGTTTAAAGTATGAGACTCGGAACGCGGTTATACCGAATTACACAGAGGAGGGTTTTTGACTGTCAAAGTCGGGTTACTGTATGGGCGATCGGAATCCTAATCTTATCCGATTGCTTCGAGCTACTTTCAAGTTTCGGCTTATCATTGACGTCAATCCCCATTCAATCCTGATATCCATAGGTTCACTGTATTCTGAATAAACTCTTTAAAGGTACAACTCTTACGCTGCTCAATGTATTTGCCATTAACTAATAGTATGACAAGCACATGATCTTAACCTTTGATTTATTACTTATTAGCAAAAGTGTTGGGCCCCCTTCGGGAACACGGGATGAGAATCCCACTTTCCTAAATACTAGTTATCTTACCTCCAACATGATGTAGTTCCCGCATTAGTCACTAAGTGTCACAATTGTTAGTAGATTTATAACAATCCTGAGCTGATCGATGACGATTGGATCACTTACTTATGGATTGGGAATTGATCTAGGGTCACAAAATGAAGTCGCTCAATGCACTTGAGGGATCCACAGCATGTATCCATTCGTTACATCAGTTATGGGTCCATATAGCACAAATATATTTAGAATCACAGTGGTCTTACTTCGCGCAACGTGCAAAATATACAACTCACTAGTAGTCTCTAATCGATATCCAGTTTCAATACTTTGACAAACATCCTCCCCACCGCCTCGATTTCTGTTCCTTCGATGGTTACCACCAACCTCCGCTCAATCATTCCCAAACCGCACAAACCCTTCACATCAAACGATAAACCCAAAGAACAATCAACAACGAAATGAAATTCCAAAAAATACAATTATTAATAGATATCAAGCGTAACGTGTAATGTGCGAGCGAGCGATCGAGCGAGTCATGTAAAGTCGTAGCAGCGAGAAGGAAGGGAAGTCCAGGAAACTGTATCAAAAGATAAGCAGGGGCAGGGGGGGGGGGGGGGGTTAAAAGGCTACACAGGATATATACGAGTCAGGCAGAGGCAGAGAGGCAGACAACGAAACACTATAAGGCTACAGAGTGGAGACGAGAGTTGCGACGAACAAAACACCGATGATGTGCGAGGGGATTAAGCTAAGGGGCGCGGCCGCCTATGAATAGGATCGTGAAATTGAGGTGAGGCAAGGTGCGTTGTTGGGCGTTAAAAGTTTTTTTTTTGGTGGAATGGAAAGCAGGGCGGAGGAAAGGGCATTAAAAAAAAGAAAACGATGATGATGGATGATGAAGTTGGGATCAAAACCGAGGACACGAAGCATCCCACACTAAGTCCAAGGACCGGACCAAAAAGACCAGGGTTTCAAAGGACCGACTCAGCCGACACAGATGCAAACTGATCGGGGGGCAGCGCAGCGAATCGAGTCATATCGCCCTCACTGCTGCATAATCCCCAGATCATGATACTCCTGCCCAAACGACGGTTCATACCCCTGCTGGAACATCTCCCCGAATCCACTCGGCGCACACATCCCCTGGTCCTGTCCAACCGTATGCTGAAGACCACTACCATGCATAAACTCCAATCCCAGCCCCGCTGCATCAAGGGGCCCATACTCCTGAGGCGCCGAGAACGAAGCGCCGGTGAACTCCTTCCATATCGCAGTGAACGTCCCGGAGGATGCGGATTGAGGCTGAGGAGCGTGGAGCACGGGGAGGGAAGCCCCGCCGTCCGATGCCGCTGGTGATCCGGAGTAGGCTGTGGATGGTTGGGAGGCTGCCGAGGTGCCGAGTGGGTCGAAGCCCATCCAGCTGAGCTCGTCGGGCGAGCCGCTCCCTGAGGGTGTGTATTGGCTTTGGTGAGGTGCGGCGAGGACGTCGTGTGGGGAGATACTGTCGAGTGGACCGAGGGAGAGTTGGTGTTGTGGGGGGAGGATACTTGAGAAGTCGTCGAAATTGAGTGGGGCGCTTGGGAAGGTGAAGGATGTCCCTGAGGGGTCGAGGAATGATTGCTCGAAGAGAGAAGTATCGACTTCGGGGAGGGGGGAGTCGTCCCGTGTGAGTGAGTTGGGCGTTGGCATTGTCCAGGAGCGATTGAGTATTGCGGGACGGGCACTTGAGGCACGGCGATGTCCGAGCATCGCGCGTTGTTGTCGTGCGAGAGAAGAAATGGGCGTTGAAGGTCGTGAGCTGGAAAAGAAGGGCACAGAAGGAATGAGAATATTCCCTGGTGCACCACCGAAGTGTGTATGTGGGTAGTAGTCGTTCGGTAGAGGTACCGAAGAGGAACGACGATGTCCGTAAGTGTGTGAAGGGCCGGGAAGAGGGGCGATAGGGGACACGGTACGTTGCAAGTCGAGATTCCGCACTGCAGCGGCGAGTTCGTCGCCTTTCTTGCCTTCGAGCAAGAGTTGTGCGACTTCTTCCCATCGGCGCTCATCCTCAACGGTATTGAGTGCCTTTTCCTTCTTCTTGTCCTTGTGCTTCCCATGGATGGGCTTGAAGCGGTAGTTGGGGTACCGCACCTTGTGTTCAGCCTTGGCGTGCTTCGCCTTTACCTCCCACACCTTCTTCTCTTCTAGGGGTAATGAGCGCCAGCAGTTGCCTGCGGATAAAATTTAGGACTAGTTAAAAACATTGAATGAAGATGCTACTCACCGATGATTTTCGATAAGGACCCGTGGTTCGTCTCTATTGAACCTGGGACATGTTTTTGGCGGACGAAGTCGGCACGGAAGAGCATGAAGGCATTAGGTGGGCGGGGGATGTACCCAAGCGAGCGCCGCTTCCCTGGTGGGACACGTCTCCGTGTTGGCGGGGGTGCGGGCGTCTGAGATGGTGGGAAGAGGGCAGAAGTCGGTGAAGGGGGTTCTGGGGTCGAACTACTTGAACTGTCTTCAGGCTCAACATACGATACCGGCGTTACGTTGGGCGCAAATGTTACGGGTCGTGCAGCACCATAGATTCCAGCTTTTACTGGTTGGAGCGCTGGGTAGATTTTTTGTCAGTTTTGATTAGACATTCCCCCTCCACGTTTCCCCCGCTATAACTGAAGCGAGTACTCACACATAGCTAGGGAAGAACGACGTCTACGTGATACACGTACTGCGGGCATAATTGTGTATTGGAATGGTCCTGTGATGTGAAAGTGTTGATGGATGGAATTTTTCCCTAAAGCAGGACAACAATAAGGAGGGAGGAAGATGGACTCAAGGGTGTTATTGTTCTCCGAAGCTTTATATCACTTTACTCCAGTCCAACTCATCAGCCTAAAATAAAAAATTCAGGGCAGTCCTTCCATCTAAAAGGACCCCGATCACCCCTTTCCCTTTCCCACCACACCTCCAGCCACTGATCAACAATCCTCTCATCTCTTAACAACCACCAATCTATTTCTTTCTTTATCTTTATATGATCAACAACGCACTCGTCCTTTCCAACCAACATCTTCTCTAATACTGGGTCACCTTATCCCAGATGGCGACCAGCGGGCTATGCTTGTGGGCGCCTTACGGGAAGACCTACCGGGGTCTTGTTCGCGTGTGCTCAGGACCGGTATTACTGCATTCGTCCACCCCCTTGTCGACCGATTTGGAACTTCGTTTGTGGCCCCCTCGCTTTTAGACGCCTTGTTCTTCGGGGAATTTCTGACCTTGGCCTGCTATAGACGTGGCTTACGGTAACATAATCATCAGATGATCCTTCACACCCACCGAGGGCATCCCCGAACTGTGATCCGGGTCCGTGCAATGAATGAACTCGCACATTCCCTGTCCTCGAGTCGGTGCCCACAACAGCACATATTTTGAATGTAATTTTATGTGCAAGAACGTCTAAGGTAAGGAGCGTAGGAGGAGAACGAGTGGAAGGGTTACCTCTCCGCACGATACACGTGTATCAACTCCATCAACAATCCGGCCGGCCCCAAACATTCTGGCTGCCGTACACAGACTTGTGACCCCAGAAGCCACACACCATTTCTGCCAAAGCTAAATTGAACCATCCCTTGCTCGCTCGCCTCTTCGGTCGGGACGAATCAGAAGAAAAAAAAAAACCACGGACACGAAAACGAGAAAAAATCCCTCAAATCAAAAACAAAGTAAAGACCCCACGCTGCCGCTCCCACCCCGAAAAAAAAAATACATTATCCCCGGATGGAAATTTCCCTCCCTTCCCTTCTATCGCGTAAGTATACATATGTGCACTTTATATGTAAATAGTGTGCGCGACCTTGTTCTCAAATCGTCCACTTTCCCCAAAGCGCGCATGTATGAAACTCCATTACCCCACCGGATGCATGACTTAACCCCTACTAACGTTGCTTAGCTACGAGGCCTAAATGCCTCGTGAACATGTTCAGCGGTGAGGGACTGGCTTCTAGCTCGAGCGCCTTCCCTAGCGCCCACCTCTTCCGATTTACATTTTTCGGGGAGGTACACTAGCCGACTTGTGTGAGTGGGATTCGCTTCATACTGCATAGGCGTTCATCGAACTCCTAACTGCCATGCATGTTCGTTATGTACACCCGTAAACAATCCATTACCGCCCCCGCACAAGCGCCGACTCCCCTCTCCCCAAACCCGAATCAGCACTACATTGCACATCACATCTTTTGCCGTCCACTGCCGAGTTACCCCCATACAACGGGTTCGTGATCCCGCCCCCCCGACGACGATCACCAACATAGCGTGATCATACCCATGATCGACCGGATCCTTCATTCTATACTTACTTACCTGATCATGCAATGCTCAAGTCTGAGTTTAATTAATCTCATGCAAGCGATGCATTAACGCTATACCTGAACCTGAAACTTGAACGTTGGATGTTGGATGTTGGGTGGTGGATGTTGGATGTATACAGTTATCCTCGTCCTCGCGTTCTCAGTAGTCCCTATACTATTCCGTTAATAGTAACAAGGGGCTCTATGGGTCTACACATGCACATGGGTAAATGTAGATGTGGGCTCAAGCGAGACAGGCCAACGTGAGGACCTCCGTGCGCGTCTTGTTTCCCGCATTCTTCACTAGTCACTAGTCACTCTTCACGCTCTAGGCCGCCTACGCCCGCCACGGATCGCCCACCCGAGCTCAGCCTACTCTTCTCTCACCAACCCAACCCCCACAGCCTATATGGCCAATCTCCATTGATGACGACAACCTGATAGTAATGATGATCGTCGCGAGGCTTAAGAGCACGGTTACCTCGCGCGTTAGTGATTACTCGATAACACATCGACAGCACACCAGAATGCCGGAGGGGGCCTGGGGGGGGGATCAAAATTAGGTGTGATTGTTGCTAGTGTGGGGGTTGATTGTGCTGGTGGGACAGTGTGTGGTGATGATAATGGTGATAATGGTGATGATGGGAGGGTATGGGTATGGATGGATTATCAAGTTAAGATAACGATAATGGTGATGATGGAGATCATCCTCTGAATCACTAGACGCTCATACCTTCCACCTTCCAAGTCCGTAGGGCCCGGGCTCTTTGTTCGCATCGAATAACGGACCCTCCGCTTGATCGAGGTACAAACTCGCGATCGTCCTTGGAAAGTTGACATTGGGAAGTGAGAACGGGATGGGAAGTGATGGTTGGATTTTGGACGTGGGGATTGACGATGGGGGATTACAAAGCAGGATTGGCGGTCTTGTTCTAGGTGGGAGTATTATGCTTTGACTTGTTCGTAAACGGTAATACCTGCATCCGTTATACCTACCGTCCCCTCAAATCATATCCCTGGGCTCTAGCCATCACTACTGGATTCTCGGAATATATCAGTTTCCGATAAGGTCACCTCTGTTTATTCCTAACAATAAATCTTCCGCCTGTTTAGAACATGATCTTCGTGAGCTCCAGTCTCAGTGAGATTAAGGACAGGAACAAGAGCTAGGATCAAGTACGAAGGTTAATAACCATTGATAACATTTCAACGGATTTAAGATTAACACTATTGGTGTCGCATCTCAATGGACGGGCGCATTATACGCTGTATCTTGCACCAGTGGCTAATTACTCTCAAAATGAGGGCGGCCTCTGTGTTTCCGATCCCACGACTTCTTGACGCGATGCCCTGCCCCCCATTTTTTTTAGCAATTCACTCTTTATCTGCTTAAAGTCTGATCTTCTTGTGCTCCGGTGTGAGCGGAACAAAACGCAAGAAAAAGAATTAATGGTGAAGTTAGGTATAAACATTGACTACCAACAATAACTATTTCACAAGCATAAAATCAAGCTCGGCGCTACACCCTAGCGTGATATCGTGGTGTCGTAACGCGAAAACATGTGCTGGTAGCCTACTTAATACCTTTACGAGTAAGCATGTTCACATATAAACCGCGTCTTGGCCACTGCCACTGAACCACCCAAATCCTCGGTGTAGTTCTTCCTGCCAACTTTCAGGCTATTTTTGTCGAATTAGAGTGTGATCTTCCCGATGACAGGACGGAACGCAATAAAATCCGAAAATCCAAACAATACCTAACATTCAAAATCCATCAGTCAACGGTCAATGTTAACAGCCTCCAACCAACATTAACAACCATAAAAATGGTTTTTGGGGTCTCGTTCTGGTGTTCTCGTCTAACGCCGATCTGATAGTTGCATCAAATCAAATCATACTAGGTTGCTTCTTAAACTTGGGTTTTGCTTTGGTACTCCACCATGCATCGTCTTCTAGTCTTCTAATTTTGATCCCGATGTCTGCATACTTGATACTCCCTCCGTATATCTGGATTTGAGTTTGGGATTGAGTTCAAGGACTGACCCCTGAGTGCTTGTCAGAGGCATTAGATGTATCTATTTTTAAATTCGGGCGGTGTTGTTGTGATGTTTGTCGGGTACATGGTTAGTGCTCATCTTATCCTTCGCATAACTTGTTTCCTTTAACACGAGAAATTTCGATGTTTTATACCTGGAAAGCTTTAAGGATTTATAAAGACTGGCCACGACACATGATATACAGTAATGGAGGCCTGGGTCGTGCTGATGAATGAGTGGCCTAATCTGTTACAAAAGTGGTCCATATTTCTAAGGGATGTTCATACATAGGTGGGTTTGGGGTTGGGTTCAAGGACTGACCCCTGGATTCTTGGCCCAAGCTAGGAGATATATTTTTAATTTCAAGCTGGTGTTTGGGAGTATCGAATCCCAGACACGGCAATCACCGCTACGTACGGTGCAACCACGAAAATTCTGGCTATGTCGAAACAAGTCAATGATGAATTGAAGGCACTGCACTATGTAACTCGGTATTAACCGAGCTCTCATAAGCCAACAAAGTGTATACCCTAGGGCCTGTCACAGCTTTACACGGGCTTGTTACGCTCCACCGTTATTGTTATCAATGGGACGAAGCCGCCCCTCTGAAGTTGGTGCCCTACCAAGTGGTAAGATTATCTTTTACGGGAATTCTTCCAAATCCAAAGTCCCCAAGGACCCCAAACTCAACAAATCCGAAGACGAAGGCAGTGCGAACTCGTTACCTCCAACAACATCTCAAGAAAATAAAGCGAAAGGGCCCGGACTCGACAAATCCAAATCCGAGCGAGGTGCAAAATTGTCACCTTCAACATTCCAAGATGATAAATTACAAAAACCCAAACTCAATGAATCCAAAGCTAGGCCAGAGGCAAGGCAGCGGCTCTCGATACCGTCTCAATATGATGTCACCTCTCCCTCACCAGGAATAATGAATAAATCACTGTCATTGTTATTGTCTGGGGGTGACTTTGGTGACAAAAGCCTGAAAGCATCCGTCCCACCCAAACTAGGATCATCGGACAAACCCAATCTAGGTTCTGCGGTGTATTCTGCTTCACGCAATAATGCAACAACGGCCCTTACTCTCATCCAAACAACACTGGTATTAATTCAACATGCCCCATACGTCAAGATTCTTGCAGGTTTCGTTCAACAAATCATCCAAATTGCAAATGTGAGCCCTTGTACCTCCACCAGTCGTCAAATATATAATGACTAATTTATCTGCAGGAGGTTCAAACCAACAAGGCTCGGAGTATAGAACTCATAGACAAAGTCATCGTGTATGCATGTGTTATCTTTGAGGCTCTTCAAAACCCTCAAATTTGTGCGGGGTCTGCCTTGGCAGGGTTGAGAGAGGATCTGGAACGAATCGCGGAGTATGTATTCTTACTCCAGCCTGCCAAGCTTCGCGACTCTTATCTCTCAATTATCAACTAGGATTCTTAACAACATCTATGATATTTTTCGGCCCTCACTAGACAAAGCCCTTTCTGCACGCATAAATCGTGTAATTCATAGAGAAGATAATTTAGCACGCATAGAAGAACAAGATAGGAGGCTTGATACATCTATCATATCTTTTCAAGTAAGGGACTGAATCATCTATCTCGAACTCATTAATTAATGTGATATTATTCATTAGCTCAAATCCTCTATTGTGCTACGAACATTTGGTGCCAATCCTGGAACCCTGAAGGTTTGTCTACGATTTTATCTATATTATTGTGATGCTAATCGATGAATATTCAAGGCAGAACCACCCCCATCCCTCATACATACTCGTCGTGTTGCAACTCTTCGCCCAAAGCCTCAGATCATGTTTGGCCGGGAGCACGAAATTGAAAATCTTGTGACAACCATTATGGGATCAAACAAGTCACGGTTAGCAATTCTCGGCCCTGGGGGGATAGGCAAAACGTCCCTTGCGCTCTCTGTTCTTCACGACAGTAGAATCGAATCCCATTTTGGCGGCCATCGTTTATTTGTGTCGTGCGAAGCTGCCACATGTGCCGACCACATTATTCTTGATATGGCACTTGCCCTTCACATCGCCCCTGAGGGTATAAACGGACAAATCCTCGACACCGTGATCGACCACCTTCGTCAGTCTCACTTTCTTATCATTCTCGACAATTTCGAAACACCATGGGAGCCATCTGGGGGGCGCGAGAACGTCGAAGCACTCCTTCAAAATCTCACTAATCTTGAAAACATAGCCATGCTTATTACGATGCGTGGTTCCCAACATCCGGCGGGTGTCGAGTGGACACAACTCCTTCCGCCTCTACAACCCGTTGATCTTGCATCAGCCACCGCGATATTTGAGACAATCTCCAAGAAAGCCGACGAACATGCCATCAAGCTTATTCAGGCAGTTGACTGTATGCCACTCGCAGTCACCCTTTTAGCCAATCTTGCCGCAGTTGATAGAGAAACTACAGAAATGCTTTTTCAAAGGTGGCGTGAAGAGAACGTAACGATGGTCGAGAGTGGCAATAGTAGACTTACATGCCTTGAGCGTTCCGTTCAATTATCGATCTCGAGCCCCCGCATGCGCCACGACCCCAATGCCCTGCCATTCCTCAGCTTATTGGCTCTCCTTCCGGGTGGTATGTCTGAAAAAACTTATACCTATTTCGTCAACAAAATACCCGGAATATCAAACCTCAAAAAAGCGGTTTCTACCCTCCGGCAGAATGCCTTGGTATTCGTGGATGCTGACAATACAATCCGGATCCTGAGTCCGATCAGGCTCTACGTTCGCGCCAGGCACCCTCCTCCGCCAGAAGCGCGATGTTTCCTGCAGAATTATTTCCTTGATTTAGCATTCCAAGGGACATCACATGATGACCAGGTGTTAAAGCACAGGCTCCGCACAGAGACAGAGAACATCGAAGCAATGTTGGTTGATGCGCTCCAATTCGGGCGGCCGTTAGGAACTGTTGTTGACGCTATTCTGACATTCTGTCACTTCACATATATCAACAGCGTATCATCAACTGAAGGTATACGCCTCGCGGTTGAAATGCTCGAAAATGTGTCATCATCAAACACTGGGCCTCATGACGCTCGATGGATCCGCGTTTCCGGGGATTTCTGGCGCATTCCTCGTTTGCTCCGACTTGAAGGCACCCATTTACGGAAACATAACACTCAAAAGCAGCGCCTAGATTCTAAAATGAGCAGGGAAAACTTGAATACAAAGCTCCACGCTGACTGCCTGGGATGTTGGGGTCAGATCCTAACAAGACAATCACAATTTTCGGAAGCTGAAGCGAAATTCTCCCTCGCATCCAACCTTCACCTCCGAGCCGGAGATATCGCAGGGTATGCCTATGATCTTCACAACCTTGGATGTCTACTTTCCCGGAAGCCAACGGCGTTTGGAGAAGCTCGAGAGAAATTCCAAGAAGCCATAAAGTTCCACGAACAAGTCAAGGACAAGGTCGGTAATGCGTATGACCTTATAGGCCTGGGTCAGGTGTACCTTCAGCGGTCCCAGATAACGCAGGCTCGTGACTTATTTGCGAATGCCCTACGGCTATTCACAGCATGCGACAACGAACTGGGGGTTGCGTTTGCTCTGAATGGCCTTGGCCAGACAGCACTACACAGTTCCAGACTCAAAGAATCGGAGGATTACTTCTCCCGTGCGCAAAAGTTTAACATCAAAGCCGGGAACTCATTCGAGGAGGCCGAAAACCTGGCTGGGTTAGCTGTTACTCTCCTCCTCAGGTCTCGCTTTGCCGATGCCAAATTCCGCATTGAGGAGGCCCTCGCCATTCGTGCCCCCGCCGAGGATCCTGACCATCTTCACATCCTTGGGTGTGTGCTGATTGCCCAATGCGACTTCGAACAGGCAGAGCGAGTCATCCGTAAAGCGCAGGCGCTACACGACAAAGCGGACAACGAGTTGGGGAGTGCGGACGATAGACGGTTCTTGTGTTATACCCTTGCCTATAATGGCAATTTGGAACGTACGGAAAATGAGTTGATAGAACTACACCAGGTCTACCGCAAGCAAGATAATGTGCTCGGAAGAGCAGATGTTATGTCAGCTTTAGGCATGGTTCTGATTCACCGTTCGAAACTGGATATGGCGAGCGAATATTTGGAGAATGCGTTAAAATTACACCAGGAGGTTGGCAGCGTTCGGTGTTCCGCGTATGATCTACACCAGATTGGGCGCTTATGCCTTCGACGCGGTGAAATAGATCTTGCTACTGTGACATTACAGGAAGCGTTGAGGCTCCACATCGAGATCGAGAATGTTCAAGGCCAAGCTAACGACCTCAACAAACTCGCCGAAGTATCTTTACGTTGCCAACGCTATGATGAGGCGCTAATGAATGTGTGTCGTGCCCTGGCACTACATATCCAAATCGGCGATCTCATGGGGCAAGGAGACGACTTGTACATGCAGGCATGCATTTTTCTGGAGCGGTCGAGACTAGCTCAAGCAGAGGAGACCATCCTCAGAGCACTCGAGTTACACACTCAGTGTGGTTTTCCATTCAACAAAGCTCACGACCTTGTGACATTGAGCTCCGTGTTTTGGCAGAAGTACAAACACAATGGAGCAGCAGAATGCGCAAACGAGGCCGTTTCTGCCTTGCAGAGAGCAATAAACATGTTTGATGCGGCGGGCACCCCCGGATACAGTGATATTTGCCAACGGAGACTTCACGAAATCGAGGTTGAAGTATGCCTTCCCGATCCTCAGTCGAGAAGATGCTAGAAAGCATATATTACTATTCAGCAACACGAACGATTAAGATTTCATGTTAGACAATTCGTAGGAGAGTAGACAAGACCCACATTTGTAAGCGCGGATTGGGTCATATTAAGCATCAGATTGAGTTATAGATTATGGAACAACTGGAACGATTTGGGCCATTTGGCGGATAAGGACAGGGTGCTAAACTGCAAGCATCGAGTGGGTCAGATCGAGGTAGTAATGCTTTTGTGGGATGGCTCCATTGCCACCTGGGACGTGGAAATTCGCTGCTAAAAAAATACGGGGACTGGTAACTCGCGTAAGTAGCAGAATGAACAGAACGCCAAATTTACTTGGCAACTTACCTCAATCATGACAAACAAATGGCGACCTTAATACCACCGCTACTGATAAAAACACACTGCCTCCGTCGACTTATGATCCTGGAAATGTTTTGATAAGTATCAATGGTCATACAAGTGCAACTCGCAATGAACTCTTTTTTTTTTTTTTTTTTTTTTTTTTTGGTTTCAAAAATTTATATTCCGCCATACATGCGTACAGAAGTGCGGTCGTATCTACTATTACATAAACACGCTTGGGGAAACGTGATTTCGACACAGGTCGAAACCACGTGATGTGAGGTACAGAACGCAAGGAACTGATGATAAAGTGAAAGAAGGGAATAGTGGTACACGCACAAGGCTAAGTAACATAGGGCTCCTCTAGAGAATCCACCTCTGAGTGACTTGCGTCAATTTCATCCCTTAAGACCTCACGACAACCGTGGTTGGTATAGAAGTGAGTCCGCTGGGCTACCGTCTGCGACAATGAGTACTATTCCGGGAATGCGAAGGTGGTCGGGTTATTGTCGAGGAAGGTAATGAGTGAAAAAACATTCATATCCTCCCCCTGTTGCCATGTCCTCTGGTAAGAGGGGCATGCGAATAGGATGTGCGTCCTGGTCTCCTCGGCTAAGAGGTGAGCGTCTACCTGCTCCCCGAGGGGTTGGGGTAGAGCACAGGAGCATGTGTATGGGGGTTCGAAGTTGAATCTTCTTCGGAACGCCCCGATGGGAGCATGATTTGTGATGGTACGCACAAATCTTGCGGTGAGTTTATTGGAGTTAAAAACATTGGACAGCCAAGATCCTCCGTGGAGGGAACTGGGCTTGATACGTTTCCCACTGGAATCAGTGAGATGTAGGAAGTTGTTGCCGATATACGACGGCTTCATGAATTCGGAAATCCACGAGGCATTCGCAGTATCGACAGCAATGCGTCTTGCCCAAGCAAGAGATTTTGGAGAGTTCTCGAGGGCAACCACTTTCAGAGAAGTGGCTGCCTTGTCGGCCTCGATGTGTTCACTGAACTTACAGTCTTTGGGAGTCCAGTGTAGGATAATGCGTCTCCCCGGGTTGATTGCAAGCCAAGGGAAATATATGGTAGAAATTTTCAGGGACCAGTTAAGACCGGTGTGAAAACTTGTGTTGAACGCGTTCTTAATAGCCGACAATGAGTCGGAGAAGACGTGAATGGTGTTGATGTGGTTGGTTGGGAGACCGTCCACAGAAAGGGAGGTGATGTGGGAGAAGCCGCCTTCGATGGCAGCGAGTTCCGCATCAGTTTCGGTAGCTCTACCTAAGACGGTGGAGGAATAGTGAAGGTCCCCATTAATCCAAACTCGCCAAGCGGCGGTGGATTGGAATGGGGCCTGAGGCATGGATCCGTCGCATATAATAGATGCGGACGTGTGATCGAGCAACGATTGGTCGAACAGGTTCTTTATCTGTTCGTGTCTGTCGCTGTAGAATTGTTTTCTGTCTTCATTGCCTTTAGGGGGCGTAGGACAGTCGAGAAGGATTTGCTCCGGGACGATGTCGAGGGGACGAGATCCGGGAGCAGACATAGGATGGATGGTATTAATTTCCATAGTAGTGAGGTGCCGATTAGAGTAGGCATCGGTGACAGTTGATTTGCAATCTTTTGGATCGTAATCTGAAAGGTTGCGTGCAGAGTATTTATGTGCGCCATAGATGATGTTATGGAGCGCATGAGTGGTTGGTAGGTATTTGGTGCGTAGGAAGCTCCTATCCACGAGTTTCTGGATATGAAAGTGGATGGGAGTGAGTCCAGCTAGCGTTTCGGCGCTCCCAAGGGGAGAAGTGCGAAATGCTCCAGTGATCCATAAAGCGGCGCGTCTTTGCATCTGCTTCATGAAGTCGAGAGGGCCTTTGATCATAGCCCCTTTGAAGTTCCATAATCGGCAGCCATATGTAGCAATCGGGACTACACAGGCGCGATATAGAGTTCGTTTGTGTTTGGGGGTAAGACCCCGAGCTGAGTTGCCAAGTCGTATCATGGCTCTGACAGATGTGAGAGCCTTGTTAGAATAGCGTTTGACGTGTTCTCTAAAGGTGAGACCACGATCGAAGAAGAATCCCAGGTATCTCCAAAGGAGGCCTGGTTGAAGAGGGGTTGCGCTCGTAAAGGGCGCATAACCAAGGTCAACGGCAGGATTAGGGTCGTTGGTATTTCGGGTGAAGTGAAACGCTTCAGATTTAGAATGCTCGAGAATAAGCCCCAATGCTTGGGTTACTTTATAAACGATGCGATAGGCCGACTTAAGTTTAGGCAGATTTTCATCCAATGTAGGCGACTGGGCAATAATTGTGCCGTCGTCTACATAGGAGAGCATGTCCGAGTCGAGTCCAAGTTCTTCAACTTTGTGATAGAACCTATAGAGAACGACTGCGAGTATGAGGGCAGAGAGGATAGGAGATAAGGCAGAGCCCTGTCCAAGTCCTACGCTGCTGTTAAATTTGGGTGACTTTTCGGTCCCCCAAAGATATGAAGTAGCACGTCCATTGAGATATGACTTGAAGAAGTTCACCAAAAGTGGCGAAAATCCCTGTTTCTCAAGGACGTGAAGTAAGGCGTCATGGTTGACGGAGGGGAAGAATTGTGCAAGATCGAATGCAACAATGCTGGTTTTGAGTTTATGGAGCCAACCGGCTCTGATAATATGCGTGAGGAAACACCCAGCATCTTCAGTGGAATTCTGACGAACTCCACCAAATTGGTGTGGATGGAGGATTTCGAATGCCTGGGCTTCAAATTGAAGACGAGTGGCAATCATTTTTTCAAATAGCTTCCCGATCGTATTAAGAAGTACAATGGGGCGAAAGCTTTTTGGAGTGTCGTACGATGGTTTTCCAGGTTTAGGGATGACTACCGTGTTGGATTCCTTATATTCGTCAGGCCAATGTCCGCTTTGGAGACAAGCGTTCGCGAGCCATAAGATAAGGGGAGAGATTAAAGGATCTAAAAGGATTCTTTTGAGGAGACGCCAAGTAATGTGGTCGGGGCCTGGAGAGCTCCGATTAGAACACCCGAGAAGGGCATCCTCCATTTCCTTGAGCCGAAATGTGGTCCAGTCCCTGCGGGGTCTGTGCCAGTTGGATCCAAGATCGTCTTCATCTAGAGATGTGGGCCGGTCTTGGGCAGAATTGAACGTGGAATGCAAAGCGTCCCATAATTCGTCAGTAGTCGTACAAGCGTTCCCATTATAGGTAATAGCTTCTACGGGTGTCGACTTGCGAGGGCCGACCCAGTCCATGAGGTCCCATGGGCGTTGATTAGTTTCTGAGATTTCTTCGATTTTTTTATCGTAGAAAGCTCGTTTCGCACGGCGTGTAGTATATTTGAACGCCTTCCAGTCATCACGAGAGTTACTGATATTAGCTTGGGCTTTAGCTCTGGTGCAGTCGTCATTCCACCAGGATTTCGAGCGTACGCAAATACGCCCCTGCCTGGAGAACTCGGACCACCCCAAAGAAAAGACTTCGGCGATAGCGGTAGCAGTAGTGGAGGTGGTCTCAATCGTGATTTCATCAGGGATTGGGATGTGGGATAATCGATCTTTGACAAAAGCGACGAAATCAAGTTCGTCGTCTGAGTCAGGAGCGATGCGCGGTTTGCCCAAAGGTATTTCAGTACGGATGGGAATATCGGTTGTTAGGCAATGGTGGTCAGATGCGCCACGGTCGCCGACAGAAACAGAAGCATCGTAAGCCCTTTGAGAAGGGAGGAAGATGAGGTCGAGGATAGAGGGCTGAAGTTGAGGGTTACCTGAAACGTACGTGGGGGCACGCACGTCAGGACCTACACGTTCGAGTCCCAAAAGTTGTGATAAGTCTAAAAGCCGGGTGGCTTTCGCGTTGAGTGAGTTGGCTAGAGGGTCCCAGTGCTGAGAAGGACAGTTAAAGTCCCCTCCCATATAAGAAATATATGGGAGCTGCTCGTAGTTATTCGTGAGGTGGTGCACAGCGGCCTCGTTCGTAGAGTCGTTGTATACGTTTAGTAGATTTAAGGGCGGAATTCCTTCGGCATTCTTAAGTGAGATGAGCATACAGTCTCGATGTTTGACTATATGTGAAAGGAGCATGGGTCTCATAGCCGTAAGGCGGCGATGAACGTATGCGGCGACTCTTGGACGGGTATTTTCCGTGTTGCCCGTGTTAGGGTGCATGCAAACCCAGTCGGGGTGTGTGGGGAGACCTCTGAGAGGTTCCCCGCTCACTCTGGTAAGCGATGCAGTATTTCTGATTAGAACCCAAGGACATTCTTGGATTAGTAGGATATCACACGAAGCTCTAAGAGATTCGAGTAATGATGTAGTATAGTCAAAGTTGCGATTAACATTTTGACTGTATACATGAAGGCTACGTATTTTGTTGTGCTGCATTAGTCAACAACGTGTGTAGATGGGAACATGCTGTTTCGAAAGCGTGGTCGCGCTGGACTCGCAATGAACTCGATTCCGGAATCCGATGACAAAATTTCAACATCACGTGATCGTTCTTACGCTACACCCAATTCAATCCAACGATTTTCATCATTTCATGCACATCCCATATTCCGACAATCGATGTGGGTTTATCCCACAACTTCTCGTTGCTTTTTTTCTATTTGGACTCTACCCTCTGAGATTTTGATAGGGTCTTACTCTCATGCGTGTTCGGCACAATTATCCATTAAGGATGAAGAATCAAGATAGCCTAATCGAAGGGGGCCGATGCAAGCACGGCAATCCGAGTTCGGGAAATTTTCAAGGATTTGTCCCGCCTTCAGAGTTGTGGGAAAGGCTGTGTAAGACCATAAAAAAACAATGATGCACGACTTTTTACAGTAGGTTTTGTCCTCTTCCGTGAATTCAGGACCCTTCCCTTGGAGTTAGTGGAACGGCCATTTGGTAATCCGAAACATACCTACCACGCCGATGCTTTGAATAAAACACAGTTAATATGATCCCCAACCTAGTAAGCCATGGCTTTCATATACGCTTGTTGTCCATTTGAAATGCCTTCGTGTGTACTATCTCGATTGTACTACGAAGAATGTTCAATTTCAGATTATCCAACCCTCAAAACTTAAACAACCAATCATTTTACCACAATCGATTCTAGTGTAGCTCACAACCGGAAATAATTGGCGTAAGCCGGGATATTTCTATATGGTAAATTGAAATTCAAACCTCCATTCTTTGAGCGGCATCTCTTGTGGAGTAGGGACCCTTTTTACAGGTGCTCAAGGGTTTATCGCACCTCTGCAACGCCGGGTGGCTTATGTTTATTTCCTTTCAGCTCCTTTACGCAAAGCCTGAAAGGTATTTAAGCAGAGCCTTTCTCTCCCTCCATCTCCAGTCTCCTCGACTTCACCGTTTTTCGAGTTAACTTTCAAGTTTTCACAATGTTTGTCAACAAATCTATCCTCTTCGCTCTCGTCGCTTCCATCGGGTCTGTCATCGCAGCCCCTGACGCTACCCAAGTAGTCGGAACAGGTAACAAACATCGGTAGCCCAACATCCTTGTAATTCTCACCTCCCTCTAGCTTTCCACTTCGACAATTCAACTCTGCCGTCTGACTTCGTGCGATGCAACGGGGTTTGCTCGATCGACTCTGGATTGTTTCCTGTCGCAGTACCATCGGACTACTTCAAGGGTGATGATTCATGCTGCAGTACTATTACCATAATCTGTATGTCTTTCATATATGCTGATACCTTTTTTTTAACACTGAATTAAATTTGTAGTTAATGGTATAGAAAAGCAGGGAAGCTATTGGTACAAGTCGTCCAACCTTGTCCGTACAAACAATATTGCGTTGGACAATAGGCTCTACGAGATGTTTGCCGATCCCAGGACCCCCAGCATCTCGCCCGTCACTTGGCGCCTGTAAATGCGACGATCAAGTAGAAGCATGAATCTCAGTACTTACAATTGTTGTCTTTAACTCTTTGATGTTCAGTGTAGAGTCTAGACAGCTGTTCTGAGGCATCCATACTTTGGTTCAATACGTCAATGAACAAATCATGTTGAAATTGTTTAGTTTGAGGGGATTATGGCTCGGGATCGCCAACAGAGAAATTCTTTAGGGCTCTCCTCTCCGGTCACAGGTGCTATATCTGAGCCATTTTATGGTCATTATATATACCATAAACTGGAGAAATACAAACCCAGATACGCCCTGCTTGCAACAACCCGCACCAATCAACGACTTTATAGGCCTATAGGCTTAGACCAGGCGCACCTTCAACGGTCCTGAATACTTGTAACTTAATTCTCTCAGGCTTCACTAGGTGTGACGACGGACTGGGAATTACATTTGCTCGGAACAGCCTTGGCCGGACAGCACTACACAGTTCCGGACTCAGAGAGTCCGAGGATTAATTCTCCCATGCACAAAAGCTGAGCATCAAAGCCAGAAACTCATTCGAGGAGGCCGAAGACCTGGTTGGGTTAGCTGTTACTCTCCTCCTCAGGTCTCGCTTTACCGAGGCTGGGTCCCAAACTGAGGAGGACCTCACGAATCGAGGGCCCCGCGGAGGATCTTGACCATCTTCACATCCTGAGATGTGTGTTGATCACCCAATGAGTTCAAAGACGCAGAACGGGTCAGCTGTACAGCGCAGGCTTCATACGACTACACTAAGGGGACGACGAGTTGGGGAGTGCAGATGATAGACAGTTCTTGTGTTACACCCTTTCCTATAATGGTAAATGCAACAGGTAAAAAAGGAACTGGCGAAACTACACCAGGTCTACCGCGAGCAAGATAAT
Organism: Collybia sordida; assembly: GCA_037014335.1. Taxonomy (NCBI): domain Eukaryota; kingdom Fungi; phylum Basidiomycota; class Agaricomycetes; order Agaricales; family Clitocybaceae; genus Collybia; species Collybia sordida. The sequence continues at coordinate 208,838 of JAYKXK010000009.1, read as the reverse complement.
GTGCTTGGGAGAGCAGTCTTATGGCAGCTTCAGGCGTGGTTCTGTTCACTGTTCAAAACTGGATGTGGCAAAGATATATTTTGCACCACAAGGTTGGCAGCATATTAGGCGGTGCGTATGATTTATATCGGATCGGGCGTTCGGCATGGTGAAATCGATCTTGTATTGTCACTCGTGACGTTACGGGAAGCGTTGAGGGGTTCAAGGCTTCAAGTAGAGGAAACTATGCTAAGAGCACTCGAGTTACACACTCAGTGTGGTATTCCATACAACCAAGCTCACGATCTTATGACACTGAGCTCCGTGTTCTGGAAGAACAAACACGATGAAGTAGCAGAGTGCGCAAATGAACCTATGAAATGAGCGATAAACATGTTTAACGTGGCGGGCTTTTCGGGATATCGTGATGTTTTCCCAAGTAAACTTTATGAAATCGAGCTTTAAGTAGACCTTCCCGATCTTCAGTCGAGAACGTGCTAGAAAGTGTATATTATTGTTCGGCAACACACCAACAAGGACTAAACAGGGTGAAGTGACACCTATCAAGGATTATAGTCATGTTCTTACGGAGGAATGGCCACGGTAGGATACAGGGTTTTAAACATGTCATTGACCGAGAATAGTATCTCCTAGCATAGTGTCAGTGGTTATTCGACAGGTCTGAGCGAAACGTATACCCCCATCAGTAGACACAGTTATTTATGTTATTTGATAACGCTTTTGGATGCCCAGCCTTTTTCATGAGAGTGTGAGAGATTGCATCAGTCAAAATCCGATGAGTTGGATCGGTATATGAGAAGAGACAATACCCACGGGGCCCGTATGCCCAACAATTGTATACACGGAAAATAAATGTCAGTAGAGCGGCATGAGGGCATTGAAGTTTGTCGTCTTCTCTTCTGGAAGAAAATCCTCAAGAAGATTGAAGATATGCCCATTTGAGCTTCGTTTAAAAAGTTCCGGGAGCATGATATAATCACATGACGACCTCATTCTTCAGCCTCGCTGTAAACACGTTTCTTGGACAAAGTTATAACCTTCGGCTAGGCACAGAATTATCTTTGTCAGGCACATTATGACGAAAAGGGCGCGAAAGAAGCATACCTGATTAAACATTAAATTCAAGAAGATACATACTGGGAATATCGCGTATTTTCATTGGTCAACAACGGAAGAAAACGAAGGTAAGCTCTGGCCTACAATACCCGCAGGGTAAATAACAAGATTTGGAAGTAAAGTATTCTGTTATCACGCGCGTTAAGTATACAATGTGAACGACTGTAAAATAATAACTCATCAGATATGTGGGGGACAGTATTCGTAACGATTCACTTACCGTGGGTACGTTTGGAATTTAACCAGGATCGTAATCATAAATATAATAAAAAGAAATCGTGGGTATATAATGACGACGTTGGAGAACTTATTGAGGTCATAATGAGGTTTAAATGAGATAAGACATGAACCAGATGACCCAGAAAAGGCCAAAAATACCCATGTTAGGTGTGGTCATACCGGAGGAATCAACAAGAGGGACAGCATTTCCGATAGTTGTGTTCAAACACGCGAGGAGAAGTGTGTCGATGCCTGAGGGCAACGGCGTGTCGGGGCTACCTTCAGGCCCAAATACGCCCGTATTATTATATCCGTCGAGAGAAAGAGCCACACTGCTAGCCCGGTAATATTGAACTGCCTGCTCTGGTTGAGGCAAAGCCGTCAACGAATCATTGTATGTAGAGGGCGAGGTCGAGCTATTTGAGCTGAGCATGGAATCGCACTGTGTGTGGATTTCGGGAAGGAGATCTACGACCGTCACATTGTCAGCGAGAAGGCGATAAGTTGTGCTTGTCGTATTCGAAGTGAAAGCGGCAGTGACCATGGGCCCACCCGGTCGAGTACTATTGTTTGGCCTTCCATACTTCACGACGGGCATGAGCACATGAGCCAGACTAGACCAAAGTAGACTAGACTTACCTCGCTATTGTGCATATACGCGCCAGCCCCTAAGCCTGCAGCACCGCCCCATGCAAGAGGCCAGAAAACGAAAGGGAAATTACGTCCTTCAACTCCACGTCCTGCAACTCCGGGGTAACCACTTCCGTACTGTCTGTTAAATCCTTGAATATAGTCGATCCAACAAAGGATGAGAATACGCACTGATTCCCGTATACCTGGTTCCTCGTTCCCCCTCCAGATAAGCGGCCACCAAACGGTTGGCCAGCAGGTATAGAGACTGGAGTGCCGCCTCCTTGTCCGAAGGTGGTGGCAGGTCTGCTGCTTCCGCCGGAATTGATAGGAGTCGTAGTTCCACTACCACGACCACCGCCAGAACTTCCACCTGAAGAAGTACCGCCGCCACCTTTTCCACCACCACCACCTCCTCCTTTCCTTCGGTAGAGTTTTCTCAACCTCTCTTTAGAGGGCTCCGATATGAATGGCACGAACATCGATCAAATCGGCCAACTGATATCTGTTAGTGGAAAACGGGAAAAGCATAGAAGTGAAGGATACATACAAGGAGGCTGACAAGAGAACTATGTCTGGGCAAAAACATTGGGTAGCTAGGCTGCATTTAAGTCGGGCGTTCGGCTCAGAAGGCGGAAATTCACACAGCCTTCGGCTAGATCCCCCACGTGAATCGTTTTCGCCAACTTCCACAAGTCCGCCCCAAGGATTTAAAATTTGACCCCTATACTTATAGAAAAAAAAGAGCTTGCAACTTCAAAAACAGTCTTACTCCTTGTGAGGGCGGTGCACTCATGTCTAAAAGTGAGATTCTTTCGCCCGACTAAGTTCACTTTGTTCAAAAATTTATCGTGCTTGTTACATATCGACATGAATTTGACCCAAACTAGGTGTTTATAATAAATACGAACACCAACCACTGAAGTGCAAAAGTTGGAAACTTCGATTTCGTTATCTAGCCCAACGGAGTTCCATTTACTCGTATCAAGATAATTCTTTAACATCGATCCCCTCACAGAGCATGACGGGCACTGCCTTGAAGTTTACTTGTGACTCGATTCAAATACCATTTCCCCGCCCAAGACGGCGACCGGATTCAAGTTCCGTTGCCCATGATATTCTAACACTTTTTTCCACTGATCCTGCTAGGATTTTTAGATACTAAAAAAGATAAAGGAAAGCTCGAGCCCAGGACTTTATATTTCCCAACCATGATTCATCTTATTAAACATATCGTCTCAATTCAATGCAGCCTCGCAGGGCGGGACCCACGAAGTGTCCCACTCTCCTTTTTTTTTCCGCATGGTGCCTAGTCTAACCCAGGCCCGATTTCACATTGGGTAAACATCTTTGGAAGCATTTTGCACAGCCCACTCTACCGTCCTGTGAATATTCGGTCTTTTTCAGATTTAATTTGTCACCAGAGAATACCCTGAGCTCTGGAATCCTGGGAACCTTCCTACTCAAGGGATACACGATCATCAAGGCGGTGCATCGCCTACGCAAAGTTTTCGATATTAAACTCGGTTAAACAGGCATACCCGAAAACATCCTTAAAACCCGAATTCGACACACTAATATCTCGAAGCCTGACCACACTTCGTTCGCTGCCACTCCGATTTTTGCCATGTCAAAGGGTTAAGCTGCATTTTGCGACATTGCCATTCACGCTTTAAACCTCGACTTCCACTATTACAAAAATATCGTGATCTGGATGTCAGACAACCCATGAGGTAAATATGTCTTTAAATTTTTGATCAAATCACACTACTATTAGCTCAGCGCTGGCTTTTACGAGCGCGTATAAAATTCTATGATGGCGTGTGGTAACACGCAGTGATCGTTTCATAGTACATGGTACATGGGCTTCTCACTGGTCATCATCTAATCAATTTCTTCGATAGGTCTAATACTATTAGCGCTTTTACATCGCAGCTATCCTCCTTCCAGGGAGATAACCAGATTAGAGACACACCACGTATGTTACGGGTATTGAAATGAGGGATTCGTTAGTTTTATTCAAATATTTGGAGCTGGCAACCAATCAATAGAGCGTCAGGACATCCAGGATAGACTACTAATATGCTATAGCCACTCGCGACTACTACATCTACAGCTATCAATCTATTATCTATAGTGCCAGGTACGTATCTGACTCTTTGAATAGATCAAGCTACCTGGACGTTCTTGAGCGCTTTCTCGGCACGAGTCCCATTCCCGTTATTGACAAGTACAGGATGGCAGTTGATAAATTCACATCATACACATGGCACATCAAATCCTCAAGCCCTCAGAACCAATTCTATCAATTGGATATGACCATCCATAGCCCGACAAGAAATTTTCATCACTCTAGGTATCATGTATTATTCAATCCCCATGTTAACCAAGTCTTTCCACCCGTTCGCCCGAACAAAACTAATTTTGTCAATCTTCTTTGTAGTACCTTCGGTGGCCGACGGGTTGATTGGAATCCCGGAGGTTTAGATCTACTATATATATAGACGCGTGGACTGTGCGGTGCCGCGCCCTCCTTCTAAATGGCAGCAAGCGTTAAGGTACACTGCCACCTGTTAAGGGCGACGTGCATATATATATAGTCCTGTCAGCAAAATCGCGTGCCTCGCTTTCTCCCTCCATCTAGCGCATCTTATTACAAGCTGTAAAATCTGGGGGCTGACCCCTGAGGAGGTTCAAGTTTCAAATAACGTTCAAATATATCAGACTACAGACGCACAGATAAAAGGTTGGTTGGAATTTGTTGCCGCAGCTGGCAAGAGAATAAAAGGTAAAGTAATTAGAAGAGACTAACTCTACGAGTTGTCATACATAGACCTGGTCCATAGTACTTAGGGCAAATTTTGTCATTGAAATTACATATGGCGTAAACCCTCCCTGAAGCACTCCCACCCCCCTACTGGGTCACTGCCTTAGATATACTACCCGCGTTCGCGTAACCTCCTTGGCAATAGAAGTAGGGATTGTACATTCTGAAACTTCAAGTATTGTCATAGGCGAGTAAGCGGTCTTGGGTCCTTGTGGAATTTACTCCTCGTTCTCGTAAAAGGTTATAACACGCGAGCTGGCCTCGGGTCAGAGCCTCAGATAAATAATAATTTGTGAGTTTGAAATTAGCAGCTACTTTGTCTCTCAGATTGTTACTTGAGCCAAATACGTCTACATTCATCGCAAGAAAATACAGTGGGAATATGCTACATCTATTTAAATCGGTATAGTATAAAGAAGGGTATATAGAGGTATATAGTTGGTATGAAATTATAAAACGTGGTAAGATTAAAAAGGTGCTATAACTTACAAAGTGTTGCAAAACCAGATCACCCAGAAAATCAGAAAGAATAAGGCGCCTGATTGCCCGGACGTGCGCATTCCGCTTCCTACCAAGGGGATGGATTCGCCGATGGTTTGGTTGATACATGTCATGAGGTTAATGTCAATATTGGAAGGGAGAGGAGTGGGAGGGGCCGATTCATCGGAACCCAGAGCAGCAGTATTGTTGTATCCTTCAAGAGTGAGCACAACGCTGCTCGCCCGGTAGTACTGTATGGCTTGTTCGGGCTGGGTGCCAGCCATCTCGGATGAGTTATACGCTTGGGGTAAAGATATTTGGAAAGGGGTCGTATGGTTACAACTCGTTGGTATTATTGAATGGAGATAAGATACTGTTGCGTTGTCGGTGATTATGTGAAACGTAGATATGTTGGAAGCGATAGAAATCTCTTGGAGAGGACCTCCCGGTCTACTCGCGTTATCTGGTCTGCCATACTGTGTAGGGTGTTAGTATATGGGTCGTCCGAGTATGTCTGGGAAACTTACCTCGGTGGAATAGAGGTATCCTCCGCCGGCTGCGGCAGGAGGGATAAAAACAATCGGGTAAAATGCATAGGGGAATCCACGCCCTGCGACCCCACGGCCGGATACGCCTGGATAACCACTTCCATATGTTCTAAGTAATCACATTATCAGGATAAGACTCTTGTGAGTAGTGAGATGACTTACGAAGTCCCATATACTTGCCCACGCGTACCTCCACCGATTTCTCGCCCACTGAATGGTTGTTGTGGGGGAATAGTGGATTTCGGTCCTCCACCGTTACCAAAGGGCGCTGCTTTGACGGTCTGCCCGCCCGAGGTTATTGAGACGGGCGAGCTACTAACCCCAGCAAAATTGGCGGACCCCTTTGATATCGCTCCAGTATTGGATTTGGCGGTTCCACCACCACCACCACCTCTCGAGCTGCTGCCCCCTCGGCCGCCTCCGCCTCCTCCATGACCGCCTCCACCCCCACCTCCACCCTTACGGATGAAAAGCTTGCGGGTGGGTTTGGAGATATAAGGAATAAACATAAAGTGTGTGTCGGAAAGCTACAGAGGCATGCGCACTTTTTATACAATAATTGTGCACTGCAAAGCGAGCAAGGCCACATGGGCCCATCATATTATGCAGGGCCATATAACAGCTCAAGTATTGTGCATACCAAGATTATCGGGGAAATTCCAGGAGAGAGCAGTGTATTTCCGCGCTTGACAACAGCTGATATATACTTGGACGACCTAGAAGTCATCTGAGACGCCAGAAGCTCTGCATTTGGGTTTTTATGTATGCACTTTATGCCAATCTCCTATTCATGGAGGTGTAAGGTGTTCTATTGCTATGACTCGGACTCTAAACTTGATTCTTTTGGGTTTTGGTAGTTCCGGACCAGTACTAGGGGGCTGTGTTATCTGTCTTACCTGTAAAGCAGTGCATCCTTAGAAAGAAATTTATCCGGGAGCGTCCCCACAGGGAGTGCGCTTGGCTTTTCATGGCTGGTATCGTTACTTGAGTTTGCACTGGAATGTATAATATGTCGCGAATTGTGGCCTCACTTGACTTGCGTTGAGGTCCTATTCAGGACTCAAGTCTCAGGGGCCCGCCACTGCAGTCATGCTTCCGTGTCACGATCACGTGTGACTTGCCCTAAACAACCCTGGGCGCTTCGTTTCCGTGGTGATTTGACTGGACGTTGTCGTTCCCAGTGAACGTTTGAACGTTCGCCAACTTCAAAGTCTTGTTACTACAACTCAACACAGCTACCATAAGCAGCTATGCGCGGTCAAACATCAAGATTTGTTATTTAAATGGTCTCTCGAGTTAAGACATCCCCAGCACAAACATCGTCTCCTTTGAAATTTCTGTCCCACGTCTTTATCCTTGGTCGTTATCGTCCGTTACTACTTCCTTGATACGTGAGTCACTTTTATCTTCGTACTGTGTGCTTTGGACTCATTAAGTACTATAAGATTAAAGATTACCTGCTTTGGGAGACTTCTGACGCGTGTAGGTTGGCACCAATCAACGTGTAATGGGCAAGCAACCCTCGTTACACACTCAAGTATAACATCAGCGGAATTTAGATGTAACATGGTGGAGATAAGAGGTGCTGGATATTGATAATCGTGTTTAAGTCCGCGTAAACCTTGGAACGCGTTGCGGCCATGCGGCAGTTTGTGGGTGTAGATCCTTTCTGTCATCGGAATTCACCTTGTATTTTGGTGAGCCTTCCCCAGAATTCACGTATATAACAGTGGTTGATATGTACTGGTTGAAGTTTGCAAATATGAGCGTCTAATCAACCTTCTGAATACGTCTTTTCGGCCGACACTTGTCGACATCTACTCTCGAGATATCACAATTTCACATCCTATCGCCGGCATGATGTATACTGTGGGTGCTTTGCGGACTCGTGTTGATGGGAAGTGTTCTAGCTTAAAGGTCAGTCGAATCCCATTGTCCTTCTAGCCTCTTTCTTACGCCCCTTCTTCAGCTTCATCTTTTTGGGATGTTCGTGCATGTTCTACTCAGGGTGAAGGCACCTAATACGCCAGTGGTACCTTGAACTTTCTTACACTTCAGTCATGGCGCGAGAATCCTTCAAGGGCTTGTTGGTAAACATATTGAATGAGAATTTCGATCAGTACGTTCAAACCCTCTTTTTATTCTTGCTTGTCTCTGACCGATGGCCTTTCATCACTTCAGTTGTCGGGAATACAGTGGACTTTATTCTAAATTCGTCGTTGGAATAATTCACATCAATTCGTCGTGTTGTCCATCTCGGGAAATTCGTTATGGTACGGCGGTCTTCTTTCCACTTATAAGGACCTTGAAAATAAATGACCAACGCCACTAATTTCTCAGCAGTCCTTGGCCCAATTTGCAACGAGTTTGGCGAAACCAACGAAAGTTCATTGACTACCTATTTTTTACTGTACGGAGCTGTTCGTAAGTACATTGATATCTTCCTCTGCACAATAATGTCCTAAATTTTCCTATAGCGTTGCGAATACTACCGACTTATCGGTGCCTAATGGGTTCGTTGGAATAATTCAAGTGTGATAAACTAAATGTTCTTAAATTGTTCGTACGTATGGTGAACTGTCCTTTATGCTATTAGATTCCTAAAAATAAATGTCTTAGTATCCGACCCAAGAGCTCCCCACACTGGGGTTATACATCACTATTCCGCGTTCCGTGCTCCAGGTACCCGAAGTTTGAAGTCTTCACGGGAGCCGATAGGATCCACCAGCCTCGTTAACCTGCCCCCCGACTTCGGTGACGAATCACGTCGCCGTCGCTAATAGCAATATCCCAAAACCAGTTTATGGTTCAGCAATGACTTTTTAGAGCAAGCGCAACCTGGCGTCTAGAACCTGCCATCCTTCCTCACACGTTCATTCATCGGTGCCCATTGCCCATACCCTGCTTCTACTTCCCAAGCACATGGGATCATACTCGTTTTACGCCACCATTGTTGGCCCTGCGTCTGTTCACAAAAAACGTTGCGCCACCCCCCCACGACAGCTGAATTGAGTTTGATGGAATTTTTACCAGATTTTACCAGGCTCAACGGTAAATCAGGTCTACGCGAGCACGCCAGTTTCTGATGTCCGCCGCCGGCTGATTAATTTTATGGTGCCCATAACCCAGTTACCCAACCCTCAGTACCTCGTGGACGAATTTTAGCATCCACGCCCAGCTCTACATCGCGATCACGAGGCATCGATTTTGAACCCTTTTTCCCATGAACCCATTTTGGTTCGGGCCCTGCTTGCCATATCCGGACCAGACCCCTCTCACTGAACTCCCCACAAAGAGGTCTGGCCGAAGCTATCCCTTATCCAAGCCGCACTCTCGCCGATTCTATTCGGCTTCGGCTTCTTTCGCTTCCATCATTTGTTTAAAAAAAGGAAAAAGATTCTCAAATAATTTCTCCGAATAGCCGAGTCTTATTGTCTTTTTTGACTCGCGCGATTTGCGAGAATGCGAGAACAGGGTGTGGGTGTGCGATGTGGAACGTAATGGTTTCCCAGAGAAGGAAGGTGTGATGATGGATTGTGATTGCATTAGCAAACAGGTGACGGAGGTGTGGATAGGGTGGGTTAAGCAATAAGTGTAAACACGAAGGGAAGGGGAAGGGGGAGCTGGGTATAAGCGGGGGAGGTGGTATGGATATGTGAGAGAGTTCATGAATTGAGGTGGGGGGGGAGAGAGAGAAATGAAAGTTCGTGAAAGTCAACGTGTCGCAACATGAATGCAAGAACAGAAGGATGGTCATCGAGACGCATCCGAGGATGGCCGATGTGGTTGTATCCAGTACGCCCCGACGACGCATCCTCAAGGCGTGAGTGTGAGTGAGTATAGATGTGATGTGATGTGTGTGTGGAGAGGTAAAAGGGCGACTATGACTACATGCCTTGTAAAGGGGGGAGCAAGAGAGATAGATAATAAGATAGAAAAAAAAAAACCGTACAACGCCCTCGACACTCCCGGTGTGAAAGAGGTTAAGATGGGAGGGAGCGCCAGGTACGTCAAAAAAAAAAACAATTACACATATCCATACAGTGTCCAATCAAGCCAAGACGCCCAGCATCCTGCCGACTTTTTTTAGAATCCATGCTCAGCCATCATCTGGTCAAAGCCAAGGAGGTTATCAAGGCCCTGCGACTCAACGCCATACTCATGGTCAAATTGTGACTGAGAAGGCTCATGCATCATTCCGAGTTCGCCAAACTTTGGTACACCGAGCTCGATCGGTGGGATCGCGCTGAGGTCAAAGTCATCGCCCAAGAGGAGCTCTGTGCTGCTCGGCCACACTGAACCTGCTTGCCAGGCGTACGATGCGTAGTCCTGCTGGAGTTGCATCTCCATCTGCAAGTCGAGCTCGTGGCGCGGGATAACAGTGGATGCGGGGTCACAATACGACTGTACATCATTGGGTGCGGTGTTGTTATTGAGTTGGGAGAAGGAATGAGCGATCATGGCGGAAGGAGGGGTGAACGGGCCAGTGCTGGGAGACGAGGGACCGGATGATGATGGTGAAATTTGATGTGCGGGGAGGAGCAAGGAGTCTTGTGGCATGGTGAGTGGGTGCAGCGAGTTTCGTTGTGTGGTTGGTTGCTGACCAGACATGCTGAACATGCTTCGGAGGAACTCGGACGACTAAAAGATGATCAGGGACGCGTCAGTGCACAGGTCAATACAAAACATAAATTTTTATTATTTTGCATACCTGGAGACTAGCTTCAAATTGTCCTGCTTGACCGAACGACGGCTGCATGTAATTATCTTTCGGGAGGAAGTCGAAATTCGTCATCGCTTCCTCGGGATGACCAGGGTGAGATGATCGCCGGCTGATCATGGGCAGAAGCGAGGGCGATGTTGGACACGATGGCGTCATCTGGTAGACGTTTGGGATCTGGATGGATTGGTATGGCGGTGGTGTAGGCGCTGAAGCGGACCGGCCGTGATGGCGATGTTGGGACATTGGCAAAACGAAAGAAAGACTTTCATCCTCCTCGTCGAGATCGCCGCGGCGGCCCTTGGGCTTCCGGCTCTTCGAACGGCCGTCCTTATCCTTGGCGCGCTGTGGGCGGTAGACGTAGTTGGGGTACATCTGCTCATGCTCCTTCTTCTTTTCCTTCGCCAACTGCTCCCAGTACTGCCTCTCCTCTGCGGACAGGCTCTTCCACTGTTGGCTGATGGTCTTGGAAAGGTCAGCTTGGCGCTGCTTCTTTGTGGGCATGTCCGATGCTGCGTCTTCCTGTGCTGCCTGGCGATCTTCGCAGCATTTGCGGCGGAACAGGATGAACGCGTTCTCGGGACGCTTGATGTAATCCTCGTCGCCTTTCTTCGGCCGACGCTCGATATCGCTACTCGATGAAGTCGACTTGCGACGTTTATGTGATGAAGGGGATGGTGATACAGATGTGAGAGGTGTGTCAGGAGAAAGGGTACGCATAAAAGGAGGCGGTGTTGTACATGATGTAAGAGCGAGTGAACGGAGGTCGGGTTCGAACGGAGAGGAAGACGGCGAGGAGTAAGGACTGTCGCTGAGGTTATGGGTGATAGGGAAGGTGAAAGCGCGTGGCGTTGGAGAGATGATGGCTAGGGTCGGGGGTTGTGGTGCGTCCGTCGACACTTCGAGTGCTAGAGTTAAAGGTGAGTTTTACTTTGATCCCGTATAATTTTACATATCAGTGTGGACGTACTTCGGGATTGGGTATCACGGGTGCGAAGAGCGGGCATGATTGTTCAGAAAGGGAGGACAATGAAAAGATGACGTTAAAAGGCGAGTATACCACTCGGATCGTGAGGAGGGAGGGAGGCGTGAAGGGAAGGGACAGGACAATGGGAGGAGGATTAATGGAAAGGGAGCTCCTACGGATGAGGAGGGGGGGGGGATAATAATGAGGTGTCGCAAGCTACCAAGATTGATATCGTTTTCTTTGTCTCTGGAGATCGGGTAGAACAATTGCACTAGCGGGGCACAAAAAGAAAGACAATACGAGCGGACATCTTTATAGTCAAGCTTGAGATGAAATCCTAGAAAGGTTCCGCCGAAGGACACGAGCTCATTTCGTAAGGGAATACATGGGAGTTTGCTTTCATTGTCTGAACCATATCGGGAACACGTCCCTCGAACTGTCCGCATTTAGAATGGATGTGAAAGTATTACGATCTATTTGGCACAGCAATGGAGACATGCCACTATTGTCTTTTTTTGACCGTCGAGCCAATTCCCCGGGTTTGTCCCCGGGTCACTGGTCCGGGGTGTCTAACCGAGTCAAATCCCAAGCCTGGCTTTCATTTATTGTTGCCGCTAAACTTCCTCTGTATAATTTCTTATCTCAACATCTGGCTCAACTCTCCTTTTGATCACTGACCCACGTAAGATCGCCCCTTCTGGAACTAGACTTGGAATTCCAACACGGGAAGCCACCCGCGGACGGAGTGCTAGCCTCCAGGCCGCCCGCCCGCCTAATTCGCCGAAAATAGGTTATCACAGACCGTGTCGGCGACTCATTCATTCATCTGCCTGCAAAATAGTCATCACAGCCTCGACGGGGATCCCGGTGACCCTGACAAGTATTCTAGCGCAGAGGAAGAAAGCTAACCCACTCAAAGTCGAACATTCATCTCAATGTTGTTCGTAAAGCTATGTCGTTGATGCGCACTGCAGGCTGTCTTCGTCTTTTACCAGTTCCTGCTGCGCTGGGCATCTAGGATCTGATGACGGTGATGGGAGAAGATTACGTAATACGGGACACATGGAATCACGACCCAACGCGATCGAATGGTTGCAGTGCCTTCAACTTTCCCGATTTGGTAGTCATGACCCGGCCGTCTGTCTCTCACAAAGTTTCTGTTCGCCAAAGGTAATTCGAGTCAATCGATCACACTTCTACCGATGCTCTCATTACTCGATCGTGTACCATCTTTTGCCTCACAACCGTATGTATATCGTTTCGTTTCGTTTCATTCATCTGTGTATTTACAGCCTCGATATTGTAAAAATAAAAAAACAAGTAATACGATAATCATCTGTATCAAAATGCGAGCTATCCATAACGATGAGTATGTTTACTCTGTCTTGTAAATGTCCGAGGAGCCCAAGGTCCGGCGTCCTTGACATCCAACACTATCTGCGGTGAGGTCGGTCCTAATCTCAAGCTCAGAATAATCGCGTGATACCGAAGCACACATTCATTTCCTCCCTGTGCAGACGGAGGTTGGGGGACATACCCCAATAGGCGCTGGTATTTCCGGGACCATCACGTCAATTGCACAACACGTGTAAGGAAATCCAGACAGCGAGCGTATTTCTATCCACAATCGGCCGTAATATCCGAATATGAATCGCCAGCGCCCCTGCGTGTCGTTCACGTCCTCTGGAACACATCCGTTGATAGATAAAATTTTTCGCTGTGCTAGGGGGCGAGCGAAATGAGCTGTCTGCGTTAGTCGTTGGGCACAGGGCGGGAACACGACCCAATGACGAAATGGTAAAAAAAAAAATTGTCCAGCCTCCACTCGGCTCAGGAATTAATAAAAACCGGACGCTCCATGTTGACAAATGCCGTCCTATTTCATATCCCAGAAAAAGAAAGAAAAATAAAAATAAGCCGGAATCAGATGGGATAGCGATAGCCTGATATGTAGATCGGCGAAACTTTGTCTTGGGATAGATAGAGAGATGTAAAGGTTCTCCCATTGTTTCCCATATTAGGACGCAGTTAGTCTCCCTTCGCGCGGGATTTAGACATCGAACATGGGTCCAGTCGAGTTTAGCGATGGGTTGATTTCTGAGATGGCCCGGTATCGCCAGAGATCGCATCTAGGTCCTGGAATTATGATAAATGAGAGAAGGATGATATCGAATCATCGATTTAGATATAGTTCGTGGGTGCAGACTCACGCATTCGAGTCAGAACTTGGATTCATGAACGTTAATGTGGAGCCCTTGCTAGTCCACGTTGGAAAATAAAAACCCTTGGCGAGAGCCAGAATTGGCCTGAGCGACGTCGGGGGTGCCTGGAGGTTCAGGGTTTGACAAAGTTGATACGACGGCCGAGCGGGTATCCCAAAACACAAACTGTAATCCCAATCAGCAAAGTAAAAAAAAAGCATCCGTGTCCAGACTTGCATATCAAACTGCCTGCCAGTGTAAGGGAACAATAAGTGTACAGTCTGTGCGGCGTCAAGCCCAGGCCGAATCGCAATCGCCTGCAGCTCCCAACAACAATACCACAAAGAATCAATATCAAGACGTAACACACCCGCGGCACGACACGCTCGACACCCCCACACAAAGTAGCGTGGCGCCTTCGCAGACCTAGTCATACACACTCATAATCAAGCACGCTCAATGCAGGGGACAATGGGAAGGCACGAACAGGGAACATTGTTTTTGTCGATTCCGAACGGAGGGGCGTACTTGTCTTATCGGGAGGGCTTCTTAAGGCGAAGATGCGAAGACGAAAGGATGGAATGATGATGAGATGGGAGAAGATTGATCGGACGTCGGGGGAGAGGTAGTGTGTTCTTGTTGGGGGGAGTGAGTTACGTGCGTGCGTGTGGGGCGGGTCGAGTCATTCTGCCCATATTGGACCTTGGACTTTGGTGTCGGTGGAGGGTTTTTTTACTCACGGGCGAGCGCGGGAAGAGGGAAGTGAAGTAGATTTTAATTTATTTGTTGGAGGTTGACGTGGCTTCCCTGTGATACGTTGGGATAGAGGGTATACACATGTGCTTGAAATACGGCAATGGTATGTCAGAGAGACAATGTCCTGTCTGAAAGAATTTGACACCCGTAAACCCCGGTATAGCCCCCCACTGTGGTCTAGTGATCGTGATATGGTGTGATATGGGCACAGTATACCAGAACAGGCGAACAATGCGAAAGACGCAGCGATAGGAGGCCCACTTGTCCCGAGCTTCGATCTTAGCTCACAGAAGGCTGGGGTACTCGTCGTTGACGCTAACAGCAGGTGTTTATAGAAGTACTACGGCTGCATGGGTGCAGTGGTCCGAGTCAGACTCCATAGCGGGCGCCGCGGGTGATAGAAAAGCCATGTACTGACAGGCAGTCAAGGGAATCTATAACCCGTTCTTATGCAAGTTCACAAGGGCACCAGCACCCAGGCGTTAAGATGACTAGAATTGACGAGCGTAGCGTGGCCTGCGTCCCATGTGAATGCCCCAGAGTGGTGCCCTTCCTGGCCCTCCGGCCGCCTAGGTTGGACATCGTCTCGTCGGGGCCGAGTAAAGGCCGTTTCGGGCAGAAGAGGGCGGAAGGGTGTTGTGACTATGTAATGGCGTTTTCTTGGGGGTTTGAGCGTGGGGGTGGTTGAGTGACTCATGCACGCGTGTGAGTGAGTCGAGGAGGGTGTGAAACACTTAATGGTTAGGTATGGTGTGCGTCCCCCACTTTCTTATTTCTCCGCTCTCTCGATGTATCTCTTTCCCTCTTGAACGACGCTGCTAGAGTAGAGTTTTTGTCGTTGCTGGGGACGTGGAATGGTGAGGTGGAACTTTTTTCGTGGCTGCGTTACGTTGTCAACACGCCCCGTCACAGTGTGACACAACGCGAAACGACTTTAGCACCAACCACGATAACTCGATATTTGCCTGCTTACTCCCTGCCTGGAGTAATTGGGCTTCATGTCCACCATTAAAGGCTTCTATGTGGTAGGTATAAAGTATCGTTTGCAGCTTCAAATCCACTACCACTCGTGACCAGCTCACTCGAATCACAGCCGCGAAAAAAATTCAAAAACCTAAAGTTCCGAACCTATAGACCCGAGTTGCCCTTCCAAGCATCCCCCCTCCCATACCATATCTTCCACACAATCCCATTCAAAACACTCCCTACCAGCGTCTAATTTAAACCTTTATTAGGATCTCCTGTGCATGGAAAACATCTCGCTATGGTATGACGCCGGATCTTGCCGATCACGATCGGTTGCAACCTCCCCGCTTTCGTTCCTCCAGGAACGACGTCAGTAGATCCTGGACGGCTCACTTGATCTGCTCATGGCAGATCCCTTCGTTTTACCAAAACGTCCTCGACAGGCAAAAACCTATGCTCAACATTTTAATTTCCACAACCCACATTGTTACAATCGCGTTTTACCAGAGCCACCGGATTACCGACAGACAGACGCGATTTTCGATATGCCGTATGCCGGTTCTGGGAAACATTCGGCATGTCGGAGGGTTAGGGCGTTTTTGTTATTATTATTCATGTTTCTTTTCGTCATGATGCGAGCTCATCGTAACACGTGCATACCCACCCCTCTATGCTTCGTCTTCTCAAATTCATATCACCAACCACGCACATCGGGACCCGTGGCGTTACGGCGTACAATTTGTGTACCGAGTTAGGACGTCATTCACCATTCACTCCCATGAAAAAATCCCAGCCGGGGAACCCCGCTGTCCGAGTCGTGGCGACGGCTCCAATTTCGATTACGACACGTGTATCGTCGATCAAGCCCTCTGATGTCGACAACTGCAAGATTTTTCAAGTAAAGTTCCACACACGCCAGTCGTCGCCCACCATGGAACGTTTCTCGACCTTCGATGGGTTTTCTGATGGTTTAATTGCAGAGATGCCGAGGTGTCGCCGTCTGAGTGGCCCCTTTGTTTCGTCGGCGCCTAGCCTCAGTCTTTATTGTAATATGATATATCAATATCAACGCTTCGGGCGGGACGCGTGTCCGAGCACCATGAAACGTGCCTTTTTGTTTTTTCTTTTATGTCTCGCTCTCGTCTCTCGTTCTCGTCCGCGGAGAATGTGGCGCATCAACCTTCAGGTCTGAGCAAGCGATCTATATCACGGGTCCCGTGCGACGATTGGAAATTAGAGTATACATACCGTAAGAGACCGCTAACGGTTGAGGTGGGTTGCTTTATCCAATCATCGCGAGGAGCCGATCTGAATGTTTCCCTATCCTACATATCTACATACGCGCCTTGCGTTAAGCGATGGGATACACATTGCACATTGCATTTTAGGCGCTCCCCGCTAGTTCACTTTTCACATATATCACATCAGATAGACTTTTCCCTCGCGTCCTAGGCTTGCCCAAATTCGTCAAAGGTGAGGGTCTGTTCACTAACAGATACAGTGGCTTGGAAGTGGGTCATACGGCCTCCGTTCGCTTCAGAGGACAAGATCGTCCAAAGTGATGATGGACTAAACTTTATTTCCTTGACGATCTTACGGCCTCCTCCCCAGTTCGACATGGGTGCACACACGGGCGGGCAGGGAATCGGAGGCCGAGGCGTTGCGTGGCTGAAACAACGACAGCAACAGCAACAACAGCAGCCGTTCAATAGGTATTTGGTACATACACCACTTCATCTTGGAAGAAAGCTGAACCGCGTTCACACAAATCACCCTCTCTAGTCAGTCAGCCCCTATCGCGGATTTTAATCAATCAATCAATCAGAAAAATCTACGAGGTCAGAGCTTGATTGTGCGTCTATGCTAATTACGCCGGGCAGGCACCCTACTCGTGAACAACTTCATCCATCTCGAGAAGGCCCCGAACTCCGACCCACAACGGAAGCTCACAGTCGATAATTTATAATCATATCTAATCATCTGATTCCGCCTCTTCCGCCTATATTTCAAATATCCATCGGCGTCGGCGAGGTGACGCGTGGACATACCGTACGCCCCGCCCACCAGTATACAATCCATCAAGGGAGCCTCGGGGACGGCCAGCCAAGGTCTTTTCCTCTATGAAACTTGAATTTTTTAGATTTTTCCGATTTTGTTTTCATAGATTCACAAAGCATGTTTTGGAATAATGGAGACTGCGCCACGCCCCTTGCACGATGCTCGCTTGGTCCTAATTCGGCGTCCTTGTCGGTTTCGGGCATGTTTCGCATGCTGTAGCTCCTCCGCCGCTCGTTAGTTGTTATCTTTTTTTTTTCACTTGGGCCTTGTGAGAGTTTCTGTTCTCAGCAACTCCGGGGAATGGGCCCTTGGAGTTTCTTGTGTTTTCCTTGGTTCTAGTTCCGTCAGATTTCGAATTTGATTTTCTTGAATGGTCGTCGTGCATATTTCGGATGCCAGAATCACGAAACCACAACCCCCTGACGCGTATACGACTTCCTTTGTTCGTCTTGTTCTGCTAAATATTTCGAATGGTCCTTCAAACATTCCCGGACCCGAGGGCTCGTTAAATTTTTTTGGTTTCGGTTCTGGTCTCCTTGAGATTTTGAATTTGATTTACATGGAACACATACATTGTTTCATTAGAGTAAATTGCGTCTACGTAAGTCCTCCGTCCGCATTCTGTTCAGTCATTCTGTTCAGTCGTCGGATTTCGGAGGTTCGGAGGTTCGGAGCTCGGAACGCGTCCTTCGATGATGATGGATATCTCACTCGTGCTTCTGGTCCCGTAGCAGTATCCATGCCACTATGTACCAGAATACCTTGCGCCCACTCTACGTCCATCAGGTTCCGAGCTCAATCCACAGGTACCACCAAAAACCGTACAAATCCGGATTAATACCCTTCATCCTTCCCAGGTTGGCCGAGACTGAGTGGCAGCGCAGCCGAAAGAAAACGCATTAAGCCAAGGCTAGAATTAGGAAACCAAAACTGACATATGTCACGGTTCCATTCACGAGTTCGGAAACTGTAAACAGGAGTCCTTGTTCTTTCTAAATAGATTACCGGTATACATCCTCCGGGGGGTGCACTGCACATCGAGACACTGAGAGGACTTCTAGACGGATATGTACATATTCATATCACCATCACCATCGACATTCAGTGGAGAAGCCGTATAGAGAGCCCTAATGTCCTAGTTTACTCCCCGAGGACCCCGCCAAGACGCGCAGACCCACACACGCAAGACGCATATGATAATCGCAAAACACTATTCCTGGTATTCCAGCCTTATTTCATCATGTTAGAACTGCTGCGCCTGCCTCGCTATGTCGTTCATGCATCACGATCATGGCATCACCCACCCACCTCCCGAAAACGTTTCTCCTTCTTTGAGTTCTTCTTTTCGATTTAGCTCGCCCGACATCTCCAGGTGTGGGTTCAGGATTCCATGTCATGCACACACACAAACACAGCTCTGCTTCATGTCGCGGTCAATAACTCCCGCTGTCACTGTATATTGAGTATGGTGGATCAAGGATTATGTGGCGGTGTGCGATTTTCACGAGGAATCAGGATTGTTGATATTTTTTACTTGAACATGACGTAGAAACAAATTTGTTGGGCGTGCTTGATATTTTGATTAGATCGCTTGACGCCGTCAAGGGCGGGTAGATGTGAGGGGGAATGTGCCCGCTTCTGACTGCGCAATCACCCGACATACCCCAACATACTCGGAAGCGTTGGCTTCTGGGGTACCATTTATAGATTAATGCTGTGGTTGATCATTGTGGGCTGAAGTGGACACTGGAAGGCATTGCCCTCACCCCCCTCTTTCTCCCCTTTACGGACGATTCTGTGTCTGATGCTGATATTAACCAGAAGTCGGGTGTTATCGCTTCGTTTGAATCATCATCCATAGCTTGGAAGGCTTGATGTGGTGTGCACAGACTGGTATGAAACTGGTTGATCAGTGCTTGGCTGTGCGTTTCTTGGGAGCACGTGCCAAACAATACTCAAGGTTGGTTTTTCTTTTCTTTGTTCGTCCCCATTTCAATTCTATCTGGCCTCTCAGCAAAGGGGGTTTGGTGTGATCACTCATAGACTGCGGCAATCTGATCTCCAAAGGCCATGTCGGGGCTCTGGATAAACTTATACAAGGCTCTGACAACGTTGTCTTGAGTATCAATTATTTTGTCGCGTGCCACTAACTACGGGTATGTCCTGTGTACGTATACGGAATGCCTCACCCCAGTGCTAACGCGACTTTGTTTTCACGTCTTATCGGATCGCAGGATGCCCTACCATATGATATGCCAAACTTCTCCCAATAGAGCGGTGGTATAATTGTATTGCCCCTTGTTTCAGGAATGAGAGTTAGGCAGTGGTAAAAGTAACCAGAGGGGTTCCCTGGCGGATTGGAACAAGGTTGACGGTAAATGAGGAAGTAATTAAGGAGATATCAGGTGAAATTTACCCTTTGCTTGTGCCCGATCCAACCTCGAGGAGATTGCCTTTCAGGTTGTTTCCATTCTTCCCCTTTGTGCATCCCAAGCTCGCCAGGGTTCGCACCCGAGAAAGAAAGCTCTGAGAAACTCCTAAACCCTACCTAATCTACGAACGCCACACGCCAGGATCCGTGTCTGGGTATCTCGTCTTGCCACCCACGCCAGATCCGTGGCATGTACTAGTCGTGCACGGTATGTACCGTCCCGCTAAATGTCCAAATCATCCACGCGACTTTCCATCCAATTACCCTACCTGTCTTATCAGATTGCAGGGACGACGGTAGGATTCTTCGGTGCCTACACGAGTTGCCGGAGCAGAGGTAACCCTAGACCAAACACCCTTGTTACCCCCGGATCCTCGTTAGGAGGCATGTTGCGCGTATCGCCACGGCCTACACTGTACATGGGCCTGCCTTTGTTCTGGGTATGTAAATGGTACGTACACGGATGAGGATATGCGGGGTATGCGTGATTCCTGCCAGGAAAGATATTAATGATCATAGCTTTTTTTGCTCCCACCTGATTCTGTTTCATTTCGACCCTGAACGTCCGGATCTCAATTGAAGTCGCGTTGTTGGAGAACAGAGTTCTCAGCGTCGCGTCGCCGCGGGAGTAAGTGTTCGTATCCGCATATTTGTTTCAACCCGAGAGCTTCACATCTGTCTGGAGTTGCAGCATTGCGCGCGCTATAACTTATAAGCTATCTGATCGGAGGAGTGAGCGTCGATAACGGCGTCGTGTGTATTTTGGGTGAGTGTTGTGTATATTTTAATTCGGGAAGTGTGGGGCGTTAAGTCCATTCTGTTGTAAATCCTGAAAGCTGTCGTGAGCGAGCCCCATTAGTGGGCGGGGTCGAGGGTATGGCCTCCCATGCATGCCGCCGGTGTCGGTCTCTCGGACCGTTCTATGGCAATGTCGTCATTTGGTTGTGTTACTCGGTTATTGAGGGCAGAGGGTATGACGCAAATCGTACTCTAGTCGACGACCCTGCTAATTTTACTGTATGATTTGATAGTCGACGCTGGCGACCGCGTTGAGCTCCGGTGAGTCCAGGTGAGTCTTCGGTCGATATTATTGGCCATTCATACATAGAACAAGTCAAACGGATCTTGGACGCGTCGAAATCTCGGGCTACAGGGTATACATACATGGATGGCTCCGTCCGAGATTCGCATATCTACGTCCCGTCCACCGTAAGTATTCCCTGCAGGCTGCTCAACGCGCCTTATCCGCGGACTCTAATCTTTGTCCGCCCCAGCTGACCACCGGGGAAGGATATCGCCGGATAAGGGATCTTTGTCCCAGGAATTTGGCGCAGGGAAGACACAAAAGGCAAGATTGAAACGACACATCGGTAGCTCGTCCCGAACTGGAATGGAAGGTCGGAGTTGGGATCCGAATCATCCAATGGAGATCAAGCTCAAGGTTGGAACGTGGCAGACAAGGTTCGTCTGTGCGCTGAAATTCGAGGTGTTCCCTCTGCTAATAGGTGTGAACGTTTCTCTTATTCAGTGTATTTTTGACCCCTCTCTCTTACTGTCCTTAACCTCTTTTCCTAGGTTGCGTATAGGCAAAAGCAGGAAAATATGGGTGCCCTTTGGTTATTGAAAAAGTGACTGACTTGTTAATGCTTAGTAGCATACTCAAACTGCAAATTTTTTCGAGTACTTGGGCTCAAATTCAAACACTCATTCATTCCTATGACTTACGATCCGATTCTCCGACCTTTGGCACCCTCAGTACAGTCACGATATCGATCTCACGGCGACACATACCCACCCATGTTCGACATATCTTGAACTTTTGAATACTGTTCCTACTATCACGCCATACAGCACCCAACTCTGTTCTTTCGTGCCTAGATTGTTAGCATCTTTCGATGCTGCTGTGTATGGCAACTTTGCGGTCGAGGAAAGTTTTCGGAGCTGTGGCGGGGACGGCATCACCCGTCGGTCAAAATAGAATCACCTGCGCCCTGGTTTAACACCCACTCTTCCATTTCCGAATGGACGTCCACATTCACATCTCCGACCAGTTAGTACCCTGGAATCTTGGTGTCCTGTGAAACTTTCATTCCCGAAAACTATCCCTATTCCTGATATACACACCAATCAGAGCCAGGACCCTCTAGAAGCAACCTCCCTTTGGACTCATACCTACGTTCTGAGATTTGGATGATCATTACAGTCTGCCGGTTATGGTAGGTTTGCAGTCGAGGAAGACTTCTGGAAGTACGCTGGAAACGGGGACGCGAAGATGTCAAACTGTGACTCGGAATAACATTGTCAACCATCCAACGGGCATCAGGCACCCCGACGGCTTTCGGGCCCGTACGAACCCTTCATTCTGGACCCCACTACGATGAACGATGATATCAACATCAACGCCTTCGAATGTCCTAGACGTGCAGACACTGTCTCGAATCTCAAATCTTTCTTGTCTCTATCGCTTTTTCAAGAGTGCCCCAAATCTTGACTTCGGTTGTTGCCAGAAAATCCAAGTATGACTTTCGTTGATCGCGTGATAACGGGCTGTGATCCGTATCGGATTGGGAATCCTCTGTCGGGACCGTTTTGGTGTGAGGGAGATTTGCTCTGGTTTTTGTGGTGTGATTGTGGCGATACGACTCCCTTCGGTCTACACCAAGTCATCTTTCGTTCCTCAACTTCATAGATCTGCGGTCATCGTACACCTATAACAAACTCCATACTTACCCTTCATTCTACACCCTATTATCCCATCAACATCAACGCCTTCGAAAGTCCCAGACTTCCAGCATTTCGGTCTTGCCTCTGTCGATATTAGTGTCAAGCACCCCCAATTTTCCTCAACTTCGATCAATAGAATGAACCAACGAACGACGGTTCTGCATATAGCACTTCGTCGATCGCGTGACCCCCCAACGAGCGCTCAGCGCTGAGTGCCGAGTGTTGGTCCATCTTAGATCAGCATGCTGGGTTTGGTAGGTTTGCGTTCGAGGGTGAAGATGGTTGAACGAACACTCAAATGCTGATCACAAGTTACAATGGTAGTGCCAATGCCAATCAGCGCCGAGCGGGGATACGATTCCGTCGCTGCCCTAGCCCTTTTAGCAGGTCAAGTTAAGTATTCAAATGAGTGGTTTTTCCGCTCTGCGGCCCTGCGGTGCCGGGAGAAAACGATCACCGGGTGTGTTTGTTTGGATTTTGAACAGGTGTTCTTGTTTGAGGGTGGGAGTATGTAGGTGTTCTTAACCTTGCAGATCGTTTGATTCACAGACACTTATCTTATCGTTCCGTGATACCTATAACTGTTTATGAACCCATGTGAAGAAGTCTACACCCAAATCGAAAGAGTCTATGGGCAGGTGATCTAGGCCCTCATGGACCCCCAGGCATCCCAGGCACGCCCCCAGAGAATATACTGCCTTTAAAGGTTGACGAAAGGATGAGAATGACAGCGCCCTCGCATAGATCCCGCTCATCATAACACGTGGCTCACCGCTTCCCACCCACTTCCCACCAACGACGGTAATTCGACCGTTCAATACAATACAATATAAAATCCCTCCCATGCATTAATGTGGCGTCGTGAAAAAGACACGGGTGGGGATGCCCTGTTGTGGGCTGTTGTGGGTGTATTGTAGGCGGGTGCGAGTAGCTTGGCTGGATTGGGCGACGCCACACTCGTCCGACCCTCGCCGACCTTTTTTTTTTGAGAGACGGGGTATTTGTGGATATATCGTGGCGTTATACACGGGGCTGTCTGAACACCTGTAACCCACAACTCACAATTCATCGAGCATAACCCGACTCTTTTAGGTGATACTTCTGGCGTTTTTTGACGATCCGATCCCTGTCGATTGTCCAGCGTGTAGACTTAGTGGATCCATGTTCTTTTCTTTTGAGTGGACCCAGGACGATGGGCGGGATCCGTGGTCGGTGTGGGATCTTGAGGATTTCCTGATTTGGAGACTCGGAGTTCGTTCAAGTTTCCTTTTTGGGGGTTCTTACCTTGCCACCGTGGTCCGTGGGATGTATTACTTGGTTTTATGAGCTTGGATATCAGATTTCTTCTTTGGCAAAATCGAGTTGAAAAGCCTTCTGTATGCGCTTTTTGGTTCTTCGTGCTAGGGTTGTTAGTATCGTCGCGCATCGCGTATCGCTGTCGGACGAAATGATTGGGTTCCTTTTGGTAAGGGTAGTTTTGGGAAAATTGGGGCTGAATGCGGTTTAGTGGGTAATTGTAGGATGGATTACTTTTTGTTGGTTTATAATTGTGGTGACTGATATGGCTTGTGCATTGGTGGTGCTATACGAGAGTCCCTATTTCCTGGGTGTGATGCTTCGACGAACGGCTACGATTGACTATTGGAATTGTCGATTCTAGGAATTCGTCATTGAATATAAAGTTTGGGTTGGTGAGTATATCTACAAGCTGGAGTCGTCTTAACGATATGTCAATAGTCATACAATAATTCTGAGATTCACCATGGCTCATTCGCTCACTCATAGTTTGAGTTTTTTGGCCACGCTGATCAATTTCAAACTCCCATAGAGCTAAGAGTGGCGAGATAGCTTTTTGGCACATTCGGCGCTCTTGTTGATATATTATTAATGAATGCAGGCAGTGAACGATGGCTTTCTTGATTAAGTGTTCCCAATTGGGAAGGCTATGCAATGGCCCTCGCGACATAGGGTGGCGACCAACCAATTTCCCCCCTCGTTTTATTCGTTCACGAAACCAAAATAAATTAACCAGAATGACTGGCAAGTTTGATAGATACTGAAGGATTTCTCTGGTGGCGATCCCGAGCCATAATAACCTCAGACTAAACGTTTTCAACATGATTTGTTCACTGGCGTATTTAACTAGTACGAATGCCTCATAACAGCTGTCTAGATTCTACACCGAACACTAAGAAATCCAAGACAGCAATTGTGAGTACCAAGATTCTTCCTGCTACCTGATCATCGCATTTACAGACGCCAAGTGACAGGCGAAATGCTAGGGGTCTCCAGATCGGCAAACACCTCGTAGAGCCTATTGTCCAATGCAATATCGGTTGTACGGATAAGGTTGGACGACTTGTACCGATAGCTTCCTTGGTTTACGTTACCATTGACTAGTACGAATTTAAATCAGTGTTAAAAGAGATATTGGCATATAGGAAAGACATACAGGTTATGGTAACAGTACTGCAGCATGCATCAGCACCCTTGAAGTAATCCGATGGCAGTGCAATAGGAAATAACCCAGGGATGGACGGGCAAATCCCCCCGCAGGGCACGAAGTCAGATGGAAGAGTTGAGTTGTTGAAGTGGAAAGCTAGAGCGAGGTGAGAATTACAAGGAGGTTGGGATAGAGATATTCATTACCTGTTCCGGCTTCTTGGGCAGCGCCAGGGGCTGCAATGACGGATCCGATGGAAGCGACGAGAGCTAAGAGGATAGATTTGTTGACAAACATTGTGAAAACTTGAGAGTGAACTCGAGAAACTGTGAAGTCGAAGAGACTGGAGATGGAGGGAGAGAAAAGCTTTGCTTAAATACCTTTCAGGCTTCGCGTAAAGGTGCTGAAAGGAAATAAGCATAAGCCACCCGGCGTTGCAGAGGAGCGATAAACCCTTAAACAACTGTGAAGAGGGTCCCTACTCCACAAGAAGTGCCGCCCAAAGAATGGGGGAGGCTTATACTCTAACTTACCATATAAACACATCTCGGCTTACACCAACGAAATCCAATTGTGAGCCAAATTTAAATCGATAGTGGTGAAATGAATGCCTATTGGTTGTTTAAGTTTATAAGACTGGCTAGTCTGAAGTAGGACATCCTTCGCTGTGCGATCGAAATCCTAGTACCTACATACAAAGGCATTTCAATTAGACAACAAACACCTATGAAAACCGTAGCTTACTAAATGCGGGATGACATTGATTCTGTTGTATCCAAGGCGTGCCGGCATAGTAGGTATGTTTAGGATTACCAAATGGCCATTCGACGAGGTCCTGAATTCACGGAAGAGGACAAAACTTACTGAAGAAAATAGCGCGTTAGTCCTGATCTGAGCACGGGCTCGAGATGCAGCGAGTGTGCAAGGATTTAGTGGAAGATAATTACAGCCATGCCTTTCCTTTTCAGCTTCAGGCATGAGATGCGCTTAATTTCACGTTCTCTCTTGTCTAGCCCGCCTTCCTAACCAATGGTAACAGCGCGCAAACATGGAAATTCACTTACACAAATCCGGTTTGTTCGGACCTCTCGCTGCTGACCTTCGTTTACTTCCGCGAGTGCGGAGGCTTTTGGAGGTATCCTTATCCTGATTCCTTAGTAATGGACGAATACGTCGAATACGCATAAGAGCGGAATCTTATCAAAATCTCACAGCTCGGTGTCTGAGTAAAAAGAAGGCGCTGATGAGTTGTGAGGTGGACACTCATCAATTGTCAGAATATGCAATGTGGATGAAATGATGAAAATAGGGAATTGAAGTTTGAACTAGGGCTGGGCCGGCTGGGCGTAGTGTAAGAACGATCACGTGATGTTTGTCGGAAAAAATCGTGGGACCAAATCAGGCCTGATCCTTCAGGATCAGCCCTTTTCAGGCAGGGAGCCTTTTCATGCCTGATCAGCCAAACGTCCCCTGACCAGGGAGCGCCTGATCAGGGAGTCTATTCCTGATCAGGCATGCTCAGGCCTGAAAATCTAAAGGAGAGTCAGGCATGTTTAGGCGTGATCAGGCCTGAGAATTTAAAGTGGGACTAAGTGTTATTAGGCGTGATCAGGCCTGGATAGCCAATGCCTGAGACCGGATCAGGCCTGAAAAGCAGCGTCAAGAACCTGACTAGGCCGGGTTATTATATTCATTCGTCGCTGGTCAGGAATGTTCAGAATTACAATTGACAAATTATTTTATTGATAGTATATAAATATTTATATTATAAATGTATATTGTATTTACAATAATAATGGTATTACACGACATTTTAAGCACTCACAAATTCCTATAATGCCGCTACAGGAATGGGTAGAGGTTTTGGTTGAGGTTGTTGGGTTGATAACAATGCCAAAATCCCATGTGGTGAGCTGCGAGCAGTGAAACAAGACTGGAAAATACTAGGGACATGATCAGTGCTCTGAGCTGGCAACCCCCAATGAAAACAGAACTCACCACAGCAAGTAAACAAAGCGCGCTCGGGCTGCAGGATGGTGTAGGTATACAAGTGGGTGCTATATTTTCTTCAAGGCTGGGGAAAAGGTAATGAGTTTTCGTGCTGGTGAATTAAACAGATACTACTCATCTTGGGTATTATACAGAAAATATGGTGGGAGGGGCCAAGTATTGTGGACGGTAGCATCGAGGATGTGATGAGGTGATGGATGAGGTGGCAGCAAAGGTGTTGTATAGGAAGCGGCCGGTTGATAATAGCGGCGTCGGTATGCGATATGACATATATGAAGGGAAGGAAGAGAATAGACCGACCCAAAATCCTTGCTTATTTAGTTACGGGGAATTCCGAGAACTTTGTAATGCCAAACAATAGTCTATTAATATGTATCGTTGACAAACAGTGCGGGTCGTCAAACTATGCTCGAGATCTAGTGACGCGTCGTGCACCATCAGTTGTAGGTCCTTTTCCACGTACTGTCCCTCTAGGTTTAGATCCACCACGCCCCCGACGAGTATTACCTGATGTAGATTCCATAGACACACTATTGTTCTCTGCTATATTCATAATTGCCAAGTTTTGAGTAACAGAGACTGGCTCATCAGTATCTGACAGTTCATCTGGTTCTGATGTAGAAAACGTTGGACGAGAAGCCACCAATGTTGAGGCAGTTGATGGGATGCGTGCCGATTGTCGATTGACTCCAGAAATTGGAGCTGATGTGAATACACGAGGTGCTAGAGATGATGAAACACTCGGAAGCTGAGGAGCTTGGGATTCAGGTGGCATGTGGTGAATGGCCGAAGCACTTGCCAGAGCACTGATACTAGAGTATGTGTCTACTCCACTGTTACCAACACCAAGGTCTGGTTCGAAGTTGTCACTGGATTCAAACTCTTCACCGTTGAACACATCCAAAGAACCATGAATCATAATGTGTCGTGCTTCTTCCTGTTCATCAGTGTGTCGCAGGTCTGAAGTTTGATCTTCGGGATCAATATCATCCGGCTGGTGAACGGATACGGGTGCACCCGCAAATACGTGCTTGTCCCAGTACCTAAATAATTCCTTGGTAGGTAGCTCGTTCGCCGTCTCTTCCAGGAGCCGTTTACGCTGGCGGAACTGAACACTATACTCTATTTTAGTTTTCTTGCCGGTCGCTTCGAATGATGTGTCCGCCGATAGCAAAAATATTGCCTTAACAATGTTAGCTTACAAGAATGCAGCAGACCATTGATTTTTAGCACTTACAATAACAATTGAAGCCGAAATAAGACCAGGAGTAGTCTTTAACGGGCCCCATTTCATCCCCGATCCTCTTGGTGAAACCGTTGTCCCTTGCAGTGCCATAGGTCCAAATAGCATGAGTCGGGCAATCTAGGCACTAATTGGTCACACTATTGGGACGGGGGTATTCATGGGGTACTCACCTTGATGAGGGCTGGTTGATAGAATAAACGTGAAGTTTTTCTTGTTGTATCTTCATGAACGATAGGCCCGTATAAATCATACTTAACTGGTTTTCCATGTGGGTTCCAGGTTATGAGGCTTAAACATGACGGTTCTTGGGCGCGGTTGTGAGAGCGGCTCGAGCACTCAATGGGGATATTGAAGCCCTCGAAGATAAGGTGGAATGCTTTGCGTGCGCTCGATACCAAAGTTGAGCGTTGCTCTGTATACTGGTGGAAAACCTGTTGATCGCGGAATTTAGAATGATTGCGTGAAAGTGATAAAAAGCTTACCGCGTCTTTGAACGCTGGGAGGTGCTGGTAGAATGGGTGAAGTCTCATGGGTAAAAGATTGTAGTAAGTATGTGCTAAATAGGTACTGTATGATTCGTTGGATGCGTAACGATCCATCAACGTTGGGGGCGACTCGGGAGCGGGCCGCATGAAAACACTTTCGTGTGTCCAGAGGTCATACATTGTTGCTGTTTTCTTCGCAAAGTTGATGATTTCTTGTCCATGCGGATGGAGACGAGAGCTCTTGAGCCAAGCGAGGTTGGCCGCTTCGGAGTGCGAGCTTGAAGAACTTGACGAGGCGGCTTTGAGTGTCTCATTCTCGATCGTGAGTTGTCGGTTTTCGCTGAGCACCTTCTGCAATTCAACTTGACAATTTTTTAGAGCCTTCAAGATTGTTAGTATGGTCAGCAGAGTTTCGAACGACTCACCTCTTGAAGCATCACGAGAGTTGGGTCTGAACTCTGTAATACAAAGTTTGCAAAATTGAGAGCTTCACTCGACATCCTGATTCAGTGTCGTTGGAGATGGGGATGTTGTATACGACGCACCTCATCGCTCTTAAATATCTTGCGTTCGACACTGCATGGGATTCGGAGTCGAAAATATTTTGTGAGCGGGAATGAACGAATTACTTACATTAGGTAGGGTCGTTGAAACAAAATGAGCCTTGGAACTCGAGGCAATGTGAATCTTTTGTTCTACAAAAACACGTCAAATGTATTTCAAAGGTGGTACGTAAGGTGGTACGCGGACATACTACCCAAAGTTAATCGTTTCCTCCCGATCTAGTTGGCGTTGGCCAGCCGCAGGGGCGCGATTGGGGCGGAAGTCGTAAATAAACAATGAGAGGTGCACCCACTGCGCGCGGCCCAACGGGACTGGTGGATTAACTCGGTGCGGACTCTGAGTTATGTGAAAAAAACATACAAAAAGGGCACTCACTTTGTTCTTGGTGATCTGAGCACTCGAGGACTGCGTAAAAAAAGATAACGGTGAGTATTTGAAATACCCCGACAGTTTAACGTGTATGGAATAAGCTGTAGGCTCATTAATTAAATACCTTTTTGCCTCGTGTGCAACGCATGCCCATCCGGCATTCGGACCAGCTTGAATCGGTGCAACTGCGTAATCTCTGCTCTCGGTCCGCGATGAAGGTGTATGGGGAGGAGGCTCGGAGTAGGATTCGCTGGATAGGATGGTTGGCGGTATGAGAGGTGTGTTATCGTTAGACTTGATTGGGAAGGGGGCGTCTACCTCGCGAGAGCAAGTATTAGTTCTTGTATACCGAGCTGGGACATCAGTTTTTATTTCAAAGGATTTTAGGGCGTACAACATGGTGTACGCATCCTTTGTGTTGATCTGGGGCAATGACAGGGAACGGATTGCATTCCCTCTACCTTTCCTCCGCGATCGAACCAAAGGTCGCCGTTACGCAAGATCTGGCGCCGGATTGGGCTCGTATCAGTTGCCTAAACGCGAACCTGAAACTACCTGGTCTGTTGCTCTTGATGGTGTCCTGTACGCCGTTTGAATGGCCGGGTAGATGAATATCGCACGTCACGGTGATGAACGGAGTGGTCTCGCGAGCCCAAAGAGAGCACATGCGCGTTCCAGCGAGGGCACCGATATGTTGACTATGAGCTTGTTGGTATGTCCTTTGCAGCTGGAGCACATTAATGTCGTATATATGCAGACGAGCAGCAAGTGCCCCGACCGCGAGCGTTGTTCCTTAATGAGGGAATATCATTAGCTGCAAATAATATGACAAACTCAAGTGACTCACCTTCTGGACTAAGGCGGAAGGGGGGGGTGGGAGTAGGATATACGAGTGCAGGGTTCGTGAGGGTGCGTTGGCGAAACAATGTTGTGTAAGGGTGGGGGAACGTGCGCTCACTCGGTTAGGTATGCTATCGAATACCTTCGTAGCGGAGGTGGCTGCGGCTCTCTTGCCCAATGGCCGTCGTTAAAGTAGAAGGTTCACCTCTTGCTGGAGAGTTTGGTATGCTCTCGTTCGACTTGGCGCGACCCGGGGGGAAGTTTGGATATGTTCGTATTGTTTCCAAAGTGGGAAGACATCCGGTGGCTTGGGTAGGCGTGCGGTCGTTGGGAGGTTGCGATTAACATAGGTCCAGGTGCTTGCCTCGGCTCTAGCATTCTATACTCAGGGAAACGTTCCCAGTGGGTTGATTTGACGTGGGGAAATGATTCCCATTCCGTTATCTTTACAATACGCGTTCGTTTCGGTCCTTTAAGCAACGAGTGTCAATATATTTACATTGTAAAGTTGAAAAATTAGAATATACCTTCTCACATTACAACAGTGAATACTGGTCACATGCTCATAAACTCTGTCCAACCTTCCCAACCTGTGACCCCATTGAACTGTTCAACATTGAGGATCGCCGCATACGCATTGAGCTGGTGTCGAAATAACGGATTTCACCTCGTTCAACGAGATGATGCGGTGCCCTCGCCGTCTCTTCGACAGGGGCAAGCGGATCGGATCCGTGGATTTGGGCAAGGTTGATGTAGGTCGTGTCGGGACGTGCAAAAGCGGCCTATGCAGCCTTGAATATAGCATCAAGACAAGATCAGCTGTTGCAATTGAGATACTTACCTATTTCACCCTTGCAATCGTTTCCTCGCAACCCGTTAACCACAACCCCATCGATACTGGAAGGTTAAACGAGCTGTATCAACGCCATGGAGGACCTCGATGCAGAGATCAATGGAGCGTGTGGGCATAGCTCGACTCGCCATTCAGAGGATAGGTAGCGTAGGGTGCTCGTGAGCAGGCCCGCCAAGATCTTGCAGCCAACCCCGGTGTATTTGGTGATCACACTGTAAGAATATCAGTGGTGCGAGCATTACAATCAAACACCATCTCGGACGCTTACTATCTGTTGTCAAAGGTTCAATGATGTGAATCTTTGTGGCTTGGTAACTTCTGTGTGGGAACGAGGGCACGGAGAGGACAGATGGTGAATGGGGAGGCTCAGATATTGAATTATAGTGAGGTGAGAGTCAACGTTTCGACAATCAACAAGGTTAGAGCTGACGTCTGATATGCTCATGTGACTTTAACGCGTCGTGTATGTTGAAACACAACTTAATCGGTCCAAATCCAACATACCTATTCATTACACTGACTCTAGAAAGTAGTGGGAAATCTGGGAAGAATATAATCTCAAGACACTTGGCTTGTAATACAGCATTTGGATTCCTTGGAAAGTACAAAATTTAGAAGTTAAGAGGTACTATTCTCCACCAATCTTTGTTGTTCCCTACAAAACAAATCAGGATCTAGGAGATCAAATACAAAATAATCACGGCTAGGGAGACCATCACGGGTAGCCTCATCAGAGTGTATCAAAACAGCACCACGAATGAATGTGTGAATAGAAACAAATTGGCACTCATTGCGGAAGTTTTCCCGGAGTCGGTGAAGCTCAAAGTCAGCATCACGAGTTTTTTGGAGCTGGCTAAGACCTCGTATGCTGGAGGAATAAGGCTGAATAAGAGCAACAGGGTATTCATGGTTGTCAACCATGCAGGTGAATAAGCACACGAGACGTGCATAGAAAGGTTCTGGTTCAGATTCCACAAGAACACAATCATATCGAGCTGATCCATGGAAATTAGGGTTACACCGTAGATAGTTGGTTTTCAGCTGCAATTCCGATATGCATGTGTACTTGATTTTCAAATACTGGTATTTGGTTATCTAGAAGTGAACATGTATCAATAAATATATGTGTGGTGTTCACATAAGATACTACTTACCTGATCATTTGGATAAAATTTAACATCTTTTCCACCAGGCAGAGGGATCTTATAGGCTTGCAGAAATTGTGTCATGAATTTACCAAGCTCTATACGAAAACGATGGAATGCTTTATCTCCTTGATGAGCTTCATCCAACTCAGTAAATGTGCATGGCTTTAACCCAGATCCCAACTCCCGGAATTTGTCATATTCACTAGTGTCAAAGACTGAAGTGACATGATGGGTAGTTGAGTCCTCAACCTCTGGATCTGGCAAAAGACTTTCGGTATAGTTATCCAGTGCAATAATATTGCTCCTGATTAAACCAGCAACCAATAAATGATGGTCAGCCTTTAGAATCTATGAAAATGAAATCAAGTATCAACCACCCTGAATAAAGTGAGCCAACTTACCTGATCCTCAAAATTTTTGAAATTTGAACGATGTAGATATGAATATCTGAGTGGGCCATGCATTTTCTCATTGGGCTTGGTGCTAAAATTGTGGGAAACTCCTTTGTCCTCAATATGACTGAACAGATGCTGCCGAAGGTGCTGCTTGGGAAAATTCCAGGATTTAGTTTTGACAACTTCAGTTTCATCTTCTTCTTCATCCTCTCTTTCATCTTCATCCTCATTCTCATCCATTTGGTCCTCATTGTCAGATATTGTCTCTAAATGAGGATTAGAACCAGCTGAACTAGTGAGCTGAATATATTCCTAATACAACATATGAATGCTATAAGGCAAATTAAAATGAGCACATACCAGGGTTAACATTGAAAATCTGTCATATTCTTTGCGTCCTGCTGCTATTGATGTTTCAGTATGCAGATTAAAATCTGCATACATCCGAATATTTGAATATAAGCGCAAACACCGAAGGAGCAGATAACCTGCTGGATCTTCTTGTTTAGAAAAAATATCATATGCAGCAAAGAGAAATATCTGTGAAGGTTGAAATATTTAGTCATATTATGAAACCATAATGTTACATACTTTGGAAATATCCCTGTTTTTTGAACCATCATTGAAGCTAATGTTCATAACAGCTTGGAAGTGATTTAAATCCCTCCACCGAGGAATATTATTAAATCTAGATAATATCAATAAAATACAACTATGCAATTTTGGGGACTAACCGCCTATCTATTTTGGAAATATCTGGCCGGGATTGAATAATTGACTTGAAGATTTTGAAGTAATGGTCTTCCCATAATCCATTATCATCAAAATGAAGTGTATCATAAGAAAGTGCACGGTGAAGATCAGTATTATTGACTGTCCACATGCTATTCTAAATTATTGATAAGTAAAATGTGTTTCAATGAAATAAAATTTAACATACCTTAACCATTCTCAAGCTCTGAGTTCCCATAAATTCAGTCTTCTCTTTCTGTGTTTTCATTGACTGAGCAGTGTTGTACAAAGCTGCAGACTCTTTCTGAGTTCGAAGTGGAGAGGTCTGTGATAGATCAAATTGATTGTCCCTAGGAACAAGGCATATTGGACATGGGTAGGAGCTTTTTAGACCTTTGATGAGGGACATCACAGTCCTAGAATAATTAAAATATTAATCAGTCTTGAAAGTATAAGCAAAACTCACATTTCCTCATAATCTGCAGATAGACTCAGAATAACAGGCCAGAGCCATCTTTTTTTACCATCACCACATTCTGTCCAGTAGCCTACTTTGGAATATGTGGCTATAGTTTCAAGAAAGACAGTAAAAGCACCATGCCAAACTGCAGTCTTGAAATTCACAAATCCCTTCTTTCCTGTTTCAGCTGTATTTTCCTGAACCTTGTAAATAATAAACATCAGCTAGGCCAATATTATGCTAACAACAAAATGAAGAATTACAATTGGAAGTAATCCAACCACACGGCCACCACCATGTCCATTAGTATTACGAATTTCAACAGGCAGATTGCCAAGTCGAGCAACAATCGGATAGCCTTTTGCTGTTCCGAAACTGGATAGCTTTGATTTATCAGCATAAAGAATAAATGCCAATACTTTGGCATTTTCATCATCTGGTAACATAGACTAAAAATAAATTGCAATATTAGTTTTGACTGTTCCCAAAAAATTCATAACAATACCTGTGCATCCCAAAATGCTTGTGCTGTCCAAGGTTCAGTGATAAAACGTTCCCATCGATTACCATTCCAGAATGTTTGAATTTGAGCATCCCATTCAATGTGATGAGCAAGTCTATTATTAGTAATAATATCCATTGCCCAATTCCATGGGTTACACATTCGGATTTCAAATATTTCATTCTTTTGTTTATATGGAACTGTAAATTTCTTTGTCTCAAACTCAAAATATTTTTTATTAGTTTCAAGTCTGATAATAATAGTGTAAGACTTACTTTTGTGTAGTGGGCAGATGCTGCTTCCCACAATTGATTCATATTATGTGCATTTTGTAATGAGAACATATCATCTTTATCATTTGCAGTAGCACGGTGAATGAGTTTGATAAGACGATTAGCCAGAGTATTATTTAAAGCACCCTCCAGAATAAGTTCTGCCACTTCAAAGTCTAGACGAGACTGAAATGGTTTCCAAGGTTCAGACTCAGGCAGTATTGGAGGCAGTTCGCTCTCTGGAGAATCCATGAAAGACCCAACCTTGGGGTCAAGATGTGAATGAGGGTGATACTCAGTCCTGATATCATTCATCTGGTAGCCAGAGGTTTCAGGGGATGGGGGGGTTGGAGGGCCTTCCATAGGGAATAGAGGGGCTTGGGGGTTGGGATGGCTTGTATGTTGTGGTTGATTTACTGGGGTGCTCAGGGTTCAGTGAACATCATTCACTGGATACAATGTATAACATACCATGCTCCTGGGAATGGGTCTCATTTACTAGACAACCTCACACAATCAGCTTCACTGGATACAAAGGCCTATAACAGACATAGCTATGGTATACCTTGAATATGACCAAATAGTTCATCTTGACCAAAACACAAGGGTTTATCAAACTGACTGTCCAATAAGACTAATCCCACCTTCAGTTACTGCAGGATTTGCTTCGTTAAAGATCCTATTCCTCTGAGCAGCCTCAGACTTCTTCAAGCATGCTACTTTATGTCTCCCAATTCCTCTTGACTGGAACCATTTGAGGCAGTTGTCGCACTGGACCATACCTTCCAATTCGGGCCTCTGGGACATCCTAGAACACTAATGATTGTTTGGAAATACAGTTGAATGGGTTGGAACAAGGGAAGGATGGGGGGGAAACGTTGGGCGACGTTATCAGACGAATCTATCAAGTACTTATTAGCCGACCGGCTGTGTCAGTCGTGATCAGGCGTTAGCCGGTTGTGTCAGCCAGTATCAGCCATCACCAGCCAGCAGTGCCATTGGCATAGCCCCTGATCAGGCCTGAACGGGCCTAAACAGACCTGACACTGGCGCCGTGCCTGATAAGGGTCTTGGGGATTTTCCGACATTGTAATTTTGTCATCGGAATCAAGTTCATTGCGAGTTGTACTTGTCCATGTTTTATCATTTATATCAAAACATCTCCAGGATCACAGGTCGGCGGAGGTAGTATGTCTTTATTATCAGCGGTGGTATTAAGGTCGTCATTTGTTTGTCATGATTAAGGTAAGTCGCCAAGTAAATTTGCCGTTCTGGTCATTCTACTACTTGCGCCAATTACCACTTCCCGTAGTTTTTAGGGTTACTTTCCGCGTTCCAGGTGGCAATAGAAACACCCCACAATAGTGCTACTACGTTAATTGGACTCACATGATGCTTGCGGCTTGCACCCCGTCCTTATCCACCAAATGGCCCAGATCGTTCCAGTTGCTCCATAATCTCCAACTGAATCTGTTGCTCAATGTGACCCAATCCGCGTTTACGAATTCAGGTCCTGTCTACTCTCCTACTAACGCGAGTACATCAACATATCCCAATCTCTCAGGGTTATTGTCTACTGCGAAAGGAAACACCGTCCCGAAAAGTTAACAATACGTGTCAGTATCGAATGCGGTTGCGACTCTCAGGCTTGTCTGTTTTCTCTTTCGAAATCTCAGAGAGGGGTGGATTTCAAGCTTGGAGCTGAAGAGCACAGCAAATTACGGTACGGACCGTGATGGAGGATTACGTTCGAGATGAATAGGGTGTGCTTGACCAAAGTATGATGGATACTACCGAATTTTTAACTATTCGATACAGGATGCATGGTGATTCGACACTCAAATATACAGCAATTATCCCCACCGGGGGGCGTCAAATGCTGTGGTACTTAAAACTTCAAACTTCGGCTCTGGCAACTTGATCCTGCGTTACTCGACCATGGTTGGGATGCCAATATATATTAGCTTACCCTCTTCATAATTATATTATACGTTGCCATTCCAGTGTGTGTCATCCAGGCTGATCGTCATTCATAGGATGCTGAGAATACATCTTGGGGTGGGCGTAAGTTTACTTAATGCTAACGTGAAAAACGCAAAACTTATTCGTTTGTGTTGCTGAATAGTAATATACGCTTTCTAGCACGCTCTTGACTGAGTATCTGGAAAGTCTAGTTCAAGGTCGATCTCGTGGGGCCTACGCTGGCGAATATCGTTGTATCTTGGGGTGCCTGGTCACATGCACGGTGCATCTAGCATTTTGGTTTTTTTTGTTCAGCTTTCTTGCACCACAGTGACCTCTTATGCCTCAATCAGCTCGATATAAATTACAACAATTACATCAAGTGGAAATATCGCCATAGGAAAAGGCGCTAAAATGTTTTGCCAAATCATCATGTCGTAACTCGTGATAACTTCTCCCCAGGCCAAGTACAGTTGAACCCGATTCCGAGCCTGAATTCTCATATCACGTCTATTTCAGGTATCGTTCTCACTTTTGAATGGGACAAACTCGCTATCACTCACCCTGGGCTACCCAATTGTTCTTTTGTGAAAGGTGATATTATATAGGAACACGAAAGGGACATGAGTAGTTTCAACCAATGGAATATTCAGGTAGCTCCCCAGATTTCGAACGCGGAAAAGGCTTAACTACGGCCGTCGAGGACATACCATATCAAGAGCGCGTTCCGGTAAATCTTTCCGGAAAGTACCGACAAGGATGAGGGAAATGGATAGGTCTTTTTGAAGTAAAATGAGTAAATTATGATGTACATTCGCAAGATTCCTGACTGATGCACGATAATTTAGGACCTGAATATATAAACGTAGATCTGAGAGCGAAGAAAAGGAGCCTCAAGGTCACTTCAGCAAGTTGTTTACATGAACAGGCCGTATTACTAATTTAGCTCTGACAATCTAGTCACTGCAAATATGTCATGCCGACCCCGAATGGTCTGTTGAATTTAGATTGATGACTGATGTACTAATTTTAGAGCCAATTGCATAGCCTTCATCACATACAAAGGTAGAAGTTTTAAGCACGCTACCTTCGGGTTCGACGGAATCATTACGCTAGGCCAACATGATCGGGAGGCCGGTAGTTTGTCGGTGGTATGCGTCATCATAGCAAGTTTATAAAATAACAGACTAGATGGACCATTCCGACCAGTAACAAAACATACTCCGTTTTTTTACGGTTAACTCTGAACCGGACTTGTCAAAAATATGGACCCAGCTGTAGATTGGGAGATGGATGGATTCATTCCGTTTGTAAGCTTAGTATGCATTCTGAGACGCCACTAGAATGCTAATGTGCTACGTTGAAACAGAGTATCGTCATAGTGTCGGTCACGATGTTAATTTATGACCACGTCCTCTCGTTTTCGGATGAGGTGCGTATTTTTCCTGAAACCATGTAGACAGACTTTGAA
The DNA here is from genome assembly GCA_037014335.1 of Collybia sordida. Classification (NCBI taxonomy): domain Eukaryota; kingdom Fungi; phylum Basidiomycota; class Agaricomycetes; order Agaricales; family Clitocybaceae; genus Collybia; species Collybia sordida. Next base: position 170,443 of record JAYKXK010000009.1, on the reverse strand, counting down.
ATAATTCTTGATTCAGGTAGAATATATTTGGAATAGGAAAATTACGCCCTGTGAGTCCGAGGCTGTCGCAATGACTGTCCCTCGAAGCTAACCCTGGTCATGAAAATTGTTAGTCAGTCTTTTTTTCCTTCTAAACCGTTACTTAACCATACTGGGGATGTTAATCTACATTAGCTTTACCCCTTTAATGAAGGTATTCCACCTCGTTGTTCCGGTGCGCACCACCTTGCTTTTGTAATATATGGGCTCGTAATCATTATTTCTAGGATGAAGGAATCACGCCTTGGAGTGGGCCCGCTTTCCAACCCGTTTTTGTTTTGTTCATCACTTCTGCGATTTCTACTTTAATTGTTGAAGCAATGCTTATTCTGAGGTAAGCGCCTATTGCTATGATTGCCAAACAGCGCATGCAAACTTTTGAGTCTAGGACTTATGCCGTCAATACCAAAAGTAAATTAATACTTATAATCCTGCTCTCAATCTGGGCGGCTCATCTTGCCTCGATGGCCTACATCATCCATCTAGTATCCTTCCCACTCGGTAAAATTTCATTTTAATTATGTTTTTTATGTAGATTTACAAGTGTGAAACAGTGCACACACCTTCTGGAGACGAGACACCAATATATTGGAGTTTTGTGGAATTGCGGTCGGTTTATTTCAAACGTGTTTGTTGTTAGTGAGTATTGCTAAACATTGTTTAGCAAAATGGACGGCTTGATTTTCATCCTTCCCGCAATAATCTTCGATGTGGTTGTATTGACATTGTTGAAAATTGGCCTTTGTCGAGGTTTGACCCGCAGCAACCTGTCATTAGTTCCCCTACTAGCAAAAGATGGCATGTTTTATTTTGCCATCATTTTTATCACCAATGTCGCTTGGCTCTTGGTTAACTTCCTAGGCCCTCGTTATCTGGAGTCCGCAAACATAATCGGGAACATTAGCTTTACCCCGTTGGAGGCGTGAGTCTGCTTGATGCTAGCGTGAAGGACACAAAACTAATACTTCATTGTTTGTGTCATAGCTGGTCTACATGGTATGTTTCATGGTTGATTTTATAGCTGTGCTTGACCATCATTAGCATTGCAACAACAATGATCGCCCGCCTAACATTGAATTTGAGGAAGTACGATCCTGCCACAAATGCCGAGTTGACATTTCAGGATATGGCACAAAGTTTACAATTTCGCCACACCCCTATGAACCAAGATTCTGTAGATGCATAATTTAAATTGATCCCATCATCAAGGTAAATCCAGTGTCCAGGCAGAAGCGACGAATATTGAAGTGTTCTCTACCCTATAGTCTCCTCAAATGCATTGGATGAACCTATCCCCTGACATCACACATTCTATCGGAGCATATACGCGGAGATTACTCCTCCCATTTTCAATCCCATAACATTGAGGTATCGTCGACAGGAAGTAGCAACACAGAGATCAGGGATGGGCAATGTGAATGCGATAAACAGAGTCTGACAGGAATAGGCATCAAGATGAGGCGCATGTTATTTTGCGTATTTTTTGAGTTGTTGTACGCTCCCTACCCGTCACCGCATCCCCTCTATTACCCATTTCACTCTCATCCATTTTTACTAGACTATCACGCGATCCTACTCTCCCTGTTTCAGACATGATAATATACACATTTTGGGGTGGCGTACATGATGGTAGTACCAGTTCACTCGAACCAAAGTCGTCTTAGAAAAACAAGACACTCAAACTTCATTCTCCAAGGCTATGGAACTGCCTCAGATGTTATCGAAACACTCATTGAAGCCATCCTTTTCCGGAGCGTTACCGCACGAAACTCATCAGTGTAAAGCAAACCTCGACGACGCGCTTGGGTGAATGACTTTGCGGCTATCCGGAAATGTGAGATAGCAAACGAGAAAGCCGCCATAACTCCTTGCCTCCGTCTATATGGAGCACAGTGTGTATTAGTTCCAGCGCTTCCCAGCGACCGAGAACGAGATGTGTGTCCGCCAAGCCTGTCGTTGAACATGCCAAAATTTATATCGGTTTTCGGTAATAGTAATGTGAAATAAATATATAAATGAGATGTACGTATATGACGAAGAGATAACTATCTACTGATCTCGAAGTGTCATAGGAAAGATATGAAACGAGATGTAGAAGGATGTGAGAATGATTAGTTGCCGTCATCTCCGAGTTACGAGCTGTTTTGCTGCAGTTACACAGCCTGAGGGCCGTTTTCGCCAACTAGAGTAGCATTATCATACTGCTCTCTCAGCTCTGCGACCCTAGCTCGCAGTCTCGCAGTATCATTACTTCCAGAACTGATCTCGCGGTTTAATGCCGATAGTTGCTCTTCCATTATCCGCAGCCGTACCCTTGTGATGATACCCACATTTTCGTTTGTCTGGCGTATTAAATTTCTGCGCCTTTGGCTCCATTCTGCAGCAGCGGGGGTTGGGATGGACATTGGCTGAGGTACAACTGTAGATGCAAAGCGTCCTGACGGTAGTGGAAAATCTTGCGGTATGCTCTGAACGCTATTGCTGTCCACATATTTTAAGTTAAATGGCTCGTGTACTGCTGGTAGAGCTATAATTACGCCCAAATTGTTAATAAAACCCTTCATCTAATGACCATATTGGACGTGTTACATACTCACTTGGGTGCCCCGTTTCCGACGATACCAAAGATACCGAACTAGCGCTAAGATAAGAGCCACGAGACAAGTACCCTCCAAAACTCCACCTACGATAATACCAACATTCTGGCCTGTTCTGGTCCTGTTAATGCTGGGATCAGGTGGCGCGATGGGTTTGGATGATGATGGAGTGGGTTTTGGTAAAGTTGTAGAGCTTGTTGGCGGCCCAAGAGGGAATGACGACGTTATAGGGGTTACGATGGGTCTATCACCAGAGAGTATAACTTCAAGAGGAGAATCTGGAGGTAGGACGACAACACTCAACCAGGGACCTTGACCATACGTACCCAGAACTTTTGCGGACGTCCAAGACGTGTCGTTGAAGCTTGGAGACTGAAATCCATCCGGGACAACAAGGCTCGAACGCCAATTCGAGTCTGACTGCAGGAACATAGACGCTCCAGTGGCGAATGTAATTTGCGCTGCAGCGAGAATACCAGCTGGTTTCTCTGAATCACCAGCATTAGTTCCATTGATAGCAAATACAATTTGTCTCAAATTCGGTGAGAGGGTAATGTTGTACCAGTGAGCTTGTCTCCATCCTTGTTTGTAGTCAGTCCCAATCACCTTTCCATCAACATATAGAGAAAAGTGACCGTCAGCGGTAAGCAAAATAACAACGAATAATGCCGTTTCCCCCGTGGGCACGTTAAAGTAGTACCGGAATGCGCGATTTCCTAGAGGGGCTTTGAAGTCGCCGGTTTCATCAGTAGTCCATATCCACGGCGCCGACTGGAAACGACCCTTGAGCTCTGGAAGCTGAGATGAGTCATCACGTTTTCTGGCTGGAAGACCATTGCCTCCTGCCCATAAATCTGTCACGAACTCGGAGGATGCTATAGTTGAGCCTGCAGAGGTTGAGACATTGACACTCCAAGTATAACGAGTGTTCGGTATGAGTTGAGGACCGGTATATTTGATGATCTGTGTTTGATCGATAATAACTGTGCCGCTATTCCACCAGCACCACTCGATGCCTGGGAGAGGTCTTGACAACAAAAGTTGGTATGAAATTTGCGCCACTTTAGGTTCGGAAGGAGAAATGATAGCCCAGGAGAACAATGGTTCTATCAATGACCCGGCTGCCACTAGGCCTTCTACTCGAAAAGATGACAGAGACGTTTGAGCGCCTTTCAACCGATTAGCCAATTTAGGATAGGAGTGTGTTGGATTGAGATAACGTACTCGCTAGCGGTGTGGTGCAGCACCATATAAGAATCAAGGCAAATAATAGTAATCCTTGACTCGCTCTTTTCATAGTCAGGGTGAGTTACTATCCGATCCTAAAAAGCATTGATGTGAAGGATCGACTTGGTGGGAGTGTAGATCTAAGGTTGCTCACTTGCGCTCCTCTTCACTCGGGATTTATGGGTGTGCAATGTTTATGGCGCTGCAAGAACCAATTTAATTGTTGGCTTGGCGTTAAGTATCATTCTCTTGATTGTGATCTCTAGCATTGCTATCCGATTCTCTGATGTGATTGTATATCAAATGTCTCGAAAAATACAAAGATATCATAGCGAAATATCAACCTTACCAACATCAAACATTAATCTCATGCTGCATCACATAGTTCAAGAGGGTGGAGGATATTCGTTATCTGCACTTGCCACGTTAGATATTTCGGGATCACCAATTCAGGAACAGCGGCGAGACGTGCCAAGTCCTACTGTGTGGGCCACATGTAAGCGGAGTCTCTTGAAGAACGTGCTTGCTACTCGGTACGAGGAGGTTGACGCATCAAAATGAGAGTGTTTCTGCAAGGAGATGGTTGATATATGAGTGGGCAGCTAGTTGTACGAGGTGAGACCATTTTGTGTGCTTCTCGGGTTGGGCGCAAAAGTTTAAGCAGGATGCGAGGTCAAATCTCAAAAAGCATTGCTTCTACAAGAGCTTACGATGTGTCATATATCGTGTAGGAACTGGTTTGCTGTTTGATTCTGGTTATATGTCAATAAATGTTCGGAGTTATAAGGTATGGGCTCCTTTAAACGAACTGAGATGCTGATTAGCAAACCACTCTATAAGTGGTAGTTTAAGAGCGCCGTCCCCGAGCCTCTCTCCAAACATTAGGTTGACGGCGTTCCGTAAGGTCTATTTAATGTCCCTTTCGAGAGTTCTTGTGGGTATGAAACGCTCTATACACATTGTCTCGTAGCTTCAAGATTGTATTAAACGAGGGGTCTCTTACCGACGGGTTTAGTTTTAGAAATTAGCCCAGCTCGGTGGAAGACCGTACTTCCTAGAGGGTAATGAGCGTGGCAATTGACATAGCCTTTTCATCGATGGTGCTGTGCGCAAGCCATCAGCCGTGATGGCGTGTTGGATGGATAGAATTCACCGTTAAGTAGACTTTTGGTTATTCCAAGGCACTGGCGGCTAAACGATATGATTGAATAAATTTTATTTAAAAACAAGGGTTCAGGGTAATTGATGAAGGAAATGCCGTCGAAGAAAACTATCAAAGACAGTCAATAGGTTATATATCTGATTGAAATTTACCTATTGATGAAACTCCGTTATCGAAGTCGTTAATACTTAGGGGTGCTACTTGCTTAATTTTCCTGTTCGTCTGGGGGTAGTCTTTACGGTATTGGGGCGAGACAAGTTTTGTGTCTGGAAGAATGTGGAGGAGAGTGCCTGATTCTAGGTCAACGTCGCTTTAATGTGGATCTGGGTGTGATGTAGTTGGGTATCCAAGAAAAGGTGTCAAGACTCAAATTCAACCATGTTGGGAGGTTCATCGGCTCCACATAGAATTATGTTGTCCGATATACCGCATCTTTTTCTTTAAAAAGTAGTAGCAATTAGATTGTGAGTCGTCACCAAGCCGTCGCTGTCGTGGAACATACGTAAGGTGGGGCCTGGGTGCAAAGTTGACCTTGTTTGGTGTTGCGTTACGTTGCCAAAACGCGTCTGTCACAACGTGACGCGACGCGAAACGAGCCTCTTATTGCACTAACTACCGCAAACCAGTTTCACTTTTTTTCCTTCTTCCTACCCTTCTCTAGTGAATCGCACACTTACATAAAAATCGTCAGCAACGCCTATAGAAACCAACGCCAGTCATGAAACGACCCCGCTTGGCTTCAACCTTACCATCGACGAGCAAACATGAAGCCAATTCACCCGAATTAAAGTCACCTCAGAAAAACAAGAAACTCAAACTTCATAACACCTATACAGACGAATCTCCCTTCCCAACATTCCTCCACCCCACTGCGGTAGAAGCCCAGGAAGTTCATGCCATCCTGGCGAAAGAACATCCCAACTATGCGGCTCACCGGCGTACACCTAAGGACTTGGACACAAAAACCACTCTCCAAGGCTGTGGAAACGCCCCCGACGTCATCGAGGCACTCATTGAAACCATTCTCTCTCAGAATACTACCGCACGAAACTCATCGGGTGCAAAGGCAAATCTTGATGCCGCTTTTGGACGAAATAATTTTGCTAAGATTGCGACGGCGCCACGGGAGGAGGTTGTCACGGCGATCCGGCAAGGTGGGCTTGCGAACAAGAAAGCCGCAACAATCCAGAACATCCTTAATTCTGTTTTCGCAAAGCACGGCACATATTCGCTCCAGCACCTGGCTGCAACCGAAGATGGTGCACGCATGTCCGACGAGGCCATCATGGAGGAACTCGTTTCGTACAGTGGAGTGGGGCCTAAGACCGCATCATGCGTGTTACTGTTTTGCATTGGGCGGGATTCATTTGCGGTGGATACGCACGTCTTCAGGTTGAGTAGACTACTCGGGTGGGTCCCGGATAAGGCGGATCGGATCCTCGCACAAGCGCACTTAGAGCACAGGGTCCCGGGGGAGCTGAAGTACGGTCTACATGTGCTGATGGTGCAGCATGGCCGCGCCTGTTCAGGCTGCAAGAAGTCTGGTTCTGGATCTGGTTCGGGGTGCGTGCTTAGGGCATATCTCAAGGCGCGGAACGATTCGAGTGTGGTCAAGCAAGAATAGCATGCACAAGGATCACGGCCTCACTCGGACTTTATTTGTGTCTCCTGGGCGCAAAATTTGGTTGTGGAATAGCACCCACCCCACGATATACGACCGGTCTACGCTCGCTCCGTGAGGAACAGTTGGAAGCCATCCCAGATGTAGTGCATCTATGAATGTTATCGAGTAAACCAACCAATATCTGAAATCTTATAGAATCTTATAATCACCAGGATACCGACAAGTACAAATTTTAATATATGGTTTCAGGAACATTCATCATGTCAGCGACCAAGGACCCACAGTATGTCCATTTTTATCTATTGAATTGGAACTCGATGTATTTTTGGCTGGCAGTTTCTGAGTAGGAATATAATGGGGTTTAGGGAGTTTGGTGCACAGCCAGAACCAACGCCACAAGCCAGAAATACTCAAACAACCAGAAATAATAAAATTCAGTCCCAGGAATCATCCACTCGCCTACATCCACTCACCTACACATTTACATAATTTCCCAAACAATCTCCCGTATACCTCACCTCACCTAAGCCCTGAAGGAAAGATGTCAATACTTCCTGGTCCTACGCCGGCGTCTGGTACGGGATTTCCCTTTGGCATGCGTGACAACCGTGAGCTGATATGATGTGGGGCTTTTTCATCAAGTTCCCAAACGCCCTTTTTTCCCCTGGAGTACACCTCACTTAACCCAACTATGTGCTTTACAAGGGGTACGTTTTTCCTCGTCAAGGCTAGGCATAGCTGAACTAGCCGATTCAAATAGTACCAAGTTGGAGGTTTCACTGGTAATCATGCGATCCCTTTCGCGCCAGTGCCTAAGAAGAAGGCACTCCTTATTGGCATCAACTACGAGCCCTTAGTGGGAGTGTCTTATGGGGAGTTGCATGGACCACAGAAGGATGCACAGGAGATGTACGATCTTTTAACCTGTGAGTTCATTCTAGACCGTCCTCCGCCTGAACTCGCAACTCATGAATATCACTAGCCATATATGGGTACAAACAAGAAGATATTGTTGTCCTATCGGACAGGGAAGGTGTGGCGGATAATTTGGTACCTACATATGCGAATATTTTGCAGGTTCTTTATTTTGGGAGTTGTGTACTCATCATTCTCTATAGACTACAGGATTCATTTAACTTCTAATTTAATATCCAATACAAACCCCACCGCACCCCCCCGCAAATATCCCGTGTCAATAATAAATAAACACGGAAAACAACCAAACCGCTCCCTACGTCATGGAGCGTGTCCCTCGTTCCATCGGTGTTGGTGTTGGTGTTGGTGTTGGTATCGGAGTCGGTAAGCGGGAACTACTAACAAGGGTACGAGTATCACCATCGTTCTGTTCTCTTAGCTCTAAGACCTTCGCACGCAACATTGCAATTTCCCAACTATTGGTGTCGTACCCCCCGGAGTTAATCTCGTGTTCTAGGGCTGAGAGCTGTTCGTCTATTATTTGTAAGCGCAATTTTATCATCGTATCTGAGGTATCGTCTGCTTGACGCGGTCGTCTAACGGACCTGCTCCTGCGACTGGTTCTGCGGGTCCGGTTCGCGGTATTTGTGTCCGGGGCAGACGTTGGTAATGGCGGAAGACTGGCTCTGAGCCAATATTGGGGTCTTGACGATGGACCAGGTGGAGGTGCACCTGGAGGGGGTTCAGACCCTATTTGGGTACTCGCCATGCTTGCGCGATACTTTAAGTTAAATGGACGGATCATCGGTGATTGTGGTTGAAGCGTTTCAATCTTTCCTGAATGTGCTAATGAAATTTTATTGAAGAGAATTCTCGGGCATACCACCTACCAGTGCGAGGATACCTCAAGAAATACCAGATAAATCCACCCAGCGCCAGGGCGATGACACCGACGCACCCCATGGCCAGGGCCAACCCTAACGTAGGATCTATATTGGCCCTCTTCACATGGGGGTTGCGGGATGTACTTAGGTTTGGTGCGGTGGGGGGAGAAATAGATAAAGGAGTGATAGTTGCGAAAGCGGCAAAGGGCCCTGAACCAGCAGTAATGGCTATAATGGTAATAGATGGTGAATTGATTGTGGGTGGGAGAGCAGTACTCTCCGGTGAAATTTTGATGTACATATTACACACGGCAAAAGACGTGGTCCTTGATTCTCATGGTCAGCATACACATTATCAATTTCGCTCAGCATGAAGGGCATACCTCTGAATGCTGAGTACCAACCCAAATGTTGCCCTGGGGTTAGTGGAGAAGCCAGCCGCTGAGTTGTGTTTTTATCCGTTCCGCGTTTATGTGTATGTCTACAAATTGATCAAGCTGTCGGTTGGCATCCCGAGCATCACTCAGTTATGGTGATCTGATCGCGAGATCTCTACCTGCCAATTTATCTTGTTAGGTTGCTCTGGAGTGAGGCTAGAGCTTATGCTTCGACTACATAAATATTAAATGGCTGTGATTTGTCTTGGTAATATGGACTTGCTGGACATGTTCAATGCAATCAGTTTGAGACGACGCATATTCCAGGTTCCAGGTCAGGTAAAACCTAATTAACACGTACTATGGTGAGCCTTGGGCAAACAAGATGATAGATTTTTGAGTTATTGGGTCGAGCGACGATCACTGCCCTTCTCTTTGCTCTACGTCTTTAAAAAAAGCGGTCACTATGTGAGGTCTAGTTTGAAACAATTCTGATGTGGGTCTTAATATAGCGCACAAGGACCGTGCGCCGTGGTCATGTCAATTTACCATAAAATGAGTCCGGATGACTCACGAGGGGTAATGCTGATGCCGTGTCGCCCGCTCACTGAAAGAAACTGTTGGATGGAAAAATACTCCGGAGGATTTCGGGTCGTTCTGTTGTGCAACTGCCTCTGTCGCCTCCTGTAGTGGCAATCGTGACGACGGACCTACACCGGCTTGAGGAGAAATTTCCTTAGTATGCACTTGCATTATCTTTTTCAGTTAGTTTATCTGTAAGCCGAGGCCTGAAACCTCGTGGTGAAAACACGAACGATAAAGGGAAGAAGTAGATTTTCCCAGTTGTATGGGGACTCATTCCCATCGGGTGCATAGCAATTTCAATTTCGTGGAAAGATACCTTGGAAGCTCATCAAAGGCCATCGCAGTTTTGTCAGATCGTTTACCTAAGCGTAACCTTAATATGGAAAACGAGATCAGAAGTTTGGATCGTGTGAATATGATCGGTCAGATCGGTGACTACCCCTTCTCCACGAGGAAAGAGGATTTGGAGAGTCTTTGCCATAGGGGTTAGTAGAAGTTGGCTCTGGTTAATAGGAAACTTTTTAGGATCAAAATTACGGTTTGTCATACAAGGTCAGTATGCTGGATGGCCAGATGTCCCGCTGTCACGGTAAGCACGAATACAACAATATTTTGACAGGTGGTTTCAAGTGTGAAAATGTAATGCATGATAATTTAAATAAAAAGCAAGGAATACAACCAAAGGAGAATCAATTCTGGGCATTAGTTCATATTTTATTGTTTGAAATGTTTTATAAATTACAATATTTATAAACTTTCTATGGACTTAATTCATTTATAAGGTCCATTCAACTTTAAATGTTCTATACAAATTTTACTGTGCTTCTAAAGCTGTCCCTCATATCGTTAAATGGATAGGCGTATAAAAATCCGGAAACAACCAAACCCGTCCTAGCCTGCGGAGTGTGTGATATGTTCCGTCGCTGTCGGTACTGGGGTCGTTGGTGTTGGTGTTAACGTTGGCATTGAGATTAGCGTCGGCCGACGGGAGCTATTCACAAGCGTACGAGCATCACCATCATACAGTTCCCTTAGCTCCACGACCTTCGCGTGCAGTCTCGCGATTTCCCGATTATTGGGATCGTACCCTCTGGAATTGATCTCGTATCCTAAAGCAGAGAGTTGCTCCTCCATTATTTGTAGGCGTAGTTTTGTCATTACGTCTGGATTATTGTCTGTTTGGGGCCGTCGAATAGCGTGCCTACCCCTGCGGGTCCGTTCCATAGTAGTTGAGCCTGGGGTGGATGTTGGTAATGGTGGAAGTCTGGTTCTGGGTGGAGGGCGGGGTCTTGATGAGGGTTCGGGAGGTAGCGTATCCGTAGGAGATCCAGACACCGTCTGGGCACTATTGATGTTTGCGTAGTACTTCAAGTTAAACGGTTGTACCGTCAATGGTTGTGGTTGGGTTTCTTTAACTTTTTTGTATGGGTTAATGACATTTGTTAGAGAATTCTTCCTCGGAAATGCATACCTGCGCGGTTACACCTACGATACAAAATATATCCACCTAAGATTAGGATAGAGCCAGCACCCCCAATAATCCCAGCTATTATAGAGCCATCAATCTGAACTGGAATGTCCCTGGATACATGATGGATATGTAGGATATTTGGATTTAGTGTAAATAGTGAAGGAGAGGTAGACGTTAGAGTCGTAAAGAGCGCTGAACCAGCAGTAGAGGACATAAGATGGTGGATGGTGAATTGATAATGGATAATTGAGTGGTACTTTCTTGTGTGTTGCCAATGCATATATTTACAGAAGACGTGACCTTTATCCCAATGTTTAGCATGAGTAATTATCGGTACCGAACCCACCCTACATAAAGGCCCACCTTGAAGTAACGAGTATTGACGAGAAGGTTAGTACAAGGTTTGGTGGGGACGAGCCGCTAGGTTGTACTCTCCTTCCCCACCGCATTTATGTGTGTATCTACGGTTGATTTCGGGTGGGTCAAGTTCCCTGTTGGTCTCTTTCTGATCGAGGCAATTCCATACCTACCCTAAATTTCACATTCCATTGTTCAGTAATGGTAGTCTGAAAAAATTTTCGAGTGAGTGTTGTATATTCTGGGAGATGAACTTGTTTGATGTAGTTAATTCAATACCAGGTTGAGACAACGCACATTCCTGATTTCAAATCCTAGGATCTCGGTGTTATCCAATTTGCGATAAATCTTGGGGAAAACAAGGTAGCACCGTCCTTTACCTGGTTCTTAGGTCAAGTGATGATCTTCTTCCCTTGACGCACCTCTGCAAAAAAGTGATGGTTATGTGAGGTTGAATCTCACACAGCCTTGATGTAGATCTAATATAACGGGCGAAGTGTGAGGGCACGCCAATTTTTTATGGGTATATTGGTGACGCGTAGCCCACACATTAGTGAAAGTCGTTTGGTGGAAAAATAATCCGAAGGACCCTGGTCGTTTCCTTGTACAACCGTTTTCGTTAATCTCTGCAATCAGCGGGTGTGACAACAATGAAATGAAAAATAACTAACATGTACTTTTTCAGTTAGTTCATGTATGAATAGAAGCTGAAGAGTACACCTCCTCGAACGATATTCAGGTCAAGAGCATGGCTACTTGATGAAAAGAAAGAAAGGCTTATTTTGCAAGCTGACATGGTTGTGGATTACCTAAGCATGATCTTAATAAAGAATACAAGGTCAGATAATTTGAACCGGGTGAACGTGGCCGACCTGGGACCTGGGTTCGTAATAAAACGTTAGGGCCGGCTACTTGATCACTATCCCTAACGGCGTCCCCTGCCCTCGACGTCGTCCTTTTTCCCTTATTTCCACCACAAAGTCTGCTGATAACGTGCTAGGATGTCTTTCTACGACAATGAGTACGAAGAATCGCTCTTTTCACAGAAGAAAATGCTAATTTGTAAAAGTTACAGACTCACACTCTCTCCATCAGTCTGGTCGCAGCTCCCAATGGAACTCATGCGCGAAATCCTTCTCTTCGCAGCAAGCAACAGCGCCCATAACGCCCGCACACTGCGTCTTGTCTCACGATACACCAATATCTGGATCCTTCCTCTACTTTTCCACAATCTTGTCCTTACCACTCCGGAACACATTACCCGTTTTGCAACAACGCTTCTCCCCAAACGACGATTACACATACCTGCACTCAAATCCACACTGCACACCCTTCCGCGCCCACTGGCATCCTACGCAGTGCACAGCCTCGCACTTGCGGTTAACAGCCGTCTCCCCTCACTCGAAACAGCACTTGCGAGTGTTGCTCCCGCACTTACGCACCTTGCGGCGCTAGCAACGACCCCACAGAACCTCTCTGCCCATGCGCATTGGCTCAGACGACACCCCGTGCGTCCCAGTCGCGTGCTTTTGCTACATTTTGGCCGTCCACGCCCTGTCGACTTCCGTGAACCACTCTTTGCACATACGACACATCTGTATACATCCGTCCTCGAGGGCCTTCGTGGGTCCAGTGTAATACACCTCCCACACCTCACCCACCTGGCTGTGCATGCACGTATCGGAAGCCCAGAACGGGATGCGGCGCGCGTCGCTGTGCTCCTCCGGGCGGCACTTGATGGACTTCCAGGGTTATATGCTTGTGTATTGGTATTGGATAGCGAAGAAGTACGGGATTATCGTCTTGAGATGTGGGATCGTGTACTTTCACGCGAAGGCTGTACAGGGGATTCGCGGTTCATACTCCTCCCCGTCTTCCGACATCCACGCGCCGAGTGGGGAGCACTGGTGAAGAGCGCCGGGGAGACCCGAGTGGAGACAGGAGATTGGGAGCCGGAGTTAGGGGGATATGATGCGCATACAGTCTGGGATCGAGCTCAAATATGGCGTGCGGTAGGGGAGGCGGGAGGTGAAGCGGCACAGGCCTTTTATTGGGGCGAGGCGTTGAGGGCGGTTGCGACAGAGCGTGCGGGGATGCCCGGGCGAAGGTATGGAGAAGCAGAGTGGGAGGTGGACGTGGTGGAGAGGGAAGGGGTTTTTGTTGGGGATGTGGACCCTGCTGAGAGGCGTGCGTATTTCATCTCCCTCAGGAGTATGGCTTAGGATCTGACTTTTGATACTCTTTGCGATAGTGTACAGACGTACGCGTGAGTTATCATTTTTTGTTGTTGTGGTGGCGATTGATGGATTTTGTTCAAGCTTACCCCCGGAACTTGGACTATCATACATAGCCGTAGACTTACTGACTCCCGGGTTCATGGAGAACGTAAATGAACAAGGCAATATTTAGTGCAACCTGTCGGCGTTTGGTAGGACGATACCATTTAGGCATTTGGGTTTAAGGTTTCTGAGTTACGGACCTCCGTAGGGTTTCTAGGGTTCAGGTGTATCCTTTCCCTACCTATCTTACGATTTCCTTCCTACGCCCTCAAGCATCCTGTCGTCTATTTATCGACCTCACAGGCGCATATACACGCATACACCTACGGCTCTGACCCACATTCTTCTGACGTCCCGTCTGTACACTTGTATCCAGACAACGTACCGCCACCCTACACCATCGTAATCAGCCTTCACACCCTGGAACTACCACGTCCGCCTAGAAACTCCAAAAATAATTGCAAAATGCGAGATACGGGTATAGGCATGGCCATGGATACATAGTTTCAAAACGTGCACAATCCGAACACTCCGGACGTCCATCTATTTATCAAGTTATCCATTGATCTTTCGGTCATACGTGGTTGCTTCTTCGATTCTAGTCATCTTGTCATCCCATCATCCCGTCGTTCCATATGCGTGTTTAATTTGTGATCTCACTACTCTCACCGCTACACCGTATTCGCATCCGTTCCTTCGTTTATTTCCTCCGTTTTTCCGACCCTGGAACAGCGAGTCGGCTTCGACCTTCCGCCACAACCATAAATGCGGATGTGCATGTGCGTGTAGATATATGCGCTGGTATACGTCATCCGGGCACTCCAGACCTCCGATTTGCCGTTTTCCACATTATCATACTAATTCTCGTTTTCTCGTCGTTCCGTCTGCGCCGGATTTGTCGCCTCGCCTCGCCTCGCCTCGTCACTCCACTCTGGAACTGCGGTGTTCACATTGGGACCCCCGGATAGGAATATTGATGGTGACGGATATGCGTACTCAGGTATATACATCATACCAGCAATTCAGGACACTTCGTTGATCATGGAAGGCCTACTCTCCATGAGAGCTTCTAGAAGCGTAACGACGAGAATGAAAATATTCGTCCGTACTAACATCAACATTGACATCTACGTTTTCGACCATCCGACGCCCCCAAACCCTCATGCCTGGTATTTGTCACTTGTTCTTTCCTGCCCCGCATTACACGCCAATCAGGATCCTCTTAGACGTTGCTCAACCCTTCGTCCCTCCCCTGTATCCTACGTTGGTGAAGAAACTATCGGCCACGATGGAGTCCATGCCAGGATCCATCCGGATAGACGATGCGGGTGTTAGGAAGACACCTATATGCGCGAATTGGTCCCAGACACCCGTTCGGTGACTGATTTATCTCAGTAACAGGTTCACGGAACCTTCTGTTTAGTAAAACATATGCATCTTTGTGCCCTACACTATCGTTCCCTTTTGGTTTCGTTGAGGTGTCGAGTCCTAGTCCATGCTATGCGTACTAATTCAAACTCTAAACGCGACCCGTCTTTGTCCCGGACCAATGTTCGCGCTGTAAAGAAGAATTTTTGGAAGTGTGGAAATGGGGCATTCGACTTTGAATAGAACCTTCGGCCGTCTCTGACCGCGATGCTATTCCTAGCGTGGATCAAGGCCCTCTTAGACACATACACACCCCACCTTGCATGGCTGCGGGGTCAGCTCCTTCAACTGTTTAACCACCCCCAGACATCCCCTACTATTGCTCTTGTTGATCATGCGATTTCTGGTCGTGGTCCACGCCAAATTGGGGATCCGGGATGCGTTGGTCTGGGAGTTTGGTTCAAAGGGAAATCATGTCGGGTTGGACGTTGTATACCAAACGATGGAAGGATAACCTTCCCTTTTTCTCTATTACTAGGCATCTTGGAGTCAAGGAGTTGCTTTGCTTCTCAAAATCATGATTCCTCGACTCCTGAAACTTTCGGGCAATTGTACTCCTACAACAAACCCCATTACTTCTCCGGCGTCGATCCCCTCGAAAACCCTAGTTACACTCATACATCTATCGGTATCAAACGCCCTAAATCCCTCTTTGGAATACGATCAGTAAACGACATACAACCCCTCAATTATATGGCTGCTTAATATTCCACATCTAATGCCGATCCACCCCAGATCCAGATTGTGGGTGAGTAGTTTAGCACCCGAGGCGGAGATGAACGAATGATGGATCCTGAGCTATAAGAGTGGGGATATAGGGTACGAAGTTGTTCCTGTCCCTTACTACATTATCCAGCGGATTATTTTCTCCGCTTTGCGAATGAGTAAGTGCCCACGGGTTGCGGGCCGGGGAACCATGTGAATAGACCCGATTCAACCAAGCATAATCTATCAATGAACCTTCTTAAACCACGATTTGTAGAAATGTGCGTCTACATAATCCCTAAACCTCATCAAACTTACGGATCGGCGCGAGATTCTCTAGAATCCAAAGGAGTGACCTCTTGGGCAAGCAATGTCGGTCCTCCAAATCCCAGGCCGTCTCGGGCACACTCCCGGGAAGGTACTGCCACCTAAAGCTGATGAAGAGTGACGGAACTCTCGCACAATCCCCGCCCATCATAACACGTGAATCGCCATTTCTCATCTAACTATCATTAATGGGAGATTTCCCATAATGAATATCCAGAAACACAATTGAGACCACTCACGTCCAATGTGGCGGCATGGCATGCGATACACCGTATGCTACGTCCCGTCCCATTGGCCCTTTGGATACGCGGAGCTTTTCTGGAAATAATGTGACATTTCACGCGGAACGGCTCCGCACCTTCCATCAGTAATGGATCCACCTTCCTGATCTTTTGTTGGACGATCGTTGATATTCGTGGGCTATTTCGAATACAAGCTGGTTTCGATTTTTTAACAGAGGTTTTGCGTACTGTTTCAATTCTTCTCTATGGGTTCTCGTGGTGGGTGTGGGGGACAGTCCCAGGAATTTATCCCTTATCGCTATATTTGGGTTAGTGAAATCGAACGTGTGTCCCGGTGGTCCTAGCTTTACTCAACAACTGTCATACACACCCGCCCACAAAGACTGCACGAGCTCAAGCGAATCTATTATCATGCAAAATTCACGACGTCAATTTTATCTGCCTATCGTCATCAGGTTCAGGGTGTCCCTTGCACTGCCCAGATACCGCTTGGACCCTGTGCAGCGTATGCGTTGGTCATCGCTAGCTAATCTTACTCTCACCATGAGTAGTTTCTTTAACGGGGAATGAGAAGGTTTGTTGTTAGAGTCGTACGCTTCATGCTGAGCGAATCAAGCTCCCAAAACACCCACGCAGTATGGTAAATATTGAATCATTCCAATAGTCACTCAGCCGGCGTCAGGTTCGTTATGACACCGAGCCATTGACAAATCGAGTCAAGTTTGATTGTTGTTTTCCACGCGAACTTTCAGGATCAAAACGGTATTCCGCCGAAATAATGACTCGAGCTCTTCCTACGAGGTATATAGTAGGAAGGGGGGGGGGTGTCTTATGAACGACTGAACGCGATCTTTCCTATTTCTCCTCGATTGGAACTACAGGACTCCTCCGACTGAGAGCCCAGGACCTTTTATCGGTTACGCGCAAGTGCACTGGTTTTACATCAAATCCGTGTCTGGTTTGACTGTGGGCGATTGCGTACATGAGTGACTGGCGACAGAATTTCTGTTCATTTCACCCCGTTCGTTAAGCGTTCATTCCATTATTATCGCCTGAACAGCCGCATCCCATCAGTTTAAGGGGATACCTTGGATCAGCTGGGTTTCTTCATCACGGAAGTTCCCGGACGTGGTCTTCTAGTATCATCGTGACTTGGATTTGGTCATCGCGGGTCTTGTGTAGCGACCTTGTATTCGATGCTGCTTATTCCCTGCCTGTAGTTCTTCGCGACTGGACGACGCCATTATCTACCCATTTCTGACCGAGACCTTGGATTTTATTACCATCGTTCCGGACCACACTGCCATCGTGGATTAAACGCAGGCTGTACCGCAAAGGGCAGCGCCTCGTGTTACAGATTCCTCGTGTTACCTAGAATTTGTTTACTGATAATCTCGCTCCTCTCCTTTCGATACACGCAGGCTCCCCTTCTTGCTCTCGGACTGTTCGTGTTGGACAATGACAGACCACGAATTAGAGAGATGGGGTCTGCACGGCGGTTTTTATCGAAATATTGACTCCACGACAAAACCATGGGTGGCTAGTCCTCTTGTCGAACCTAAAAAAAGCTTGCCATCTATTGTCAATTTTACTCCTCTTCCTTTCCGAGTACTGGACGCCCCGGCACAAACCTCCGCGCTCAAACCACAAGTGCCGCGGAATTACAGTTTTAAGAAGGTTCTACTGCGGTGGTTATGTGGGTATTCACTAAATATATGTTATCGCGTGGAACTTATCCATAATCAGTTGTTGGTCTAAGACATAGAACTTCCAAGCGTATTGGAAAGAGTCGTGAGATGAGCCCTGTTTTTGAAAGTCCTGTGGATCCTTGGTCTCATCGCGTCGAACTCCGAGAGTGGAAGGCTTGGGGATACTATGCTTATCCTACAGTGAACTATGTCCGTGTCAGAAATTATCCACATCGTGAGCAGACCCTGTCCGACTATCATGGCCATAGAAATGAAGTTGTTGTATTTATAGCGAACGAACAACCGCCCTCTGCAACATTGAATATCAATGCCTTAGTGTCTGGCTTAAGGAGCCCGGGTGGTACCGCCCATCCGGAACGGTGGAAGGCAGGGATTGAGCATCCCTGCCTTCCACCCCGTCCTCTTAGATGGAAGGAACCTGTTGAAGGTGCTCCCCTGCCATTCCCATGGGAATGTCAACTCAATCCCTTCCTTGAACACCTCACTTTCGGCCCTCCCCCGCTGTGCTGGCATATTGGTAGGCCCACCACTTCCATAATGTTTGGTCAAACCAGGGTGACAATCCCTTTGGATGCACCCGACAAGTGCCAGCCAGCAACGTGGCCGCTTGTCACGCACATGTATATAAACGCTATCGCTGAAGACCCCTTGCCCGTCTTCCCGTGGCCTATCATGGTGTATAACCCCAGGGGAGTTAAGTGCGAGGATGTTTTCGAAACTATCTACAGCAATTTTCAGGCTCATGTCACTCGAGATGAGTTCGATTCTTGGGAAGAATTGCGTCAGACGCCTGCCCAACTCGCATACGAGGCCCGGAACGGCCCTGCACGTGGAGACTCACTGAGGCGAGTCGATTATCTTGGAACTCATCACATGTTTCGAGGGCTCGAGCCTCATCCTAACCGCGAGGGATGGCTCATGTTTGTTGGGTTAGCTTAGCTTAATCCTTGAGAGTGGTGCTACTTTCTTTACGACCTATACGACTTACACGATCAATCATTTGCATATCATTATTATCCTACCTTCATCACTTTCGCTATGCTTTCACGTTACACAATCATACACATGTTTTTCAATCGATCTACACGCAGAAGAACACTCAGAGTATTCGTACAAGTTCGGCGTCCTATCTGGCCCACATTGCATGGAACTTGACGTCGAACTCGGACACCACCTCGGAGACAATGCCATATACTCTCCAGTCTGCATCGGTTACGCCAGGGGGTCTTTTGAAGTTTGTATCGCTCCTCTCACCATCCAACCCTTCTATTCCGTTATCAAGATCTTCTTCAGCAGGATCAAGAGTCCCATATCCACTATCCAAATCTTCGTATTGGGGATCATCATTAACATCTATATTGGGTTGGGATTCTTTGGAAGCTTTTACGAGCAGCTGCTCTAGCGACGCTTTGACCGTCATCAGCGTCATTGCGAAATCCTGTAGTAAGTACCAAACGTCGCCCCTCCGAATGCCGTTTGCAGCGGCGAGGGTGGAAACTTGACCGTGGGTGTAGAAATCAAAAAGGTAAGCGTTGAGAGAATGCTCAAGTGCTCCGTTTTTATCTTTTGAATCACCAGTAACGGTTAGATGACTCAACGATGGTATCGCATGTTCATTCAATTCCAACCCCTTTCGAACAGTCCGAGTGAGTTCATGAATACTTCGGAAATGATCTCCGTGGCCGGAATTCGCGACGAAAGGCGAGCGGGCAATGATTGGAATTGCCGTTTTCCGGAGGTACGAATGGAACGGCGATGTGGCCGTCTCTACCGATCCACCAGGTGGAGAATAGTCAATATGACTAATCGGGAGCGAAGAATCCGGACCTAGTGTAGATGAATGTTCTTTTGCGAAGGTTATTGCGTACCCCGTGAATATTTTCAAAATTTCAGCGTCGTGTTTCGCTAGTTCAACCAGTGCAGCCTTGGGAGGACTTGGGAGCACAACGACGGAGGGATATTTTTGTGTCAGACGGGAAAGATGTTTCTCGCTAGCGAAGACTTTTGGGATATAACGACGGCCAAAAAGATGGGCCATTAATATCATGAAATCACGTTTGGCATTGTCGACGCTCGACTGTCCGCATATTTTGTGCAAAATGCCGGATCTAAAAAGAGCCACAAGAGCGAAATTGCTAGGTTCTGTGTACTATTACGGAAAATATTGGCTGAATTGCTCTGCGCGACGAAATTGATAATAGAAAATCTTACATATAGGTGAGCCGCGATTGCAAACAAATTGAAAGGGTTTCCTTCCCTGTCCAGAAGGCGCCCTCTCCGCAGATATTCGATACTAAACCTTAGATGATGGAGTAGTTGATGTCTTCCTACTTCCGAACCGAAACTAATATGAGGGAGAGACATAAGACTTTTGATCGCTCCAACAGCGAATGGGGAGTTATCCGATCCATGTAATAGATTGAACAGCCGCAGAGTGAGAGTCGATGTTAGCGGGAAATTTCCTCCCAATGAAGGTAGTTTTGAGAGAACCATACGTTGGACGCGATCCAGTGGAAGGCCATAAAATACGACGTTTCCTAGGAGATCATAACCCCGGCGACCCGCACGACCCGCACATTGGCGGTACTAAAATGGATTCATCAGGGGTGATATCATGGATGGATGAAAAAAACATGCCATTAAAGCTGTCAAATATGGGGAGTCACCACAAAATACTGAGGTTTTAGTTGGCGCATTTATTCCCAAGGCAAGCGTGCCTAAATAAGAAAATTAGTTAAGGTTTGAGGCGCAAAATCAGTATTCAGTATCACCCGTCGCGATCACCACACGAACGAAACCTTGTCGAAACAAACTACCGATGACAATCAATGGAACAATAAATAGTAGGTTCGACATCACAAATACCTTTCAACCAGACTGCGGTACCTTTTATTCATGCCAGAATGATGGACAGCGATACCTCGTCTTAGCGCTTCAATTGCCCATTCCGGAGTACCGGTCCATCTCGCGAGTTCGTCGGTGTCGGTGTCGAGGTCGGTCTTCGTATATGATGTGTGCGAACCAGCAAATGAAAATGCGGGAGTGGGCTCCTCGGGGTTGAAGACACTCTCCCACGAATGCTCTACGGCTTCCTCCTCCCCGGCCTCTTTTTTCTGCCTCTTTGCTCTCTCTGCCAGCCTCTCACGCTCTTTAGAACGTAACTTCCAGTTCTCCCATTCACTGACCTTTCTCTTCCAATCTGCGTTTTTGTTGCGCCACTCAGTTTCTGCCCGTTTGAGGTAGAGTACGAGTGTTTGTGCCATTATTTCGCAGTCAGTACGATCAAAGTTAAAGAGTATCGCAGGCTAATAAACGCTTATGGTAAGTTGATGTGATAAGAGGAAGAAAATCTATTCTTACGAGTTCTCCTCTAGAATTCAGATCGGCGAGCAAGTAAAGAAGGTTGTAGGTGAATATCTTTCGAGATGGAGGAGCGTTCAAAACTTCGGCGGGTATCTTTCTGATGCCCGGGTCCTGAAGCGTATGGATAATACCGTGTAAAGGAGATGATTTGTCAAGTGCGTCATAAGAGGCAATGAACGCTGATACAACCGCCTTGAGTTTGATTTCATATTCCAAAATATCCTTTTGTTTCAGCATTCTAGGGCTCGAGGCGAAAAATTTTACTGGTTCCAAGGCGTCGATGTCAACACCTGGGATATGTCGATAAGATTTGAGTGCGTCATAGAGTTTAAGCAAGTCGCCGGCCTCAAGCGCCAAATCTGTCGGAAGAGACCGTGCCCCAAATGATAAGAGGGAAATTGGGTGCAAGAACTTGACCCGGTTCGTGGGTTGATATGAGTTCAAACCGTTAAAATTTTGAGGGTGGCCGCCACTTAAGTCATAGTAAAATTTGCGAAGGTGGGAATACCGGTGGGGATATTGGACGAATTTGTGATTATACCCGTGAGCGGCTTGGACGGACGCCAACCAATTATTAAAGATTTCAGGGGACCCGATGGTAGCTGAGAGGCCGCTGTTCATGGAAATTAACTGAGCGTGAGATTGCATGGGCTCGAGCAGACATACATGATTGGACACGGTGCTAATAAGATGATCTGTTCCCAGACAGCGCCACCTTCTTGCTGACCGATAGAGTGGATTTCGTCCAAAATTATCCTAATAAAAGAAAGAAAGAAATATTTAGGTAGGTTCATTTTCGGAAACACAAAATATTAACCTTTTTATTCTCGATGTCCATATTCGTGCAAGTGCAGGTGAGAGGAGCATTATCGCCAGCATCTCTGGCACTGTAACCAAAATTTGACATTTCTGCGGGTCATTTATTCGGTTGTCCCGAGTGTGAACGGCCCAGCAGCTCTCTGAGGAAAAATCAGCATCTTCTAAGCCTCAGATTAAGATTCCTACACGTACTCCCATTTAGGTCTTTACTAAACCTTGCGTAGACTTCGGCAGCGATTTGAGTGACAAGTGCTTTGGTTGGTGCTATGTATACTAGAATTCCGTCGTCGGAATCCCTTAGAACCTTTTCCATCGCATAATATGAGATAAACGTTTTCCCCGCGCTGGTTGGAGCTATGGTATGATATTTAGTTCTACATCTATATCCACAAACTGGGATAACCAACCGACGACAAGTAAAGAATCGTTAGCATCAATGCTATCCAGAACAGTGCGTTGCCAAGCGTCGGGCTTGAATGATACACGCGGATCGTCCGCCCCGTCCATACTTCGGTCCATAAATGCCCCAAAAGTTCGCAGTTGCCAAATTACCGGGTGTTCGACTATACGCATAAATTCATGATACGGTGTTCCCGTTTTAGACTTGATAAGCTTGACAAATTTGAAACTAAGTTTCTTATCGACACTGTCGTCTTTCTTGTTGGACACGCTGCCACTTCTAGCGTCGGCTGCTGGTAACATGTTCTTAGAATAGTCCCCGAACCCTAGCGTCACAAGGACGGAATCCAGTGTTTTCAAGATGGTTGGTGTCAAGGAAGATCGGTCACAAAGCTCCATAATCTTTCGCATTATAGACACCGTATATCGATCGCGGATAGATGCGGACTCGCGTTCATCTTCGTCTAGCCAAGCGAGAATCGTGATATGGATGTGATAAAGTCGCATTTCAGAGCCCAGGTACGGTTCTTCATGCCTTTTACTACGAGATAGTGATCCCATTAAGGACATTTTTTCGATTGTAGACATCTTAGACATGCGGGTCAATTGTTCTTGCCACCACACGTGCGCCGCATCGTCTTGACTTGATGTCTTTTCTTCTTGAATTTTTTGGCGGAGTTTGTCGGCGGATTTTAGTGGTTTTTCCTTTTTAGTGGGCTATAATAATTCTATTTAGTTGTAGTGGACTAAATATAATTACGGTTTATACTTCACCTTAATCACACTGGCACGGCCTTTCGGAGGAGGCGGTTGAGAGGATCCGACTAATGGGATCTTAATTTGTTGCAAAATTCTCCCCGATGCGCCGGTTAACGTTGCGGCATGCGATTGCAGACGAGCCATGTCCCTTTGATTTCGTTTAAGTGCACGACGACGAGCTCGTTCGTCAAGAGGTTTTGGTTTCTTTCCCCCAAGGTGCTCAGGGAGGAGTGATTTTTGGTTATGCCAATGTTGCGTGTCAGAAAAAATGGTACCCGCACCGAAATCGAGATTCCTGAAATTCTCTGGCTCATCAGCGTCGTTTACAGGAACGCGAACGACAGATAATTCCTCATTGAATATCTCGTTGTCGAATGGTAGAAGTTGAAATACTCGTTCAGGGATTGGGGGGGGAGATAATGCTAGAGGTTGGTCGGGAAAACCGGCCGAAAAACGTTGAAGGTTGAATTGTGGGGATCCTATTGTTGTCCAAATGCGCTGAACGGTGTCCGACGTCGAAAGATCCACTATATCAGATATTGATTCCGGAGCTTTTGAAATCACAATTTTAATCAAAGAGCAGTAAACTCTGCCATCCACATCAAGTGGTACGTTCGACACCGACGTTAACCTTGCAGCGATGAAGAGAAGATCAGGCAAAAAGCTTTCCAAAACGACGCTACGGAGGCTAAGGCTGAGCTCGTCGAGTGGCCTAGCCCGGTCGTGAATGGGTATAGTTCGAAGGGTAACACAGTGGGTGATGAATAGATATAATAGCTCCGTACGGTAATCAGAAGAATTTTTCTTCAAGACTTCTGCCGCAATATCTGTAAGCAACGCAGGAAGCGCATTTTGTTCACTATTTTCAATGATCGCCGTCGTGATTGAATAACAGTCTTCATTACGCGACAGTTCGAAGAGTTCTAGGTCCAAACTTTGCTGCGTAGTTGCCACAATATCCCAAAACCCATTATGGAACAGATCGCGAGCTTTGAAGGTTCGACTTTGCTCGTAAACGAAAGACAAGATCTAATGGAAATTTTAGTGTTAGGCTTCGCTAAAGAGAATCGATAGATAATGACGTGCCTTCGAATCACGGTATTCCGCCCCTTTGAATAAAGTAACTGCGATACCGCGAGAGAGCAATTCGAAGAAAAATACACGTTGGCATAGAATTCGTCGTGATGATCTTTCTCCACCATCATGTTTCCCACCGTCGTTTGCCATGACAAACATTGGCTACATGAAGCGATGTCATTCAAAGTATAGATAGCGAGGTGTAACCCGGACGCACTTTTTTCGCAGCTTCATATCTCAACCAAAGCGGATCATCGAGATCATCGAAGACGTGTACTGCAACCCCTAGCTTCAAGAGATGTTTGAAAAGGAACGCTCGTGCTAGGGTGCGCGATGCAACGACGAAGGCAGATTCTCCAGTTTGTAAGGTGAGATGACGATTAGCTACCGAATGAATTAGAAAGATGGGCTAAATATTGTATCAAAGGTACAAACCTTTCCAGAATACAATTTCAATCTCGGCAGACCTCTGCCTGAATTGTATCAAGGTTCGCTCTAAGATCTGAAACGCGTGCAAAATTTGGAAGCTAGGTTCTAGAAGAGAATTGAGAGGTCTTATATATTGTATTGATATCAAGGGTACGGTCTTACCCCCTTCGCGACCAATAGCCAGAAGTGGGTCATCGAGTACGATCTGTAACAATGATTCGCCTGTGTGAGGGAGAGGCGAAGACCATCAGTTTATGGAACGAAACTGATGATGTTGGACAACGAATACCATCAAGAATGAATGGTTCACTCCCAGCATAATCGCCCAACAGATCCATCCATCTTGCCCTTCTGTTTGCCGCTATGTACCAGATCTCATCGATCTGGTCAAGAGCTTCTCTTGCGGTTAGTGATTCTGAATTTGGGGTTGTAGGTGAAGAATTTTCGTCGATGTCGTTGAAGTTTTCCAAATCCATCTTGGGAGGACGAGAGGGCGAAAAAGAGCACTTGTGGAGCGTGCCACCTTGGATTAGCTAATGGGATGAATATTTTCGTTTTCTCTCGCTTTAGCGCCCATCTCGGCAGACCCCAGAAATCACCACGTTACTTTTGAGTTCTGACATTGTAAAAACAACCGTCTGGGATCCGTTGACTGAATTCCTTGTAACCACGATTGGGTGAGAATAGAGATCACGAGCTTTTGGGGCCATAGTGACATCGAAGGTCGATGCTGTTTGTCATGCAGGTATGACCACACGGACACTCGTTCTTCAAGGTATAAACCATAAATCCACCGATGAATCTCGAGTTGTTTCGCCAAATCGCAGGTTTGAGTCGAAGAATTGGACAGTATTTGCCAGAGTTCACGAGCGTGATGAAGGAATAGATGTTGCCATTGTTAGGTTCAATTTCTGTGTCCGCGGCTATTGATCACATGTTTGTACCCCCATGTGACGTGTTCATAACAGAGCTGTTGAACTTGATGCAAACTTCGAAGCCACTACGTCCATTTATGAAGCAGCGAATTGATCCTATGTATACCTTAAGGCTCACGCTGGTAGGTAACCCTCTACATTTTGGCGCAGCAACACTTATCTGCCACGTAATTTCCCCCCACCGATTAATCCATATTGAGTCGTGCTTGACTGAAGAACTCCGCCACCCCACATTTTTTTGATTACTAGCCGAGTCGCACGATTCGACCTAGATAGAACTTGGGATATGATCGTTGTGTTTCGTTCTCGGAACACCAGGAATCTCTCGAACCTTCAATACATACCTCCTAAATCGAAGCCAAGGAGTGGAAAAAATCATCATGCGTACCACCCGGGCCGCTGCGGACCGCTCAACATTACGGAACATATAACAGCGGAAGCTGTCCCGTAATCGTTATCTACATCCCCACAACTCAAGATGTCTGTCCCAACCATTAAATTCAACAACGGGAAAGAAATTCCAGCGCTCGGACTCGGTATGATCGCATTGGCAAACCTTGGCTTGTCAAACTAATTGAAACGCCCTTGGCGATTCAGGGACTTGGCAATCAAAGCCTGAGGAGGTTACCTCTGCTGTTGCGTACGCTTTGAAGGAGGCGGGTTACAGACATATTGACTGCGCTTGGTGTGTATTTAAATCTCCAGATTTAGTTTCCACCGCCCATCATAGATCATTAGGGGATACGGAAACGAGAAAGACGTTGGAGCAGGCATACGTGCCTCTGGTGTCCCTAGGTCCGATATTTTTGTGCGTTCAAACCTTTGATTAATATTAATCCGCTCGAGCATCCTTTTGACATACTGCGGTTGGGACCAGATCACCAGTAAAGTTTGGGGTACATGGCATTCTCGTGTTGAAGAATGTCTGAACCAGACACTTGAGAACCTTGGCACAGATTACCTTGATCGTTAGTATCCCGTCATTCGTCAGCAATACAAATAAACGTATCATCTTTCAGTGTACCTCATGCATTGGCCGATCCCCCTTAACCCAAAGGGAAACCATCCCCTGATCCCCACGCTTCCCGACGGGAAGCGGGACATCGACCATTCCTGGAAGATCAGTGACACTTGGAAACAAATGGAAGCTCTCGTGAAGAAGGGTACGCAACTACGCTCCTGCCTAGGCCAATCCCGGTTTCACTGATCCTTATCTATTTAGGCAAAGTTAAATCAATTGGGGTGTCCAACTTTTCTCAGGCAAAACTCGAAGAAATTCTTCCCACCGCCGAGATTTTGCCCGTTGTAGATCAGGTTGGTGCCTCATCACTACCACGCTCCGTCGCGTCTCAATAATATCACTCCGTCATCAGCTAGAACTTCACGTCTACAACCCACAGCATAATCTCATTGCGTACTTAAAATCAAAGGGTATTGTTCCTCAGGCTTACTCTCCCCTGGGGTCCGCGGGCTCCCCTCTATTGACCGATGACAAAGTGATCGAAATCGCAAAGAAACATTCTGTCAATCCCGCTGACGTGCTCATTGGCTACCCTCGTATGTGATGTCTGGTGACATATCATGCGAAGCTTACTTTACATTCATGTTTCAGTTGCAAAGGGTTATGTCGTCCTGCCCAAATCTGTGACCCCATCGCGCATTGCGTCAAATCTTACCGGCCCCTTGAGCGCTGCGGCGAAACTAGACAAAGATGACATTGCCGTCCTTGATGGGCTCGCGGCCAGTGGAAAACAGAAAAGGTCCGTTCTCTCCCCATTTCGCGTGTTCCAACATGTGTGAACTGTTTCTCTCAAAATGTTGCAGGTTTGTTACCCCACCCTGGCGTATGTATTCACTTCATTCAAAGTGAACCTAAACACCATTATTAACGACCCTCTTTTGCGAATTTCAGCTGTCGAACTTGGATTCGAAAATTGGCCACCATTGAAATAAATATTGCTTGGCTATTGGGGACCGTGCGAGAAGTTTATGTATATTGGATCTTACCAACTTATAAACGGAAGTATTTAGAAGGGGGCCGTATCCCTCAACGAATTGCATCATTTTGGCCCTACCCCTTGCATGAGCCATATCAGAATGCATCGTTATGGGTAATTACCAGCGCCACAAGGTCAATAGACTCATTCCGAGAAACTCCGCGATAGCCAGGCTATTTGTGATAGCTTCAGCCTAGGCCTCCCCAGGGTACAGTAAAATAGGGTCAGACGTAACAGAGTATATCGGCCAGATGTGGGAAATACTAAGTGCCACTGAGAATTAGTGGAGTCATCCCGTGCTGCATGGAGTTGAATATGATTTAGAGTTTAATTGTCTTGGGAATGATGTTTTCTGCTAAATCCTTTGAGTTCTATGATTGGTGGGATTGTCGGGGGTTGCAATTTGTCCATGTATACGGAAAGTGCCAGATGTTTGAGCATTTGCCACGCGTTCGACGTCTTTTTCGGTAAAGTCCTTCGGTCTTGGCGCCAAAGAGACTATTGGCTGTTCATTTGACAGTTGGAACGCGACAATCACGGGAAGTTATTCTCTGAGGGCCTGATGTCGGATGCATTTCCTTGACTTGAACTCATGTTATGGCGCGTAACAAGTTGGTTGGGCTGGGAGGGAACCTGAAAGGTACCTACAGTGGTTCCTCTCCCGCCAGGGTACTTCGACACCTTATCTTTCTCACGAGGAGCCCGAAAAATAGTGGACCCTGAAAAGAATGATGAAAACACGTGGTTACCGTTGCTGACCTTTGCTGACCACGCGAGCACCACGCGAAGGTGCCTTGATCAGGTCCATCCCGAAAATAAACCTTTCTTCGTGCCATCTTGAGTCTTAATTTCTGAAACGCCTCTGAAAACCTAACGCTCGCGTAAGCTTTTTTTTTTGATGCGAGAATACAGATTCCGTTGGCAAGGACATCCCCGATTCTGCCAGATTGATCGCATTCCTTCAGGGGAACTCGGAATCATATGAACTCAAGCGCCCTACATAAAGGAAGCAAATTTCCAGGTAGGTCTCCATAATCTCTCATCACCTTTACACCTCGTACAACTTCTCATCACTCATCTCACAAAATGCCTGTCTCCGTTCATAGCGGTCGCGATCTTGACGTGACTTCAGATGCTATTGACGATGGTATGATCATTTCTATAACCCCAGTGATTGTGCGGCTTAACCGTTCATTCTTTAGTTAATGTCATCAAAGGAAAACTGTGGAACGATAAATCCGAATTCGATGAGGATAAGGATAAGTCGCAATTTCGAGACTACGAAGCCGCATGTGATCGCGTCAAAGCGTTCTACAAGGAACAGCATGGTTTGTCCTTTGAATAAACTCAAGTATTCATAGTGATCATTAAATTTTATGAGTAGAGAAGCAAACCGTTGAGTTTAACATCAAGGCTCGGGTGGATTTCAAAACCAAAACAAGAGCTCGTATGAGTGTTTGGGAAGCCATGGAAAAGCTCAATACCCTGATCGACGAATCAGACCCTGATGTTTGTCTTGCAATCTCCTACCTTATCTTGTCCTCTGACGAGTATTACCAGACAAGCGTTTCTCAGATTGAGCACTTGCTGCAAACGGCTGAAGCCATCCGACGAGACGGTAAACCTGAATGGATGCAGGTTAGCATTAGATGCCGAGTTCGTGCCTTGAGCCTGATATTAACCCTCACACAGGTTGCCGGCCTCGTTCATGATCTAGGGAAGCTCTTACTTTTGTTCGGCTCAGAGGGTCAATGGGATGTTGTCGGTGTAAGTTTTCCCTGGATCTCGGAGTCGTTAATTCAGTGTAACTAACACGCCCTCTTGTTCCTAGGACACATTTGGTAATTTGAACACCCTCCTCTTCCCGTATCACATTCTAATAATAGCAATCCACAGTCGTAGGATGCAAGTTTTCGGATAAAATAATTTACCCCGATACCTTTTCTGCAAATCCCGATGTTCACGACAGTGTGTATTCTACTAAATACGGTATATATCAACCCCACTGTGGTCTCGACAACGTCATGTTATCTTGGGGCCATGATGAAGTGAGTTAATTCTTCAAACATCATAGAAATTTGTTCTAATTTTTGCAGTATCTATATAACGTGTTCAAGGACCAAAGTACTCTTCCCGCTGAAGCGTTGGCCATGATCCGCTATCACAGCTTCTACCCTTGGCATAGGGAGGGCGCATACTCCCACCTAACCAACGAAAAGGATGAAGAGATCCTTGCTGCTGTCCAGGCTTTCAACCCATACGACCTCTACAGCAAAACTGACTCCCCGTGCGATCCAGTCAAACTTCGACCCTACTACGAAGGACTCATCGCCAAATTTTTCCCGCCCGTCCTAGACTGGTGAATCTGGTACTTAAATCTCTTTCGATCTCACTGTATCATATTCTCCTATCGTATTCTCCTATCGTTATGTGTCGATTAATGTTTTCGTTGTTTGATCACTTTTTTTTTGTTAAATTGTGTTAGTAGCATACCGCTCGTCTTACCTCTATTCTCTCATACTTTAGAAACCCTAGATTGCCCATTCTTCACAGACTTTTGTAGCTATTATCACTAAATGCAACATAGATGATATGTCAAGCTTTGCCAAGTGAACTGCCGATCAGTCATGAACGCAATTGAGATTAGATAACGATCAATTCCGATAAGCAGGCAGCTCCACTCGCTCTCTCCTTTACAGTTTGTTTCTTGACTCCACAACTTGACATTGACCGTTTCTGCCCTTCATGACCGACCCTATTCCACAGAGCACGCTGCCTTATCCGCCAGTACACAAAGACAAAAAATTCGTCGTTCTTTCTGATTGGTCGGTCTGCACCACTTCGTAACCATAAGTACTATTTTCCCAAACGAGCTAACTGTCCATGATCCAGGGATGGGACAATCACCACATTTGATTCCAATGATCGTGAGTCTTTCTGGTAACCAGACAATACAAACGCTCTAAAAAGTTTGGTCCTATTAGATTTGACAGACAACCTGGGGTACGGAAAAGTAAAGCGAAGGGAAGGAAATATGAGTGTCCTTTCGGGAAAGGAAACTTTCCGGTAAGTGAAATTTAACAATTTCGTTGATATATAGCTGACCTTGAGCTTAGAGATTCCTTCCGAGGGATGTTAGAGAGTGTCAATGAGAATGGACATACATTCGAACAATGCAAGGAAACACTTCGTCGAGGTACAGTGGGTTCCATCTCGAGAATGGTCATCAAGCTTACCTTTACGTTAGATATCAAACTAGACGCGGGATTTAAAGAATTTTACGCTTGGTGTAAATCTAATGATGTTCCGGTTATCATCGTCTCTAGGTAAGCCGCTACTTTCTCCAAAATCGCCATCTAATCAGTTATGTATGATTATCAGTGGTATGGCGCCCCTAATACGCGCCGTGCTTTCAAACCTTGTTGGGGACGAGGCAGCCAGTGAGATAGAAATTATTGCCAACGACGTTGTGGTTCATCCTGATGGGAAATGGGAGATCAAATTCCGCCATCCATCGAGGTTAGCACTTTCCATCTTCATCGCTACCCGTTCCAACCTTATCATGCCGACAGCGGCTTTGGACATGACAAGTCCCAGGCGATCCTTCCATACCGCGATCTCGTCGATCCCCCAACCCTCTTCTTCTTTGGCGACGGCGTTTCAGGTCAGTTTCGTCATAGAAATCCCCGGGATCCGCGTAACCATCCTATTCAGATATATCCGCAGCAAAACACGCCGACCTTCTTTTCGTTAAGCAAAAAGACGACGGAGAGAACGATTTGGCTGCGTATTGCGTCCGAGAGGGAATCAAACATGTTCTATTCAAAGACTTCTCCAATGCTTTACCTATAGTGCAGTCTGTGGTTCGAGGAGAGAAAACACTTTCGGAGATACTCGCTTGAGCTGGTCCAAGCGATAGATTACGGAGTGCAAGGACATAGATATAGATCACATATAGATGCGAGTGTGCATTGTCGGATGTTCCTGTCAACATTGAGAGCTCGTATGGACGGATCTAGTGATTGAATGAGTTCACCTCAGGCCGACCAGTGGCGTGTCAACCTGACTCTGCGACCCTGTTAAAATTTTTCCTTAGGTTGTTTGGTATCGTCGACCTCGTTGGGGTATTCCTGTGATGGGTCCTGAAAATAATTCTTGAATGGACAGGTAGGCACGAAAGTGCCACTTACGTCTCAGGGGTGAATATATCTCGCCACTGAGGAGTGGGTCGACTTGGGTATGCATGAGTCAATGAATAGTGAATGTTTCAAGGGCAAAGACAAGTAATATTTGAATTAAAAGAGCCTTGCGCGAATTCCGGGGCGAACCAAGCTATATATGCGACTTGGGGGATTTTGTTTCGTTTGGCGTACGTAGAAAAAGTTGGATCAATTGATTCAATTCAACCATTTTAGTCCTTCAATCGAGAAGGCGTTTCTCTCCATGTGCGAAAAATCAGTTTTTTATAAATGATGCTGCGGAATGTTGAATCGTAGACGGGGCGACCGCCTCACCAACAGAAAAACCACAAAAATTCAGGTCGGGTTGGGTCAATAAGATTGGTTCTGGTTCTCAGCACGTTCTCGAACTCGGAATGTGAACTGGTAAAAAAAAATCAGCGCGTGGCAGAAGCGTGGGTATTTGTGATAAGATAAGATAAGATTGGGTTGGGTTGACAACGCCAGCTGTCTGATTTTCGGGAACCGCCAAATTCATCATCTAAAATACAAAGCATACCTTACTCTTGGACCTATGTACTACTTTCTTTCGGGATCAAGCTTTCACAGGGGTTGGAACTACTGGTTCTGGAGCTTCGTTTGCTCATTCGCTATACTTGGACAATGACTAACGTTCCCTGACCCACTCTAAATAGCGAAGCAAAACGCCTTTCTATCAACCTACTTTCTGCCATCAACTCTATCTTTGAAAATTTTCAACAGGTCTAAAACTTTTCCGACGTCAACGTTCTGAGCCCCTCTGCCGTTTTTGCAGGCGTCTCCTAAAACCCCATTGAGGTCTATCAACGGGTTGGCCCCTATTCTCGATGCCCTTTTGCACGATAACGTACAAACCTAACCCAACTCAAAACCCCGGGCGTCGACCCCTCAAACGATACCTACCTCTATTTGCGGGAATGTAGGATAGCCCGACGCTGATCCTACTATCAAAACACAGTCTAACGGGTCACCTTTGAACAAAAACCTGGTCACGTACATCAGGTATCAACGTCGTCTCTTAAACCCCCTCGGTACTCTCGAACGCCGGAAGCTGGGGCTCGCATCAACAACCAAGGGAAAGCAGGTCCATAGAAGGGGACTTGAGCTATTAATATGGGTTGGGTTGACAACATCCAACAACGTCGAACGTCAAGTTGCCAACTGCTTTACATCTTGTGTGCCTTGAATTTCAAAGCCTATACCCAACTTAACACCCAAAATTGGCTAGGATCATTCAAATCCAAGCTTTATAACGAAGTCAATATACTGAAGTCAAGGGACAACCCATATTGGAAACCGAAGTAAAACGATGAACAAGGACGGATTCCTCGGGTTACTCAAATTGGGGAAGTGATCGCAGGGGGCCGATGCGAGCACGGCAAATCCGAGTTCGGCTTCTTTGGTTTACAAAGTATAAACGGTTTCTAAACCAATGAATTGACAATCCATCATGGAAAATATAATCAATACCTTCCAACCTTAGCCAACATTGGGTTCCGGCTCTGTTTTAGGCTTGTATTCAGATCAGGCAAGCTTAAGTTAGTACACATCTGTGTTCTCCTCATAGAGCCCAATGTCCAGCATGTCAGAGGGTAGTGTAGGGGGTGGAGTGACGAAGTAAACGTGCTCAGGTGCAAGGGATGGAGGAAGGGATGAGTTGAAGCCAGCTTTGACATGCAGATGCGCAACGACTGGGACCTCAAAGTTCCGGGCCGGATACAGACCCGACTTGGAGGCTGTGTATATTTAAATCTCAGCCCCGGCAATCACCGCAACAACAGTGCGACCACGAAAATTTGGCGCAAGCTGGGGTGATAAGACCGGTTCTCAATACTTCGAACTCGGAACACCACGTCCACCAACGTTTCCCCCAAGCGACGCCTGGTACGAGACTACGAGTACAACAGCGCTAGCGGGCGAACCCGAGGTGTGTGTTATCTCGTAATCGAGTTAATGTCAACGCAACACGTAACGAGGTGGACCCCGACAGTAATGTCGTCTCTTTGACGGACTCGGCGTTGGGATCATTTCGGTTGGATCGTGACATGTCTGAGTATTGGTCATTCCTATTTTTGTTTTGGGTAAAACCTATCGTTTGCCCCCCATGGAGGCCTGATATTGTATATAACTCACCTCAAAAACAGTGCAATGATGATATATTCGGTAAGATGACTATGTAGAACGATAAAGTGTAAAAAATGTCCTATTTGCTAAAATTCTGATTATGAATGCTTCAAAACCTAACCTACGAAACAGCCATCAAACCAATCCATAATCATTAATCTCTCCGGTGCGTCTCAATTATCACGCTTCATCCATTATCCAACCCTCAATACTCCTCACTTAAATAATCCTCCCCTTCTTCTTCACTCCCACTCCCACTCCCATCCTCATAATCCTCTCCCTCCCCACTCTCCTCATCCACTCTCCCCACCACTCTCTCCTGTGACCTCTGCTCCTTCCTACCTCCCCCCGCCCCTGATCTCTTGCCCCTACCCCCGGGTCTACGTAGCACCACCCCCGCCTGCAACACACACCCCTTCCTCGTCCGCCTGCAATAATGGCAATTTGGCGCGTCAGCGGGGCCGATGCACACTTTGATCCTGGCGTTCCGGCAGGGCAAGCAACGTTCTTTGAAGACCTGTCCCAAGGATCCAGTAATGAGCGAGAGAGAAAGAGAGGCAAGACAAAAAAAAGGAGGAGGGAAGATGAAAAGGGGAAACTCACCACTCTATCATCTGCCCGCCGAAACTTACGGAGGTACTCGACATATCGCTCCAGCCCAAGCTTAGGCCTAGTCCACTGGCCTTCGTACACCTCACCCTCCTCCTCACCGCGTGGACCACTCACAGGCCCCACCCCCCAGGACATGGGACGACTAGCCCCTACCCCCGTGGAGGTGGAACGTACCCGGTTCCAGCTGGAGGGCGGGACGAGCACCTCGACGCGCATCCTTCGTTTTTTTTGCGCGGGGCTCGGAATGGAAGGGGCGAATAGTAGGGCGCGTTTGAGAAATTGCGTCTGGATTGTAGGGTTGGGAGTGGGAGTGGTATCGGCAGTGGCGGAGGTGAACTGGGTGAGTTCCATTTCGGAGTCATTGTCGACGCTGTCAGGTATGACTTCGCTCGGGGATCGGTGTGATATATCGTTGGATGGTGTGGGTGGTGTTTGCTGTGCGAAGGGTTCGGCATCATTCGTGGTTTTATCTTTGGTTACCCCTTTCACTGAGTTTTGGCTGATTAAATCTGTAGTAGGCCGGTGCTGCGCGCCAGGAGCGAACAGGACTGGCTCTATGGAGGGTCCGGCAGCGCTTGCAACTTTGTCCTGAGATAAGTTTCTTTCCGGGTCTTGGGTTGTTGTGTCGGCGATGGGTTGGCGGGGTGGGTCAGGCAGTGCAGGGGACGTTTGTTGTACGGAAGGTTCAGTAACCATCTCAACTTCATCTTGAACCATGATAATCTCCTGTTCGTTTACCGCGTTTATGGGCTTCTCCTTCACCTCTAAAGAGATTTCTGCGCCGCTAATATCAACTCTTGAATGCGAAGGTAAAGGTAAATATTGACTGTCCTCTTTTACGTTCTTTTTCTCCGAAAACACCATCCGTCCGACATCTTCAACCTTAACCACTCCTGCTTTTCTATCTTCCCCATCTTCCAATTTTGCCAACTTCCCCAAAGCAGCCCGACACCCTGCCACCCTACCCGCCCCGACAGGCACTAACTCCCGCATCCCCCATACCATCTGCCCCGTCTCCCTCACATCCAGCCAATGCGCATACGCATCCCCAAGCCCGCGCCACCCCTCTGTGATATTAAGGTTAATGAACCCATGCATTGCATCGATGAGGTCCGCAAGCCCTCCATCGATCTCGATCTGTTTACGTATAAGCCTATCGACACGTGCCTACAAGTCACACAAGGACATATAAGCAACTCATTACTCCAGGGCGAGATGAAGGGGCGCAAGGGGGGGGGGGGCAGTGCATGGGGGGCAGTGCATGCCATATGGGCCAATGGCGTACCTTCGTCGCTGCCAACCGCACTGCGAGTCGTTCAGCCATCTTCGCGTCGAGCAAGGTAGATTCCTTGATAGAAGGTAGGATGGCCTCAAGGACCTCGCGGATTCGTGCTATTTCGTCGGGAGCATCGTAGGGCAGGGCGGACATGGACATGGGGGACGTGGAAGGGTTTGTTTTTTCCTGGCAGGCATGACCCTGAGGTTGGGGCAATTTAGAGTTAACCTTTCAGCGCTGTCACGTGTGCGTGGTCTTGGACGGGCGACCCTTGGATGTGAGCCTCGTGCACTTACGTATTCGTTGGCATCCTTCGATTTCCCGTCCGCTCCAAGGTTTCCCAACTTTGGTGTATTGGTCCCTGTGGCAATGTAAGCATCTTGACAATTTCCAACTTTGAGCTGATCCCTTATTATGAAATGAAACAGCATACCAAAAACGTAAGTGATATTGCAATATATCGAGTGGCTCACAATTTCGAAACAGGGGATTTTGGGTCTGGGGGCTTGGACAAAGTTGCAATTTTCGAAACAGGCAGACCTTCGCAGGGAAGAAAATTTTGAGTTATGAGCGCGAAGATGCCGCCGATTATGTTACAGAAAAGAGTGTTAGAGGGGAGTAAGTCATCTGTGAGTCAACTCAGTAAAATATAACGCCCATCACAAAAAATGATACCTAATCATACAAGTTCCGAAAATACAGAACGCGTATGTGAATAACTTCAAAGTTTCAATAATTGATTGGCCTAGGCGACTTAAATGCAACAATCTATCATACCGACCAGGGCAGCAACGACTTTTCGAAGCCATACTCATTGATATGCTAGGCTAGACACCCCTACCATCCTACAAAAGCACATATTTTCAATATTCCCCTCCCTGGTTTGACGATACCATTAAACAAGGCCAATATGGTTGGTACTTTCTCCGTGGTACGCGTTATAAAATAACGACATGCACTCTAAATCAAAATTCCTTCATACTAGTGTTGGGAAAGGGCTTGAATGTAGATCCCGTTGCGGATTGGCGGATAGACAGGTTCATTCCGTTTGTAAGCTAATCTATACTAGTTCGAGATTCTGCATAACTAACTCGTTACATACGATATAGTCATAATAAAGATTTATTGTTTGGCCACGTCCTCTCATTTTCGAATGAGGTACGTATTATTCCTTTAAACCTTTATCCGGGCCTCGAAGTATCTTAATTTAGATCGAATATATTATCCCAGTTCTATCGAGAATTTGTTGAGTTAGAAGTGACATCAGCTCGAAATAAAAAACAGCACGAAGAGGCATCCCAAATATTCAACAAAAAATAATGGACATTCCTAGACAAGACAGGGACGCAACGTCAGATGACACAAATCACAGTACGACGAACGAAAATCCGAGCTGATAAGAGTGGAGAGCCTAGTTGTTTCTGATCGAATAGATTTGTGCAGAGCACGAAGGCATTCGAGTCCGTCTTGATCCACTTTTCTTCCACTCACCTTCATACTACTTGACCTGTGTCCAAGAACGTAGCAGCACTGCCTAGGTGCAAAAGGACTGGAAATTCTTCTGGATACAGATCACTCATTTGAACTTGGAACGATATATTTCCAGACCTTCTGAATGCTATGATACAATCGCATGGGAAGTGACGGACACAGCTGAAGAATGATGAATGGCTTGAAGAACTTTCTCGGATCGTTAACACTCCCATCGTATAGTGATCCAGATATTCAGTCTGGCTTATTCTCTGACCGATGGTTTAACCTTTTTGGTTGTTGTGAATGGATTCCGAAACCCCATAACACCAGGGATTAATAGTTTAGCTTGGGCCGATCAGATGAATCAAGGGTGGCGAAACAGCTTTTGGCACATTCGGTCCTCTTGTTGATGTAATCTCAACGAGCTTCGCAGCGCGAAGCATTTATCGATTAACGCGTTCCCAGTTGGGAAGACTATGTAATGCCCTCCGCGGCAAGGGCAGTGAATAGTTGATTGAATCAGTTCCCTCCTCGCTCCGTTCGCCCACAAAACTGAATAAATTAACCAAAATGATCAGTAAATTTGCCAGATGCTAAAATTCTTTTCTGGTGGCGATCCCAAGCCATGATAACCTCAAACTAAACGGTTTAAACATAGATTGTTCACTGACATATTCAACTACAGTACGGATGCTCCAGGACAACTGTCTACACTCTACACTGAACACTAGGGAATTTAAGACAGTAATTGTAAGTACCAAGATTCATCCTTCTACCTGATCATTGCATTTACAGGCGCCAAACGACAGGCGAAATGCTGGGGGTCCCGAGATCGGCAAACATCTCATAGAGCCTATTGTCCAATGCAATATTCTTTGTACGGATGAGGTTTGATGACTTGTACCAATAGCTTCCCTGCTTCACTATACCATTAACTATAAATTTCATGCCGCGTTAAAAGAAGGTAAATCGGCGTATAGGGAAGACATACAGGTTATGGTAAAAGTACTGCAGCATTCATTACTACCGTCAGCGTGGTCCGATGGCAGTGCGATAGGGAATAATCCAGAGTCGGGCTTGCAGTCCCCCCCACAGAACACGAAGTCACTCGGCAGAGTTGAGTTGTCGAAGTGGAAAGCTAGAGCGAGGTGAGAATTACGAGGAAGTTGGGATCGAGACATTCATTACCTGTTCCAACCTCTTGGGCAGCGCCAGGGGCGGCGATGACAGACCCGATGGAAGCGACGAGAGCGAAAAGGATAGATTTGTTGAAAAACATTGTGTAAACTTGAAAGTTGACTCGAAAAACTGTGAAGTCGAAGAGACTGGAGATGAAGAGGGAGAAAAGCTCTGCTTAAATACCTTTTAGACTTTGCGTAAAGGTGCTGAAAGGAAATAAACATAAGCCACCCGGTATTGCAGACATGCGATAAACCCTTAAGCACCTGTAAGGAGGGTCCTTACTCCACAACAAGTGCCGCCCAAAGAATGGAGGAGGCTTAAATTTTGACTTACCATATAAACACATCCCGGCTGACACCAAGGAGTTCCAGTTGGGAGCCAAATTAGAGTTGATGACGGTGAAATGAATGCCTAAGATTCGTTGTTCAAGTCTTGAAGGCTGGATAGTCTGAAGTAGAACGTCCTTCGCAGTGCAATTGAAGTTCTACATACGATAGCGCTTGAACTGAACAACAACCACCTGTAAAACCATAACTTACTAAGTGGGGGATGGAATTAACTCTATCATAGCCAAGATATTCCAGCATATTAGGTATGTTTCGAATTACCAAATGGCCATTCCACTAATTCCAAGGGCAAGGTCCTGAATTCACGGAAGAGGACAAAGGTTTCTGCATAAGGTTGCGCGTTAGTCCTAATCTAAACATAACCTCAAGATGCAACCATTATGCAGAGACTGGACGGAGGATAAATACAGTCGCAACCGCTCTATTCATGCTTTTTCACTGGCACCCTTTCGGCTTCAGGCATGAGATGTATTAAATTTCGTGTTCCCTCTAATCTAGTCCGCCTTTGTCTAATCGATGATCACAGAGCTCAAGAATGGAGACCTGCTTACAGCAATATCCATCCGGATTGTTCGGACCTCTCTGGCAGCTAACTCTCGTTACTTCCACGAGTACGGGGTTTTTTCGGGAATCGGGATATCTTGATTCTTGATTCTTAATGGATAAGTGTGTCGAATACGCATATCCTACCAACATATCAGAGGACAGTATTTAAATGAATCAAAGGCATTGAGAAGGTGTGAGGTGAGCGCACATCGACCGTCAGAACGCATGAAAATCGTGAATTGAACTGGGCGTAAAAGAACGAGTTACGGTCACGTAATGTTGAAAATGTAATTTTGTCATCGGAATAAAGTTCATTGCGAGTTGTTTGATCTCCAAAATCACAAATAGACGGAGCTATTATATCTTCATCAACAGCGGTGGTATTAGCGTCGCAATTTGTTTGCATGATTAAGGTAAGTCGCCAAGTAAATTTTGTCGTGCCAGCTGGTCATTCTAAATTTTTACCACTTGCGGAAGTTGACAGTGCCTGTAGTTTTTACCACTGAGTAACGACTTTCCACATAGCACGCGGCCATAGAAATACCCCACAATAGCATTCCTACGTTGACTGGACCCAGTTGATGCTTGCAGCCTAGCACCCCGTCCTCATCTGCCGAATGGCCCAAGTCGTTGCATTTACTCCACAATCTATAACTCAATCTGTTGCTCGATACGGCCCAATCCGCGTTTACGAATGTGGGCGCCGGGTCTTGTCTATCCTTCTACAAGGGCTTCTGATTGTCTCACATAGAGTTTCCGACTTTGATATATTCGTCTCCCCACCAAAGCAGGTACATTGACAGATTCCAATCTCTCAGAGTTTTTGACATCTAACGCAAAAATAAATAGCATAGCACGAACGTCAACGATACTCATCAGTACCCGACCACGATTACCATCTTCCGGGATTGCCTGTTGTCTCTCCCGAATTTTGTAAGAGGGACAGATTTCCAGTCTTGAGATGAAAGACACACGAATTACGGTATAGACGACGATGAAGGATTAGTTCCAGGTGAATGAAGCACGTTTAATCAAAGCATGATGCGTACCACCAAACTTTCTATCCTACAAATGATATGTAATGATTCGTAACTCAAATATACAGCGGTTATCTACATCAGGGGCCGCCGAATGCTGTGGTGCTTCAAGCTTCCAGCTTCGGCTTTGGCAAATCCATTACGCGTTACTTGATCATAGTTTGGATGCTGATATTTACTAGTTTTACCCCTTTCATGAGACTATTATATATTACCGTTCCTGTGTGTGTCAACTCCCGTTTAGATCGTACAGACTGATCATGATAGGATACTGGAAACGCGTCTTGGAGCGGGCCTACTTCTCAGCCCATTTTTGTTTTTCCCCTTACTTCTGTGGTCTCAATTGAAGCCATGCCCATTCTATGGCGGGCATCTAAGCTCTATATCTACA
The DNA here is from genome assembly GCA_037014335.1 of Collybia sordida. Classification (NCBI taxonomy): domain Eukaryota; kingdom Fungi; phylum Basidiomycota; class Agaricomycetes; order Agaricales; family Clitocybaceae; genus Collybia; species Collybia sordida. The sequence continues at coordinate 129,532 of JAYKXK010000009.1, read as the reverse complement.
GCTATCCTTTGGAGCATTCCTTAGAACGATTTCCGCCTCACATAAGCTGGAAAAAGGGAAATAGCACCACTTGCTTATCCTCTGTTGGCGTTGAAGTCTACATGGCCACATGTGGACGCCACTCTTTTTTTTAGCGATCTATGTGAGCTTACCATTTTATCTCGGGACTTTATTTCCAGCCCGCGGAAGCTATGTCGTATATCAATGCCTTCATACCAGTAACTTCGTTAAACCACGAACAATACTTCCCTGTGCCCAGACCCATCTGCGGTGGCTAAAACGCACTTGAACGTCTGCGCCATGAGCCTTGTATTTTCCAACCTAAAAAATATGACAAAATAGGGGGGTAGAAGTTTTCGGCAGTTCAGGACTTAATTAACTAGAATCAAAATACAATTCGAGCAAAAACTTGCCTATTGTATCGGGGTCCACAATTAATGTGTGGCGAGAGTTTGAAAAGGGATTCGGGCCTCGGGTCCCGGGAACGAAATGCCACGTGTTTCGGAATAGAACCGGGCCGCGATGTTTTAAAATTTCCTAACTGCATTCTGCGGGCTTAAGGTTGCTATGCCATCTCGTCTTGTTCTTTTTAACTTCTTTATTCTGTGTTCTTATTCCATCTCATTTGGACTACCTTGAATTGCAATGCGTGTTTTTCTCTCGTCTTTCCTTATTACACTCCTTGGAACAGTCTCTGCTCTGTACTATATAGATGATGCAGACAAAAGCATCACCTATTCGTCCTCCGATGGGATTGGCTACGGCAAAAAATGGCGGAAATACTCGACAGATGATAACCTATTAGCTGTTAATGTGGATCCTGCTCTTTGTTTTGGAGGAACTGCGTGAGCTTTCTGTTATTGATCATTAGAACATTCAAATTTATTCCGCGGCCACATAGATCATGTATGTTCCTTCATCAATGATTCGCTTGATGATGAATGCTTACGCTATAACAGACACCCAGTGTTATGATACTGATAATTGTACCATGGAAATTCCCTTTAATGGTGTGTTGTCATATACTCCTCGCTCGGTAGCTCCCCTCAAAGCCCGCTCGATACAGGTACAGGAATCACCCTTTTCGTTCCTCAAGATGTCGGTGATATCTATAATACGACAATTTCTCTCGATGGGGGACCTCGAGAGAACCACTTTGCCTATACCCCTCCAAATGCTACACAAGCCTATAATGTAACGCTATACGACATTCAGAACCTCGAACATAAAGTACATACCGTCAACGTCCAGCTGGAAAAAGGGGTATCGAGGCTGATATTCGACTTTGCGGCGGTCGTGGGAGACGCGCCACCCAAGACGTTGAACACTTCCCAGGCTGGGCGAGGAGTTGTATGGTCCGGGGCTTGGTTGGGCGCCATCGTGGGTATTCTGCTTATTGAATTACTGCGATAATGTTGGTTCTTTCGTATTTCTTCCTCGTGACTCCCTGGAAGAGGGGAGGTCTCACTTGAATTTATTCGCTTCCGTGCATGCGGGAAGACCTGAGTATAATATAGGAATTTGCTTTCTGAATCACTCGTTGGCGTTAATCTTGCGACCTATTGGGGACTTTTGTGAGCCTATGAGGAACCCCTGGCTAACTCAGTGATTTAGTAATGAAATATTTCACTATATTATTGCGTTGAATGTAACAGACTATAATCGTCCTGAGATGAATCAGGTTTCGGACCATCGAGGCCGGTAGGCCACCTACCATTCTTTTGTTTAATGCACATGATGCAGAGGCTAATTTCTATAATCCAGAATCGGAGTGCGGCCTAGTCCTCCCTACCTTCCCAGTAAGTCCTCTCTGGACTGAGCCAATGCGATGAGATTGAATGCTTGCTTTTGCAGGGTCATGGCATATCAGGAATCAACCCTTTAATCTTCTGTGTCCGCTACGCCTCTGCCAGATACATCACCACGAGCGCTAGCTGGCGGAGGAGAGCATGGAATGTGACAACTACAGTTTTGAGTCAAGCTTCTAGACTCCACTACCCTTGCCGCGAGCGCGGGTTTGATTCATGCAACCGGATTAATTTTTGAGCTCAAAAGTTTTTTGGTATATTTTTCTATCGATAAAAGAGGGCAATTCTAGAAATCGAGTATATACAGTTGTGGGCACATTGAATATTCGAGGAACAGACTCGAAGAGGAAAGTATCACTAGCCCCCTAAATTGATTGTGATCATATAGATCATTGAAGAAAGGGGGGAACACATTGCGTTAAGGTAATTGTGTAAACGATTGGTCGTTTCCTGAATCTGCTACTGTTGTAGTCGTCGCGTTTCCCGATTCACGCGTCGCCGTTTGGCACGCAAATGTCACTTTGTTCAAGTGGCCAATTACGACGGAGGAGATCGTTGGGTGAGACTTCTGGTGGTGGGATATAGGAGGGGTGCGGCCCAAGGAGGGGTGGCCTGAAAATGGCGGCGAGCCAGTTTGCTGCGCACCCCTGCCACTAGTACCCCTAGGGCTCTGTGTAATAGTATCGATCATGAATAAGGTTGCTATCAACAAGATACATTACCTCTGATTCGAGAACTTCAACTAGATTTTCCTGTGGTTGATCCCTTCTTATTTCCTGTTCCCGTGTGAGACTGCGAAGGACGTATGGGGTGTGGAACTGACATACTTTGTACATGCGATAGGCCTCGAGCAGCCGTTCGACATCCTCTACGATGTTTAGATCGCAATTTGCAGACACTGCTGCGAGGAGCGCTGACGCTTCAGCAGAAATAGTGGGGAGGGTAGACATCCGGGAAGAAAAATGGGTGAGGCTATGATCTTGAACCAGGAGTATAAATACTATGGGGAGTATTTTATAAGCAACCCTAACTCTGTTCATGAGGAAAAAGCTCACGGAGCTTTAACATTACACACATCCCATTTTTGCCGATTCTCCTATGACATCTCGTAACTGATTGAGAGGACGTAGAGTCTCACGAGCGCCCGTGTGGATATTTATCGCGAGTTGTCAACTGATTTTAAGTCGGAGGCGCTGCGATCCTGGAGCCGGTGATTGGATTCCGGGCTTCTAGAGAATAAATAAAATCCAGGCTGACTATCAGGGTAACAGCGGTGGTCAGGTCGTCCTGATCGCGATATCTATGAGAGACTAGGCCGTTTACGTCGATTTCAGAGAAAGGTAAGATTGTGCACCGACCATCCTGCTTTCGAAAGATCTAAATACCCCCGCAGAACAGTTACGTTTTGACTACTTACAACAGGATATAGGTATTTCCATAATCAAAATACTGGTCTATGCCCGACGGTGAATGGCACAGTCGGAATCAGTTTTTATCAAACGTCTTGGCGGGCGTAGGTTGAGAAGTCGGCTTGTTGACATAACCATATATGTATTGGCAATATTCTAAGACCATTGAGCATCATATACTTAGAAGCGAATAATTGTTCGGGTTCATGACGGCTCGCGGAGGTCGTTTATATAGGAGAGCAGAAGTGTATAGCATGTTAAACCTCGCATATATTGTTTTATAAGCCAACAACATGACATGATAACATAAAAGCATGCCTATCCTCCCTGTCCGCCTCACATGTCGCAAATACGGATGTTTAGGCGACCATGGTCGAGGCTGTGGCGGCCTCATATTTAAAGGTGGGGGCGATTTGTTGCTTGGTCTTGTAGTACCGCGCGAGACGATGGATACGGGACTCGATCAGGATGAGCCTGAACTTGGAGTCACGATCCTTCCTGTTAGTCTCGAGGTGTTTGCGGACGGCAACCGCCTTTTTGATGAGGTGCCAAAGGTCCTCAGGGATGGATGGGCCAAGTCCTATCCCCAAACAAAAAGGTATCCAGAAAAAGTACGAAGAAAAAAAGGGCAGGTGGTGTATGAGTGGGGGCAGGAGCGATCAGAGAAGGAACATGTACCATGAGACTTGAGGATACGGAGGATCTTGTTTCCGGTGACAAAACGGACCTGGGGGATACCGTGCGAGTCACGTAGAGTTACACCGATTTGTGAAGGGGTCAAGCCCTTACGGGCGAGTTTGATGATGTGGTCAACAACATCCTCGGGGGTGGTTTTGAGCCATGTAGGGGGTGCGCGGCGGTATGGAAGCGCAGAGGACGCTGAATGACAAAGAAATGAGCTTATGTATCTTATATCGCACAGATAATATAATCTTATGGTTGATACGTACAGATACCCTTTCCGGGAGCGTGGAGACGACCCATTGTGTTATTCGAGGTTAAATCTACTGGAAGATTAAACTTGTTATTTCGAAACGGCAAATAGTGAAAAAAAACGGACGAGGGTGGGTGGTCTTGAGGTCTTGCTGATCGAATAGGCTGGCGTTGTTGAAACGAAAAGCGTGTGGAAGGGTGCCGGAAACAGCCGAGGTAGACTATACAGTTTCAAACTCTAATTTTCACCTCACGTGGTCACACTACGATTGTTTGTGTGTGTCGTGTATTCCCCGCCTTTTCTCGCTCGCAGCTCTCAGCACCCAGCACCCATCGCAAGAGGTCCTAGGCTGTTCCCTGCGTAAAGTATGTCCTTTATTTTTATTATGAAGAAACAGGATAGCTGATTGAATTTTTGATAGCATGAAGTTCAACATTGCCAGTGAGTGATAATCACAGTTTACGGAAGTAGAGGCAACTTCATATTGACGGACAACGAACAGACCCCGCAACTGGGGCCCAAAAACTCCTCGATCTAGATGATGAGAAACGCTTGTACGTCCGACATTACTTTGGTTCTGCCAGCGCACACTGAACATCACCTACAGCCGTATCTTTTACGACAAGAAAATCTCGCAAGAAGTGCCCGGCGACTCTCTCGGCGACGAATGGAAGGGCTACATCTTCCGTATTACAGGTGGAAACGACAAGCAGGGCTTTCCCATGAAGCAGGGTGTCCTCCTGCCCTATCGTGTCCGACTGCTCCTTGCTGATGGTCACTCGTGCTACCGCCCCCGCCGCTCGGGCGAGCGCAAGCGCAAGTCCGTGCGTGGCTGCATTGTCGGCCCCGATATTGCCGTCCTCTCTCTCGTGATCGTCAAGCAGGGCGAGGGTGAAATTCCCGGCCTCACTGACACTATCTTCCCCAAACGTCTCGGCCCCAAACGTGCGACAAAGATCAGGAGCTTCTTCAACTTGGGCAAGGAGGATGATGTGAGGAAGTATGTCGTCAGGAGAGAGGTTAAGAGTGCAAAGAAGGAAGATGCCAAGCCCTATACTAAGGCGTGAGTATTACGCATATATGAGGGTTTTTGTTCGCTGATAATTTGTTTTAGACCTAAGATCCAGCGTCTGGTTACGCCTCTCCGTCTCCAGCGCCGCCGCCACCTCCGTTCGCTCAAGCGCCGCAGACTCGAGCACCAGAAAGAGCAAAAAGCAGAATACGAGTGCGTTCAATCATCGTGCAATGACTAATGACCGTCTGATCCCTTCCTCCTTAGCACCCTCATCGCCAAGCGCGTCGCAGAGAAAAAGGCCAAGATCGCTGCCATCAAGGCCTCGCACAAGGCACATGCATAAATGGTCCGATCCTGGGTGGGTTCTATCGTTGGATTATGTCGGTATGGATGTATGTGGCGGCGGGCGAGGTTCTATACAACCACCTTTATGTCGCAGAATTTCTCTATTTTTTTCCTGTCCCTCCGCCTGACTGCGCGTTCATCTTATGCCATGCTATATGCTATGATTGATCCACACCACACTGAATAACGGCATTCCCTACGATTCCACGCAAAGCCTCATCACTGGATACTGGTGTCTGGACGACGATTTTGCCTATCTGGATAAGTTTACTTTTTCTCCTGATTGAACTCTTAAAAACGCAAGCAGAAATGAGACCCTGGAGACTAATTCTTTTTAACCACAACTAACATTCCGAAATATAGATGATCAATGTTATCATTGAAATGCGTTGATTTTTTATTGCGTGTTTCCTCGTTGATGTAGTTCGTGTCGAATGTACAGGTCACAGAATAAAGTTGAGACGTGTTAGTTTTTACCAAGTATCTTGTTTTTTCTAAATCTAATAGGCAATAAACTGAAAATTTAGTTGTTTGTTAGAAACCTACGTTTTCCTCGCATCATCCATCCATCTTATATGCATCCTACAAGAAGAAAGCGTGGATGTTTCGTATAGTTATGACCTGTCGGTCACTTAAGATTTGATTCTTGAAACACTCATTCCGTCCTGGACTGCTTCCGGAAGACAGCTATTATAAGGCACTAGCTTGCACAGCCGCTTCAATCTTTAATAGCTTTTTTGCAACAATACCAGCGAAATCTATGTCCATAAATGTAAGTCAATATCAAATGAATTGGTGTTATGCTAAATACCCTAAGGAGAAGAATTCGTTACTTTACCAATCATTATATAGTAGGTGGCCATGCGGTAGATTCTAAAGGCTCAGGCACTTCAATGAGCGTCAATCACTAACCCAACATACTATACTCGATGTGGGAAGCCGGCGACGAGCCACAGAATAAGTTATAAGTCATGAGCCTTAACTTGCCTTAGCTTTTTAGAATAGCCTCCCAAACACTACTAGAAGCCGAAAATCCATCATTCGACCAGGTGATTTAAAATCGAACCTTCATCAACGAACTCTGACCAGGAAGGTAACGTTTATTCGGCTGAGCCTCACGTCGATCCTCATGGCGTTTTCCTGGTACTTAGGAGGCAGTGTAGCAGACTCCGCCGACCACCCTGAAGGAAAAAGGTGTGCATTCTTTAATTACAATAATGGACAATGCTCAGTGCTAAATCTTGCAATCACCGACTTTCCCCTCAGCCTTTAACGTATTCATCATGAGGCCGTTTGCTTTCATAACTTCTCTCGCGACTGCCTTCACCACCTCAAGCGCCCGCCTCACGAGTTTCGTTTTGGAGCTACGCAGGCCATCGGATTGGGAAACGATCAAAGCTCAAGTAGATGGATTAAACACCGAGGCTACCATCGGAGGTCCCCGATAACTAAAACCTTGGTCGGATGCTTGAGACTGAGTCTACTAGGTCGCCCTTCTAGCCACAGTCCAAGCCCAAGTAATCTCGCTCGCTTCCGACATCTATCCCTCGTTCGGGGGAATTTTGATCGCAACTAATTCTCTAGCGTTCGCTGGGATCTTCCTCGACGTGATTACAGCATGCCTCGCGCTTTTATCATCCACGATTATCCAACAACACGTTCATATGGTCGAAAGGCAGTTAAAAGCTATAGAAAGCCTTCCGCAGGATCGTGTCGAAGCTGTGATAGAGGAGTTTCGAAGGCTGGGGCAATCTTCAGAGTTTACCTACCCGGACGTCCGACGGCAAGCGATCTTGAAATGCCAAGCTCGTTTGAGGACGCTCCGTTCGGAGGATAACACGGATACGGATACACATGATATATACCTGGATATCAATATGCCTGAGGTGGTCGCGTCGTGTCAGCACGTCCGGAGCGTTGCGTTCATCGTGGACGCGGCGGGGGCCTCAATGTTATTAGGAATCATTTGTTTCTTCATTTCAGCTCTGTTTCTCGCTATTGCATCTCAACCTCCGGCAGTGTGGGCGGTTTCTGTGGTGGCGTGCTCGTCCATTCTCGTGCTCCCTAGGGTACTGGGGGTTCTCCTGAAAATGCGTTCGTGGGATTAATCCTTTAGTTGTGGTGATTGTGGATTAATGTCGTGTTTCTTTCTAGGATTTCATCGTGAAACCATTTATGATCTTTGATAGAGGCAAGGGTGGTACATGGGGGTTCTAGGGCCCAAGTCATGAGATTGAAACAGAATTTAAAGGTCGGGGAAGATGTATTTCGTGTAAATGTGAGCTCCTGTGAAAGTATATCCGAACGCCAAAGTCTGTAGACACGTGCAACAGTATTGCAAGACCTGCGTTTCGTCCCTCCACTTTGAATAAACGCGCATTGACTTCAAGGTTAAGTTGACATTGCGGTGGAGCGAGACTCGAAAAGCGACGGTTGATGTATTATTTTTCTGGTTACGTAGCCCATAAGTATCTGGTTTGTGATAAAACAAAACGTGGGATCAATAGCACTTACCGGGATATGATTCTTTAGAGCTCCAAGGAACGTTGCACGTCCTCGCTCCATGACTATATAATAAGGTCACCGCCTACGTCCGAACCTGAATATTCAAATCCAGGTTTGGAATTTTGAAGAGGTCAACCTTCGACGCTTTCCCATGTGATGCAAACTTTTTCCACCCCATTTTTTTTGTATCATGGACCACGGTATATTCAACCTGGTTCGATACCATCAAACTCATAGTACAGCCGGAAAGCTTTGCCCACCTATTCTACGCACTCACAAAAGGTGAGGTGTCCCAAGCACAAAGATCCTTTACTTTTGGAACTCTCCCTCTACTTGCTACTGGTTGGTGTGGGCCATTGCAAGCATGGCATATCCGAATTTATTCGATGGAAGATCCATCGAGGTGAATGAATATTCAATAGGGAACTTATTCGCATCACACACAGAGAATTGAAACAAAAAAAACGCAAAGAATATAAAGATAGGGAACCGAAATAAATTGAATCAACGTCCGATCATTGGGTCGGTTATCTCCGGACTGAATCAAATCTACTCTCGGCCATCACCGCAACAACAGCGGTCGTTTTTGAGTGGCTCAGGATAGGATTGTGGAGAACATCTGGGAATTGGAAGTTCCCGTTGTCCACTCTGTCCACTCCATCCACTCCATCGTACAACTCGCCCAATAAAAAATAAGTAGCCGGGCACTGGCCATTTTCCAACAGCCGCGGGGCAGAGTGGACAGAGCGGTTTCCAATTCCCAGACTTTTTGGGATTGCGGATATACCGAGTTCTCAATACTTTGAACCCGGAAAAGGTGGCCTTGTTTCCAAATGCAGCTTAATACAAGATCTGTCATATGTCAAAAATGCCTCTAAAATAAATTCTGTCTTCCATAGCAACTGATCACTCCCGCCCTGGACGATTCCCTCTGTTCATGCCTCTCGCTGAACCCGATGGCCGAGCGTCGTCGTTCCAGGTCCTGTGTAGTAAAGGAAGCAAAACCTCTGGCCACAGAGATTTTGCACGCTTCAGCTGCCGAATCAATCAAGAGAATGTAGTCTTGATTTGCTAACTTGCACCCCACTACTGTCCTCGTCATAAATATCATCAAGATCACATCCGTTGTTAGGTTGTGTGGGAGATTGATAATATGGTTTTAGGAAATTTTAATTTCACGTCGGTTAATTATTTTTGAGTAGACTCTAGGTCGTACAAGGCTGAAAAAAGACCTAAATTTCTTTCGACGTAACTCAAGTGCGGTGTATATTGGATGACGAGAGAGCCAATGGTCTAAAATGAAGAAAGGAGGTTAGTTAGTTTACGCCGTTCCAGGATAGAAGAATCGTTTCTGCCGAGAAGGCAAACTAGTCAGTCAGCTTTAAGACCCGGGTACTTTTTTTACATCCACCCCAGAAATCCTGCTGGTCTTTCAGGTGGGAGAATTTGAGGAAAATTAGATGACTGCTTGACTTCAACTTTGTATAGTATTTTAAGATCTGCACGGGGAGACTGACCACAATTGGAATGGCAGTAATTTTTAAATTTGAGTATTGAATCTAAAAATAACCTAGGTGGTGTTTCACAAGTTTTTATTAATGGAGAATTGAGACAAGCGTTATTTGGCAAAGCGAATAGGGCCAAATATGCTTATCAACTATGCCCGAAATCCACGTGGCCATGTATGGCGTGGCTGTCAGCCTCAGCCTCAATTCTCCACCAAGAGGTCAACTCCTTTTACCCCTCTGCGCCACCACCGAATATCCTCCGTTAACACCAGCCACCGCTGTGAGTTGAAATCATCGTTTATATAATTCTGAGGCAAGTTATTAACCCACCTCAGCCATCACCATATGTATCATGGGACTGATAGTTATCCATTTGTCGACGGACGACGACCAGGTTCAGTTTAAGCCCATCGATAACCTGCCAACTGCTGCCCCATGTATGCCCAATTTGTCTTCTATTTCCCAGATGATATATCTCATCTCACTCATCCTAGGCCCGACGCATTGGCATCGCTCACTCCAAATACGATTTTCGCGGCTTTGAAGAGGTCCGATCAGCGTGGCTTTTTCCATTGGATGGTCTGCCTTCGAGAAGTAACTACCTAAATTTCCTACCCACTACAAGACGTATCTGACTCCAAATTAATTTAGGATGCCCAAACGACGTACAAGTTTCATGCGACGACTGAGGGCACTCTTTCTGAATGGCACTACGAATGTGCAGAGTGGAACGAAGGGGACCTTCCCCAAGCTGTCTCGTTCACGAAAATAGGCGAGATTCCAGATGGGCTGGATCATCGCCACCTCGATGAGTACCTGCGTGGAATCCCTATGTGTGTCCCCAAGGTCGACAGTCACAGGGAACACCTGTTTACCTGCCGTGTTTGGTTCCGGGAGGCCGTACGCCAGCTTCACGATTCAGGGATCTTTGTCGAGTGTCACGACGTCGATTCATTAGAGAACGAGCTGACGAACCGCGCTACGGCTGCTGAGTATTTAGGGAGGCTTCCTCAGATCTACGAGACGAAGCTAGCGCGGCCGTGGCAGTAGGGTGGGTGTATTACATTAGAGGCATTCACTCGACTGGGGAGTAAGTGTTTACGTCTTCGGCCTTATTATTCTTTTTTTCGTATATCTCTTGGGATCGCTGTTGTAGCACATTTTGGTATAATGCGGTTGGTTCACTATTAGAGTGCCACACGGGTGGATTATGGCTCCGCTTATCCTGAATGGTGAACTGAATTCATATCCAAGTGGTAGGTACCTCAAATTACTTGAGTCACTTTGGCTCCGCGAGCGGGTCCGGAACTGACATTCACGAATTTAGTATCCTCCTAGGTTTGCACGTTGTTATTCCTATTGGGGATCAGCAATCAAAAATTTCTTCAGGTCTACTCAAGTGACTAAAAAGCTGTGCCTACACTTCTGATCGATCATGTCCCCGCTCTTTTGTCCATTCCCAAGTTTCTAAGTTTAGGCTTGCTCCAGGTTAATTGATTCTAAAATTGGCATCTCGAACCCAGCTGGATGGTGTCTCTAGAAAGTAAGGTTCGGACCCTCTACGTCTGTGCTATGTGTATGAACTTTGACAGCTAAATTGAAAAAAAATTTCTCATCCGACAACCTCCCTATTTTAGTGCTCAAATATTAATGTTTAGGTATAAAACCAGCATATCATATTATATATTATAGTTGTGTTATATGACGAAATAAAATATCATATGCTGTACTGGGTATAGAGCTTGGAGTGTTGCTGAGAAGTGTGAACTATGTTCAGGGCTAAGGCGCCAGGAAAATGGTACATAAAAATTAGGTATGAGCCGATGCTGGAGCGAATAAGTTGCCTAACGGAAGTATTGTAAGTAAAAGGCGGAAGTAAGTTGAGTAAACTCACGAATAATGGTATAATATATCCCTACATAAGGATAAAAGATCGAAGATGAAAAGCGAGAAGGTGGAATCGGTGAGTGGCCCAGTCGAGAGCCTGAAGGATGGAATCGAAGAATCAAAATAAAAAGAACGCCAGGGCCTGACATATAGCAATGAGTAAGATTGGGGTTTGGATACGATTGAAAAAAAAACAAACGTTGTCCGGCAAAAAAAATATTCGAGGGTATCGCAGGTAGTCGTAAATAATTAAGGTATCCAAACAGTTACGCGTGCATCACGGAGGTCATTCCGTTAAAAATCGAAGATCGAGTTCATTCTCTACATATAGGAGATTGATTAGCCTCAGTGTAATACAGGTCCCCACTAATGCCACTTACCAAGGGTAGAAGACTAGAGAGCTACGCGTAGTCACGTTAGTGCTGGAAGGTTCTGAGGGCGCAGTGCAATCAAAAATGCACCTGAGGGTCTCGCTTATACTTTAATTCGGGTGGGGCGTTTGGGGGGCCATAAACGGGTAGGCCTCGTAACTGCCGAAATTCTTGGATCCTTTTGATATATTCGGCCTGTTTCAGAGCTATTTGATGATTGAGAGCGTGTGAGCCATCACTAGAGTATTTGTGAGTTTGTTTTCAATGAATGAGATAGAAAAGAGGATACCTAGTAGCACGCATTAACTGTTTAAGCGTAGGGTGTGGATTTTTCTCTAGAACGCATCCATAATAATGTTAGATAAAGAAAATCAGAGTTGCACTAGACTTACTCAGGATCTCAGCAATGATCTGAGAAACAGAAAACATTTCAATTGACGAGTAATCGCAAAGGAACATAACGTACACTCATAAGGGATTTACCATCATCCGTTTCAAACACCTCCTGCGAATCCTTGCAAGCAGAAATACACAGCTAGGGTCCAACCTCAGCATTAGTACTTGAAGTGCGTCAAAGGTACAAGAAAGGAGACATACAACATTTGGACTAGGACCGAGAGGTTGGACACGGGGGCAATACCCTAGGCAGAACGGGTGGGGGAGAAAGCGTGCTCCAAGTGACCTGCGGATCTCGCGCATAACGTTACTAGTGTCACTCTCCATAACACCGGACCATAAAGGCTCGAGGACTATGTGACTGTCAACGACAGCGGAAAATGAGATGACCATGAAACGTACCTCGTCGGACAGATCGGCGCACTAAACATGAAACAATTAGCGCTATCACACAGAAAATGAATGTGGATTTACTTACTAGAGCTAGATAACCCGGCAACCCTGTTGCACTTGCCATGTGGGAGATCTGTTGGGAGAATCAGCAGGGCCGCTGGGGGTTGGAGTGGATAGTCATATTACCAAGTAGCGTTCCTGAATGGCAAGTATCGAATACAGCCTAGTCAAAGGTTCAATCCAGGAACATATCATTGAACAGGGCATGGACATACAACTAGGCGACTGCCAGGAAGTAGACGCTTGACCAAAAGATCGTGCAAGGTCTAAAAATATATCAACACTGGAGTGCCGAGGTCCTCGGAGTGAACGTACATCATCGACAATCCACTCGCCGTCAGATGTCTCGATTACTGGGAGAAAGTAAGTTCAGAACCCAACTATTGGGTCGATACAGACTCACATTCATCCTTACCGTCTTGTTCTCCCTCGTCGTCGGTATCCCTTTGTGATGTATGTCCAGAGACTAAGAACATTAGCTTGGCGGTATTGCTAGAGTCAATTCATTGACCTACACAAAAACGTATATTGATCGCCAGCTTTTTGCTCGGACAAAAAAGCATACAACTCCCTCATCTGGCATTGGTACAATCAGTGGCTTCCCCCGTTAGAATGCCGTGAGATCATTTACGATATTAGCCTTTGTGGGCATAAGGCGGTCCTCAACACCAATGTTATCCGATAGAGTCACAATGTTGTTAGCTTTGTATCCATAGGTGTCTAAAAGCATTGCGAAAGGTCGTATGTCGGATTTAAATACCCGCTGATGTTACAGAAGGGCTCACTGATCAACAGTTCTCGCATCTCATTTACGTCCTTCTGTGGACCTCTCAACTCTTCACTAGTGTCTCCGGATGTGACATAGTTAATTCCGATAAGAAGTGCTTTCTTATTGGGAGAGTATTGAAGGTTTTGATTCATGCATGATACTACATGATTAGGTGTAGCGAATCCCATAATCTGCGATCGTAGACGGTCGGGACGTAATTTTTAAGCACTGGAATGAGACGTACACCTGAAATAGCACATAGTTGGGCGAGATATAGTCGGGAAGCTAGATAATACAAATATACGATTGAGGGTGTAATGTATGGTAAGAAAAAAGATAGCTTTACGCACCGAGTGTAGAGTCAGGTGTTTTTCTCATCCAATGTGGGTGACCAGAGGAAATTCTTAGGCGGGGCAGAAGCGGAAAGTGGGAGCGCCAAGAGCTGTGTGATAAGGAGCTTAAATGAATTGGTCCCCAAATCACGTGGCGTCATGTGGCGTTGCAGTCAATGCTGTAACGAGTCACGACAGTGGCGGTGCCGCCCCTCCCACAAACATTCTCTGAACAACGTTAACACTCATCGGAGTCATTGCTCAACGAGCTCGACCCTGAAGGTGTGGCTAATGCATTGATATACACTCATTTCCCAAGACCAAGCAACTCATGAAAGATACTCATATGCGGACTGGAGTGTCACTGTGTTAGCGTCGCAAGAAAATAATACATTTTCGAATCTTTAGTATTTACTAATGAAGCTGGCGGAAAACATACTTTGGGTGGGATGTGGAACATTAAAAAAATTGTATTCGGTGTGTCTTTGACGTAACTACCTCCCAATTCTGGTAAATCAAATAACATGCGTTAGCTACATCTGCTTGACTTAGGTTATTCTGTAAATAGATTGGTAGTATCTTTCACTCCGACTTGGAGAAGACCTGCTCCAACACTCATTGAGCTACGGATCTCGCCTGGTGCCGTTGTCCGGATGAACCTTCTTCTGAAGAATTTCCACTTGAGGTATGAGGTGATCACCGCATTAAACACGATATATCTACTATTACACCGGACCATTTATACTATTTTCGTTGCCTGTAGCACACTGCCTTCCTGCACGGTATATTCCAGTGGAAATACAAGATCCATCAACCAACGAGGTTTCCCCGTGGCACGATTGCGTTGCCGTACTGCCGTTGAGGTCAAAGCCACAAGCGCTATGGGCGTCTGAGTAGTACAGATTTATTTGGATCTCCATGGAGATACTAACTTGGCCTTCAAAAAGAATCCACGGATTATTATCGGCATGTGGTACCCATTAGAGAGCCTTGAGCGTGGTTTCGAGACCGCTTAAAGTCCCGAAGACGGAAATGTATATGAAAAGGCGTAACCGGGCACAGGAGATCAATCCGCGATTAACCTCTTCTTCGGATGTCAACTAATCCAAAAGTTGCCCTGTTCGAGCTTGAGACAGGCTGTGTATCTAGAATTAACAAAGTTGTAGGAAATTGCGCCCTTTTATTGTGTCACACTTCGGGAGACCAGTCCTATTATAATACTTGGATACTTTTTTCTTTCTTGGGCATATCGGGCGTGTCGGGGACCTCGGTAGCTAAATCACATCGAAGAATATATCTCAACTTTATTCCGGACATTCCATACAACCACATTGACGGGTATATTACATAGATGATCCAATATGAGGGACTGATCAATAAATAATAATAATAATAATAATATGAGTTGATTGCTTCCATGGCGTTCTTCACATATTGAAAACAGAATTCATCCTCTAAAGATTTCACTGATTAGATTTTCAATTTATAAGAGACTCTTTGACTTGACTTACCAAAGGCCAAAGGCTTGATAGCTGAGTGATGTTAGTCAGAGACGGAAATCGTTGTAAAAATACAGGATTTCTGATTCACCTGGGGGTCGCGCTTATAATCTAACATGAGCTGATCGGAATCTACTATCAACTTTCCCGTTTTCTTGTATTCTTCGACTCTCTTCTTGAAATTATCTTGATCCTGTATGATGCGATCGTCTAGGATTTGCGAGGCGCTGCTGTTGAACATTTACACGGACTCTGTAAGATATACTGAGACAGGGTGGTGCGACGCACGTAATAGCACGCATTAGTTCCTTGAGCGTTGGGTTCGGGTTTTTCCCTAGGATTGAAACTGAGGATTGATTACTGTCGATTTTTTTAGAACACATACGTAAATTATCTATAATTAGCTGATGGGGAGACGCTTCGTCACCTACTTTGCATGGGGAATAATACAGAGAATTCACCTGCGTGATCGATTTTCCTTCCTCTGTCTCAAACGCATATTGATTATCCTTGCATGCTGATATACAAACCTACAAGCGCACAATCATAGTGAGAATTTTTAATTGAGAAATTGATCTATCTGAGGTGAACGTGGGGAACGTACCACGGTTGGACCGGAGGGAGGCTCGTCATGACGAGGACAGTACCCCGAGCAAAAGCCACCGGGGAAGAAACTGTTGACAATAAACTCATGCATCTCATGAAGCATTGATGAGTTATCGTCATCGAGACTTGCTATTTCCTTTAATACCGGTTCCAAAACTAGGGATATCTTATGATTTTACAGTCTTATTTTAACAAATTAAGACTTACTACGCCTCACAGAACGTCGCGCTAAGATAGTCAATCAGCTTCCAGAAGATAGACTAGATAGGAGAGCTACTCACTCGAACTAGTCAAATTGTAAACCCTATTGCATTTGTCGTGGGGTAGATCTGGTTGGTAACCTGTTAAGTGAATCACTCGGAAACAAAAATCTTTATGAACGAACCTAGCAGCGTTCCAGAGTGACATGAATCAAATATTGCCTGCTCAAATATTTCGAACTGAGATCTTTGACAAGGTTAGCCTGTGACGTACGGTTAAACGGCTACCATTCTTTAGGCGCTTGACGAGATATTTGTTCAAAAGCTATGAGGCTGTAAGCATACTACAAGCGATTATCAAGCTTGAGAAAGTGACTAACATCGTCAAGAATGACCTCACGATCAGAGGTAATTATCTCTGGAAACAATATCATTCAAAGACCGTAATCTGACGGCGGGGCCGACTGACGTTCATCTCGTTCATCTCTTTCGGCAATGTTACGGCCTTTTTTTTGAGAGGCGTGACCAGCGACTAGGGACGTATCAGACAGTAGTTGTGGATAAGAAAATTTGACTTGGATAAACTACGCACAAAGGAAAGTATATTGGTCCCCTGGGTTCTGATCTTCAAGAAAGGCGTCTAACTCTCTCATCTATAACCATATGAGTGGCGATCGCAATTCCCAATAGAGTACTTGATCGTTTACAATGTTTGAATAAGTCGGCGCCAAATCGTCCGCTACGCCGACTTTGTCGGATAAAATAACAACATCTTCTTTCTTATATCCGTACAAACCTGAAAGGAGTTACGAGCTGTAGGCTAAGCGAAGAAAGACCCAAGACAAACTCACAAGTTAAAAGATTATACATCTCCTCTACATCTTTCTGCGGACCATTTAAATTCTTGAAGGGACCCGGCTCTGAAAACCCGTAATTAATGCCTATGAGTAGTGCCTTCTTCTTAGGAAGAGGCTTGAAAGGTATTTTGAGGTCAGCAGGAAAACCTCCGATTTGGTACTAGACCGATCAGCTAATAGTCAATTCGCGCTTGCTCTGTAGTCAGGAATGAAAACCTACCCCTTGTAAAGCACATAATTGGATCAGGCCGGATGCGCACCAAGGGAGAGCGGGATGTTGAGGAACTGAGAAAGACCCGTCCAGTATAACGTCAGCTTGCGGTTGTAGAGCGTTCCGGGAAGGAAACCCCGCACCAGGAGGTGTAAGGCCAGGGAGTCTTAGCATTTTCGTGCAGGAATACGCGAAGGATCGTTCGTGACGTTGTGTAGATCCGTAGATGGGTTGTTGATCTTCAATTCCTTGTTGCTTAAATACCCTTTGATGTTCGATAAAGATAAGAGAAAAAGGCACCAACTTAGGCTGTGTGAAACGCTCCGATCTCACTATATAGTATATTCCCATTCAGCGACTGTCATTACGTTTGCTGCTAACTTTAATATGGATTTGATCAAAATGTCTACTCGGCGTCCGGCTCACAGCTTACCGCTTCATCTGTGTGCAGAGGTGTGCACTCTTTCCGAATTGTTGACGGAGTTCTTTTCGACGTTCCTTCGTCAAGCCTGAATACCTATATTTTCTATTTATAGAAAACTTACGTCCAGCTGCCACCCCTCACTTCCCACCAATGAAAATTACCCTCCCTTAGAAATTCTGATTCCCGAGTTGCCTACTTATCAGCCGCCCATATGTCTCGGGAGGAGTAGGAGTCGATCATCACAAGGTTCAAACTAACCATGATTCGACAAATAAAATACAAGAATGACTCCAAATCAACTTGAAACTCGGAGGACACTCCGCACATGAAGGGCGATTCAAATCTCAGAGCGTGGCGCCGAGACTCGTCGGAATGAAATACTATGTACAGTGGACATAGCAACCGGGGCAGGTACCGGTGACGTCAACGAATGGCCCATGCGTCTTGCGAGTAACTCCGGGAGAGGTACCTACAGCTCTATGTACATAGCCTAGTAATTGTAATCTCAAGCAATAATGCTGTGTTGCATCAAAAATAATCTGCATTAGAGAGAGGATCATCTCTAAACAGCCCAAAAATTATACAATAATAAATTATTAAGTAACATCACGACTACATTACGAAGCATGTTTTACTACATAGGTAAAAATAACAAGTAATATGTCTCTGGATGACAGGGCAAAATGGTTAAACCATATTCATATATCATATTGAATTATGATTTAGGGAGTTCTTCGGCTCTTGGTCTCCATGAATTCTTTCTCGCGAGGAGTCGCCATAAGCATTCGCTATTTAATGCTATTACCATGCAAGGAGGGCAAAAAATAGTGCTTTGGAGTAAGGAAGGCATAATATCGGATGATCCGAGAACCTAGAAAGTCTTATATCGAATAAGGCTAAATTGAGGGCTTGGGCATGTGAAAGGGGCGTCGGATTATGGTCGCAGGACCTCTCCCATTCTCTGGGGAAAGTGTGAGCTAACATAAGGTTTAGGTGGTTTGACAGGCTTACCAATGGGTAGACGCTAGATATCTGAAAGATTGGTCGGGTCTCAGTTAGACAGCAATCGAAATGATAGAGGTGATATTAGCACACCTGGGGCTTCGCGACGTAGTCGGTCTTGGCTCGCTGTTGCCATTGGAATATCCTAGAGGAGGCGGGAGAAGGGGATGGCGATGAAGATTTCCCCATTTTGCGTGCATATGCCGCCTGGTCCCTCTTATATTTCGCGAATTGATCTTCTATCTGTTTCCCATGAACTTCAAGCGCTTCGCTGAGGAAAACACGGATTAAGTAACATGTTTAATAATGTAATCGTTCGAGCCATACCCGGTTTGGCGCATAAATTTCTTCAGCGTCGGAGCTGAATCGTATTCTATAGTGTGATAAGCACATATAGCATCCCTTGGGATTCTAGTGAAGCATACCCAATAATTCCATAATTATCTTCGGGAAAGAGTCAGTATTTGGTACGAATCGTTTTAGAACAAAGAAATGTACGGACTGTACACATTGAAGTCCCGTTACTCTCGTACAATATCTGAGAATCTTTACACGCAGATATACAAAGCTATCGGGGACGTTGAATAATCATTGGGGATGTTGGTTGGTAAGGAACGTACCACATATTGGTTAGATCGTTTAATACGTGGACAATATCCTGAGCACGTCCGCTTGCGTTTCGGACTAGTCCCTTGTTGTGTAGCATTCGCAGGATTTCGGGTATAAGAAGGGTAAGGGTTATGGAATGTGCAAATTTCCCGCCCTACATTCCAGATTAGCTCCGTGCACACCCGCTAGAAAGAACCGAATTACCTCGTCGTATCGCACGACGCACTAAACAGGAAACCGATAAATAAAAGTAACCGAAAAGAAGCAAAATGACATACTTCGACTGAGACTCGAGGTCACCCTGTTGCACCTATGATGAGGTAGGTCTATTGTGTATCAAGAGGTCAGCATAACGCGTGGCAGAACAACAACATTTCATGCCTAATAAGGTTCCAGAATGACAGGAATCGAATATGGCCTATAATTTCCCGATCAGTTCATTGCTTGCTGGAGACATTCTGGTAGACATACAATTAAACGACTATCCGGAAAAAGCGGATCAACAAGACAATCCTTCAATACCTAGTTAAACCTTGTCAGATTGATTGTTGGATGAAATGTCGGGTTGAACTCACGTCATCTTTGATGACCTTCTCATCTATGACCGAGCTTCCGTCCTTGGATAGTCCGTCCACTGGAACGATTCCTTGATTGGTTGTTAGGAAAGGTCCACAATATAAGTGACAGAATCTTACGTTCGTCCATTCCATCTTCCTCTTCAGAATCCGCATCTTCAGATTCCTTTTGGTCTGCATGGCCAGCAACTAGGGAATGTTGTTCAGATAGAACGGATGAAACGAACAGATGTGACATACACATGAAGAAGTATTGGTCTCCACGTTGTTGCCCGTCGAGGAAAGACTTTAACTCTCGCATCTAGAAAAGATATCGATACGAAGGATGTACAAGGTTTAAAGAACGCGTACAATATTATCTTGTGTGGGTTGAGACTCAGGGGGTATTTCAGGCGTATCAGTGAGGACAACGATATCGTGCTCTTTATAACCATACTTGTCTGCAAGGAATCAGTATCCACTTGTACAAAAATCCATAAATACTCACCCATTAAAATCCTCTTCATTCTTCCTACATCTTTCTGTGGCCCGGTCAAATCATGTCCATAATTAATTCCAATAAGGAGCGCCTTTTTACGACCATTAGGGAACGAGACTGATTTCCATGGAATCCACGATGCAGAACCGACGGCACCCTGGAAAGAATCAGTAAACCGGACCGATGAGTAGCAACCCGTACGTACGAGAGAAAGGATGTGACGAGTACGAGCTGCAGACCGTTGCCAACCCCAGCCCATATGCCCAGTCGATATGAGGGATCCCGCGTGGTGATTGATCGAGAGAGTGGAGTCCAGGTAACCTGTGATATGAAAAGGTAGAATGGGGTGGGCCTTGGAGGAGACGAGAAGTGGTGAGGAGTGAGATGTCGATTGGTTATGATGATGCGGCTGGTAGGAGGGAGCGTTTAAGCTTGATGATCATCCATGAATCCTTTAAAGCACAGGATTTGTGGGGAGTCAATGTGGCGGTAGAGCTGTTGTGCCTAGGGCACTGCAGTGGCGATATCCTGGGGCAAGGAGAGGGTAAGTTTCAAGTTAAAAGACAACGCGCCTCGAGGCGCTGATTGAGCGCGCGCTTAAAAGAATCAGGATTACATACACATGTCCCAAGAATCGGGCCCTCACACTCATCAATCGCCGATGATCCGTGATTGATGGGTGTGAATACTAGGCTCGAAGCAATGGAAATTGCAAATGAAACGCTTGACGATGGTTGTCGATCGTCCAGAAGTGAATAATGATTCACACGACAGGAAGTCGGAGTCAAGACCATATTAACCTCGTTGACCAGAGTAGTGGGCAAGGCCATGAGTTCCATTCGGTATATTCAACATCGCGGCCCCTTTGAATGATATCCAGGAACCAAAACGTCAAACCCTGGGAAATCAACTTTGCCAGAGGACCGCGATAGTTCATAGATTGCAGTTCGAGATATAAAGTATTTACAAAATCGGGAATCAAAGATAAATTTCTATGACTGGGGCAAGACATACTATCTAAGATCTGGGATACAGGAAGGGTCCCCGATATCTGTCATTACCTGATACCTCCTGATACCCTTGCGGGCAAGGCCAATGGTCCCCTACCAAGTATGCCGAGAGGAGCCGTACTTGCTGACTCCCATAGCGGCGTGGTGAACCTTATATGGATATAGACTTTTTGTCTGATCTTGCAGGCACAGAGATACATCGTGCATGAATAGGGTCCGTGGCTGGAATGCGGAAGGTTTTGTAGAATCTGATTTCCGAGTCGAGAACCCTGATCTGCGCGGCCCTACATACAGGGATCTGATCAAGTTGAACCCTGTTGTAAGATGCAGCAGATAAGTATGAAGGCATAGTTGTATTAAATTACCATCCACGCTAAGTATATATTTACTTTTAGTGACAAGTCCTTTCGGCATCGTCACAGATTCAATATCACGCTTGTTCTTACGGGCGCTGCGGATCGTTCCTGTATAGGATCGAAAAATCCACAAGGGCAGACATAAGAATATCATGAATATCGCAAATGAACCAGGTTTTGTTAATTCATTCAAAAACATTATAGTCTAAGTAATCTACAGAAGCAGTCGGGGTATCGTTAAGTTTTCCGATGAGCCGGTCCATTTTATATCAACCTAGTATCATAATGCCAGATATTTCAGAATCTGGTAAACATAAGTACCAATAAGTTACGTTGTAGGATATTACAAATTATGATTAAGTCTACTAATAATGTATTTTGCGTTTAATCGTCCAAAGGGTACTTTTTGTACAAATAAGTGGTCACCAGGCTCATGGGTCCCACTTTGCATCGTGATCCTATTTATCAACAATAAGAAATCGCGTTTCTAGCGTGAAAGCCGTTAAAATACTCACCAGAGGCCGCAGACTCGACAGCTAATTAAAAAGAAAACCAAAAGTCAGCGAAACCGAATGTCGTCTCTAGACGGGAAACTTTACTTGAGGGTCTTGAAAGTTGTGCATCTCAGGCTGTTCTGTCTGGATACTCAATGGCGGGAGGTTCCGCGCTGCACGCCGTCGATTCACTTCCTTGACCTGTTTTCTGTATTCTCGGGCATGACCGTGCAAGCGCAAGTAAAACCCATGGAGTTCGTGGCTATTCATTTTAACCATATGAGTTGGCAAAAACACTAGGTAGGAAGGGACAAGACGAACCTGATTCGGGTGAGGAGCTCGTCTAAACGAGGGTGAGGATCGTTTTCTGTTGGGGATGATAATGAGATGAGGAAAAAAGTGATCTGAAGTGGGTTTATTTACTTAGAATGTTGATCATTATCTGTTTTCAATGACTTTAACCACAATCCAACATCTAGCAACTTAATAAGAACGTACCTTAGTCATCGAAGCTCCGTCCAGATCTTCCCAAGACAATTGGTCATCCTTGCACGCTGCCAACGAAATCTGTCCCCAGTCAGATTCACACACTGACACAATCATACGGCAAATCAGAAAGGGACGTACCACATTGGGCTCATGTGGACTTGTAGGGGGACACCACCCATTGCACGGCCACATAGCTACGGGGGACTCGCATCGTTGAATCGGTGACTCAGGCGTATCGTACCACTTCTCCATGTCGGACTTGAACGAGAGTGACCTTGTGCGGACGCTCAGCTTCTTATAGTCGCCTGAAGAGTAGAGCAACTGGTCGATGGAGGTGCGCCGCGAGCGTACACTGCTGGCACTGACACGCTTCGTTTGGTACACGTGGCGGGAGGAGACTGGAGCGGGTGAGCGGAAAGGATAAGCGTGAGTGAAAGTGCGTGATTGGGGAAGGTGAGGCGCACTTAAGGCTTGCCGGCGGACTGAACACAGGGAATATGTAAGCAGGGAAAAGAACGTAGGAAGAGTGAGCAGCGCACCATTGGCGTTCCATTTGGAGTCAGAACGACGTTTGCCTTTCGAGATCCAGGGTACGTAAACGCGGTTACACCGGAAGTGTTCGAGATCTATGGAGATGTTGGTGATTCAGTATACAACATGGAGGGGATGGCGAACCTAGTAATGAGGCCGAATGACAGGAATCGAAGATTGCCTGAAGATTTACGATTAGCCCCGTGTGACGCGAAGAAAGGATCGAATGGGACGCACGACGAGGTTAGCACCGATAGGTAGGCTGTCTACTAGATGTCGCCGTAGTTCCTGTATATTGCGAGTTATATTAATGGTTTCTGTGTTGTGTTGGAGTAACGACGAACATTGTCTGTAATCATGTTGTCCTCGCCATCACTCGGTATCAGGCCTTTCGTGGAGTCAGCAAACCACATCAGATCAAGAATGGAAGCTAAACGCACATTCGTCCATCCCATCCTCTTCGCTATTGTTTTTATTCTCTACCTGCACCGTATGGCCAGCATCTGCATAGAAAAATGGAGATTAGTTGAAATCCTTGGACGATATCGTCATACATACAATGAAAGAAAAAGTGATCTCCAATCATAGCGTCCTGCACGAGTTTCTGAATTTCCCGAAGCTGCAACGCCAGCGAGACGTCAGCGTGTAAAGAACCCACACGAGACGGTATACACACCATGTTCACCCTCGTAGGCATCACCTGCCCAGGTTCGTCCCTGTCAATCAGGACTACGATATCCCCGGGCGCATACCCATAGCAGTCTATTGGGAACGATGACGTTAAGGTGGACCAACCTAGAAAGATACATCTGCCAGCAAACACACCTATTAATAGTTTACGCATTTCCTCGACGTCCGTATGTGGCCCACGCAACGCGTTCGCACTCTCCTCATCACCATCCGCGTCATCCTCGTATTGTATCCCCACCAACAACGCCTTTTTCTTCGTAAGCACCACAGGTAACTCCTGGTTCCAGTATTCCGGCCGACGGCCTGGTCGTTGTCGGATTATTTTCATAGAGAGAGACGCAGTCGTTTAATGTTGAGGAAAACCAAAGTGAAAGTAGGCCTTATTAAAAAGAATACGAGGTGTTGTAAATGGGGAGCTGTGTTGCTTTCAGGGCCGAGTGGCTCAGGGCTGTGCGCTCGTAGCTTGAAACGGAGGGCGGGCAATAGACTGCAATAGGGTCGATTTTTCGGAAAAAGAAAACCAACGAAACTAGGCAGAACCTAGAGGTGAGAAAAGCACTGATTCAGCAAGAGGCTATTTTCCACCAATGCATCCTCGAGATCATTTGTTTTGTACATGTAAAGGATCCCCGAGAATCAAGTTGGTTACATAAGGTCATCAATCAATATCAAGCCCATCAGGCAACCCCACTTTAGTTCGTTGATGGAGTTTATCTCCGTAAAGGCATTGTGCGACGAGAGCTGGCATGACTCGGTGATGAATTTGGCAGAATACCCGGTAGTCCCGGTCAATCGATGACCTTTGTGGCAACGACGATCCAGCAAGCCGGCGGCGACGTTGAACAAAAGGGGTTTACACTCCATACAGCTCGAGGTCCTCACCAATAATCGTGTAGAGATTAGATTTGAAATTGCTTCCGCATTCGTTGAGTCGTACGACTTAACCGGCCAGCCGTGAACGCCGTAGCGGCTTGAACGAAATCTTGGTGATTGATAGTTGGTGTGGTGAGCGGCAAAGGGTCACCTTTCCTCCATTATGAGATTTGAATTAGCTTACAACCCCAAAACCCTCCCTGTATTCCCAAACTCCCAAGCACCTGTAGCGCGCAAATATCGCAGCCCCGATAGAGTCGTAGCCTTAGGCGCCGCCGCGCCGCAGCTCCAAAGTCTCCATCTTGCCTAGCTTAACTACCCGACGGGCGCTTGTTTGGTTGATGTGTGAACCAAGTCAGTGTAGTGCCTATGCAGTACGATATTATTAAGATGTTTCAGGATAGAGTAGGGAATAAAATTCAAAATAAGAGGGAAACTTGTAATTGGTGGAAATTAAGGGACATTCGGAATCGACGAGGGAGTGGGTCCAAGGTACGGCGGCTCATACAGTCCAGAAAGGAGTGGCGGAATGAAATGAGGATCGTTGGCCGGTGCGCCCGAGTGCGCAGAAATAAGTTATCGAGCTGTATTGGTTAATGACGGAAGAGGTACGTATGGAGTCTGACTACCTTTGTTAGCCAGTCCACAGCCACGCCAACGACTATTATGTTATCTTTTTTATATATTGCGCAGGTTCGTCTGCATAACGATGATAATTTGTAAAGACTTTGTCAATTTCTATTACTCACATTGATCTGCTTAGAAATGTGAAACGGTAATTTCGAGGGCCGTGCAGATTTGGAAAAAAGAGCGGTACACACAACTTGTTTTGTGGAGCAGTCGAACGTCCCACCATGTCGGAATAGGGTAGCTCCAAGCTTTGATAGCCATTTCCACAACTGGGTGCTTACGAATGAACGGAATGAACGCATTGGAGCGGAACCGATGAGTGATATCTGTTTCGGGGTGCAAGGCAGGACCCATTTGTTAGCATCCATTGTAGGTGACTACCAAAAATATACATTAGGGAAATAAGTTGCTTGGATAATTCCACGAGGCTTGTAAGCTGTGCAAAGAAACTTAGACGCTGAGTCTTGTTGTGTTGCTAGGCACGCCGGATCGTGGGTGCATAGCTTTCGGGTACCGTCAGCGTCTATAATGATAGCGCTAAGGTTGAGAAGCATGAGGCGAGCGCTTTTTGCCAGATCCGAAATGTCTTAGACCTGTCATAATCATGTAGAGTCAGGTAACGTGGTGACAGCTTGGATATGGGAAGTGCATGTCGTGATACTTGTCGTGGCCTTTCAGCGAGTCTCTATTGGGCAATGGGACGTCGCACGCTGCCTCCTTGTCCGAGATTGCGAATGGGGCATGGCATGTAGATGGAGGTAGAATCTATATATCGAAAAAAAAACAATGACAGAAAATCATGATAGGTAGTCTCGCGTCTGATTAATTGATTAGTCAAACACTGTCAAAGAACCTAATTTTTTGGGGGGCTTTCGAAATTCGAATGTTGTGAGAGGATGTTGGTTGGTGGTGGTTGTGATAGTTACTGGCACTGGCATTGATAGCCCGTTAAGAGTATGTTCGGCTAGGCCTATGAGAATTGGGGTTATTCCGTAGGCTCTAGGATAAGAAGGTTGGATACGTTCCAAGGAGTGTTGTAGAGGATTGAAATAGGTTCAAGTGGATGTATGGTTATTTGAATTTTGAACGTTCGTGAACGGAGATTGCGATTGTTCGAGAGGACGATGTCAACGAGCCCAAGCATCAACAAACAACTCAAGCTCGGATTCACCGATTGGCACCTTCAAAAGTTCCAACCCACCCTTCTCAATCCAACAAGCGTCTTTACCCGAGCTTTGCGCCGCTTTCAACCTCGGCACTCACGCACGAGATTGGGAAATGATCATATCGACATGAAAACATCAACATCACACCCATCCTTTACTAGCAGTCTAGTAAGTACGACACGCCGTTGAATTGACATGCTGCACTGGGGGTCTACCGTGCCCCTTCAAGTCATTCCTATGTTTTCGTAAATTATTCGACCTAGATCCAAGGATACCGCAATCGAGCACGACGGCATACATTCGCATAACAGCACGGAATTTGCTCCTCGTACGCTCTTTCTCTCTCCCGGATCTTACCGGACTTGGGTCCTTGAAAAATCAACTTCATTCATAACGATACGGCCTCATGGATCTTATCACATTCCATCTTATGAACGCCTTCACGCTCTGTCATTCCATAACTGCCCTGCGCCTAGTTCTCTTTCCGTCGGCATCACTCAGTCTGGTTCCAGTCCGTCCCTCCTCCGCCCTCGTCGACACTAACTTCAGTCCCCCTCCTCCCAAAATGCATTTTTTTCAGTCATGAATATCACGACTTTCGTGCAGTGTATCAATATCATCAATGCGAGCTAGCCCTCATCGTACTCCGCCACACTGTCAATAATCGTTCCATACGCAAGTGTGATTGATTCGTGGGATTCTCGGAGTTATCTTTAGTAGAAAGTTGAGTCTGGAAGAGAATAGGATGGGGATAGGAATAGGACGGGTATTTTATATCTAAGGTGAGCCTCGCTGGACATAAGGCATAAGGATTGACAAAAGCTCATAAAGGTATCCTTTGTATAGTATAGGTGTTCATCAACATATCGAGAAACCAAGCCCAACGCATCTATTTCAATCAAGCCGGACACTTCACCCCCCGAAAAATTCTAGCCCAAGTCCCGCCCGCGGCCCTTTTATTCGCGCGAAAGCAACAAGAGGTTACCCGAGTCCCCGCACAGAGTAGCGTTTCAACACTCCCGAGTGGGAGCGTATGAAGCGGGAGCAGGAGCTTGTTTTCATCGGCTATTAGAATGGAGTTTCGACTGAAAGGGAACAGTGTAAACCTGGCCTGAACGCTAATACAAGCCGTTACACAAAAGGACCAATGTCTAAGAAGCTTATCTTCTTAGACACTTAGCGCTATATATGTAGATTAGGTGGACTCTAGTAATCCCAGGATTACAAACAGTCTGAATTGAATTGTGTCGCTGCCTACGGGGAGGGAGTCGGGACTGGTCATGTCGAAACAGACCCTGGAGTGCCCTGACCCCCGGGTTGTCTTTTGTGTGATCCATATCGGCTACATGCCTACGAGAAACTAGGAAGGATGAGACTTATTCGCACCCTCCTGGTAGCAATCCCTCTCCGTTCATTTGCCACCAACAGGATGTCGAGCACTTTTGGATGGGTACGTAGCGCTCTGTTTCTTTCCTACCACGCTCGCGCCATAGTGTGTGACATGTGATTGTCCACGAACGTTCGTCTGCTGGGTGAGGGGGGTATCGAATACAGGATATACGCTAGCCCGAGTCAACCCTCCTTTCCCTATCGTGAGGCCATTGAACGATTTACCCATCAAGGCCTCCCTCCCTCCCCTATGAATTATTCAAGATTTGACACACACCCCGACTAACCCTCCATAGAGTAGTGTGACTCTAATGCGGCCGTCGGCACGGGTCCGTGTTGTGTATCCCGTCGATACGCCACGTGTCTTTGGAATTGAGTACGTGGTGAGGGAAGGAGGGGGTGTCGTGGAACGATGAAACGATGAAGGATGAAGGATGGATGATGTCCGTCCGTCCGTTTGTTCACGTTTGTGATTTCTGTACATGTACCGGTAGTGCGGACTGGACTGGCCTTTGTAGTCTCACAGCGCACGCTGCTTTTTATTTGTCAATGATCCTTTCTTTACGCGTGTGTGAGTTATTCGTTCGTGGCGTTCTAGAAGCGTTCTGTTTATGTGGTCTAGTGAAAGTTGGGTCCTGGGGGGGATAAGATGGGGGTAGGACGATACTTACCGTCCCTTCCGTACCCACAAAAAAAATGAAAAAAAAGCGACCAAATGGTAGGTTCTCGTACCGAGTAGCGCGCCGATGCGATACTACAACGTGACAGAAACGAAAATCTCTTCAGCACCTCATCGAACCGAACTGAGATTTTTTTGTTCTGATGTCTTTGTCCAGTCCTTTGGGGGACTCACTCCGGATGAGGGCTCTCTAACCCTAGATGGATTAAGACCCACCCGGGCTTTGGATTAGTTGGAGAATGGAGTGGTCGGTACTAGCCAGTGCTCAGGATGGGGGTTTACACAAGCACTATCCAGCCGCCCATCGGGTAGGTAGAGTGGGTGGCTCAAAAACGGCAGCGTCTATCGCATCCCGTCCATACCTTGTACATAGAGTCCAGGAACGGTCGTGTAAAGTCTATCACTTGATACGCGCCTTGGATCGTTGTGACGAAGAATCAAGTAGAATAGTTCTGCTTACGCGCTCTCCGATCGAGTCGGAGGCTGAAGAGGGGGGGAGAGAGAGCACGAGGCACGAGGCGGAGGACGTGACGTGCGGAATGGAACTCGATGTAGTAAAAATTTTCTTGGTGTGGCAATGGAGGTTGAGGCTGTACGTAGGCGTCAAGGATGAGCAGCTTGAAATTCCACGAGGTGGTGGTCTTGGGAAAGAAATGGTGGTCATGTTTCAAAAGGACAAAAGTCTGAGAGTTGATAACAAGGACGTTCTTATACTTACGGGTTCAAGAATATTCATAACCGGAAGCACCAGCACCGGATCGATCACCTAAACAAGTCCAAACAACGTCAACACAGGATCTTGATTAGGTTTGGGATGTGACGTTATAACAAACCGGCTCGTCAGATCCGTCATGCTCTCAGTTTCTTCTCCCTCTCCTTTGAAATGGCAGCGCTGCAACCTGGTGAATGGTGGTCCCCTATAACTTCATATCAACCCGCTCAACCACACCAAACGGACCAAACCCAAACGCAAGCTACACCACACCTTTCTGATTTGATTCGTAGTGGTGAATTCTGGCTTCATGATGGCTCGATAGTGCTCTCGGTGCAGGATATGTTATTTAAAGTGCACCAAACTATACTCGCAAACTATTCAGAAGTATTCGCTGATCTGTTCAGCCTACCCCCGCCTTTACCTGCAAGCGATGGACATGAGCAAGAATCTGTGGAAGGATGTGTAGTTGTGAAGCTATACGACCGAGCAGAAGATTTCCTAGATCTCTTACGAGCGATTTATTATCCTAGTCACTTTGATACACTCCCACCTACATCAGACCTCGACACTCTCCTCAACTTTATATCCGGGATCCTCCGCCTCTCCACTAAATATATTATTCCACAACTCCGGAAACGCTCCATCGCGCTCCTGACAACTCGGTTCCCGACGACTTATCAAGAATACCTGAATAGGTCCACAGGTCATAATCATAACCCTACACCCATCCTACCCATCTCCGAATCCCCATCCACAGCACCTCCCTCTCCCTCCGCCCCGCCCCCCCCTCTCCCTCCTTTCCCACTCCAGACCTCCACGCTAACAACAACAACAACCCCACCCTCCACACCCCCAAACCACCCCCATCACGATCCCGCCACCGCCCATCAAGCATCATCCGCACAATGGCCCTAGCACAAGAAACGAACATCCCTTTAATCCTTCCCTACGCAGCATACCTCCTCGCACGTTCATCCCCACGCCGTCTCCTCTCCTCTCCCTCCCCAGAAACCTCCTCCCCCTCCTCCTCAGCGTCCTCCCAACCACCAACAACCCTATCATGGCACCAAAAAACAATCATCCTAATAGCCCGCGAATCCCTCCGCCTCGCCGAAACCTCCCTCTCCCACTCCTTCCTCCTCGCCTTCCGCCCCTCCCCCCGGTGTCTCACCCCCGCATTCTGCACCGCCGCAAGGGGCCCTCATGCGGAGTGGCATGTCCTCGAGGCGGGCGCGAGGGGCCCGAATCCGCTTAGGAGGTATGAGAGGTGGGAGAGGATGAATGTCTGTGGGGAGTGTGTGGCGGAGTGTAAGGGGGGGCATGAGAGGGGGAGGGAGGAGGTTTGGGAGAGGTTGCCGGGCTGGTTTGGGATGGGGACTTGGGAGGGGTTGAGGGCTTTGCAGGGGTAGGGGTTGGGGTTGGGGGGGGTTGGTTTTTTTTTGGGTGGGTGGGTGCGGACGTGATGGATGGATGGATGGATGGATGGATGGATGGATGGATGGATTTATGGATATTTATACACGTACTTTTATACGATGCGGTTTTGGTGGAATCAAATAAATTATTGGTTATTGGTTATTGGTTATTGGTTATTGGTTATCGATACTGTCGTGCAGGAGTCGAACGTCCGAAAACGGCGAGAGTGCGGTGAGCGCTTGGGCGTTGGGAGGGTAGGCTTTCCTGTGCCCGATAGGTGACGCTTCGAATCAATCAACTATGCACATTTTAAAACATCAACATCGACGTTGGCACGGCCCCCACCAACGATCACGTCAAGGCCAAGTTCGAATCTATGCGATGCATATATGTAAGTATATAACGAGTAACGACCCCCGCACTGGTATCCCACACGCAGGAACCTTCCTTCTATATAGATCTTCATCGAACGTACAATGAAGAGACAGATCACGGATCATCATCATCTTTCACCCTAGCCGCTAGCCGCTAGCTATAGTGGCGTTCGACATTAGGTCGTGTCGTTTCGTTTCGTGCAGTCGCTGTAGTGTGTGAGATGCAGCTTCCCCGGTCCCGCTTAAGCTTAGGCTTGGTTTTGGTTTTTTTTTTTTTCGCACTTGGACTCTTGGACTCTGTATGGGTTATGATGAATCCTACTCAGGATCCAGGGGCTTCGGGTGGGGTATGTATCCATAGTAGGGTCACGGTGGAGTCCGGACCCGGTGCGGGGTGGGTGTTAGTTAGGACTTGGTGTTGATGAGTGGAAGGCAGCATGGGCCACACGCCATATCTACATATCTACTATCTACGTACGTATATATCTGCAGACTCTTCCAAATCTGTGGTTCGGGGCGGGTTTGAGGATTTTTGCATGTTGCAAATTCGAAAAAAGTCGTTCTTTGCTGGTTCTGTGGTGTGGTGTGGTGTGGTGTGGTGTGGTGTTCTTTCCGGGGGAGTATGATTCTTTTCTGTTGGTATGTTGGTTGGTTAGTTGGTGTGTAGCTTATATTGATACTTATACGGTATACCATCTATCCGTCGTATTAGCGTTTCCATCATTCTATGTTGTATGTTGTATGTTGTATTGTTGTGGGAAGATAAAATTAGGACGGTTGACTGGAATTTCGCATGTGAATTGTCCCTGCTCCCCGTTCCCCGTTTCTCGCTTGATTTGATTGATGATCCTTGATCCTGCCAGTGGGTCCCGGATCATGATCATGAACTTGATCGCCACACAACCTTCTTTGCTGGAGTCTGGACACACCGATGCCTAAGTTATATACATACAAATTACCCCTATGACTCCCAGGCACGAGGGGTCCTTGAATTCCCGCACGCGGTGGTGGGGGTATAAGAGTGTATAAGTATATGTTCTTGGAAATGACCGGGGAGCGGGACCGGGACCGGGACCGGGGCTCCGAGAGGGCTACGAGCTACGCTTGATGGGGAATTGGGATCACGCGGTAGGGACCGAGGATGGGTGGATGGGTGGAGTGACAATGATCTCGAGAAGATGGAGAGTGGGTCGGTGGTTGATTATGAATTGAATTTAATTTTTGGGGGGTTGGTTACCGGTGTTGAGATTTGAGATTTGAGAATTGAGATGGATCATGGTTGTTCACCCTCATTCGTTCGCTATTTGGATCGAATTATCCGTGTACATACAGTGCACAGACACATACGTATGTTGCGCGGACGATAAAGAGGTATCTTATCAAAAGATAGTAGTATGTAGTGATAGATGTAGAAAGCGATTAGATGGCCGAAACCTCGGAGCCTAGAGGGACATTATAGGAAAAAGACCGGAGGAATGTTTGGTTCCGAGGGGGTAGAATACACTAGTACATAAACAAATAGAGCTAAGAGATGGTGCCTGTCAAGAATTGGCAGAACTGTCATGTTGCCATGCTGATCTCACATCTTTTTTTTTTCCTTCGTGCGGGCAACCATCTCCCGGCTTCTATATGTTTCTACCCCTTCTCCGCTAACGTTAGCGTTAACACAGGTTTAAGGGTCTAGGGGCTGGGCTACATAGTAGAGCATAAAATTTTCGTCTTTGGGGGTGTGCACGGCCATGGGAGGACGTTTCAGGTTACAGCATGAGAAATGGAAGGCCAGGTGGGGGGTGGAGGAGAAGAGAGGATCTCTACTTTCAATCTAAATCACTGACGGGATTCGCCGTGACTACCTGGCATCTAAGAAACGGGTAATGATAGATTCACCACTTTGACAGCCCAGTCCAGTCCATCCCAAGCTCAGCTAATCCAACTCCCATCACGCGTGTCTCCTGTCCCAAGTTACTGTCTTGTATCCTGCCTCCCAACTTGTTCTCGTTGTTATTCTATTCTATCTCTCCCACACAGTGTGGAGACACCGCTTACGCTGTATATACACGCTAGTCAAGGGGAGACAAACTAACCAACCACTTATACCCCCTCGTGCCTCTTGGTCACACGCATAATGTTCTCCACATATTCTCCGGCATTCGTCTTCGACGCGGATGGTCGCCTGGAGCAACCGCACCCGAACCCGCACCCGCACCTCCGAGGCCCAAAGGCCGAGACAACGACAACGACAACGAAACCAATTAAACCTAAAGGGAACAAAGAATCGCGATCACGACTCGTCGCTAACCTCAATCTGGCCCTAGCCGGCCTAAACCCGACGCACACTACT
Source organism: Collybia sordida (assembly GCA_037014335.1). Taxonomy (NCBI): domain Eukaryota; kingdom Fungi; phylum Basidiomycota; class Agaricomycetes; order Agaricales; family Clitocybaceae; genus Collybia; species Collybia sordida. The sequence goes on along the minus strand of JAYKXK010000009.1, from coordinate 96,186 downwards.
ACTACTACGACTACGACTACACGCTTCACTACCACAACCACCGTCGGTACTCCGTATTCTATCGTTTCGCCCCCTACATCTCCACGCAAGAAAGGGCACGGACACGGTCACTCGTACTCGCCATCGACGCCAACGATGCCGAATCCATACAACCTGGATAAGAAAGAGTCATCAACGCCAACGCAGTACAAACCACCCTCTAGGCACTCGTCTCTGCGTGGATTCCAGCGCAATCCTTCAACGCGGCTCATCCCTGCATCGTCATCATCATCATCATCATCACGCGAGTCTCTATCCCTCCCCGCCCACCCCGCCATCCACCTCCGCCAATCCGGAATATCCACATACGCCTCGCGCCCCTCGCTTGACTCTGTAGCTTCCTCAAGCTCCGGTTCAAGCTCAGGCACGAACGCGGATACGGGCCACACGCGCCCCACTTCCACTGGTACACGGAAAATCCCAATTATAGTTCCCCCGCCTCTTAGATTGGAACATAGTAACTTGCATCAGAATCAGTATCATCACACACACGCCCCCGTGATCGATATCTCCTCTTCCTCTGCTATACCCACACGCACCCCACCGCCCCGGGTAGATTCAAAAACCGCACTCACGCCCTCACCCTCACTAGCACCACCGCCACCATCCCTACCCTCCCCCGGCTCACCCCACCTTCCATCAGAGGAAGAACGCAGACGCAGACGACTCGCTAAAGTCGTGCGTACGCTAGGTGAAGAAGTCCCTGCGGAGCTCGTGTTCAAGGGGGGTGCGAAACCGCTTCTTAATGTTACGGTGTTCCCGGAGCCTCCGCCTTCGCCGCGTGCGGGTGTGGGGGTGGGGGTGGATGGTGATAAAGGAGGATGGGGAGGGGGAGGGGGTCGTTGACGAAGAAGGAGCAGAAGATGGTCGCGCCGAGGGGAGGGGGAGTGGGAGTGGGAACGGGAATGGGAACTTTGAGGAGGAGAGGAAGTTTCAGTCTTACGGCTTTCCCACATTTTTCGGTGGTGTTGCCTAACCATGGGCTTGGGCGTGGGCATGGGAGGGGCAAGTCGAGGGATTTGGACCTTGAGGTGGAGATGAGTCGGGATTCTACGCCTACGCCTACGCCGACGAATATCGGGCCTTTCAATTCTGTGGGTATTACGAACACCCGTACACGCACACGTGTACGACCGGATTCAGGCCTCCTCTCCCCAATAATCTTCCGTCGTCCAATCTCCCAACTTATACCCACAGACATCGAGTCCGAGTTCGACTCTTATCCTCCCCACTCCCACCCCCACTCCCCTCCGCTTCACTCCCCGCCTTTCCACCCCCACTCCCCAACATACCAAAGTAAAACCCGACGAAAGGAAGACAAAGACGCAACTTCTGAAAGCAGAGAGGAGAGACTTGCGAGACGCGCGAGTCTGCATACCTCGATCGTGCTTCCGCCTTTGAATGAGTTTGAGGTTGAGTCTGGGGTTGGAGGGGACTCGGCGTGGAGGTATTCGAGGTCTGTTCCGGGGCATGGGGACTATGATGAAGAAGATGGGGAAGATGGGGAGGAGGAGGAAGAAGAGGAAGGAGGGGAAGGCGCGCGTACCCCCACACCCACGCACACCCACACACCCACGCGCACCGGAAACGGAAACGGAAGCGGGACAAACCTCCCCTTCGCAGAATACGACTATGATTCTCCCATACCCACCCCCACGCAGACGCCAACGCTTGCGCAGCTACGTGGGAGGCCAGAGACGCCTTTTGCGGATGCTGGTGTGCCTTTGGTGGAGGAGAAGGTGATAGGAGCGGGGACGGGGGCGGGGGCGGGGTCGAGGAGGGAGAAGAGGCAGGGGTGGAGTGGGGAGTGGAATCGGGGGGATATGCAGGATGTTATACAGAGATTGAGGACGTTGAAGTGATTGAGGGGTGAGGCCTGGGGTGTCGAGCGAGGGGGGTTTGGTTGTTGGTTGTTTGATTGTAGGGTTTGGGTTGGAACCCGAGCTGAGTAGGAGTACTTGGTAGTGTACTTGTATGATGCATGACTTTTAAATTATTGGTTGTTGAATATTTGTGAATTCGTTCTGTTTGTGTATAGTAGTATATAAAATAATCATAGCGATTCGTGAATGGGGGTGAACGTTGAACGGTGAACGACCATCTCAGAACACTTCAACACCGGTAAGTAAGTACTAGTTACTAGTAACCGACCCCACCCGAAAAATTAATTTTAATTCATAACAGTCCGCCCAATCCACCCATCCTCGGTCCCTGTCGCGTGATATCAGCTCTTCATCCAGCTTAGTAGGACCCTCGGTACTCCGGCCCTGCTTTCCGGCCATCTCCAAGTATGTACATAGCTCCAAGTTCACCCATCCTCGCATACGGGAACTCGGGGACCCCCTTGTGCCTGGGAGTTATAGGGGTTATAGGTATTAATTTATATGTATGTACATGGGTGTCGGTATGCCTAGACTCTTGAAATCACTAGTTAGAGTTGACATACGGTATGGTATGCACATTACACCTGTTGAGTAGATCCGTCATGTGTGCTACATATGGGCTCCGTAACCCTGTTATCTATGTGTGATAATCTAGGTTCGCTTCTGTAGTTTATAGTTAGTCAGTTGGGGTTAGACTCCCGGATTGACTTGGAAGCGAGACGCAGCAGACAGGAGGCGGAAGGCAGGCAGATACAAGACAAGAGGCAGGAAGCGGGAAACGGACGGCGGGGAGCAGGGACGTAACATGCGAAATCTTCGTCAATCGTTTTATTTTTATCCTTACCTGACATACATGTACATATAAAATGATGGAAGTACTCGTACGATGAAAATCGCACCACCCGGCAAGCACCTACCATAGAGCCAGGGAGTGAATCGCGGAACTCTCAAATCCGCTTCAACGCACGAATTTGGAAGGGTATGTATACGTACGTTGATACAGCGCCTCCCATTTATTAACTAGCATTCATTCTGCACCGCTCCAGGCTCGTCGAGACTTGAGTATGTATACGTATCCCACCTAGGACCCTGATCAGCATTCTTAGATATTGAAATTCAAGGGTGATCGGTTCCGGGGAGGTATCGTATTGTATACGCACATGCACACAACTGAATGTCAAACGCCACCGCCGCCACAAGGGTCGAAGATGAATACGTCTTTGAGGAAGGTGCTGCGGTGCGCATGAACCAATGTATCTTAGGACCCGATACCCAATTGCGGAGCGGGACCGTTGAGATGGGTTTGTGGTCTCCAATGAGTTGAGAATATTTGTCCATCCATCTACGTTGAAGCTCGCGATGATAGTCATGGGTCTGTTATCCCTAACATTTCATTACATTCATCCCTTCTCGCCTCTACTTCACATCTCATCCTCTCGAATCATTTGCCAATCATCTGAGTTTGCTTTACAACCGTAGTCTTCTCCAGGAACGTATTTTCATATTCCGTCCATATACCGGGTATCCAATGTGGTCGTGAATACTCGGACATGGGTTCTCTGGAGAAATGGTCGAGTTTAGAGGTAGAAATCTAATCCACGAGGCTTTTCGATGGGCATTCGCAAAACTTGTATTTTGGATAACGAATGTAGTGGGCCCCATGGGGTTGTATTGATGCCTCCAAGAAGGTCAATTCCTATTACGTCGGCGTAAACAAGGAGCCTGGAAATCGTTTACATGTGCTGATAACTTTCCGCACGTTTGGACGCTCTGATTCCACAATGGGATTTAAGAGTTTTACTGTACTTGAGCCTGTTCGAGCTCGTCCGTTGTAGCTCCTCCAGTCAAAAATGGAGATCGGGTGTTCATACTGTTATAGTGGTTTCAGCGTTTGATCCTCGTATTTTTGAGAATCTCACTCGAATGCCCATGACTCCATACTGGGAGCTTGGAATGCGACGACGTGGCACGCCTAACCATGTAGAGTGGATTGTTTTCGAAGAGAAATAGCCTATAGGGAAAGTTTTGGATGAGACGTTAAAATACTTAACTATCAGATATTGCACCTGATGCGAACCTGGACTGGCGGTTGGGGGTGTAAGCGCTTAAGCACTGAGGCTCGTGACTGTGACGGAGGCTGTCACGAACTTCAACTTGTGATTCAACTACGCCAAGCCTTTAGCAATTTTACCAACAGGCGAACGGATATTTTTCTATGAATTCGAAGTGATCACTTTCCATTTTATGAGGTAGTCGTTCTGGACACCTCGATAGGCCTCTGGCGGGTTTATAGCGGACTGGTCATGGGGTATTCGACTGTGGCACCCCGTTACCTCAGAACTACCTTGACACATAATTGGAACCATGCTACTGGCGCTAGCTATTCAGGCAAAAGTCTACCTGACTGATCAAAAACTGCCGACAAGTTCTGTTCGCCTCTGACTTTGTTAGGGACCAGCACCATTTTATTCCAAATATTATGCGGTTAACATCTTCAATATTAACGGTCAAAAAATTTCCTGGAACCACATCGTTACATTGGATGCGGAATTATTTTTGGCGGGACTAGAGCGCTAACGATGCACTACGTACGATGTCGCTCCTGAAATTCTGCTTCTCGTTATCACCCACAACGACATCAATCGACGGACCTTCATGTATCAGCATTATCACGGCATTACCATATAATTATTGGGTCTTTGTACGTGCTTCGTGCGTTTAATCACGAACAAGGTCCGCTACTAACCAATTTCCTTTAAAAATCCAACCGGTCGCCCTCGCTCCCCCCCACCTCTCAGCCCGGAATTACAGCAACGAAATTATCTTCCTTCTCTTCTTGGCCCCGTTCTCATAGCTGTGTCCGTTCAGGCGGCCATCTCGGGGGTCGACCTTAGTACAAACATAGCCGGAGGGTTATGCCTAATCAGTCTTGAAGACGACCTCGATCCTGTCTGGAAGACGAAGGATGAAAAATTAGAGCTTATGCGTGCCCATGTCAACTTTGTATGTTATTCATGCATCATTTCCGGGATTTCTGAAATAGAAAGTAGTTTTAGTTTGACATGACCGAGATTCATGACCCTAATGCTGCGTTGACCAGCCAAAAGTCATTTTCTCCACTCATAACATGTATGTGACAATGCACGCCAATTTGGTCCATGTGCACAGTAAGTTTTGATACCACAGATCCCTCCCCATCGCACCAGAGTGCAGTCAAACCAATCATCCAGACGATCAGTGTATCGAATATGCAAAGTTATCTCAATAACCTGACGGCGTTCAATAGTCTTCTTACAGGTCCACTACCGGTGCTAATGCCAGTGCTTGGATTGTCAAGACTGCCGCATTTGTAAGATTCCGTATAACCCAGCGACCGACTGTTCACGATAACTCATAATGAGTGTTGGTTTCATTAGATTGCCACAAGCTACCTAGTAAGGCGACTGTTACTGTCTTCAAGCACTCATGAGTTCAGAGCTCTATTATCGCCCACGTTCCGGGAATCACCTCAGGTCCGATTACAATTATTGGTGCTCATATGGATTCAATCAATATGATAGACCCTACGAATGGCCGTGCCCCCGCTGCCGATGATGATGGTAGCGGTTCGGTCAACCTGATGGAAGCTTTCCGCACATTGCTTGCATCAGGATTCAAACCTAGGACCCCCGTCGAATTCCAATGGTTCGTAATTAATACTCGTTGTACTCGGTCTGCCCATCTAGTTCCTAGGTATGCCGGCGAGGAGGCAGGTCGGCTTGGATCACAGGTTATCGGGAAAAAATACAAGACGGCTGGAACTCAAGTCAAAGCTACGATGGAACCCGATATGACCGCTTAGTATGTCTATTGCTAATGGCCTGAATCATAATTTTGACCTGGTATTCAGGAAGTTATCGCTCTGATGCCAGTAAGTGCCCGTCGCTCGCCGAACAGAGAATTATTCTGATTCAAATTATATGTAAGTTATATTGATGCCAGCTTAAATGTTTTCCTTGTATCTTTAATTAATGCCTACTCGTTGCTGGACTGGACGAGCCTCGAAGTGAGATAACCAACTTAGAAAACTCTTTTTTGTCTAAACTAAGCCTTTAGGGTGGTTATGCATATTCCGATCATGCGAGCTGGCATCAACAGGGTCATTCGAGGCCCGCTACGATGATGATAACCCTTTGATTAAATATTCATTCCCCATCTGACACGACTCGCATCGATGGTTTTTCCTGGTCGCACACTCTCGAGTACACGAAGGTTGCGGTAGCGTTTGCGTATGAACTTGCCATTTAAAACAAGGTTTTTTCGCTTTACAACTAAAGCCAACTCCAATATTTACCATTTTGACTCGTGCCCGCCATATTTGTTACCATGCTGAAATTGCCTCGCGACATTTGAGGAGGACGTTCAGTGATTGGAATTTCCCATTGTCTACTCTCCGCTAGAAATTCCCATCGTTTACTTTCTCCGTTCCTTCCACTCCGTCAACTGGCTAGAATCCCATCACCAAACAATAAGTAGCTTGGCGCTTATTTTTTTCTCATACCGTTCCCTGACCCGTTTGTAATGCTGTACCCGTTCGAAGCAACAAGGGTGGTATCAATTTTAACGATGTGCTCCCACTAAACCAAAAACGCCGTCTCAGATCTGTCTTTCACACCTCGGGCTTTCACACCTAAGGCAAAACTATGGATTATACAAGATGTACAATTATGCCCAAGTAGAGTATACGATAATATCGCCCCGCCGCTGTTGGTTCTAGACTCCCATTGAACCCATATGTATGTATGATAGCATCTAGCGTCCTAATATCCCGCGTCACTGCGGTGCAGACTGTGTGTTTAAAAATACATAGCCCTGCGGAGAGATGCGGCGCGTCTCGAGATCATAGATGGTTCCCGTTCTGGGGAGGCCTCGAGGCTCGGGCGCGGATAAGGATCCTGGAAATCGTGGAGCAAGGGCAGGTACATAGAGAAGTAGCAGTAATTGTGTTGTAATATGAGGAATGTGGAATATCGGAAGTATCCTTGACTTCAACCGTCGATGCTGTTCTTCTGCGTTCGGTCATGTCGGAATTCCGTTTGTGATGCGGATGTTGTATACATTCCTTACTATCCTACTAGGCCTCTCGTATGGATGCCTCTGACAGAGAACTCCCATAGTAATGCGGCCACACGTGCCCAGGAGGAAGAAGCTGTGAGATTCCCTTTTTGTTTTTGTTTTGGAAGGGGATCGAGAAAAATTAAATTTCGCGTCACTGGCGAACCAGTTGGCTCACGAGAAAGATGGTGAGAAATATGTATCATCGGAGATCTCCTACGCGGCCAGTTCCACTGTGCGCTGAGAATACATACGGGCATGAGCACACATCGGTTTTTCAAAGAGCCGGTCCTGAACGCAGATACCCCCAACTTTGCTGTGGGAGGGAGAGCGGGGGGAAAGGCGAGGGAAGTGTGAAGGGGGAGGAGGGGGTTAGTGGCGCAGCGGGAGAATTTAGAAACGGCAGGGGTGGATTGTAAATTAGGTTAAGGGAGATGCGAATTCATACAGAAGCTATGGATATTATCCCAGAACATTGGAATGAGAAGGAGATTTGGTGCGGTGCTGGAGTGATTCAAGCATTTTTTTTCTTGTTTGCTCGTTTCATTTGAGTTTCCCGATTCTTGAATCGTTGCGTGGAGTTCTTGGTATCTACACATATGAATTACCCCTCCCCCCAAGTCCACGGCGCTTCTCCTTTTAGTTATGGCCACCCCGAGCTCCCCATTTACTATTTACAATACAATAGTGCCCAATAGTACGTACCAGAATATGATCCTGTACATTTTTTGGTACTTGACGTGTAATTTGGTTCGCCAAACACCCATGCCCTGTCAGTCCGATCATTGATGGACCTATGGTTTTGGACAAAACGCCACCCAATCCTGTGATAACTCGAGCGATTACCGCGTGAACTTGAATAATCATGATTTATCAGAAAGATTTGATGATTTTACGAGGTTAATCTGAGTAGGTTTCGTTCCTGTGCATTTCCGCTACCCACGGAGAGTTTTCCAGAGGGACAGATCGGCCCTCGGAGAAAGGTGCGTGTAAAGAACATAACTTGTGCCATATTACAAGTGAGTGACGTTGAATATTGGGAGTATTCTTGGCAATCGCTTCCGACGTTACTCGTCTTCGTGGCCGAGCGTCCCGAAATGCCTTCACCTTGGATAACATCTGTTCCATTTCATACTTATTAACATTAACTGTGCCCGAACATAACTGTGCCCGTACGTCCCGACAAGTACGGAACCTTAGTGGAATAGATGGAAGAACCTGGAAGGCGGCGTGTGGACGGTAATAAGCTTCTCTTTCGCACGAATTAGCCCTGTACTCCACCTCGGCCCCTTGATAGTTACCGAATTTGTTCATGTGCTCGTCGACTGTTGTCCATGGTAGTGTGCCTTGATCCCGTACAGTTGTCCGCGCCCTTTACTGCCGATCATGTTAGCTGTGCTGTGCACTTAATGTCCACGCATCTCGGAATTGCACGCATCGCCCACGTAAGCTTAGTATAGGCCAATAGTCCGGTTGTGGTTATATTTCATGAGTCAAGGCCTCTTATTATTCCTCCCCGGAGCTTTTAAGACTCTGAGGCGGAGATGGCGGAGTGGTGTTGCAGTTAGATCAGATGACTGTTTAAAATTGCCTCCAACCGGAAAGGTGGGAGTAACTGACCGACCTTACGGAAGGCTTATAAGTAAGATTACAACGGACCCGACGCGATCTATGGGTTCATTATTATTTCATAACAGCCATCAATTGGGATTTTCGCGAGTGTGATTAATATAATGCGAATTGGGGTACCAGGATGGAAGCGATTATACCATGGTAGGTGATATTAATAACGCACTGACAATACTTATAGATATAGCTGAGTCTAGAGATCTTCGTGCCGTTCCCGGATCGAGGTATTTGGACTTCACTCGGCAAAACCTGAAACAAAATGATCCCCCACTCACATAAACACCCTCAGCGCACGACCTTATAATTCATCAAATATTATCATATCTTTCGAGAACAATCAGAATGGATCAAGGTTCGATCTCTAGATGGCTAATTCCGCGGGAGCTACAACTTGAATATTCACAACCTGTAGTTGATGTCGGAATCCCTGCTGTAATTCTACCCGCGACCTAAACCCAAGATCAATTTATAACAGTTACCAGGAACGTGATGAAAAATCAGGTTATGTGTTCACGAGATATCGTTCCCGAACCTAGCCTCTCTAATATAGAAACCAATGACCGAACCGAGTCCGATTTCTCATACTTATGCAACGTTGATCATGGTTATCAATTCCATAGGTTAGTATTAGGTTGTCCACCAATAATTAAATACCTGTATTGGAAGAAGGTTTTATTTTGTGTGTAATTTTTTAGTGATGAGCGGCGAATGTTCACTCCAAAGGAAGGATGTGCGCTGGCGGCAGCGGCGGTCCGGGGTTGGCCCTGTGACACATTTTGGCGCGCGCATGAAGGTCCTGATTTCCCTTTGACACTCGTTGTTTACCCTCCATCAGAGCTTGCCAAAATAATTATCACGAGTACGATTCAGCCTAAGAAACGGTACAACATGGGGTGTGGGCGTAGGGTACTCGGCTTCCACCAGGACTTCTGACTAATTCTCCAGTATCATGGGTTCATAGTGGGAAAAATCTTTCGCATGGACTTAGATAATGCCAGGAGTATTGTAACATCAAGTTTGGCGATCGCCGATGGCTGGCGTAATAGATTCGGGATAATCTGCACAATTTATCGTGAGGCTTGGCGGCAAGCCCCGAATGTCCGCGATTGTATAGATCAGAGAAAGATGAAATCCGTCGCGTCACCCTTGTGCGTAAGTTGGAATTGGGGTGGTCGTCTTCCTTGTTCAGATGCATCTTTGATGTAGGGCAAGCCACAACGTCTATGAATACCGTTCCACACAAAGGTCGATTCTGTGGCGTAAAATGATTTCGCTTTACGCCCCAATTTCCGGTTTTAAGGAGTCCGTAATAGGGAAAATTAGCATAACTAGGGACCCACGACCCTCTGTAAACTTTTAAAGGGAAAATTATCATAATGGTTTGTAAGCTTCAGGCCTCCGGTATTGTGACCAAGGGCTGAGACCTTGGTTTCGAACTTCCTTCTATGGGTATGTCGATCGGCAAAAGCCAACAACTTGAAAAGTGTTTAACTGTGTTTAAGGATTCTTACTTATCTGGTTTGTTTCTGGGAATATCAAGGGGGATATTTCGGCCGACGTCTAGAGTTTGAGTTGGGAGTCGGGACAGTGATCTAATTTTTTTATGTAATTTTAGTGAAAGATGGTGCACCACGTGATGTCCTTCCTGTTCCGAGCTGTCAATCCTTTTTCATCATGATACTCACTACGACTGCGTCAACTTCGCCGCATGTCGCTTCATACAACTCCAAACTCAAGTAAAGAACTCCCACCTTTTCATGCAACAGAACCAAATTTACCTCAGGAATTGGCTGACGTTGTTATTGATCATTTACATGACGACGAAGCGACACTACGAGTGTGTGGTGTTGTCTGTCGCAGTTGGTCCTCTTCAGCAAGATATCATCTCTTTGACACAATCAATATCAAATGCTCCTCGTTACGTAATACAAAGAAATACCATCGGCTCCTCATTTACTTGGAGAGGTCTCCACAGCTCGCATCTTATGTTCGAGATCTCACAGTGGACCACACATCATGGTGTATCGGATTGGAAGAGGCGGAAGTCCTCGTTGGTGCAATTTGCAACAAATTCCACAATGTAAATACGCTAACTCTCCAGCGTGTTTACATATCTGCCCTCTCTGACCATCTGAGGGAATCTCTGTGTTCCCTACTCGCCCTTCCTACTCTTAGGACGCTATCTCTCGTTGAATTTAGCGTGCAGGCGTTCTCAGAACTCGTAACACTCTTAACAATGACAATTGATCTTCAACGTCTTATGCTTTTCCAAATCCGTTGGGAAGATCGCAGAGGTATCGAAGGTTCAGGCGGGTTTTCTAGTTCTTCCGATCAAGGATTGAGACAAATACCTTCCTCAAATCCTCCATCTGACATACCCAAACCTTGTATACGGGAGCTGAAACTTGGAGGGGTAAGCTACCGAAGTAGCCGCAGCTTATTAAATTTCCTGGGGGACTCCGTGGAAGATTTTGAGCTAGACGACATATTTGGACATCACAGGTTCGAAGGTCAGCGTCTTACATTTCACATAAACACATACTCATACACGGAAACGGATTCTATAGTGGATAAAGCAGCTGAATTCATCGCTTTGGAGGGCATGACCTCATTGCGTACTCTTCGGCTGAACCCAAATCAGTCAATTATGTCAAATCCGGGGTCATGGGTCATATCTCTCATCTCGAGCTTGAGACCTTTGAACTGCTTAGAAACTCTATCAATTCGGACCAAGGAGTTTCACCTTAAATCAATGCCCGGTCTACTGGACTGGGAGTGGTATAAGGTCGTTGACGAAATACTCTCCCCCTCTTCTTTTCCCAAACTACGCATGGTCGACATAAAGGTCATATCCATTGGCCCGAATGATATACCTGAGACAAGAGATTTCAAGGAATTGTTCCCGCAATTGAGGAGCAGAGGTATTCTCCATGCACACTTCCGGTATAGAGGGCACCCTACACTGGTTTGATTTGTTTTTTTGCCTTGAAGACGATGAACCATGGACCATATTGACCGTTATTTGGTTTATATTCTTAGGTCTTGGTGGTGACGTTTACTCATCCCTTTTACAAAGCAAATTCAGTCACTTATATTTGTCCAGGGCTCACTTACGATTGTATATCATACTAAAATCCAGGCTCCTAAAACCATCCTCTCGCCACTCACGTTGTAAAAACAAATTTACATTTGTTTGTTTGCACTGTGGCAAAACATTTTACAAGTGAGTGGTAGAGAGGCTGGTGCAATATGTTTAAGCGACGATATCCGAGATCACCGACACGTCATCTGGGTTTCAAAATATAGTTTTCCTGAGCGTGTACCAAATACTCATAAATATGGTAGAAACTGCGCGTTTGGTTTTTTCGTGTCACGACGCGTTGCTGATAAGGCCCACTATCAAATACTTATCAAGTGATTTAAACTATATATATAGTGACTTCCACAACAACACAACTCACTATAGCTTTGTATAATATACCCTAATGGCAGACTTAATTGATTATCTCTTTACCTATTCTAGCCATGATGTAATTTTAAATCAGAACACAGAAAACCACCCATGAGAATTTAATTTTGAATAAGCACATCAGGAATAATTTGTTTGATGGCTCTAAAAATGCAAGATTTTGGGAATGCTTATCAATACTAGTATAGTAGTTGTAGAAAGCATGGTTGGATGCTATGTATAAAAGAAAAAAAAAACACTCAATTCCTTGGTGCGAGAGTGTCACCTGCCGTGACACGAAAAAACCAAATGCGCAGTTTCTACCATATTTATGAGTATTTGGTACACGCTCAGGAAAACTATATTTTGAAACCCAGATGACGTGTCGGTGATCTCGGATATCGTCGCTTAAACATATTGCGCCAGCCTCTCTACCACTCACTTGTAAAATGTTTTGCCACAGTGCAAACAAACAAATGTAAATTTGTTTTTACAACGTGAGTGGCGAGAGGATGGTTTTAGGAGCCTGACTAAAATCATATTCGTGCATCTTAAACGGACATCGAATCTTAATCTAAAACTAAGATGAGACTACTAGGTATTAGGTTTTGTATTATATTTGTGTCGTGTCACTTCATTAATTTGGGGTATATGGGTATAATAAGGAATAAGGAATAAAGATAGTTCATAAAGGAAAACGCAAAGGTGGAGTGGGTATATGGGGTATGAGTATGAGTATGAGGGAATCAGACGAAGGGAGGAACTAAACGGCGAATTAAAGGCGCTGGAACTTAACCGCCCGTCATGTGGAATCAACATTCAAGATCCATGCGTCTGCTCCACGCGAGGTGGACGAAAGCCCCATGAACCGTGTACGATCCATTAAGAAGTCTACTCTCCTCACGCCCCCAATTTTCTCATCTTGATACTCGCGGGAGCTGCGAATTCTGCGGTATCTCTGCTCATACGCCGAATTGACGCGGCGCTTATCCTTCTGTGTCGGTAATGAGTGGTATTCGTTTGATGTAATCCCCGTCCTTAAGGTGTAGTATAGAGCATCTAGGACGTCATAGATGGTTACAAATGGACCATGTGACGCGCGGACGTGGATGACCCATGGAAGGTGTGGGGATGTAATGGTCATGAAGGGGGAAGGGGGGCTCGTCGCGGGCTCAGAAAGTACGCGTTGGGAGATCCCGCGGTGATGCGTAGTGATGGTGGAAGGGGGCTGTGTGAGATCAAAGTTGATGGTGGGTGCATGGGAGAATTGAAGGAGGGGGTGAAGGGATGGAGGTCCTCTATGTATAGGAGGCGGCGGAGGCGGCTTCCCGAATGACACAGGGTATGGCATGGGACCAGGAAGGTTCCCTGAAAAGGATGGCGGGGTGATTGGACCTCCTGAGGAGACGGGGGACAGAGAACCCAGCGATAGTGCGGGTGTTGGGGGGGTAGGGGGGGAGTAGAATGTGTTTTTTTTCGAGAAACGTACGTGTTTTCCTGGCATTGTGGTGGTGAAACGAGGAAGTTTTTTGAAGATATCTCATGAACAGAGGAGAATTTATACTATGGCCCTAGAAAGGGAGACACGTTCGGTCTGCGGACGTCATGACTCGTGCTCTCGAGTACCGCCTTGGGATTTGTTTAAGTTAGAAACCTCGCACCATAAAGGGGTTCATTTAGTTCATAAAAGGAAGTTCGGTTTCTCTGCGTAGCCGCCTTAAGTCACGTTTGTGGGGGAGAATGTAGGAATTTTATTCCGAAGTCTCAGTTACCGCCGTCTGCGTTTCGGCCAAATAGGAAGCGATGTCCTCGTAACTTGGCGTCGGGGTGGACATACCAACACAATGGCCTAAACGTCCATTCCAGGAGTATCGTTCAAACGGAACTGGGCCGGAAAGAAAAAATTCGCACCAGTCGCCACCAAGGCTGTGATAGAGTACGTCACTTCCATGAGGATCGTAGGCAGGAATATCATGGCCGAATGTATGGAAACCAAAAGAATGTATGGAAACCAAAATAATGCGGCGTCTCTGAAGGGCGCATATGGGGAGGGAACTAGCTTAACAGCCTTAGATTACCCTACGAGATCGAAACTGATTAGCTCCATCAATACCAAAGACACAGATAGTATGAGGCGGAGCTGTGCACCGCCATCACTCCAATTGTGGATAACGAAAAATTGCAGTGCGCCTATTGGACTCACATGTGTCAAAATACATAGGCGCTGATACTCCCCCCTATTAACGCTCATCATGCCACTACCCCGATAGGCTCCATGATTAGTAGAATAAGATGCTGACAGAGAATGTGGGAAATAAAGCGGAAGCGGAGACTGTTATTGAATTTACGTTACCCCTAAGTTTGTCACCATACAAAACTCCATAATAAGTATCATGTAAATTATCGCCAGTGTCGGAGAGTTTGTCTGCACAGGTACCTGGGACGAAAAATGTATCTAACGGCCAAAGATCAAAGAACTATTTTAGGACCATACCATGTAAGAAAAAAAGTATCTGTCCGAAAATCTCGTTTATGTCAGCACCCAAAGGCTGTGGGCTAGCGAAGTAGAGCATCGCCTCCAGGCAGCTGCCTAAACATGGCCATAGAATAGGATGAGGTAGAATGACATGGGAGTTCTTCACTTTCCAGGGTTGCGAGGGCGCTGTAATGCTGGGCAAGCCGTTACCGTTAAAATGATGATCAAACTAGGTTTTCTCGAGCCTATCCGTACCATCATGCTAGCTCGGCAGCCGAGACCACTAAACCGTAGCCGTTACGGTACCGAGCTTCATGTGTTAAGTCCTTAGAAGAGACAGTTGGTGCTCAGTTTAAGTTGTCGTGGGGAATGGTTCTTAACAAATAAACCATTATTAAAAAAAATCAGAGATGTCCGCGTGATTCCCGGCCCGGTCCAAAAAATTGTTCCGAATACATTTCCATTTTTGATTCTACAACATTTGGCTAGGCTGGGAACTCAACAACCCTGTGCCCTAGATTATTCTACAGAGAGGCCATGATTATCGTAAGTGACAAACGAAACTTTTGCGTCGGAATACATATGTAGGAAGTGAAATCCAATAAGTACCTGATAAAATAAGTCTATAGTCTATAGTCGTTGACCCGAGCTGGAAGGTTTTGGTCTTCCTCGAATCCACTGCCATGGGGAGCCTGGTTAAGCAGGACACCCGGGGTAGACACCCTGGTTGAATGTCGGAGGGTAGGTGATTTTTCTTCGCGCGGGGCTTCCTTTTTTTTCTATGAAACATTGAGCTCCCAGACATCGTTCCCCTTGAGCGTGCCGGAGAGACCCAAAAATCGATTTTTTCCCCGTAAGAAATCGATTCTTTTCACACCCTTTAACTCCTCTTCCCGTCTATCTCTGTATTTTTCGATGCGGCCACAACGGTGGAAGTAAGCGGCATCCACATCTGTGGTATCTTCATATAGTCGTAGATCATTGTATTCCGTCGGAGATACGGGGGTCCGCAACTCATAATAGATAGACTTGAACACGTCACGTACGGTGACGGGGGCACCGGCGTGAGACCATGAAGTGACTTCAATGTGCCAGCGTTTGGGAAGAAATGGACATATTATACTCAGGCTTGATAAGGGAGGGTGGGTTGCGGGTTCGGCAAAAACGTCGGCGGTAAGTTGGTCTTCCAAGGTTGAAGGAGGCAGTGAAACGTCGTATCGAACTGCCGGTGCACCGTAGGGAATAAAAGCAAGAATAAAATGTATGTGCATCTCTTCTGGGGATGTTTCTGGAGAAGGGCTTCGTTTGAGCTGAAAAGAAGGGTGTGGGCGAAATAGTGGAGTCATGACTGGCGGTGGAGTTGACAGTTCTGTGGAAGATGGTAGAGACAGAACCGAGTGACTGGGCGAAGGGGTGGACGCAGGGGAATACAGAACATTCGCAGATGCAAAGTGGACGTTCCTGGCCATCCTTAGCTTTTGAATGGGGGCTGTTGAGAAAGCTCGCCGAAGATCTGGTATGAGCGGTTTATATATGGCAATTCAGGTGACGCCGGAGTTCATTACCATATGGGGAATTCCCTTGGCTGTGTGAGCTGCATTTATGATCCTCCTTGGGCGTTCAGTGCGCTGATCCTGAGCAATGCCTCATGGCAAGGCGGGCAGAATTTGGTTCGAACATGTAGTTCAAACGTTAGTAAATACTGTGAACATCCTCGAGGCTCGAAGCTAGACATAAGGCCACGTTTTCATCCCATAAGTTACCCACCGAGCATGGCATGTGATCACACACACTTGACGATTCGGGCTCTAAGGGTTTAGGGGAATGTCCAGGGGTCAGATGGCAACTCAATTCGGCGTGCTCGACGGCTGACGAAGAAGGCATTTCGGCTCGGTGGCAATGACGACTAGATCAAACTATGTGGAGGCAAAGATCTAAGCGTCGCTGACAGCAAACACTGTTGCGCGCATTATAAAATAGAATAGATGAGACCAGTTTCCGAATGATGCGAGCTAAATGGATAGATTCCATAAGTACGTCTTCCTCGCATCTTGAGTCGAAAGCCTGGAAAGGCATGAGAAATAACCAATCACTTGTGAATCCCAATAACCAAGATTAGTGGGAAAGGAAATATCGATGCTCCCTGCCGCCTACAGCAATTAGTCTTGTGGGGATAACCCCGTACAAGTCTGATTCCGCAGTCACTTCTTAAAGTAGGATTGAAACATTCTAACAGATCCCAATCCCGGATCCTGTATGGGGGTGGGGCGTTTCAGCCAGATTAAGCAAGAAACGCTCGAGAGGTTGGGAGGGGAGAAGTATGCTCCACATACCCATCATACCCCTACCATGGTACATTGGTAACACAATATGACGCGGAACGGTTTTAAGAATCACGTGGAGATGCAAAAAGAACATGTGACTAGATGCGCGTTCTGTTTATAATTAGTGGCAGGTTGACACTTCATCAAACCATCATACCCGTCAGTCGATGAAATTGGAATTTCTTACGACAGGGGGGCAGTGAGACAATAAACTGTGGAATCTATTCAAATCGCCAACAAACTGCCATGCCCACTCATCGGGGCATTGTGATTCGTGATTTCAAATCAATACTCTCGATGCAGTGAGGCAAATACGAAATATATAGTTAGTCCGATATATGCTGTTATAGCCCCTTGATACTCCTTAAGGCTCCACGACAGTTATGCCGCTAGGTACCAGATTTTGGCAGGGATGAACCCGGTTTACCTCCTCGCGTCTAGCAAAGGACTAGCATCCATGAATAGATAGCGTTTAAGTGAGA
Source organism: Collybia sordida (assembly GCA_037014335.1). NCBI lineage: Eukaryota > Fungi > Basidiomycota > Agaricomycetes > Agaricales > Clitocybaceae > Collybia > Collybia sordida. The sequence continues at coordinate 78,811 of JAYKXK010000009.1, read as the reverse complement.
ACAGGTACGTTTTACACGCAAATCTCCCACATAGCTCGCTGGCAGGAGTCAAGCCGAAATAACCTGAAAGTCCTTACACACGGTTCGGCCACTCCACAACCAGATGGTGCTGTCAAAAGCGACAGAGCATGAGAGACAACGCGGAATCTTCATGGTAGCTCACCCCTACCACTCCTCAGAGTAAGAGAGCTACATAAGGTGATCCTCTATGGCTCCTGGGACACGGACCGGTTTCCCAAAGTGCGCCTATAATTCCATCGCGCATAAACCTCGGTGTAAGATAACTTACACAAAGACAGCCCTTTGCCCAAAGAGTGAACATGGGAAGGGTTCTCTCGAATTGTTCTGGCGCGGATATGCCTAAGGTCCGGTTCGTGCTGAACAATATGTGATTGTGGGGCCTCAGGCGGATCCTATACTTATTACTAAGCTTCAGTGTTGGTATTCAATCAAACTTTTGGCTCATAGTCTTCCATTCGTTCATTTGACAGTATATTATTGATAGAAGGAATTAGAATTAGATAGAGGCGAACACCTGTTTAGAGTAGCACGTTTCATGATTATATTTTTGAGTGTATGCTTCATACCTCTGGCAGAAGGATTGATAAAGCGCGATCATGATCGCTTCTCAAACTTGGCCGATCTATTCTTTCAACGAAGCGGCCCTCCGCACCGACCGAGATAGTTCCATCGATCATGATCGCTCTTTTCTCATGATGGAGCCACGTTCTACTGTCGGCCATAATAGCTACGGTGCTTGACTTCTTCCGCCATGGTACTCTTGTTTCTCCCCGCGACGTGTGACCTCATTTTTCTTGACACGGCTGCTTGGGGACTCAATCTCCCATCCTTAGAAGGCTCTTGTCCAAATAACAATCTTGCGATCTCCGGAAGCATGAAATGTCAGACTCGTTCTCAAAATGTTCCTAATTAGACCATACCAGATTGTGCTGTGTTATTCGGACCGGTGGTAGAGTGGCGGTCTGTAAATTACGCCTTACTGAGAAAAGGTGGCAATGTAATGTACAGTACTCCGACAAATTTAATGAGATTGAGTGGGATATGCTAAGTATATGATGAGGTATAAGGCTACAGTGACATGATAATGAGGATGCGAAGTCCATAGATGCTATAGATTGTATGTAATAAAAAAGAATAATGATGCTGACGTGACGTGAGTGATGCAAAGACGTGGATGAGATGGCGAGGGTGGCGGAAGAGGGGAGGAATCATGGAGATACAGAAAACATCCAAACTGGGTCTGCTGAGGCGTGGCTGTCTGATGGAGTGAACCCGAGCAAACGGTTCATCCCAAGCAAGAAATCGATACGCTTGACCCCTTTATTCAACTCATCCTCCAATCGGCTCCCTGACCCAGAACGTTGACAACGTGACTGGTATGCCTCCGTAATCTTCCTCTGACTTTGAGGAGATTCGGTCTCGAACTCGTTAGGCTTCACTGGATAACGCAAGGCGAAGTAAAGTCCGTGCAGGACGTCTGCGACGGTAACAATGGCATCCGGTTTCGAGGACGACGGCCCTATCGTCATCTTCCACGGCAGATAGTTGCACACAACGGTGAACGAGCGGGTGGGTGGTATGGTAGCCCCATCAGAAAGGACGCGTGGGGTCAACCCGAGGTGGGCAACCATAGTGCGCACATCTGAGAGGTCGATGTTAAACTTCGGGTAGCTAGCGAACTCCAACGCCGGGTGTAGCTTGATTGAGCTTTTGGGCTCCTCTGCGATAGAGAACGGTTTGTAGATGTATGTGGAATGGAGGTGGGAGGGTGGCTGTGGAGGGGTCATAGGACCCGAGGTTGATAAAGTTGCGTTGGAAAAAGTGGGTGATGGAGTCGGGGGAATCGAGTAGGTCTCGTTAACGTCTGCAAATCGGACGGTCTTCAAGGAAGGCATTGTACTTGATTGTGAATAAGCCCTCTTTAAAGTACTCTGCGGATGGCTTTGTCGAATATTCAAGCTGACAAGTGCTTATATGTGCGAAGGTCGCAAGGGGGATGATGAGTGGGGAGTAGGTAGGCCCTAAGCACTGGTAAGGTTTAGTGGATGGGTGGCGGGAACAAAGTGAGCTTCGTACATTGAGAAACGAGGCGATATATATATGTGCTATTCAACATAAGGGAAGGGAGGTAAGCTGTGCCCGCAGGATCTTCGAAATCCAGATACAGCTACAGCTCAGGGTGAGTGATACTGACTCGTAAGGGATCACCTGGTGACACCGGCTAATTCAGGAACGCGGGGGCGGGGCCGCTTGATCGAGCTAAATTAGGAAACCCAGAAGCGGTGCGGCGTCAAATCAAATGGGCTGCAACAAAACCGAAGATTGTGTCCTCCCAAGACGCTGGGAAGCCTGGAGGATAATTATACTAGAAACTGCCCAAATATCCTGTGTATGAAGATTTCGCAGATAGCGCCCATCTAGCTATCTCCCAGGGCCTAGTCCAACTCCACATGTTTACATGTCTTCCTTTAGCGCCAACGCCTGAGGCTGCGCAATCGCACACGCGTACGTGGCCACCACTCGGATTTCGGCATAGCCTTCCCCGCCTTTTCCCGCCACATTCGACAGCATTTCAATGTAATCAGCACTCGGTCTGGGGTATCATCAATCATCATACCAACCAGGGTATACCACGTATATACCCCGCCTTTGTGAAGACCGAGGGGATACGTCTAACCGGAAGTGTCAAACAGCTGTAAACCGTTTCCTAAAACGACAGTTGAGGCTGAAGTTCCACAAAATAGATTATTCAATCAAACAAGGTTGTACGACCGAGTTGTCACTATTGCTCAAAACTCCACGGTGAACATGTAAGCCTTTATTTCCGACTCAGCGGGATTTGAATGTACACATAGAGTGCGTGGACGTCGGGCACAGGTATAGCGGAGTCTATAGCTCTGCCATCATCCGGCGCTCAATTTGAGCGCTATGTAGAGATAGGCGCCACGCATCACGCGTCACGCGTTGCATAGTGATCTTCACTCCGCCATCACCTCAACACTGCTCATTTGGCAATGGCAATGAGAACTCAGTGCGCAGCCTCTACCGTATCGAACGATAAAATTTTCATATGACGTCGTCCAACGTTTTGCGTATGAGCTTCGGGCGCAGTGGTCGTCTTTTTTTGACTTTACTACGTGCACGCCGTGGGGCTGGTTTAGAATTACCCAATTCGGTATCCAATTCAACAGACCTCTCAACAGGCCTTGAATTTACCCGGGCAGCGGACACCGTCCCCATCCGTAGGGTGACAGGTAGGCTTCATACTATTATAACTTGTTGAGATAGGTATAGACTGAATGGGTATAATCCCACAAAGGACTAAGGCTTCTGTTTGTAGAAGGAGACTGTTTCTTGGCTCCAAAACGTGCGGTCTAGTTAGGCCGGATTCTACGTTTTAAATGACAAGAGAAGTAGATTAGACGAAGTGAAGACGGAGATTTTAGACATCTCGGCAGATGTAAAAACTTATCAAGAGGGTCTTACACGGTATATTATAGGCTTCGTGTAGTTATTTTGACATCTTGACCTTGTGACTCTAATATGGCGACATCCTCGAAGAAGTATCATAGCACATGATATTTTATTTACTCTTTGGGAGATCTTTTTCTGCTTATTACTCAGAAGTTCATGACGCACAGAAATGCGGGGAATAATTAATCTCGTATTGTCCCATTTTCACATGGGTTTCTTCATCTGACCGCGTCGCGACGTACACGCGAGCATCTAGCCGAGATCTTGACAGAACAATGGAAATCAACCCGTTATTTTATCGACCTTCTCTGTCAATGTTTCTAGGGTCGTATTAGGTCTATTCCGTAAACTCACAACGAAAATTGTTGTTCCCATTGGGGGATAATCGAGCCTTCTTGGGTAGCGGAACTACATCTCGGGTGGGTGGTCCCGTCCCCGATTTGCGTAACCCTTTCCCGATTCAATATGGCAAACTGCAATTAAGATTTCTTATCGTATAATAAAATTCCATTTCAATCATCTAATTGAATTCCGAAGTTCTGAATATGGAGGACATTCCGCTGTGGGGGAGATAAATTTCTTCAGAAGATGGACCAATGGAATGAGACTGGTGACGGAGGGCCCATAAAGCTTTTTGAATGGTGCTTGGGGGCATACCTTCATCGCCTCCAGAGTTCTTAGATCAGTAGCTTCCAAAGTAACCTGGGAAAATAAGGGACGTGCGATAATTCCGACAATATCGGTCTAGCAAAGAGTTGTCCGAATCTGTACAGTTGGAAGTAAGTACAACCATATTAATCGAGCAATGGGTTTAATCCGTGGAGAGATTCCTCGGCGAAACGAAGCATTTATTCAAAAGGATGTAGCCTCGTATATCGTCTTCGCGATAGCATCGTGATCCGCGCACCACGATGACCCAGACCATACCACCACCACCAGGTTAGGAGTAATTACGAAACAAGGTGGATAGCGAAGCAGAACTATCCTCAAACGATTAGAAATCGTTCAGATCCTCTAAAACTGAACCCGTGGAACAGATCGCAGCCAACGATCTAAGAGCCCGAGCTTCAACAGCATAAGCTATGTTTGTTTTCGTTTGTCCGAGACCAGGAATCCAAATATAATTAATCAAGTCGCGACTCGGCAGGAATTAATCCGTGAGTCAAATTGAGACGGAGGCGGTGGCGGTCCTAAAGAGTCATTATGATATGATAGAAAGGTTCTTTTAGAATTCACCTACGCATTTAAAAACAGAGATTAAGAGATTATAATCAATCACCCGTCACTTTCTTCAAAATCTCCACAACGTCACTCCCCACAAAGTGATCTACATACGTTACCTTGAATTATGTCTGCAAGATACGTACATTTTTCGTACGACACATATCCCCCAACACCACCTTCCACCTTTTCACATACATCGTCGCTGCCATCGCCCGGTGGTCCTATGACACCACCACCCCTACAACCTCTTCACACATATCGCCCACTACCATCTGTTCACAGCCAATTGAACCCGATTCTGGCCACTCAGTACACCCCCAACCTGCATTATGACATGTCATTACCCCCGAGCACTATACAATTCCGTTCATCGGTGGCTTACCACATACACGACGAACCAGCGACTTATCCACCTCTCCCGCGTATGACGATTACCTCTTGCGCACTTCCGTGGTCTATCATAGTAACCCCATCCGGGAAGTCAGTTTCAGTCACAGTTTCGGATGTCTTCAATGCGATCTATACAACATTACGCATCAATATGACGCCCAAAGAATTTGCGCAGTTGCAGTCCGTTGATGCGCAGAGACAGGTTAATGATGCATACCGTCGTCGCTACAAGTCTATGCCCAATACACCCACATATAATGAGGAAAAAAGACAGGGGTTAAGGCGGGTGGATTTCTTGGCAGGAATGCGTCATTTCGCTGGATTGGCTCCTACGAAACAAGGGCCGGACGTGTGGGAGTTGAGAGTTTCATGAGTTTCCATTCATTGTTTTCCGTCTCTGACACCCAAAGAGCACCAGATACCCAGCTATCCCATATACCCCCACGAACATTATCCTCCCTATATGTAATGGATGTACATTAGGATACTTATCAAAAACATTGACAAATGAACTCACATAACCTGGAATCAAACAACAACCACATTCAAAACGAATACGAGGGATGAGAATAAAATTTAAAAAACAACAAAACTATTTGCCATTGTTGTTCCAGATCATTCAGACCGGTTCCGGTTATTACCGGACTCAACCCAAGACCATTCACTCAACGTTCGAGCTATAGCCTCAAGGCCAAAAATTACCCTACCCGACCTCTAATTCGTATCTATAAACAGTGGTTTTGACACATCCGTCGGGGACCCTTGTTCGGTCATTGGTAAATTGGCAAAACAATAACGATAGATCTGGAAGAAAAAAAAACACACACAAGTAACAGGGCAGGCCCTTTTTCGTACGTTACGTACTATCGCCTTTTTTCGAATATGTGGGCTTAAGGCGGATCTGGGCTCATTGGCCGTGCTTGTTTACCCCGGTCGTAGGAATAGTGGTTTCCGGTGCCCCAAAATAGCCTATGTCTAGTGGTTTTGAGGTTCGCAATGATCATGAGGGATCGGCCAAAAAACCTGCAACATTTGATACACCAGTAACCCTTTTGGTACGCCCTATTATTCCAATATCCAGTTCTGATCGCTGTGTCTTGTGACAAGAATTATCTATCTATTCCAAGGCGAACGGAGCAGCACCACCAAACTGAGTGATCACTCGCTCGGACGGTGATAAGATATCCCAGAATGTTCACTTTCAAATTGGTAATGTGTGAGTTCAATCGTCCCGAACGAGAACAAGGACGAGGAATCAGCCCTTAAGGGTGCACAATCACTTCATCGTGAAACCCTGATCATTCATTTATTTAAATTATGACTTGATGGGCATAGTCTCACGGATACGGTATGATCAAGCCCAGGCCGGCGGAAAGGAAGATACACCTTCCTGCCACCCCGTCAGTTGACAAGTTTTTCATTCGAACATTTGAACTCCATTTGGGAAATGGAAGCAAGGCCGAGAAGCCTGACGGTCACCATGACTTCAGCCCGGGTTCATCATCCTATGTAGCTAAATAATAGCTGTGAGAGCGTCTCTGTCACAAGGTGGTATTCATTGAACGTCGGCTTAGATATTAGCTTTGCGTGCGAGTTCGGTTACACAGGTTTATCAACCAAGGGATGATTGTTAACTTAAAACAGTAAATAACACAATCCCCACCAATCCATACGAATTCTTGATTGCCAGGCCTAAAACAAATCACAAATCTTTGTCACAGATCTTCAATAGAACGGTAGGTTGGGTAAGGTTGGGAATGGGTTTGCACTTTGATATCTCCGGTCCCGGGGGGCATGCTATCGATAACCCCGATTTGAATGTGACATGTTTGCGCTATATAACTCTTTCATAGTCCTAGAAGATGTCGCTTCCTACTTCATCCCCCCTCCTTGACTTACGGCGTCCTGAGTGTGCCACCGCTCCCACTTCAAGTCGCTTACCCAGACCAAGCAGGATACGGCAAATGAAGTGGACGTATCGGGCTGATTTTGTGAATTAAATTGTGACACACTGTATGTTGGATTCTGATCACTTGTATACCTCACAGGCACCCCTATTCTCTGTACCATGCTCGGTAAGTACCATTATATGTATATATTGCGCATGCAAATGGCTTATTTGTATCTTCTATATACGACCAGAACCCACTTTACTTCACTGAACATCATGTGAGTAATTTCGACATTTGAGTCGGGGATTCAACGTATACCAACCTATAATTCAACACATAGAGCCTTTCGGCTTATCAGGTTTGTCACATACATCAGTTTTTCGTTATAAAATCTCTAAATTATTTTTTATTGATGGGAAGCCCCAGCCCCCACGCGCACCACGGATGCGGTGTGTCCCCCTTCCGCCAACTACACCAATAGCGATCACACCGACAATTTTCCCTCTTGAACTTACCGCCGACCTCTCTTACGTGGCTCCGACATTATCATTGATGACAGTTCCAATATCATCGTCTATCCATGTCCATAATCAAACATCTCACATTGGAAATATCTTCGCCAACCCAGGAGCACAAACCGTACTCGAAATAATAGAATTTGCTCAGCGGACCGTCCGCGGACCGCTTGACCTTGCAACTTATCAATCACTGTCGATGCAAACAAAGACGGCGGTGGAAGGGGCATTTATTCGCCGAGTCTCTCGGACTATAGGACAGCACAGCGCGCGTCAATTGTGGACTTGGTTCATAAACGGCCATTATCAGCCTAATGGCCCTTACCACCCCACCGCTCCTTGCGGCGCGGATCTGCTGCTTGGAAACACTAACGTCTGGGGGTTGGACACCGTCACTGGATCTGGGGTTGGTTGTCTCCATGTCGCATAATTTGATTGGCAGGTATGGGACGCTTGTCATGAGTCGTGACCGGAACATATTTTTTTTTTATACGTCATGTAAATTTATAGGAAGAATTGGTGGGACTATATAATATGTAAAATATCTATACAACTATACAACGTATTATGGACGTAATTAAAGGTCAATGTACAACGTCTTTCGATATTCGGATTTTCAAATAAGTAAATTGGAGTTAACACATAACACCAGCCAACTTAGGCTGGGTCAGGTAAAGAGGCGGCTGGATAACCTCATGGGAGTCATAGGCGGAGCCCGCTATGGTTTACAATTTAATTTTGGAACCAATTATCCTCCGCGGCTATTGATGGAGGATTACATTCGTTATTGAGCCCCCGCGGATCAACATTTCCCATTCCGTAAATGTCCTCACTGGTACTGACTTCCTCTGGCTCAACGAATAGTACGCAATATGTATCCGTATTAGTCCCCCTGGCTTGCCTTTGTTCAGAATGGTCCAAAGAGTGATAAATTAAATCACTTTCCACGCGAGCGGGAAACGTCACGTTTATTCCAGAACACCGACCCATTGAAGTCCGTCAGTATTTATCAATCGGAATGTGAATGCATTGATCGAGACGCAAGTGGATTCTTCCGTGTGTTGCCTGTCCACTTCCACCAATTGAAAAAAACAGGAAATTTAAACCAACATCTTACTGGTGTTTACCTTACATTCTCCTGAGCGGCCCGGAATTTTGCGCCTGATGAGGCCTTGGAGTTTTGTTCCTGGCGTCTTTACAGCGCTCAGCACTAATCTTGAGGGTTAAAAATCACGGCCCCGATCTGATTTTGACGTACCTGAAACTGTATGAGGGGCCGTTTTGAGTACGCTCAAACATCAAGTGCACATGACATCACATTCACTGATAGGTCGTACCACTTTCTTGCGGGTTCGCTAAAAGGGACACCTGAGAGTACCAAAGGATATCACTATTTCTGATCAAAATGGGTTGTAACCGTTGAGTCGGCGGGGGCTTTGTTTGTAGGAGCGGGATTTCGCGGGCCTTCGTTGCCGGGGAAGAGATTGTCTGGAAGACAACCCCTTCGGGGACGCGTCGCACGACTTATTTACTGCAGTTATATCAGGGTGCGGGTGTCACCCCCACAAGCTGGGTTAGCGAATTGTATGCAAATTACGCCCCGCCCGTGTGGGAGTTAGATTTTTTCCCCTTATTTTCCACCTAGCCGATCAGACTACTCCTGATGTGATTGTGAGGAAGGAGCAAAAAACCCTCGCTCATCTAAGGGAGGAAATTTACAGATCGACAACCGATGTTTCAGCAGTAGTTCAAGGTGGTGAAAAAAATTATTTCTTTCTGGTAGGGCATCGCAGTCGGAGGGACCATCAACCACGAAAGCCGAGTTACCGCCCTCAAGGTCGTGTGATCTTCCCAACACTAACAAACAACGACGTTGTGTTTGACTTACTAAATATCTCCTTTTTTTTTGATAATTTTATGGATAACACAGAGGCGGTTCTAGTGGGATCCTCGGCAACGCTGTGGATATGCACCGATGTCCACCCACGCCAGCACCAACTTCGACGCCCCCACATTCGCACAATCGGAATCCGGAGGATGATAACCCATATATCGCAGGACTTAGATTCGTCCCTGATAAGGGATCGGATATGATCAGAAGCGAGTGCGGGTGGGTTAATTAATATCCAGTACATATGCACATGATTGCGCTGGGAATGCGGGGGTGGGTCTGCGCAAAAACTTTAGAGAGAAATGGTTTCGAGCCGAGTGTTTGAGAGGATAGGGTTTTGGTGGAAGTGTTGATGCTAGGTAATGGGAACTTCTATTCGGGTCTTTTTCTACCACAGATGGAATATATCCCTCGTGCGACATTTACCTGGAAATTCCATGTGGCAACTTGCGTCCATCAAATCATCACTATCCTAGGCGATTGTGTGGAAAACTTCCTTTTAAAGCCTTATTTTGAGTCTCTTTTATTTGAGTGTCAGGGAAGATATCATCCCGTGTCATCGCTAAAAACTCGGAGGGTGAGTTAGGAAAAAGATATAAGAATTAGATCTGCCCGCGGAGTTTGAACCCAGGTTTCCCTCCTCGGTCCATTACCCCAGTTGATTTGTTCACCAACCGACCTCGTCAAAATTCATTATAAATATCTCATCGGATATATTCTCTATAATATGGTTTGAATTTAACGCCAAGTACCCAAATTAAAGATTACACTCTGGAACGCCTGAGGGATGGTCAAAAGAAGAATAACGGCGTCGCCTTCCTTGCTCATGCCGTTATATAGGTGAAACGAATATACAAGACTCTCATACCTCCTGAACCGGACATAGGTCCCATCACCATATGTACCCGTTTTGAATACTGGCCCCGTGTATTCCCCATGCCAGGATGGCTTCATGACTGAGCTATCTTTGAGGAGACGGTGTTGTCTAAAATAATGACGGAATAGTTATGACCTCACATCATATGATGTGCCAGCTCGTCCTTTGTTTGGACAGGTTCATAGTGTGGCGTCGGATGAACAAGCCTGTCCGTCCAATTCCCTGACTTCCAATTTTTATTTTTATATATCTATCTCCGTTTAGGTTCAATTCAATAGGATGCTGTCCTCGTCCAGTAAGTAGGGCCGCGCTCCGGGAGTGGGCCGCCACCCGTGCTCCATCTGGCATTTTTCACCAATTGCATAGGGACAAGGTCGATGCGTTTTCGGTGTACGGATTCGGTCTAACAATTATTCATTTGAATTATGGATATGGCCATAATGTTTTTCTCTCTTTCCATTGAGATTAACAAATATTTCAACGAATTCACGACACTAGAAAGAAAACATCCTCTGACCCATTTAACTCATAGATATGAGCGACCATCTCAGAAAAAGATTTTCACTAGCGTATTTGTCATTGCCTAAAACTCCGATGGGGTTTAATACGGACATATCGCGCTATAGGTATGTCAAAACTAATAGATATCTTAACACCACGCGAGTAGTGTCGACTTCTTACCCAGCCAGTAACCATTACATCTAAGATCTAAGAGGTTCATACCTAACACAGCAGTTCATTGTCACTATTGTCATGATTTTTTTTAACGAGACTCGATCAGAGATCGCGGACTTAGGGTCGTATGGTGCCTGAAACCTTGAAAGTGTGACGTACTATGTTTTGAGGTGTCCATTACGATGACAATAGTCGGAACCTCCTTTGAAGCAGGAAAAAAGTGCTTGAATACATATGGTTCGCTTCCCAACGTTTGAGTAATTCCTGATTATGGTTTATACAGTCTCTTAGCCGTAATTTATGAATTTGATACTAATTCGACTACATTTTATTTTAGCGATTTGGGTGGGTGGGCGGTCAAGCGGCCGTGGCGAGGAGACGATTTAATTCGTCAGATGTAAACAGGGCTAAAGAAGGTTTGCTGAGGGCATTGAGAACCTGGAAGAGAACCTGGAATCTAGATACCTGGGCCACGTCAAGTTAACTCCGATTGGGCATGAAGCACGTGCAATTTAAGTCTCAGAATGTACTTTCCGCACACCCCCTCCTTCTCAAAACTTGAGCCTATAAGACAGACATAATCTTCAGCCCTCATCTTTTTTTACAACCACCATATCCCACACAAGAAACTTACTTATCTTCAATGAGATTACCCCCGACTCCCCCAAGCGAGTCAGGCGTCCTTACCACTGACTTTTTGCCTTCATCTACCAGTAAGTCCCAACGATACCGACGGAGCTGGGTGTCGATACTGAAGTTGAACAGGTCAGCGGGGCCTCGTAATGAGACCTTCATCTATTTCCGGCGACCCGACCATGGTCGCCGCCCGTCCCCCCACCACCCCGTCGTGTCTGTCGTCTGGGTGCAGGTCCTCGCCACTGTGCCGAGGGTCGCAACATGCAGACCTTGTCCACAATCGATCAGAATGGAGGCATATCAGCTCGCCTCCGTTTACCTCGACGAGAAACGCGGCGCCCACCACTCTTGCCACTTCCACTAGTATGGGCGCTAATGGATCCGGCAGACAGGTGGTGAGCGACCCACCACGACATACTCGACCGTTATACAGCTCTATTCCCCTTCCACACGAAGATATCGACCTCCATCCCACCCTTGATTATAATTCCCACAACGAGGCGTACATCCCCGACTCATGTCTCAGCACCGACAACAAGCATTGGTTTGCACCGGCTACGACTCCTCTTCGTGGGTGCCTGACAATTGTGCTACCATCGACCAGACAGAAGATGACAGTATGCCCCTCCTCATCTCCAGCACACTCGTACTGTGGAGTCGTCACTGTATGGGATGTGCTCGTTGCCATTGAGATGGTGATGAACCGCCTAGACAGCACCGATGACACATGCATACGACAAATTCCTTCGAAATTCGCGGATAGACGAGGGAGGAAATGTGTATGTAGAGGAGATATTCCTTCGTTGGAATATCTGCGCCAAAGGTATGGAAGGGCGGGATTGACGAAAGTTGAAGGCGACGAGGATGTCTTCATGCTCCATGTTGGTAAACGATGAGCTGGGCTTGTCGTTGATCAAGAATTGTATTACGTGAGTTCATTTTTGAATTTTGAGAGATTTTTCTGCTAACAACGATTTTATTTCAGTTTGCTATTCCGAACATGTTGTAAAATATAATGAAAAAAGTCTACTCACCACAAAGGTATATTCTTAAATCGCTTTTTCACCTTCAGCGCTCAACAGCGGCAACGTGGATGGCACGAGAGCTTGAACTCGAAAATCCCGGGACACATGCGGGAAAAAATCAAGGGGGCACAGATTCTTGGAAGCTTGGTAATGACGTATAAAAATGGATTATCGAATGTTAGAAGAAGGGCAACTTTTAAGCTGTTGACGATTCCAGGCGACAGAACAAGGCGAGAGTGGGATTCAACGCCCAAAGACCAACGCTGCCAGCACACCTGAAGCTTACCAATCTTCTTCGGAGTTTGATTCTAGTCGTCGGAGTAAAATACACCTGCTCGGTATTTTGTATTCCAGTTCGTTCAACGCCCGGACACATCCTATATGAGAATAAGGCATACCTGGTTGAAGAAAGCGCAGAATCTTTTCAAACCGACAACAAAAAATGCACTGCCAGTATTGCTACCCATCGGACCTGTGACCAGGGGCCCGAATTACAACTTACCTATTGTTTGATAATCCCATCAAGTTCCCATGTCACATCAAAATCACTGGAAACCACGAGGTCAGTGGCATTGCGACAGTTGCAAATCGCCATGTTTCAAGATGGCGAACCTGCTCATATCTTGATTCGAATCAAAAATAATACCTTCATCGGTTGATGCTTTGGATCATAGTCTATACTGGCGACCTTTGTTTGGGTGCTTCTTTCGCAGAGTGCTCCCACAGTTCTGTCGTTGAAGTGACCTGACGTTGAGCGAACATCGCGGCTCGGCGTCGTCCGCAGTCTGGAAACATCATCCTGCTGCCGTGCTTACGGAGGATCGCGATCGGCATCGCACCGTAGGTCCTTGTCAAAACGCCTTCCAAGCACATCTTATGAATTACCCACTCCTGTTTCAATAGAAGATATGAAACGAAGAGTTTCGCAACCCAAGGTCGCTCCCATGCCCAACTGGCTTCCTCTGTGCTGAGGCTATTGTGGTGTGCTTCTACGGACTTCTCTGCGCCCGTTTCGGCTCACCTATTTTCGCAAAAGCTACTTACTGGGGAACAACATACCACTTTGACCGGGGGTTGTACCGTTCTTGGAAAATAGGGTGCGCACAAAGACCCTAGTTCTTTCTGGGGGCGTTTTCTGGTTAGGAATGGGCCAAAATGTTATGATCTGTGGAGTCGTTGTATCCCTTCTTCCGTCCGGCTGACAACTCTACTTGCGTGATGTTTTTCGCCCTTTGATCAAGATTCTGCCCCCAAAAAATTGAAGTTGAGGCTTACGTTGGCAGCACGTCCCTCATCTCTTGGGAACAATGAAAGAAGAGTCCATTACCCTGTATAGATCCAGTGTTGGGACCGACATCTGATATAACGATCTTCGACTTTTTCCCCATCTCGGGATCTCGGCTCGTGGCGAATACAACTTAGCGACTTCCGCTTCCTCGAAGATGATCCGTCATTGTCTCCCGTAAACATGTGTCTATAACGATGTAGTGGAGTTAATGCTCTTTCATCCCGAACAAACATGATAACCAAGAATAGAATGACGACGTATCAGGATAATAATTCCGCTCCCCCATAAAGCGCATACCCCAAACCCTGCCAACGTCCGTTAATACAATTTTCTTTTGCAGACGCATATTCCTAGTTCCGGCTGTGGTCAATGTAAGGTGATTTTGCTATCTGGTCCACTTTTTCCATTAGCGGATAGGATCCGGCGTCTTACTCACCACTAACAACCATCATCAGCGCCATAATAATACCGAAGGCCAACCCCCCACATCAACGATATAAGATGATCATGTCCCCTTGTCAAGTGTCCCGGATCTCATCGTTCGTCCCAACTACGGAACCCTCAAGGATCACCCCGTGTGATCTGAGGGTAGGAATAGTCTTCTTACTGCTTTGATATGACGATGTCTCTTTTTATCACTTTGTTTGGAATATATGTTTATAGTTTCGTTTCAGTAACATTTCCATAAGACAGCGACGAAAAGAATCGCACTGTTTGAAGCTTTTGGAGAAAAAAAAAGATATTATTGATCGACCAGGAGGGACCTGCACTCCAACTCACATATAATTTTAGGCCATTAATCCCAACGTTTAGGCTACGGCGATCCAATAATCCAATGATGGCGATTGAGATATGTAATGAAGAAGGGTTGCAACTTGGAGGATGAAAGAAAGTGATACCAAACCAACCGCGCATGTCACGTCACGCGTTAAATTAGTCACGCGTTGTTTCACGTGCCGCGAGCGCCCTATGGTAAGACATCTTGCTTATCAACGGCCATGCCATCTCCCGAAATTCCCCAGGAAATCATCGATTGCATTCTCGCAGAGCTTCACTATCACCCTAGAGCACTTGTAGCATGCTCACTCGTTTCTCATTCGTTCGCTCCCACTGCTCAGAGATTGCTGTTCTCGACTTTATACTTAGATTCTTCTAAAACGAGCGCCAAACTATGTCAAAGGCTGTATAAAAGCATTCAGGCCAATCCTAGTCTTGCTTCTTTGGTCGAGGATCTATTTTTTCAACTAGATCATAATATGAGCGGCGCACACAATCAATCTTTCCCGCCCACCCTCAAATTGCTCTCTCGGCTTCGTTCATTCACACTGTCTAGCGCCTCGTCGATTGAGTGGAGTAAGGCACCTGGATACTCTCAAATATCTCTATGCACTATTCTTCGCTTACCTTCTCTGGAATCCGTTACAATCTCCAATATTCACTGCTTTCCGATGTCACTCCTCACCCGGAGCACTCAGTTGAAGCGACTCTCCCTTCTAGAAACTACAGCCGCCCCATCGGACCAAGTCGACAGCAGATCGCCGATCCCTGTACGGAGAAAGGGTCAGCTTGAATATTTATTTGGGGGAGAGGGTGCAACGGCAGCTCTTGCGACCCATACACTTGTCAAACTATTGACACACCAAAACTCCCGACTTGGAGTTTCTCAGCTACGCCAATTTACCGCATCTGTGTGGTGGAACGAGGGCGTACGTGTGTACCAAATAGCTTTTAATTCTTCTGGAAAGTCATTAGAAAGCCTAGCACTATCCGCTGGCCACTCTGGTAAGTATGGCTTTCCGCTGTGATGTATTGCGAGCATTCCCAACTCCCATATAGATAATTGTCCTCCGTTAGACATGCTAAGCATTGGACCCTTGAGATATCTTCGGCGTCTCTCCGTATCCATATTTGAACACTCTTCCTCGCCACGATGGTTGCTGCATCTAATCACGAGCGCATCAGAACACAACATTATTGAGGAGATTGGTATAAACACGTTTTCTGTTGACTTCAACGACGTAGCCTGGGGCCAAATCGATTCCATCTTGACAAGTACCAAGTTCATCGCACTCCGCAGCGTTGTCCTTCGCTACTGGAAACACCATATTCGGGGCTTTCTTCCAGAGGAACGGTTCCCTCGCCTACTTACCCGAAATGTATTTGCTGTCTATCACGAGTGCGACAGAGTCTTTCCACGAAATCGCTACTGAACGATACCCCTGCTTAAAGTATAGCAAAGCAGCGATACATGATATTATACATTCATATCTACCGCTAGGAACATATTGACATACATTTCATCAAAATTTGAACCCTCCTGCTAGGCCCATAATGTTTGTGGGGTCGACGCTCTTCTTCAATGACCTCAAAGAAGCGACCCCCTCTCCGTACATATTCTCCAACGGCGTATCGAAAATAGCATAGTTGGGATATAATGAGGCGCCAGCGACGTCCGGGCTCTCCGCGATAGCAACTTCTCGAATTTTAGCCGCACTTTGACGTGCAGCATCATGGAAGTCCGAATCGAAACGTGAGTCGAGCCAAGCGTACTCGATATTTATCGGGAATAGAGTCTTCGATCGAATGGGTGGATATGCGGATGGTGTTGTGTTGTAAGAAAACGCAGCGGGAAGGACGGGCTCGAAAGCGTAGGAGACAAATGTCCCAGATTTACTGCTGAGACGGGTTCCCCAGTACTAAAAATTATATGAATATGTTTGGAATAAATAAAATAAATGCTAGAAGTTACGGTGGTTTCATTCAAAAATGTTTCCAGGATAGTCGGTGTACATTGTGTTAACGATACTGCATTGAAAATCCCTCTATAAAATTTCTTTGAACAAACCTGGGGTAGGGAAATGCGGGCAAAATACGTACCTCTGACCATATGTGGTGTTCGCAGGGAATGCTCTGATAAATGACAAAAAATCACGAGTCTTTGTATCTTGTGTGAGAGCAGGAATTGCCAAGAATTCATCGAAGGTTCCCTCGGGTGGTGCTGGTCCGTCATAAAATAACGTTTGAGTGATGCTTGGCTATGCACAATGTTATCTTTGGTAGAGAAGAAAGCAAGTCATACTAACCTTTCCTGATGAGTAACTATAGGTTGTAATTATACTAGCTTTCGGGTCCTGAACACGTTCAGAAAAGTTAACAGTAGCGTTAGACACTGCAGGTATGTAGGTAGATGCATAGGTGATCATCCCTCCCTGTAGCATTTACGTTACGGCGAATAGGGACACGGAGGTGAATCCTTACCCAAATATCGGTCTGGGGATATGTCTTGAGGGTAAAACGCGTAACGATTCCCTAAATCAAAGATCAGGTTAGGCGACCATGTATTGTCAAATCGTCGCACAAAGTTATTTAAGCCGCCCTAAGAGAAATTTCATTAGTTAAAGTATGAATTTGTGGGAGGAACTTTCTTACTTTGAGCCCCCAGAATAACGTTGGAACCGAAGTAGCGGTGATGTTCTTAATGGAACCATCCGGCTTCACAAGTTCATAAACTACAACATTATCAACGGCCAATCCATGCTGGTTACTTTTCCATGAATAACCTGTGGTCGCTTGGTTATATTTGTATTGAGGCGGATATGTATTATTTACCTCCACCCAGAGTGAGACCGGCGACCCCAACACCTGTAACACGCCCGCCAAGGGCAATAACACCATGAGGCGCAAGTGCAGCATACACATCGTCCCATATTAGACCAGCGCCTACTATCACGGTCTTGGAATCTGGATTGTAGATTACTTCTGAGAAGCGAGACATCGAAATATGCACGCCCTTTGTAGACGAAAATCCTGGGTTCGAGGTGTGCCCACCACCTTTCACCTACACAATGATTTAATTTTGTTTAGCATCATCCAAGAGGGTACAAATCCCTACCGCAAAAGGTGTTCTTGTGGTTGACACGATCCGAAGCTGGGGAAAACTTCATGGGAAGGGTCGAGGGGTGGGATATGATGGAGGTAACTTACGATAGCTGCAACCTCTCGTGCGTTTCCCGGGCGCACACTACACTTTGCTTGTTGTGTGCTGGAACTCGCCCAGTGCGTTATATCTTGGGAGTACTCATCACCTTTGTTGGCTGTACGATATTCGGGTTCAGGCCGTACACGAATGCAAAGGAAACCTACTCGGGTCGTTTACAGAACCTGATGGTAGGGCACGGGTGATTTGGATACAAGCATCACGAGCCCTTTCGTCCATTCCTCGCGGTTTTGCGGCTGCAAATTGCAGAAGCAAGATAGCAAAAAGAAATGAAAACCGAAGATGTACCATGGTAAGTAGAGGAAAAAATGAGGTGAATGAGCGGAGAGATGATTATGGTTGAAATATATAATTATGTCCCACCATGCTAGGCTGATTCGAGAGATGGTTTAGGGGGTAGCATTGTGGTCCGTTGAGCTTAGAGTCGCTTACTTTCCTCCAGTCGGCTACTCCATATTATCCGAGCTCCTAGATCAGAATAATAACTCAATCGCCCACACCATGTGATTACTCTGATGTTCGCCTCAAAGCGCTGGCTAGAATGACTTGGTTAGCATAGGGTTGTGGCATCACGGCAACTAAATCAATATATACCATATAGATTGACATGAAATGATGTCCTTTCGGTTATGCAAGGGAAATCCAAATGAGCTGAAGTGACAGGCCATCAGGAATATCACGAGTGTTCTAGTAATTGAAGAAGAATTTTAGTTAGTGGGGACTAGGAATACCTCCTGTGGTGAGAATGATTTTCGAATTGGCAGGACGTTCTCCAGGAGAAGCCTTGGTACTCAGAGTAAAGTGTGTTCTATCTGACGTGTTCCACCTGGCCCGACAACCTTGTCCACAACGAAAGATTTGATCGGATTCGCCGCCGCGTTACATCGTACGTGTTGGGATATGGTGTCATCTTGAGACCAGATTCTTGGCCTTCCGAACAATGGAAGATCCCCTTATGGTGTCGTGATAGATATCTGTGAATGCGTGGTAACCGAGATGTCACCTCTATGGATGTGCTGCGTTCATCACGGCATTATCGCAAGTGGAGCGATAAAGTTATTAATAGATGTTTACGATGGTGGTGTTTCATATGGTACGATTCACACTTTCTCCTTAGCAAGGGGCTTGGGCTCGAAGAGTTTGGGGGAGCGACGAGTAGCATGGTTAGTCCAAAGATGATGGGGGTGTATACTGCGCGGTAATCATGTATTTGACTCAGAATAAGTAAAGCAAATTATCAGACAGTATCGTCGATAATCATGGGTTGACCTGTTTAAGTTATACTAATAGATAAAGCTTTCTCACGAGTGACTTTGTACTGCAAGGAACCTAGCACGTAGATGATTGAATATCGTACCAAAATAGTAGTGATCTAAGGTCTCTACCTTTAGAATTTGAACCCTCCAGCGAGACCCATGATATTGGTGGGGTCTATTGTCGACTTGAGAGATTTCAAATCGCCTACACCACTACCATACATATCTTCCAACGGCGTTCCGAAAATGGCGTAGTTGGGGTATAGAGCCGCACCGAGGATATCCTGGTTTTCTGCAATGGCAACATTGCGAATAGTAGCTGATGTTTCTCGTGCTGCCTGGTGGAAAATTGAGTCGAATTGTGGATCGAGCCAAGCATAATATATGTTGAGAGGGGATAGTCCTATTGATCTGTTGGGTGGATATGCCGAAGGGGTTGTGTTATGAGAGAAAAGGTCTGGAAGGAAAGGTTCGATATCATAAGAGATGAAGGTCCCAGTCCCCAAACTAAGATGGGCGCCCCAATACTGAAGCCTGGATTAGTAGATCTTGTCTGCGGAAAACGAGAGGCGGCGGCTTACGGTAGTTTCGTTTAGAATGGCTTTGATAATAGTTGGGGTATAATGTGTTAGGGATACTGTATTGAAAATCGCTCTGGATGTGTCATGGAACTGTTAATATATATATATATGCTAGGGGGGTTGTGGACGCACCTCTGGCCGTATGTGACGTTTGAAGGAGAAGCTTGAACCAGTGACAAGAAGTCACGAGTTTTGATGTCTTTTGTGAAAGCCTGAATCCCCAAAAACTTGTCGAATATTCCCGGGGGCGGATTGGGCGCATCGTAAAATAGTATTTGGGAGATACCCGGCTGCAACCAAATTGACCCTTGTGTTTTGTACTTGGATAATAAAATAACGATACTTACCTGCCCAAGGAGGAAATTAGATGTAGTGATGATACTCGCTTTCAGGTCCGTAACACGCGATGAGAAATCAACGACAGCATCAGCCACTTCCGGGATGTTAGCCGCTGTATAGGTTATGAGACCGCCCTAGGAGAGTTTGTGAAAAAACGAAAGACTGAGTTGCGTCGTGAGATGCTTACCCAGACCATGGTTTGAGGGAACGTTCGAAGTGTGAATCGAGTGACAATCCCCTTTCGGCCTGAAGATCAGTAATTGTGCGAAGAACGTATAGCCCCTCGACATACAAAGTTATTCATGCCACCCTGATTTTAATGGCATCAGTCTGGAAAAAAGTTGAATAAAAAGGTTCGAACCTTCAGTCCTGAGAATAAGGTGGGATCAGATGCAGCCGTAACATTGACGATATCACCATTCGGCTTCACGAGTTCGAAAGCAACAACACTATCGATAGTCAACCCATACTGATTGCTCTTCCAAGAATATCCTATGAATCTTCATAAGAAATGCACGCTAATTGGAATAAGATCGTACCTCCCCCCAAAGTGAACCCAGCCACACCTACACCAGTCACTCGCCCACCAAGGACATTAACACCATGTGGCGCTAGTGCAGCATAAACGTCATCCCAGATCAAACCTGCACCAATGACAACTGTTTGTGCGCTGGGGTCATATGTCACCTCTGAGAATCGTGACATGGAAATATGCACCCCGTCTGTAGACGAAAAGCCGGGGTTTGAAGCATGTCCACCACCTTTTACCTGTCAATTGATTTGCAATTAGTTTCAGACTAAGTAGGGGTTCACTTATACATACCGCGAAAGGTGTTTTCGTGGATGCGATTATACGTAACTAAATCGAGATGGTTAGAGACGAAAGGTAGAATGACTTCACACGTACCGTAGCCGCCACGTCGTCTGCCGTCCCTGGGCGCACACTACATTTAGCTTGCCGAGTGCTGGAACTTGCCCAATGTGTGATATCTTGGTGATATTCGAGTATATTCAAGACTAGGCGTTCGAGTCTTTACTTAAGTTTATACTTTCAAGACGTTAAAAAAATACACACTTGGATCATGCACAATGCCTGAAGGCAGGGTCCGGGCGAGTTCCACGCAAACCGAGTTGAAAGTATTCTCCTCCAAACCGCCGGGATTTGAGACGACGGATTGGAACAGGAGAGCAGCAGAGAAGATTAGATGGTTCAAGTGCAGCATGTATCTCGCAGCCCAGAGGCGGAAGGGCAAACTTTGACACCGGAATAAGCCATCCGAGGGTTTTATATAGTATGGTGTACTCGCTAAGTAGAATTCAGGGACGCGACAATGACATTGACATCAACGTGGTTGTCGATCTCCGTAATTGATAATGTGTGGACAGTGGTGATGACGAATTCAACGGAAGAAGTATTTTCAACTCATTTAATGACTTCGGTATCCTACTAAGAACTGTAGAAATGTCAACTGAGATTTGCGCTCGAGCTATGTTCTTCTCACCGAACGAGATGATCTCGGGACCGAGGGCTGTTTCATGACGCGCAAAACAATATCAACACAAAACCTATGCTAAAATCTGTGGATGTTCAGAATGACATGATGCATGGAAAATTTCGGACATCGGCTACGAATCACAGGTCTGACTCCACATCGCGAGAAAATCTCACCTTCACATGATGGAATCGGCCGCCTTGCCTTTGGACTGAGTTTGTATAGCGTGGGATTAAATCTGGAACCTGATGATGATAAATGCATATACTATTGGATGTGGAGTACTCGTATAAAATGATAAATAGTAATGAGAAAAACATTGAAGTAATAGAAAAATGAAGAAAAACCGCTCTAATTAATCCATCAGACAAACGCTCGTCTCGCTGGAAAGTCCATCCTTAAGCTTTTACAAGCGAAAAGATAAACTCGCCAAACGTCCTCGAGACTCCGCTTACGCAGAGTCATGTTCTCGGTATAACGAAAGAGCGCTGAGGTCATCGAGTGGATATGAAGGATGCGGCATTTGTAAAAATGCGAGACTCGGTCAGTTTCTATAAAATAGATCCTGATGAGTATGTTCTAAGGGATTTCAGAAGGCGGGGGGGGAGCCCTATATAGTTTTCAGTTGGGGTCCGTGCGTCCATATTACTCACGTGCCTTTGAAAATTTTGCAAGCACGTGAAGCTCGGTTGAGCGTCCCGAATCCTTTGTTCCGGATTCCCCATCATTTCAATTCATTAGGTTTATATTTCGCTCCGCTCCTCAATGTGTTTTTTTTGTTCGTTCGTGTACAGGCCGCCACAAATCCTGGTGGGGCTAATATTACGGATTTTTTTTTCGTTCCAGATATAACTACTCATCGATAAGGTCATCAGGCTCTGTACCTGCAGCGATGACATGAGCCACAATCATATAATACATGCTGGTGCTTCTTGGTCTCCTACCTACAGCCATCATCCTCGACCAGTAGTGCATTAGGATCGCTAATCTAATCCATCGCTTGCGCTTCTCGCGGGTCAAAGCCCCAAAACCATGTGCTCCCCGGCACGGTTGGTGCGTTGTTGCGAACAACTTCCGTCTTTTCGCGTATCTCAACACACCAATTTTGCCTTCCGTTTGGCTTGGCCTAGTATTTTCAGGCTACAGGCACACATTTAAGTGCCTTGGATGTCGTAATATGGACTCCTACCTCTGCTCCGCGACTCGGACTACGCCGAGTATCCTTTCATAGGCCAAAAAAGAGGGGGACAGCGCTTCTTACCTCCACAGGGAACGATTCTTCATCGATAATGGATCGATAATCATTGCCAGACGAACATTTAAAGTGTAGAACTCATCATGATAGTCCATTCTCATCATCTTCCATTTTTCTAGCCCCCTTTCTTGCGCTTTCTTATGTGGTCGATGCCGTACGCGTCTATAAGACTTTACGACATCCTCTCCACCTAGAGATCTCATTTCGTGATCGCGGCACATTGCGAGCAAGCTTCAGGGCTTCCATGTACCCCTTCTGTCTTTGCACTCGACTTCTACGGAACGCATGAGCGCTTGTCCAAAGCGAGTAATCTTCCGCAGTGACGAAGCTTTGACTGCTGGGGTTCAGGCGTTATCGCTGAGCTTACATCGTTATTGTACCCGGATTTTCTTTTCGCCTCTAACTTCTTCGTTATTATTCTCTACTCTCAATTCTCATTCTGAATGAATTTACTTCCAGGCTTGGGCGCCGATCTTCACGATGGAATTTCCCCATGGGCGTCGCGGATGTTAAAACTAGTTGATATCACGTTGCGACAGGTTAGCGAGGTGATCCCCAGATTTTTCGTTGGGAACTTTTCATTTATGCATAGGTTCACTTGGTTGTTGGTCATACTCGACTTAAGGTTGGCATGCAAACTATCACTTACATTTCCGACGGTGGTTTGATACACAAAAAATATAGAATCATTATCTCACATGTATTTCCTACTAACTACCTTTTGAATATCTCGTCGATTCCTCTCCTACACCTCATTCTCGTTATGTTTCCGAAAAAGCATCGCAGACGCTTACCACCACGAAATGCACATACAATTTAGGAACCAAAGTTTCATTCTTCAATACAGTTACAAAAACAACGAAAGATTTACTGCATAAGTTAACCATAGATAAACCCAAAGAACGTTCATGGATATATAAGAACTAGACTGCTCAGATTCCCGCAGTAACGTTGAGATGTGCAGTGCCGTTCCGGGGAGCGGAGTTGTTTGTCGACGCTGCAGAATGGGTAGCCTTGGGTACAGTTGTCGTCGCGTTAAAAGCGAAAGTTCCATTCGATGCAAATCCTCCCGTGGCTGGTGCAAACCACCAGAGAGTCGTCACACCCACGGGGAATGTGTATGTTGCCTGAACGGTGTAGAGATTAATTGAAATACAGACTATGTGCAAAGTTACGTACTTGCATCCCTCTAAATTCGATTGTGGTCTTTACGGGGGTAGGATTCCAAGAAGTGGAAGCGCTATCGTCCCCTGTAAGTTACGTTAATTTACTTTTGAGTACCTGTGACGCGAACGAAACGTACAATTCAAAACGACAATAGAATAGCGGAGCCAATCTGCAGATGACACCCTATGAGTCACATATGCTCCGACACGCAAAGCCCAGCTAAGAGATCCGCCGACTGATACACCGATCCTTTGTCCATAGGGACCACCAGCATCCTTGGGAATAATCGCCTTCGATGCCTGTGCCATGGAATAAACTTTGGACATCGTGTAAGTGATAATATTCAGGAGGGTCTCGGAGTAGGACTTACATTCTTGGTTAGGGCTGTAGCTACCATCACTGTTAACTGTAACAAGCGGGCGACATCCTGAGCCACCACAACTGTTCGTTCCTGGAAGTTTGGGATTCCCATTACCGTCAAGGGCAATATTCCACATGAGGCCCTGAAATTTAGGACAGGTCATTATTGTCTTTCCGTAAATCCGGAACGGAAGCTTACTGATTTAGAGTTATGTTCGAGACTTCCAACCCAGCTATAAGAGTATTCTGATTTAAGAAAACTGACTTTCGTTTCAATAAGGTGTACTCACAGATTATCAATGTACCACTGGAGTAAAACGGTGAGATTTTTGAGGTTAAATAAGTGGGGAATAATTTACCTTGATATCCCCCCACCAATCGGACCCGATGGTACCGGCGCATTCTGTGAAGTAGATTTCCTATGTCGAGGCACGTGTCAAGGAGGCACCTTCTGATAAGTTTGATCGTTTAGTACCTTATTAGGGAATGCATTGTGGAACGAGTCCTGGTTGGCGACACCACCAGCATAGCAGTGGAACGCCACACCAGCGAACGCATTCCCTGCGTTTTGCATCTCGAAGGTGGTGAGTGAGAAGGTCAAAAATAAAACTGCTATATGATT
The DNA here is from genome assembly GCA_037014335.1 of Collybia sordida. NCBI lineage: Eukaryota > Fungi > Basidiomycota > Agaricomycetes > Agaricales > Clitocybaceae > Collybia > Collybia sordida. Next base: position 53,833 of record JAYKXK010000009.1, on the reverse strand, counting down.
CCTACCAATTGGACAGGATAGGCACCGGCTGTATCCCAATTGTGCTATAAAGGGAGGATTTTTCAGAAGGAATTTGCTCTCTGTCGCTGAGATCTTACCTCATAACCAACAACCTTGACACTGGATAACCCGTTGTTATTCAAAAGTGAGCGCAAGCTTGTGCCAATTTGCCCTTCAACTGAGGGAGTCATGGTACAGGTTGGGTAAGTTGGATTGCTGTTTTGAGGCTCGTTCTACACGAGGTCAGCGTATATGCAAGATATGCGTAATCAAGTCTGACCTGGATCGAAATTGCAAAAATCGGAATTCCTTGGTTCTGGAAACCCTGAACGGCTTTGAGAAGGTATGTAGGGTCTGAATCAATTCTTTAGCTAATTTCTCTGGGTCTCGACTCCATACAGACGTACAGGCGCTGACATATTGGGATTTTAATGAGCCGCCGTTCATGGTACCGCTGTCTTTCATCCATCCTGGCTGGTGTGTGTAGAAGCTAAGTAGGCTATTAACATGATAAGTTGAATTCCAACATACAGGCGACCAGGGCACGAGATGAACCTTGATCCTGTCGTTGACTGCGCGGATATCTTTGAGTACCGAGAAAAGATATGATGGGCTTCGATTAATGTTAAAGTTACTGAATGACGTGTCGCCGTTTGTATCGTCGAGGCTGTATACTAACATATGACTAATGTAAGTGGTATGTATTGGATAGTAAATTGGTTGGCTTACCCCCTGCAGAGAAGTCGGAGGCCCCGATAGGAACCCGAATATAATTCAGCCCGGCGACGTTCGCGCCATCGGCTGAATTGAACATGTACTTGAGCAGATTATTGTAGTTCCCCGAATTTTTCGACTAATTCAGGGTAGGTTTAGCTTTCTGGACGGGGACTCAAAGGCTTAAAATATATGTACCTTGAGGTTGTTCAGGATTAATGCGGATGAATCAGCTACAGGAAACGTTTTAGTAGCCAATACCCAAGAAAAAAATACTCTTTCTTACGCACTTAAAGAGGCACCGAAACCTTCGATTGTTTGGAATAACTGTGAGTCGGAAACCACAATATCGGCGCTCCCGATCGGGCCTGGGCTAACGAAGTTGATAGGTGTGGAAGGTGCCAAAGAGGTGAAGAGCTTCGAGCGATCCCAAGTAGTTTGCCACTGTCGAGGATAGAGAGTTGGGTGTCAATGTCCATGAATGGAAAAGGGCGTTGCTCACAATATCCCATATTTGCTGGGAGAAAATGGGCTGTGCAGATATAAGCAATGGAAGTAATTGAGAAGGGCGCATTGTAGCTGGACCTGCAGTTCAGTGTACCAGATGAGGAGCCTTTTATACGTCTAGACCTGGCAGTCTTGTACCTTTTGAGGTTGGTTTCATCCATTAGGAAGAGTTTAGGGAGTTACACATAGTGTGCACACGAGGTTATCCTAGTCCGCGAGGATCATTAAGCATGCGCTACCGATATTTCCCTAGAAGGACAAAAGTATTATGAAATGACCGAAACATTAGGCGTCGAGGTTCATAAGTAGAGGTCAAGCGACTTACTGGCATATGTACACCTCGCTTCCTCGTTGTCGTGAGCCTCATGTACTGAGCTGGTCAATATTCCCATGGGGATGCCGAAGCGGAAATCCTTTCCTGAGGGGCACCAGGGAGAGAATTATAGGAGAATGAGTCGCCTCTCCGAAGTAACTAATCCACCTGACGATACAAATAAGGAATCCGAATTCTATTTTCAGAACGCGACAACGAGGAGCGCTGTTTGTCCAAAACATCGATATTCCTGAGTCTGGCGCGTATTTTTGGTCGTGCTTTGATCATATGTTGTGAGGGTTTGGGAGTGGTACATTACATTATGGAGTGCCGTGATGTATCTACCCTGAGGTTGTGGCAGGCTCGGGAAACATTCCGAAAATGGTAGCGCGACTTCTGGTATGCAACATACCACTTGGAAAGATTTGCCCGCTGACTCGGCGGATGATCAGAGACCCGTGATATCTTGAATCGTGTGACAAGTCGCCAACGTGAACGCCTGTGGAACCACAAGGTACGAGTTGCGTGTTCGCCTCCGCCGGTGAGAGTTCAACGAGTATCATCCACATGGGAAGTCAGTATTATGCCATAATGACGGGAGCATTATTACCAAGTATCCGAGGAGGTTCCAGGGGAAAGATGGATGATCAGCTGGGTAATACGAATAGAAGGGAAAATACCCAACCAATGAATTGCCACATAATATGCATGAGGCGGGTGGGCTGTGTTTGTCTGAGGGCGAAAACATCAATTCATTCGTACTTTGAGCAGTAGTCTTTTTTTACTTGAGGCCTGATTAGACGAGAAGGCCACCAGACAGTCTCGGTATCAACTTGAGAACAGTTGGATTGCTCGTATGCATCAGGAAAATAATTCTGGGACCGAAAGCGCTATTGATACTGAATTCACGAAATTTATCGTGCTGTAAGAGTTTTTTTTAAATATTGGACTATTTGTAAAATAGACGCACCACCTGGATGCCCCTCTAAATTAGGGCTAAGTGACTACCCAGCAAAGAGGACCACGAACCTTCAAGACTTCAAAGCATCGTGTTTAAAGTCAATATCAATCAAATCCAATGAGGGTCAACAAACGCATATTGGACAAAAAGGGTGTGGTACCTCGGCATTAGGCACTCATTCTGGGTATACGTTCGACTGAATCTGTTTAAGAGGGGCAGCAAATACTAGAATTAAAATGAGGGTCGTAAAACAACGAAGGTCCTCCAATGATTTCAAACACGCACCCTTATTCTGATCAGGCAAGTTACCGACTGATATGCTTCGTCATACGTTGTACCATCGTCTGAAGATTGTTCGTGAACCATTATCAAGTGGGTGGGGCGTTTGTAGTATGCTGTAAATCCTTGTAGATATGCTCTGATATTCCCACGAGTTCCTGCTTCTGTCAAAGTAAAATCTGTGGAAATATCAAACCTCCACAAACACTCAATTTGGGCCCTCAATGAGTCGATCTTCAATGTCCACTCAATCCTTTTTCCTTTGTAGGGGCTTCCAGGTTGATTTGAAAAAGCGTATGTTGCGTGTGTATGTTTTTGGAGGATTCGACACTTATGAGTGTACGTATCACTGCCATCTCGAATGACTTCAAATATCTGTAACTAGACCATCAATTCAAAGAATCAAATTTCAAGGTGTTCGCTGTCGTAACATGAGCCACGTGATGGGGAATCACCGCGGACTTTTAATATTCTATTGGAATTCACTTGGTGGTTTATACTACATTTTTGGGGTAATGCTGGAGTCTACAATTATCGCAATCATTTGAGGCAGTTTTGGTCTCCTGCTCAACAGACTTAACCAAGTGCCATAGATCCTCTTGTGCTTGTGCCGAAAATCGTTTGTATATCATGTGACACAGATCATTTCGCGTCACGTTGTGGTTGGTTTTTTTTTTACTTGTGCATCCTACCCATCCACTTGTCAAAATCAACAGGTTATTCCTCCTATCAGCGCGCAGTAAGAGGCACGCACTTATGCACGACGCACACTGCGTGATGTGCTCGTATCCTGGTTCTTCCGCAGCAGGGGGGTGTTTGAGTTGGCTTCACGACGAAATGTGTGCTTTTAGTGCTTCCGCAGTCGGCCGGTTCTTCTCATGAATATGCTGCACCGCTCTTTTATCAAAAAATAGTTGGTGATTATTGTAGCATTAGGACTGCGGGGGGTATGAATCTTGCCCGAAGTCATTTTTAAGAGCTTATATTATTTTCAAAGAGGCGTACCCCTCACAAATTACAGACAGCCTTTTACCACGTGTACCATGCTCGTGTTTACTTTCACAAAGAAGGACCTTCTCAACAGTCCCCTCCTCCCATCCCATCATAGCCACGCTGGGGGAGTCTCATATACAGTGAGCACCACTTCTGGCCTTTTAGGACGCAAGACCACCACAGTCGCAGCGTCGGGAGGTCTTTCTACTTACACACCTCTTGGTGGTTCCATTCATTGGCGCAAGCAAAGATTCGAGATTGGAAGTGTCCGCAAAAAATGGTCAAGTTTGAAAATTCGTAATGGACTGTTCAGCAGGTATAACCTCCTTTCTTCGTTTTCTTGTACTCGACTAATTCCTATCATACAAAGTTCACAGGAGTGGCATTGGTCAGGCCAACACTACACTATTAGACCCTCTCATAACCAATGGACGGTGAGAGGCTTCTACCATTGAGGAATTCTTTACCTATCTCCCACAAAACTAGGCAACTTGCAGCTCCTTACGGCACTCACCTAGTGCCGTTTTTACTGCTCGAAAGTCGCACATTTTCCGCACATCTGAGCCAGCGACGATCGCGTTTTCTTCCGACGTTTCGCAAGAAGATATTGTCTTCTTGATTTTGGTGATGATATTTTCGGAGATGAAGCGAAAGGAAGATGAGGCATGTAATGCAAGTCCAACCCATTCACACTAATCTAATGAATTCTATACAGGAAGCAGCGACGGAGGCTGTATCAAACACATTTGGACTAGCCACAAACTAACAATCTCGCAGTTTATCTTGCATTATCAACACAACAAACGTATTTATGTATTTTAAAAGGCACTTGGCTATACTTATATCGACACCGGAGAAAGAGAATTGCTACCCCACCCCTTCATGTGATATTATCTTACGACGCGTCACATAAGGTCCAAGATATTTCTCCATAAGTCTAAGTGTGAGTTTCCGTATGTCTCATAGATAATAATCGTATTGAGTGTGCTACCTTTGTTGGATTAGACAAAACCAGAGTTTGTGGCAGTGACATTGGGGAAGGGACCCGAACGATTTCTCCCTATCCCTTTGACTTTCTGCGACTTTCTCTCACTTTTCCTCACAGTTCCCAATTAACATATTTAGGCCGAAATGCTGAGTTTTATTGAATCTAGAACGACCAGCGGCGAAGCCGTGGGTTGAGTTGTTTGTTTCCATCATCTTTTGGTATTTCTGGAGGGACCGGGGGGGCTGGGAATGATATGTTTGTCATTGACCCCCCAACGAACAACATCCCAAGCTGTGAATTTTTTTAGATAGACATTGTTATATGTCATTTCATGAACCGCTCGTGGAGACCCAGGAGCCCCAGGTATAACCCAATGCTGCGCCAAGTAAGTCCTTCTATTGTCAACGCGATCCGTTATGAGACGCGCAGAGGGTAGTAAGGTGGGGCCCTGGTGGCTGACTTGTGCCCTCCAAGGGGGGTCCGAGGGTGTTCCTGTTCCGCTGTTGCTGGCCGAGGGGATGTGGGAGGTGGAGGGGGTGCAAGAGGTGGTGGCGGGGGCTCGAGAGATGGCGGAGGAGGTCTCTGGTGCTGCTGGGCGAGGTACATATACAGTGAATGGGATCCTGGACGGAAAACGTGCCCCGCGAGGGGAGGCTCTTGATCGAGTCGAACGCCTTCTGAATTTCTTTCGCAATCTCAGCTTGCATATCTCGTAATCAAGGCTCATGCCCCTCCAGGAGAACTGTACGGTGGTTCAATAAGGACTCAATATCATATAGTTTTTCAGCACTTACCAGATGGAAGTCGTGGCGGGGACTGTGCAAAGCGGACATAACATCCAAAATATTACTGCCAGCGAGTAAGAACGAAAGAATTTGCCCGTTGGTCCACACGTTTGCTCTGTTGCTGATGCTTTTGTCTGTCCCAATGATAAATTCAATGATAGAGATTTGCAATACGATGCCAACGCAAGCCGTAGGGACAAAAATAATTCTCCAAGGATTACGAGATTGTCGAGGACCATGGAATCGAGCAAGAATGCTCAGGGGCACAGCCACCATGGAAGTGACGCCGATAAATGCGATGGCGGCGTATCGAATATTTTGGGCTCGCTTGTGTCGGATTCCATCAGAACAGGTAATGGGAGAAGGAGAATCGATGTTTCCCCAGAAAATAACTTCAAGGATTGTTTGTAGGAGGACGACGAGAAGGTACATGTTCCAAATGATTTTTTCACGTAACGCAATGAGGACCTCAACCTGTGTAAAGGCGGTGAACATGATAATTGACTGTAGGAAAGTTACTGTAAGCCCATCGATGAATGCAATTGTATGCACGTTCGCAAGTGTGACAGCCATAAGGGATGCCGACGACAAGAAGGTATTAGTGAAAATATTTTTGAGCGCCCGGGTATTTTCTAGGATCCTAGGTGAGGTCGGTACTTGAGCATTGGATCTCATACTGCCTGATGAATCACATACACGGGTGCTAGAGCAAGTATAAACGCTTGGAAGTATAATGCAATTCTCATTCCGATACCTACATCTATTCTTTAGCTTTCGGAAATCTTTGTTTTTGAGAGTATTACCTGTTAAATCAGGGTTTGTAAGGACACTAGATTCGCAGGTAGCTGGGCTGTCTATTTCAAAGATTTAGCAGAGGCTGCAGACAGATAAGTCTACAAACTTCCATACCAAAGTCTCTGTTTAAGATGGTCAAATTGATGCCGCCACCTCGACTCAATAGTATCATTGAATTGCTTGAAGATACTAATGCGAGGAGGAGGAACATGAATATACGTTTCATCGTCAAGATGTTTATGTGTGATGATAAGCGAAGTTATAGATGATTACTGAGAGCTATGCTGCGCAAAGAACACCTGGCGCCTTTTACCATAGATCTCAGATTGATATTAAACGTGAGGGATATAAAAATAATATGAACACGGGGTGGACTGCCCTCTGGTCCTTCCATATGCAGTATCGTATACTCCCTCCCTCGCGGCATGAATAACAGTACATGTCGCCAAACTAAGCTGCCGAACTTTTCACAAGGAGAGATAAGACCGAGATAGGCCAGATATTGATGATTGTGGGCATCGGTCGTTGCGGAGGCTGACAGGCTCGGCAATGACGGGAAAAGAGCCTTGAATTCCCCTACTTTCTAGGGCCACGGTTGGGTGTCACTTAAAGAGGAAGGGAATTATCTGGAAATAAGGAGACGTCCTACGCATATACCGGCAGTCACGGACTGACACGGAATAGTTGTTTCCCGGCCATCTGAACTTACTATATGAGATTCTGAGTTGGTCGCGTGATCCTCTCATTCAAATTTTCTCATAGTCCAAGAAAGCAAACGCATCCTTGGGAAAGTAGGCGGAATGACAATAAACCCTCCAATCGTGCAAATCCAGTGCTTTAACTCTAAAGAATCAGAATACAAATCCATTAGAAGACGATGCTGTGCAATTATGGCATTCCGCATCGACTGGTGATCTGTATCATTACGAATAACCTATAACAATCTATCAATTCATAGGAAAAAGTTATTGATGGATTGCGTCCAATACATTCAAATTCTTATTATAGAACACCAACTCATCTAATAATTCGGCTCTAGTGATGAGTAAGGAGTTTTGATTCAATGAATCATCGGTGGTGTGAGGGCCGAGTTAAACTGTTATTTTACTTTATACGCAAGGCCCGAGCTTGAAAGCTTACCATATACAACAAACCCAAAAAGTCAACACACACCCATTTGCCATTTGGTGCGGCATAAGCATATTTTTACGAGTATTTGGAGGGCTGCTCTCATAATCTACCAACTGAACCTGAATTAATGAATGGGTAGAAAAGTAACTAACAACGAGATATAATAGCATTGATACACACCAGAAACTCTAGATCCCAGCTAGCAAGCCTACTTATTTGAATGAGAATTATATGTATCGAAAGACGAAAGACGAATAAGGATTTGACATCATCGAGTTTCAATCAAAAATAACTTGCGTCCTAGGTTTTTTTCACATAAGAGTGAGCTCTAACCGGGAGTATTCTATTTTACTCACCACCAAGTTATATAAACCTTCCAGTCCGCTTAGATGATAATAGGTCCGAGGGCATAGCTAAGATGGGCTCAAGCCACTGCCACTGCAATCTGTCGCTTATGGCCCCTTCGTCCTCCCTACGGGCATTAGGTTTGTAGCAAAAATGGGTACCATCATGCGCCCTATGGTCGATTTGGTACTTGTACTTACCGCCGGCGCAGCAGCGCTTCGCGACGGAGGTGGATGGATTCGCACAAGGTGATTTTGATTGATTTTCTCTATGCTCTATTGAAATTTAAGAGGCTTGCAAGAAATCGGCGACCGCCCGTTTGTGTAATACTTGGTCACCGCCATTCCCTCCGTGAATCGTGAAGCTGTTGAACAACCTTCTTCAACTTCAACATCAAGATACAATTAGAACTCATTTCTACGTATTTTTGCGAGTCCCTGGATAAAACTAGACTCACATTCTTGTTCTTGGCTACACGCCGGGCTGATAAGAGATAGCAGAGAGCAATACGCACTACTAGTAGTATATTTTGCACTAGAAAAAAACGTACCCTTCAAGCACGTGGGCAATATCCCTAAGTTCTAACATCAACAATCGATGTTCACGTGAGGCAGTGAAGTTACCTTTTCCTCTGAATTTGCACACGTGGCTGCTGGCATTAGCCTGCATATCGATCGTTTTTTTTTGCGTCTTCCCGCCCTGTCCCCTGAAGACCTCAACGTTAACGCTCAAATATGATTTACGATTATCTACCGGCTATTAATCAAGGATTGTCCAAACCTGTAGCACCATCCAATCTCTTTTTTCCCTGAACTTAATTCCCCAGGAACGTAGAATCTATACAAAGACATGCAATGTACGACATCAATACTTGCGTATGATCCAGGGCTCTTATCTGCTATAGGTGTCATCGTTAACGCAAAAAATGAGTTTCGCTTCGCGTGAGAACATCCTCGGCGAAAGTGAAGTCGAAAGGTAGACAGGATAAATGGACATGTGGACTACGGGGTTTGTTCTGCCCCGTGGTGGTGATGAATACCCTGCGTTAAAGTGATCAGGGCACGATCTTAGCCTCTACCTGGCCTTCTTAGGTCATTAATGTGGTGAGATGTATGTCCTATCCAAATGTATCTGATGCGTCTATGATGAATACTTTTGTATCATGTAAAGAGTACTTTCATCTTATCGAAGGTTCTCGCCCGGCCACCTGGGTTGATCAAATGTCTGATTGGGTGGCGCAGGAGGGACATTCAAGGTACTGTGAATGGGATCTTCTGGTGTACCTGCCTCCGTGCCTTGAAAATTTCACCGCCGACGTCCGTTCGACTCCAATATTATCAATCATAGTCAACGGCAATTTCCACCTAGGACTAGTTAAAAAGGCGATAGGATCTATCGCTCCTGACATCACACCCGTCACCTCATAACCTCTCACCACATAACCTCTCTAATGGAGACTGTAAGCCAACGTACAGATTTGGCGGCTTCATTCCTAACTTCCTCGACAGCACCCTGCAGATCAGACTATACAGAAGATTCGGGACGGTCTGTCCCCCAAAGCGAATTGGTTTCCACCAGGTTCATACTTCAACAATCCACTCAACGTGTGCGATAGTATCTAATAGATTACTAGGCACCAATGGATATACTGAGGTGACCAGTTCATACTTCTGGAGCAACAGCAAGATTAGTCCGTTAGGGGTATTCCATCCTGCAACGCCAGAAGATGTGGCGCTCATTGTATGTATCCATCAAGTCGTTGTGTCTGTACCTGATCGCCCAACATAGCTTATAAACATAGCGGGAGCACCCGCAGGGCTGGGATTTGCAGTATGTACTTTCATTCTGAACATAACCAACACGTTCATGACCGCATCCGGTCAAAGCGGGGAGTCATATCGCGGCCACAGGATTTAATGCTACATCCGGTTTATTGATTGATATGGCGTTGTTTGAAGATGTCATCTATGATCCACAAACTGAACTCGTGGCGATAGGGCCCGGATCTTTGTATCAGAACGTATACAATGTTCTTGAGAAATTGGATCCGAAACGTAGTGTGAATGGTGCTACGAGCTGCCAGGGCGTTGGTGTGGCTGGATTTAATCTTGGGGGTGGATTCGGTAACAAGGCTAACCAATATGGGCTCGCAATGGATACTGTCCAAAAGATCGAGGTCGTCTTGCCCACAGGCCAGATCGAAACAGTCAGCGCGCAAGAAAATCCAGAAATATTCTGGGCCTTGAAAGTAAGATTCCTTATCTTCGTTATTGGCATTTTAAAATTAATTAGGTCGAAAGGGTGGCGGGAACAATTTTGGTATTGTGACGAAGTGGTTCATGACCACATACCCGGATGACGGTATCTACGTTCGTGATTTATTTAGACCTGCGCGATCCTGGACTGATAATCGGTAGTTTGTACAACTCGACTTTGAACGAGAGTATTTCAAGGAAGTTCAGCAAGCTATCTGGTCATATATACAGAATCAAGATCCAAAGTCTAATGTTGAAACTAAGTTTGAATGGACCACAACAACGCCAGGCCTAATCGAAGTACGTTGACGAAATGATTTTTTACCAATTGCAAACCTAGCAATTTACGATTTCCTTTAGCCTTACGCCTTCAGTCACGCCGAATTGTTTTATGATGGGGAACACCCCCCTCCTGGGTTGTTCGACGCATTCTTACAGATACCTCATATCAAAAAAAGTGACCAGATTTCAACTTGGCATGAGCTGATGGAACACCTTCCTACAAAGTACCAGACATATGGAGGAGGACTAGCAAATAACCGGAACGACCTTCCAGATAACTTTAGGTATGATTGATACGCTCTCATGAAAACATGACTGGAATGCTTAAAATATGGCCTAGGGGTCGTTACACGCATGTAATGTTATCCCGTTACACACCGGAACTCATCGCGTACGCCGTAGATCGGGCTGAGGTAGGCCGTTCTCATCTTTAGGAAAATCTCGGCTTTTTCCAATGCTCATGTCCCTTCAGCAAGTCGGCATGAAACTTGAGGAGCATAAGGGTCTCCAGCTTTATCCAGACATATGGCCCGGATATCCCAAAATGTTCGAAAACAGCCCGCCCTCTGCCTGGCCCCGTCCTCCGAATAAGGAGGCAAGCTTCCCATTACCGATTCGATGCCTATGGGAAGACAAGGAGAACGATTCTTTTTGGATCGGGAAATTGGAGGAGATCACGAAGGACATCCGTGAATTCGCGATAAAGCAGGGATGTACAACAGAAGACCGGCCTTACTATTATAACCTATCTCTCGATGACACGAAGGTCTCAGATATTTACAGGGAGAACTTGGACAAGCTTTCGAGCCTACGAAAGAAGCTTGACCCAAATGGTGTCATGAATCGCACGGGGGGATTTAGGATTCCATCCAGTAACTGATTTATTAGTTTATATCTTCAGTGATATACTGTTGCAGTCCAAGTGTACCAGAATGCACCCCCCGACCTCGCCTTTGTACTAATACATTTTGAATTTTCCAATTATATGGTATTCGGGAATTGTATATTACAAGTAAGGTTTCGGGGGTACGATAGGCTTCGGAACAAGAAGGAAATATAGATTGCAAAAGCGCCTTTCGAAGATTGATGTCACGAGTGTTTATTGGTCATAGTCACATCTAATTATGCCCGTTTATCGTTTACAACTTCAGTCACGACCAAAACTTATTTTTGAGAGAGGAAAGGGAATCGTGAGTATCTTCTTCGGGCGAGGGTTCAGTAGTCGTGTTCAGAAACTCACCTCCATTAAACTCATCTAGCTTCTGTTTGAGTTCAGACAGGGTAAGTACGCCTGGACGCAACGATGGTCCTACAGGATGTGTCCGACATATGCCGCGAGCATGTTTTCAATCGTATGCCAATCCGTTTGTTGAAGTTGCCAGAAATAAAGCTGGTTGAGAGAAGGGAGGTATTTCAACACCTCTTGGGTCTGATGGATGGAATCGATGAAGCTTGGATCGAAGAACGTCAGAAAACATCGTCTTCCTGGGCGACACGAAGAGATTTGATTGAGGAAGTTGTAGTTGAGCGTTCAAGATACGCAATCCTCTCCCACACATGGCTCGATGACGATCTTGAAGTCACTTATATCGATGTTAAGCAAGGCAAGGAGACCACTGGACTAGGTCACGATAAGCTCATCAAATTTTGCGAGATTGCGCAAAGCCACGGTGTCATGTTGGCATGGATGGATACGATTTGTATCAACAAGGAGAGCACCTCAGAACTCGACGAGTCCATTCGATCGATGTATCGATGGTATCATGACTCCTCCATATGTATTGCGTTCCTCTACAACACGTCATCCTTGGAGGATATGCCCCATGATCGGTGGTTTACGAGGGGATGGACTCTTCAAGAACTCCTAGCCCCGGAAAGGGTGAAGTTTTATAACAAGTTTTGGAAGCCGTTGACGCAAGAGGAGAATGATAGGCCGGTTAGGTTCGGTAATGACTACCCAATTCATGAAGTAATCGAGAAGGCAACAGGGATAACTTCAAGGGAGTTGCAACACTTTCAACCTGGAATTGGTGAAATTGCGAAGCGTATGGTATGGGCAGCACATAGAACAACGACAAGAGGGGAGGATCGCGTATATTCATTGTTGGGAGTATTTAGTGTTAGCTTCCCGATCGCCTATGGAGAGGGCATCGAACGCGCTTTTTTCAGGCTTATTGAAGCCATGCTTCACTCATTCCGTAACGTCTTGGGGATCCTTAATTGGGCTTCTCGCCCCTTGTCACATTCGATCCACTCCTCAAGGTTAATCGCATCGAGCCCGGAATGTTATCTTGGCCATCAAGATATTAAATTGGCAGGGATTAGTCTCGTTCCGTCCAAACCAATGCTCCTCACGCATCTGGGATTGAGGGTGCGCTTATTGTTTGTGGACACAGATACGCTCGTGCCTCCCCCAACGGATAGCAAAGCATTACTAGGTGAAGGAAAGGTCAGACTGCAGTGCAACCCGGACATCCAACAGGACCCTACCATCGTTGAGCTTTACAACGTCCATGACCGCGACTTGTTTGGACCCTTTCGCTTTACGTTCAAATTCGTGTTTGGAGTTTGGAATTTTGAAGAAACGCGAGGAGGGGTTTTCCTTAATGATGCTTGCGCAGCCTTTCTATTCAGAATCCCTCACGTGGAAATCCCGCAAAATGAAAATACACCTGGTGAACAAGAGGAAACCCCAAGTATAGATTCAGAGGATGAAGAATATCGAGGCAAAAATCTTAGTTCTTGCAAAGTCGACACGAAGAAAGTTATTATATTTCAGAGTACCGTCGAGTTTAACCGAAAGCTCTCGACTCGACAGCGTTTGAAGCAATACGGGATTAAGCTTCTTACTGTTTATCTATAATGAATGAGCATAGTATAAGCCGCCTGGCCTTATATAAATTACCTGACGATCGGCCTAAGGATCGTTTAGGAATCTCCATTGCAAGCTTAAGTCGAAAATTAGAGCTAGACAATGTTATATCGATCCGAGAAGAACCGCTGGGTCTCGCACGACGCATTTCGCACCTCCAAAATCTTTTGGATTCACACCTCATCATTAATATAATGAATACGCTTTCCGGTAGCTGTACGTCAAGTCATGATAGATTGAGCGAACATCACTTGTAGGTGCAGGGTTCCCTGAGTCTTCATTCCTTGAGTATCTTTACCGTGACTGAAAAATACTCACATAATTTTAGTTTAGAGGCCCGCAGAAAACTCTCTTCACCAAGTAACGATTTCGGTGTACGATGGGATATACCCTTCAAGGTGAACGGTGACTTAATGCACGTATCATATATTAATTGTATGAAGATTTGTTTATAATTAATATTACTCACTAAGGGTCCGCATTTGGCTCAACGATGAAGAATCAAGATACCTTTACTCCCAAAAAACGCCTAGACTCGCGGAAGTAAACGAGGGTTAGCGGCGAGAGGTCCGAACGATCCAGATCTGTGTCACAGTTTAGGGCCGCACACCGTACCGTATACGATGTGCGGCCGTAAAGTTAACAAATCTCGGAGGCCTGTTTCCCGCAGCCCTAGTTGAACTGTACCTGTGCAGTAAACCCCTTAGATTGGGGTCGAATGGCACAGTACGGCCGCATACGATATCCGCTTGATCTCCACTTGGGGCTGAGTCTTTGATCAAATATTTCCCCGCACTAGTTTCACGATGGGGTTTTCATGGTCGTCGGGGAGTTGCATGATAAGAGAGTGGTGTTTTAAAGAAAATCTTCTCGCATGACCAAACGTCGACAAACATCCGGTGATTTACGGCCGGAACGGTGAATTCCGCACTGTGTCTTCCCGACCGGCGATGGGACCGGTAGGGTGTGCAGCTCTGCTTATTTATGAAAATAACGTAAATCTCCCTCGCAATTCGCTATCAATCTCACCATCGACCGAGACGGAGATGGAAAAACGATGAGTTGAGTTCCCAGAGTCTCATTTTGAATAAGGCATTATTAACTCACCTCGTGACTCTTTGGTTAGCAGTTGCGGCTTCCTAGGATATTCATTGACAATCTCTGTGATTTTTCCCGTTATTTACTCACGGCTGACCTACGGATCTTCAATCAAATATATCCATATGGACCGAGGTGATATATTTTATCCGTGATCTACTTCATCTAAGATCTAAGGCATTATACAACAGGATTATCTTACACTAATGTTAACCAAAGTGCTGGAAGCGCTGCAACAGTCTGAAGGGGTCATGATGGAAGAGACTACCGGCAAAAAACACACTTAAATAGGAAGACCAAATCTCCTCCTAGCGGATTGTCCTGATTGCAGCTGACTGATTAGTCCCAAGCATCAAAACCACGATGGTTGATACGTCAAGCCTGACACATGGTATCGGTAGAATCCACCCTGTCGACCATGAAGTGAGTGGGCACAGCAACTTGGCCGTTCTTGGAGGTACCGCTTCTGTGAGGCCTCCTAAATCCTTCGCTCGCTCACTTCGACACTGATTACATTCTCGGATGTATTCCCATTCGAACATTGTTTTCGCGATTATAATCCTGTGGCTTTGTTTATTCGATAATTCGAGTGCCTTCTTTAATCGAACAATACATGAGGGAACCATGTGGGTGCTTGATGGACTTTGATCTCAAATGACTTGTTTTTATCTTTAGAATCTTTAGAATTCCTCATTCTGCCTCTACAAGTGTGGGAGAAGGAAATGTTTATAAAACCGGTTCATGTCCGGAATTTACCTTTTAGATCCTCGTAGCAAGCATCCAACATATCCTCTCACAAGATGCGGTTGTCTCTCGCCATCGCATCCTTTTTGTTCCTCTCCGTCGCGAAAGCGTCTCCAGTACAGCAGGGAGAGGTTGTCGATCTTGATAAGAGGGCCACAGAGGTGTCTTCTGGTACAGTTTTGATCTTCACTGACTCGCTAGTACTATAACTTTTACCCTAGCTGTGTACAATGATCTCGTCTTTTATTTCAAGTGTAAGTCCGCTTTATGCGTAGCGCCTTACAAACCGAAAGTTGACATGTAACTCTCTTTAGACGCATCTTCGTCATATAACATCTTCTCGCCGTCTTGCCCTCGGCCAAATGGAAATACCCTAGTATCAACAGTTACGATTCTGTTTGAGAAGTGTGTTGCGGTGTCACTGATTTGCATCGCCAGATTTCGAACATAATAACCGATACTCAAGGCTTTATCGCGAGAGACGATAATAGGAAAGAGATAATCGCCGTGTTTCGGGGAAGGTAAACAATTAAAATTCGATGCGATCACTCGATTATTCTTATATCTAATATTTAAGCACCTCCCCTGTCGATTTTCTGACAGACGCAAACCTCTTGTTGGTGCCGTTTATATCACAGGGCGTTAATGCACCAAGTAAGCCTTGAAACCCAAACGTAAGATATTCAAATGCGAGGGAATAATCATAGGTGACACCTTGGTCCATGCCGGATTCTTAATAGCGTACGCCACTCATTCAATAACATCTCTACGTGACTAACGTATAAAATACAGTTGGAATTCTGTTGCCTCATCGGTTATTTCAACCGTTCAAGCCCAACTTGCAGAACATCCGGACTATACAATTGTTACCTCCGGTCATTCGTTAGGAGGTGGGAGGGTTTGTGGTGACACTGCTCCATTCACTAATTTCGGGATTAGGAGCATTATCTAGTCTTGCAGGCATTTCGCTGAAGCAGAACTTCCCAAGCAGGCATGAATACTTATCGATTCCCCAGTGACACAGACGCTCACGTTCATTATGTGATTGTATAGCAAGCTTCGCATGTATACTTTCGGTCAACCCAGGTTATTATTTCTCTTTTCCTGAAATCACACAAAAAACTTACCTCAACATTAGGACTGGCAATCACGCATACGCAACTTTTGTCAATTCTCAGATTGGTGTTAGTAACCTTTTCCGAGGTCAGTAAGGCCACATAATCTATACTACAAATGTTACTCAAGGCTTCGGAATTTCCCATAGGAGTTCATACTTTCGATGGGTAAGCTGATTTATTCCTGAAATCAGAGAGTGCCTGATTTGAGGAAGGGTGCCTACGATTATCCCAACTATTATCGGCTATTCACACCACGGTGAGGATTGATTTACGTATGACTGATGGTCTAATTATGACCTTATCTCCCAGCAACGGAGTTTTGGTCAACCATTGATCCAACTTCAGCTTTAACTACTCGTCAGTGCAACTCAAGCGGAGAAGACCCAACTTGCTCTGCTGCTATAATATCAACGGGTATAAATCCGCCCCATCTTGTTGTAAGTTCGACACTGGATTTTCTTCATTACTATTCTCACGATTGCAACGATAGTACTACAATATTCTCGCATCGACTCCTTTCTGCACCTGACCATTCGCTGGGTTTTGATGTTTGGCCCCGTTCCTGAAGTCTTGCTTTATTTCTTCGTTTGATGTAAATTTAGGATTGTCGTGACGTGTACTGTTGCCTAAACGTTTGAATTTAGCACCCGTTTTTATGATAAGAATCATAAGATATAGGTGTGTATGTAGAATACTAACTCAAATTGCACGAGGCAAGTTTCTCCGTGCTATGGAGGTGCCAGGGTTATACCTCACCCAACTGCACAACACTACCTACGGTAGACCAAGATGGCGATGGCTAAAACGACAAGTTTATAAGCTCCCCTCTTGATTAAAGTATTATTGACATTGACATACCGTCTGGCTATTAAACTAGTAGTGGTGGCTTGTCAATGATATTCAATGACAATCGCTAATTTTTCCAGTTCTTTACTCACGGTTGACTTGCAGGTCTTCAATCAAGTATATCAATACGCATCGAAGTGATATATTGTAGCCCTGGTCTATGACATGTAAGGTTTAAGCTAGTACGCAACAGGATTAATGTTGATCAAAATGCCGAGAGCTCGGTCACGGTCTGAAGGGGATTTGATAGAAGAAACGATTAGCAATTAAATAGGAGGAAGAGATCGAAATGCTCTTCTTTCGTTTCGAAATTTCCTAATCTTACCTGGTTGATTAGCTCTGAACATCAATACCGCAGTCACACTAGTCGATGCATCGGGCCTGACACACAGTATTCGCAAAACCCACCATGTCAACGTGTAAATTATGAAGTAAACACAGGACCTTAACCAATTTGAGAAATCTATCTGTATAATCCTAAGAACTTCTTTTTCTGTCCCCTACGAGGGTGGGAGAAGGAAAGGTTTATAATAAAACCGGTTGATGTCCGAAATTTACCTTGCAGCTCCCCATAGTAAGCATTCAATACATCCCCCATGATGCGTCTGTCTCTCATTACATCCTTGTTGTTCCTCTCTGTTGCGAAAGCGTCTCCAATACAGGAAGGAGAGGCTGTGACTCAAGATAAAAGGGCCGGAGGGATATCTTCTGGTGCAGCTCTAATCCCTCCTGATTTGCTGGTATTATAACTTCTATCATAGCTATATACAATGATCTCGTCTATTATTTCAAATGTAAGTTTGCTTTATGCGCGGCGCCTTACAAACTTAGATTCGATATGTGACTTTCCTCAGATGCATCTTCCTTATATGACATCCTCTCACCATCTTGCCCTCGGCCGAACGGAAATACACTAGTATTAACAGTTACGATCCTGTCCCACAAGTGTATCAAAGTTTTACTAACCTGCGTCGCCAGATTTCCGATCTAATAACCGACACTCAAGGCTTTATTGTACGAGATGACACCAAGAAAGAAATAGTCGCTGCGTTTCGAGGAAGGCAAATGATTAAAATTCAACACCATCACTCGATTTTTCTAATATTTAATATTACAGCACCTCCCCCGTCGATTTTTTGACAGACGCAAACATTTTGTTGGTGCCGTTTATATCGGAAGGCGTAAATGCTCCAAGTTAGTCTCAGAACTTGATCGTTAGATTCTTTGACACGGAGGAATAATTATAGATGGAACCCTGGTCCATGCCGGATTCTTAGGAGCGTGAGTCACTTGTCTCATGGCACCTCCACATAACTAACTAACTTATATTTCAGCTGGAATTCTGTTGCCTCGTCGGTTATATCAACTGTTAGAGCCCAACTTGCCGATCATCCGGACTATGCAATCGTTACCTCTGGTCATTCGTTAGGAGGTGGGAGGGTATTGTGATGGCGCTGCCCTATTCACTAACTTCGGGATTAGGAGCGTTATCTAGCCTTGCTGGAATTTCCTTGAAGCAGAACTTCCCAAACAGGCATGAATACTTGTTGGTTCCCCAGTGATATAAATATTCACGTTCTATATGTGGTTGTATAGGAAGCTTCGCATGTATACTTTCGGTCAACCCAGGTTATTCGTTCTCTCTCTTCCTGCACTGACGTAAAAAAACTTACCTCAATGCTAGGACTGGCAATCGCGCATATGCTAGTTTTGTCAATTCTCAGGTTGGCGTTAGTAACCTTTTCCGAGGTTAGTAATGCGATATAATTTCTACTATAAAATTTACTTAAGGCTTCGGAATTTTCCATAGGAGTTCATACTGACGATGGGTAAGCTAATTTGCTTTGGGGACCAAAAAGTATCTGATTTGAGGAAGGGCACCTACGATCATTCCAACCATCATCGGCTATTCACACCATGGTAAGGATTGATTTACACATGGCTGATATGTCTCATGAAATTCCCCATCTCCCAGCAACGGAGTTTTGGTCAACTGTTGATCCAACCTCAGCTTCAACCACTCGGCAGTGCGACTCAAGCGGAGAAGATCCAACTTGCTCTGCTAGTATGATATCAACGGGTCTAAGTCCCGCCCATCTTGTTGTAAGTCCGACACTGGATTTCCTTCGTTATGACTTTAAAAACCGCAACGATAGTATTACAATATTCTCATATCGACTTCTTTCTGCACTTGATTGTCCACTAAATTTTGAAATTGGCCTTATTCCTTAATCACTGCTCCGTTTCTCCGTTTGATGTTATCTTAGGATTGTCACGACACGCAGTGTTATACAAATGCTTGGGTTTGGCGTCAGCTTTTATGAGATCTGTCGTCCAGGTGTATATGTAGAATACTAGCTTGAGTTACACAAGATTCTTCGTGCTATGGAGTCTCAAGAACTTGCTCGACACCCTCTTCGTATTCACTCTGTTCTGCACTTGAGCGCTCACTTAAGCCCAGCGTCAGGTTTTTTGGCGAATCTATCAGATTCGCAAATGGGTGGATATGCTATATTTGAGTTTATAATAATAATCAATCCCCCACCTCGAAGATGGTTGTGCATCGTTTCCCCTGACTTTGCTGGTAAAGGCTGGACAACATGCATTGCCGCGCAGATCAGCGGCCATGCTAAAATCGATGTCTGTCCCTCATACTATACCAGTGTATTTAGGTGATTGAATAGAATAATCTAAAAGACACTCCCAGGATTACCAATAAATTACGGATTACCTCTGATGGGTGCTCGGAAAATTGCCTATAAGTTACAGGAAGCACCCGAGCTATTCAACTATATCTCTAGATGGATCGTGAATGGTCTTGTGCGTTACATAAAGGGACGAAATGAGGTTTTATCCTAGCGGTTTTTGGTAGGCTTAAATACGGGTAGCGGTCCGTATTGTGCAAGTCCCTAGGCATCTTGGGCGAATTGAAGGGCCGTGAGCTCGTTCCTTGCGAGGTTAGTAGTCTTCCTGGCGTTCGTGATATCTTCTCGGGAATAATGTTTTGAAAATTGTTGTTGCTCAAGTTCCTTTAATCCATTAGTAGAGGGAACAAAAACTAAAAGACCTGGGCGGGTGATAGAAAACGGACGTATCATAGCGTGTGACGTCATTACTTACCTTTCTCCAGCCACGACGATTTCCAGGTTACATTGGCGCGCACGTTCAATGCTTTGAATATCTACCATTTCTCCAGAACGCCCCTATCTTTCCCGACCGGGACAGCCCTGGAGGATATGCCAGGAAGGTTCGTCGATGCATGTTAGTCGCCAAGGACCAAGTGCCTGCTGTCGGTTGGCTGCTATATGTCTCGGGATGAGAAGCCCCTGGGGCAGCCGACCGCCCCGCTGCCCCGTGTAAGCTTTCCGGATTAGCGGGAAGGAACAATAGATCACTTGGTATGGGTGATGACCCGGGCGCTCAGGGTGAGGTCTCCGTCGTGGATAGTTACGTGTACGGTGCAAGATGCAAGCCCTGAGCGCCCTGTCCATCGTGCAAGTAGAGGAGTGGTGCGCTCCACCACTCTTCGGGGTACTTTCCCCGCGATGAGAAGGTTATCATTGAGATTTTGTAGAGGTTTATAGTTTTTTTGGTGTTGATACAGTCCAGAACCGACGATGATATCTGAGCAGTTGTGTTTTCCGTGCGACTGCAGCAGATACAAGATCAAGTGTAGATGATTCTATTAGTGGATTTCTGGGCCGAGGAAGAACGAAACCCACTAGGCCCAAGCGGGCAGGATGCGAGATGGGAGAATGGAAGCAAGCTGGAGGAAGACGAAAAGGATAGCGTGACCATGCCACGTGTGAATTCCAAATGCCACAGAGCGTGACGTCACTAATCAACTTTTCTTCTTGTGCTCGATGTCAGATGAACCATGCCCCAAAAGCTCTCTCCTCGTCGGGTTCCCCGTTGATCTCCTGTGGCGATGGCACTGTAACCAACATAGCTCACGACTACTTAACCCAATCTCGACCAAGATGACCAAGTGCCAGCCCAGGGGCAAAATTAAGCCCGATTTGTCGGGTAATTGAAATTTGATGGATTGGCAGAGCCCGCGTGGATCGTTTGGGCACTTCTGCGTTGACACAATACACATGACGCTCTCCTCTTGTGTCCGGCGCGCTGGATTTCCGTTATACCGCGCGATTTTGTCCTCATAAACCCAGCCTTGGCGTATTCTGATATTCTGTAGCTGGTTTTGTATTTGGTACGTCTTCCCGCCACTACCACTGCTCCAATAACTTGGTCACGCTTTCTAACTCAATTGTTCCCTGTCATTCTAAAGGCTTTTATGGGTACCCTCAGTATTCGCGTGAAATATCTGCTCTGTACACTCCTCCTCGCGACAGGGGGTAGCAATGCTTTTACGTTACGTAGGTCATCAGTCCCCACACCAATTCAAATCTCAATCCTGATTTTTGGGCTCGACAACAGGCTCGTGGGACGATGCGTACGCACTGGCAAACACGAAGATCGCGCAGATGACGCTTGACGAAAAGATTGGCATTGTCACCGGCACAGGCCAGCTCAACTCCAATCGTATGTTCCTCTTTCCTCTACGACCATCGAAAAACCCAAATAAACGCGCATATACCCGTAGGCCGATGCGTCGGGGACACCACGCCTGTCACCCGGCTCGACATTCCCTCTCTCTGCTTCAACGATGGACCTGCTGGCTTCCGCCTCACAAAGGGTGTCACAGGCTTCCCTTCAGGCATCAATGCGGCCGCAACGTTCAGCCGCCGCCTTATACGTGCGAGAGGGAAAGCGATGGGAGAAGAGTTTAGGGGGAAGGGTGTTCAGTGAGTCATTCTCGCTTCGCGTTTGATGTTTTCTTAGGGGGTTGATAAGAGTAGTGTATTTTTAGGGCCTGCAATGGACATTGTGCGCGTTTTTTGTTGTTTCTTTTGAGGCACTGGGTACTGAATGACGTTCCCTTCACGCATAGATGCGTAACCCTCAAGCCGGTCGTGCTTGGGAAAGGTATGATCCGTTTTCCCTTGCTTGCATTTCCTTCCCTGACTTTCAATATATAGCTTTGGTCCCGACCCTTTCTTAAATGGTGAAGCCGCCTTTGAGACTATCACCGGGGTTCAAAGTGTGGGCGTACAAGCTTGTGCGAAACATCTCATCGGGAACAATCAAGAGCACTGGCGGTATGGTCTGTCAGCGAATGTTGATGAGAGAACACTAAGGGAGATCTATTGGGCGCCATTCGAGAGGAGTGTTGAGGTGAGTAATTTGCAGAACTGCTGCGCAGAGTAGAGGACTGAGGTATTGGCATATGTGTTGGCGATTTGATAGGCAGATGTGGCATCGGTAATGTGTGCATATAACAGGTTTAATGGAACGTCTTCGTGTCATCACGCGGGGCTTATTGGTCCTGGAGGAATGCTGAGAGGGGCTGGATTCAAAGGTATTTCCTCTTTCTCTATCCCAGGGTCTGCATTTACTGGTTCCTGACGATTGGTCTGGATGAACAGGTTATGTAGTAAGTGACTGGGGAGCGACACACGATTCGGCGAGTGATAATGCGAACGCGGGCCTGGATATGGAACAACCAGGGGATAATATCGTCATTGGTGAGTATGCTTACTCTAACGCTTTTGGTTTTATTTCGCAGGACCCATGAACGTCAACTTTAATGCTAATATGCATATAGGTGGCGGTGTGTTTGGTGGGAATCTCAAGAATGCGATAAATGGTGGGAGTGTAAGCTTCTCGGTACGTGGTTCTTGCTTATTTATCGTTTTATCCCCTTTCTTATGCTAATACATACGTCAATCCATCCTATTCAACAAATCTGCCCCTCTCAAATACCCTCTCGCACAAAATTCAAACCACATGACACAAAAAAGCGCCTCAACGAAATGGTTTCCCGGATTCTCGCACCCTTCTACCGCCTCGGACAGGATCAGGATTATCCTCCCGTCAACTTCGACGCCCAAAAGCCCGATGGATCTGGTCCAAGAAACCAGAACGTGGTTGTGCGGAGTGCTGCGCATACTGCGCTTGCGCGCGAGATGGCGGCTGCATCAGCCGTATTGGTCAAGAATAATAGAACCATCGTCCCGGGCTCTGGTGAGCGTAAACTCCTTGCTCTACATCTTTATTGTATGAACGGTAACGCTAATTGATGTTTGGGGGTAACAGGAAGTGGTGCCGGCGCCGGAACTACGCAAAGAGGCTTACCAGTTGCCTTAGAAAGAATCCGGAGCGTGGCGGTCGTCGGGCAAGACGCAAAGATGCCGAACAAGGCATGTGGGGATTTGAATGAGTGTAACGATGGAACAATGGTCATTGGGTATGTGCTTTTTCATCTTTCCTATCATTCTCCGTGTATTGGATTCTCACGGGAGACTGACTTCACCTTCGTTTGGGAGGATAGGTGGGGCTCGGGTTCGAATTCACTTGAGTTTGTTGTACCGCCTATTGATTCAATCAATGAATGGGTTAATGGGAAAACGGTGACGACTTCATTGACGAATGATCTGGATGCGGGAGTGAATGCTGCACGCGGGAAGGATGTGGCGTTTGTTTTTGCGAATGCGTGAGTCTCTTCTTTCTAATTTGGTTTTTGGTTGGGGTGAATCGGGGTGTGCATGGACTGGAAAACGAACATCTGTGATGGATATCGGGGTGGACAAGCGCTGTAAAGACCCGTGCTGATTGAGAGGGATTCAGGATGAGTGGCGAACTTGGCTTTTACGATATCGTTGTCGGAAACCAGGGAGACAGGAACGATTTAGATTTGTGGTGGAAAGGTGGAAGTTTGGTGCGTCGTTCCCCTCCCCTCCCCTTCACTCCACTTATCCCCATCTTGCATTCTCAAACTCCCAACAGATCGACCGCGTTGCAGCTGTGTGCAACAACACGATCGTCGTCATCCATTCCGTGGGGCCTGTTTATATGCCATGGAACACGCACCCGAATATCAGCGCGATAATTTACGCCGGAGCGCCTGGGGAGCAAACAGGTCCAGCGCTTGTAGATGTCCTAAGTGGGCGTGTGAACCCGAGCGGGAGGTTCCCGTTTAGCATCGCTGATGTGAGTGCTGTGCTTTTTGTTGATCTATTTTGTGGGTGCTAATGACGGGTGATGGTTAGAATGAGGCTGCATACGGGACAGAGATCGTGTATAACAGCCTTGGGTTCCCAGAAGTATGGATCCTATTTTCTCCATCCTAGAAAACCCTTCAAATGGCTTACACCCGCTAGATTCCATACAACGAGAAACTCAACCTTGACTATCGATACATGTCCGCGAATGGGATAACTCCACGTTTTGAGTTCGGGTATGGTCTCTCGTACACCACCTTTTCGTACTCCAGCCTTTCTGTCTCTTCATCCCCCACAACCCCCAATGCGATCGCTGTGATAAAATTCACGGTGACGAATACGGGCGCAGTACCGGGGACGGAGATCCCGCAAGTGTATTTAGGGTACCCTGCTGCAGCGGGAGAACCGGCCAAGGTGCTGAGGGGGTTCGAGGAGGTGATTCTGGGTGCGGGTGAGGGTCAGGCTGTACAAATAATTTTGAGAGAACGCGATGTTAGGTTAGTTCTCACTACAAAATTTGTTCGGGTCGTAAATCCACGCTAACGTTTTTCCTATTAGCGTCTGGGATACACCGAGCCAGACATGGATGCGACCGAAGGGAACGTTTACGGTTTACATAGGGGCGTCCATTAAAGATGTGAGGCTTACGGGATCATTTTAGTAAGTTTGTGGGTTTGAGAGGTATTCGGGAATCATCCCTTTGGTAGGTTTTTTCTACTTGGATTGGGTGTTATGTGATTTTCTCCCCCACAAATGTTTTCGCGTTTGGTTCATCTTGGATTTTTACATAAAATACATTCAATGTATACCGAGAAGTCTATGATACAGCAAATATTTCCCTTCGGTACTGCGTTTGCGCTTATTCTCCGCCTTTGTTCAGCTGATCATCTCTTGGCACGTCCCTGCAGTCTAGATCTTCCATATCTCACAAGGCTCCACATTATCACCGACAGCCTTCCGCCATTCATATTAACAGAGTATTTGGTGTTAAGGTGCCCCTTGACACCTACCGACCCCCGACATGTATCACCTACGAACACTCTACCTGTTATTCTTTGGTCTTTTCTTCATTGGCGCATCTGCTGTTAACTTCAGGCTCTATCAGGGTGACGCTTCGTGCAATGCGAACGCGCCAGGAGTGAATGTCACAACGTTTACTGGGCTCAACTCCAAGTACTGCGAGGCGGTACCGAATGACAATACGTACAGCGTGAGCTTAGATCATGTCGAGCCCATTTATTATGCTTGTTTTTGTGAGTGAAGATATAACAACGAACAAACTTCTTCGAGGAGAGCGGCGTGATTATTGATTTTGTTCCCTCCTTTTTCTTAGTGAATATGTATGAACATGCATCGTGAGTGGCGATTTTACCAAGAAAGATATGACTGGGCGTTGTATTGCTTTGCTTACCTCTCGTCGTCGTAGGACTTGTCCGTGGCCTGCGACGCTGGGGACACTCCAAACTGGTGGGAGCTGCTTTAGTAGTCCTGACGTCCCGATAGGTAAATTCTTGTGCTTGGTTTCATACATACTGCAGGTGGGAGGACTGATGTTTGTTTTAGGCACAATATTCTTGGCGTGTGCGATACCTTGAGCCCCGGGGCCCCCAATTGAGCATTAAATAGCTAGTCGAAGAGATGAAAACAAGATAATCAACCTTGTCACACCCGTTCGATGCAGAGTAGAATTCAATCCAGTAAAGTGAATTTCGGATTAGCCTTACGCATGATAGAATTTGGAGACCGGAGCTTGTGGTAGAGATTCGAGAGAATGAAATCATACAAAAGCATTGTTTACTGAATGAATGTATCGAAGGGGCACTCCCACATGGTTATGTACGCGCCAAAATGTCTTGATAACCCTTCCCAAATAACAGAATCCCTACCGCTCTCCTAACAAAATTAAACATTAATACAACATAAATGTCGGAGTTGGTACCCTGACGAACCTGTGGAGACTATCAATAGAAGTTCTAGAACCCTAACATGTTTTATGTGCCGAGCGCTCACAAGACGCTTCGCTGAAACCAATTCTAAAATTAATGGGAGCATTTGGAGGACCATCACTTGAGACGGGAGTTACACAATCAGTCTGTTACGGATGTCAGACTCGTCACTCCCGTGGGGTCGCGAGTCAGTGACAACATCAACCCTGCCTTCAAGATCGAAGTTTGGGTCAAGATATCTTGATTGAAATTGATCTTGGCGAAATAAAAGCATTACGACAAGAAGTAATGGACAAAATGTGGACATAGGATGCTCCGCCTCGAGTTGTGTCAGCAGGTCTATCATCAACAGATCCGGTCAACATCCCCCGGTATTTAAAGTTATTTAAACTCAGCTCGCCTGCAGGCCTCGGTTCAAATGCCACGCACCTCTAACACGATGCCTTCAGTGTCGTATCAATGAACAGCCCACTCCTGATTTAAGGTTATGTTAACAATTGCACCCAAAACCAATTGAACTCACATCTTCTCTATAGCCGAGGATCTTGATTAGGTTCCTGTGAGGGAAAAAAAAGATCCGACGATAATTTTCATTGACAGCCTCGCGGCATCTGGCAATTTGCTTTATAGTAACTGTGGTTCGTCTTAAGCGTCTACAGCTACTCCAGGGAAAAACATGAGGACGCTGCCCTATATATAAGTAATGCTTGGAGAAAAACAAACGATCTCACTTTCCCACCCCAGTTATGACAATCACGCCCCCACTACAACTTATGAATTTGGGCCCGTATTCGGGAGTAGAACTTTTGTGCACTTATTTTGCAATGGCTTTGTGGGGTGAGTACATCCTAATATCAGAATATCAACATAATATGACGAGGGTGAATATGTAGGTGTAACATGTATGCAAACGTGCGTCCCGCCACCGAATTTACCACGTCCAACTCGCTAATACATCCCTAGGTTCTTGTACTTTTTTAAGTAAATAGCGAATCGAGCTTATGCACGGCTTATTTATCCAACTCATAGAAACTCGACCGACCCAATATATCTAAAGATACTGGTACGAAATATTTTACTAGCTAAATGCTAATATAGACTTTGCGTTTCAGGTTGTGTGGCTTTGGTAGGCGGTTCTCGAAATCCTCACGTCCATTTATTCATAATCCCGTCAAAGGGTTATGGATACTGTTCATCAATGTCTATTAATGTCGGGAAGTCAGTATGAGCACTCGTGAGGGCCTGCTATCTTCTCATAACATTGATAATTTTAGGCTATAAGGCTAACGTCAGTGGAGAGATATTTTTAACAAATAACGTTCGAGCGTGAGCCCTTTCTGTATCCTAAATCCCGAGTCCTATCACTAATTGCCATACCACATCTTAGAGAATATGTTGTATGTCTTATCCTTTCGTCTACGCCATCAGAGTCCATTTCACGGCTTATCATAGATCCAAATTTTGTTCACAGTGCGTATAAAGCATTCATTTATAAATCACTCTTATGAGTTACATTTCTAGTCACTGGTTGCCGTTCCAGTCCAGACCTACTTTACTTTTCGCATCTGGAAATGTATGTTTTTGTTGACCCCGAAATATAAACACTCAAATTGTTTTCAGTTTCGGAAAAAAACATGATAATTCCGATCATAATGGTATGTCAACGTCAAATTGTATATATACAGGATCATACTGAGCCTTCTTAGACGCCACTCATCCTATTCCAGCTCGGTGCGTTAATTTGTGCGTAACGTCAATTTTATATTTATTGTGTCGAAATGGATATAGGCGAAGGGATAGGTATGTTCCCCTTCTACTAGCTAATTGATCATTCCCTTAATTGTCGCACAGTCTTGGTTATAATTAAGTGAATATCTCAAACGACACACTTCCTATTTCATTAATACTTACGCATCTCATAGTCTCAACGCAACAATAGGTGTTCAACTTACGGCATCGACGAGCCAGGTGCATAGTATACTTGTTTCCTCTTATTTTTGATATCTCACTGAATTCCTTTAGGCATTATTCATTGCAAATTTTGTGGCCAGCGCAGTTGTGGATCTTATGATATCCGCGGGGATGTGCCTTCTGTTGTGGAAAACCTATCTGGGTGGGGAATCCCAATTTGAAACGTAGGTTTTCTTTTATCATATCTTATAGAATATCCACGGTTTCACAGCACCACGACAATGATCCATCGTTTAATCCTCTTCTCGATTCTGACTGGATGCTGGACCGCCCTCGTCGCATTTGCGGCCATGGCTATGGTATACATACAATCTCTTTTGCTATCATTATCACGTTGTTAACTAACCCCGCCCTTCCTAGCTCCTGATATTCCCTGGAAATTTCATTTATGTGGGATTCTACTTTATGATATGCCCAATCTACTGTAATACCCTACTCGCTAATCTCAACGCCCGCTGCTACCTTCGCGAATCCCACTCGCATGTCCTGAGGACGAATCTCAACGTTTTGAAGTCTACAATCAATCAGGTGCAGCCCGTCTCCTTCTTGTTTTTTTTGCTATATGCTCAAAACGTGGGTTACTGATTGTGTGTTGTTTCAGAGCGCTTCCACGGAATATGACTCACATTCTCCACCAGCGCACTCAGTAGATTACAGTAGGGATAGATCGAGTATGGGCCAATTATCTGATCGGGTATCTCAGCCCCCAGTTCCCCAGCATGTTTGATTTCAAATAGAGATAGATGCGGAGATGCTTATGATTTAACCCTTACGGCTTTACGACATATAATAGTGATAGATTCCGACATTTCTAAATTCTTCTGGGTCAGGGCCTATAAAGCTTAACTATGCTCAATTCAATGGTTCGCCTCCTGACAAGTGTCGAATACACTGTGGGCGCCTGGCGAGAGTTAAATAGCATAAATACAAGATTGGATGAAATAGCGCTTTAGGAAGTGCACCTTCGTTGGAATGACTCAGACTTGATTGTGATCCCCTGTATATGTGAGCGAGGAAGTCATAACTCCCCTTATTAAGTTATTAGCAACAACAGGTAACTCACGAACCCACAATTTGTGAATCCTTTTATTATTGTCTACTACCCCAAAGTTCCGACCCCCACCCCCCACTTCGGCCCGCCTCCACTGCCCCCCGCCCTCGCATCCCCAAACCGTATATTCCCCAACATGCTTTTCAGATGCCCATGGTGCCTCAGCGCGCGCTCCCTGCATACTTCCACGTCTCCACACCCGAATGGCCTTGAAAGATTCCCGTACATCTCTATCTTCACTTGTTCCTTCACCCATTTACTCACCGCAAGTCCTTCAATCGCCTGAGCCCAGAATGGGCAGAGTTCACTTGGGCTAATCCAATGTCCCGGGTGGGATACACTCCTTATCCATTGGCCGACAGCGTCGTAGAACCGCAGCTTTTTAAAGACATATGAGGTCGTCGTTAATAGACCTAGAGTGTCTGTGAAAAGAATAGGGACGTACCCAGTCTGGTAGAAGCTCTATGTCCATGAGTTCCGCAATTTTAGGGAGAGGAATGTCGAGAGTGAGTGGAGCGGCATCGTCTAGGAGATCTGTATAATCATGCCGAGCGGCGTAGTTCATTACCTCAACCGGATAAAGGTGCATTGCCTCCCTTCAAGACATGATCCAAAAACAAGGGGTGGGTGAGGTGGGTTCGGGCGAAAAACAAAAATGACGTGCCATACACACCTCATCCGGGTACAACACATATTCATCGCTGCGAAAACCTGATACTTCTCAGCGGCCTCCGCGAGTGGAGAAAGAGTATCAAATGGGAGCCCACGGAGAGGCGGGTGGCGACGCGGATAAATGAAGGCGAAAAGGACTTCGAGAACTGATGCGGGCTCCGTGAGAGGCACAGGGCCCCCACTCGTGTAGGCGAGCGGGGTCGACGTGGTGTCAAGGAGGGTACTCCTGCTCTTCTTGAGCGGGTCGAGCGCACCGGTAGCGGCTTCAATATACTTTTTATGGATAAGGAAATATATACCATCACTTGATGTGAAAATCACATCTGCGTCTGGATCGCAGACTGCCTCAGGTGGCATGCCAGGTCAATGGAGTTGGCAGAATAAGTGGGAGAGGGCATATAACATACACTTTTGGGAGGTGGTCACTGATTCGCTGGTGACTTCCACAGGAAGAGCCTGGGTGAGTGACTGGTGGGAGAAGCGATCGCGGCGGGGATGCTCTTGGAGAAGGTCGACACCCATAGATTCGGGTCGTTCTACAGCAGTGAATGGTAAAGGGGTAGATTGAGTTGAACTCGGACAGGAGCGAAGGACAGAAGACCTTCAAGTGAAAACCCCACACGAGCACCCGTCACCCTGCGTGCGTGGACCTGATTGAAAAAAGGGAACTTTGAGCTTTGACAAATTCCAAGGAACCAAGAGTGGGGATGAATGTTCCTTGTTTTTCGCGTAACGCCGCATGTCAGCAGTCACTCGAGGGTGCCAACCACCAGGTTTAAATTCTCCTTTGCGTCCCGGCTTGGATCTTCTAGCGTGCAGCGTGCCGTGTGCCTGTCATGGCAAAGGCTGGGAATTTCATAAACGATCGGGCATATTGAATTCGGAGATAAATCGCTTCCTAACATTATTATTTTCATTTATTAGCCGCCCGGAATCAATTCCTCGTTCCATCGTCACCAACGAACCATGAAGGACGAGTTTCCCGTCCGAGAAAAAGCTTTCAACATACTCAAAAATTGGCATCGAATACTTGATGTGCTTGAAGTTGAAGTTTTCCACTATCTCACGATTTTCACATTCATTCCCCATTTCAGCATGACACATACGGGCTCTTAGTCTCATGACCGCCTTTCTTCGTTCCTTTCCTTCAGAACATATCGGATCGTGACATGGACAGTGGTCTCGGCCAAGAGCCATTTGGAGTGTCATCACACCATATGTCTTCCCTTAATAATAGTGACTTTTCTGGTCGGGCGTTTGCGCGGAACACGTAAATGACAGGTGGGCTCGACTCCGGAGAAGGTTCGGTAATATACGAAAGTGAGTTAATGGTTATAATAATGAATCTCATCAGTGGTGAGGAGCCCGGGATTGAGAAATTCTTATCCTTATACCCACCCGGTGCCACGTAGACCTCGGTGCTCACCTTGACGGTACCGACTTTTTGTTACCGAGTCCCAACATTAATCCTAGTCTAGATGGCTGCTCGTACCGGCAATAACGGAGTTTCCAAATTGGATGTCATGATACGTTTAAAGATCACAAATGAATCGCAAGTGCTTAGTCGGATGGGGAATACCTTGTAAAGGCAACACAGCCACTCTGAGTTATTTATAGTTCACGCATCGCTACAAGATAATACGTCTAAATTTATATACCATATCGAGGTCTCACAAAGTACTTATACCTCATACAAATAACTCTTTTTAGGTTCAAATTTAAAGTTAAACATAATTTTACATAATGTTAAATGGTACCACGACGTTGCCGAAACAAAAATACATATGATAACGATCATGATTCGTGGCGACGATTCCGAATTGGGCCTTCAGCAGTTCAGCACCACACCGTATCAATGGTGATAATAGTGTAGGTAGCTCATACGAAGCGGTCATCGTAGTAATTACGACCCGAAGGCTTCTTATCCTGAGAGTTTCCTGACTTCCTGTGAAAGACTTGGAAACATCATTATCGGGGCGATATACACCCGCTCTATGATTATTTGTAGCAGTCGTGTTCACAAGAGCTGCCGGTGCTGGGAGTGCAGCATGTGACTCCGATGCCTGGAGGATGGGGTAGGGGCCTCGTATGTAGCAGTGGCATAGGCATCCTGTGCAAAATGTATATCTGTATAAGATGGTTTGTGACCTTCACGAAGTTTAATTGTGTTTGAGTCTCCCTCTAGGGTGATATTTCCGTAATTTACGTTCTCCATACCGTCCGTGGGTGAAGATTCCATGATGAAAGTGAATTGGTACTGACAAAACTCGGTTGAGGGATAAAAATAAAACAATAATGAATGGGCGTACATTCGGGGAGCCAAATAATGAGGATGGCGATTCTTGAATGGCATTTCCACAGGAAAATGAACCCTGGAGATCCATCGTAAGTAACAAGAGTATAGATTACATGACTCCGGCTACGCACCTTTGAGTGGACAAGAGATGATTTTGGGTTGGCCTCGGGCCTCAATGAGGCTGGAGTTTCCATGACCGAGGCTTTGACCGTCTCGTCAACTCGTCGTCTTTTCTTTCGTGCTTCATTTGCTTCCTGTGACTTATCCTCATTCACTCTTTTCTTCTCGCCTTTGGAAGCATCCCTTGCCACTCCCTTCTGTGGGTTAAATTTGTACCCAGGGTACTTACGATCGTGCTCCACCATTTCTCCAAGTGCGCGTCGCTCCCAATATACTTTCTTCGCCCCCAAATTGTTCCACACCAATGATGCTGCCTTCGATATTTCTTGCATATTCTTGCCCCCCAGCAAATGCATGTGTGTTTTGCACCATTCCTTACGGAATAGGATCCACGGGTTCATGGGCCTGGGAATCTTTGGTATGTCATCCATACTCGCGTCTGTTTTGCCCATAAATGGAGAGAATGGATTTAAACCGGGATTCACTTAATGTGGTGGCCGGTGATGACGACGTCCAAGGTTAACCAAGGAGTGATGCGACTGCGGACCCTTATACATATAGGTCCTTATTTGTTTTTGTATAATTGGGATTGATCTGAGTGATCGTAACGTTCAGTCATGGCCATTGGCCATTGTTCTTAGTTACTATGTCTAGAGTAAAAGGTGGCCAAAAGGTGGGCCACTTGGAATTCCTTTCTATAAATCACCATCGTATATCCCCATCGTGTCTGTCGAACTCCAGTATATATAATGGACACTCGAAAAATTGTCCTCATAAAAGATTAAGTATCGTGAGAGGACTGCTTGTTTTCTCTAGAAATCATACGGTTGACCAGCTTTATTGTCTTCAATCAAGGTATTATTAACCTGTGCCCTGAATATTAATAGAACCAAACTGGAGACGCAAAAGTATCTGATCAAATCAACGTGGGAAATCAACCCCACGTGACTGCAGTTATCATCTCCGCACGTGTATACGGACATCGCCGGTAAAAACAAATAAATACATGTTTGTGTCCCAAACAGCGGTTCACGCAACACTTCTGCGGCCTGCTAGTCATACTCAGTGTAAGTTCGAAGCATGATAATTGGTAGCAACTCAATCCTAAAGCTTAGTCCTATCCTGACCAAATCTACCAGATCCTGCTCAAGGTCCAGCGATGGAAGCCTCCGAGTCAAGCAATAATGAACTCTTGCCGGAGTAAGTGTGATACTATAAATTGTGTTCATTAAATTCAACTTTTTTTCCTGGCTAGCTATGACAGTGTTCTGCGGTCCCAACCACGTGGGTAGGGTAAGAACAATTACCGGTCGAATAAGGTATAATGCAGTAGATTATCAGGTACATTCGGAATGTGCGTCCCAGACAGCCTATCACCTACAGCTTCACAGATTGGGCATCCGACTCGATGCTTCTCCTTCCTCCCCCTATAGAAGGGCTGCCCGGGCGTGTGCCATTGTATCAGATCACCGTTTCGTTGAACCTCAACCCATTCTTGCCGATCTGCTACATCACTCAAATCTGGAGAGCTGGGGTCTATGCTGGAGAACTTGTCGGTCGTTTTGAGTACGTAAATAATTTTGTGTTGGTCCTGTCAGATATAACAGTAAATGAAGGTTTTCTCTCAACCATCGAAGAGGCATATTAACGATGGGTGATACAACTTCCCGAATATCAAGTATTGTCTCAACTGTCAATGCGGACTCGGTAGGCTTGTTGACAAAACTTGGAACGGCTCATATAATATAATTCTAGCGTCATATTCGATGGGATTTTAACGAGTCGCGTCTGCGATGGGATTGTCGGACTACACTCGATGATGGTTCTCCGATGTGTATTGTAAGACGTCGTCTTTTTCCTAATTCGACCTATAATACCTGACTGCCTTTTAAAATGACAGTGCTATGCAAGGGACACTGCCGCCACACAATTGGCATCTTTTGTTCCACCTGCTCCAGAAGCATCTCCCCCTCTTCCCGAAGCGACTCTCACTATTTTCCCCGATGGGCATCAAGACAACTTTTTCGACCATATAGTCATATCAGCTCTGATCGTGGAAAGAAAATTGACATTGAATTACTGATTTACCGATTTCTCCCTGTTTCCTGGCTATGTGTTTGAGCATTCGGAACTAAAACACCCGCAAGCTGGGTATGATAAGAGATATTCACTCAATAAAGAAACCTCATTTAGATTGTTTAGGATAGATCCACGCTCAAGATAGCACCACACCTAGACTGCTCATGATCCATTTATTCTATGACAACATAACCAACATACTCCGCTCCAGAATTATAGTTCCGTTCATCCTAATTCTCCATATAACATAGAATAGATATAAAATTTCCCGTGCGGTGCTATTATCCTAGATGTCGTGGTCATGTGGTATTTCGGGCGTTAAACCCCTCACATGGGTTGCGGGTTAATTTGAATTTAAAGTGTCCAAAATACCTCTAACATGAACACCCATGCCAGCCCTCCACGTCTTCCCCCGGAGCCTATAAGTCAAATTATTGACGAGTTTTGCCATAGCAAACAGACACTTTTCAATGCTTCACTCACCTCGCGGACATTTCATCCTTTTGGCCGTTCACACGTCTTTCGGAAACCCACGGAAGACTCTAGGAATCATGAGACAAATAAACAAAATCTTGATATGCTGTTACGTTCAGAACCTTCCATTGCCCCTCACATTCGCAATCTCCGGCTCGAAATATCTATGGTCGGACACACGAAGTCGGATATTACTACTCTCACTTTATTTCTACAGAAGAAGACACAAGTTCAGGCCTTCACTGTTTTTGCTTCACGTCCAGATCGTCGGAAGGCCTACTTTCCTACACTCTCACCCTTTTTGCGCTCCACAATTCTCGACAAACGCTGGTTTCTTCCACTCGTTTCTAAAATCCACGGTTGATCGATTTCTTCAAGACAGCACCCGAAGATAGCTGTATAGAAGAAATTCTGTTGAATTTATCCCATGCACGAACCTTCGTTTGG
This sequence comes from Collybia sordida, assembly GCA_037014335.1. Lineage (NCBI taxonomy): Eukaryota > Fungi > Basidiomycota > Agaricomycetes > Agaricales > Clitocybaceae > Collybia > Collybia sordida. Next base: position 18,690 of record JAYKXK010000009.1, on the reverse strand, counting down.
CAAGGACTTGAGTCACTTGACTCAATCCTTACGGGGTCGAGGTTTCAAGAACTTGAAATACCTTTATATACCTGTCCCACTTCTTCAACCAAGGCAAAAAAAGGCCTCTTCTCTTCTCATAAGGAATATTTCGCCGACCCGAGGGAATTAGGCGCTAAATTTAAATGTCTCATCGTCGTCGATATTTGATATCTAGAACTACTTGTTTTTGACACAGTTCAATCTTCGTGTTATATCTCTTGTACTACTTTTCAAACCGCAACTCATAATTCAGCTAATATCCACGGGATAATCATTGTTCGCCAAAATAATCCCAATTACCGTGCAGCATAGTTCTATAAATATCTAGTGATGAGATCCTGTCCAGTGGCTTCTTCCGCATTACTGAAGTAGACCACGAATTCTCGGATTATTTATTGGGACGTCCGGGCGCTTTATCTGCCTGAGATAAAAGGGTGCAATTTGATAGCTCTTACATTGTACCCGGCAACGGTGTGAGCCGTTACTCATGTAGTTTTATGGATCATGTGGCTACCGTTATTTCAATTGCCGAGTTTTTGAAACCACGGTTGTCCTATAGCTTGCTGATATCCTTCCATGGTACAACCCGCATGCAGTTGCAGCATCTTCTTGAGATGTAAAACTCGCAACCGGTCGTCCACCAAGTGGATGTAATTCACGGTTGCAGTGTCGTGGGGACATATAAATCGTACCCCAAACTCTAGATTTCCTCCAATCAATCCCAAGTACCCGTTTCTAGATATGTTGTCCTACGCCGTTTTACTTGCTCTCGTTGTCTCCGCCCTTGCTGCACCTCCTGCGGCGCGCCAAAGTTGCGCGGACGTTACCGTTTTCTTTGCGCGTGGCACAGGAGAGTCAGGAACATTAGGTACCATAGTGGGCCCACCATTCCAAACTGCCCTCCGAAGTGCGTTAGGTAGCAGGTCGCTTGACTTTGTCGGTATTAGTTATCCCGCAAGTGTCGCTGGCTTCCTAGCCGGTGGTGATCGTGGAGGAGCTGCGACTATGGCTAATAGCGTTACATCAACAGCAAGCTCCTGTCCGAACACGAAGATCGTTATATCAGGTTACAGGTGCCCCACTATTTAACTATAAAAAGACGTATCACTAAGCATTTATCTCCCATAGCCAAGGTGCCCAAGTAACTCACCTTGCGGCTGGAGAGTTATCGTCCGCGGTTCAGAATCGTGTTAATGCTGCCGTTGTGTTTGGTGATCCCGACAACGGTCAGGCATTCCCAGGACCTATCAATGGGCGATCCCGAACGTTCTGTGCAGCTGGTGACGATATTTGTGCTGGAGGAGTGATCATTCTACCAGCGCATCTTAGTTACGGAGCTGTAAGATATCATTCCTCGGAAATGAGTAAATATTCTAACCAATTTTCTACAGGATGCAGGAGCAGCCGCATCGTTCGTGGTATCCCATATCTGAACTTTGAAGATGGTGAGAAAATTCGTTTCCTTATCGTTAAGTTCTGACGTAATTTCTTTTAGAAGTGAAAGTGATATTGCAGTCGTTCCAGTAGTATATATCCTTCAATTACAATTGAATTGCTCAACCAAAAATGGCTCAACCAAACTTCCCGATCCACTGAGCTACACTGAATTACACGACACGTAGTGTCGACAGCACCGATTTTACATATACCTTGACTCCGAAGTTCCCTCTTTTTCTAAACGCATTTTCAAGAGTCCGAAAGAATTCTTCACTCCCAACATGAACAATGACTGATACAACCAGAATAGGATCGGAGTATACGGATAGATTATTCACCTGTTGCTGGGCCTGCCTTGAATATACAATGTCAACGATCATCTCTTCAAGTACAAAGAACTCATCGCTGAAGTCCTCCAGATGGATAATGAGCTCTTGGAGTTTGGGAACTAAACATCGCGACCTTTCAGGCTCCCACTTTAAAGCTTCCCAAAATTCCAATAATTCTGGCGATATATTGATTTCAAGCGCAGTTACCATTGGAGCAGATTGTAAAAGGAGTTCGGTATTCTCTGCCTCCCAATTATTAACAAGCGAAATGGTCCGAACTGCATGGAGTTGAGCTAAGAGATGAAACGATAATTCGACGGTATGTTGTCGACTCGAGAGGTAGGACGATAAAACGCGTCCATGGTTGCGATCATGGTCACGAAACCGGAATCGTTTTAAATTCGGGAAATGATATCCATCCAACAAAATTTGCTGACTATGATGCATCGTGATATCGAGGGCCGCAAGAGAGGGAAAGGTAACTCCTCCATCCGGTTTTAAACCTAAAGCAAGGTCGAGTTGACCATATACTATGATAAATTCACCCTGTTGTAGGCTAGTACAGCGAGAAAACGTGGAAATGAATAATTCGGGAGTAAGCCGTTCCAATAATGAGAGGTGAGTCAGCTGCTGCCACGGAAAGAGGTGTTCATGGGTGAAAGGGGACATGGATGATATTGAAACCCTACGAAGTTGTGGAGAAAGCTCGAAAGCAGTAATGGAATATTCTCCAACCTCAAATCGATCTTCAAATTCTAAATCCAACACTACCAATTCAGTGACAAGAGTTGGTGGGAGTCGGAAGAAGGGTAGAAATACGAACGTCCACGGAGAACATAGTTGAAGAGAACGCCATCGACTGGAGTAGGGCAGAATAACTTCATCTATCAGTGCCCAAAACGAAGACCTATCACGCATGCGTCCGAGGCGCAATGATAGGGGCAAGGTTGACCCAGCTCGTGAAAACCATTGCTTTACGAGAGCTGAAACAGGCTTTCCTAAAGGGATGCAATATTCACTTCTGAATGAAGAATAACTAAGGATGAAGAGATCCACCCAGAGACTAGGGGTGGAGAAAGCCACTCCCCGCCAAAACGAGCAGATGTGGCAAAGTAACATAGGAGCCTCGGCACAAACAGGAGTCGTTTCCTCAGGTAAACAATGTAGGAAAATCTCGGCTAGTATTTCCGCTGGAATTAAATCGTTTCTCCAGTACGACGAGCGCGTCGGGAACATGCCTTCGCCCTCAAGACCGTACTTGGGAGAGTCAACTCCACGGAGGTTCATGAACTCAGAGGGCATAGGTTGTATATACCTAGAAGCAGATTAAGAAAGCGAATGGCGCTGCTTTCAATTGCTGTTAAAATTCTTCATGTATGCTGAACAAAAGCTGTTAAAACCTGAAACTCGAATATTATCGAGGCAAGTACACTTGCCTGTAAGTGATGACAGCGGCTATCAGAGTACGCAGAAAACGTAAGTGGAGAAATGACCGCCTTTTATTGGGCCGAAGTGCTAGTGGCTTCGTCAATGCGAAGTCGGTCGACAAAAGGCGTAAGGATGGAACAATTCAAACCTTTTGTTTATCAAATAGAACACACAGCCATGAAGCAGGGTCAGGTGACCGATTTCCCACGGATCTCAACAAGACCAAGAAATGATAAAAAACTATAAATTTCTAATGCTCTCACACAGCGTCAACAATACTCCCGTCTCTTAGACGATTACATTGCTCAAAACTTCGTCACCCCTCTGGCGTAGTAGTAGGTCGAATCTGTTGATCACCGGGGGTGGATATGGGAACTTTTTCCAGGCTATCCCGATCTTCCTCATTCTTCCTCAGAACGGACTTTCGACCTTCCACGCCGCCTTCATACCCGAACCATGTATAGCGCCTACAGTGAGGCCCTCTTAGCAGCAGGACCAAAACTTGCCACCCGTACCAGGCCAAACTCAGCCCGGCACTCGCTCTCCATCCGTATTTGACAAAAACCTCCGTTCCAACAGACGTTCCCAAAACTTGACCCATGAACAACTTATTTATACGCTTAGCAAAATGAATGAGTTACATTAAATCTTATTGCACATACCGTGAGGATTAAAAGTGCGTTTAAGCGTGATCGTGCCTCCGGATCTAAACTGAAAGACAACGTAGGTAAAAAAAGGACGTATACACTATGAAATTACTAGACATACCTGAATACAGAGGTCGTCAATGACACTTGTAGCATCTGGCGAAAAACATCCAAAGCGAAAGCAACAATAATTACAGCTGATATGTTGATACCGCCTGCTCCAACTTGAATCGCCTGTACACATCCAAGAAGCACCACGCTTATAAGCGATGCGTGCCAAGGAACTAGCTTGTCGACAAGAAGTCCCACAACCGGGCCGAGGGCCACACCCAGCATTCCAACTAAACCAAACAGCCCGATTACCAGTCTAGAGAATTATGAATATCAGTTATCTTAAACTTATCAGAGAGGTTGATATCAACTTACGTCGAATAATGATATGGTGGGCCGGCCAGAAGAAAAGTCAAGGTGACCCAAAAATTCGCAAAACACGCACTGGTTGCAATATTCACGAGCATCGCCTGAATTAACAGAGGCTCCGTAACGGCATACTTTATCATACTTCGTAGAATATCCCAGTATGTAAGGCCCTTGTTCTTTGGCGGGTAATCTGGAACAATCAGATAACACCCAACGAGGACGACGAACTGCACTCCTATCGCGAAGTAGTACACAACTCGCCAGGACACGAACTGTGCGATAACTCCAGAGATCACGCGCGCAACGAGGATCCCAAAGAATAACCCGGATAAGACAATCGAAATTGCACTCGCTCGTCTTTCGGCAGGTGCGAGGTCGGCAGCGAGGGGGAGTAGTACCATAGGTGTAGCGGACGCGCCACCAACAATAAATGTGATCGCTTCGAACACGGTGACGTTGCCGGTGACCGCTAGGACGATTGTCAACGAACCAGATACAGTGACCAGAGAAAGAATGAGCGGCCTTCGACGAACAAGATCGCCGAGGGGAGATATAAAGAAGACACCAGTTGCGTACCTGCACTTAATCAGTTTCATTCTAGATGTTTCGCTAACAACCTACCCAGCCTGAACTAAAGACGGGATCCTAAAAAATGGGTTAGAATTGCTTATATTGATCTGAGGTCGAATACGAACTTGGAGACTTGACTGAACGTTACGTTAAAAGTCGCGGCTTGTTGGACTAAAAGAAAGTTAATGAGCCCTAGGAAGCACGATGTATGGAAGAGCTGACTCAGAAGTGGTTGACAGTAGTAGAGGTTAGCGATAGCTAATGCAAATCTTTCATGTGAGTACAACTGCACGACGGTGGGGGACGTACTGAAAGTGCTCGCAAAGCCAAAGGCAACTTTCAAGAAAAGACCAAAATGAAGCGCTCTGTCCACATCGTAACGAAGCCTCCGAGGAATTGGTAAAAAGCCGAAATCCCTTGCACGTATCCGTATTGATCCTTCTTCAACGCCTAACTCTTTTGATTTACCGTTAGTCAACGTATCGCTATTTGATGAGCTATCCTCCTGAACCACCTGTGTGGAGATGGCCGTAGGAGGGGTGTTTGACATGGCGAACCTGTTGAATATGGGCGGCGGACGGAGGGTGGGGTGGGGCTTGATATGCTTCAGGATGACGAGCTTCTTGGTGTCAGCCTCCAGCCTTTTAACCTACATAAGATGACCAAAAGCGGAGATGTAGCTTTACGTTCCATAGGTTCCCATCGCATCGATCCGCCTATTTGGAACGCGGATGTCGCCAGCTACTCCAGTTATTCACTAACGCCCGTCGGAAAGTGGGTAGACATAAAACCCCGGTAAGTCCGTTGAAGGTAGCTGAAGACTCGATTGCGGTTTATATCACAATAGTTACTGCTGTGCCGTGTTGGAATAATTTGAACACCTTAGCACAACCAATATCAGTCTATATTGGATATATCGGGCCTGGAGGATGTTAGACATTTTTCCATGTACAGTCACCCACAGTTTGATTAAAATTGACGTCAATAATTGTTGAGTGAGTAAGTGTGGGCAATCGAGACAATGGATAGCAGTGGAAAACCTGAATGAAACGATTCAATGGCTAGCTATGCAATAGTGGAGAATAGAAAATGCAAAATTTTGTTCAATATAGTCGGCACCACGTAAGAGTAATATATTAGGTAATATACATAATAATAATAGTTTAATAATAAATGTTCAATAAATTGCGAAAGCCTAAGAAAGTTGAATGGTCGCCAAGGCAACATAAAGACAGTTTCTGGCAGTTCTTCGTTCGTGTCAACAATGCACACTTTTTTTAATCCTAAGGCTATGGACACGAACTACGACTCCCTATATCAGCTCGAGAAATATTGGATAAGTCTTACTCCTTAATCATTCATTCACTCGGGCCAATGAGCCAAGAAACGCAGGGTGTGTGTACTTACGGCACATTTGGTGTTAAATTTTCTCACTCGCCATTGCTGGCTGTACATCTAGTGACAAGTGTTGGCTAGTCCCTCAGAACTCAGAGCCTTGACTTTCCGTCATCTCTCCCCGATGTACCCCAAACCCCGGCTTCAGCGTCGACATAGCAACCCCGTACCATGTCCGTGGTACTGGAGGTAATCCAATCCCGTAGATTTGTCCACGCTAGCGGGCAGCTGTTGAAAACGGCTTACGGACGATTTACATAGCCCATTCGGGGTCTATCGCTGCACCGAAGTTGCTGATTGGGCACCATTCAAATGCAACGTATCTATCCACGCATCGTTATACGCTTTCCATGTCCATCATGGCATACTGGAAATCCAACCCAGGGGTACTACCGATATCTATCGTGGGGCAGGGGCTGACGGGGAGCTGTCAAGGGGTTAGTCGTTGACATCATCTGGTCTCGTTCTTCACGGTTGCTCATGGCTGCCAAGAATGTCTACACGAGCTTTTCTCCGTCGCGAAGAGTGGCTACTGTGTCAGGTGACGGAGAGAGGACGAGAGCTGTAATTTGGATCTGACGAAAATCTACACTTGCGGCAAATTAAATCTTCATTGTCGGGCCAAGGGGATTTTCAAAGGAACATTTTTGCTTTCATGGTGTATTTACGCCCAAGTTTGTGTGGAATCCCACAAACTGATACGGCGTAGGCTCATGCAAAGTCCGCCTAAATTATACGCATGCCAAGCCACTTGTGAGTTTATGAACCATGCCGTTTCCAACTCACAGCAACACGCCGAATGCTTCACGCATCTTGTTCCCATGTTTGTTTTCATATGGGTACGGTTGCATGGCCTGGAAACGGCTCCTCTCACCGCGCGTTGTCCATCCAAGAAGAATCGAAGGCCCTATTCGGCTCTTAAAAGTACCTCTCGGCTTTTAAAATTCCCAACCAGGATCGGTTGCTCGAGGGTACAATGAGCAATTTCTAGCTTCCTTCACTTCTGCTCTTCACACCTCTCGTTGCATCGCAGCAAATTTGGGATATCGTTAGTTTTCGTTGTCTCATCATCGAAGGCAAAGCTTACGTCTTTCGTTAAGTGGCAAACAACATGGTATCGCTCAAAAATCCTCACCTCCGTGGGCCCATCCTCTCCAATCAACTCCGTGATGCCTGGCGCTATCGGAAATGCAAACAGTGTGGTATCCGACTCTCAACAATTTCAAACCGTTGATGGTTTTGGTGCTACGCTCAGTATGTGTCCCTTTTCCGTTTGATCAGTTGTCCTCTCTGCCCTACTCTCAACTATCCCAAGGTATCCTAATTATGTCAGGCCAATTGTACTTATCCCAACGCGAAAACCCCACAGAACAAAAACCCAACCAATTACAACGACCTTCTGAGGTATATATTCAATGGGGCCGACGGCGCAAATGCCGCTGGAATGAATTATATTCGAGTCGCTATCGGAGCCTCCGACTTTCCTGCCAACGGTCCGCTAGATTTAAAACCTCAAACGTTATTGCTCACGAAAAATTCCGAAATTTCTAGTTTACAGCTTTGCTGATACGAGTGGCGACACTTCTTACAATAATTTCAATATTCACCGCGCCCCGGCATACCTTTTCTCCGTCCTTAAAGATATTCCACCAGTCAATAACCGTGTTCAAGTTCACCTTGTACCCTGGTCGCCTGTGAGTATAGTAGTCGAAAAACTATACGATGTATAATTAATTTTTCTCCAGCCTGGGTGGATGAAAGATAGTGGCTCGATGAATGGAGGCTCTCTACGATCGCAATATGTTAATGCATGTAAGTTACAATGAATCGGCGTTTCGGTGCACGGCTCCCAGGGATGGGCGTTGCGAGTAAGCGCATCCGTGACTCGCTGAGCATCATCTTCCAAATGGCTACGTTACTCGCTGGTTGTCCTAAACTGCACGGCTTTTACATATAAATATATCACAATCTAACTGTTTGTCAGAAGTGATAACGCCTCTTCTTCCTGGAACCCTATTCCGGTCACTGCGACTATTGCTTTTCGAGGCATGCAGGTAATCACTCGTCGATGAACCGCTGTTAGAATCATGTTTAATCGTTATCCCTCTAGGCTACCTAAATGTTCCTCGTGGGAGGTACAACCTATGGTGGCTTGTCCCTTGCTCCAGGAACAGCAAGAACCGTGCGAGATGAAAAACAGATTCAACACTACAACTATTGTCCCTGATAGCTAAGAGAATATTCCCCTACATACCCATTATACCGTGCAATAAATTTCAACCAAAGATCGAAATCATTTCTCGTGTGGTGGTGTTGCAGGAAATACGAGAGTAAGTTGTCGGTCGTGCTCCAGGGACCGGAAACCTGACCAGTCATATATGAGCGGAAATTGTGATCACGCTTTTCTTTCATTCTCATTGACTTCATGCATACTTGCATGGCGCCAGCGAGATCGGCCCTCTCAACCAACTCTCAACTTGAATTTCGGGTCTCTTTCTCCGCCGCGCTGATGAATTTCATGACAGTTTGCACCTACGAATAATAAGGCTCAGTGAAGTTCTGGTTCAAAGATAGCTGGTTCCGGACTCGGAATGGTTTTCTGGTGCTGATCACACGGCCAGGATATGGTGCACCTGAAGGAAAAACTATCCTCTTCTTGACAAACACATGGCGCTCGGCCGCGTCGCGTAACAAACACGATCGAGTCTTTTGGACCATCAGATTTTACTTCGCTTGAAAGTGTCGTGTCAAGCGTCGGTCAGTGTAAACGAAGTCTACGTCTACAGAAAAACCGGCGAAGCGTGAGTCTCCTGTTATTGAATTATGGTTCTTGCCTACTTGATGTCGGTAGACTCGTCCCCCTTACTATGGTTATATAATTTGCAAATAGACGCACGATCACTGAAACGCTATTTCGAGAAGTGTAAGTGTGAATCATGAATTGCACTATACATGCAGACTGTATGTTCATCGTGTAATGTCCTAGTTTTGGTCTTAAACATCATCACGAGGCCAAACGCTTTGGAACATGTATCTGCCTGATTACCAGGGACACTAACCGTCAAGTCATTAGGCAACAGCCACGAGGGGGTTTTCTTTCTCAATTCTTCAAACGATATCGCCGAGTAGGCCACGCTTTCGCTTATGCCCCTGTTTAAGGGACTTCTCCGGGTCGCCTGTCAGGGTAAGCTTGCCTCTGTGTCAATGTCGCTCCACAGACCACTCGATTAATTCCCTTCAGCCATCAAGGCAAGCCATTCCTAAAGAGTTAATAACTTAGACGCATGATACTCTATAGGAAGGACGCATGCAGAGCCTAAACCAGCTTCTCGTTGACTAAGGACGTCTGGGTAAACGATATCCCCCCTTCAAGCGATCGCCCATCAAAATCGAATATCAGGACTCAGACTGGAAGCGCAAAGTAATCACTTCTTTTGCCTGCAGGCAGCCACGAACCCGCCTAGCTGATTACGGCCCTCCCGCCTGGCGCGTCAACCGAACCAAACCGCCTCCTGTATCTCGCTTACATCATATGCCAGCACACAGACCAATATTGGGGTCCTCAGAAACTAGATACCAGGACGTACAACCCGCTAAGCGAGATTGCTTGTTGTGTGACCTTCTAATTTGGGCCCGTCTATATTTGCCCTTGTCATCCCGCAACACACGGGTCCGCCCCTTCCATAATGTCCTGCCTGTTTTAGAACTCACGTTGCGTCGGCGACCTTTCCATTCGGTGTTTAGTGCAGGGCCTAACGGTAGGGTTTGATCTTTTCATTGTGAGTTTCGATCGGTCGTGCATCATTCTTATAAAACCCAACCTTGGGTGGAATTGTCCCTTAGGGTATTCCTCACCTTTAGCTTTTGAACGACCACATACTACACACTCTCTCAAAAACTGCCATGGCTTCTTATTTCCGTAACTTCTTCGGTGTTCAGCCTTCTCTTTCTAGCGCCCACAACTCAAAATCCCACAAACGTTCTCCCTCCGCGCCAAGCCCGTCGGTGTCGATACCTGATCCAAGCCTCAGCTACATATACGCTGTTCCTGGGTCTACACCCTCTTCGGGCTCGTCGAGAACACGGGAACGCAGCAACAGTTATGTTGCACGTACGAATACACCCTCTCCGCTCCGATATGCCGCCTACGATTCAGGTTCAACGAGGTCAAAAGCGCCTTATGACTCGGGCTCAACAAGGTCCAAGGCTCAGCAATCACGGACATCACTTCCACTACCAACTCCTCCACCACAGCCTCAGCCTCAACCACCAACGCAGAAGCCGAGCAGGATGCATGTTTACAGAAGCATGGGGAACAAACCGGGTGATCGTCGTAAGTGGTTAAAGATCAGCATCGCCCATATATACCTCAAGGCTTACGCATTGGACATTTGTAACCCCCAGCTGCACCATATCCAATATACGCTCACTCGTCTTCGTTCGGCAGTGTCCACTCAGCCTCTAGCTCTTCATTACATCCAGGGTCCTCGGCATCAGGACATCGCCCCCCGCCTCCCCCCCGGACGGCCAGTTCAGGGAGTGTTGCACCCTCTGAACCGCGTCCGGCTCTCAAGCAAAGCCATACCTGGAATAGCGCTTCCAAGAGTGGTCCTCGTGCGTTTCCCCTTTTCTCATTCTACGGATGTCGAGGAACCCATTCTGACCCTCATAACAGAAGCGCACGTCTCCTTCCTCAACCCGAATCGGCGTACTACCTTGCACATGCACCCATTACTTGCCTACAGTCGCCTCCATCGTCCACCCATTTCTTATGACGTCTCATACACACCTTCTTCGCGTACGGTCGTTGATCGTAATACTCTTCAACCCGTCCCCGCACATACTCTTACTCAACCCGCTACTGAGCCGCCTACACTCATGACTCTCACACTAAAATCGGACAAGTTCCCTTGGACTGTCACTGCTTCCTCTGCAGGCGCGAGTCCGAACAATGGGTCACGTACTGGGGCACGTTTCTACCTCGGCGGCTCGAGCGCTGCGAACGCAAAGCCTGCCAATCTCCCTGTCACCAACCTCGATGTGTTATACGCGTTGCATACGACTCTTACGGCTCGGGTGACACAGCAAGAGTGGGAGGCGCTTGGGCACGGAAGTCGGGCGCAGCGCAAGGCCACACGTGCATACGAGCGGCGCTGCATGAAGATGGGTGGTGGCTGGGACGGCGGTGTGCGTCGGATTGACTTCCTGGGAGAAAAGACACGCCTTGTAGGCGTGGAGATCGACAAGACGGCTGACGGCGGCGCTGGGAAACTTGTGTTCGGAAAGGCGTAGTCTCGCCAACAAAACATTCAAAATTTAGGGCCTCTTTCGGGAGGCGAGGATTGAGGTGATATAGGGACGGGTGCGAATTTTTGGGGACATTGTTTATTCAATCAATCATGCACGTTTTTGGATTTTAGTGTAATTTAGGTGTATAATAGCGCGGTTTCAGAATGTGTTCTTACGTCCATTCAAAATCTTACCCGGACTACAGACGTCCTACCTTCAACACGAATCAGTACATACGTAAAAACACTGATTCATTGACTAATACATAGGTTGCAGGTGTGCGGAAAATAGCTAGATAGTGTATGCTTGCGACATGTTGAATCCAGTTGAACGATGTATATAGCTGAAAACGTCTAACCACAGTTAACGTTAACTTCAGGGAAGTCGTACGTGCCCGGTATCGCAGCCAAACAACCATCCTTGTCGTGATGCGAGTTACAGTTGATTTGGTCGTTCTCCGATGCACAGCAGCGAAGGCAGAACCGGTTTGCTGATGGTTCAATTCTGGGTCGTATAAATTTATAGTTATTAGTCAAGTAGTTCTAGAGTTAGTATTAATGCATCCTTGATACACGACGCACTGTTGAATGAAACTAGCTCCGTAACCACCGAAGGTACATTGGGCACCGTTTGGGTAACGCACGTCGAATTGTCCCCCATCGTCCGATTCTGACATGGAGAACTTGGATCGATCAATACAGCCAGTAATCTAAACCTTCATAAATAATTTAAACGATCCTGTGAGGAAATATATATATACCTGAATCCACGCCCCGTCATCTGACCGTTTTACGACAGCAGCGGTGATGAATCCGTCGGGCAAAGTTCGTGAACAGCCATCTGTACCGGAGGCACCAGTAGAGCAAAACGAAATACCGTTAGCCTCTGCGTCGGCAATGCGCTCTGATTAGATTGCTCAATGTGTAATCATGTCACGAAAAATAACCCCTCCAGACATACCTTGTGGATCGCGAGGGGCGATGAGGGCGAAGTTCTTCTCATCTGTAATGTGAACAGTTATATCAGGCGATGGATCTCCTGTTGGGGCGGGCGTCGGATTATTGTTACGCGGCTGAACGACGGTCGGGGACCTGACCACAGGATCAGAAAGTTGAGGACGTTCCCCTTGGTAAGTATTTTCAGACGACGGCCAATGGGCCCGCTGAGTGTAATGGCGAGATCCTCTTGAGCCCTCTTGCGTTTCGTAGATTGTGGGTACGTGAGGGGTAGCTCGCCGAACCTTCGGGGTTGGAGGCGCGACAGTACTGTGTTTGGAGTTGTACAGGGGGTCAAAGGCGGCACCATGAACAAAAACCGCCGAATAAAATAAGATTATAGGGATTAGAGTATACATTTGGTGATGAGTAAAAGCGCAGGAAGGTGTTATGATGATGGTTGAAGGAAGAGAGAATGGTTGGAATCAAAATAGAGCCAAACATGAACGAGGAAGTGTGTTATGATTTCCAGAGTCCAAACAAACCAACGACGGTGATGATACAAGTTGTATTTTGTTGTTACAATACATAAGGTAAAGATACAAGGTACAATATCTAGACTGAAGTTACTGGTACAGAGTAAGTAAGGAGGCTAAAGAGAAGTGGCACAATCGATATTGGAGTCTAGAGTGGGGGTCGAAGGCAGTGGCCAAAGTTAAAATAGCAAAGATCAGAGCGAGAAAACAATGAAAGCAGAGTAGCAGGGGATGGAGCTGGGGAAGGGTGTTGGTATAGACAGGTGGTACATTTAAAGATACAGCCGAGTAGGGGTTAGATTGTATGTATCTTGAGTTCGTATGGCTGTACTTTTATTATCTTGTTAAGTTGAAGGGGATTGTTCCAGAAAAGCATGCGGGATTTAGAATCCGGCAATAAAGCAAGAAAGGGAACCGCACGCTGACAAAATCGACCCGCGATAATATCGTGAGATGCGAGGAAGAAAGATTCTGATCAATGAAACCTCGAAACTACGCTGAGATTCCACGCGCCCGAACCGTCTGTCGCTGGAGACAAGCCGGCGAACAAACCGTTCGGATACAAACAATCCAGCCTTTTCACACCCTGCATGAAATCGGCGCGGTTCCCCGCTGTGCGAGAGGCGTGACCGCTGGTGGCGGCGCCCTGCACTTGCGGTGAGAGCATAGCGAACTCACTTTGCCTTACGGTTTCGTGAAGACGCGCATAAATAGCATTGAATATGTCTGCTAAGGTAAGGCCTCGCGGGTTCTCAGCACTGAATGACCAGGCGGGAAACCCGGGAATCCTTATGAGGGCCCGTGTGACAGACGGATAAAACGCCTGTTCGGACTGGGGGTTGATGGGTGTTTGGAATTTTATATAATTGGGAGGATGCGCAATACTATAGTGTATACGTCCTGATGTGTCACGCTCAAGCAGGGGGTGCACCAACTGCCCTGGTGTATTCGTGCCAGAATGTGAGCCAACTAGTTTGGTTTAAAGATCGATCGTGAGTCAACAGTGGACCAGGCGGGGATGCGGGGTAACAACTCACGCGATATTGGCTGGTGAGATGGCGTCTCCCCGATATATACTATAGGGTATTTCGGAGTTAGTGAAGCGGAGTTCCGACCAGGCTGAGGCTGGGCATTCTGCGCGATCCACGGGAGGGAGGACCACGATGATGGGCTTTGCACGACAGGTTCGGGAGACCGACCGTTGATAGACGTCGAACAATCTTGTGACGAGGAGAAGGCCGATGGCGTACGATGATACATGGTGACTAGTAGGAGTCAGTTCGGAGTGGAGAGGGGAGGGATGTGTGGGCGAGTTGAGTCATTTCATCGGCTGAAGTTTTTATAGGAATGGGCGTATGGCCGGTAAACATAACAGGATCTACATGAATCAACATGTCGGGGGGCGGGTGATCAATTTGGGGCCCTGGACGAGTCATCTTTGACAGCGTCCTAATAGACAGGCGATGGACGGCAGTGTAAAACGAGTCATATGTTTTATGTACGCATAACCCTTTTCGGCATCGACCGCATTAGAAGCCTGATTTAGTGCGGCGGGGAAACATCGGGATTCCTTAATCTAGTAAGTCCGCCGACGAGACCCTAGATGGAGGATACGGGTCCACCCAAAAGTGGATATAGAGCGTCTATTTCGACATCGCAACAGCGGAGAGAAGACACGGGAATGCGATCGATGGTTACGAAGGGCTGCGATACGTATATCCGGGACACATGAATATCCGGACCCTGGCTGCGAAGGAGAGGGCAAAGGGTTGGATATCGCAATCGGTTTAGAGCGAGAGATTGAGAAAGGTGTAGCACCAAATAAAGTGCTATAATGGGCACAACATGCTGTTAAATTCCATTTCGTGTCACAGTTATAGTCAATTCCACACAGACGCATCAGTCCATCTTCCAGTGAACTTCCGATCCCCTTGAAAGGTGTTCAAATTGAATCCAAAGGAACAAAATGCCGCAGTAGTGCAGACACTTGAAATCAAAGTCACGAACTGTTCTAGGTGAAAATGAAACTAGCGTGGTAGTAGAATTGTGCGATTACAATCGTGTAGAAACAATCCAACAAGTGACCAACTTCTCCCGCGAGGTATCCCGGGTTGAAAACCGTTGAAAGAGTCAGAACTCATGATTCTGAGCAGATGTGCAGGATACCGGAGAATCACGATAACCTTAGCCCTGCAGGACCGTGTCGTGAACTTCTTTGAACTATCCGGTGACCAAGGACAATCATCCCTGTCGCTCAAAACGTTCGCATACCTTCGAGGGACTACGAATCTCAGTAATGCCTAGAGTGTAAGGCGTGCGGGGCACGCTTGGAGAAAAAAGTTGGTGGGTGAGGACGAACTTGAGATATTTCTGATTCCATGAGCGAACATTATAGCAGGCCATCAGACAACGACTTATGGCCAGTAAGTATGCGACTCGATCATAATCGTAGATCATCGTCCTCTTCTTTCACAAAGACCAAGTCCGCGTCCATTCAAGGGTTGGTCGCGGAGTTTGTCAATGCCCCTGTGAGTTGGATCTGTCGTCGAGATGAGCCAAACCGAACCACTGAAGAGCTTTTCTAAACCAAGGCGGCAAGGTTCGCGCTAGGTGATGTGACGTGTGAAGATCAGACTGAGGAATGAGTCGGGTGGGCAGATGGGGGAGGATCTCTCTCTAGCCGCCGGGGTTGGGTATCCGGGGAAGAGCACTCTTGGGATCCCAACGCTTGTAATATTGGGGTTAGGGATCCTCTCTGTACTCCATCAAGATTCCTCGGGATGAGTGGAAATTCCGGTCAAGGCCTGACCACCGATATCTATAGAAATCACGTATAAAGAAGGATAAAAAGGATCAGAAGTCCATACACTCACCCAGGTGTGCGTAGGTGTTGGTGTTGGTATCCTCCTCCAAATCAAGTCCTCGAACCCTTTCGAACGAGATTGCGGGTGGAACTCGAACGATTATCAACACCCAAGATGACTTGTAGTTCGTGTCTTGTATCCTCCAGAACCAATCAGAGTTGAGACGAGACCTAATTGTAGGAGAACATCAGGCGTAAAATGAGGTTTCTGCCACCAAAAGACAACATAGAAGAACGTTCATGTTCTGAGCGAAAATTTCCGTCACGGTCCCGTCACACTATGTCACGTCTGCGTTACATCTCCCCCTACCACCACTTACGACAATGGCCATGGATTTATGAGTAGGCAAGACTGGATAGACAACAGCTTCAATTATATATTTCATCAATTTTCATATCTTGAAACCACAATCCCGCGTGTTGCGCTCCAATTACCCGGAACGATGAGAACGCATTCTTGTTGCTCGGAGACTCCATTCAAACGGAAAGTAAGTGTGGCCTTCCTGATAACGGGTGACAGATCACTTATTTTTTCTAATAGCTCCACACCAATATACTGGGCCTTCCTTAATTAATTGTTAGAGTGTTCCCCGCTGTGCTTAGACGATGTCCATATTCGTACCTCAAACATGCCAGTTTTCCCCCAGTCCTGGATCGTGTAAGGGCTACCCCGCGAGCGTACGACCGAGTAGAGACCGACTGGAGGAAGTCAGGTTTTAGCTGAGTTCGGAGGTCGGGTTCTTAGGTCGGACTAGCGGAGGGGATCCTAAGTAATGTATTCACTGTATAGTACACATACTACATACCTAGCGGAGGGGATCCTAAGAGAATACTCTAAGGGTCCTCCAGCTAGTGTTCTATGTCTATATACGAGATACTACATTAACTACACGTTCCCGGTGCGGTACGACGGCACGCGTTGTCGGTAAAGGATCACGTGGGCGTGTCCCTGGATTCCCGACAAGTCGCGCATCAGTCGGGGAGCGGTAAGGGAGCGTCGGTGAAGGGAGTGTGATGGTAAGCGAATGTAATGTGAATGAGTGCGTGAGTCGGGTTCGACTCGAGGTGAGGTCGGTAAGGTAGTCGGTAAATACACAGTCGGTAAATGAGGTCGGTGAGGGAGTGGTTGTCGGCCGATCGTTCGCGAACGTTCGTACGTTCGGGAATTGAGTCGGGAATGATACGGGGGTCGGGAAAGTGGAAAACGGGAGTCGGTAAGGGGGTTCCCCTTACATTACCCCCCCTCTAGGATTGCACGACCTCGTGTAATGGTCGAAAAGGTATAGAGTCGAATTGAGCACGCTGAAGTCGTCGGGGTGCCTACCTATATTACCGTGTCCCTCCCAGCGGGAGGGACCTTTGGCGACGGTATAACTTGGGCCGGGGTGAAAAAGTTGGGCCTAGTGGGGGAAAGTATGTTCCCAAATTATGAGCACCATCTGTCACTTTGGGCAGGTGCTGTGGGGGGTATACTCCTGCTCCCCCCCACCCAAATTTTCATATCTCTACCAATCCTGGATGGTATAGCCTAGAAATCATATCAGCCCATTTGTAGGGTGTACTGAGTATATTCCAAGTGCTACTTCTGGGGATTTTCACTTTGGGCACCTTGTGGAAGCAGAACAAGTTTGGCAGAATCACCACCCAAATGTCTATATCTCCTCCAATCCTGGATGGTATAGTCTAAGCTTTTGAACAATCAATTAAGATGTATAATGGACCAACTTTGTCTCCCAAGTTAGGGCTGAATTCACTTTGGGCAGTCTGGGGAGAGGTACCTTTCCTCCTCCCCCCCAGACCAGTTAGGCATATCTCCACAACCACTGGATGGTATAGAACAAGATTGCAGGTTCCATTAGGTAGATGTAATTGGAGAATCTTTCCCTCCAAAGTTAGGGCTGGAATCACTTTGGGCAGCTTGGGGAGAGGTACCTTTCCTCATGCCTCCCCTCCTGCCAGTGCATATCTCCCTCAATCCTGGATGGTATAGAACAAGATTGCAGGTTCCATTAGATACATCCAATTGAAGAATATTTCCCTCCAAACTTAAGGCTGGAATCACTTTGAGCAGCTTGGAGAGAAGTACTTGTTCTCATGCCCCCCTTCTGGCAGTGCATATCTCCTCAGCCACTGGATGGTATAGAACAAGATTGCAGGTTCCATTAGATAGATGTAGTTGGAGAATATTCCTCTCCAAACTTAAGCCTGGAATCACTTTGGGCAGTCTGGGGAAGGGTACCTTTCCTCATGCCTCCCCTCCTGCCAGTGCATATCTCCCCCAATCCTGGATGGTATAGTCTAAGTTTTTGAACAGTCAATTTAGATGTATAATGGACCAACTTTGTCTCCAAACTTAAGCCTGGAATCACTTTGGGCAGCTTGGGGAGAGGTACCTTTCCTCATGCCTCCCTTCCTGTCAGTGCATATCTCCCTCAATCCTGGATGGTATAGAACAAGATTGCAGGTTCCATTAAATACATATGATAGATGAATATTCCTCTCCAAACTTAAGGCTGAATTCACTTTGGGCAGGTTGGGGAGAAGTATTTGTTCTCATGCCCCCAGACCAGTGAGGCATATCTCCCCAGCCACTGGATGGTATAGGACAAGATTGCAGGTTCCATTAGATAGATGTAATTGGAGAGTATTCCTCTTAGGGTTAGGGTTAGGGTTAGGGTTAGGGTTAGGGTTAGGGTTAGGGTTAGGGTTAGGGTTAGGGTTAGGGTTAGGGTTAGGGTTAGGGTTAGGGTTAGGGTTAGGGTTAGGGTTAGGGTTAGGGTTAGGGTTAGGGTTAGGGTTAGGGTTAGGGTTAGGGTTAGG